>OX387280.1:15871321-17221357 GCA_947562105.1 Shargacucullia verbasci
ATAAAATAAAATATAAACTAAACTAATAAAATTAAATATAAACATATATTTTCATGTCCGCATTCGAACAGCAACAAAAAAACGCAATACCATTTTGCCGGGCCCGGGGATCAAGCCCAGGGCTTCATACAACCAATTAACCAAGGAAGCAGGAAATAATCAAATATAGTAATAACACGAATACGTCCCGACGTTCCCACTTGTTTATGCTCCATACTATGTTTTGTTCCACACAAACATAGTATGGAGTAGAATGTTGAGAAAACAAGTGGTAATCTGCGATTTACTTAGTAGAAAAAATATTTTACCTAATACTATTAAATGACCGCAGGGAAACTGGTTCGAAGGAGTTTTTTTTCGGCTTTTCCGCAACATCAAAACATGGTAGATAAGTGATGAACGGTGGGCGAAAAGCTTTCCACATTTTTTTTAACCGACTTCAAAAAAGGACCAGGTTCTCAATTCCACTGTATATTTTACTTGGCACCGACTTCAATATTCATATTGTATACTAAAACATTTATTTTTTGCTTTTTAGTTTGTAACGTTGCACTAAGACGCACCTTACAAAAAATACAGATAATATAATACGAATACATGCTACATAATAAGTTACAATTTTATGAATTTTAATTTATTTTTGTTTTTGAGTTTTTTGAAGTCGGTTTTTATTTTTTATTAAAAAATTTAATTCGAAGTGCATTTTTTTATCGATATAAGATCGGTCCATACTGCTCTATGCTATTGATTGAGATATTTTGTGAAGTGTGAAAGGTCATAAAATCGTTAGTGTATCACAACCAATTTAAACACATGCCATCTGTTACATTGCTATAAATTATTTCAATAACATTAATTGAGGTGTGGTTTCCATTTGCTTAAGATCACACATTAATTAGCATAATATTAGGTTTGGATATTGCAACGGTCTACTAATTTTATGCAGTGGTAAAATGTATAATGTGGATGTGTGTGTATTTAACAAAGTATTATATTAGAATTGCTGACCGTACATTTTACGCAAGCCATTTCGGCTATCGTTGTAGTCCTCCAAAGAAATCATAATCACATTAATCCACCACGCAGGCGCAGAGCGATGTCACAAGTCATCCAGTTTTTATTTCTAAAACATTGTTTTCGTGACAATTTTTTCTTTCACTGGTAGAGAGTAACATATGCAAATGTTAATCTAACCCATAGGTACTCTCTCGTAGTACATGGAAAAAAGCTCCACATTAGACACAACATAAGATCATCTGGCACACCCTGGGCAGTCTGTCACCACTATGTTGACTGGCTAATCTTTCATCTACGGTACTTATAAGTGATTTTCAAGAGCTCTTGCCGTCTCAAAAAAAAAATCGGTGCTCACCATCTCAAACATTAGCACATTAACCACAGGGTCATTACTACTTCTAAAATGAAAGATAGTGTCTTCTTTGCAAGAGAATGAAACGTTTAATCAAATTTTAACTAACACCATACAGAAACAATATTTATCACTAGATGGCAGCACGTGGTTGTACATTTATTTTTATATACCTATTTAAATTCTAATATTTTTAAGACCGTCTCTGGTCTATACAAACATAGCAAAGCAAAAAAGAAATATATCAAATGACTTAAGTTCTATATTTGCTCAAAGATAATGAAAATGCCCTCGTGTCTATGACGCGATATTAAAACTTAATGTTTATCTTAGGATATATCTTCAGATTACAGACTTGGCTGAGTCAGTGCAGAATGTAGAAACAGAGTTAATTAAAGTGCATGTTTGCGTACTTGTGATTTAATTTAATATCTTGAGACTGTTTACATTTTGAGGTTGTTATAATATTTGAACTTACGAAAGCTTGATTAAGGTTATGATATGTTTAACTCTTGAAGGAGATAGCGATAGCCTAACGGTTGAACACTCGTCTTACTTACAGGTGGGTTTGAGTTCGAAGTTTCGAACCCGGAGCCTGCCTCTAACGTTGACAGTCAAGGAAAACCCAGTGAAGAAACCTGCACACCTGAGAAGACTCTCCATAAGGTTCTATATAGTGTGCATAGTCCGCCACCTGCATGAGTCCAGCGTGGAATACCAAAGTACTATATTGAGTTTTAATCACCACATAATTGTATGCCCGGGAATGGCTTTATTTAGTTGAAAATATAAACCAGTTTATTAAAATTCTAAGTTTTCCTTCAGTTTACTATATGTTATTACTTCCCAGTATTTGATCGTTATCACTATCGGACACTATCGGATGGTGTAATACTACAGCGTGTGTTTTTTTTTTTTTTCAGCATCAGCGTCTTCGATACCTGATTGTTTTTTCAAAAATCCAGTGATGCCATATTAGTTTTCATTAATACGGGCTCGAGATTCGTTTGAGTATTTTTCGATATTCCTTATAGCTTCGAATTTGGCCATCCACGCCATTGAAAAATTCAGCCTGTATAGGACACAACACATTGGACGGTACTGTTGCCGGAATGGTTGAACGATCAACTGCAGCTCTACTACAGCAGTCTACTGACGCTCAATTGCTTAAGTATCCTTGATTACCCATGTAACTTGGTAACGAACTAATATAAGAACACGATACAGGCAAAAAGGACGAAAAAAACATAGGTTGCCATGTAAAATTCTTGTTTTTAACCGACGCAACGGCAGCCACTATTAGCGGGTGCGAATTCGTTCACATGGCTCATTCTGAAACAGCAACGTTTACGATGCATAATGATTTTGTAGCTTTATACGATAGGTTGGTTGGTATTAACACAACTGCCAGTGGAGAGTCAGCTTACTTGTCAGCTCTTAGGTTAGACTCCCGGTTTTGGCAAATATTATAGGTTTTAAAATAGCATGAAGTCTAGAATTTTGGCCAGTAAAAGTGATAGTACATGCCTCGAAATGTAGGTAGGTAACTATATACCTCGTTACCTCTGGCGAACTCTTCATGGAATAGTAGTGTGATGCTATGTTCTGAATACTATTACCCCCTTATTACAAAACGAAGTGTTTCTTTAGACAAGTTTCTAGAAACACAGTTTTTAATACATAACTTACAGCTTAGTCCTGTACGTCGCCTGCACCAACGCCGTCGTCGTGAGGGCAACTCTTCGTTTTCTTTTTTCGATTCTTTTCGTTGTTCGCTTGACGTCACCCCGATCGAAGTCTATTGCGTATTGCTAAGGCAGGTACCTACTCTTTTACAGAAGACATCTACTAAGTTGACAATGTTAGATTAAGATTGTATCTCGATCACAGTAAAGTTCAGAATACAAAAACTGGCTCGAAGGTTTAAAACTGTGCTAAAGATAAACCTTGTTTTGCAATAAAGTCTATCAGGTTTAGTATGTTCCAGCAACTCTGTTACTAATGTAAAAAATAATTATAATAGTGGTCTCTTACGTCATCCGTACTATACAAAGTAGTTCCCGACTACTAGCCAAAAGGTAAATAATCCAAGGCCAAAACTTGTATTGTTTGGTCACAAATGTAAGTAACGTTTTAATATTATATGAGTGCCGCCTTACTAGGCTTTACACCTGGGTACAAGACCTCTTTAGGAATGTATACTTAAGCTTCTGACTACAAATCTTTATATAAGCTTTGTAACTTAAAGGAGGAAGCTCTGTAACCATATAATTAATTACTGGACGTGGAACACGGATACGCGAATATACGGGGTTAGTAACACACCAGAGAGATCTCTATAAAGTACTTGAAGCTGTATGTAATCCGGAAACTTGCACCAGCAAGCATAGGGGACTAATGTGTAACCTTTCTCATTCTGAGAAGAGAACCTTGCCCAGCAGTGAGGAAGTAATGAGACGAATTTATTTATTTTATAACCAATAGATTATCGTTTAATACCATTACCATATAAGTATATAGACGTCATTATTCTTATAAGTTTATATTTTACTCTCGGCTGGATTGAAGCCGTTTAAATTCTATTAACTACGTTACCAACTGCAGACTATACGTGCAATTAAGGAACTCTATACACTGAACGCGGTGCGTTGCGGTGCGGCAAGGAAACCGCGGCTACTTAATTTTGTATTTGAAGACAACGCATACAAAAACGCGCCGCGGCGCGGTCAAACTCCGTTAGTAATTCGGCAGTCGCAGTCACCTCGCCGTTTTTATTGTCTGTTCGATCAGCATAAAAAAATGTATACACTCAATGAAATACAAAGGCGATTTTTAGAGGAAATTGTGATTGATATCTTGACAAATTTTACACACAGTATCAGCGAATACATAAAAATACATAGTCGTTTAAATTTAATGATTCTAACCAATATTTTTCCTAGAATAAGCGTTTGAATTTCGCTACGTGTATAATGTATATATTCTTGATCATAATTTCGTAGGAAGATGTTTTAATAGATATTTTCTGAACACCGCGGCGCAGTTATAATGTATTTTTTTTATTTTTTTATTTCATTTATAAAGTATCCCTAAAGAAAAACACACATCATAGCGGTCCTGTAAGGTAGATAGTAGGTTTTATGTGGCAAGGAAGTGTCCATTTTACAACGCGGATTCGTGGGACTTGGGTCGTGCGTGACTTTATGTAATCGCACCGATGTGTTGTATGCCTTAGTGCTTTGGCCAAGCTAGTGCGTTACGAAGTTTGCCGAACACTTTACATACTGAAAAGTTAAGCAACAAGTTAAAAGTTAACTAACTTCTGCCCTTATTTACTTTTACTTTGGGTGTGAGTTAGACCAGATTGAATATTATTTGAACCTGCGTTGAACGGGTATTGTTAAGTTTAAGCAAATTTTAACTTTAAATCAATTAAGAGATAGATATTATACAGGTGATAGATATATCGATATACGGAGCTTATAGATTCGCTCCATTGAGTGTATTGTTGCGTAAGTTAAAAATCGGCAATGATATATCTGTAAATAAACAATTGAAGACACATGAAAAACATGACTTAGCCAAAGAATAATTTTTAAAGAAGTTTTAATTACCATAAAATTACTTATAAGTTGTGAAGGCTAAATCTTAATTATAGTATAACTATTGAGTAAACTTATTAAAAAAATCTTCTCGTCTTAAGCAATGAAAGAAGGTTCTGAACCTTAGCCACCACAAATTATGTTAAGCCTGATATTTCCAGATATTTTACAAGTTTTTTAGGTTATAATTTTTGGATTTGTATTTTTCATTTTGATATTTTCATTACAAGAAACTGTTTTAAAGAATACTCAAACGCAACATTAGTAATAACATAATTTCCATTTTAAAGTGACAATAAGACTTAATGACTGCTTAAAATTGATTAGTGTTTGAGTATCCGATGGTTAATTTGTATTTAACATACCTATTTCTCTTTATTTAATATAAATTATCTATAATTATATGTATATAGCTCGCCTCGCTCGCCATTCGTCTAGAGCATTAGTCCCCAAAGTGGTCCAGGTGGACCCCCAGGGGTCCACGAGACACTCGACGGGGGTCTACGTTGGCGTGACAAAAAACAACTCAATTTACAATATGGTAGAAATGCAGGGGGTCCACAGGAACCAGCTAAATTATGAAAGTGATCTATGAGGAAAAAATACTGGGAACCTCTAGTCTAGAGCTTCAAGCGCGACTACTAAACGTAAGGTCCTGAATTCGATTCCTTAACTTACGGTAAAATACCTATATCCACATGTACCATATCATCAAAATTTTCATGGCCTCATATTGATGCACACACAATCAAATACAAATTAAGCTGGGGCTACACTTTGATTTCTGCCCAACGCTACATAAATAGCCGCTGGAAGCTATTCGACGCCAACATTAGCATGTTATTACAATAATAATTGCGCATACGTTGCTACTGGCTCGCATTTGTGTAGGATTAGTCATTTCCCCTCCCATCCATTCAAAATGTATGAGGAAATTAGCACTCCTTTCTATTAGAGAATAGTTGTATGAAATATAGTTATGAAGTGAATTGTTGAAATATATAACGGCACTTATCATAATTAATGTAACTTTGCTTCACACTGGAATTCTACTAATGAAGGTGTAATTTAGACGCCTAAATTTCACTGATCATCATCAGCCACAAGACATCCACTGCTGAACGAAGGCCTCAAGGGGGGTTTGCCATAATCCCCACGCTTGGCAGGCGGCTCGGGGATCGCAGTGGCTCACCGATTAGTGAGAGGACGCTGCTGCCCGTCCTCCGGTGTCTGGCCGCAGTTTTAAGACGTACCCGGGTCAATTTCACTGATACGGTTATTGAATTCCATTTAATAGGGCTAGCCTACAGACATTTACTGGCCTCATTTTCAAACTCCGGATTGCTATAGTTCAGCTCAGTTTTATACTGAAGCATTATATTTTAAACAAATCTCATGTTGGCTGTTTCATTGATCCAGTGATCGCAAGCGCGGCTGCTCACCGAGATCCTGGTTTCGAAACCCAAGTCGGGCTGTTTAGGGCTCAATAGCAACCTTAAACTTGAATTGTGCGCGCTAGATGGCAGTAGGCTCACTTTCTCAACATCGGCGAAATGTGGTTGTAAAACAGCAACAACTCTGCCAAACTCTGCCGGGAATACAGGCGTGACGCTATAAATCCAGGAAGCAAACAGGTCTTTTATTTCTTACTTTCTAAAATGGGCACAGTTTTTCTACATTTGTTCTACTGTTATAAGTAATGTAGTATCTATAGATCTAAGAAAATAAATTAGTTTCTCACAAATTGTTACACAGTGAAGAAGACTAGGAAAACATAATGTCCTCCTGACCGAATTTCGATCACGGCGACCAATCTCACCGGAGATTAGCCAACTACGCAGGAGATATTATAGAGCACAAGTGTGTGCGCAAACACAGGTGCTCTCTCTATTCCTTCACTCTCATAGTCCGATGGAACAGCAATCCGACACGACCGGAGAGGGATCAGGCGCAGGAACAACGGCTTTACGTGCTTTCCGAGGCACGGTGTGTATTCACATATACAAAGACCCAGATCCGAAATAACTATCTGTAGATGATACAAATATTTGTTTTGTTCAGCAGTCGATCTCTCAACCACTGCGGAAAACGTAATCATGATTTAATCATGAACACCAAAATAAACATGTAGAATAAAGATAAAGTTTGGAATAAAAAATCTGCCTTTTACAACTTCTCATGTAAACACCGTGCATCCAATACACGAGTCTCACAAAAACTCCCATCAAATATCTATGACCCATACGTATTTGTTCCTCAGTGCAATCGCTAAAGCCATATTGCCACTCGGGTCATCAATTGCCGAAACCAAACATTAATTAATAACCTAGATTCACTGTCTGGATGTATGTTGAGGATATTGCTTCGGAGCATACGGTAAAGGATTTATCGGGCATGCGTTTGATAGATTTTCATAAAACCGTCTGCCGTGTTTACTTAGTAAACTGAACAAAGGATAGTTGATCTATTCTATTTCAAAAATGTATCATAAAATGGGGCGAATAGGGACAACACTGAAATTATTTCAATATTATGAAACACAGCTTGATGCCAATAAGGACTTTAAGATTAGTTAACTAGGATTTAATAAAAAAATCGATGTTCTTGTTGGTAACAAACTGTGTTATTTCCATGTACGACGACACGGTTGACTCAGTGCCTAAGCGATTAGCTTTCTGTACTACGTGCAGCGGGTTCGATCCCCGCACGGAACAAATATTTGTATGATCTACAGATAGTTGTTTCGGGTCTGGTTGTTTGTGTAGGTATGTATATATGAATATATGTGTTTGTAAACGCATCCACGATACAGGAATTATTCCTAGTGTGGGGCAACGTTTTTTTAAAAGAAAAATGAAAGATGTGCTAATGTTTTATTCGATACTAAATTGGGGTTATTTTGATATTGGAAAAATAGAGGTTATCTTCGCTCTACTACTACTTTATCAACTGATAAACATTTCCTTAACTTAGACTTATGTGGGATCTTACACTAAAAACAATGTCTCATCTCCTGTTTTGCTTATTATGCACCAAAACCTGCACTCTAAAAGACATGCGCGAAGCCACGCATAACGCTGTTGACGTGGATAAGTACTGGTCAAAAATCATTTGAAATTGAGACCAAAACGACACGAAGAAATGAAGACTTATTATTAAACGACAACAATAAATGTGAATGAATATTGCAATAATCACATTTGACAATGGACCTTCTGACTGCACGGTCCCGTAAACGTTTATATCATCAAAGGCAATAAAGGAATATTGCCAAAATACGCTTGGCAATCAATAGCCGGTACTGAAAGACGACTATGTGACAATTAAGCTGGGTCCAAACTGACGCGAAGTCGCCTGCGACGGTCTGAACTTCGGACAATTATTCCTACGGACAAGAACAGACGTAACACTGGTCTGGAAAGCAATCAAGTACAATTGCACACGTACACATAGTCCGTAATAGCGTCGGCGCTGCAACTACAATGCAATGGTATAATTGTACTGAGACTATTACATACCTGTGCAAGGATTCATGGGACTGATTGTATGGTACGTGAAGGACGGCCGACGAAGAAAGCACTAACGACTGTAAAAGCGATAAATATGAAACGGGTTAAGCAATGGTAAAACTAAACATTATTGTAAATTGCAAAAAATGAAATCGACTGCAAGAAGAGATCAAACCTGCGACTTCCCTGTTCCTGCTGCTCTAGCCTCTGAGCTACCGCGATCTCTGCTCACCATCCCGAAATCGTTTCCCACACATATTTAACCGTCTTGCAGTGATGGTTTAAAATATTCGATTCCTGTTCGCGGTAGAATATTGTATTCCATATGACTTTAGAATTAGCTTCGCATGCGTTACTGCGTCATAACGAAGTCACTAAAACATCTATTAAAAAACATAACTAAACTCCAACATAAAATATTCGCCAGCCTATTTACCCTTATTAATTATCCCAACTAAACGCATTTCCAAATAAATGGTACGGTTGGCTTTCACAAAAACGTGTCGGCATCGCCTCGTTGCTATGTAAATGGACTCTGAATCACACCAGATTTATGCCTAGAATTGTGGGCCGCAATGCACTGGAAGCAATCTACCCGAATATGAAAAGTTTGAGTCTCTTTGAATCTCTTTGCACATTTAGAAATGATTTAGTTTCGAGCATTGCTAAAGAAGCGAACTTTACTCCTTATTCCTAGAATGGAGTAAACTTAGAAGTGTATACAGACTTGTTCTTAAAATAACGATTTAAGATATAATTATTTAATTTATTTAAGAAACTGAAAATTCTATTTACTATATATTACTATGTATCTGTTAAGATCTAATTCTTATATTATACAGGATGTCGCATAATCACCTTTATTACTTCAATGGGGGAGATTGACAATCTTAAAGATCTATAAAAGAATCACGCGAAAATGCAATTAGTATTAGCATATGATAAAGGCACATGGCATAGGGCAGGGTTTTACAAACTCTGCCCCCTAACGTCCCCGTCATGCACGGATGCTTGGTTAACCTACTTGCTCACTCTACGTACGACTCGATCATATGATTGCTTGGGGTCAACGGTCTGTGAACTGTTTATTAGGATTGAGACTGTATTAGAAAATAAAATCGTTATTTGGGTGAAAAAAGGTAATATTTTTTTAACTGATTTACGTAGACAATGGTTGTTCCACAGATGGTCTTAAACAGTCCAGGATACTAAAGCGCCACCCTGTATTGTGTATCGGTAACAAAATAAATGGTTTAAAAATGCCGTTATAATAACATGCTCCATCACAACGAGGGATAGCAGCATGTCTGTTGTTGATTCGATTTGAGATAACTTGTAAAAGGTATGTGATAGATTGATAGACACTGTGAGATATTAAAAACCTTTCATTTAGAACATTTATGCATTTTATTTGTTATATGTTAGGATCGTGTGTCCGTTAATGTATTACTTAATTGACGTGGTAGTTATCTGGCAGGTTGAATATGTGAATGTATCAAATGTCCTGCTAGATATGTGGTACTGTGTATGGGGTAGTTAGGTTCCCTGCAATATGGCTAGTGAACAGGTGTTGTCTGGAGAGTTTGTTCAGCGAAGCTGCTAAATTAAAATTTAAATCAAGAATCTTCAGCTTATATTTGGCTCGATATCCTCCTCGCATAACCAAATTTTTGAGTCATTATAAAACTATCACTTTAAAGGAGTAACCCTGGAATTTCTTGCTCGTTTTTCTCCATGAGAAATTACCACTTTGGAATGGGGAAACTAGAGTCTGACTTTTTATAAGTAACTATGACCTAAAAATATTTTATTTTCTTTATCTGTCAAGTGTGAAACTAAGTTATAAAACGAGATGATAGGTTAAGTAAAAGTTACGACTAAATATAACTGTTTTAAACAATTTCAACCCAGTCGTGTCGGTATCGTCTCCTTAGTATGTAAATGCATCCACTTTAACGAGACGGTCTGGATTTATGCCTAGAAATCGTAGGCCGCCCGCAATGCACTGCTAGCAATCTCGTCGAGTATGAAAAATTGGCCTCACTTTAGATTTTCCCTGCTCCTGGAATGGAGGAGAGGCTCTCCCTAAAAGAGCGATAAAAGTCAAATAAATTATATGGGCCTTACTAAAGTGGTTTGGGCCCGAAGTATGTATGTTTTTCTACATATAGTGGGGCTATTTTTTGTATATTAACTGAGATATATGATGCAGGATCCGTTAACTTAGTGATAACAGTTCATAATACGTCTCTAACTATTATTATATTGTATGATAGATGTATTTATACTTTGAGAATAAGAAATATAGAGGAAGGTTGATTTTTATTATTATTGCTCGAACATTTTAATACATACATACATAATGTCACGCCTTTTTCCCATGGGTGTAAAAAGAAATACGGAACGCCACGTGCTACGATCTTTACATAACCCTTTTGCTTCATCTACATTCATGAATCGTTTCATACATGATTGCCGGTTATGGGTACTGCGCACCTGGCCTTTTTGAAGGACATCACCAATAAGGTCCGTATATGTCCTTCTAGGGCGTCCCCTCCTGACGTTTCCACTAACAACCGCGTTATAAATCCCTTTCGTTAATCGCCTTTCATCCATCCTCTCTTCATTACCAAACCGAACCGAACGAAGCATACTTTTCTCTATCCTTGTCACTACATCTTAACCGCAACGATCTCTTATCGCGCTATTTCTTAAACTGTGATTTGTAATTCCATAATAATTCATTTTAAATCCAGATTTTACTTAAGAATTTAATTTTATTAATTGACAATCTCGACTTATTGATAAAGTTCTTTACTATAGTAATATATAAATGACATCATTGGTAAAAAATAATTATATTTAGTTATAATCTTGTTCAGAAATAATATTTCAAAGTAATAAGACTTATATACTCATAAATTACCTTTGATGTTGTTTGTACCTTGCGTTCGTATTTTACAAGAAATGATATCATAACTTAGTACTAAAAGAAATGGAAAAGTAAGTTCAACAGTTCATCATTACACAGAGTGATGTACCGCAGACATAACCCGCCAAAGACATGCGTGGAAAACTTTTCAGACCTCGTGCCTACCCCAATAAGTAAGAACCATTGTAGTCCATTACTTGCAGATACTTTTAAAAGATAAAAGTACTACTTTATCAAAATATGCGAGTAAGGTTATCAGATCATGACCGCAGTACAGGTTACTCACAGAAGGTTAACATAACATAACACAGCAAACGCCTTACGCAGTCTCTTATCTCTTTCTTACATAGGGTACTAACTTTTCTAGAACTTAAATAGCAAATGACCTC
The DNA here is from genome assembly GCA_947562105.1 of Shargacucullia verbasci. Lineage (NCBI taxonomy): Eukaryota > Metazoa > Arthropoda > Insecta > Lepidoptera > Noctuidae > Shargacucullia > Shargacucullia verbasci. The sequence goes on from OX387280.1 coordinate 15,883,123, forward strand.
TCCTTTAGGCCAATTCTATTTGGCAAACGATGCACCAAACACCCTGTATTATAAGTTTAATGTATTTATACTTTGACAATATAAATTAAAAAGGAAGGCACGCCTTTACTCCTGAAGGGTTAGACGGTAAGTGTAGCTACTATTGTGGCCACCCACATTTCGCTGATGCCGTTATTGATCGATCCCATGTAAAAAGCGGCAATTCTATTGCCATATACGGGGTAAAACTCCAGACTCCGTCCTGCTTCTTCGAATTTCCATACCTACAGAAAACTCAATAACACTTTGCCCGACCCGGAAATCGAACCTAGGACCTCACGGTCAGCAGTCGACATTTTCTTACATTTATTTAAGAAGATATTGTACGAAAAATTTTGATTTTATCAGTGAACCTTCTGTGTAATACATTTTAAATGACAAAACGGTCGTCTCAATGTCAACTATTTCTTTTTGGTTCGTTTATTTTCAAACCACAATGTTCTGAATTACATACGCCTTCGTATTTTAATCTGATGCTTATAAGATTAAAAGGCATTAACTCACTTGGCATCTTAAAATATTGGGATTATAAATCCGATAAAAGACTTAGGTTTCGATTTTTAAATAATAAAGTGAGTTGAACTTATCTGCAAAAAAGGCACAGTCAATAATATATTCTAAACAGATTATCCAATAAAGAACCTCGCTGGTCCGGTCAAGTCATGGGGTCTTGGGCATGGCTTCTGTGTTGGGGAAAAGTTACTGTGTTTTTCTGTCTGAAAATTCTCAGTAAGTATCAGCTTGGAGTAGAGCCGGGTAGATAGCAATAGGATCGCTCCATATTACAAGACACTCAAAAACGGCATCAGCAACATGTGGGTGTACAACAGTACATCTCTGCCTTTCTTTGCGGGGAATACAGGCGTCGATTTCAAACGAATTCTTGGGGCGCAAGGAAAGAGCTTCAAAGAATGACGATACCTAAGATCGTTGGGTGCACCCTGGGCAGTCAGCTTCGATATTGGTATAGCAGACTGGCTAATCTTTCCACTATAGCATGAGCGAATCCCATGGGCTAACTCGTATCGACACGACCGACGAACAAATTCAAATAGGCTTAACACGTAAGTTTTCACCGAAAGCTATGGTTGTCCCGAAAACCGAACAGATTCGTATCAGGAAAAACAAGTAAAAAGCTGCTACTTTTTTAGCGCACCGCTTTGACACAGTTCCGCAGCTGAAAATCAAAATCAAACGCGCAATAGTATGGTTACTGAATGGCTAGGGTTGTTCGCATGGATCGCACGATATCTTTTATGAACTGATAAGTGCCATTTAACGAACGAAGAGTGGTGCAGATGAATATATCTTCACAATTCAGTACCGCTTTCATGAGTTTTCTTACTATTCACTTTCAAAGTAAATTTTCATGATAGCGATTTTAGTTCCTAACTTGGTTACATTAGGGATTAGAGTCGCTATCATGACATCTCTATAAAATAGTAAATCAAATCTTTACTATGACTAGATGTCACATAAGCGACTGTAAACCCTAATGTAATCAAGTTAAGAACTAAAATCGCATTCTTGAAAATTTACTTTTACTTTAAAAGTAAAAAGCTCGTGATAGCGGAACAGTTGGTAAAACTAAACGTTGACACTGAACTCCGTACACACTTCTGTAGGTACATAGTTCTGTAGAACAGAAAAGATACACAGTCAACTTTATTAATTCATCAAGCTAAGTAACACTGACTAACCATTGACCCGGGTATGTCTTAAAACTGCGGCCAGACACCGGAGGACGGGCAGCAGCTTCCTCTCACTAATCGGTGAGCCACTGCGATCCCCAAGCCGCCTGCCAAGCATGGGGATTATGGCAAACCCCCCCTTGAGGGAGGCCTTCGTTCAGCAGTGGACGTCTTCTGGCTGATGATGATGAAGTAACACTATCTACTACCTACCTACCCCGAGACCCACAAGGAAGAGGAGCAACGCTGCTCGAAGGCCTTAAGGTTATATAAATGACTAGCTTCCGCCCGCGGCTTGGCCGCGTGGTTTCCGAACCATACAATTTTCCGAGATGTAAAGTAGCCTATGTCCTATTCCAGACTATAATCTATCTCTGTGCCAAATTTCATCCAGATCCGTTCAGCCGTTCTGGCTTGAAAGAGTAACAAATATCCATCCATGCATCCTAACAAACTTTCACATTTATAATATTAGTAGGATAGGATAGGATGATAGATTCATGCATGGGACCGACCATATCCAGTCAACTGTACCAACAATTTGCTTAGGACGGTATTGGGCCCTGTATGTTACATAATACACTTTTACTTAATTTACGCTACAAGCTTACAGAAGAAAGTTAGTTCCGAGAACATGAACAATAAACAAGGTCATGTACCTAATCGCTTGAAAAGTAAATGCATTAAGTAATAGGGAATATGCATGTATTTTTTTTTATTTGCTCAATAAAATATTTATAATCTCTAGTAAATAGTGAAAGAATTTTGAAAATATCTTCATAAGCGATAAAATTATAAAGCATTGAAATGACGAATTAGAAAGACAGATCCGACGTGTTATCTGACGTCAAATGACATCACGCCCATAGAACTGCCATACAAAACAGTGTTTTTTGCGAAAGAGACAGCAATATTCGTTTAAATTGGTTATATCTCGTTTGTTTTTCGATCAATTTTGATTATGATTTCACTAATGGTATGATATTTATGTATTTTTTTCGATTAACTGGTTAGATTTTCATACGTATTCCCTATTATAATTATTATTCAAAGCACAAAAAAACTGGTCTTGTTCCTGTTTGGTCTAACTCCTGCGTTCGATTTCTGATTAGGGGAAAGTGTTATTTAGTTTTGTGTTGGATACAATCGCCCGAGTTTGGAAATTATCCTCTATAACATGAGCCATAATAACGGTATCAACGAAATGAACATGTACGTAACATTACACCTCTGCCTTACACTTTAGGGAACATATGCGTGATATATTTTAAAACCACCATGGTGTGTGCTTCCATGACACAAATTTTTCTTCAAAATAATTCATCAAAAATTCGTTTACATTTGCCTAATGGCGGTTTAAAGGAAAAAAACCATTAACTTTCTAAAAGATTATGTTAATTTCTTAAAATTCATAACATTTTTTATATTGTGACTTAAAAAAGGAATTAACGGAGGGACTCACTAAATGTATTTATTGTTATATAAATTAATGTTTTATATTAAAATTAAACATGTTAGTATATAAAATTCCGGTGTGCATCATCATCATCATCATCAGCCAGAAGACGTCCACTGCTGAACGAAGGCCTCCCCTTTAGACGACCACATCGAACGACATTCCGCCACTTGCATCCATCGGTTGCCCGCGACTTTCACAATGCCTTCGATCCTAGTGTGTTCGTAATTCTCTCCATAAACAGCGTTACCGATTCTGTACCACTATCACGAGTTTTCTTACTATTTACTATCAAAGTAAAGTAAATTTTCATGATAGCGATTTTAGTTCTTAACTTGGTTACATTAGATATTAGTGGCTTATGTGACATCTAGTCATAGTAAAGTTTTTATTTACTATTTACTATATTATAGAGATGTCATGTTAGCGACTTTAATCCCTAATAAATAGTAAAAAACTCATAATAGAGGTACTGTTTGTTTTCTTTTTTGTTTTTTTTTTTTTGAGTTTACCAGGACGGTTCTTAGCAGTGCAGAAAACAGTCCGCTAGTATATTCAATTTTAGTTTTTCATACAATATTAAAAATAACAACAAGAACTTGAAACTAAAAACGCAAATTCCAAAATAATTGTCAAACCCAGTTCGTCCGAAAAATATGAAATTACAACTTGTATGCGTTCAAAGCTAAGCGAGAAATGACTGGGCTTTACCCAACTTTAAAAGATGGACGTTTTTGTGTTCGCCTCGTTATATTAAGTGGTTGACAGTCTAGGAATCAGCGGTGCATACATGAGCCTTCCAAATGCGGCTACTTTCACATCTTATTAAATTTTTATTCGAAAATTCTGGCTTTTTAGACGACGAAAAGTATTAGGGCTTTGATGAAAAAACTGGCTTTGTGGTCGCTTTTATGTTATATTTTCAATAGTGGTTAGTATCGCGCCTTTGTAATTTTGTGGTTTTTATGCATAGCTAATAAAGTGTTGGTGTCTTTAAAAGGGCTGAGGGTTTCGGTTAGGCTTTTGTAAGTTAATTAATTAATGCGTATTAATAATAAGTACCTGCTGTTAAACATATATCATCACGCCTGAATCCCCGAAGGGTTAACTAGAGGTGTACTATTGTGCACCCACATTTCGCCGATGCAGTTCGCGATATAGTTCGAAACTCCATGCTGCAATTGAGAATTTCTATGCAGAAAAACCCAATAACACTGCCCAACCCGGGATTCCAACCCAGGACCTCAGGCTCAGCAATCGGGCTACCTACCCTACTAGACCACTGAGACAGTAATACCTACTGTTAGATACAATTAGATACTTTAGTTGCGTTTAAGACATGACAAAGAAAGATACCGAGTTTACTATACAAAGCAATAAACAAAAAAATCCGTTATAGATTAATTGCTATGTATTTATAAATAAAAGGTAATAAAAATCGACTAACATCTTTGTATTCGGCCTCTGAAAGACATTAATATTGCTATGAATACCAATATAAAAACTATAAGTAACGTATTCTGGCCCAAACCTAACTCACCTCCAGACAAAATGTGGCCATAAAACGAATTAACAGTACACAAGTAATTAGATTCTGAAGCTATAAAATTAAAATAATGTCCATTTGCAAAGAATTCGGCCTTCACGACAAGATTGATGAGTTGCGGGCAGAGGAGAGCAACACGACCTTTCCGCCCTTAAGAAAATTAAAGACATTGACACAAAAAAATTGACGCTAATCGCTTTGGTAACGCATTGAACCACGGTCAGGTTACTAGCACTAATATATTATATTGTAGTTCAATTATCGTAATTGTAAGATAACCCTCAAGGATGCCCTCCAAAGTATATCCTACGAAGAAATAGAGAACCCTTAACTGTGTTTAGATAGTGCCATCCACGAAGACGCGCCCCACTATTTTTGGCCGAGGCTTTCCAGCTGACCGTAATGCTCTTTCGTGATCAGTTAATATTTCGTAGTGTGCGTGTGCACTCTTAGGTAATTAGTGTGTATCGACAGAACTAAAACACTACCGGAAGGTTGCACACTTGTACTGTAAGCAATTAGGAAGAAGAGTGGGGCGCGTCTTCGTGGATGGAACTATTTGTAAAGGTAAATATTGTTTGTTTGTTATTTAGAATAGTTACTAGTTAGTAAAGATAATGGATTAAGATTTTTTATGTTACGTTAGCGATTATGTTTTGTCTCCTTTTCAAAATAATCGATTTACCTGTGTCTTTATTATAAATTTAATTATGCTACATAACATAACATAGCATCACGCCTGTATTCCCCGAAGGGTTAGGCAGAGGTGTACTATATATTTACACCCACATTTAGCCGATGCTGTTATTGAGTCCCATGTAATAGGGGGCGAGCCTATTGCCATCTGCCGGGCACAGTTCCAGATTTCGTGCTGCTACTGAGAATTTCCATACAGAAAACCCCAATAACACTTTACCCGACCCGGGATCAAACTCAGGACCTCGCGCTTGCTACCACTAGATCAACGAGGAATTTAAACTATGTATGTACCTAATAATTATATAGTAATAAATAAGTTTCTGTTTATTTTAGATTTAGCTAGCACTGAACGCCTGAAACACAGGATTACCTAGTTCAGGCGTGTAACGTAGGCTCTATGTATTATGATTTTATGTACCTTAGTATTAATTTTAACATTTAAATTTAAATAAAGATTTATTATTATTATATTTTCTTAGGAATCAATTGAAAATCCAATAATATCAGTCTACCCTATGTCAGAGATGAACAGTCTTTGAAAATCCTATTGCAAAAACCGCCAACGTTCCCGATTGTACATTTTACTCGACAGAACCAGAAATTTAAGTAATTAAAGGCTATTTTTAAATGAAACTTTTGCACTTGTACAGAACCATTTTAAACATCATTTATTGTGAGTGTGAACATAACCTTAAGATGTTCACATTACAGTTCAAATTTCGAATTTATTTACATAAAATTATTTTTGCATGTTTGGACCACTCAAACCTTTAAAAACAACCAACCACTAAGGTTCAAATAGACCTTGACCCCTGAGTTTGTTTCGGCGTTTCTTTTCAGGGATAGTCATACGAAATATCGCCGCCATGTAGTTTCAAAAAGACGTGTAAAAGTGATTGAAAAATCCTAATTGCAAAATAAATAATTTCATTTCATTTCAAAGTCATACATCAAATATTTATCAGTCACGTTATCAAGCATTCTTGGTTTCTAACTTTCAAATATACCTGAGTAATACTGAGTATTCCAAAGAATGTTTACACGTTCTGAATTGTTCATAGGTACGTTAAACGTTCACAAAGTATGAAACTTTGACCTAAGCTACACGCTCCACAATAACCACGAAAGCTTATCGAAACTACTTGAATAACTTGAAAAATAAAACTACCCTTAATATTAAAACTAGAGAAAACAACGTAAAAACCTTATTGATTTTATAATGGTAGTGTTTTAGAGTCTATTATCAATTGACTGGTGATTGGTCTAGTGGCCGCAAGCCGAACTGCTGAAGGTGAGGTCCTGGGTTCGGTTCTTGGGTCAGACAGTGTCATTAGGTTTTTCTACATGGAAATTCTCAGTAACAGCACGGAGTCTGGCACTGTGCCCGGTAGATGGCAATAGACTCACCCCCTCAATAACGACATCGGCGAAATATGAGTGTACAATAGTAGACTTCTGCCTAACCTTTCTGGGAATTCAGACGTGATGATGTATTATGTTATGTGATTAATTGCCTACATCGGAATCAGTGCCGGATTAACCACGTAGCAAAAGTAACAATTGATACGGGCCCCGCACAAAAGGGGGCCCCGCGTATCCAAGCCCGCGCAACTCCGCGTGAAACTTATTTTAAGACGTGGTATATTGAATTTACTTGATGTCACAAAAACGTGAAACGTTACACCTGTTTTCCGACTAAAACAATCCACGTCAACCAATCGGTAACCGATTATTTTGTTGGCGAAAATAAAAAACAGAATTTAATACGGTAAACGTACACATGTCTTAACATGTCTTATCATGTTTGTATTTATTTTATTCTCTCTTTTTCATAGGTTGCTATGAAATCTTGTTAATGGATTATTAGATTTTTGTATTTTGTGTTATCAACAATGATCCTAAATTATTTTATTATTTTGTTTAATGTAAGCTAGTTGCCATTGTAAGCTAATCTTTGATAATCTATTTCTTTATATACATGTATAATATAATCTTACGCTTGTTACAGATGGCTATCCATTGTAAATGTGAGCACAGTGTATTCTTTTTACTTTTATTTTTATTATTTTATTAACAGACTTTATGTTAAAGTTGCATTTAGTATTTATTTGACGAAACCTACATTGTTCTCCCATACTTTTTCCACATTATGTTCATGGGAAGATTGTTAAAAGAGACTTTAAAAGAGTATCCATGGAGTTTCTTGCCGGTTCTTCTCCATAGGACCAACTTTTTGGAACCGTGCAACTAGAGTCCTATAACGTTTCATAAGTGCCTGTATTAGGTTTATTTGTAATATAAACAATTCTATCTATCTATCTACAATTTCTACAAAAAGTCACTTTATACTTAAGAGCCCATAGCAGATCAAGGGCCCCTCGACAGAATTTGCTACGGGCCCCGCGCTTGCCTAATCCGGCACTGATCTGAATTTTAATTAATACTGGAAATCAAAACTAAACATTGAATGTATTGTATCAGTTTCAAATTATCTTATACCACTTTAATTAACGGTTATTACTGTTTTATTCAACAATTCGGCATACTCCATTAATATTATGAAAACTTCAAACATGAATATAACGACAAGCAGTACTGCACTGTGAAACGTTCCTTGATCCTGTTCAACCAGAGGAGATAATAAAAGAGTGGAGATCCCCCGCTAGGAGTAACTAAGATATCATGTGGCTTAAGTTGTAAGAGTAAAAGAGAAGTTAAGTTACCATACTTTTCTTTTTTCTTTTCTTTTTTTAAAAAACGTTGCCCCGCACTAGGATTTCTCCTGTGTCGTGGGTACAGTTTACAAACATACATGTCACATACACACACAACCAGACCTGAAATAACTATCTGTAGATCATACAAATTTTTGTTCCGTGCGGGGATCGAACCCGCGACACATAGCGCAGAAAGCTAATCGCTTAACCACTGCGCCAACCGTATCGTCACACTATTACACATACTATTATATACAGGGGGTATTAACATACTATTGTTAATACCCCCTGTATTTTAAAAGTCTTCCGCAGTAATCAACGACTGCTAATCTGAATATCAATAATGCTTATTAAAGCTATGTTAATGAAACAACCAGCCTACGTCATCTAGTGCCTACAAAACTGCTAAATAAACAATTGCATATCATTTCAACATCAACCATCCCCAATATTAACTGTCATTTTGTAACCTGAATGTGTCTAAGTTCAGATCAGGTGTTATTAACTCTACATGCACTATTAAATACACCAATAAAATGAGTACTGGCATTTAGGCCATGAACAAGATTTTTCAAATCGTACTCGCTTCCACTCACGCCACACATAAGGGTAGTAAATCATATTCTCGGCCGTCCTATCTGTTGCAGCATTCATTGACCGTAAAATCTTTTTATTATACGCCTTAACGTACCCTCTCGAATCCGATTCAGCTTGCCAAAGCCACATAAAAATCCAAGATATTTTGTTTGAAAAAGTAACCTATTAGTTTGTGTAAAATTTTATTTCTTCTGCTTATGTAAGATTGGACTTACTTGGGATAGGAAAGTATTTTTTTTTATATCATGCCTTGTATCGATAAAAAGTTTACTGGCTTTCAGTGTTGACACAGAGTGTACCGCAGTCCTGAATAAAATGACTATTTTGTATTTTTGACATTTTAGTTGGAAAGTGGCTTGCCTATCGGTTTTCTACAGGATTCATTTCGGAGAGTGTGCCCAGGACCTTCACGACCTCAAACCTGCTTCTTCATTCCACCATCGTACAAGACGTAGGGGGAGCTTTTCTGCCGAATGATCGCGAGGGAATGGAATTCTCTGCTATGTCTATGTTCCCCGAATCGTATTACGTAGGAATCTACAAGGCGCGAGTAAATAGGCATTATCTGAGCTTGCGTGATACATCATCGGCAGCATTGTTACTTACCATCAGGTGAAGTGCCGCCAAACACAAACAAATCTATTAAAAAAAAAAAACTTAAATAATCTTTCTGTTTCTACACCCCAAGTCCAGTCATCCAATCAATCATCTTATCACACTATTTTATCGATGCGAGAACGTATTGCATAAAATTCAATAGTTACCTACTTATCTAATTCTGTAGGCAGAGGAACTGTCTACATATATGTCTATATATAACCAACACAAATTGTCATCACAATAAACCATCTCATTAGATAAATTTGCATTATTATAGACGATGTTCATGTTCATAAATCTTCACGCCTGTATTCCCCAAAGCATATTTCGCTGATGCTGTTATTGAGACCCACGTAATAGTGGGTGAGCCTATTGCCATCTACTTGGCACGATTCCATACTCCTTGCTGAGAATTCCCGTACAAGAAAACCCAATAATTTTGCCCGATCCGGAAATCGAACCCAGACCCAACCTCACATTCTACTGTCTGCTAAACCAATGAGGCAATTTAATTTACTATAATTTGTTGTATCACTTGAGCCTAAATCTCGATATTTCGATCTTATTCTTCAAGAATAAAGATAACCCGAAATCTTCCTGAATATCACTTTAAGAGATCTTTTTATGTTCCTTTTAAAAAAAACGCCACACATTATCCGATTTCATTTGAAAACCAAAAATTACAGCATACAAAGCATAAAATTAACAAACCGATTTCAGATTATATCTGCGAGCTGCGTGTGCCATTGTGATGCTATCATTTTACTAGGACCTACCAAATATTCGATGAAAGCTCGATCGTACAGTCAGCATCAAAAAGGTGTATACAGGTAGCGAAATTCAAAAGGTATTGGTTAAAATCATAAAATTTAATTGACCATGTATTTTAATGTATCCGTATATACTATGTATTAAATTGGTCAAGATATCAATTACAATTTCCTCTAAAACTCGTTTTCTAATTTCGCTACGCGTATACACCTTTTTGAGGCTGATTGTACAGTCATCGACAAAAGTATCTGATCTGATCATTCTTCAAAGTATCAAAAGATAAAATATTTTTATGAATTTAAACTATCAAATTTTATCAAAAAGTAAGGTGATTAGTTAAGAATAATAATCATCTTTGATAAATCAATATCAATATTACGTAACGTTCAACAACTGTCGTCGATTGTACTTTAATTAATACATCAGGCAAGCTAACACAGACACTCAACTACGTTGCAAACAGTCCAAAGACTAATGCGCCGTTGTTCGGATTACGTGGACAAATATTCCATATCAGCCGGCATTAGGCCTCGGCCTGGTTTTGGCCCCGATTAATGGCTCTGTGGCTACGGAGGCCTGAAACTGGGATTATATAGAGACAAACTGCTGTTGAACAACATGCGGTTACTGTAGGAAGACATTCTGGACTGTTATATATGTCGGCGGGAGCGATGGCTGAGCGACAGGGCTGTCATTATCTCTATTCGGCGGTACAGGGTTCATGACGCAGGATTACAATAAAATCACAGTTCCAATGTAAATCAGTTAGTATTTCACTTTCACAATACAATTAACAAAGGTAATTCGCCCGTTTGGAGTACCACGTTACCAGAGTCCAAGTTCGACATGGTGTAGGCACGAAATAATAGTTTCAACAATGATTCTAACAAGCTATTTATACACTCCCGTTAACAAAATAACAAAATTACAAATGATCAAGCCGATGGAAATGGATTAAGATTAGGGAAACGCGGTAAGTTCGATACGGGCTGGCAGAACGACCTCTCGCGTTCGTGTCTAACCAAAGAGTGATCTGTCTCGTCCGTCGCTTCTCAACTTAAATACCTCCAATGTCAAACAATGACAACTGACAGCTGCCACGCCCTGTATCGACCTCACCCAAGCACACTGCTTGACGTTTCCGAAAAACTGTAATAGATGGCGTTATTCTAAATCAACAATAATCAATAGCGATTCTAATAACGGTCACTGTGTTGCTGCGACACGGCCATCTTGACAACTCACACGTCCTCGTGTGAGGCATCTGAAACAAGAATTTATGGAAAGTAAAACGTCCCTTGTTCGGCCTTCCTGACCAAGATGTCAGGAATAAAATCACACAATTCAAACAACACAGCTTATTCTGATTCACATTCTCATCAAATCTTATAAAGGAAATCTCAGCACTGAAATCACTACTCTTCAAAAATCATCAATTTTAGAACCAATTCATGAAATCCTTCCGACCAAATCTAGTATGCAATGCTCTGTTCGGTACTCAGCCTCGTCTCACACAACTCATTGCCTCCATCCGGCAAACTAGCGGGACCTCCATCCGGTACCCGACTTCCACACACAACACATCACACTGCCTCTATCCGGCAACCAGCGGGACCTCCATCCGGTACCCGACTTTAACACATCACATTGCCTCTATCCGGCAACTAGCGGGACCTCCATCCGGTACCCGACTTTAACACATCGCATTGCCTCCATCCGGCAACTATGGGACCTCCATCCGGTACCCAATCTCAAACTAGGTTAAGACCTTTGGCGATCACCTACATCGCCATACTGGACGTAGGTCACCAACCTTAAGTAAACACTTAGGCTTGCAGCCATGAACAGCATCGAGATGCATGCAATCTGAGCCACTTGCATACTACATTTGCTTACTCTTTAACCAAATCAAACATGGTAAAATTGGGATTAATCGAGAATACAAAAATCACTACCCTGGACCATGTACCATAGTCATTCGAATCAACTTTTAAAACTCTACTGTAACAAAAATTACCAAGCTTATAGGAACCCTCGAGTAAGACTTCTAATGCCACGGCTCTCCAGCCGATCAGCAATCGCATTGCTCTCACACATCCAGCGCATGGATTTACACACGTACGGTCTCTCAAGACCCCGACCTCCGCCAGAGTTAAACGCACATCGCGCACCCACGGACTACTTGAGTTGCCTCAAGAGACACCAAATTCTACTGGGCTACGACAACGTAATCACTACTGGTACGGTCGAACACAATACGGCCAATAGAACCCCTTACTCGACCTTCCATCACAACTTAGGGTTGTTCATCATCATCAAAATCAATATCAACATCGACTGGTACGTGACCCGCTGGCATCTTCTTTAGCTTATCGTGTGCATACTTCTATCTCCAGTTAAAGATTTCAAAAGATAATGATCAACATCTAGTAACTCTACAATTTTGAATGGTCCCTTTGTACTTGGAAATCTAACTTCGTATGATTTCTCCCTTCGCTTTGGATTAATACTAAGTCTTTATCAAATTTAGACGTTTCATAACTAGCACTACTTTCTATGTTCGTTGCTGCTTGCTCTCTGGTCTCGTCAATATTTATCTCCGTTTCAGTATCATCAAAAGTTAAAAGAGTTAATGGCCTAGCTACACGCCCTATCATACGCTTGAGAAGACTCGCTCTAGTAAAACGATGAACCGTACTAAAAAACGTACTATAATTTTAAGCTAGTTGCACATCTAATAGAACTTCTTGCCAAGGTTTGTCGGAAGTCTCTACAGAAGTAAGCATCGCCTTCAGCGTGCTCATCATCCGTTCGACTTGACTGTTGACACGACTTGATCCCGTATGTAATACGATGAGACTCACGAAAATCTTTAAAATCTTTGCTGGCAAAACAACGGCTTTGGACACCAATAACACGGTTCGAAGCTTCGAAGCTTCTTTAATCGCTCTAGCAGAATAGATGTGAACATTGTGGTACATGAAGACGAACTTCGTAAAAACATCAATAAAAACTGAGTGTGATGTATCAGGTACCATCATTTTCGCCTCTAAGGTTGCCAAATATATCGACGCGAACTGTTTGCCATGGTACGCGAACCTTAGGGATTGGTTGGAATTCTACCTGGACACGACCTGAATGAGACTTCGACACCTTACAGGTGATGCAATTATCTACAAACTTACGGACAAAATAGGCATGACCAATGAATTGTCCGAGCTGATGAATGTTCTCAGGAGAAGATAATCTATCAGAGCTTAACCGTCCTTGGATTTGGTCTTAACTCACCAGCAGTGATATCATATCCTAGGAACTCAACGCGAGGCTTCGAGAAAATAAATTTTGAATTGGTAAAGAAATGCCTGCGATATTCACACCTAACGCAATCGCTAAATGCCTTGCGTCGCAGATTCAGCTAGAATCAGAATATTGTTAACGTACAGGACAACGCATGCGAAAATGAGATCGCCAAAAGCATTTGTCACTAATCTTTGGAACATACTAGGCGGATTTCGAAGTTTGGTAGGCAGTGAGAAATATTTGAACTACCCATCGGGTGTAATGAACACAGTACGCTTTATACTCTCGGGGTCAAGGAATAAAACCGCTAGCACAATCTAAACACGAATAAAAGCCAACTCCTGACAGTGTAGCTACTTGATCAGCTATGAGAGGCAGGGGAAACCTACCAGGCACTGTGTGTTCAAGTTACGATAGTCTACCACTATGCCATCAGACCCAACATGCTCCTCAACGTGAAGGATAGGACTTGTAAATGAGGACTCACTAGGACGAATGATATTAGGATCCAATAGTTTTCCAATTTTACAAAGTACGATTAGCTTTTCGTAGTGGGTAAGCCTATGCGAACGGTAAACGGTACAATCTTTAGTTCACGAGTTTTAAAACGTGTATGAGGGAAGCCAACAATAATGTGCAAACGTTTAAGCAACGATATTAACGATCCTTTGTTCTAAACTTCACTTAAATCATGCATCGATTTACATAGGTAGGTAACTACAGACGTTTACAGAGTTTTTTCTTGAAATTTAAAAAAGATGATAGTTGTGATGATGATTTAACCTCGTTTTAAAATTTCTTTGCCAATTGTCACATTGTAAACAATAGTCGGGTAGTACGTGAAATAAAGTAGCTAAACTATGACCATCAATAAAAACATCACAGAGTTTGTTCAGTATACAGTCTTCCACATTCACAACCTATACCCTTTATACGAACGTTTACGTTTAGCCTATAAAATTGCGACTTTGCTTGACAAGAGAGCATTCAGCACCGGAATCAAAACAAACATTATACGACTCACCAGATTGTTGTAAACTGCCCGGTAACACCAGCTACTGCACAAGCATCTACGCGTCGCTCGTTCATCACTTCAGTCACACCAGCGCGACCCGCGCCATCGCTGCAGTCGGCAGAATTCGAGCCGCTCGTGCTGCTGCGATGACAATGCAGTGCTGTCTCCGTTCTCGCCACAACGGCAACAAGTGAGTGCTTGGCTCCAAATGACGTAGTCGATGTGGACTTCTGAGGTGTTCTTCAAGACCCAAATTCTTCCATCTTCAGCAACCAAGCGCGACGAAAGTAGTGTTCGAATGGCCTCGATCAGTTGCAACATGTTCCGCTGTTGTACCTCGTACATTGTGCGCCAGTGGGAGGCAGATCCTGATCCCACTTCTGATGTCGGCGGGAGCGATGGCTGAGCGACAGGGCTGTCATTATCTCTATTCGGCGGTACAGGGTTCATGACGCAGGATTACAATAAAATCACAGTTCCAATGTAAATCAGTTAGTATTTCACTTTCACAATACAATTAACAAAGGTAATTCGCCCGTTTGGAGTACCACGTTACCAGAGTCCAAGTTCGACATGGTGTAGGCACGAAATAATAGTTTCAACAATGATTCTAACAAGCTATTTATACACTCCCGTTAACAAAATAACAAAATTACAAATGATCAAGCCGATGGAAATGGATTAAGATTAGGGAAACGCGGTAAGTTCGATACGGGCTGGCAGAACGACCTCTCGCGTTCGTGTCTAACCAAAGAGTGATCTGTCTCGTCCGTCGCTTCTCAACTTAAATACCTCCAATGTAAAACAATGACAACTGACAGCTGCCACGCCCTGTATCGACCTCACCCAAGCACACTGCTTGACGTTTCCGAAAAACGGTAATAGATGGCGTTATTCTAAATCAACAATAATCAATAGCGATTCTAATAACGGTCACTGTGTTGCTGCGACATATATTTAAATTCTAAGTGATTTGGTCGAAATAAATGTAATTTTTTAAATAATTGCAATACTAATAGGACTCCTTGGTTGAATATTTGTAGGCTTTGGTCAAAGTTAAAGTTTTTTATTTCAACTAGGCCTTTTCAGGCACTTTTAAAAAGTCGAGACTCTAGGCACACGGTTCCAAAGGGGGTAGGTCCTATGGAGAGGAGACCGGCAAGAAACTCCATAGATAGGTACTCTTTAAAAAAAAAAAAATGTTATTGACAAATTGTTTGACAAAAAAAAACTTTGCATCTCACTAGGATTTCTCCTGTGACGTTGGCACATTTTTACAAACTTACATGTCACATGCATACACAACCAGACCCGCAGCCTAATTACCGATGTAGCGACAGGCGTAGATCGCGCGATAACTTCTGTTAAAGGTCATTTTTGTGACATATAATGTAATGGCTGATAGTGAGATTGCTGTCGCGTGGCTATCGCGTTGCTGTCGCTTTTTTACTTAATTAGGCTGCCAAACAAGTAGGTACTTATATTTGTTCCGTGCGGGGATCGCGCAACTCTTAACGCAGAAAGCTAATCATTAAGCCAATCGTGCCATCATCATAATAAATATAATACATAATATTCCGTATTTTCTAATTTTGTAGTGTACTTACGAAGTAAATAAATAAATATATTATTTGTAAGCATGAGTAAGTAATATATCTATATTTCTAGTATACGTGCTTATACAAAACAAACATCCAATTTGAAAATATCTGACTTCAATTCTCATAACTTCTTTAAGAAATAATTACGCTACCACAGTTTGATCAAACATAAAGCCAAAAGGCTTGGCTGAACATCATATCGATTGACCCGACCATAAAGGCAATATTTCAAATTCAATGCTATGGAAAAACTACGTAGTGAAATCTAGAAAGGCATTCTAGTTTTTCTAGCAACGCTGAGCCTTTTCCAACAATAGCGTGCCAATGGAAAGTTAATTTAATACTTACCTTTTACTTTTTGCTAAGGCAATGAGTCAAAGTCTATTGCAAGGATTCTGCTGAAAAAATTGGTCGTGCGCCAGGCAATTTTACATATTTTTTTCTTATACCCATTTCGTCTGTAGGTTGGTTGTTTGGGGAAAAAATTGTTGGTATGGTTTTGAATGCACGATTAACTATGACTAAACAAGCTTTGTGGGACAACTATATAACCTGACAACACAAATATATGACCAAAGATGATTGCATTAGTATCTATATTATGATCCTGTTTAATCAGAAAAGGAACAGTCCCTTTTCAACTTTTTTTTCAAATAAAATGGACTCTTTACATGACTCAAATCTTTACATGCACATACACTAGGGCCTGAAAAAACTAAATGTAGACCAAACAAATATTAGAATGGAGCGTCGTCCGGGAATTGAATATATGACACGTACCTACGTAGCACATCAGCATCGTTCAGCCAAATCTATATAATACATAAGCTTTTGTAAATCAATACAAAATACAATAGGCACAAAACGAATGGACATCAAAAGCAACGTCCATCGTTTTCAGTTTTAAAACGTATCATAACTTAAAAAAAACAGCGCCAGTGCTAAGTTCTCTAATAAAACAACCAACCAAAATGACACAAATATTTTATCAAACAACAAATCCAAAGTAAGAACCCAAGTCGTCTGTTAAAAAAACAAGAGCTTAATGGCAATAAATAAGCCATTGGTTGTCGACGAGGGAACGCACTTACCCACGACGGAACCTCTAATTGGAGCCTTGAGAATTTACATTATTAGCACAGAAAATGTATAGGCATCGTGTTTATAGACGGAATAGATTAAAATTATTGTTTTTATTTGAGTTCAGCAACGAAAGACAAGAACGATTAATTGAAACACTCATTGTTTTCATTAGCATTCGAGCTCTGAATCACTCAGTGATAGGTATGGGTCCTTTCGTTTTTGTCAGCCTCCTCGATCTTGTGCATCCCTTGTCCGGTATTTTCAGCTGCTTGTTGCTACCCTAGGATATTGGCCTTAGATTTCATACCAAATGGAGGCCAACGTAGGGTCGAAGAAACCCGGGTCACTCAACGCGCTTTGAAGACTCAATTAGGAGACTACATGAAGTAAAAAGAAGCAAGTAAAAACACTGACATATCTAAGAAACGAATCTATGTTCTAACTGTGATCTCAATTGAAACTAATTTAATATTAAGGTATTCCAGAGTAATTTGTTACAATAAAAAAATTTGGTTAAAACGTAATTGTTTTAGTAGGGTCGTGTTGTAAAATAAATATCTTTGTATAAATAAGATCACCAAGCAAAATAATATTATGAAATACTAGCTTCCACCCGCGGCTTCGCCCGCGTGGTAAACGAACCCGTACATTATAGCCTATGTGCTTTTCCAGACTATAATCTATCTCTGTACCAAAATTTCACCCAGATCCGTTCAGCTGTTCTGGCGTGAAAGAGTAACAAAGATCCATCCATCCATCCTCACAAACTTTCACATTTATAATATTAGTAGGATAAATAAGTAGGATAAATATTAGACTACCTCACTGATCTAGTGGTTTCTGAAAATCTCAGTAGCAGTACGGAGTTTGGAATTATGTGCGCTAGACGGCAAAAGGCTCGCCCCCTGTTACATAGGACACAATAACGACATCGTCGAAACTGAGGTGTACAAGTACACCTCTGCCTTATCTTTTGGAGGATAAACGCGTATGTTATTATTATGTCACCGTTAGGTATGAATTAAGTACACTAAATTCTAGACAACTGTCTGACGGTTTAATGTCACCTTTAATTTCGACTCCACTTCATAGTTAAATTAAAACGAACAGTTTTAGAAGTTCATAAATCCAGTGTAGAATTTAATTAGGTAGACTGGGTATCCAGCCGTTGTACATTTATTATCATGCCTAAGTCGTAAGTAGATTTTAAAATAGTGTTATTTCTAAAATTTGTTCTATTACTTCTGTTTCCGAATTTATTTAAATAATATTATGCATGAGAGAAAAACTGAGAAACGTACATATTTTTAATTTTAAATCAAAAACAGAGTACACGCAGCCAAATTACCGATGTAGATCGCGCGATAGCTTCTGTCAAACGTCATTTTTGTTTCATAATTATAATGTATTGACTGACAGTGAGATTGCGGTCACGTTGCTGTCGCGTTTCTGTCGCGTTGCTGTCGCGTTGCTGTCGCGTTGCTATCGCGTTGCTGTCGCGTTGCTGTCGCGTTGCTGTCGCGTTGCTGTCGCGTTGCTGTCGCGTTGCTGTCGCTTTTTTACGTAATTAGGCTGTGGGTGTGTTTATCCTAAATTACTTATTATTAAATTAATTATATATATATATATTTATTTGTTTATTACATAAACGGCTGATAAAACCATATCTTCTCGAACTATGGGTGTTGATTATTATCATGATATGAACATCGTACCTATATCAAATTCTTGCTGTCCCCTAACGCTAAATAGGTCACGGGTACACGTATCCCCATTGTGTGGTGTAAAATCAACTATTATTGACTGATAGGTCACTGACTTATAGAAGTCAGGACTTATATTAGGCATTTGAAAACAGCCTAAAGGTCTAAAGTCCCCACTTCTCCACGACTTTCTAATCTCATCTAAGTAATAAACTGAGACCAAAGATTGTAAGATGATAAAAAGTAAGTTTTAAAGTTAAGTAATTAATCGCTTAATATATTTTCTAGATAAAGTATAACTCTGCAACTAAGACAATTGAACAGGTCTTCAAAGTTTTAAGCTCTTGAACTCGTCTTCATGGATATTTTGGTAAATTATTTAACGCTTTAGTGTCACGGGGATAATAGAACTTTAACTTGAAATGGAGGCACAGTATTATTATAACGGTTAAAATTCGTATTTAGCAAGTATTAAACAAACTTTACGAACTAAACTTAAGTGTAACATAGTAACTGATTTTTTTTACAACTGATTTTCTGCCATACAGGTAAATTTTTATCATTCACAGACGCCTGTATTCTCCGAAGGGTTAGGCAGAGGTGTACTATTGTACACACACATTTCGCCGATGCCGTTATTGAATCCCATGTATTTAAGGGGCAAGCCTATTGCCATCTACCGGACACAGATCAAGACTCCGTGCTGCTACTGAAAATTTCCATGCAGTAAAACCCAATAACTTGCGCTTGCGACCCTAGACCAATGAGGCGGTTTGTATTATGCATAACCTTGCTTATACGCATTTGTAATTTACCTTTTAACAGAAGGAAGAAAATTAAATGAAATTAATACACTTCATACCTAATAGATACAATATGGAAGTGGCCACCCCTTTATCAATCATAATCGCTTATGTTACAATAGCCATTAATCTGACAATAACCCATTAATCACAATACGGTCCGACGTCTTCGTAGACACATCAATCAAGCTAATATTGAATCTTCAAGGTCGACAGGCTTAATACTTGTCAATCGCACGGAGTTGACGAGCCAAAATGATGCAGCGGCTTATGACTTAACTAGCTGTGCCCGCGACTTCGTTCGCGTGGATGTCGTAACTTAACAATGTATTTTTTAGTGAGACCAAATGCACTTAACCCTATTTTTTTCTAAAATAAAAGAATTTTTCTAAAATAAAAGTAGCCTAAGTTACTCATTATTACATCAGCTACCTGCCAATAAAAGTCCCGTCAAAATCGGTCCAGCCATTACAGAGAAAAGCCTATACAAACAGACAGACAGACAGACAGACAAAAATTGTAAAAAATGTTATTTTGGTGCATGTACCGTATAAATATTCATATGCATGTAGTAAAAAACGGTTATTTCAATATTACAAACAGACACTCCAATTTTATTTATATGTATAGATGAGGCGAAATTTCGAAGCCGCGGGGCCGGTACTTATAAAGTGGGCGAGCCTATTGCCATCTACAGGGCACTATAATCGACCTGAGAATCGAACCTAGGATCTCATGCTCAGTAGCTGCGCTTGAGGCAGATAGGTAATGAGGCGGATAGTAACTTATTTTTAAACGTATTTTTTAAAGACAGAATTGATCTATATAAGTTGATTGTCTATGAAGAAACCGAGAGCGCGCTAGCCCGGGTGTAACGTACTAAATATTATATTTGCTCCATGCTCTCAAAATTAGAAGACTAAGCCCCGTAGCCGAAATCGGCTTGAAGGAATATATACGAGTATACTATTGTTGCATTACAGATGTGTTGCTAGGAACAGGGTCTTTGTTTTCGGCTGGCAACACCGACGAACAGTTGTCAAAATACATTCTCATAATTAAATTATCTATACATATAATAAAATTATAACAGGCCGATGTCTGTACATTATAGATATTGGAGAAAAACTAATATGGGGGTCTTTATTAGAGCAACAGAAGCCAAAACAACAATTCTTAGAATCTTTGTCTGTCTATCTGTATTTTTGAACACACATCACGCAAAAAATACTGCATGGAATTGAATGCAGTTTTCACCGATGTATTGCTAGAGGTCTAACTTAAAATATAGGCTCCATTTTACCCCAGGAAAATATCAGATTCTAAATTTCACGAGTACGAAGTCGCGGGCAAACATTTATAGTAGCGTAGGGTTTATGTAGTAGTCATTTCATATAATATTGTTAAAACTAATTGAAGAGTAATTATTTTTCCAGCGTTCAAGTTGCCAGGCGCCGCTTGTGACTTAATGAGATAATAACTCTTATGATACACTCTTCATAATTAAACTGTTCAGTTCGATGAGCACTTGTACAGATCTCTAAAATTTTCCCTGTAGAAGACCATGTAAATCGTTCTGAACCCGTAAGCCGAGCCCATCTAAACGTATTTTCAAGTTAAAAAAGTTTATCCAATGAAAACAAAGAATCCGATTTAGAATTCAAAGGGAGTTTTATGAATTTCTTGCTTTCTAAGTTATTACAAAAGTTTGGTTTCTGCACGTGACCGACAGATGGTTTTTTAATGTTTTATCAGCGAAATGTTGATTTTATTTAGAAAATTGGAATTATTATCTACTTATTGTTATAATACAACTTTAATAACAGCGTCGGTGAAATATGAGGTCTATATGCTTTGAATTGTTTGCACATCAGTCCGTTATTCCGTGGGCGAAACAAACCACTGACCCGTACCGCAGTAAGCTAACGATTAGCTGCTCCGCCAATCAGGCCGTCTATATTTCTTCTCAGCCCGATATTACCCCAAAAAACAAAACCTTAGGGTAAAACTTGACGAAGGAAACGAGAACTTATTACCCCAACAGTTCATTAAGGCTGTATTTTATTAAGGTCACAATTTAAAACTTAATGTTGGCTCAAATTGTTTAAGTTTGCCAAAGTGACGTATTTCATAATTTGAGCAAAAAGAAAAATACGAGTGCCATTTAAATGGCATAAGTTTTGAGGCAATGTTTTACTTTGGCGCCCGCGGGCAACTGGTTTACAGGCCAGTTCTTTATAAATATCATTGCCAAATTAAACATTTATGAGGATTTCGTGGGAGGCATTTTTTTTTTAATAACATGCTTCTGTTTCTGCGATCTACGAGCCCACGTGTTCTGAAATTTGTTATTTCGATAATGTCAACGACTTTATAAGGCGCAAGGAAAAAGCTTCCACGAGTGACAAAGCCTGAGCTCCTCTGGCGTACCCTGGGCTGTCAGCCTCGATACCATCAATTCTGACTAGCTTCAGTATGAGCAATACTCATGGGGAAGCTTGTGCCGACACTCCAGAAGAACATAACATAACATAGCATCACACCTGTATTCCCCGAAGGGTTAGGCAGAAGTGTACTATCGTACACCCACATTTAGCCGATGCTGTTACTGAGTCCCATGTTATAGGGGGCGAGCCTATAGCCATTTACCGGGCACAGTTCCAGACTCCGTGCTGCTACTGAAAATTTCCATACAGAAAAACCCAATAACTCTTTGCCCGACCCGGGAATAGAACCCAGGACCACAAAAATAAAAGTATGTAATGGTTGTTATTTTAAAAAAAAACGTTGCCCCGCACTTTCAATAATATCTGTATCGTGGGTGCGTTTGCAAACATAAATATTCCCATGGACCATACACCCAGAACCAACTGTTTCTAGATCATATAAATATTTGTTCCGTGCGGAGATTGAGCCCGCGACACGTAGCGCAAAAGCCGATCGCTCAACCACTGCGCCAACTATGTCGTCAATTTTAACTTACGGTAGAAACAAAAGAAAGAAGAACATTTACAATGTCAATTCACATTTTAATAGAAATTATAAAGACTAGTTTCTGCACGGCTAAAGAAATTTGCATTGTTTTAATAAATGATAATGTTGATAGATTCAATATGGCGGCGGCGTTGATGAAGCAGCTGCCAGTTTGATATATGCTGCTGCGTCCTATTTATGGTACCTGAAGTTTCAAACGAAGATAAAAGGGCATTCATTTACATTTAATCGATAAAGTGACTCAAAATAGACATTAGATAATTAATTGTTTGCCGGCTGCTGGCGACCGTTTGCAGTTTTATGAATTGGTCCAATGACTTACCGTTTTTACAACCGGGGGAAAAGTACTCATTAGTAACGATTACATGGAACAATGCACGGTTGGCACAGTATATTGTGGGTTCGATTCCCGCACGGAACAAATATTTCTGTAATATACAGAGTTCAGGGTCGGATTGTGTGCGCATGTGAGATGTATGTTTGTAAACAAATATTATACAATGTAGAAATCAAAGTGTAGAGAAATAACTAAATATGAATGAATACTGGTTACTGTTTAGCCATCTTCCCGCCCTGGCTTCCCACGGGTGCAATTTATTAATAAATAAAGAAAATATTAGGATTCATACAAAAGTATCATCTAAATTTCTGACGGTTAGGATGACATTTCCAAAAAAAAAAACAATCATACCTTTTTCTGACAATTACGAACACAACAAAAACAAAAACCTGCCAAATCGATCGAGCGGTTCTCGAGTGGTACCCCGTCATACACGTGGCAATTGATTTTTGTTTCTATAATATCCTTAAATTATTAAGGGTGACTTATCAGGATACAAACTATCCTATGTCTCAAGTTGGGCCAAACAATACAATTTTTTTTTTTTTTTTTTTTTTTTTTAAAAACGAAGCCCCACACTAGGATTTCTCCTGTGTCGTGGGTACAGTTTACAAACATACATGTCACATGCACACACAACCAGACCCGAATCAACTATCTGTAGATCATACAAATATTTGTTCCGTGCGGGGATCGAACCCGCGACACATGGCGCAGAAAGCTAATGGCTTAGCCACTGCGCCAACCGTGTCGTCAACAATTTACAACATTTCACTAAAATCGGTTCAGCGGTTTCGGAGATTTTTATATATAAAGATATCATAGTTAATGATTTCTAAACAATAACGTTAGGTTTAAATTCTATTCAAAGATAGAGCTATAGAACTATCAGTATTATCTTTCAATCCTTGTATTGTTTTATCCACAAGAGAGTGTTTTGTGATAACGTTTTATCAATCGGAACCATGCTTGATGGAGTAATGTATCTAGAGAGGAAACGTGACCGGAAACCAGACAAGAACCCTCTGCGTTGTGCGAGTCAGTAATGGTCCATTTCAATATATCTCCTCTTTTGGAGTTAATACTCGAATACTCGTAGCTACATAGATACCGCTTAGATCTGTCAATCTGAGATTAAGCAATGGTTAGGTACTCAGTTCAGTCCTTCGATGGGTAACTGATTTTCCTTCCTGCCTCGAAAAATACGTTGAGCGTTTGGTCCCAGATGTCATACGAATACCTACGGCAGTCGTTAAAGGTGTCAGCACCCCAAACATTCTGGGAACCGGTCTAACCTTAGAGTATCAGTGTCTCCTACTCATTGGGTGGCAGTGGTCAGATGGCAGTTCGTCGTGATTAGAGTAAGCAGCTGATTAGAACAGCAGCTCTGTATAAAATACTAATATTCAGCAGCTTGTTAAACTCTAAGCCGATCCGTATATAGTTGGGAAAATCCTAGGATAGATAACGACTGGAGCTGGTAGGTATTCGGAGGTATCCTGATAGCTGCCGCTGATGTTTAATTAAACTATTGTTACTACTTATGTTGGCGCTACATACCATATTATCTTTACCTAGCAGCTATTAAAAATTAAGACGAAGTGCTATATAAATTCGTCGATTACAGAATAAGAGTAAATATAAAACGTCTGTACGTACCCCATCTTGAAGGAACACTGGAGTAACAGTTTAATATATTGTGTCAGTAATATAAAATTCCTAGAAAAGTATGTAATATGCAATAAGACGCATTGCACATACATACATACATAAAGTCACGTCTTTTTCCCATGGGGGTAGGCTGAAACTACGGAACGCCATGTGCTACGATCCTCACATAACCCTTTTCATGCATCGTTTCATACATGAACGCCGGTTGTGGGTACTGCGCACCTGACCTTTTTGAAGGACATCACCAATAAGGTCCATATATGTCTTTCTAGGGCGTCTCCTCCTGACGTTTCCACTAACAACCGTGTTATAAATCCCTTTCGTTAATCGCCTTTCATCCATCCTCTCTACACGACAAAACCGCATTGCAATCCGAATAAATATGGCTTTTAAGGTAAACGTCTGGAATAACGTTTTAAGAAATATGATGTACGGTTTTATTCAGTCATGATATTCCTATTGATATATATATATAAAATATAACGTACTTTAAAAAATATGAAATCTTACCTTCATGTTTCGCCTGACCGGTTGTCCCGTGGGTATTTGAAGAGACTGAAACAATACAAAACGAACGTTACATTCACGACTCATGTTCTATGACCATGTGTCGAATTACAAAAGAAAAGCCATGTTTTTTGATGCGTAGTAGATCCGATCTTTTCCCATCTAATTTAACCTACGAATCCATATGAAGACGTTAAATTGTAGCTTAGAACCAAACGTAACATTGGAAATAGCTCATGACGTGATGGAAAGTTCAAGTCAGTTAGATTCGTAACGCAGCTTATTGCCAAGACTGCGCCGGCCATAGGCACCGAGATGATCTCTTCGTGCCGATATACCAACTACGAACCAACACAGTTTTATGTTTAAGAACTACCATGGGAAGGGGAAACTCGGGAAGCATACAAAAAATTATTCAGTGAATAGTGTAATGGATAACAAATGACTTGACCGGTCAATTCTGTGCCAAATCTTTTTAAGGTTCAATAAACATTCATACTAGTGTTAACGAAACACGTGTGTCTGTGGATACAAGTCCACTGAAATTTTTCTTTGAATAATACATTTGAAATTAGACCCTAACAAGCTTGGATGAAGACGAATGTAAAATACACAAAAGTTCAGAAAATCGTACTACAATATGTACGAGTAGAACGCATAAAATAAATGATTTGGAATGTTAAATATTGGGCTATTAACACTGGCACGCAACCGACACGAAAAATAAAGAAGATGACTAAAAAAAAATTATGCTTCAACCATTTTTTACCGGTCCTTTCATCAACCTGTCTAATTATTATTTTGTTGCATAAAATCCTCTTCCGTTACAGATAAATGTCCTGATAAATGAATGCTTCACAGAAAGGGTCAGAGGAAAAAACACTTTATCCTTTTCGAAAGGAAAAAAACATTAACACCGTGTAAAGTCACGGGTGAAGCTAGTACAAAATAAATCTTTAGACCTGTCGACCTTTTCGCGCGCTGTCTGTGATGATTTATGAAGCCTTACAATCGACTTGAAGGATTTTGTCTCGCTCCAACGACATACATTCGTATTCTAGTATCCGTTTTTGTCTCATGAATCAGTGGTATAATCAGAAATCTAGATTAAAAGCTCATTCACGTAGCACTGATAGTTCTAGATTTTTAATTTTTTTATTATTTTTACTTAAATACTTGGTTTTCAGTCATCATCATCATCATCATCAGCCAGAAGACGTCCATTGCTGAACAAAGGCCTCCCTCAAGGGAGGGTTTGCCATAATCCCCACGCTTGGCAGGCGGCTTGGGGATCGCAGTGGCTCACCGATTAGTGAGAGGACGCTGCTGCCCGTCCTCCGGTGTCTGGCCGCAGTTTTAAGACGTACCCGGGTCCCAGTATGGTTTTCAGTATGGTGATTTTAATCGACCTAAATTGTGGTTCGTTTTAATAAAATCAAGTCTTCATCCTCAAACTATACTTTGGATTGAAATTTAACATTTTTCGTTAAAATGAATGTTTTTGTCCAATCTGAACCTCATAAAAATACCAAGATATTTAAATCTAATTCAGAATGGGTGAAAATCTACTTAAGCTTTAAAAACTTAACCCCTAAGTATGATTTGCGTTAACATATAAATATAAATCAACATTCACATAAACTTCAAAAGGCAAGTCAGGACTCTTCATCCTCTACGAAGCGTACGACGACTTTCAGTCTAACTAAACACTAAATCTAATTTCAGAACATCCTTTAGAATGTACGAACCTTATTAAAACCCGACAGATTGCTAAACCTACATTTAGTGGCTAAAACATGCACCAACAAACAGCTATTTCGCTATAACGTGTCTGTAAGTTGTTTCCGACTGAGATTTACTGCGGGCACGTGATTAGAATCAGAACGGCTAACTACGCCAATTGAAACACATTTTGTGAATGCTTTGTATGTATCATTTCTGTGGCCTCAAAACTGTGGATTATTCATATTTATTTCGTGCTTCGAGGAAGTAAATATTTCTATAAAATTATCGGACTAATTTGACTATAACAGGTATAATTAAGGCTGGTGAAACACTCAAGTAATTTTAGAGAGTGGTACTTATAATCTTTCAGTGTTATGCAATTTTGTAGAACTATTATTTGTGTCTGGCGCGTACTTTTATTATTGGAGCACAATTATGAATGCTTTGTGGGTATAATTTCCGTGGGCTCACAACTGTGGGTTATTCATATTATGTTGCTAGAAAGCTATTCTATCATAACATAGCATCACGCCTGTAATCCCCAAAGGGTTAGGCAGAGATGTAATATTGTACACTCACATTTCGCCGATGCTATTATTGAGTCCCATTGTAATAGATGGCGAGCCTATTGCCATCTACCGGGTATAGTTCTAGACTCCGTGCTGCTACTGAGAATTTCCATACAGAAAAACCCAATAACACTTTGCCCGACCCGGGAATCGAACCCAGGACCTCATGTTCAGCAGTCGCGCTTACGACTAATAGACCAATGAAGCAGACAAAATAAAAACAAATAAAATTAACTATGAAAATTATGTGGGACGAATTTTTAAATGAGAACCTTATTGAAACCAATAAAACGTGATTTCATCAAGTTTTAATGCAATACCCAGTTCGTTGCCAATCAGAAACCTTTCATCCCAGAAAATTAAATGAGAGATGAGGCGCGAAATAATATCAAAATGAGTATGTACGATATAACCCAATTTCAGTGCGCCAGTAATAAGATACAATACTTCAAACAACTGTTTATATGATACAGTATCATGCTTATATTCCCTGAATGGTTAGGCAGAGATGTACTCTGAATACACCCACTTTTCGTCGTCACCGCTGTACCATGTTATATAGGGAACAAGCCTAAAACCCCCATTAGCTACTGCTTTCCTAACAAAAAAACTTTGCTCGTAGATAGCAGTGGGAAGTCAGCCGAGGACAATATGCTTCTCAGCTCCGCTTCCACACCAATGAGGATAACTCGAAATATCTGGAACCTAAACTAGGCTTTGCCAATTACTCGAGCCTTATTCAGCAGTTTCGGTGCTAGAAAACGCAAAAAGCAAAGGGCACAATTACCCGAAATGCCCGCGGCACCCCGGGCCGTGATTAAGGCTATCTCCCATTATCGCCAGCAGAATCCCTGAATCACCAACGCCGAAGGGTTTTCATTATAAGGCGGGCCAAGACACAAGTCGAAAGCGGTTTTCATTTTTTTCTTATGCGTCCTAGAGTTTATTAACCAGTTTTAGACAGTATAAATGTTGAGTTCAAAATTAATCTTACTTCAGCAGACTGACTGATGGATTTCCAGTTGGCACATCAATAGGTTATGTCCTAGATTTTAACATATAATACTTTTTAGTATTTGTTTTAAGAGGCAAGTGGAATAGCGGGAATCTGCTGGGATGGAATAATATGGAGGTCTGGTCCCCAAGTGTTCGTTACCCGTAGTGTTACACATCGTGAATAGTTAGATGGGGCCTCTTCTCAGAATGAGGAGGTTAAGAGTTTAGTCCACTACGCTGGCCTGATGCGGGTTGGCAGACAAAAGACTAACAAGACGCTATGGAGAGATTTCAGGTCTGCAGAATTTGATGAGAGTACCGTTAAGAATGAGAATCATTTCTCATTAGCGTATTATTCCCACTACTGAAGTTCAGGCGTTATCCCTGAACTCATCGCGGATCAGTGGTGTACAAACATTTCGTTTTTAACCGACTTCTTTTTTTTCATCCAGTGTCTTAATGATGTTTTCCTTAGTCATTATAACAGTTTTTTCCTGTAACTAATTGGACCCGCTAATTGCTTACACATTGGAGGCCTCTCCACCCTTCCTCTGGAGATCCCTCCAATGGAAATTTTCTTAGTTGACTTGCATTTTTGTACTCGACCAGCATTAAGTTATTATGCTGATCTGTAATCTACTTTAAGGCAAGCATTATTTGAATTACTTAGAACGATGGACTAAGCCGATAGCCCCGACTCTGTTGCAAATCGTACTAAAGTAATTTTAATCACATTATCTCTTTCTTACATACATCATTGAAAAAGATCAGAGAATAGAATAGAATATAATACTGGTTACTGTATACTAATAAATGTTATACAACTGTCAAAAGACATGTATGTACAAAGTCCGATCTTATCGCAGTCGGCGATCTCTACTAGACAACCTTAGGAATAGTAGGCGAGAAGATAACGGTAGTCTGTGGTGTAGCAATGAGTTAAATGCTTTTTAAATATTTAGAAGTGTTAAATAAACCTATGCTATTATCATTTTTAATAGGAATAAATGCCAACCACCAACTTTTATATTGAAAATTTTCCCCCATCCCCAAGGACTAAACAAAGTTTGCTGAAATGGTTAAATGCATCGATTTGCAATCAATCAATTTTATCGTAGAAAATCAGTTTGATGCTCGAAATGTTCCAGATGCAATACCATTACGGGATCTATGTACTCTGTGACTTGAATTAAACCCCGGTTGGTTATACCTGTAGTGATAATTTGGGAATATATTTTTAATGGTCTCATAACATAGCATCACGTCTATATTCTCCGAAGGGTTAACCACAGTTGTACTATTGTAAACCCAGTTGTAAACCTATATTTCGCCGATGCCGTTACTGAGTCCCATGTAATAGGGGGCGAGCCTATTGCCACCTACCGGGCACAGTTTCAAACTCTGTGCTATTACCGAGAATTTCCATACAGAAAAACCCAATGGAAATGCTCGACCACTACACCAATGAGACAACGGTCTCATAAGAGGACGATAAAATGAGAAAAGCCAGAATCTGATTGAATACGGTCGGAGGCACGAAAGTCGTTGAAAGAGCGATGGTATGGTTCACCAAGGTCGTGGTTTCAAGTCTCATTATTCTACAAGTCTAAACTTTGCTAAACATGTTCATAAAGTCAATTTATAATTTATAAATACTATAAAAATAACACACACTTCTCTTTAAAACGGCTATAATTTATTCCCAAATATTATTGCAGACCTTTCCGGCCAAATACACCATCCCAATGCTTATCTTGTTACCATTTTCGGTTTCTAAATATAACTTCAACTTAACTCACAGAAACGGCACAGCGCTGTAAGTACCTATTTTAGGATTTGTTTGTTCCGGGAATTGGTAATACTTTTCACGTTTCACGCTTCAGTGATTGAGAAAGACGTCGTTTAGACGTTTTGGCTAGTTTGGGTTACGTCGTACACAACAAAGGATTTTGTGTCAAATTACTCGGAAAATGTCAAAGAAAACGGAGGTACTTCTAATTATTTTCGTTTCATGTTATGTGGGTAAAAAATGGAATGTTACGTTTCCGGGCAAGTAAATAAATGTGAGCGGTGGGAAATGTACCTGAAATTATTGAAGGAGTACATCAATGGTTAACTGAACTGCGTTGGGCAGCTTGCTGATGTAAACTTGCAATATTTTTTCTTTTCCTTCTCATACATTCGATTCGAAACATAAACTGTGATAAAATCTCACTGCAATTAATTCTTTCTCTTCTCATTGAAATTTCTTCCCATCTACAGGGTGGTGCTTTAGTCACCTGCTTTAATAAAGGAGGTAAATCGGAACACGATGCTCCCGAATAGATAAAAAATAGTAGGTAAGTACCTTAATTTTTCACCCAAATATTAAATGAATTTCCTAATGCAGTCTCAAACTTAAACAGTCCGCCGATCGTTGACCGCAAGCGATCATATATTATGATCGAATCATAGGTAGAGGACAGTAGCGCCCGCGCATGACGTACCGAACACCACCGTCCTTCATGATGCGCCAAAACTTCTTGCGTGTTTTTTTATTGGTACGTCAAAAACTGTTTTTTTTATGAGATCTATACTTCACGATATTGAAGTGATGCAGGTAAAAACCCATTGCGTGCACTGTGCATGAACTATAATCATAATAAAAACATCATCGTACCATGAGAAATAACCGTATAACCTTATAGCCATGAAGCCAACAACTCTACTTACGCAACCTTGTTGGCAAAGCATTTTTCGTGAACCGAATTTCCATTTCTGAATAAAATTGAAAATACTAAATAGCATCACACCTGTATTCCCCGAAAGGTTATACATAGGTGTATTGTTGTACACCCACATTTCACCGATGACATTATTAAGTCCCATATAAGAGGGGACGAGCCTATTGTCATCTACCGGGTACAGTCTCCGGGCTATACTACTGAGAATTTTCGTAGAAGAAACTGAATGCCACATAGCCAGTCCTAGTGATCGTACCAAGGACCTGCGTTTACGCACACTAGTGTACCATTGAGGCAGTCAAATTAGAATAACTATAAAGTACCATAACGGCGACCATTACTTGTAACAACTAATTTGAATAAATTAACATTCAATTCTTGTAAAACAATCCCTTCATTATCATGACTCTACAGAATTCCCATCGGACGTGATTCCAATTATCTAGTCTTTTTGTACGGTATTGAACCTCCGTAACGGTTAATTTTGGGTCTACTACTTTCAATTACTTGACCTATTTAATAAAAAAATTAAAAACTTTTACAAAAGGAGTACAACTAGTCACACTGGTATTAATAAGAAAACCCTTAATAGTCAAATTAGTAGCTAAATAAAACTAATTTATTACTAAAATCTATACTTATAATAAATCTGTAGAGAGGTCAATTCTGTACATGAAATATATTTTTAAAATAACTATCAGGGGGTGATTAGTGATCGATACTGATGCCAAAAATTTTTGTCTGTCTGTCTGTCTGTCTGTATGTTCTTTATAGAAACAAAAACTATACGACGGATTTTAACGAAACATGGTACAATTATTCTTCATACTCCTGGGCAGGTTATAGTATACTTTTCATCACACTACAATCAATAGGAGCAGAGCAGTGAAGGGAAATGTTGGGAAAACGGGAGAAGTTACTCCATTTTTTAAGCTTCCGTCGCGTGTGCAGCCTTAATGGTTAAAGCTACATAGAAATCATATACGAAAGTTAATCTGAACCGTGAGGAAGGACATACGCTACTTTTTTTACGAAAAACGACTGAAACGCGGACGAAGTTGCGGGCAAAAGCTAGTATATTAATAAAAAAGTGCAATCAAAATTAACGGTGGATAGGAATTAAATGTAGCTCTGTATGATCTAGGTTTATTCAAACCTGCGTTTCAGGGAGCATTTTTATTGCAAGCAGCTTGGTTGAAAATTGATAAATGCGGATGAATAAAAAATAAGAGTTTGTAGATTACATTGCGAACAGCAATAGTGGTTTTTAATCAACGAGAATAAGCTTTCTATATCCTAAAAAAAAAACTCATAACGCACCGAAAACCATTATAACAAAAAAAAACTCTTTTAAAATTTTAAAAGATTAATCCCATCAAAATAACACGCCACAATTAATTCAAATTCTTAAAAAAACATTCCGAAACCATGATATTCTCTTTTCATGTAGCGATCTGAATTTACAAATTTTTTTTGCCTCAAACCACAAACAAAGTAGAGGCACTTAAATTAAGCGTAAACTTAACGAGTAGCCCAGATCGCTGCAACACTTGGCTTCAGTGAAGAGCTCTCGAGGTGGCCAAAAATGCTAGGACGGCCAGCAAAAAAGTTGCTTCTCATTTCATTTTTTCTATATGCCACTTCAATTATGACCTTCCGTTCTCACTTGGCCGGCGTTTTTTTAACACAACTCACATATTTTTATACCATTTTCAACGAAAAACAGAAAATAATTTTGTAATGAAGTGGGTGCTTTTGTTGAGTGTTCTGGCCTACAATTTGGATGAAATTTAATTTAAAATAATTGACACGTTAAAACGATTTTGGTGCGAACTTTAACATAATAATGCTGATTAATGATACTTCAAAACTTTATGCTTTTCTGTTCTGTCCGTATGTTATAAACGTAAGTATGTATAACTCTTCAAATCATAGCTTAAATTCTTGGCCGCTGTAACTGGCCGTCCTAAAAGTATATCATAATTCATACACAATAGTAAATTAGGAAAATAACGCTTGAAAAAATAAACCTTTTTTTATAAATCCGACAGACATCATATTTTTTCATAATAATATCATTATTAGATTTTTTAAATAAAATTCACTTTAATATCAGGGTTGCCTACTGAATTTTTTTTAAACTCTAAACCCTAAATTAGTTCTTTCAAACCTTTAAACTTCGTTCGTCTACAATTTTTGATAGCGTGTAAAATCATTTAACGCTTGAATTCCAAAGTCAATTTTAGTATCATCTCCATTACTATCCCAATACAAAACAGAATGCGGTATTGGCGCTGATTAACCTGAGGTTTAGACCGCAGGCCAGCTGCAGAGCAATTCTCAGATAACTACCCGCATCTGGCG
This sequence comes from Shargacucullia verbasci, assembly GCA_947562105.1. Classification (NCBI taxonomy): domain Eukaryota; kingdom Metazoa; phylum Arthropoda; class Insecta; order Lepidoptera; family Noctuidae; genus Shargacucullia; species Shargacucullia verbasci. The sequence goes on from OX387280.1 coordinate 15,916,633, forward strand.
CTGTTATGCTAATGAAGGAACTTTGTGGAGCTACGAAGCTTGTAAAAAAGGGTGAGGAGTTGTGAGCACAAACTTATACTGGGAAGTAATTTTCGTTCTACAATGTTTTAGCACAAGACACGTTAGAGTGAAATGGTAAACGGAAAATAATTTTGACCCTTTTACTAATAAATAACTTGATAATGAAGTTTGAGACCTTATATCAACATGAGCAGCAAATCTCAAGGGTTTTTAGGTTTCTGCCACTTACAAGAAGGATTTCTAGAGCTTAGCCACTACGCTAGGCAAACAAGTAAATGCAATAAACAAAAGACACGTAGCGCAATAATCGATCGCTCATACACTACGCCAACCGTGATATCAAAGAAAACTAGTATTAATAGAAAACTTAAAACTGTAGTGAACTGGGCATTGGCCTAGTAGTCGCAAGCGCAGCTGCTGACCATGTGATTCTAAGTGCCACCCATATATGTGCCTGGTAAATGGGCCTCTAACTAATCCTTTAGGAAATACAGGCATGATACTTTGTTTTTAAATGGGTAATTAATAATATTAAAATTATATATCGACATCTTTACTCCTCGTAATACCGTAGACGTTTCCCTTGATGTCCTTAAAAGAAGAAATTCCAATTAAACTTGTAAATAAACCTGTAAAATTGCATACATTTTGACTTCCAACTGAAGGACCTATATTATGTTCTCCAAGCTTTGCGGACAAGGCGCTGATTGCCAATCAAGTTGTAATTTCAAATCTCACTCCGTGGAACTATTGTTGCGAAATCTGTACCACAGAAATAGAAATAAAACTAACAGTAATGCTGACTATTTCTTTTTACTACGGGGAAGCTTGTCCCCGGCGCACATTATAAATCTTTTTGAATGCTAAAATAATACAAAGGAATATTATGGATACATTAGAAAGAAAGAAAGAAAATATATTTTATTGCAACAGAACTAGCGTAAAATTACACTACATTATTGGATATAAATGGAACAGATAACAATGTATTAGAATACTGCGTGGTGGCCTGGTGCGGGTTGGCAGATTACACACACCTTGAAGAACTTTATGGAGCCTTGGTGCCGGCCGGGTTTAAACTCAGACCCTCCTGCATTTCCATGCACGAGAGTCTGAATATTATTATATTATTTCTGAAGACGAGCATTTATCCTTGTATCAATACATTAATATACCTACTTACCACACTTAATATAAGTAAGATCAGACATAAGTAAATTCGACGTAACTCAATATCATTATCACTATCAGTGCCAAGCAAAATTAATGAACTCTTGACTAGATAAAAGGCAAAATTCTTAGAACACCGAAACGCCTTTCCGAACGTAATCGAGTAATCCCTGGGTTGACCTTCGTCATAAATATTCTCGTCACCAGATCCGTCTAGACACGCCTTGAGTTCTTGATAGTATGAGGTCACTGTTAAATGAACCAATTATTTGTTTTGAGAATTTATAGTTTTGATATTGATGAGGGAGCAGCATTACTTTCTTAGTCTAGTTCTTGTAAGTGTTACTCCTGACTGTAAGGTCCCCCGTTCGGTTCTAAGATCTGGTGTTATGAATAAGTTTTTCTTGTTAAACTATTTTTTAGTATCGGTCTCGAGTTTTTAATTGTTTTGATTTCAATTTAGTCTCGCTTATATGGGGCTTAATAACGGCATCAGCGAAGTGTGACTAGAGAGTTCACCTTTAAGTACCTAAATCTTTGGAGATGCTAAACTTGTGACAAAGTTCGTACAATATTAAAATAAAATATAGCAATTTTGTGTGTAACACAAAACCTTGATAAAAATAGGCTTAGCTTTTTTGTGTAGGTACAAATAATATAATTAGATCAAATGAATGAACAATTTCCAATTGTAAACGCGTTTTAGGTTAAATGAAACCACTAAAATGTGAACGCTATGAAGTAACATATAACCATATTTCACAGGTTCAGTCGTGTACGGCAATAAGAGGGGGCATGAGCCGAATCACGCTGTGGCCCTCTAGTGTAATAATAAAATACAGAACTTACACTACATTGTTAGCTAAACATTTAGCGCGTTAGTGGGATCGGCAGCCTAATTACGTAAAAAAGCGACAGCAACGCGATAGCCACGCGACTGCAATCTCACTGTCAGCCAATACATTATATGACACAAAAATGACGTTTGACAGAAGTTATCGCGCGATCTACGCCTGTCGCTACATCGGTAATTAGGCTGCGGGTGCGCTGGAAACTACGCGTCGTCGGTGCAGCTCAACTACGATGTAAGTTGTACTGATGAGAAATCAGGTATACAAACTAAAGTAATTTTTTAGCCCGTGAACCGCCTGACTGAATGGAAACCAATCCATGACTAGCACACATATCTCTACACAATAGGTGCGTGATAATAGGCGACGCCGCTGAGCCTAGAATGAAGTGACGAGAACTGGTACGAAGTGGCGCGGAAAAAAGATATGTGGAAGAATAGAAAGTGGGAAAAGTGGGACAGTTTGGGGTACAGTAATACCCCGAACTTACGCGATAGGTAGGACTGAACGATAACCTCTTAAGTCGAAGTCGCGTAAGTCGGGGTATAATTTCAACAAGCTCACACTCCGTAGTACAGAAATAAATAACATGAAATAAATTATAGCTAAGCGTTGATTCCAGCCGCGCGAAACATCCGAACATGCACATTAGCTGAACAATAATGACGGGAACTGAGTAATCGAGTTGTGTAGCTCTCAAAGTAACGACAAGTCGATGAGAATCGAAAATCGCGTAACCAGATTCGCGGAAGTCGGGGTACCGTAAGTCGAGGTATTAGTGTATTTAAAAAAAGGCTAATTGGCTTTGATGTGAATCGGGTGTCTCAATAGAAAATGTATCCAGCCGTTATCTTAAAATTACATAATCCTCTCAACATATCAGTATATGCTGACTTTTAAATTAGACATAAATATTATTATAGGTACCGGTGGCTCTTTACACAGCGATGCCGATGATATACATATAATACCAAAGTAACTCTGTCCGTCTGTTTGTTACTTCATCGTAATAAAGTTTTACCAAAGAGGTAGCTTAGGACCTGGAGAAGGATATAAGCTTATTTTTACTATTCCATCGAAATAATACATAAAATACAAGCAAACGAAGTCGCAGGCTTCAGCTAGTGATAGTTGCACAATCATTATTCACTTGATACAGCACAGAAATGATTAAAAGGCAACGAAATATGTTTTCATTATTACTGCAACATAGACAGAGATACGTATAACAGAATACAATAAAATTGTAACTTTATCGGTCGTAAAACAAAAATTTACCACAAATTGTGACGATACGATATTTTAGTATTACGCCACCAGACTGAAGGTTTATAGCCCTAAAATGAGGATTCCACAAGATTAAGTCGCTCAAAAATCCAAAGACAAACGAGTTATTGTTGTTTTATTAAAATTAGAAATGGCTATGATATTGAGGTCAATGGTAAAAATGATTTTGTTGCGTGTAAAGATCGAAGTTGATTTATGCGTTCACTATTATAAGGAAAAGCTGAGATAAGTCCGAAACATAACATCCGAGTGAGCATATAAATGCAACTAACTAACTAACATGTAGGTACCTATTTTTATACATGTCGTGTTGAGCGTAGCATAACTTACTGCATTTAAGATTGGGGCCTATTATTTTGCAATAGCTTTTATTTTTCTTTGGCCTGAATTGCTCAGCAAGTTGGAGTATTTCATGTTTTAAATAAACCTATATACCTATTTAAATCGATTCAGTATCCAATTATGAAGAAACTGTATTTAGTAAATCACGAATTCGCAATGTATTAGTACCTACATTTAAGATTTTTTTATGTAATCAGTAGTTAAAAAAGTCTGACAATTGACATAACTTTTAGAGTACGGGTTCTTTCTTAGTAACTGTTTTTTGGAGATCAAATGGTAGTTGGTACTTTTATGATACTGATAGCGGTTAGATTGAGGCCGAGGCTATCTTAGTTTGAAAAAGATGCGGGTAGATAACTAAACAGCCGGATACTCCACCCCCTTGACGTACCCTGATCCCCTCACCATTATATAATGTTCTATTATATGCAGTGCTGGATTAACCACGTAGCAAGAGTAGCAATTGCTACGGGCCCCGCGTAAAAAGGGGGCCCCGCGAACCTAAACACAAAGTGAAACTTATTAAGGCATATTTATATTGGATTTACTTGATGTCACAGAAACGTTACACCTATTTTCGGACTAAGACAATCCACATCAGACAATCGGTAACCGATTATTTAGTTGGTGAAAAAAAAAAAGAATTGAATTTTATACGATAAACGCACAAGTTCTACAAAAAGTCACCTTATACTTAAAATCCCACAGCAGATCAAAGGCCCATCAATAGCATTTTTTTTTATTATTTATCGTTGCCCCACACTAAGATTTCTCCTGTGTCGTGGGTACAGTTTACAAACATACATGTCACATACACATACAACCAGACCCGAAACAACTATCTGTAGATCATACAAATATTTGTTCCGTGCGGGGATCGAACCCGCGACACATAGCGCAGAAAGCTAATCGCTTAACCACTGCGCCAACCGTGTCGTCAAATTAATCCAGCAATGATTATATGTTACACAATGTACAGTGTAACAAAGAAATAATATCCAATGTCTTCAGATAAACATGAAGCTCTTTCGTTCCTTTATTCATCATCTGCCTAGCCTTTTTCCAACTACACTGGGGTCGGTTGGTCGGTTCCCAGTCTTACCGATTGCAGCTGAATATCAGTATTTTACACACAGCGACAGCTATCTGACCTCCGTCACCCAATTTCTGGAAGAGACTGAAACTTTAAGTTTGACTGACACCCGAGGCCAACTTCGAACTTCTGGACTTCTCGGTGTGCTTTTCGAGGCAAGAATGTGTATAGAACGGTCACCCATCCAAAGACTGGTCGCATCAATTATCCTTAACCTTGCAATTGGTGCGAGGTGCCGAAGTTATTTTTTTTTTACTTTCTTGTATATAATTGATGCAATATATTAAACAAAAACAATCATCATTATTTCTTTAGAAAAGTTCATCTATACCTGGTGATCCTCTATATATCACGCCTTTATTCCCCGAAGGGATAGGCAGAGGTGCAACTAGTATTTAATTGTACACACACATTTCGCCAATGCCGTTATTATATTCCATGTAATATGTAGCGAGCCTATTGCCACCTACAGGGCACAGTTCCAGACTCCGTGCTGCTACTGAGAATTAACATTCAGAAAAACTCAATAACACTTTACCCGACCCGAGAGTCGAACCGAAGACCTCACGTTCAGCAGTCGCACTTGCCACTACAAGACCAATGAAGCAGTTAAACTTTGTACATGGCCCTGCAATTATAAAAAAAATTAAATAAATTCAACCCATTATTGTCCCACTGCTGGGCAAGGGTCTCTTCTCAGAACGAAAAGGGTTAGGCCTTAGTCCACCACGCTGGCCCGGTGCGGGTTGGCGGATTACACACACCGTCAAGAACTTTATGGAGCCCTCTCAGGGTGCAGGTTTCCTCACGATGGTTTCCTTCACCGTAAACGCAAGTGATAATCAAATTCTTCTCGGGTTCGAACTCAGACCTTCCTGTATGGAAGGCAAGCGTTCATCCGCTAGGCTATCACTGCTACTGTGCAATTATATTAACAACAAATCGAATCATCTCATCTCCAGTATCAATATCACCACATATCATCTCCGTAACAGTCATTACCGTACAATAAACATGAGACGGTAATGAGGCACTGTTGGCAGAAGTTAATTAGTTACCGGTTACACGCGAATTTGTGTTAACATGTGAATAGTTCTAAATGCCAGCAATTTAGTTGAATTTAGTTCGGTTTCCCAGATGAGGAAGTAAATTAGTGCAGACTGAAAGGTTTCATGGGGTGTTTAATATTGGATTAGGTTTGCGAACAGAAAATATTATTAACTAGTGACCCGGCTTTGCAAGGGTGCAATTTACTAATGAAGAATATCAAAAATTTCATACAAAAATACCATCTAAATTTCCGACGTTTGCGGTGGATTTTACAAAAAAAATCTTACATACAAACCTTGTCCTGGCAATTACGAACACAACAAAAAATAATTAGACATGAAATGAAATGAAATTATTTATTTTGCAATTAGGATTTTTCAATCACTTTTACACGTCTTTTTTAAACTAACGATGGCGTCGGCAAATAGGTGCAGCCATTCTGAAGTTATGCGCTTACATACATTTTTACCATTTGATTTTTATTTATATAGATTAATAAGCAGCATTTGTGCGTTGAAGGAGGCTCCCTAAATTACATTATCTAATTAATACGTCTAGCGCCCTAATTACCTACGAAAGTCTGACGGCAGGGTTGGCGCAGTGGTTGAGTGTTCGACTGATGCGTGTTCGATTACCGCACGGAACGAAATATTTGTATGACCTGCATTCGTATTGTACATGTGAATATGTGTGTTTGTAAACAAATGATAGAGCAATTATTCGTAGTGAGCACAGTTTTATCAACAAAATAAAAATAGGTATTATGTCTTTCAACAAACAGTGCGTGTTTTAATGTTTTTTTTATGAAGATACGGAATAGCTTGTTTATGAGAAAATGGCAGATTTTTTCTACAACCCTTGCTGACCAGTATATCCACAACAACATTAGTGATTTCCATGTTTCTTGTTTCCAGCTCACGAGGACACGACAGATGAAGAAGAACGAAGAGTTAAAGGCTGTCCGTCTGTATAATATATCTGATTATATTATTAAAGAATCGTCTTTGCGTCGAATAGGCTAGTTGACTGCATCAAAAATAACTTCTGAAATCTTGTTTGGTAAATAGTTTTCCCTCTAAAAACTCAGTAAAACTTAATGTCTTGCTTTTTTTTGGACTTCTCAATTTTTTATTTATCAAAATCACACACTAAATATAAAAATAGTAAATAGCAATGCAAAACTATGACGTCACGCTTTTGTATTACAAACATTTTTAGAACAATAGTTTGACAGTTCATAAAAAGTAACTCAGATGACTAATCATCTACCGTATTGTATGGGATTATTTAACAAAGCGCCTGATTTCAAAGCTATAACAATATTTCAATGACGCGTATTGTCATTTTAGCCACGCAGGCAACACAATACGTTTAAAAGCTTTTTATATATTTAACACACCATGAAAATTAATTCATCAATCTTCCCCTATTCTCAATACAATATCCTCTCTCAAACTGAACCTAAAACTCAGACTTGGCAACACGGTTGGCGCAGTGGTTGAGCGATCGACTGCTGCGCTACGTGCGCTGTCGTGGGTTCGATTCCTGCACGGAATAAATATTTGTATGATCTACAAATAGTTGTTTCGGGTGTATGTCCATGTGAATATTGGTGTTTGGAAACGTACCAACGATATAGAATTTATTCTTAAAGTGGGGCAACGATTTAAAACAAAATCGGCATCCATTGTATACCCAGAAATCATAATAGTCGTGACAATCGTAAACTATTAACTAGATGCCTACCTCAAATCGTTTAACATCGACATCAACACTGGATCCAAAATGTTTGCAGGCGTATTAATCAAACAGATACTTTGTCTCGTATTTGTAAGCGAGATTAATGGTCGCTGGCGGCTACATTATTGAAATTTGGGATATCTCGTAAATTATAGTCAGTGGTCACTGTTTCGTTTCAATATTGTATGAAGGTAGGGATATAATTTGTGTATTACTAGTATAAATAGTGCCATCCAGGAAGAAACACCCCACTATTATTGATCGAGGCTTTCCAGCTGACCATAATGCTCTTTCGTGATAAATTAATATTTCGTAGTGTGCGTGTGCATTCTTAGGTAATTATTGTGTATCGACAGAAGTACTGTAAGCAATTAGGCAGAAAAGTGGGGCGCGTCTTCGTGGATGGAACTATCTGTATGATTTATGGTCTAATAATAGTTATCTTATCTTACTTCCAAACTTGAGGAACCATCCATCAATTTAAGACAAAAACTATGGATGGGGTCAACCCCCGACCTTCTGTGGGTGTATATCATTAGTCGCAATCACGACTGCTGAGCGTGAGGTCCCGGGTCTGATTCCCGGGTCGGGCAAAGTGTTATTCTAGATTGTAAATTTGTGTTATTTTGTTTGTTTTAATTTCTGATTTTATTAAGGAATATTTTTTATTGTCATACTCATAATAATACATTTATAGATAATAGCCTATTTGTACGCCGCAAAGGCAAAATATGACTGTAACATTGAAATAATTGAACATCTTGCATGCTATGTGTGTGTATACTCATGTTTAAGATAAAAAAATGATCTTGTATCTTGGGTTTTTTTGTTGGTATGGAAATTCTATGTAACAGTACGGTGTCGGAGACTATGCCCGGTAGATGGCAATAAACTCGTCCCTATAACATGGGACTAAATAACGGCATCGGCGAAATGTGGGCGTACAATAATACACCACTGCCTAACCCTTCGGGGAATACAGGCATGATACTGTAATGTTGTACGACCCGGGTACGTCTTAAAACTGCGACCAGACACCGGAGGACGGGCAGCAGCGTCCTCTCACTAATCGGTGAGCCACTGCGATCCCCAAGCCGCCTGCCAAGCGTGGGGATTATGGCAAACCCCCCCTTGAGGGAGGCCTTCGTTCAGCAGTGGACGTCTTCTGGTTGATGATGATAATGATGACTGTAATGTTATGTAAGTATACAGAAAAAAAAAAAAACATTTACCCGAAAAGTTTCCCGACAAAAATCATCAACGTTGCTAATTCAGCTTTCAAAGCGTCGAGCTGTTGCGCCATCTATCGGAGTGAAGCTACAACAACCAGCCCTGAATCGCACTATGAGAGTTTACAAAAATTCTAACACATATACGAATGTCCGACATTAATCGTCGGGCTTCGGCCCGCCAGGCTAACTACCTTGGCTCGGAGAATCCTCCCTTCTCAATGGAGGAACACCATACTTCGTTCCCCCATAACCATGTAATCATAAAAAGTCATCTAAATCAATGAACAACGTAACAATTTCCATAATAACATTTATTTCAGGGCCAGTAATCGATCAAATTAATGACATCAAGGGTAGTTAAAAATGCCACTGGGTACCACACGCCACAGCCGAGAGTATGAGTAATGTTCACGATATTACACAGTGGTTGGCTGGCTGCCAATATATTCCACCAGTCACTACTGTCACCAGTACACAAAGGATGAGGATATCAATTATATATGCGTGTATGTAAGCATTGTTCGCTGGTCATCTGTCACGCGGACGCAGTTTTTGTTTCATTTTTGTTGCAAACTGAAGAGTGGTATGAATATTATTATCATTTTACATTTGGTTTTGTGTGTTGTATGATATTCATCACGATATTCAAATGAAACATTTTTTTAGGTCAGTCTGTTATTCCAATTTGTTTGCTGTTCGTTTCACGGACAATCAAAGTGACGAATGGTTTATGAAACTGGATTGTTCTTTAAAATATTCTCAAAACCTAGTTTTTTTTTTTTTAAACTTTGCTCCGCACTAGGATTTCTCCTGTATCGTGGGTACAGTTTACAAACATACATGTCACATGCACAAACAACCAGACCCGAAACAACTATCTGTAGATCATACAAATATTTGTTCCGTGCGGGGATCGAACCCGCGATACGTAGCGCAGAAGGCTAATCGCTTAGCCACTGCGTCAATCATGATCAAGATGGGTACGAAAAATCTTATCGCGATTTTTTATACAAATTTTGAACTCCCGTTTCATCGTTTTGGAGATTGAATTTTGGCAAATTCCTTCTTAGCGAATGCCTTCACCCTGTAAGTGACCTACGTGCTAATTTGCAAGATTATATCTAAAACCAGTAATTCACCGGCTAAACACGAAAACCACTCACTCGGGCACTTTAGTACGGTTTACGGTTTAATATTTCTTTATTTCTCTAAGATTACAAATCACTTATTTAATAAACAAACTTAAAATTAGGCGGTTAGGTAGGTTCCTTATACGGTGTAGGCATTTTTCTATACTATTAGCCTCTAGAGGCTAGGTTTTCCAAAATTCAGAACTGAGACAAAGTTTGAATAAATTATCTTCCTAAGAGAATAGTCGGTACAGAGAGTAAAAAAAAAACTAAATTACGTTATCCATCTAATCCTATCCTACAAATCCTTCCTACTAATGCTATTAATATCCTATCCTACTAATATTATATGTATGTAATGTGAAAGTTTGTGAGGATGGATGGATGGATGGATGGATCTTTGTTACTCTTTCACGCCAGAACGGCTTAACGGATCTGGATGAAATTTGGCACAGAGATAGATTATAGTCTGGAATAGCACATAGGCTACGTTTTATCCCGGAAAATGTACAGGTTCGTAAACCACGCGGGCGAAGCCGCGGGCGGAAGCTAGTATTATAACTGTGAAAGTTTGTGAAGATGTTTGGATGCTTGTTACTCAGTCGCGCGGAAACTGTTGAACGGATTTAGAAGAAACTTAGCACACAGAGAGAACATGTCCTGAATTAACACATATGATACTTTTTATATCGGTAATGCGTTCCTGTGGGGTAATAGACCCCAGGTGAACGCATTACCACATTCTACTTAAAGCTATTTTATGTTAGAATATTGCCACTCCTGAAGCCATGGGCAGTAACTAGTATTCAGTATATGTACATATATAACGTAGATTAACCTTCAATCAAAGTATAAACAAGCCGTCAAACATAGCCGGTTAATATAGCCGATTGACACCGACATATTCATAACGAACTACATACAATCATACTATTCAAACATTTAGCTCTTCATAAAATGAATGGTTCTGCTACCCCTCTAGGGAAATCAACTTAATGATACTTTTTACTCGCGTCATAAAATCTTTCTGAATGTAAATTGAATAGAATAGCTTTATAATAAGCTGAAAGACTTCCTAATTAAAAAGGCATATTACTCTGTAAAAGAATTCCTGGAAGAAAATTAATTATTAATATATTAAAATGAATGTGATATGAATTATAAGAATAATATGTATGTTATAATATAAGATGTATGAATAATGACAATTAATATAATATAATGTTAACTGTAAAATTGGGTAACTGTATTAAAACCATTTAAATTGCAAAGCCTGAACAGGCAACTAAGTTCTAAGAACCTACCGATATTTAACATCTTCAAGATCCTGTACACTTAGTTCGCAATAAAGAATTTGCATTTGAATAAAAAGTTCGAATGCGAGATCGAACTACTATCGAACTTTGGAAAAGAACTTAAACTTTAACGGATATCAACATCAAAATTGTCTATCAACATTCAAAGCATCACGCTTTTGTTCCGAAGGGTACGACAGAGATGTAATCTTTAAGTTCCTTGGAACAAGAGGCTCTGCTCATGAAAATTATCTAACAGAAAATCTTAACACTTTGCTTGACCCGAAAATCAAACCCTACTAACCGTGTTGGCGATCGCTAGACTAAGCCAATTCAACACTCCATAAAAATCCACTCCTTAAAATGGACTTCAGAAACTTGAGATTGTTAATTAATGTTATTAATACAGTAAAACAATTGAATTCGTTTCCTGTTTTTGTACCACATTTTTTTTTAAATTGTTTTCTAAATCAATAAAGAACGGGGAGACTTGACGGCACGGTTGGCGCAGTGGTTGAGAGATCGACTGCTGCGCTACGTGTCGCGGGTTCGATTCCCGCACGGAACAAATATTTGTTTGATCTATAGATAGTTGTTTCGGGTCTGGGTCTTCGTGTATGTGAATACACACCGTGCCTCGGAAAGCACGTAAAGCCGTTGGTCCTGCGCCTGATCTCTCTCCGGTCGTGTCGGATTGCCGTCCCATCGGACTATGACAGTGAAGGAACAGAGAGAGCAACTATGTTTGCGCATACACTTGTGCTCTATAATATCTCCTGCGTAGTTGGCTAATCTCCGGTGAGATTGGTCGCCGTGACCGAAATCGGTCAGGAGGACATTATTATTATAAAGAACGGTTAATTATTGAATTTACTTTACTGATGTCCCGAAATCCGGGGACAATGCCCCGAAAAAAAATGTTGTCGTAAATAAGTCTCCAGTTTTTGTCTCTGTAATTTGAAGTTTAGGTAAATTAGCACACCTGATTCCGATCACTGGTTATAAATTAAAATTTGTACCACGTCGATGTTTGTACTTAGGTAAAAGCCGAAAAAAGTACTATACCTATTTAATTCTCCCTGTATATATTCTGAGCGGCACACACATAATGTTATAGCTGACATGATTTCGCTCTTACACTGAAGCGTACCCTCAAACGAAATCGATCGGGATAAGTTAATAATACATCGTGAAGTCACGTCTCCTAATAATGAGAGTTCGAACGTCGCGTAATAATCTCGATAGCTAATCGAAGACTTAAGCCGTGTAAATGGGGTAAGTTGATTCCTAGGAGTCTACTAAGATAGGTAGATAGACATAACATAGCATCACGCCTGTATTCCCTGAAGGGTTAGGCAGAGATTATTGTACACCCACATTTCGCCGATGCTGTTATTGAGTCCCATATAATAGGGGGCGAGCCAATTGCAATCTACCGGGCACAGTTCCAGACTTCGTGCTGCTACTGAGAATTTCCATACATAAAACCCAATAACACTTTGCCCGACCCGGGAATCGAACTCAGGACCTCACTCTCAGCAGTCGCGCTCACCACCACTAGACCGATGAGGCATGGTACACGAAATAAAAGAAGTAGTATAGTACTCGTATATATGTATGTCCTTTTAAATGCAGTGATGGCCTAGCGGTTGAACGCTTGCCTTCCATGCAGGACGGTCTGAGTTCGAACGCGGCCCACACCTCTGACTTTTCAGAATCATTTGTGGATCAGAATTTGATTATCTCTTGCGTTTACGGTGAAGGGAAACATCGTGAGGAAACTTGCACACCTGAAAGGGCTCCATAAAGTTCTTGATTGTGTGTGTAGTTCGCCAATCCGTATCGGTCAGCATGGTGGACTAAGGTCGAACCCTTCTTATTCTGAGAAGATATATACTAACCCTTGCACGGCACGGTTGGCGCAGTGGTTGAGAGATCGAGTGCTGAGCTACGTGCCGCGGGTTCGATTCCTGCACGGAACAAATATTTGTATGATCTACAGATAGTTGTTTCGTGTATACACACCGTGCCTCGGAAAGAACGTAAAGCCGTTAGTCCTGCGCCTGATCTCTCTCCGGTCGTGTCGGATTGCCGTCCCATCGGACTATGAGAGTGAAGGAATAGAGAGAGCACCTGTGTTTGCGCACACACTTGTGCTCTATAATATCTCCTGCGTAGTTGGCTAATCTCCGGTGAGATTGGCCGCCGTGACCGAAACCGGTCAGGAGGACCCTTGCCCAGCAGTGGGATTGTAGTGGGTTGAATTCATTATTTAAATATTTACGATACAAATGGTGGTCTTATCGCTTAAAAGTAGTTTCTTAGAATAATTGAACAACGACCTACACCTTGTAAGTTGGTGCCACAACCTCTGGGCCTATGGCTCCTAAGTAATCAATTTATCACATTGATTCGGTAGAATTAGAAACAAACATAGGAACTTTCATCAGAAGTTTCGTTAACAATATTATGTCAAATTATAACTTTGGGGCGTAACTTAATTAACGCAAACAAACGTGAGTTATGAAACAATTGTATGTAAATGTTACGCTGAGGTTAAACCATCTTTGATTGATAACCTAAATGTCACTGATATATTCTGAGATACAAACGTAGCACCTTGCTTGTGTTCCTTGAAGGGTTACTGTGTGGTGTACTGTTGTACACCATTATTTCGCCGATATCAATATTCAACGGCATATCATAACGTAACACCTGTATTTCCCTAAACAGAGGTGTACATTACAAAAAACATTGATAGCCTAGCGGTTAAACGCTTGCCTTCCATCCAGGAGGGTCTGAGCTCAAGCCCGGCTCGCACGCTTTTCGTAATCATGTGTGGATCAGAATTTGATCATCGCTTGTGTTAATGGTGAAGGAACATATCGTGATGAAACCTGCATACCTAAGAGGGCTCCATAAAGTTCTCGATGGTGATAGTAATCTGCCAGACCAGGCCAGCGTTGTGGACTAAGGCCTAACCCTTCTCATTCTGAGAAGAGGCCCTTGCCCATCAGTGGAACAGTATAAGCTATATTTTTAGAGATTCATGAACTACCATAAAGACAAAGAACTTCTGATTCATGCACTCCTGGTAAAAGGCACTTAATAATTCATTGAGTATTCTCGATTATTACCGGTTCCATTTCTCGAAAACTCGGATTGCCGTTCAGATACTACTACCTTGAATATTACATGACTTCCATTATCAAATCAGGACTGCTATGAGAACTTCGTTAATATAAAATGAATTCTCTCATTCTTATTGAAGTTTAAACACCGCAATGGAATGGAAGATGTAATTACACTGAAATGTCTAACTGACCACTAAATTGATCACTCAGAAGACAAGTCCCCTATATAATCACTTAATTTAGTCTTCGTGAATAGAATAAAACTTTTTAGTAAAGATAGTGAGTTACGCCAATTTTGCAGGAGTAAAAAACGCATATAATATTTATAAATAAGATAGTCTTGTAATATAAGTAGCAAGTATATACGAGCGGGACGATGTAGTCCCGAAAATACAGGGAAAGACCCAAAAATAACGAAGAGTACACAAATTGCAAGATTCACACGAAAAGCCCAACGAACAAAGTTTTAGAACCTTACGACGATCAAACTCATAATAGGCTAGATGACGGCATCAAAAATAAATTCTGAAATCTTGTTTGGTAAATAGTTTTCGTTTTAAGAACTCAGTAAAACTTAATCTCATGTTTATCTTTAGCGTTTTCAATTTTTAATTTATCAAAATTACACGATAAGTATATCAATGATAATGAAAATCTATGACGTCACGGTTTTGTATTCCAAACATTTTTATAACAAAATGTCTACAACAAACAAACTACATAAAATCTACCGTATTTCAAAACGTATCGTATAACTTTCATCAGTAATATAATTCAAAAATTATTTAAATGCAGCTCCAAAGAACCAATAGGAAAACGATCAAATTCTGCAGCGACATAAAAATTTGACGCAAAATTTAGATTTCAGAGTCGGCAAAATTTATGGATGGTAGCCAATTAGTGTCCGACTCTCAATGCAGCCTTTTGGCACGTCTCCCGATCTTCTTCACCAAAGTATTCAGAGATTTGCATTTAAAATTGATAAATGATTTATGTCTGCACTGCTAGATGGTTCATCCTTCTTCAGGAAATTAAATTTCGTACTCTCTCTCTCCCCCATTTCAACTCATTGTTTTCTGTGAAATTCAGCGTTCATTCATAATCGGCAGCATTCGTTTATTCCTCCTTTGATTGTCTCCTTGAAAGTCAATAAATAAGAAAATGTATGAATTTATATTTGGCAGGGGACAATTTACATTTGCATTGTTCTTACAGATGAGTTGGCAGTGTGGTTTCCGGGAGAGGAAATGGAAAAATATTGTTTTTTTTTTTCAGAATGGACTCGAAAATATGGTAAAAAGACAGCACACAATTGTCAATTTGGCTCAAATTCTACTATGTCAACAATTAATCTATACATATAAATAAAATTGGAGTATCTGTTTGTAATATTGAAATAACCGTTTTTTACTACTTACATGCATATGAATATATATACGGTACATACACCAAAATAACATTTTTTACAATTTTTGTCTGTCTGTCTGTCTGTTTGTATAGGCTAATCTCTGAAATGGCTGGACCGATTTTGACGGGACTTTTATTGGCAGGTAGCTGATGTAATAAGGAGTAACTTAGGTAGTAACTTATACTTTTATTTTAGAAAAATTCTTTTATTTTAGAAAAAAATAGGGTTAAGTGCATTTGGTCTCACTAAAAAATACATTTTTAAGTTCCGACATCCACGCTAACGAAGTCGCGGGCACAACTAGTTTATAAATATAATATGCAGATCAATTTCGTTCAACTAATGTGTTTTTAAGGTCTAAACAAACAAAAAAAGTTTTCAATTTATTTTGCATTTACATAGAACAATAATGTGCCTCTCTTTCTCCAAATAAAATAAAAGTAGGAATCAGTTTTTCCCTATCGATCCAGCTGCGAAACTAAACACACACACATGCGTCTACGCATAGCGCGACATTGCGCATCTATTGTACACACAACAGAACCTAGAAGTCTACAAAAGAAAATCACAAACTTCACCATTAATTAATTATCGTCACATCTCAAAACTTTGTATAAATTAATATCCTATTTGCGATGGTCGCTGAAACTTGCAGCGGTATTATAAAGTCCACAGTTTCGGTGCATCTGCATCGCGAACCACAAACCTCAGTCCGTGAAACTATCGGGCTAGTGTTATGTAAGTACCGCCAGATTGTATTTTGTTTGTGTGTTGAGGAAAGTGATATTTAAGCTTTAGAATTGTAGGACGAAATACTACGAATGTTCACTGTGGATTAAAGCTGGGAGGGATGATGCTGAGGGACCTTACCCACCTAAGAGATTCAGCAGCGGCGTAATTGATAGATGATATATGGAAAGTTACAGTGTTACATTGTCCTCACGTAAGTTTTCGATAACAATGTATTTGAACAAAATATTGTAAGAAATTCTGAATTCAAAAGAGTCTCCATGGAGTTTCTTGCCTGTTCTGCTCCATTGGAAGTCAACATTTTGGAAAGTGGCACCTAGAGTCGTAACTATTCTTAAGTACCTGTATATGGTCTGCATGAATAAAAACATATCTTATCTTCATGTGGATACGATCAGCACAGTGGAGCAATTCTTGTCTGCGTCGAAATAAATCATTCTAAGACATATTCTCTTTCTATACTTACTTATTGAAATGTTTACTAAAAACTGGACAGCATTGAACCACTCGTAATTCGTTTAAAGTAACAATATCTCAAATGTAATTACGAAAATCCGGAAAAAGGTAAACATCTTTCATCATTATCTAATCGCGCATTGAAAGCAATCGAGATTTTTGAAAAAAATATATATAAAGAGCAAGAGAAAATGTGAAACCTAATTGAGATTGATGTCGAAAGCTAGAGACTTGTAGTAGTAGATTCAGGGTGATGATAATGAAAGCTAAACCGAGTCTAACATAAGTAAGATGGTAAAATTAGGGTAGAAAGACCCTCCCCAAGTAAAAAATCAATACCAGAGTGCACCCTGCGAAGTTAGCTCTGTTACGACCGTCGTTAATTGGGTTATCTTTCCACCATACGCGCAATTCTTTTGTGAAATTAAAAGGTCATTAATAATTTTATTACGATGACGTCAGGGATACCTTTCTTTTTTTATTAAAACTGCCATACACAAGGATTTCTCCTATATCGTGGGTTTGTGTGGAGTACAGTTTACAAACATACCTACATGACACATATACAATCAGACCCGAAACAACTATCTGTAGATCATACAAATAGTTGTTCCGTGCGGGAATCGAACCCGCGACACCTAACGCAGAAAGCTAATTACTTAGTCACAGAGTAAACCGTGCCGTCAAATAAAAAAAAAAAAAACAAATGTAATAATAAAATTAACATCTATACATATAAATAAAATTGGAGTGTCTGTTTGTAATATTGAAATAACCGTTTTTTACTACATGCATATGAATATATATACGGTACATACACCAAAATAACATTTTTTACAATTTTTGTCTGTCTGTCTGTCTATCTGTTTGTATAGGCTAATCTCTGAAATGGCTGGACCGATTTTGACGGGACTTTTATTGGCAGGTAGCTGATGTAATAAGGAGTAACTTAGGCTACTTTTATTTTAGAAAAATTCCTTTATTTTAGAAAAAAATAGGGTTTAGTGCATTTGGTCTCACTAAAAAATACATTGTTAAGTTCCGACATCCACGCGAAGGAAGTCGTGGGCACAGCTAGTAACAAATAAAAAAACATCTTTATTATCATAAGACTAGGCGATAAAGTTAGGCTATTCTATATTAGTTAATTATAACAAAGTTACCGTGAAACGGGGTATTTTGGGAACCGTAGGTTTAGCAAAATAATAACTATGTGTGCTTTTCAAATAATATTCAAATAAGCATTATTTTAACGGTAAAGGTAATTTTGAAAGTTTACGTATAGAAAATACTAGCTTCCACCCGCGGCTTCGCTCGCGTGGATTACGAATCCGTGCATTTTCCCGAGATAAAAAGTAGCCTATGTGCTATTTCAGACTATAATCTATCTTTGTGCCAAATTTCATCCAGGTCCGTTCGCCCGTTCTGGCGTGAAAGAGTAACAAAGATCCATCCATCCATCCTCACAAACTTTCACATTTATAATATTAAGTAGGATAGGATTAATAGGATAGGATAATATTTTCCAATAAAATGTTAGTCACAAATACCTCGTGGTCCGGTAGAGTATGGCACTTTTCATTTATAAAATATCTTTTAAAACTTTGTTAAATGATCAGCTACTTTTGTCAGGACTTCGCCTACACAAGCTGGTTGAATCTACACTATTATAAACATGAAAGTAACTCTGTCTGCCTTTTTGTTACCTTACATCTAAAACACTGATACGATCGTTACATATGAAATTTTACGAAGAACTAGCCTGGATCCTGGAGCAGGAAATGGCTTATTTTTACTATTGCAGCAGAATACTGACAAAATAATAAATACACGCGGACGAAATCGCGGGCAACAGCTAGTATAATATTTATGTAGGATTAGTTTCCGCCCGCGGCTTCGTCCGCGAGGGTTACGAACTTGCACATTTTTCGGGATTAAAAGCAGCCTACAACCGGATGAAATTGTCGCGGACTTTTTTTAGAGCTGTTTAAAAGTAACAATCACACTACACATTAGCTTTGTGTAACATTAACGGTTTATGCAGCGCATGCCGACGCAGTTCTCATATGGCAGAATTTTTTCCGACCGATTTACAGTATATCATTATAAATTGTTATTCTAATGTTGCTATATTATTGTAAAGTTCCATCAAAATCCGTTAAGTTTTTTAGCGTAAAACACATTAACACATAACAACCATTCATCCTCAGAAATTTAAGCGTTTCTAATACTAATAGCTTCCGCCCGCGACTTCGCCCGCGTGATTTACGAACCCGTACATTTTCCCGGGATAAAAAGCAGCCTATATGGTATTTTTTTTTTCTTTTTTTTTTTTTTTTTTTTTTTCTTTTTTTTAACGTTGCCCCACACTAGGATTTCTCCTGTGTCGTGGGTACAGTTTACAAACATACATGTCACATGCACACACAACCAGACCCGAAACAACTATCTGTAGATCATACAAATATTTGTTCCGTGCGGGAATCGAACCCGCGACACATGGCGCAGAAAGCTAATGGCTTAGCCACTGCGCCAACCGTGTCGTCAATCCAGACTATAATCTATCTTTGTGCCAAATTTCATCCAGATCCCGTTCTGGCGTCATCAGCATCGGTATCAGCCGTTCTGGCGTGAAAGAGTAACAAAAATCCATCCATCCATCCTCACAAACTTTCACGTTTATAATATTAGTAGGATTAGTAGGATAGCAGGATTACTAGGATATCGTTATGTTCCTTTCTTTGGCTTAAGACTAATCTTCATAAGATAATTACCTAAGAATTCAAATCGGCCCTCATCCTAATACCAACGTAACAGCACTAAACCAATTTATCGGTAGGTAGGTACAAACTCGGTCCTCGCGGAGTCTCACCGCAACGTCAGACCGGCGTCAGTTGCTGAACCGCACTGACCACTTGTCAGCTATATATTGTAGTGACAACTAAATTATGTCAGCCGAGATTTTAAAACGACATTTATAAACATTCTTACCAGTTTTGATACGAAATTTGATCACAAAATGCCTCATTGGTCTTGTAATCGCAGAAGCGACTGCCGAATGAGGTCGTAGGTTCGATCCTCGGGTCGGGCAGTGTTGTTTTATTGTGTTTTTCTGCATAGAAATTCTCTAGAACGGAGTTTGGCATTGTACCCGATAGATAGCAATAAAGACCCATATTACATGGCACTCAATTACGGCATCGGCACTTATACCCAGTGGCGGGCATAGAATTTTTAGATAGAGAAGGCAGAAAAAATTAAAAGCTTATTTACCAAAAACACCTTCTGCATATTGGTATTGGTTCGTCGTCTTGTCGATTTAATCATGATATATGTGATTTACCACCTCAAATATCTTATAATAAATATTTATCTGAGTTATGTAAGGTAGGCAGTGTCTTTTTGTCTTTATGAACGACACGCCACTGCTTGTATCTTACCCTTCTGGAAATATAGGCGTGATGCTATGTTTTGTCATAATTTTATAATATTTTATCGTGTGATGGACTCTCACGAGAATCCTTCATGGTGTAATTATGGTAGGTTAAAGCATTAAAATAGGTCCAAAATGTGTGTCTATATTTATTTTCACAAACATTTTCTTTATTTTTCTTCTTATCTTTTATATATTTTTTCCCTGTCAACTTAGTTTAGATCTTCGTAGCTAAGTAACTAAAAGTTACTTTTACTTAATGTTAAGTTATTTAATGGAATATCATCAGGTTTTCAGACATGAAAAGCAGTTGTATTTTTATTTTATTTTTAGACAATAATTGATAAGTAATGTTGATTTTAGGACTCTCGGTTCACTATGGGTCGTACATTATGATAAGGCAGCCCGTTTTGTCAAAATGGCGGCACGGATGGCGCAGTGCTTGTGAGATCTACTGCTGCACTAGGGGGTTGCGGGTTCGATTCCCGCACAGTACAAATATTTATATGACCTACAGATAGTCTTTCCGGATTTTGGTGTAAATCCATGTGAATGTTTGTGTTTGTGCTCCCACAATACAGGAATTAAACCTAGTGAGGAAAAACGTTTTAAAAAAAAGAATGATAGAAGAAAACAAGCCCACTATATGAAAATGTGTTGACAGCGAGCTGAAGGCATCAACTAGACATCGCCGTGACACTGACATAACGTAATATTTTGATAAATAAATAAAAATAAAACATTAAACAAACAACGTTGTCTGGAAGAGATCGCCTTGTGCGATAAGACCGCCCATTGTACACAAATAATTGAACATGTCTGTCCTATTTATGTTATGTGGTGTACAATAAAGTGTATAATAAATAAATAAATAAATTAGTTCCTTAACTTAATATTTTTTAAATAATGTACTAGACAGTCAGAAGATAGCTTTGATCAATAAACAAAAGCCATCTAATTAATTCTGACGTATTCTATAATTAATGGGCATGTTTAATGTATGGCAACCAGAGATGAGCTGAACTAGCTCTGATTGTGCCAGATACGCACTGAATTCAAGGTGATTAACTGTACTGAATTGACGGCTTACTGTTCAATTTTATAGTGTACTAGCGACCCGCCTTGACATCGCAAAAAAGGGGGTAGCACAAAAAATTAAAAAAAAGGAAAATAATATATTTGTGTTTTCTATCGCTATACCAAACACACAGGATCACCCTCTGGGCTAATCTAAAGATTACCTAACAATATCATTAAAATCGCTTCAGCCGTTTTGGAGTCCATAGAGAACATACATACACACATTTATTTTGTTTATGTTTATTTTTATATACAACTAGCTGTGCCCGCGACTTCGTTCGCGTGGATGTCGGAACTTAACAATGTATTTTTTAGTGAGACCAAATGCACTTAACCCTATTTTTTTTCTATTTTATTATTTTTCTAAGATAAAAGTAGCCTAAGTTACTCCTTATTACATCAGCTACCTGCCAATAAAAGTCCCGTCAAAATCGGTCCAGCCATTTCAGAGATTAGCCTATACAAACAGACAGACAGACAAAAATTGTAAAAAATGATATTTTGGTGTATGTACAGTATATATATTCATATGCAAGTAGTAAAAAACGGTTATTTCAATATTACAAACAGACACTCCAATTTTATTTATATGTATAGATGTATAGATGATAGATAGATAGTTGTTGCCTGCAATTTCGTCACCGTGTGTTTTATTTTCTGGATCTCAACAATACACTCGACACTACTCACTCGATCAATTACTCATACAAATCGATTGAATCTTATAAGAGAAGAATTACGAACACACGCACAGATAAATTTTATTATATAAAGACTGTGTTTAATTCTACCTACTGTTGCTAATAATCACGCTATTCTGTCTCCCCTTATGAAAAAAATATCAAATTAGCCAGTCAGCTTCAAAAAGATGTATACATGTAGCGAAATTCAAAAGCGAGTTTTAGAGGAAATAGTGATTGTGTGTGTAGTGAAATCTTAACCAATTTCATACACAATATCTGCGGATACATAAAAATATATAGTCATTTTAATTTTATGATTTTATAAGTACCTTTCCAAGAATAAGCGTTTGAATTTCGCTATGTGTATACATCTTTTTGATGCTGATTGTACACTTGGTCGTTGTGGCTGTCACAATATTTGTTAGTAAACGAGGCATCAAGAAAGTTGTGTAGGGTTTTAATGGGCCGAATCCTTCGCAAAGAACCACCATCCACTAGTCATTTGCCAAGCATACTGATTATCACCTCAGTAATTTAATTATAACGAATTACATACACACATATCCTACATAGTGTCTAAAAAAATCGAAAGGTATGACTAGAATATAATTTGATTGACCTTATTTCATACGAACTGCATTCTGGCACTTATGAAATGCCCAAACACGAGTATTATTGTCCCATATAATTTAATGTGATAAGAAAAAACACGAATAAGATAATAATTTACCTCTAAATAACATTGCCATGGCAATTACAATTGTTCGCGGCACTCGGTAAAAAGTTTGTGTATACCTAAAAAATATCGAAAACATTGTGAAAAGCCGGAGCTGCGAGAAACTCTGCGGCATAAGTACGTAAGTAAAACCGTGTGAAGTATGAACCCACAAAAGCACGAGTGAAGCCTCTATCCGATTTACCTTTATAGCTTTACAGCGCTTTAAACAAAACCTCGACGCTAGACACCTAGCTAAAACGCGTCCGTAAATCCAGAGAGATTCTCTTAGTTCAACGCAGCGGTGTCCCATATACCCACTCGTAAAGAATAATTGAAAATAACGCCCGCCCGCCAATGCAGTACTTTAAAAAACCGGTGAATATTTGAATTTAGAGCTAATCTCGACGGTTGGTTCTCATTGTTTGGGATATTGAAAAATGGAACGAGAATGCCGTGGATGTTCTATTGATTTGAACTCCAATGTGGAAATGGAATGTAGAAATGGAATTAATATGGTGTCGGTCTGTAGGTGACAGCTGACGTTGTTTTTGTTTTTTTAACTTCTGTGGAGTCGGCACGAGCATGTGGACATGGGAACCGCTTATGTCACAGTGGAAAGCTTTGTATTTTTTATGACTTTAAACTGAGTCAAGCTCAGTCTTTTTCTATCGAATTGGCAAAGCTATCACAATGGAATCGCATGCCATAGTGTAAAGATTAAACAATCAGCAATGATGGTTCGGTACCATCGGCTGACTGGCCAGGGTGCGCCAGACAAACTTAATTATCATCACTCATGCAGGCTCTTTCCTTGCACCCCAGATAATCTCAGTACCTACTCACTGAGATAATCTCAGTTTTGTTACTTGTGGAGGCTCTTTCCGTGCATTATCAGTTTTTTTTTATCAATATTATACAACGTGATAACCACGCATCCGACCTATTACTCATACCTATATAACCTATCTATATCAACATTTTTTCGAGAGTTTCAGAAACTCCGGAATTCAAGTTCACTAGCCCTCAGCACTAGATGCATTGGTGTAATCCTGAGGGGTAATTCTCGGGTTCAGTAATATGACGAGAATTTGAAAGAAGTAATCGAGTGATATCGATTTCATTTCTTAACGCTTGAGAATCGCCCCCTCTTAAAGCGCGTGAAATTATGAAAGGGAGGTCCCTTTCTGTCCATATCGTGTCACAATGGATACCACCGGGATATCGATCGCTTGTGCATCCAGACAACACATCTGTGGCCACTTGTAACCGCGAGCCCGTAATCAAACGAGAATTACACGGAATTGTGCTGCAGAGCTTTTTATTTATATTGGACGCTTTTTATGTCGATTGCTAGTTGAAAATTACTTATTGAACATGTGGGAATTTATAGATGCTAGATATCAGTACCTAATAAGAATATTAATTTTGTCGTTATATAGTTTTGTTGTAGAGGTGGAGGGGCAGTTGCCTCGCGCTCTGGACTTGGCCGGTCACTTATTAGTCCCATACATTTCGGTGATTAATTGGCTATTACCTATTATAGTATTATTTCTGATGGTGGTTCATTAGGTATCTTTTTAATTCATTAAGACACAGATGCGAGGCCGGCGCGCAGACTCCGAAGGACAACCAGGTCAGGCCGACGTTTGCGAGAAAAATATTATAAAATAATTATTTGCGATTTGATGAGGGGCTCGTAGCTACATAGCTACCTCGCTGAGGGGTCGGTCTGCGAGGTCAAGCGGCGCTTGCCGCGGTCAGTTCTCGGATGGGTGATAATTTTTCATTCATTGAGGCCCCTTCATGCCTCGGAAAGCACATTAAGCAGTTGGTCCCGAGTGTCATATGAAGACAATCGTAACAGGTGTCAGCAGCCCAAAACAAAGTCTGACAACCAGTGGCGTGCGGTTCATAAAAACAAAAAGACAGTGCCTCCCCTACATAACTCAGATAAATATTTATTATAAGATATTTGAGGTGGCAAATGACATACATCATTATTTAATCGACAAGACGACGAACCAATACCAATATGCAGTAGGTATTTATGGTTAGTGAACGTTTAAATTTTTTTGCCTACCCTGTCTAAAAACTCTGTGCACGCCGCTGCTGACAACCAGTCTAACCTTAGAGTATCAGCGTCTCCCAGTAATCGGATGGCGGAGGTCAGAAGGCAGTCGCTCCGTGTAAAATACTGATATTTAGCCGCAACCGGTTAGACTGGAAGCCGACCCCAATGTAGTTGGAAAAACGCTAGGCAGATGAATTATTTGCGATTGAGTCCCGGGACACAAATCAATTTAATCTTTTTGTTCTAAGTGATGCCTTGAATATAACGTAAGCGATAAAATAGCACACATAAAACTACATTAAATTACAAACGTCTCAATTAACACGAAGTAAGTATCGTATGATTTACCAAGAGTTCAAAGCACCGATCCTAAGAGATCGTCTATTAAATCATTAGCACATCTAAAGTGAACCACAGATAATAATGGATAGTGGCACTATTCAACTTGAATAAAGTGCTAATCACCCATCCAATTCTCAAGTGGCTGCTAAATACTTAATTTGTTAGACGGAGTAACTAAGCAAATTATAAGGGTTATTAATCTGCAAGATCATTGATCGATGATCATTGTCCTCAATGCCACGATTGGTACAGTAGCTAATACATTAGCTTTCGGTTCAGTTCTCACACGGAACAAGTATTTAAATGTGTGCTAAATCACCAATACCTCGCACTCTCACCGCACTCAATGGTGTCTTAGATTCTAATCCAAGTTACGATCTGTTTGCGGATGAATGGTCAAAGATCTTGTCAGTGTGTCTGAAGTATTGTGAGAGGGACTTATGAATGTTTTCTTTTTGTTGTTGTTGTTCTGTTATTTTTCTACTATGTAGCTTTAATTATTGTAATTGGTCCTAGACCGTTGTAATTAAAGTAAAATAAATAAATTAATTAAATGATCTACACACAGTTGTTTCCTGCATTCACGATGCGGGAATAATCATATTCTGTGGCAATTTAAATAATCTAACTCCAGATGCTTTTCAATCCAACGCTTACATTCTGTTCTTATGTCAATATTCTGTGTGAGCTGAGTACTTTTCTTTCTGAGTGGTAACAGCTGAGCTCTACAACTTAAAAGCACCAAAAATGAATCAACTGAAGAACATTTCAAACCTAAAGCGAGCAAATGTAGGTGGTACGAATTGACGTTAAAAGTCACTGAGGTGTTGACTTTTACGACTTCATTATAAATAATTTTTCAAAGATAAGTCTGCAAACGAACAACACAATGTAATATTTATAACAAGAAAATAAACAAACAAAGAGCCTGGTACAAGCATAATAAGTATTTTTCTCGTAAATTCTACACAGAGCTCTTAAACAAACCATTGTTGAAAATTATTAATAAATTACAAAGCTTCAGATGATGGCGAAATGTCTGACAAGCAATAAATAGTACACATTTTTCATTTCTCTTCATTGCGTGGAATATTATTTTAATTTTGTATCAGTAAATTAAGCTTTTGTTAAAGTATGGTTTAACTGCGCCTTCGCCAGATGGCTGCACAGAAAAAAGAAACATGATGAATATTTGATAAAGTTGTATATAATTCGTTGCGATATTGGGATTGATTGAGTGGGCTTGTTTTTTGCTATTTAACTTTCATAGTCACATTTTTAATCATAAATTGCCTTATTGCTCTAACCGCAAGAGCAGCTGCTAACTGAAAGGTTTTGGGTTCTATCCCCGGATCGGACATGAAATAAAATCTATTCATTTCGGACGCAAATATAAATCAATAATTGTATCTCACATTGCACATTCAATGCTCATCTTAAACTTTTTCTTTTTTAACTTATTAACTGATTAAATTATGATTTTTCCTGTTTTATAACAATATCAATAAACTGCAGAGTTCTCTTATCGTTCAGCCGCACAGCCAGAATTGTGGTGTAAGATTACTTAATCAATGGCTTGGCACGACGCCTGAGTAAACGAAGAGACGATGGTTAATCGATACGCAAGATTAATTTAAAATAGCTTGCTTGTTTTCAAGCTGTGGTTTGTGAGTAACTTATACTGTGTATTTTACTTCTTTGACTTGTGTAATTTGTTTCTGAGGCTGTGGAGTAATGACTTTGACAATACGGATGGATTATGGTCCTATGGGAGAAATTTGTTATTTAACTTTTTGTGTGTTATAGTTTATAGAGAAGAAGATATGTTCTTTTTCTTTTAAGCTTGATCATGGCAAATAAAATACAGTAATAATAAGCTAGTATACTGCCCAGCGGCGTGCACAGAGTTTTTAGACAGGGTAGGCAGAAATTTTTAAAAGCTTACTTACCACAAATACCTACTGCATGTTGGTATTGGTTCTGCGTCTTGTCGATTAAATAATGATGTATGTGATTTGCCACCACAAATATCTTAATAATAAATATTTATGTGAGTTATGCAGGGTAGGCAGTGTCTTTTTGTCTTTATGAACCGCACGCCACTGATACTGCCATATCCTGGGCACTGTTCTCAACTTCGTATTGCTACTAAGAGTATCCATACAGAAATATACAATAACACTTTTGCCTGACACGGGAACTGAACTCGGGTATCCACACTCGGCACTCGCGCTTTCTACTGCTCGATCAATGCGCCAGACTACACAAATAGTTGAAGGTAAATCTGATTCAAGCGTGATTTTCTTTGAACCTTTATATATTATTTTAGGTTCAGAATAAAAATACCTTGATATCAAAGTCGGTAACTTCGAGTATGCTACGGTTAAAATATTTTTATAAGTGCCTACCTCAGTTACGAACTAAAAAGGTTAAAGGGATCTTGAAATTCCAAAAGCTAGATTTAAGCTTCATGTTTCAGAATGTCTAGACTCAAAAGGCCATCGAAATTATTAAAATAACTTGTAAAATAAAACAAAGCTGCCCTCAAGAACTTAAGTTCGTTCCAATGAATATCCACACAATCAATTTAGACCTTTATAATTTAACATTTCCACCGTTATAAAATATATACCTAGGCTTAAATTTTAAATGAAAACCCAATTTACTAGTTAACAAAATTAAATTAGTTTTATTAATACAAACACTTCTGGATCAGTTTATCAACGCTCAAACGTTTATTTTTGAATCGGTCGAAAATTCCCTAAGTTATTGCCGCTTTTATGGGTCATGAAAGGGTTTTACGTTGTACAAAACGATAGGCGTTTGACTAACTCAATATACAAAAATTTCGAGGAGCTTTTAGTATCTCGAGAAAAAATAATTCCACGGTTCTTTTTTGATTTATTTTTAGTAATTAGATTTTAAGCGGCCGGGCATGACCCGGGTACGTCTTAAAACTGCGGCCAAACACCGGAGGACGGGCAGCAGCGTCCTCTCACTAATCGGTGAGCCACTGCGATCCCCAAGACGCCTGCCAAGCGTGGGGATTATGGCAAGCCCCGGAGGCCTTCCATGCCATGGAGGCCTTCGTTCACCAGTGGACGTCTTTTGACTGATGATGATGATGAGATTTTAAGCGAAACCCAACTGTGGATAGGTCATATTATCATCTGTTCATCTGTTTTCATTATTAGTCACTAGCTGGTACCCGGCGCGTTGCTGCCGCTAGAAATAATTGTGGAATTGCAGAGATGCTCTTTCAAATACATTTGCCGATACGACACTTGCGCCACCTACTGTAAGTTAATTGTACTATGCCTATAAACTTCGCGTAAGTGCAAGTAATAAGTTGACAAAGTTTTATTGCAATGAGATGAATGGCATGGCAGCGCATAAAAAACGAAAAAACATACAAGCATTGATTTTTATATAAGTATTAGAAGATTGAAAGAGTAGGGGAAAGTCCCCTAGCGCCGAACGGCAGGTAGTACCGAACGAATACTGTACCTCTAGCAAATAAGTGAACAAGGATGATCGTTTATCGTTTAAAAGAAAGAGAATGAGCTAATTTGACAACGGGTTGCGCGGGAGTCGACAGTCGAGCTCGCAGTTTTAAGCGAGAACGGATGCAGTTATTTTACACGGGAAAACGCCGTTGCTTAATATCTTTGACGTGTTAGTTTTAACAAGATATAAGTGTGAGATCGTTTGGATACAAGTCTAATTACTCTTTGGTAAGTATTTTTTTTTATTTTTGAGTATATGGAACGTAAATTAAATAAGTATTATTTATTTTATATCTCTTTTAATTTTCTAATATGAGTCCCTAGTACCGAACAGTATTTTTGCCCTTATGGCCGAACAATTATTTTTCCATGCTTGTGCTTTTATTCTAAATGCTCAAGGTTGGATATAAATTTTATTATTTCAGGTAGAAGTATACCTTACACAATGGAGAAAATTAAGCCATTGCCATTAATAGCTAACCTTCAACAAGGGAACGTATCTTTCCAGGCAACTCAAGAGACATCGTGTGTTGTTTGTCTAGAAGATCACGATGAGGATTGGATTCAGTGCAACTCGTGCAAAGAATGGGCGCAAGAAGCATGTGCTGATATACCAGAGTGCTCTGAGTTGTACATTTGCGACCGATGTCATCATTTTTAAAAGTGTTTTGTCATATATGCCATTTTATAACTATGTTCGGTTCTAGGTGCCATAGTACGATTAACCAAATATTAATACCAATGATTAACGTTTGTTAAATCATATAATTTGTTTATTGTTGATTGTTTTGTTCATTTATAATCGTGTCTATAGTTGTTGTGTACTCTATAATGTCTATTATATGTCTAATATTCGTTTTTTTTTTTTATTTCCATCTTAGCTTAAGTGTTCGGCACTGTGGGACTTTCCCCTATACAATTTATTTAATTATTTTTCTCGTTTATTCTAACTGATGGTATTTTAAATAGAAAATACATGCAAATATATTTACGAAAATAAGTTATTGAAACTGTGTGATTGGTCTAATTGAAGAAGGCGCAATATCTAAGCATGAGTTTTTGGGTTGAAGCCCCGAATCGAGAAAATGCCATTGGGTTTTACTGTGAGTAAATTCTCAGTAGCACTCTCCAGTTTGGAATCGCGTCCGGTAGATGGCCCTCTTTTAAATAAGACTTAACGACATCGGTGAAATGTGGATGTACAATATACACCTCTTAGAGAAATACCGCCGTGATGCAGTATTATGAAAGTTCTCACCGAAATAGAGGTTACATTTTTATTGTTTTTCTTACAAAACTTAGCGCTTATGTATATGGCGTCTGCCTGTCTGTGTCCTGTAAATGCTGTGACCTAGTAAACTATGAAGTTACAAGGCAAATGCATGCATTACTTACCACGAAGGTTACAATAAACTTATATTAATATGTGAAGATAACTTCTAAATTTTATTCTAGTGGAGAAACCAACTTTAAAATAAAGTACTTTTCTACCTACTATGGTTTCGGAATATCGACTGATTCTCTGAGATTCATTTAAAATTCTCCTCTTTTTAGGGTTCCGTACCCAAAGGGTAAAAACGGGACCCTATTACAAATACTAAAAACAAAATAAATATTTAAGGGGGGCTCCCATACAACAAACGCGATTTATTTGCCCTTTTTTGCTCGATATCAATAATGGCAACAGGTAGGCACTTAAAATATTTACAAAATACTCAGTTGTATTTTTAATTTAATAATAAATACCTACTTTTGTTTACCTAGTCAATGGTACGGAACCCTTCGTGCGCGAGTCCGACTCGCACATGGCCGGTTTTTTTCAATGGTTTAGATCCATTTAGTCCAATACACTGAAACAAGGCCTATTCCTAGAACAATACATTGCATATTGTGAAAATATTCATAGTGTCTAAGACGCTACAGATACAAAAAAACAAACAACATGTTTCTATGTATATTTATACCTTACTTTATTTTTCCATTACACATTTTCCAAGAAACCAGCTTCCTTTGAAATGGTTTTTGTTCAAATACCTGCGAGTAACGTTTACTTAAATTACACCTACACTGACCAACTCATCACAATAATTTGGTCCATAATGAGTTTGAGTCATTTGTTACTCAGTGTCGATAACAATATAGATATGGAACTAATTATTTAAATATACAGTACATAATGGCGGACAAAAATATTTGGTACTTCATGTCTTAGTTTAAAATAAGACTGTTTGACTGGTCCCATAATACTAAATCTGAAAAAAAATTATCGTAACATCATATTGTTTTTAAGAAGCTTGTTAATAAGTTTTGCATAAAAATAGATACACGCTAAAACCTAACAAAATAAATAAATTGTATAAAGGACACACGACTAGATTCAGTGAAGAAAAAAACCTTAAAAAAAATAAAAAGGAAGGTCCTTGAAACACAATCTTTCCCAGCATTATTTACCTTGTCACTCCACCCCGATCAGAAATCAATTCTACTCCCTCACAAGCACAATTACCGAATCAGAGAAAAGTGCACGCCAATTTTATTTGCGATAAACCCGACCGGATTACTCACATCAATCTGTCGAGGATATCGGTTTTATCGTCGCCACATAATGGCTGAACGTTTTCAAGATGGCCGTCGTGTAAAAATTCACTTTGCACACGGAAAATGTATCCATCAAACTGTCAGTGAGCTTATTCAGTTCTTTTGTACGTACAAGTTTGAGGTAACTGCGGTGTTTAAAAGAAAGGAATCTTGTTTATAATAGGTTCAACGGGGAAAGGACGGCACGGTTGGCGCAGTTGAGAGGTCGACTGCTGCGCTACGTGTCGCGGGTTCGATTCCCGCACGGAACAAATACTTGTATGATCTACAGATAGTTGTGTCGGGTTTGGATCTTTGTGTATGTGAATACACACCATGCCTCGGAAAGCACGTAAAGCCGGTGGTCCTGCGCCTGATCTCTCTCCAGTCGTGTCGGATTGCCGTCCCATCGGACTATGAGAGTGAAGGAATAGGAGCACGTGTGTTTGCACACACACTTGTACTCTATAATATCTCCTGCGTAGTGGGCTAATCTCCGGTGAGCTTGGCCGCCGTAACCGGCATCGGGCAGGAGGACATTATAATAGGTTACTCTGATGTCTCTAAATAATTCAAAATGTATACATTTGGGTTATCTTCAGTTACTTTTCACGTTAATAACGTCACGGTTCCACGTAGTGCTCACTCGTTTTTGAAGACAATTTCAATAAAACCCGTGATCTTTTTATGAGAAACCAAGCGACCACTTTAATCCGTACCATATTTATTATCTTGAAAAGCGTTCATTGAAAAGATTACACTAAGATTGTCAAAAACTTTAAAAGGAGGTATTTATAGGTTACGATTTTTTTCAACTCAGTCGTCAATTTTCCCGGCCCCAAGTGTACTTGGAATGAACTGCCACTCAAGTGTGACGACTTTACCGCTTTTGTTAGTATTGTAATGAATCATTTTAAAGGTAATTTTCATTTTAATGAAAACAATACACCAAAGTAGCTGCATGAGTGTTATATGCGTGTGTGTCATGATTATATGCTATTAGTATTTAAACGCTAAATATATTAAACAAATGAGATGTTATTTTCTATGACACAGGAAAAGAACTGAATAGCTTTTGTGTAATACGAAATAAAGAAATAAAACCTAGGTATGTAGTGACCAGTTTTATAAACAAAGTAATAAATGCGTGATTCACAGAAAATGAAAAACCAACCCCTCGTCACCTGAATCAATCACTACCTTTCCTAGGACAAGCGGCTGAATTTCGCTAAGTGCATCTTTTTGAGGCTGGCTATACTTCCAACTCGTCTATGTACTACTAATAGTATTAGCCTGACACGTCCCACTACTGGACAAAGGCCCAATTCCCCCTAGATTTCCAAGCTGTTCTGTTCTGTGCCAAAGATGACCATTCTTTGCTAAATGTATCCAGCTCAACAGGCTACATATCTCTTTCGCGTTTTGCTTTATTATTAACTAGTTTTCGCCCACGGCTTCGCCCGCGTGGTTTACGAACCCCTACATTTTCCCGGGATAAAAAGTAGCCTATGTGCTATTCCAGACTATAATCGATCTTTGTGCCAAATTTCATCTACATCCGTTCAGTAGTTTTTGCGCGAAAGAGTAACAAACATCCATCCATCCATCCATCCTCACAAACTTTCACATTTATAATATTAGTAGGATAGGACAGGATTATTTACTCGTCTATCTATATGTTTTATATTTTATACCTGCTTCGATCTATCTTCTACACAAAAATAAAGGTCTTAAGTTGTCTACCTGAACACATAACTTAAAAGCCAGTTCATTTTGCTGGGAGTTACACTTTGACGATACGTAGAGTCAAAGTCTAGTAAGTCAGTCTCAAATTATAAATATGATGTCACATTATTGCTCAAAAGAGTTAACCAGTGCAGTTTTGTTTCATACTTTCTATGTTTTAAATCAATTTATTTCACGAGCGTTTAAAATCTACGGGACCGAATTCACTAGTCTAGACACAGCTAGTGATACTACAAGAATACTATTTATCAACAAGTTTTTAATCTTATTAATTTAGTCGACAACCAAGAAACTCCTACCGCTAAACAAGGAGCAATGAAAACGCGAATAATAAAGAACTACCATTAATTAGGGCAAGAAACTCGAGAATTGTTAGGGTCGGTGTTGTTTTGCGCGAGAAAACTTTGTGGCGTGTTATTTATGATTATTTAATTCGACTGTTGGCTCATTGAGCTGTGCACTTTCTAAGTTTGTTAGGTACCTACCATCATTTATTGTCACACTTTTTTTGCAATTAATTTACGATGCAATAATAAATACATTTTGTTGGTGACAATGGAGACAAAAATGACTGCCACAATAAAGGATTCTTTATCAAGAGAATGTACTACAACATCTTTCCACAAACTATCGAAATGGCTGCAATTGCCCTTGGTTTGCGTTTTTTACTGTCAGCGAATAATCGCTTGTTGCCATATCATATATTAGTCGTACAGTGACATGGGCCATGTTTAGTAGATGATGTTTACCTGTTGATGATGAAGGAAAATAAAGTGATTTACACTTAAAAAACAATACCTTTCCTTAAGTTAGCTTTAACATACTAAATAATTTATTATGATGTGGTTTATATTGACAATGCATTGATTGATAATAGACGATGTCTTAACAAACAATAAGTACTAAACGATCCGACATTAAAAGTACCTACATTTGAATTTCAAATTTCGATATCCATTTCAAGATCGCGTAAAAGTAACATTTCCTTATAAATTAACTCTTCGCCAGCCCTGGTCGTATTTTCAATGGGACATTAAGGAAATTGCCCGGGGCAATAAGCGATATTATGTGCCACAACTATTTGTATGCAAAGCGGATATTAGTATATCGTCACTTGTAATGTTTGACGTCAATGTTATGTGGTATTGTGATTAATAATGGAATAATGTATTAAATTTTGGGAGGAATTTTGAGATATAACATGAGTTCATTAAATAACTAAAGACTACCTCAATAGTGTAGTGGTTGCAAGCACGACTGCTGAGCGTGAGGTCTTGCGTTCGATTTTCGGATCGGACAAAGTATTATTGATGTTTTTCTGTATAGAAATTCTCAATAGCAGCACGGAGTCTGGAACTGTGTCCGGTAGATGGCAATAGGCTCGCCTCCAATACAGCGTCAAGCCTGTATTCACCGAAGGGTTAGGCAGAGCTTTAGGAACTTTTGTATGCCCAGTTGTCGCCGATGCAGTCATTAAGACCCATGTAATGGGGGCGAGCCTATTGCCGTCTACCGAGCACTACTTAAAACTCCTGACTGCTACTGAGGATTTAAGAAAATCACAATAACACTATACCCGACATGGGAATCCAACCCAGAACTTCATGCTTAACAACCGCGCCTGCGATCACTAGACCAATAAGGAAAGAAAGAAAGAAATAGGTACATTTATAATATTTCCACAACGGTATCAACAATGACCCGGGTACGTCTTAAAACTGCGGCCAGACACCGGAGGACGGGCAGCAGCGTCCTCTCACTAATCGGTGAGCCACTGCGATCCCCAAGCCGCCTGCCAAGCGTGGGGATTATGGCAAACCCCCCCAACCCTGGGGGAGGCCTTCGTTCAGCTGTGGACGTCTTCTGGCTGATGATGATCAACAATTTTAATACGAGGTCTAATATTAGAACTTATCTTGGACAAAATAAACGCAGCCATGATTTCATATTATTTTCTGTAAGTTCAGACGCGGAGCAATATTAAAATATTACAATGCAGAAATGTACGAGTATTTAAATATTCCGTGATCCTCGGCTGAAAATTTTACCGTTTTTTGCGGATATTGTACAGGATGAGGGTATTTTTTAGTTGGATAGCTGGCAGCATCAACATTTCATGATATGAATAAAGAAAAAATGTGTATTTTTTTCTGAATTGGGTTGGCATCATAGATTCACGCGTGTATTCTCCGTCGTATTAGGCAGAGATGCACTATTTAACACCTAATTTCGCCAAGGCCGTTATTAAATCCCATGTGATAGGGGTTTGGCATATTGCTATCTAGGGCGGACAAAGCCAAATCCAGGCTGCTATTAGGAAATTTCTAACAAAAAATCTAATAACACTGCCCAACCCAGGTCCTCAGGATCAGCAGTCGCGTTGACAACCAGTAGACCTGTAGCAACTACTACTTTCAACATGACAAAAAGTAAAGCACCATCTATCGGAGTGAAGCGTCAACAGAGTATCCTGATTCGCACTATGAGAGTTTACATCCATTCTAATACATATACGAATGTCAACTTCGTTCCTCTACAAGAGCAATAAGCCAGTTAGAAATAGTCAAAATATACATGGCGTTATTTATGACAATTTTACTTTAAAGTGTGTCCGATGCCCATGTGATAGCTCGTGACAACACCACAAAAGAATATCCGAATATCTTTCATAGTACGTTTAGAATAATAACTCATAAGTTTATTTAACCACGAAACAATTCTAGTAAACAACAATATGATTTTTCACATTGCAAACTTCAATCCAATCTCAGGAGTCGTTACACACAGCTGCTCAAAAAAAGCTGCTCCAAGCTATCACCGTTGCAGTGGAAGCAGAATTTAATAAAACGTCAATATCTAATAATGGACCAGACTGGAACATAAAACTCACGATGTGAAAATTCACTGAAAATTTTCTCGATACAATATTCATTTCGCGTTTAAGTGAACTGTTACCAGTGTTGAGATTGGTGTACACGAGCGGTAAGGTGAAACTCATTTGTGAAACTCGTAGACGAATAACTTGGAGTGATGGGAATTGGTAGGTATATCGCACGATATCTACTGTGTCATAATATGTACTGGCTGACAGTGAGGCTGCTCTCGTGTGGCTGTCGCTTTTTTACATAATCAGGCTGCGGTTCACGATAGAGTACAAAACCTATTAATATTTATTTTTTGCAAAGTTCTCTTTTAAATCTGAAAGAATAATACGAATACTAATTCTTATTATGTGTATAAGAAACAATACTGTATTCAAATGAGTCTAATGTGGCCAAACGTCAAACTGACAAAACAAAAAGCAGGTGCAATAAACTGCCCCAGCAACACACGAAGCCGATAAAAAATTCACTGAAAAATTTCCAATACAAAATCATTTCAAGCTAAGTGAACCGTGAAAGTCTAAAGACTGGTGCATACGTGCTATATACGATTTTAGATGGAGATGTAAAATTGCTATATTAAATTAAACAATAAATGCTATTTTATTAAACATAAATATATTAATTCTTTCGAGAGGTCATTCAATAATTATCATCAGTCTCAAGTTTTGCCTGACAATATACGTATAGAAACATCCAGACCGAGTATCGTATCCGGCAGCCGGAGCGATAAAAAAAAAGAAACAAAAGCGAGAGAGTCGTATCGTGTGAAACCTCTCTTACATCCAGATAGAACTGGTAAGCTAAAATGTGGCTTTGAGGAGCTATAATCAGGGGCGCCGACTCCGTGGGTGCGGAGCACCCATGACCATGGGCATAATAAAAACTAACCAGTAATCGGCTACTACTTACGTAGGTTGTATTCACGATTATGTAAAATATTTATTCTTACACTACGCCACTTATTTTAAACGAGTCATCAAATGGTCATGAGCACTGTAATTGTTTGGATGAGGACGGCAGTTCTCGAAAATAATAAATTCTTCAATTCTTTAACTCTCACTTATTGTACTTTTGCAATTAAATCAAAACATTTACACTATATTCAAATAAACTTTACTATATTATCTTCAATTCTCCTGTCACTTGTTAAACAATCGCCATAAACCTTGCTAACGGCTACAAAATAAATCATTAAGACGAAGTGAGTGCTATAAATTGTTATCAAGGGACAATTTTATTAGCCACTGGCTTTAGGTCACCGGCTTAAGTTTGTTAGATTACAATACGTCTTTTTTTAGTGGCTATAAAGGGGTTATTGAGGTTAAAGGGCAGTCTCTCTGGTTGAAATCTAGACATGACACATGACACTGGTAGTGCTTCCAATCAGGTGAGATAGTGGTCAAACGCAAGCCGATCGAATATTAAAATACCAACTCTTATCGCTAGTCAAGTACCAGGCGCATGTTTCGATTTATAAAAATAATAAATTAATACTTGTGATCGCAAACTGAATGAAATGTAACAATTGAAATGAAATGAAATTGCTTTTTTTTTGCAATTGGTATTTTTCAATTACTTTTACATGTCTTTTATTAATTAGATGGCGTCGGCATTTCCTATGACTATCCCTGAGAAAAAATGCCGTAACAAACTCAGGGGTCAAGCTCTCTTTTGAGGTTTCGTATTAGCCTACTTAACAACAATAAACACTAAATTAAGTGTTACAACGCATCGTGACAAAGAATTTGTACTAAAGGACCACATGGAATTAGAATTTGTAAATATTTACCCAGTATCTATTCCTTTTTATCCATTAAACGCCGTGGCCACTAAGACTAGAACGGAAATTACTTTCTTTCGATTCATTGGTATTCATTGATAACTCGTTTTCTCTTCATTTGCAACACTGCGAAAGCGAAGCGGTAATAGCCATTTGCCATCAATGGAAAGTAGGTACTTCAACCCTAATACAAAAGGGTATTGGTGAACTTTTTGCTATTTTAAACGTCATCAGCAATTCAGCATCAATGTACTCCTAACCTAAGTCCAACTGAAATTGCAAAGTACTTTGCATGCAGGTGTTACACCGACGGAAAGGTTCTACAACGATTTAAAATTGAATTTCGAAGCGAAGCGAATTTTCGGTGCGCATACAGCTTTTTTTGACGATTCATAAGTAGAATTCTCCGTAATGATCTAGAAATGGTAATCTGCGAGTGGAACTTTTGAAAATTGTTTCTAGTATTTCGTTTTCAGTTGCACTTTGGCGTTCAAGTTAAAGGATTATGAAACTGAAACTATCAGAATTTTAAATTGAGACTTATTTTTGTTTTTTTAAAAAGTCTACTTCTACTAGCTTCATTATCATTTTCACGTGCACAAAGACAAAGTTGTGACAAACGGATGAGATAAAATGAAGGGATAACAAAGCTATTATCTATGCGTTTAATCCAAATCAATACCCTAGCGTTAGGTTTAATTAATGATTGATAAATTAGATAGATAGTTAGAATTGTTTTTATTTCAAATAAACCTAATACAGGCAATTTTGAAACGTTATAGGACTCTAGTTGCACGGTTCCAAAAAGTTAGTCCTATGGAGAAGAACCGGCAATAAACTTCAATTATAAAACATAGTAGCGTATATGATATGTTTTTACAGAAATGTATTATATCGTAACAAATCTTTACTTTAATCAGTCCCCTCTTAAAAAATAACATAACATAGCATCACGCCTGTATTCCCCGAACGGTTAAGCAGAGGTGTACTATTGTACACCCATATTTCACGTGTAATGTGGGACGAGTCTATTGCCATCTACTGGGCACAATTCCAAACTCCAGGCTGCTACTGAGAATTTCAGAAAATCCCAATAAAACTATGCCCGACTTGGGAATCGAACCCAGGACGCCTTGCTCAGTAGCCGCTCATGCTACCACTGAGACCAATTAGGCATTCGCAAAAATTTCCCGATTAATAAAATAATTTACCTAACACTATTGTTCAAAATTAAAAAACAAATACAGCAATATTTAGAAGCAATCTTACGCAAGTTCTTAATTTTGAATAAAGAACATCAAGATACAGTGACTACCGGCCAGCATTTTATGTTACCCCCACGATTGCGAAAATTATTCTTATTACTAGAAAACGCCCTATGGCCCAGTGGGACCCTTAGAATGACAAAAAACAGTGAAATAATATACTTAATAGAAAAAACAAGGGTAATCAAGAGGTACTTACGATATGTCATTGTCCAGCGAACCACTACGCACCCACCACATATCACCAAACACTACAACAAACACATACACTGAATACTTCACAAAAACTTCTAAAGCGACAGTAAGAATCGTGGGGTTACGGCCCGC
Organism: Shargacucullia verbasci; assembly: GCA_947562105.1. Lineage (NCBI taxonomy): Eukaryota > Metazoa > Arthropoda > Insecta > Lepidoptera > Noctuidae > Shargacucullia > Shargacucullia verbasci. The sequence goes on from OX387280.1 coordinate 15,956,005, forward strand.
AAAGCAATATCACCGCGCCTGATCGAAAGATCCTCCCTTTTCGCTGGACAAACACTTGAAAAACCACTTCACACAATACTTGAAAAAAAACTATTGTTTAAAACACTCCACACATCAAAACAATTGTTTATTATCCTAACGTATACGAAATATAAACACTGTGGACTTTACGCTATTGTAAATTTGCGTCAGACAATCACAAAATAAGCCCACAATCTACTCACGCGCACTAACCACGTAAATAACCGAAGAACACACCAGTTCGCTTAGATCCCGATAGCGAACGACGACGAAGTCGTTCTACCAGCGACGAAATGATCGCGACTGGCGATGCCATACTAAAAATATCATAACCAATGGGGGTAGAATTAAAAGCATTCCAATCATATCTACCCGCACTCACCATATTATATTTGTTATCTATTCCGCAGGAATGGTTATTGAATTAATATTGTTTCCCCAATAGGCTGCTAGAGCAACCTACAAGTACTAGAATTAATGTGAGGTTTTTAGACACGTAGTACGTAAAATGAAACCCATATAATTTATGAACTGGACAGTATTCTGTCTCAGTAATAACCTTGTATTTTTTTAATACAAAAGTGTCATCATCACCATCATCATCAGCCAGAAGACGTCCACTGCTGAACGAAGGCCTGCCCCAAGGGGGGGTTTGCCATAATCTCCTCGCTTGGCAGGCGGCTTGGGGATCGCAGTGGCTCACCGATTAGTGAGAGGACGCTGTTGCCCGTCCTCCGGTGTCTGGCCGCAGTTTTAAGACGTACCCGGGTCATGTACAAAAGTGTAGTCGTTCTTTATGTTTGCCCCGATATTCGAAACCAGAAACTCAATTATTCGAAGTTCACTGAACTTATGAACAGATTTAGTCGATTATGAGATAAAAGTGCTCATAAACAGAGTGTAATTTATATTTATGGTTTAATCGGATTTCTTTTCGATATCTTTTTGCGAATTCAATAAAACCTTCATGGCATTCGGTTCCGTCCCTTCTTTAATCCACACATAAATATTATTATGGGTCATGCCAGGGTCACACTCATGGGAATTTGGGTTTATTGATGGGTAATAAAAAAGTATTTTAATACTGAATCCATGAAGTAGGTGCTACAAATTTTTGAGTAATTTGAAAAAGAAAATTGTTTTGTCAAATTTATCTACGGCATTGTTGGCGCAGTGGTTGAGCGATGGACTACACCACGTGTCGTAGATTCGATTCCCGCACGGAACAAAAACTTTTATATCTATTTACCAATAATTGTTTTGGAGTTCGTACCCACGACACAAAAGAAACCCTATAATGCAATGTTTTTACAAGATATATGTAAGCATGACTTTGATTTTCTACTTGATAAATATATTATGCAGGTTGCGTATAAAACTCATATTATTCATCTTCTCCGTTGTGTTCCTGTCAGCATACCAACAGGGCTCTCATCAATTTCACTACAGATTCCGCGTGACAGGACAAGTGTGTGTTGAACATGAAAAATTACCAAACGACGAGTACTCTACGATATAATACGATCTAACGTTGATAAATTTTCAATAGACTTGACTGCCTCATTGGTCAAGGGTCGCAAGCACGGCTAAGCGTGTGGTCCTGGGTTCGATTCTTAGGTTGAGCAGTGTTATCGGGTTTTTCTGTATTACTAATAGCAGCACGGAGTCTAGAACTGTGCCCGGTAGATGACAATAGGCTCGCCCCCTATTTCATGGGACTCAATAAAACAGCGGTGACATGTGGGTGTGCAATACAATAGGGTGTACACCTCTGTCTAACCCTTCGGGGAATACAGGCGTGAAGCTATGTTATGTTATATAAATTCTCAATAGATTATCTGAACGATTGTGTAATATTTTGTTTACTTATTTCAGAAAACAACTAAGTAGTTAACGATGAGTCCTACTTCCTCAGCACTGAACTACCCGCACCCAACACTATGATACAAGGCTACGAACAGCATCGTCTCCTGGAGTGACGCAACAATATAAATCCTGAATCACACTATGATAATAAAAAACACTATCTCTACCTCTATGTGTTTGCAACTCGTAGATACGAACAGCCGGAATCTATCGTCGCACTTTGGCCCGCCAGGTTTGCTCTCATAAATGCAATTATTTTCAATGGAAGAACACAATACCTCGTTCCTGTATATCTTAAAACATGTGACACTTCCAAGTATTATGGCTATTATTTTACATTTTATTGGTATGGTTGGGAAGTTCTCCCTATCAGCCTGATACTTATAAGCACCTCATACACGAACTCACATAAGTTCACGCAACGATAAATGTCAATAGCCCCAAAACAACTGCTATCAGCACCCAACTAACGTAATCAAACCCCATATGTCACTAAACTCACAATACAACCTCCTACGTAAGTCACATCCCTGCCCACCACCAAAAATAGAAGCTTGGCGATATAAACGAATTTACAACGTACCTTATTAAATTTCTTATTACTTTCAACAGGAGGTCTCATCTTTATGCAAAATTCTGTTGCCATATGGCCAGGTGTTACATGAAATGTAAAGGCAGAAGATCCACTGGACACAAAAATAAATATCCATCTAAGAAGCTACAATGAGCTACGGGCTGTCATCCCCTCTTAATGAAGTTTGCTGCTGCTAATTAGGTAATAAATACAAAATACACGAAGACAAAGTCACGTGCAACAGCTACTAATTTATATAAACAAGTGCATTTTCACGCCTTGTTAGAAGTTAAACTATTGTACTGCTTATTGTGTGGTTATAAGGTCAAATACGAGAGCCGTACTATTTTTGGAATAAGGAAAATCTTGGCGGGCTCCCACCGGTTTTATGTTACTGAAATATATGATGTGCTGGATAAGTCCAATGTTGTGTTGGGATTTTAAAAAGTGAAATTGTATTTGGCGATCGTTTCCTTTGCTCGATTTTTAGACTTCGATTATATCTAAACAGTACCTCTATTATGAGTTTTTTACTATTTACTATCATAATGTAAATTTTCATGCAAGCGATTTTAGATCTTAACTTGGTTACATTAGGGATTAGAGTCGCTAACATGACATCTCTATAATATAGTAAATAGTAAATCAAAACTTTACTATGACACATATGTCACATAAGCGACTCTAATCCCTAATGTAACCAAGTTAAGAACTAAAATGGCTATCATGAAAATTTACTTTACTATGATAGTAAATAGTAAGAAAACTCGTGATAGCGGTACAGTACTGGATTAATTCCTACAATACTAGTGTTATTATTAAGGTGATAACGCAAAATTTCATCAGTACGTCTAATTACATTGATGAGTTAGTAATCAGACGATTGTCTGTTGAAGACCTAAGAACCATTTATTTATTCTTGGATGTCGTATGTAATATCTGATTACGTAGGAATATTATTTTGCTTGTTTTACACTCATTATTATGTGTAGTACCGCTATTACGAGTTTTTTTACTATTTACTTTCAAAGTAAGAATAATTTTTCATGATAGCGATTTTAGTTCTTAACTTGGTTACATTAGGGATTAGAGTCGCTAATGTGACATCTGGTCGTAGTAGATTTGATTTACTATTTACTATTTTATAGAGATGTCATGTTAGCGACTCCAATCCCGTATGTAACCAAGTTAAGAACTAAAATCGCTATCATGATAATTTACTTTACTTTGATAGTAAATACTAAAATATAGGTATATGTGATATGCATATTTGTAAACTGTACCCACGATACAGGACAAATCCTAGTGTCGGGAAAGGTTTTTTTTTTTAAATAGAAACAAATATAAAAAAAATATAATATTTCTTAAAGTCATAATAACCTCACAATATATATAGCATCACGCCTGTATTCCCCAAAGGTTTAGGCAGAGGTGTAACTGCTGTTGTGCATTTACATCTCGCCGATGCTATTATTGAGTCCCATGTAATAGGAGGCGAGCCTATTGCCATCTGGGCACAGTTCCAGACTCCGTGGTGCTTCTGAGAATTTCTATACAGAAGAACCCAATAACACTTTGCCTGAATAGATAATCGAACCCAGGATCTCAGACTCACCAGTCGCGCTTCCGACCAGTAGACCATTGAGGCAGTCCCCACAAGATATTTATTCACATTAAGTATAGCGGAAGTGACACACACCACCATTTTTTATTCATAAAGGCTTATCATAAACACAGCTCGGTCCTGCATATATTTTGACACACAACTTAATCCATAAAAAAGCTGTATTAAGTCATGCGTCACTCGGTCACATGATGTGGATAATCCTGTAGGCCGCGGTAATACCGTGAGATGAGTGGAGGTTGGCTCAGAAATTTACGAGTGGCTCGTTGAGATATGTATGAGACGGGATTTTTTTGGTGTACTGACTGCAAACAAGCTGCGGAAATCTCACTGCAGTTGCAGTTTGCTAGGACACTTTAAGCAAGGATAATGGTTACCTTCTTTTCGTCGTGTCGCAACAGGCAATGAAAATCGTTCATGCTGTAGTGAAGATTCGGCAGTCATCAATTGTGGTATCGAAACCGCCTAGATTACGCCAGAAGATCTCAGGTTTCGTCACTCGTGGAAGTTCACTCCTTGTACTTGGTGACCGAACGCGGTCGCGCTTGCGTCCCCTAGACCAGTGAGGCAGTTCGCAGATGCGTCAAAAATACATATCATTATTTACCTATTTACACGTGGAAAATGAGCGAGGGAAGCATCTCGCTCATTTTCCGACAGTACCGCGCCCAATAACTGTCAATTTATTTTCACGAAAAATATAACGTTATGTATAAAATGTTCAATTTATTTCCTCATACAAACGTGCTTGTCAAAATAAAAGTTCTTAAATTTTACGATGAACCGTTGGCAATTCGTATAATCCCTTAGAAGTCTTTTGTGTTTATTGATAATCCGATCAAAGGAGGTTTTTTAATCTGATAGATTAAAATATACATGAAAAAATATCCTGAACCTATGTACGTATGTTTACCCATACTAAAAAATATCGCGGTTTAATTTAAAGACCGCTTTTTCTCCCATTCTTGACCCCCAGGATACTTTTGTACCTCAATTAATAACGTGGTATATGTTTTTTAATTGACAAAGATATCTTTCCATACAAACTCGTCAAGCCGACCGCAAATATGCACGACTCCGAAATGGGTGTATTCGCCCGGATCCTAAGAGACACGGTCAGACCGTGTGTCAAGACTCGTTGACTTGTACCTACAGATTGGTACAAAATTTGGACCCGCTCTCGCGCACCGTTGCAGTATGCCGTGCTGCGCCGTGCCGTGTAACAACGGCATGTACGGCCACACAACGCTACACTGCCCCTTGAATGCAATTTACCAATCGAAATCAAATTTATATCGTACTAACATCTGCCCGCGGCTCCGCCCGCATTTTCCCGGGAAAAAATTTAGCCTATGTGCTATTCCAGACTATAATCTATCTCTGTGCCAAATTTCATCCAGATCCTTTCAGTAGTTTTTGCCATATCCAACGATCTATCCTCACAAACTTTCACATTTAGTAGGATAGGATATTAGTAGGATTTAAAGCTGGTCTGTACAGAAAATTGATGATAAAGTTTTCATTAATGTACAGTCACGAACACAAACATGCAAAGTCGCTTTATTATCTCTATCGTGTATTACAAAGATAATTAGGTATGTAACAGATAGAGGAGCCATCCCTCATACATATAAACCATATCTACATTAATACTTCTATATTATTCAGATAACTATTTATTTGAAGTTTAAAAAGTATATATGTATACATTTTTGTGTTCATTACTTTACATAACAAAACACAATAGGTATTCATATTTTTAAAAAGTGAGGTCAATATTACAAAGCGGGACGAAATTACCTACTCAACAACTCTTCGTATACGATTGTAGATGATGTTGAAGCACTTTTCTCATAAGAGAATTTCTCCACACAAAGGGAAATAAATCAAGCAAAAGCACAAAAGCCTTAAGAAAACTCGGAAGCAAGGGTTCCCGCCACATATTTGGTTAAAGCCTTTATTACTAAAGCCATTACTTATCGTAATGATTTAATGGGAAAATACTAAAACTGACTGCGTCATAGGTAGGTCTATTAGTTTGGTTCAAATCTCGAGTCGGCCTGTGTTATTGAGTTTTTCTGTAGGGAATTCTCAGTAGCAGCACGGAGTTTGGGACTGCCCAATAGGCTCGCCTTATATCACATGGGAACAAGTAACGGCATCGGTAAAATGTGGGTGTATATAAAATCGTACATCTCTGCTTAACCCTTAAGATAATACAGGTGCGATGATATATTAAGAAAAGGATGAATTTTATTTTCGTCTGCCAATACATATTTAAATGTCTGTAATCACTCCCGTAACAAAGAAAAAAAGGATTATTTACAAGTAATAGTATTTTAACGACACGGTTGGCGCAGTGGCTAAGCGATTAGCTTTCTGCGCTACGTGTCGCGGGTTCGATCCCCGCACGGAACAAATATTTTGTATGATCTACAGATAGTTGTTTCGGGTCTGGTTGTTTGTGCATGTGACATGTATGTTTGTGAACTGTACCCACGATACAGGAGAAATCCTAGTGTGGGGCAATGCTTTTATTTAAAATAAAAACTGAATGGATCTGGTTTAATGATCGTAAGCTCGAATGCTGCGCGTGAGGTCCTCGGTTAGATTTCCGAGTCCGGCAAAGTGTTATTGGAGGTCTTTCTATTGAAATTATCAATAGCAGCACAGAGTTTGGAACTGTGCCCGGTAGATGGCAATAGGCTCGCCGCTTATTACATAGGACTTAATCGCATCAGTGAAATATGTGTGTGGATGTGAAATATTACCTACGTCTCTGTCTAACACTTCGAGGAATACAGGCATGAAGCTATGTAATACTTTTAAAAGAGTAATATTATTTTTTGCAAGTATCTTGACAAGATATGAATAATTAAAAGTTTTCATAGAAGGAATCCAATCCGTGCGCCGTCCGAACCAATCGTGAGTTCAAAACCCCCAATACCGGACATACAAAACTTTTAATGAATCAAAAACCGATCGGGATGGCAGCATTGTACAGGGTGGCACGTGTATCCTTTGAGATTTTTTTTTGAGTATATTCAATACTAACTTCGCAACAAAATCGGTACCAGAGGAGTAGAAAAACAATATTATTATACGTATAGGTACCTAACATCAAAATTATCTGGCGAATTGGTATTTATCAATAAGGGAATTTATGATTTGTTCTTTGACTACTCATTCCGCTCATTATCTCAATCTTAATATTAGTACCTTCCGGATATTATTGCACGCCCACATTTTACCGGTCCGAAAGCGAGTCTGTAGCACAATACCAAAATCCAAGTGTCTACTTTGCCTAACCCAGTGATCGAACCCAGGATATCATCGTGAAGCAATCAAATATTAAAAAAGTCAAGTACAACCTGAATCGAAAACCCAAAAAACCGCCCCTATTCCAATACTTATAAAGAAGGCTGGATTATTCTTTGGTCAAAGAATCAGCATTGCCATACAGCGTGGCAATGCTGCCAGTCTTCTGGGAACAATGCCGGTTGACAGCGATGCGGAGGAGTATTTTGACGCGTAGGCAATATTTTTATATTTTTTACATCTTTAATCTGTTTAGTGTTTTAGTAGTTAGTAATAATAAGTAGGTTGTATATATATCTATTATGGAAATAAAATAATTTGTATGATCTCATAAAGAAAGAAATGAGATTTACAACATAATCGTATACGTACAATTTTCATACAATAACACATACAATTTCCCTTCACCTATAAATAGACATAACTGTTAGGGCTTACCCCAATTTATTTCTTTATTTGTTCGCTTTACCGATCATATTTATGTAAGGAAGTTGTCCCCTTACATTTTTATATCATCGCGCTAATCTCGCAAGAAGGCTGTAGGATGTAATTCTTACTGACGCGAGAAATAAAGAAAATAAAAATGCAACGCAGTCGTTTTTGCGTTTGAGAAAGGTATGTGGTATGCATCAGGTCACAGCCAAAGACTTTGGGGGTTTCATGTTAACGGTAAAGTGATTTTGGGACTATATTAGACAGTAAAGAAAATTAGAATGTATTTCCCAAAAAAATATAATATGTATTATAAGTAAAAAAACCTACCTATTTTTGAATTCATTGTTTAGACGTTTAAAGCAGGAACTTGATAATTTATTTAAAATTTTCGTAAACTGTCTATTTTTAGATTTGTCAATTTGACGTGTACGATTTGGGGGGTCATGAACCATAGGACCTCCCCTCCCCCCTGGACCGCCACTGGTGTGCATAGGTGAGTTAAACTAATTGTAATGAGGAAGGCCTTAGTGGAGGAATAGCCCCATAACTAAACCTATTTATTTTAATACACGACTGCCTAAAAAAGGAGTGTGATGTTTATTATTAGAGCTATTGTTTCCAGGCTCCTAAAATACACGGCGGTTCAACGGCAAATGTTCATGATCTATGGAGTAAATAAACTATTATAATTAATATTGACTGCTGCATTGGTCTAGTGGTCGTAAGCACGACTGCTGATCGTGAGGTCTTGAGGTTCGACTGGGTTTTTCTGAATGGAAATTCTCAGTGGCAGCACGGAGTCTGGAACTGTGCCCGGTAGATGGCAATAGGTTCGGCCCCTATTATATGGGACTCAATAACGGCATCGGCAGTGTGAAATGTGAGTGTAGATGTGCAATAGTCCACCTCTGCCTTACCCTTCGGCGAATACAAGCGTGATGCTTGATGATGTTATGTTATGTGTAAAAATATAAATTAAAGCAGCTAAAATTATCAAGACGACATTTTCGAACTGAAACAATAATATAAATAAATAAGCGGTTTTCCAACAAGTACACACTCCGTTTTAATCTTAAACGTCTGTTAATTTATCAGTACAAATAGCCTAACGATACACTTTTTGATCGTAGGTAAACATACAGCTTGATATTCTGTTAAACCTAAAATTGAAAAGGGGTGAACATACAAATATTTTTAATATCGCCTCACATAGATAGTTCACCACAAAAAGTATTAAAACGATAAAAACAAACACAAATATCAAAGATCAAACGATTGATTGATATTTGAAAAGTTGTTACAAGTTCGACCAATATTTTGGGCACACCATATATTTTCTTATATTTACTTGAATTGAAAACTTTAACGTTTTAATAATTTACGGGATATATCGAGTTTATTTTACCGTGCATTTTTTTTTATATATAACGTTACCGTATGTTCCTTGCGAGAATTGAATGCGCGTCACGTGGCGCACCAGTCGATCGCTCAACCACTGCGCCAACCGTACCGTTAATACAGTACAGTAGGTACAATAGGTCTATAAAATATATATATACAATGTTGAACGCAATGTATTTCGTAAGTTTTCAGTATCAACCTCAACACTGTTTCTGAAATTTGCAATTTGAAAATATTTTATACGCTCCTGAAAAAAGTAAGAACTTTTAATAAGCGTACAATATGTTTAAGCACTTTCTTTATGTTCAGTGCACACTTAATGCATGCTCGTAATAAAACGAGAATAAATTGTCTCTTACGTCGGGCAAAGTGCATAACAAAGTAGATTTTCCGTATTCAAGATTAAAGGACATTAAATAAAAAGCAGAACAAAATACAAAGCTGTTACACTTAACCACGTGATTATAATACATGCGAGTTACTTAGTTTTACCCCCTTGGGAACAGGAGCACGGCTCTTACATATATATTAATTAAACAGTAGAGAGAATGAGAAATCCTCGCGCACTAAGGGAGAAATATAGGGTAAAGTAGAAAATATAGAGCCTCTGGTCGGGATTACATTATATTCACACCATTTTGTAAGCCACAGAATCACTAGACACCTATTCTTGCGTCCCAATTTCTCATACAATATTGTGATTCATTGGTAACATATCTAACTGAAATTTCAGGAAGATTTGTTTTCTTAAAAATAAATGATGGCCCAATTTAACGCTGCGTCAGATTGTTCCAGGTGACGATTTGGAGTTAAGCTACTGTCAAAAAACCAGTAACTTCGAAATTTTGTGGTCATATGTTGCCATGCACAACGAGGTTGAGGTCGGGGCACCGTGGTGGACTACGCGTGGTCTCCCAAGAGTTCCCAAGAGCCACCATTAAGGCCTGAAATGGAACACCGCGGTAGTAGGCCATGAGGATTCTCACTGCGTAAAATTAAAAAAGGACAACTTATAATCTAAAGTATGGTACTGGAGTACGGGTATCTCATTTAGATTATATTAATTCCTTACAATGATTATGTTCAATCTCCCTACCTTACAAAATCCCTTAGGATAAGACAATCAGTTATAGTAATTGAACAGACACCGGAACAATTACATCACTACTGATAAATTAATTGAAATTCACGTTATTAACACGACAATTAATGATGATTACTACACGTGCAATGTACTGTGAGATCACAAATTAAAAATATCTATACATATAATAAAATTATAACAGGCCGATGTCTGTCCATTATAGATATTGGAGAAAAACTAATATGAGGGCTCTTTATTAGAGCAACAGAAGTCAAAACAACAGTTTTTATAATTTGTGTCCGTCTGTCTGTATGTTTGTACACGCATCACGCAAAAACTACTGCATGGAATTGAATGCAGTTTTCACGGATGTATTGCTAGAGGTCTAACTTAAAATATAGGCTGCATTTTACCTCAGGAAAATATCAGATTCTAAATTCTGCGCGTACGTAGTTGCGGGCAAAAGCTAGTATAATTATAAAATTGTCTGTAGGCTAACCAGTGATCAGATTATACTTTTACTGAATTATTACTCGTTTTCAAAAGAATCAATAACAAATTAATCTTAGAAAATTACGTTACTGGGATTGGACAAATCAATGCCAATAAATCTAACAACAACTGTATAAGCGCACAATTAATACATTTGATTGGGCCGCAATTCCAATAAAAGCACACTATAGTTCCTTAAAAAACTTACCAATAATGGCAAAAATATTATAATAAAACAGAACAATACATTATGAAAACAGTCCAGTGAAAATAATTTTCATTGTCCTGAGAACTTTGAATAGGTAACTCCACATTTTATTTTTAGTTATTACTGCGAGATTAAAAATGTTAAAACAAGGCCAACTTTCAAATAACTTAAAGTTACTTCCACTACATAAGTATTAACTTTGACTTCAATAAAAGTAACTTTTATTCCCATTTAACTTTCCTTGCATATTTCTTTTGCTTGAAAGTTACTTTAAAGTGTACTTTTTCTGCACGACACTGTAATAATATTTGCAATTTTCTAATATTTATCTTTGGTTTAGTAAACCAATACTTTTATTTACTTTTTAACTAATATTCCAGTATTCATTGCCAATTTTGTTTGATTTTAATTGGATATACGTTTGTTTGCCGAAGAGATTTAACTTACGACTTGTGTTTAATTTTAGCGTAAACAGATCTCTAATCCGTCGCTCTACGCCTTAAAGTTCACTACAAGACAATACCTACCTTGATTAAGGTTAAAATGGTTACACGTATATATAACATTATGTCTAAAACTTTTGACACGAGTTATATTTCGAAGACAACACCAAATATTTTTGAGGGCACGGCGGCAGTGATTGGGCGTTCGACTATAGCGGGCTACTTCGTAATGAGATACTTGTTCTGTGTCTAGGTGCTTTTGCAAGTGAAGCTTTATGTCTGTAAGCACACCCACGATACAGGTACATAATTATAAGCATGGAGCAAAATATTAATTTAAAATATCTCCTTTGATGAATGAATTTCATAATTACGAAATATCCATCCGTTTATGTTGATTACTCTACACTTGCGTTACTTCGTTACCTAACCACATACATTTTATTATAGAATTCGAAAACCAATCAACAGTTAATCTTCTGACTCGCTCCCCGATTACTACGTAACAGAGTTACCGGGAAGCACCCCTAAAGCGATTACCGGGACCAAATAACAGGGTGCTGCGGCACCGTAACGATACCGGATGTACGCTGAATCAATTTACTAGTAGCTGAGTTCACAAGTGTACCCAGCTACAGGATGTTTCAATTTCACGTCTTTTCCTGAAACAGGAGGCTGACGTATAATTCTGAACACCTTGAATTTCTGGAAGGCGTAACGCTGACAGTACTCAGAACTTTCCCAACTTTCGACTGCAAATGAGGTTTGCATTGAAAAAATGTCCCACTTTTTTATTTTTCATAAACAGCCTATTTGCGAATTTCAAGTAGCTGTTGCAGCCTGTTGCCCGTTAAGAATTTTTACAGTCAAGTGTGGTCACATTCGAAGACTTTCTTGGGTGTTAAAATTCCGTGCTATACAAGTAGCTCGGCTCATGATTATAGGCAATGTGTGCTGTCCCCATGTCAACTAAGTGCAACAAATAGGGATTTTCACAAAATAATTAGAATCTCAGGACTGTCTTATTGGTCTAGTCTAATGTGTAACATTAACTACAGAGCCTCATTAGGCTAATGATCGTAAGCGCGACTGCTGAGCGTGAGGTCCTGGGTTCGATTCCCGAGTTGGGCAAAGTGTTATTGAGTTTTTCTGTATGGAAATTCTCAGTGGCAGCACGGAGTCTTGAACTGTGTCCGGTAGATGGCAATAGGCTCGCCCCCTATTGGGGCCCCTTATTATACATGGGACTCAATAACAGCATCGGCGAAATATGGGTGTACAATAGTATACCTTTGCCTAACCCTTTGGGGAATACAGGCCTGAAGATGCTATGTAATTAGAATCAAAGAAAAATATATGGTTTAATGCATTTCGTCTTCAAGTATTTGTCTCAACATGGGTATTAGAACACTGGTATAGCTGTTTATTGATTTTTGAAGGCACTGTTCGTGATCTTGTATTTAACAACAGCCACTAGATAGAGGATAATATATTCCTTGACAGGAAATATATCACGAAACAAATATTCCTTTAAATTTCACAATACATACATATGCCAGTATATTTCATTTCTGTAACATATTAGAAACATTAATCACGAAGATAAAACATCCAACGTAGCTGTTGTTTTGAAAGATCACTCTCTTGAGGATATTTCACAGTATTGTTGGAAACACAATATGACGGTAATAACATACATTAATTATTACGTAATAATGGGATATCGACTGTGAACTGGCAACATGTCCTATCTCTATTTTATCAGGATTTAACTTGGTTATACTATTTCATACCCGGTAGCGCTGCAACAAGCATATTTTACTTCAATCAAAATTAGACGCCAAAATCGAATTCATTCAATTTGTACTAACATCGATAGTTTCTTCTTAATCATGTAACGTTGTCAAAAATGAGATAGTACAAGTTGCCAGTTCACAGTCGATATATCAATCTTATTTGGTTTATCTACTAATGGGGTTTGTTTCTATAATATCACGCCTGTCCCCTAAGTGTCAGGTTGAGGTCCCGCTAAATCCCATATAAATTAATTTTTAAATTAATAATTAAATTCTTGCAGCAATAGGCTCGCTCTCTATGAGCGAGCCTATTGCTGCAAGAATTTAATATTTCCATACATACCATCACGTTTCTATTCCCCGTAGGGTTAGGCAAAGGTGTATTGTATAAATGTACACGCACATTTCACTGATGCTTAGTAATTATGAGCGAGCTTGGTGCCTACCGGGCAAAATGGGAAAATTCAGGCTTGTACAATAATTTCTAGGTTTTTCTTTCGGCATCGGGAAACATACGGGATTTATGTTATGTTAGATATTCAAAGGACCCGGGTACGTCCTAAAACTGCGGCCAGACACCGGAGGACGGGCAGCAGCGTCCTCTCACTAATCGGTTAGCCACTGCTATCCCCAAGCCGCCTGCCAAGTGAGGGGATTATGCACCCCCCCCCCCCCATTGAGGGAGGCCTTCGTTCAGCAGTGGACGTCTTCTGGCTGATGATGAGATATTCAAAAAAATTACTAAGAGCACCTAATATGAATTAACACGTTTAATAAACAGATACGAATCTGTCACGTATGTTCAGACAATAGCTTTGTTAACTATTGTTTGTGATATACTTAAGAAATACGGTTATATCGAGGTCAAAGACGAACGACCTCAGGTAGAGGAGTAGCTAAGTAATAATTAATTAATTTTGACATGGAAATATAGAGGGCGAGTGTTGAAAACGGAGCAGGCAATATGAGACGCTCGAAGATAGTCTACTTGCATAGATTTTAACAAGTATAAAGGTGATGATACACCTGAGCAATGTACTTAAATTGGACATTTTAATTAATGTACATAGCATCACGCCTGTATTCCCCAAAGGGTTAGGCAGAGGTGTACACTCACATTTCGCCGACGCCGTTATTAAGAGTATCGTTTAATTTTATAATTATCACGAGATAAATATAAGGAAGATTTTTAGTTAAAAAAAAAACGCATTTGAGGGTTAATTATTTCTCAATCTATAAACAATATCAAATAACAAAAACGTGACGAACTAGTTTTAACTTGTGTCTATAACATATACAAAAATCAGTAAAATCATCTCATGTTTAGTGGGGTAAAAACGTTAACGCATTTTGTATGAAAACTTTAAGCTAATCTAGTCTTAAGTACCATGTAATAGGGGGCGTATCATCTACCGGGCACAGTTCCAGACTCCGTGCTGCCACTGAGAATCTCAATACAGAAAAATCCAATAACACTGCCCGAACCGGGAATCGAACCCAGGAACTCACGCTCAGCAGTCGCGCTTGCTATCATTAGCCCAATGAGGCTCTCTAGTTAATGTAACACATTACAAATAAATGCTCACACAACAGTTTTAGCGAATCAACAAAAAGAGTGAACTTTTTGCTGAGCCGAGCAATTCACATTGTTTCACCGCTCTCTTTTGTTTTGTAGAATTTTTGTCGAATTTTATTTGAGAGCCCGCAACAGTAATCAATCGACAGAATGTGCGTACAGATATTTGGTTCCATTGTTCTTTCAGTACGAAAAAATTTTAATAATATTGGTGGTTATAATGGTGAAGTCTCGATGTTCTGTTACAAGAGAATGCTCAGGTGTATTAGCACCTTTAGGATTTCGCTTACGAAATACGGCTATATTGAGGCTAAAGATCAACGACCCTAGCTAGAGAACAGGTAAATGATAATTAATTTTGGTCCAATAATAATAATCTGTAAGGGTGAATATTGCGAACACGCAGGAAATGTAATAAGCTCGAAGAAAATGTCTGATCTAGGTACATAGATAATTATCATCATCATTTGCCTATCCTTTTCCCAACTACATTGGGGGTCGGCTACCAGTCTAACCCGTTGCGGCTGAATATCAGTATTTTACACAGAACGACTGCCATGTGACTTCCGTCACCCAATTACTGGGAGACACTGATACTCTAAGGTTAAATAAAAAAGGGATATTCAGCCCATTACTGACCCTTATTCCGCCACGCTGATCTGGTGCTGGTTGGCGAAAAACATGCACAAACGAAAACGTTATAGAGCTCTGTCACGTGTGAAAGATTCCTTACATCCTCAGTTCGAACTCAGCCTCTCTTACATGGTAAGCCTCTTCAACTCATCTTCTTCAGTTCAACCTCTTTGCCATAACTGCTTAAACAGTTCCAACATTTAAAGGAAGGTGGGGCATCAATTATTAATATATTAAAAGATTATTTACTGAGTTCCTTAAGGGTATTTCTTTTAGTGTTGCCCAAATACAAGAACAAGACGAGACTTATCCAGTCTTGGTCTTGGTCTTGCGCCAATACACCTGGTCTTGGTCTTGCAAAAATGCAAGAACAAGACCAAGACCGATTTTGGGCAACACTAATTTCTTTATAGGACCAACCATATTTTGATCTTCGCCCAGCGTGGTGGGTTAAGAACTAACCCTTCTCATTCTGAGAAAAGACCCTTGTTCAGTAGTGGCAGAATTATTATTATTAAGACATCAATAAATATTAACCCGATTCTTAGAATAACTTTAATAAACAATAATGATACCAGTTCTTTATTTATTTATTACTAAACTCAATATTATCCCGTATATTGCCAATCAGTTTTCTAGAATTAATAATATAATATTATTGTACAATAGCAACTCAAAACGGCAACTTTGACGGCACGGTTGGCGCAGTAGTTGAGAGATCGACTGCTGCGCTACGGGTCGCGGGTTTGAATCCCGCACAGAACATGTATATCTATGATCTGCAGATAGTTGTTTCGGGTTTGGGTGTATCTCCATGTGAATATTTGTGTTTGTAAACACACACGCGATACAGGAATTATTCCTTGGGTGGGCGAGGATTTTTATATGAAACGTGATATTTAGGCCCTCAAACCAAAATTGGTGGTAAGTCACAAGTATAATAAAATTATTTCCATCATCCATTATCGGCATCGAATTTAGAGGATTGTCAAGTATCTTTTTTTTTTATATATATACGTTGCCCCACACTTGGTATAATTCCTGTATCGTGGGTGCGTTTACAAATACATATATTCACATACACAAACACCCAGACCCGAAACAATTATTTGTAGATCATACAAATATTTGTTCCGTGCGGGGATCGAACCCGCGACACGTAGCGTGGAAAGTTAATCGCTTAGCCACTGCACCAACCTTGTCGTGTGTTTAAGGCCAATGTTAATTTAAATGATTGAGTGTAGTTTTTTGTAATCTACCATCCTTTTATCTTATTATATGAACTAAGACTGACTTCCAAAAGGATCCCCTTGTATTACGTTTAAGGTATCGGTAGAACGAGACAAACCATTTTTAATGGCTTTTTTTTATTTATTTCAAGTTTTTATTTAGTCTAGAGTACCTACCTATCAATATCTTATGTATCATTATGCTAAATCTCTAAATGTATGTGCAACTTTAGTTTGCTTAATGACCTATTCAAACCTAAGCATAATCTTCATCTTCATCTTCGTAATCTTCTTATACAATATAATCTTATGTTTAACTCTTCAAGTGATAAGCCGTTATTCACTAACCAGGAATCACTTACTGGCTATCACACTACTCACAAGAATTGTATCATTTTTAGATTTTCGAAACTACAAAATAAATGGCTGTATCATCATATATTAGTGAATCTCTCTTCTTTTCTAGAACTTAACCTGAGCTTACTATAGGTCAACATCAACATCATCATCATCAGCCAGAAGACGTCCACTGCTGAACGAAGGCCTCCCTCAAGGGGGGGTTTGCCATAATCCCCACGCTTGGCAGGCGGCTTGGGGATCGCAGTGGCTCACCGATTAGTGAGAGGACGCTGCTGCCCGTCCTCCGGTGTCTGGCCGCAGTTTTAAGACGTACCCGGGTCAGTACTATAGGTACTGACAAGAAAACCAAGTTAGTGGCGAAATCCTAATAGATATCTTCGCTCTGGGGTAAGTGAAGGGTTATAACTAGATTCTTACCGGTTAGAAAACAACGGTGTGTCTTAAACCGATATATTGCACAGAATTCATCCCAGCATTCGCATATAAACTCCCTAAAGGCACTGACACAGAGACCTACTAACATAATATTAGATTGACCGATAAAAATATTAGTTTTAGTACAAGAAAAACATGTTTTACTATGCACGCAAAAGACTCATAAATTTTCTATAGTGACGTGGGCCGTATACGTGTATATTCACGGCGAGTCCCATGGGGAATGAGCAAAGATGACACTATTCCTTTGTACTGTTGAAGTATTCATTCTGTTCCCAGAATAACACGATTTATAGGTGTCTGTAATGGCGTGTTCAGGGTAGCTTTTTAAATTAATAATAGCTGGATAAATTGCATTGTCTTTATTGTAGTCTCTTGATAGGCTGGATTTACTTCTGGAAGATATAGTCGCCTATCATCATCGCCACTGCTGGAATTCAGATGTCTTCTCTGAAAACAGAACTGGGCTGCAATTCGCCTCGTGGGTAGATATATTTACTAGATATTTCATTGATGGCTTACGACTTAGCAAGTGTGGTTACTGAGCATGAGGTTCCTGAGTTCGGTCCCAGATCGGCTAGTCTTATAAGGTTTTAATTTTAGAAAATTAGTAAATGGCAATAGTCTCGCTTCTATTAAAAAAAATCCTGGTACAAAAGGAACATAAGCCTTCATCGGCGTGTTATCAGCAAAAGTGTGGAGAACAGGTATTAGGTACACTTTTATAGATAACAGTAGGTGTTCTGAAGTTCTATAATTTTTTAATTAGTTCCAAGACAGACTCTCTAATCATGCATCAGCTACCAACCCCCCCCCCCCTCCCCCAAGGGGGAGGGGTGGGGGGTTGCCATAATCCCCTCGCTTGGCAGGTCGCTTGGGGATCGCAGTGGCTCACCGATTAGTGAGAGGACGCTGCTGCCCGTCCTCCGGTGTCTGGCCGCAGTTTTAGGACGTACCCGGGTCCAAAAAAAGTTCTTACAAGCTCTATAACCTCTATATCCAGAACAGGGTCAAGAACATCGTGATGATTATCATTCATCATATCTAAACCCGTAAACGTCCGCTTAGAGCCTACTCAAAATACCTACTCATAAACCATTACAATGAGTCGTTATATGTTTATAGTTGGCTGGCGTAGAACTGACATGAATAAGTTTAGGTCAGGACCGTGCAGTGGCATAAGCAATGAGTTTAAGGGCTAGATGGGTGACTGATCACTGCGACTGTGAGGTGAGTTCCTGGATTTAAATCCCAGGTCGCGCAGTGGTATTGGATTTTTCTGATAGATTATTATTAGTGGCATGCCGTTTGTGTTACGTAGATTTCTATTTCATAAGACTATATAACGACATCGAAATGTGGGTGTACAAAAGTACCCCTCTGCCCTACCAATCGTTCGTGATGTTAATGGACGCAGTTAAGTAAACACGCGTACTGGCGTCGGATTGTCCGATCAAGAACTGATGTTATAGTTCTTATTGTGTATATTTCCCTACTAACATAAGTTTATAAGTTTATTTGTGTTACTAACAACAATATGGATGTAAAATTTGAAATAAATTATTTATTATTATTATGATATGTAAAGAGAAACTTTAGTACGTTTATGAGATGCACACACGACACCAACTCAGTATCACTCACAATTCAATATTACGACTAAAATGCTGTGTGCTCGTCTGCTAGAGCCCTTACTCAGGTATGGATCAATCCTGGCTGCAGCAAAGCGATTCCATTTCTTAAGCTTATATATTTTTTTTATACCACACTAGGATTTCTCCTGTGTCGTGGGTACAGTTTACAAACATACATGTCACATGCACACACAACCAGACCCGAAACAACTATCTGTAGATCATACAAATATTTGTTCCGTGCGGGGATCGAACCCGCGACACATAGCGCAGAAAGCTAATCGCTTAGCCACTGCGCCAACCGTGTTCGTCAATTTCTATGACACTATCTCCATCTAATTATAACTTAACATCAATATCTACTGAAAAATACATAAAAGGAGGTAGATGAAAGTCTTCGTTTTATTTTTACCTTTCGTGAAACTGTAACAAGTACCTATGTTTGATGATTGAAGCGAATCTTCCCTTAACCGTAGCCATTAACGCCCAGTTCTCTCTGTTTAAAAGTAGGCCCTTTAAACTGGTATGGAACTAAACTCTAGCAATCCACATCAGATTTGTTTTTATACGAAAATGTGATTGTTATGTTGATTAATTTAGAAGTTGTACGTTCATTTCACAAGCCTAATTACAATGTTCTCTCATAATTGTGTCACATTTTCCTAAATACATCACAATATTGTTATGAAATTCTTTTTAAATAGTATCCATGCATACTTTTTGGAACCGTGAAACTAGTCTTAATAATGTTTTAAATGGGCCTGTAATAGTTTTACTTTAAAAAATCTATTCCAGTCAATTTTTACATATCACAACTGAGCATAATATTAATGAATGGCATTGTATCTATTGAGAGAGAAAGCAGGTATATCATCGTCACTGTCAGTAACAAACATTGACCAAAGTTCCAACTGCTTATCTCCTACGAAGCGCACCAATTAATAAATCATGTATCCCCAGTCCATCACTCTGGTGACTGACAAACAATTAATTTTCTATTATTTTTACTTTGCGTCTTTTGAAGGATTAATGAAGGTAGATTTTTGGCGAGCCTAAATACTATTCTTAAAGTTAAGAAGCAAGTAGGTTTGCTTCTTTAAAATACACTTCTTTAGAAACACCTTTGCATTAATTATGTATAGCAAATTCCTAATCTCACCGCTCATAACTATCACAAAACAGCGAACATTTTCCTCCATTACCCAAGACCGATCACTTCTTTTTTCAATTAAAGAGAATTTTCGAAATTCCTCCTTCCCTGCAATAAAACGAGTGGTTAACGGTTAATCGTGCGTCGCAGTTAAAATACTTCGGTTTAATTAAATAGCGGGCGGTAAGAGGTTGCGGCATATTCGTTTTAAATTGATGGTACATAAGTTCAAGGAGTTAAATACTTTTTCTACAGACATTCTGATGTGAAAGCAGACCTGATCGTAATTAATGATGATTAAACAATTGATTACATCTTAAGTTGGCTTGACGGCACGGTTGGCGCAGTGGTTGAGAGATCGACTGCTGAGCTACGTGTCGCGAGTTCGATTCCCGGACGGGACAAATATTTGTATCATCTACAGATAGTTGTTTCGGGTTTGGGTCTTTGTGTATGTGAATACACACCGTGCCTCAGAAAGCACGTAAAGCCATTGGTCCTGCACCTAATCTCTCTCCGGTCGTGTCGGATTGTCGTCCATCAGGCTATGAGGGTGAAGGAATAGAGAGAGCACCTGTGTTTGCGCACACACTTGTGCTCTATAAAATCTCCTGCGCAGTTGGCTAATCTCGGTGAGATTGGCCGCCGTGACCGAAATCGGTCAGGAGGACATTAGGTATTATTACATGTTAAGTGTCTAAGTGTCTACAGACTTTACTATTCATAATTACATGTAGGTGTGTCTTATTACCTATGCAGTCCTCTCAACATTTATTTATTTTTCGGAAAACTTACAGACTAATACGAAATGTAAGAGAGATGTTTAATGTTCTTGTTGTATGCATGTGACATATATGTATGTAAACTGTACTCACGATACAGTAGAAATCCTAGTGAGGAAACGTTAAAAGAAACATAGGTTACATTATGTTATACTAGCTTCCGCCCGCGGCTTCGCCCGCGTGGTTTACGAACCCATACATTTTTCCGGGATAAAAAGTAGCCTATGTGCTATTCCAGACTATAATCTATCTCTGTGCTAAATTTCATCCAGATCTGTTCAGCCGTTCTGACGTGATTGAGTAACAAATAGCCATCCATGCTCACAATCTTTTACATTTATAATATTATAATAGGATATTAGTAGAATATTAGTAGAGTATTAGTAAGGTATTCGTAGGATATTAGTGGGATATTAGTAGGATTAGTAGGATAGGATAAATTATTAATAACAAGCTTTCACATGTATACAATTCAGTAACTAAAATAAACATACCAAGTATGTCATTTTTTTTTTATACTGGTCTAATTGTTGCAAGCGCGACTGCTGGGCGTGAGGTCCTGGGTTCGATTCCCAGGTCGGGCAACGTGTTATCGGGTTTTTCTGTATGACAATTCTCAGTAGCTGCACGGAGTCTAGAACTATTTCCGGTAGATGGCAATAGGCTCGCCCCCTATTTCATAGGACTCAATAACGGCATCGGCGAAATGTGATTGTACATAGTACTCCTCTACCTAACCCTTACGGAATACAGGCGTGATGCTACGTTTATGTATTTGTAAATGGATCATTGTAACTTTCTTATACCTGTTAGCGATAGACTTTAAGAGTAGGAAAAATATTAACGACATAGCTTGATTTAAAAAATACGACTCCGTTTAATTCCTGGGAAATATTCACATACACAAAGACCCAGACCCGAAACAACTATCTGTTCTGTGTTCCGTGGAAATCGAACCCGCGACACGTAACGCAGCAGTCGATCTCTCAACTGTGCCGTGGTTGTCTGGCTTTTGTGATCTCAAGATTCAAGATGTTTAAACCTAATTGTTTATTTAGACACAAGACTAAGACTCCGTGAGTCGTAATTCCATAGACGAACTTTAAACGTACAGTAAACCTCAATACACTCCCCTGAGGATCTCATGTAACGGTTAAATGATTCAGCACATGACTGGGCTCGGCCCTCTTTTAGAAAGAGACGGGTTAGGCCTAAGTCCGCCACGCTAGCCTAAATGACGGGTAACCTATGCTTATTAACTACGTTTTCTCGAGGACGAAAACTTCGTTCCATTTAAAATAGAGATACAAATAAAAAAAGAAACAACTTGAAAACACTTCTGAGACTCGTTGTTTAGGGCTAGAAAATATTTTTTAACTTATTTTCTTTTTACTTATTTTTTAATTGTACATCCAGACTGCCCGTTGTCTTTTTAACCTGCTTCCATCAATTCCATTAGGTTGCCTGGAAGAGATCGCTTTAAGCGATAAGGCCGCCCCTTGTACATTGTTTATTATGACTCCTTTTGTTAATTTCTTTTGGTGTACAATTAAGAGTATATTATTATTATTATTATTTAAGAAATATTCCAAACTGTAAATATTGGAGTGAAAGTAAGTGCTTTATTCATTGCTGTTTAAAAGTTACGACTTTTATGGTAACATTTTTTATAAATTAAAAAATTCAGAAAATATACACAAAATAACGAGAGGACTGCCTCATTGTTCTAATGTGGTGTAGTGATCACTAGCGCGACTTTTAAGCGTGGTCATGGGTTCGATTCCCGATCAGACAAAGTATTATTAGGTTTTCTGTATGGAAATTCTCAGAAGCAGCACGGAGTCTGGAACTGCGCCCAGTAGATAGGCAGGCAGGTCCAGGGTCGCAACCTATTACATGGGTCATAGTTTATAACTATAAAAAAAAATCGACTCGGTATCGAATCCAGGACCTCAAGCTCAGTAGTCGCGCTTGTGACCAGTAGACCAATGAGGCAGTCATAGAACAAACGGGAAATAGTAATTTGTATAATATAAAAGCTAATTTGCTCAGTATTACTCAGAGTGAACAGTTACTAGTAAAATATTAAATACCTCGTGTTTCTGTTAAAACTTGATCACACTGCCTAACTAATGTCCTCCTGACCGATTTCGGTCACGGCGGCCAATCTCACCGGAGATTAGCCAACTACGCAGGAGATATTATAGAGCACAAGTGTGTGCGCAAACACAGGTGCTCTCTCTGTTCATTCACTCTCATAGTCCGATGGGACGGCAATCCGAAACGACCGGAGAGAGATCAGGTGCAGGACCAACGGCTTTACGTGCTTTCCGAGGCACGGTGTGTATTTACATACACGAAGATCCAGACCCGGAACAACTATTTGTAGATCATACAAATATTTGTTCCGTGCGGGAATCGAACCCGCGACACGTAGCGCAGCAGTCGATCTCTCAACCACTGCGCCAACCGCCTTACTATGACTATCATAAAGGGCGATTTAGCTATTATAGCTGCTGCGAGCAATAATATTGAGACTGCTTTAAAAAAAAAACATTGCCCCTCCCTAGGATTTCTCGTGGGTACAGTTTACAAACATACATATGTCACACACAACCAGACCATACCAACTATCTGTAGGTCATACAAATATTTGTGCAGTGCGGGAATCTAACCTCCGACACCTAGCGCAAAATGCTAGTCACTTAGCCATTGCTCCAACCTCTTTCAAAGCGTTGTTATAATTTGTTCAGGACCATACCTAAAACATCTGGTGCACTCTGGAGAGCTCCAACCTTCCTGATATAACTCAATAATGCACCAAAGCGAGAGTTCACAAAACAAAGCCATATAAATACCTACGTAAACAGATAGCCACTAAACATATCTCAAGACAAACACAACGTTTACAAAGGGTTAGTAAGCCCACGGAAAATCCCCCAGTTATACGCAAACAGAATAATAATTTATGTGCTTGTAACACCCTGAGTTTAGTGGCCATAAAATTGCAGCCCGCTGAATGACTAGCGGACCGATTTATTGGAACATTCTCTTGTTATAGGTAGGTAAGAATGGACCTCGACAGATAACGCTGCCTCGAGTAGTGTCGGGTATAAAAAAGCAAAGCAAAGATAGAGGAAACAAAATATGCAGCTAGAACTTACATACATACATAAAGTCACGTCTTTTTCCCATGGGAGTAGGCAGAAACTACGGAACGCCACGTGCTACAATCCTTACATAACCCTTTTGCTTCATCTACATTCATGCATCGTTTCATACATGATCGCCGGTTGTGGGTACTGCGCACCTGACCTTCTTTTGCAGCTAGAACTAGTGATCGTTAATCAGATCTTGAAGTTACAAAAGGTTCTTACGTTTGAAAAGTTCAACAAGGTTGTTATTTTGTCTCAAAGAAAGCCTTTAAAACTCCAATAGTTGCCTGAAAATGACAAAATACTAAGGAAAACGGCTTTGAACGTCGACTTACAAACTACGGGATCTGGGTCTTATTAGGTGTAAATTTAAAGCAAATAAATTATTGAATTAAACACGGTTGGCGCAGTGGTTAAGCGATTGGTTTGCTAAAAGCTTTAAGTCGCGAGTTCAATTCCCACACGGTACAAATATTTTTATGATAATTGTTTCGTATGTGCTTGTGACATGTATGTATGTAAACTTTACTCACGATACAGGCGAAATATTAGTGTGGGGTAAAGTTTAAAAATACCACAGTCGGACACCGGCTTCCGACAAACAATAGATTTTCTATTGTGTCTACTCCGCCACACTTGACAGGTTACCTCTTTCTGACCTTATTGCCGGACGGGTAATACCTGAAATTGTTTACCGCACCGAAAACGATGGCATAAAACACATGAGGTCAACCTGAACATAACTAAATAAACGGACGTCTAAACAAGACAAAAAGACAAGCTTACGCAACTTATAAAGTAGTTGCGGCCAACTATGAGACCGGAGTTTAATAAACAATTTTAACTCGACCTAGGCCTGCGGTCGTGCAGGGTTGAGTTATTAATGGAGGTCGAGTTAACCCTGTAGCGCTACAGATGGGCTATTTTTATTACAGCACGCAATGACTTTGTTTGATGAAGTGGATGTTTGCTCTGACATAAAATTTTGAAAATTGTGTGTTAATTGGATAGTGAGCAATTAGTAAATCAGAAGTAGACAGTGCCTACATTGCGCAAATCCAACAACTTACCATATAAAGTATTTAGGTGTGTTTTCGTCTGATGAATATGGTGTTATGATTGTATGGTGTTTATATATTATATGTATTAATTTAATAATATTATAATTGTACGTACATTTTTTTATATATTTTTCTTTATGTGTTAGTTTAGCGTTCGAACATCACGTAGGTAAACACTGAAAATCAGCGTAGTTTTGTGGTACACACCATAGCATGGCATCATGCTGAGTGTTCACCTATTTCTCGCAGTTTGACCTACACATATCCGTTTCTTTTAATAATTTGTTACTATGTGCTTGTCTCTGTGATCAATAATTCATATTTCTTTCTTTCTTTTCTTTCTTTACAGTTTAAAAAGCTTTTAACGAAAGAAAACTTTCAATTTTCATTCCTTTCTGTAATTAACTAGAGTACAGAGTAGCTTTTTTTTATAAACTAGTAAGCTGGTTACAAAGGAACAATAAATATTCTTTGATAAATCAATTTCAAAGTTACTAAAACTTCATCAACATATACCTACATACTGGCTCATTTAATGTATGAACACTTAGAACATCAAGTTGACTCATCGTTAGTATAGCAATTACACGCAACTACTAAAATTATTGCGAAAACATCTCTAACAAAATACGTACCCACTCTCAGTTTCAACATTAAATTACTATGTACAGTCGAGCAAAGACACGGGTATACATGATCACCAGATCAGTTATTCAAAATTGTGTTTAAAATAAATATACTTCGCCTAATACTGCCTAATGTTAACTCATTGGCTGCGTAGCGTGAGGTCCTGGGCTCGAACAATGGCAATGAGCTCAGTAGCAACTGGCAGCAGCAGCAGTTACTTCGGACTTAATAACAGCATCGGCCAAATGTAGGTATACAATAGTACGGTACCCTTCTACTTAAATAATATATTACTCGAAAGCATCCCACAATCGCCTGTTTACTTATCTCTTTATTCGGCTGTACCTTCTAAATTATTTCATAAACCTTAGCTCATAGTCTGAATAGACAATGTATTACAATGTACAAGATGTAGCTTGGAGATAACCTTTTACGTTTGGCTAGTTATCACCACTCGCAAATCGGAATGCTTCAGATTAAACGATTTGGCAACTTAGTCCTTATTGCGAAGAACTTAAAGCCGCTCCTGCTTGCATATTTTGTTGGTTATGTGATCCCGGTTTAACAGAAAAGACCACAGAGAGCTCTTTCTCTTTTTTCTTTAGAGTTGTAAACGTGTATCTAAGCGATTATGTAATAAGGATCAAATGGTTGTTGGGACCTATCCATTCGGCCTATGTGGGACATATAGGGGTTGATATGACATTCCTTCTATCGATTCGGCATGAGCTCATGCACTAGTGGAAAGATTAGCCAGTCAGAAATATCGAAGTTGACTGCCAGACGATCTCATAAATTCACTCGGCTTTTTCTTTTATGATGTGTGGCAATAACTATCTTCTGCACATGTGGCTTCCCTGGTTATCCATTGTATCTGCTAGTTCTGTTTTATATTAGATTCGCTTCAAATGTCTCGACATTCTTGTTATTTCATTATTTTGTATTCTTTTTTTTCTGTTTACCACTTTGAACTGTTTATGCCGTTTTTATTTTTTCCAAAAAAATGTATTACTTATATTGTATTACCTCATTATGTAAACAACGTTATAATAAGTTTGTATTTTTCTTATATTATGCAAGTTAATTTAAGATTTTTAATTATAAATAAACTTTTTATTTTTTGAAAGAAGTATCCATGGAGTTTCTCGCCGGTCTCTTCTCCATAGGACCTACCCCCTTTGGAACCGTGCGCCTAGAATCCCGATTTTTAAAAAAGCCTGAAAACGCCATTTTTGAAATAAAAAACTTTGTCTTTGAGATTGAAGTTCCACGATTCCAGATGGCCAAAAAATATAACAAGCAATATTCCTGTAAGAAAATGTTTTTCCTGTTTTTACTATCGTTTACACGTACAGCGATAGGGTAACCCGTCCTCTAAAAGATAGTAAAAGTACATCGTCAGGAAACTTAACGAGATGCCTTTGACAACTTTTTGGGTGTCACAGACTTTAGCGTGCAAACGTTTATCCTTTAACTCTACGCTTTACCTCAATATCACACATATTTGACGACACAGTTGGCGTAGTGTTTGAGAGATCGACTGCTGCGTTACGTGTCGCGAGTTCGATTCTCACACGGAATAAATATTTGTATGATCTACAGATAGTTGTTTCGGGTCTGGGTGTTTGTGTATGGGAATATACGTGTTTGTAAACGCATCCACGACACAGTAATTATACATAGTGGGTTATTTATAGAAAATACGCTTTACAACAATACCAAAACGTATTTATTTGCAACATAAGTGACATGAAGGAAACCTTTCAACCATTTTCAACTTATTTCATAACGATGGACTGTTAAGCGATGGCCGGACAGTGTTATCACATAAATCAATGTAACTAAGTACATTATACAATACATTATATACCTGTGCAGACGCAGCGACAATACGCGGCCTTGAATGTATTCGCTATTTGAATGTTTGTGGACGTGCGGCTATGCACATAAAATTGACTGCATACCTATGTACTGGTTGACAAAACATTGTAAATATGTCATGTATGCAACTTGACATTTATGTGTGTAATCGTTAAATACAAATTAAGTTTATTTGCAAGAATAACTATGTTTGTTGAAGGATTATGTAATAGTTGTTTGAGCTACCGTGTCTTTTGGTGGGGATCGAAAACTGGCAAGTGTAATGAGAGGTAAGTAGATTGATGTTGATGAAGAAGACAACTGGAACAGACTGGATGGTAGAGGATCAAGTTTTGAAACACAACTAGAGAGAGTCCGGATGTCTCAATGACTGCAATTCGCCGAGAAGCTTGATTTAGTAACTAAGTTGATTCAGTGTAAAAAATAACTGCTAATAATAACTGAACAGAAAAGAGGTTACATACATACATACATACATAGCATCACGCCTGTGATCCCCGAAGGGTTAGGCAGAGGTGTACTATTGTACACCCACATTTCGCCGATGCCGTTATTAAGTCCCATGTAATAGGGGGTAGGCCTAATGCTATCTACCGGGCATGGATCCAGACTCCGTGCTGGAACTCGGAATTTGTATACAGATAAAAACCAATAACATTTTGCCCGACTCAGGAATCGAACCCACGACCTCATGCTCAGCAATCGCACTACAGTGACTACTAGATGAATGAGGCAGTCAAAACCGATTAGTACAGTCTTATTGCTTTGTTTTTGCTCATCTTGTGTCTACCTGCGTCTCGTTAACCAATGAACGACGGGCCTAAGACTTATTGCGATATCTTAAAGGCTTCGGATGATCATTCGTAACTGAAATATAGCAATAAAATTCTTTTACTTTACTTCAAATAGTATTTTATAAATAGAGTCCTTTACTTCAAAAACCGAAAGAAGTAAAATTGAAAGAGAAATATCAAAATGATATTACGACAATTTGTTCATAGCTTTCAGTACTTAGTTGGAAATCATAAAATCTCGTTACATTAACAAGATATTTTAATTTCCAAGTATTTGATAATTAAATAAATATCTTGATTTACTTTGATCACGCTATTTTGGTTTTGTGAGGTCCCCAGCTACCGATGATTGAAGAGGTGGATAGAAAGACCTTGATAGTTATCAAATCTTAATACCGGACTGCTTTGATTAACTAGCTATGATTGTTGCCGTGGAGATTCAAATTTTAACCCTAATACCGCGGACCATCTATCTAAAATATGTAATAAATAAATTCAGCCCATTGCTGTCCCGCTGCTGGGCAAGAGCCTCTTCTCAAAATGAGAAGGTTTAGGCCTTTAGTAGGTACACCACGCTAGCCTGATGTGGGTTAGCAAATTACACATATCACCGATAACTTGGAGCCCTCTCAGGCAGGTGTGCAGATTTCCTCACGATGTTTTCCTTCAACGTCAACACAAGTGATAATCAAATTCTGATCCATACATGATTCTAAAAGATAACGGTAACTACGAAAACGAGCAAAAAGAGCATTTATAACTACTAAACGAAGTCTATAATACGGTCTTTGTCACGTTTACATGTTCCATAGTGTTGGTTCTAAAAGATAAACAATGAACACAGTTTTCAAACAGGTTTCGTCTCCGATGACTATGATAAATTAAACCATCTCACGATCAAAATGTGACCTTGGCAAAATGGCTTTTACGTTAGTTATGGTAATATGCCTATGTTTGGTCAGTATAAAATTATTTCGCTATGTGTCAAACAAAATTTTGTTGACAATCTCATTAGGAAGTCCTAATGGACTGGTATAAAGATTGGTACACTTAGCGCAGTAAGAACAGGTTTTTTTTAAGTGGTTTTGTGAAGAACATACTCATATCATAAGCAGTGATAGCCTAGCGGTTGAACGCTTGCCTTCCATTCAGGAGGGTCCGCGTTCAAACCCGGCCCGCACCTCTGACTTTTCGGAATCATGTGCGGATCAGAATTTGATTATCACTTGCATTTAAATGTGAAGGAAAAACAACGTGAGGAAACCTGCACACCTGAGAGGGCTCCATAAAGTTCTCGACGGTGTGTGTAGTCCGCCAACCCGCAGCGGGCCAGCGTGGTGGAATAAGGCCTATCCCTTCTCATTCTGAGAAGAGACCCTTGCCCAGCAGTGGGACAGTAATGGGTTAAATTTATTTATTTATACTCATATCCTGGGGTAGATTAGTTTCTACTGTCATAACGACCACATATTCTCATGTGATCTAGTACCAGCTAGACCGTTTTGTAAGCTACAGTCAGCGCTCAAAAAGTCGCATACTGATTAGTGAAATTCAAACGATTATTTTAAATAGTGATTACTTATATGATGATATAATTTTAATGACCGTGTATTAGTATATATCCGATGTGTAAAATTTTTAAAGATTTCGATCATGATAATTATCTTCTAAAAATAACTTTTGAGTTTTACTTATTATACATACCTCCATCTTCTTGATTTCTAATGTTAGAAAGAAAGAAAGAAAGAAAGAAAAAATATTTATTGGACGACACAAACGACACTTCATAACAGCGCTCACAGTTTACAAGGACAAATTATCAATTAAACATGTAACGTAAAAATAACAAACAAAAACACTACAAAAACTAAATAAAAATAACAACAATAGAATAAGCAGCGGCAAGCCCAAGCACCTGCAATAGTGGTCAGGCATTACCCGACCTGCTCGCTTTCTTTGTTCTGCTGTACATGTTCTGTATGAGATTTTAAAATATACAAAGGTACCAAAGAAACTGTTCAAACATTGGTTAACATTCTCCGCAGCCCACTGTACCGTTACGCTTCCTAATCCTTCAAGAGCAGACTAAACAATTACGTGTATGTAGTACATATATCAGATTCAAACACACAAGGACATTCGCTCCGTCGCCGCTGCGCCGTGACGCTCGTATTGTACCTCATATCGCATGCAACACGCGCCTCTAGAGCCTAATTCGGAAGCACTTTACTAACGTACTGAGGCCATCTGATTTTAATTTAGCCATTTGGTAATTACTATAATGAAGTTCATGGTAGATGATAGGTAATGTTAATTGACAATAGTTAGCCTGTCACATCCCACTGCTGGGCGAACCTCCCCCTTGATTTCCAGACCGTGCTGTTCTGTACCAAAGATGACCAATGACAATAGTACGGCGTGTTTTTTTTTTTCTTGACAAACTTACGCCTCTTTTCGTGTTATTATTAATTGCCATTGGGAGTACTGCCTCACTGGTGACGTCCTGAGTTCGATTCAGGTCGAGAAAAGTATTGTTAGCAAGTCTCCTGTATCGTAGGTACAGTTTATAAACATTCAGGTCACATGCACACACAACCAGAGTCGAAACAGCCATTTCATACTGCTATACCTACTTAACAAGCTAAGCGCTGAACCGTCCTCAATAACTTTAATGTACGTCAAGACGTCGCTCCAGGTATTTGTGAACAAGCCAAACTTGATCAAAGTGCTGCCCAGATCTTCTTGGAACAATTCAAAATTCACTAATGCTAGTCAAAGGCATGTTATCCTGTTACAGTGTGTTTCTTACTTAAGGAGACTAAGGCTTGTTAGGGACCCTTCAGCTGAAATCACACGACTTTCAAATTGTAGGGGAATTTTATTTTAACATAACATAGCATCACGCCTGTATTCCCCAAAGGGTTAGGCAAAGGTGTACTATTGTACACCCACATTTCGCCGATGCTGCTATTGAGTCCCATGTAATAGAGGGCGAGCCTATTGCCATCTACCGGACACAGTTCCAGACTCCGTGCTATTATTGAGAATTTCCATACAGAAAAACCCATTAATACTGCCCGATCCGGTAATGCGAAACCGAAACGCCAACATTTACGAATTAGGCACTTAAATTTTCGATAGTTCATATCAATTTATGGTCTAGCATCTCTGTGCAACCAACTTCATGAATACCATTTTCATAGAGCGATGGCAGTTCGATATTTTCTTTGGTTGGGTTAACATTGTTATCTTACATTTGAGGTGCTTATAGCTAAACGACAACGTAGATAGATTTCCAAGTTAAACTACGCAGGCCGTGGCAAATAAACCAAAAAATGGTCACCCATCCAAAGACAGAATTTTTTGCACATCCTTCGTGGGTAAATTATTTTGATAGCGTCTCTATACTTTAGCGATTGTAAATTGTTCAGTCGTCTAAGGGTACCTGATGGGATCTATGATGATTTGACTGATCGCTTGTTGGATTGCACAAAGTAGATTTAAGTTCATTTAAAATATCGACTTATATGGACTCAAAGCGAGCCCAAAATACTCAGTAATGGCTAGAATGATGATGAAGCCTTTTAAGCCATGCAGGTAAAAACTAGCCATTGTCATACCTAAGAAGGAAATGTCAACGATATTTTTTTGTCATTTTTCGGCAATTATCATTAGCATGAGTATGGAAATTTTATTACATAGTTTGGTGTGGTGCAGTGACTAAGAACTATTAAACGTTTGAGTCATCGGTTATTTAGTAGGTATTGTACTGAGTAATAGAGACGAATCGATTCACAAACTGATTTGCGATTCAATGATTAATTGGAAGCTAAATGTAGTAACTAACTTAATCTGTACATAGGCAATTAACACATTAGTGTTCATGTGTATAATCAACACACGTGTGTCGCTTGAAGGGTAGGCAGAGGATATGCTGCGTACTGCTTTATTAACAATTCACCAATTTCTGACGGCACGGTTGGCGCAGTGGTTGAGAGATCGACTGCTACGCTACGTGTCGCGGGTTCGATTCCCGCACGGAACAAATATTTGTATGATCTACAGATAGTTGTTTCGGGTCTGGTTCTTCGTGTATGTGAATACACATCGTGCCTCGGAAAGCATGTAAAGCCGTTGGTCCTGCGCCTGATCTCTCTCCGGTCGTGTCGGATTGCCGTCCCATCGGACTATGAGAGTGAAGGAATAGAGAGAGCACCTGTGTTTGCGCATACACTTGTGCTCTATAATATCTCCTGCGTAGTTGGCTAATCTTCGGTGAGATTGGCCGCCGTGACCGAAATCGGTCAGGAGGACATTATTATTATTAAAAATTCATAATTATATTGTACTAGCGACCCGCCCCGGCTTCGCAAAGGTAGCAGAGTATATACGCCTTTATTTTTTTGTGACGTAGTGTCGTATCAGCCAGTTACTCGACGCACACCAGTAAAGCTCCCAGTCGGCATGATTTTTTCCGACAACTTCAACTATCATCGTCATATTTCAGCCAGTTTACGCAAAACCTTTACGAATTATACACCTAAACCTTCCTCATGAATTACTCTGTATATTGTTGAGTTTATCGCGAACAGACAGATAGACTATTTAATTAAGTGTCCTAACCTATTGTTAGGGAATTATCTTCTCTGGAAGAGAAGGCTAAAGGTCTAAGTATATCATGCAAGCCTGGTATGAGTTGGCGAAACACGTACACCATCAACATCTTTATTGAACCAACTCAAGTATGCAGGTTCATTTATGATATTTTCGTTCACCCTGAACACAATGATAAACAAATCCGGATCCGCACAGAAATTCGAAAAGAGATGCGGGCTATGTGCTCACGAATCGTGTCTATATCGTGAGTCACGATATACGCTTGTAATCAGAATCTTCAACAATTTAGGTATATGGCGTATCAAAAATCACTTGGCTCAATGATTGAAAATTACACAATGAACATTCATGAACTGTAAAGATCATAAAGATTCCGAGTCGATTGCTGATTACGAGCATGTATCGTCAATCTCGTTTGACGGGTATGTCTTAAAACTGCGGCCAGACACCGGAGGAGGGGCAGCAGCGTACTCTCACTAATCGGTGAGCCACTGCGATCCCCAAGCCGCCTGCCAAGCGTGGGGATTATGGCAAACCCCCCGTGAGGGAGGCCTTCGTTCAGCAGTGGACGTTTTCTGGCTGATGATGATGATGATGATGATGATAATGATGAAGATGATCGTCAATCTCGAGCCGTTTCGAAGTCAGACTTTCACTATCATTGTAGTATGAGACTTCACAACAATTCAAACACTTACAAGAATCTAAGACACCAACGGTTTGCCTCGACCCAACCTAACCACCTCAGGATCTTTCCTTTTCAATGGAGAAACATGATACTTCGTTCCTTGTGAAGGGAACTTGTGTACTTGTGTATATTGTCTCGCAATATATTATATACTATTGTATAACATTGAGCAGTTAAATAACTGTAAGCAAAGTGTTGATTTTTCTCCAAATAATTTAAATTACACCATAAGACAATAGAGTCAACCTCTGGCAATATTTCTTTTATTAATTTAGATTTGTACCCTAGTTTGAGGGACACTGTGGCAACAGAGATACCCGCTAGCATTAATGTAATATCACCCCCATCAAATTTGAGCAATAAAATTAATAATCAGTTAAATTGTCTTAACATAGTGCACCAAAATATACAGGGTTTGATGGGTAAAGACTTAGAATTGGAGTTGTTTTTGAACTGCAATGTTATTGATATTTTATGTGTGACTGAACATTGGCTAAAACACCATCAGTTAATGTTCAACTTCAACAACCACCAAGTCACCAGCTCGTTCAGCAGAGTAAATATAATCCATGGTGGCTCATTAATAATTACACGTAACAACTTGAAGTGTAAAGAACGCAAAGATATTGTGAGCCTCTCTGTTGAGCGAGTAATTGAGATATCTTGTATTGAGCTAGAGCGATTCATTGTAATGAGCGTGTACAGGCCCCCATGCGCATCTTTTGATATTTTTGAGAAATATATGGAGGATGTGTTATTTAAAAGCTCGAAGTCTAATAAAACACTTGTTGTCTGTGGAGACTTTAATATAAATATATTGGAAAATTCGTCTAATACTAGCAAAATTTTAACCTTATTTAAGTCATACAACTTGTACAATATCTTCTTTGAACCAACTAGAATAACTGCTTCTAGTGCTACTTGTATTGACAATATCTTTACAAACTTGAAACCTTGTAATAAATTAATTATAAATGAGTTAGACTCTGATCACTGTGGTCAGTTAGTCACTTTTCCTAGGAATCAAGTTAGAGTACAAAGAAAACTTGTAAGTGTTGTTCCTGTCAATAAAGGCCGTTTGGAACTATTCAAAAATAATCTTATAGATAAATTACCTCTATTGCCGTATGACATCAATCCTGATCAAGCTTATACTTTGCTGTTCAATATGATTAATAGAGAGTTTAGTAACGTTTCTACCCCAAAATCACTATCGGTCAGTGATCAATTTACTTTTAGCGACTGGGCGACAGCTGGCATTTTTAAAAGTAGACATAGGTTATTTCAATTATATTATGAAAAAACGTACAATCATAGCGCAGATTTTAAAGAATATGTAAAAAGATATTCAAAAATATTTAAACGAGCCTGTTCCTTGGCCAAGTCAATACATTTAAAAAACAAGATAAAAGTATCTAGTAACAAAATCAAAACTACATGGAATATTATTAATTCCGAAACGGGAAGATCCACAGTACGTAGCCGCGATTTCCATTTGAAAATTAACGACATAGATATTAGGGGGGACATGGAGGTGGCAACTGAGTTTGAAAATTTCTTTACTAATATTCCGATTTTAACAACCAAAACTCTCTTGTCTTCTTCCACTTCCGCTTATACTATACTAAAACAAAGCGTATCTGAATGTAGCACACCTTTTGAATTTTCAGTTGTTAATGCGAAAGATATTAAAGAATCATTTTAAAGTCTTGATGTAAAGAAAACTGCAGACCTTTGGGGACTGTCAGTACGAACTATCTCGTCCATAATTGACGTAATTTCACCTTACTTGGCAACCGTGTTCAATTCTTGTATTGCATCTGGTGTATTTCCTGACTTGATGAAACAAAGTAAAGTAATACCACTGTTCAAATCTGGTAGTTCTACGGATCCCACAAATTTTCGGCCTATTTCAATTCTACCCACTTTGAGTAAAATTTTTGAAAAATTGATTTTAAGTCAGATGTTAAGACATTTTAATAGACACAACCTACTTCATAAAAAGCAGTTTGGCTTCACAAGGGGACGTTCAACGACAGATGCGGGCGTGGAATTGCTGAAACATATATTCGATGCCTGGGAAGACTCGCAAGATGCTCTTGGCATATTCTGCGATTTGTCAAAGGCTTTCGATTGCGTACACCATTATACACTCATCAGGAAATTATACCACTACGGCATAAGGAACAAGGCTCTCGACTTCTTGACTTCGTATTTAAGCAATAGAATTCAGAGGGTCGATATTAATGGCAAGAGATCTTCGGGATCTGAGGTCACCATGGGCGTCCCGCAGGTTTCAATTCTAGGTCCATTTTTGTTTCTAGTTTATATTAATGACTTGCCATATTACGTACGGGATAATCACGAGGTAGTATTGTTCGCGGATGATACTTCTCTGATATTTAAAATTCGACGACAATTACTAGATTTTCGCGAAGTTAACGTTGCACTATCTCATGTAGTTCATTGCTTCAATGTCAATAATCTTCTCCTTAATGAGAAAAAAACCAAATGTCTTAAATTTTCAACGCCCAATGTCCGACAAGTACCAATAAATGTTAAATTGAATGGAGTGGAACTGGACATTGTGGATTCAACTGTTTTTCTAGGCATCACTATAGACGCCAAACTGCAATGGGGCCCGCAAATAAACAAATTATCGGGTAGGCTTAGTTCGGCCGCGTTTGCTGTCAAAAAAATTCGGCACTTAACTGATGTGGATACAGCCAGAATAGTTTATTTCAGTTATTTTCATAGCGTGATGACTTACGGCATCCTCCTCTGGGGAAACTCTGCAGACATCAATACTATATTCGTCTTGCAGAAAAGGGCTGTCCGAGCTATTTATAATCTTGGGCCAAGGGTGTCGCTG
Source organism: Shargacucullia verbasci (assembly GCA_947562105.1). NCBI lineage: Eukaryota > Metazoa > Arthropoda > Insecta > Lepidoptera > Noctuidae > Shargacucullia > Shargacucullia verbasci. Next base: position 15,992,761 of record OX387280.1, read on the forward strand.
AGACACAGATTTAAGGAAATTAATATTCTAACTGTAGCGTCACAATATATATTTGAAAATTTAATATATGTTTATAAAAATATTTCGAACTTTGTCAAACTGTCTGATACTCATTCTTTGAACACTAGGAATAAACACAACCTTGCTGTACATGCTACGCGCCTCCACAGAATAAGCAACTCGTTCATGGGACAATGTATACGCTTTTACAATAAACTTCCCAATGATATACGTAATTTAACATTAAAGAAGTTCAAAATTGTAATTAAATCTAAACTTTGTAAAAAAGGATACTATAAAATTTCGGACTATTTAGATGACAAAAACGCTTGGGATTGAACCGCTCTTTAGCCTTTCCTTTTTTTTTTATATACAATTTTTGCCATTAATTATTATATTATTTACTTCATTATTTTGATATTGTAATGTCGTTTAAATTGAAATGATTTCTTATATATAACCGCTATACATTGTAAATGTGAGTGAGATCTAGGCTGAGCGCTCTTCATTTCATTAATTCTCACGATAACTGATGCATGCTTGCACTCTGTTGCGACAGGTTAGCTCAAATAGTTATGGCACTTTCTTCAAAAGGCTATTCCACCCTATATTTGTCTCACATAAACCTTTACATAATTACAATCTGTCTGGACTTTAAAATAGACTTTGACCCCTGAGTTTGTTTCGGCGTTTCTTCTCAGGGATAGTCATAGGAAATGCCGACGCCATCTAGTTTAAAAAAGACGTGTAAAAGTGATTGAAAAATCCTAATTGCAAAATAAATAATTTCATTTCATTTCATTTCATTTCATATAAAATTCATGTATTCATGTGTGCATGTGTTCGTAATTGTTCTCCTACTTAACGGTTTGATCGATTTGGCTTTATTGTCGAGATCTAGTATACGGGTGCGTTAGTAAGTAGGTACCTACTATTATAGTTCTCTATAGAATAACCACAGATTCGTCGAGCTAGCCATGTACGCTGGACAATGTGGCATTACCCACTGACACAAATCATCTATATAAATAAAAATGAATTGCCACATGTATGTTTATCCTAATCCTAACTAATGTTATAAATGCGAAAGTATGTTTGTTTGTTACCTTTTCACGCCTAAACCACTGAACCGATACAGAAAAGGACATAGGGACCATTCATCCAGAAACTGCAAATTACTGAAAATTACTGCTCCCGAGGGAAAGAACAGTAATTTCCACGGTCACAATTGCTTTAGGATGCTAGATGGCGCTACGTGTGACCCGAAAAAATGCACGAGTTCGTAATCCACGCGGGCGAAAACTAGTTTGAAATAAAAACAATTCTATTCTATTCTACAATAATTTGTCTTCAACAAAACACAACAATATTCTTGTATTTCTGTCACTACCTTTACATTATTGCTCACATAATATCCATACTTCTTACACATAAACTACAACATTACGTGGTATTGTTCACTAACAAATACAGTTATACCTACATGTGTTGTGTACAGTGTAAGTATATACAGGTGGTCGCCATCTGCTTTTGTCTGGAAGATTAATGTTTTAAGTAAAAAGCCAACTTTATCCTATCCTATCCTACTAATATTATAAATGTGAAAGTTTATGAGGATGGATGGATGGATGGATATTTATTACTCAATCACGCCAGAACGGCTGAACGGATCTGGATGAAATTTGGCACAGAGATAGGTTATAGTCTGGAATAGCACAAAGGCTAGGCACTTTTTATCCCGGAAAAGTGTACGGGTAGATTATAAGAAAGTATTAAATTTGGATATGAATTGTTAAGAGAAATTATTTTTATGTTTTCACAAGAAAGCGTACGCTTTTACTAATGTTAGTACCTACCTATTATTAGGACGGTATTTCTAATTGCCACGTGACAGGATCGCGCCTACGCGCCAGACTTTCTGAACATAACATAGCATCACACCTTTCCACGAAGGGTTAGGTAAAAGGAATAATTGTATACATATTTCGCCGGTGTCGTAGAGTTCAATGTAAATAGGGAGCGAGCTCAGTGCCATCTACCGGACAGAGTTCCAAACTCCGTACTGTGACAGAGAATTTCCATACAGAAAACCCCTACAACACTGCCTGAGTCAAAAATCGATCCAAAATATCACGCGCAGAAGGCGCGCTTGCGCACTTTTTTGTTTTTTAATAAACGACTAGTAATAATTCCTGTATCGTGGGTGCGTTTACAAACCCAAATAATCACAAACACAAAGACCCAGAAACAACCCGAAACAACTATCTATATGTAGATCATACAAATATTTATGTGCGGGAATCGAACCCGCGACATGTAGTGCAACAGTCGATCTTTCAACCACTGCGCCAACTGTGACGTCATTAGACCAATGAGGCAGTTAGACCTTAAGAACTTCCTTTAAAAGTACCTATCTATTTGGAAAAAAAATAGTAAGTAAGTACGCTGTGTCATGTACAAAGAACTAAAACAAAGAAAAGATGACTAAGTTAGCTCTACCAAGTCCAAGTAAACCGCAAGGAGGGTAACTTAATCATAAGTATTATGTAGTTTAAAGTCTAACTTGTAGCTAACTGCCACATCCACCACAAAGGTCGCAGTAATTTGACTTAATTCTATACTTAAAGGTACCAAGCCCTTTTTTTAAATAAAAAAATGCCTGCTCTTGAATGACAGGAGACATTCTAGAGCAGGCATTTTTTCATCGTGGGTACAATTTACAAACATACAAGTCACAAGCACACACAACCAGATCCGTAACCACTATTTGTAGATCATACAAATATTAGTTTTATGCGGAAATCGAACCCGCGACACGGAGCGCAGAAAGCGATTAGCTTAGCCACTACGCCGATCGTGCCATCTATTATAATTAATTTACGAGAAGTAAAATTACATTGCATCCCGTCTATACTCCTCGAAGGTATGTAGAGGTGTACAACTGTACACATAGGTACATGTATCCGATGCCGTTATAAGTTCTATGTAATGGACGACCCGGGTATGTCTTAAAACTGGGCCAGACACCGGAGGACGGGCAGCAGCATCCTCTCACTAATCGGTGAGCCACTGCGATCCCCAAGCCGCCTGCCAAGCGTGGGGATTATGGCAAACGCCCCCTTGAGGGAGGCCTTCGTTCAGCAGTGGACGTCTTCTGGCTGATGATGATGATGAATGGACGACCAGCCTACTGCCAATTACCGGAGACAATTCTATACACCGAGCTGCTACTGAGAATTTTCTAACAAAAAAACCCAATGACACTGCCCGACCCCGAGTGGATCCCAGAACCCCACATTCAGCAGCTGCGCTTATGACACAATACCAAATGAACCAGTAGGAAAATTAAGATCTCGATCCGAAAATTTATTTTTCTAGCTACAAATTACATTAGCAATACCAAACGAGTTTCATTTAGATTCACCTGGTGAATTCTGCGTGGCCTTAATTACAGGGTGAATTATGAAGATTTTTTGGCTAGCCTCTAAATATTAGCTTTTATTTTAATTTAGTCCCACAATCTTAGATAATAAAAACTAACCCTAGGTAAATTGTAAGCAATGAAAATTAAAGATAAAAAGCGGTCCGTTACCGTCCCACAGTTGGATACGAAGTTCTTCACAGGATGAGAAGGATGACATGAAATGAAATGAAATGAAATGAAATTATTTATTTTGCAATTAGGATTTTTCAATCACTTTTACACGTCTTTTTTAAACTAGATGGCGTTAAATTACGTATATCATTGGGAAGCTTATTGTAAAAGCGTATACATTGTCCCATGAACGAGTTGCTTATTCTGTGGAGGCGCGTAGCATGTACAGCAAGGTTGTGTTTATTCCTAGTGTTCAAAGAATGAGTATCAGACAGTTTGACAAAGTTCGAAATATTTTTATAAACATATATTAAATTTTCAAAAATATATTGTGACGCTACAGTTAGAATATTAATTTCCTTAAATCTGTGTCTCAGCGACACCCTTGGACCAAGATTATAAATAGCTCGGACAGCCCTTTTCTGCAAGACGAATATAGTATTGATGTCTGCAGAGTTTCCCCAGAGGAGGATGCCGTAAGTCATAACGCTATGAAAATAACTGAAATAAACTATTCTGGCTGTATCCACATCAGTTAAGTGCCGAATTTTTTTGACAGCAAACGCGGCAGAACTAATCTAACAGACAATCCTGGCCTAGTGCAGGTTTACGGAATACACACACCAACAAGAATATAATGGAGCCATGTCAGGTTTACAGGTTTCCTCACGTTTTCTTTCACAGTTAACGCAAATGATAATGAAATGGTAAAAGTTGTGAAATATTACTGTTTAGTGTATCTAGTTTTTCCTGTATAAATAAATCCTAAAGTATCTTTACTTATATTCTTAACTCTCCACCGCCGGCCGTTAAACCATTACTGCTGCCTATTTTGCTTGGCCTAAGATAAGAGCGAAGTATTAAAATATAATAGAACTAGTATTATAATCATTTTATCCATTAGGCACCCTCAAGATGCTCATATAACCGTTACAGATAAGAAAATTCACTGTTTCTAGTATATGTGACACTAACAGCATTTAACTTGAATAAAACATAATGCAATATTTGGTTATAACGGCTATTACAACAACATATTTTTCCTCAACTATTGGCAGCCTAATTACGTAAAAAGCGACAGCAACGTGACAGCCACGCGACAGCAATCTCACTGTGATTATTATTATTTAGTGATATTCTCTAAATTTAATAGCCAATTCAGACAACAATCAATTTTAATTACACCAGCAATCGTCTTGACAATTGCTAAGCGACGGCAATTGTTTTATTTTTAAAGAAACATGATAAAACCGTGACCAGTGTAGGTCTGTCTATTGAAGTGCAGTAAAAACAGTTTGCTTAAAACCTCTTCGTTTTAACGCTTTTAAACTGCTGTGAAATGTAAAACAAGCGATTTTTCTTCCTTCTGAGGTGTGCTGGCTGTTTGTTTAAGTGCACTCGAGACTGACGGCGGTAGACGGAATAGAGCCGGGAAACGGAAAAAAATCCCAATACAAAGATACTTTTCTCAATACAATTAAAATATATATATACAATTGAAATATGCGGAATCTTGTAAACACAGTAAATATTTGTTATTGCTTGACTGTGCGTTTGAAGTTTAAAGAAATGACCTAATTTATGCAGTTTCCTGAAACTTACGTACTTACGTCTGTTAAGCGAAAATTCAGACTCGGACGAGTTGTACTTTCTTTTCAGTTTCTCTTTGGTCAGTTCTTGTTGGTGGAGCAATCCACACTGCTATATATCTAGGTTTACTGGACAAGTTGACTTGTAAAACAATATTTTGGAAAAAATATTGTTAGCTCAGCAAAAAAATCCTACTTATTAATATTATAAACTACTATAATATTATAAATGCGAAAGTTTGTGAGGATGGATAGATGGATGGATGGATGGAACTTTATTACTCTTTCACGCCAGAACGGCTGAACGGATCTGGATGAAATTTGGCACGAAGATAGATTGCAGTCTGGAATAGCACATAGGCTACGTTTTATCCCGGGAAAATTCACGCGGGCGAAGCCGCGAGCAGAAGCTAGTATTTAATAATAAATCTGCAACTTCAAACAACAATCGAGCGAAGCGAGTTCAATAGTTCAGAACTTTAAAGTTCGAAAAGCATGACGGAGACTTTCCTTCATGTAGATTACTTTTATGACGAATTCCAGAATCAAACATATTGAGGAAGATTTTTCTCCTACAGATTTCAAGAGATAGTAATTCATATGTATAATGTTGATTGCGGGTGTGGTTACACCCACAACCAACAATGTACACACCAAAACAACGCACAGACAAAATAATCTCACTCACGTTACGGTACCAGATTTTCCAGACCGGCCATGACCGTTAGTCCTAAAAGTTAAAACTACAATTAACAATATTACTGAGTAATAAATAAAAAGTGCAAACAGTGTCGCGAGCATAATCTAGCGCGCAATAAATATTTCTCTCCATTATAGCCCAGCCATTTAAAACGTTCACACGTTTTTATGTAATATTGTGATAGTTTGTTTACAAATATTTTTTGCTTAAACAAGAACTTTAGCTAACGTTATAACGGAGCCTATTTTTATGTAGTATTATATGTAGCGTTCATATCTTCAACATTTCAAAACCCGGTGCAAAAGTGGCAATGTAAGACAAAGTTATAAACTTCCAAACATTAAAATGTTAATTACACAAAAACCTGTTTTAGTGACATTCCTTGTTTTGCCCCTGTACCCTACAAATATGTAACAGCTAGTGAAAACTAAGTATTAAATAAACAACCCGGTGGGGGTGATATAGCAACAGGTCTTGTTCGCGACGGCTTACTAATAAATCTCTTAATTACTTCTTAACTAGTTAGTGTTTAGTTCTAAGTTACGACACTTGATTTATACTTCTCTTATTCTAGTAGGGGCAAGCAGAGTTACAAATAGTTGATAAAGCGTACTTAAGTTTATGCTTTGGCTTAATTAGTAACAGCTAATTGGTTTGGACGATATAGCCCAGTTATGAATAACTTAGTAAGTTTTATTGTCTAGTAATCGTAATTTTAGCTGCAGAACGTGAGGTCCTAGTTTCGATCCTCGGTTCAAGCAATGTTTTGGATACCGTAAAATGCTGTAATTTTGCCGGCAATCATAACTTTTCCTGTACTAAATTTGTAAAGTACTACGAGCCTTTATTCTTAACTACTAGAAATTAGTTATCTTAATGTAAATTATTTTGCATTGCAAATGCAATGTGATATAATAGTCTTTTATAAATAATTCCTAGGAAAAGTTAAGAATGCAGACAAAGTGACGACATTCTACGGTATTTTTGTTAGAACATGATGAGTTGCCTGGAATTTTGAAATTTTCAGCCCCCATAGGGATTGAATTATAAAAAATAATGTTTCTTAACGTATTCCTACACCACAAGGAACCTATCTACAAATTTCAAGTTGCTTTATAATTCCTAAAATTTTGTAATTAGTCAGTCAATCAGTCAGTGAGTGATATTTCGCTTTTATATTATTGTCTATGTATATACAACAAGGTTGGCGCAGCGGTTAAGCAATCGACTGCTGCGCTATGTGTCGCGGGTTCGATTCCACATGTAACAAATATTTGTTTGATCTCTAGATAGTTATTTCGGATCTGGGTGTACGTCCATGGGAGTATGTGTTTGTAAACGCACCCACGATATAGGATTTATCCCTAGTATGGAGGAAAGTTATATTAAAAATAGTAAAAAAGTAATAATATTGTAGTTATTGATGGTCTGTCATACCAACATAACATTGTAAAGAATAGGAAGGACGCAATCATTTGAAGTAAAAAGCATTTAATATGAAATTGTCACGACCACTAATGTGTTATTCCAACAACATTGTGTATACTTAAGCAATAGTGTCACCGCTCAATTTGTGTCTACAAATGACAAAACTAAACAGTGTGGTATGACTATGACACTCCATGGCTATATCTATGAGTCGATGACCCACTGTTGATGAGTAACTGTGACCTATCTATCGGTGAATTTTCAGATTCGGATCATTAGTTCCGGAGATTACTCCATACATACTTACTACATACAAACTTACAAACAAATTTTAACTCTTTATAATATTAGTATAGACCTATATGATTTTTTTATATAAATACGTTTTAAAATATATAAAATGTATGTGACAGAGGCTGCCAATATTCCGGTGTTTATGGTTCCAAAGAGAGGAACTACACAATGCGAGCCGTAGCCTCTGTATCAAACCTTGATCCAGCACCCAATAAAAGGCTCGTAAGGTGTTGTGTTCTCTTATTAATATTATCTTTTTGTCACTTTTTGCCGATCAATTATACTCTTGTATATTTACACTTCATTAAATCTAATCAGCACGCAATCATCCTACCACAGTTCAATGCTGGAGATATGCCTTTTCTCGAATTTTGGGCACTTGTTATTGTTGAATTACGGCCTTCAGTAATACCGTCGGCTGAACAAAGCTTTACTCCGATAACAATGTGATTTGCAGCATCGAGGCTTATGTCAAACTCTACATAAACATAAGCTTTAGTTTTTGGTCCAGTGGCAGAGCGATGCGATACAATGTTTACAGAATTATTTTTAATACCTTGCACCATATTTTATTGCTAAATACATAGATGTTTATACTTTCGTCAAGTCGTCCTCGTCACTACAGTTACGTTACAGTTTTTGGTACATATCTCTTGCAATTACCTTACGGCACTCTAGCTGCTAACCTGACCAGAAGCGAGGCTTGTCTTCCTTCAGCCAACCCATTCTTCACAGATACTAAATAAATTTCGTCCTGTTACTCCTTTCGATAATGATCAAATTCTTCACAACTTATTATCCAAATCGGATCAGCCAAGAGAAATAATAAAAGGTCAAACTTTGATTCGGTCAATCGTTTTCTGAGCTTTTGTTCAAGCAGCTCCAGAAAAGTAATCATTTTTGGTCTAATGCTTATAGGTTTTCAGTTTTCTGTCAAAATGTCGCTGTTTAGACTCTCCTTCTCGATGGATAATTTTGTGCAAACTTGTAGCTTTCTCCATCTAAAGCTTACTATTCTCATTGGAACACAACACTAGCAGGTGTAACGTTATCAGGACCGATGATTTATCAGCGCCACAAATAACAGTCACGGGAGTCGAACATAAACAGTGGCTAATTATCAAATATTAACTCATTACCGACTCATGTTTGATAATAAACGCAATGCGGATGTCGATAACTGTAACAATGATAATTATGTGATTCTGAACCAACTGTTCAGTTAAGTGACATTAGGATTAAAAATTAAGAATTTGCAAATGAAGTTATTACTTGGAAAAACGCAATATTTTTTTATATGAAAAACACGTTGAATGATTATTCATGAGATAAATAACAGGAGGGAAAAATGATTGATCACATGATACGATACAACCACTTCGTAGGAGTAAAAGAGAGAAAAATAAGAAATGACAGTAAGTATGGGTTGAATCAAAAGAGTTAAACAGGAAGGCAGATAGACAATGGCAATAGCTTCGACGACAAAATCTGAGTACTTACACTTAAGAAGAAAATATACATTTAATACATTCGCTTCTAATGACTCAAAAATAAAATCAGTTTATGAACGCGACAATGAATACAATGCTGTAAAACCAAACCAAAGCTATCTAAGGGATGCAGGTTTCTTATTGAAAGAAAGCTAGAAACACCTAGCTGCTAGGTAGGTTTCAGTTGAAGATATGACTCGTTTCATAAGATGAGTTACTGTACCATTAGACCACCAGATGAGATAAAATCGTACTCTCCAAAGACTATAAATATAATATACTGTAAATATAGCTAGACTGTAGTAAATATGATTAGCTGTACAGCTAAGTCAATTGCAGGAAATTAATTGCTTTATATACAAACAATTTTTTATTTTATTTTAATGAAGTTGTGAGAGGATAGACATAGGTGATGCGTTCGTAGGCGTTATGATAGATTTTAATATTAACCACATTGTTATAAACACAAAATTCCATAATTTATGTTTATATAGCAGTGACGTGTATTTTTTTGTGTTTGATGTAATCTCATTAATGATTTTCGTTTTCTTTAACTGTATTTTAATTGATAGCTCCCGTTTGTACAAAGGCCGCAACAGGCGATGGAAATCGCCGACAAAAGTTAGTATTATACGATTTGATCTATGTTGCGCGTCGCAAATTCAGACTAAACCCATTACATGTAATAGAACAGTCGTTATTATGATAAGTTTCATGGATATGTGGCACAAGTTTAACCTAAAGCCGGTAGGGTAAAGAGGATTGTTAGCCTTGACTTTCAATGAGTTCAGTGTTCGCAAATTTCGTGCGAAGTTTATTTCTTAACTTATGGAAAAGTGTGAGAGAAAACATGATGTTTTATTGGTATGTCTGCATAGTTTCCATTTTCCTTTTCCTTATTAATTATATCACAAATGCCAGCGCTTTGGTAATATAATAATATACTCATAAGACTCAGCAATTTAAAAAATCTATATCGTATCTGTATTTTGACGACTAGTTAGTAAATTGACTCCTCAAAATGATAAAACTTATTTTTGGTTTCAACCGTCGTTTATTATAATATTAAAATAAATTAGATCATTAGGTAGGTATTTATATGTTATTTACGTTTGATTGATTTTCAAACAAGTCTTATGTGAACAATATCTTAAAAATTAGTCGTTCCTTGTGATTAATGATTTAATTTATATGCAGATGTGAGACATAATAGTATTTTTTTATATTTTGATTTATATAATAATTAGATGTTGCCCGCGACTTTGTCTGCGTATATGTATTTTGTATTTACTTAGTGTTTTGATGCAATTGTAAAAATAATCCCATGTCCTCCAGGACCCAGGCTATCTCTATGTAAAATTTTATAAAGATCGGTTAGTAGTTAGTTAGGTTTAGTCGTGGTCAGAGGCCCTAGTGTAAGTTTCTTTTGACAAACTCGATTTAACGCATCGAACGCGTTCGGCGCTCCGATTGGTCCGTTTCGTGCTCTCCACCAATAACACCATAACAAATAGTCAAACAGAGTCTCTTTCAAATTTATAATAGTGAGAATTCTAAGCTGGCTCGTTAGTCTAGAAGTCCTCCAAAGTGGAATGACATTTTCTATCTAGATTTTTGTAGTAGCCCGAAGTTCGCAATTGTCCCCGGTGGATAACTATAGATTGGTTTGTAGTTATTCGCCGACCATACATACTATCCTTTCATGTTGGCCTATGCTGAGCCCCAAGGCTCATGTGGGAGCTCTTATTTTACCAGGCAAGAGGCAGGTGGAAATATTTGTGGAAACGAGGCTGACTGCTCGAGCGCATCGGATCAGCTTAAATATCCTCCCTCAACTTATTATCTGTTTTGAGGTTAATACCAACTCACTGACCCAGAAACACATAACATACTTAATTGACGTAGGATTATTAGTAAGCATAACCGATTTATCGTAAACTAAATCGATTATTTACAAAACGATTCCAGCAAACGTTGTCATCCGTAACATGTTTTATAACATGACGATTGTTACGATTGTAATCTCCGAATCATATGACCGACTCGATGATTTTATCGATACAATGGCTGGCGCGGACGGTCAGCAAAAACATCACGGCCGGTCGGAAATTGTTTCAAATTGAGCGTGAGGTTTGATGTTTAATATCCAGAACTTGTTTGGAGGACGGAAAATTATGTTTTTGCTGACGGTAGGTAATTGAATTCAGTTAAATTGATTGCCGCCCGGTATTTTGTTGAGAATTTGGATTTAATTTCCGAAATTGAATGGTAATAGAATTTTGTACAAATGGATTTAATGGAACTTTTCTCGACACAGTTGGCGCAGTGGCTAAGCGATTAGCTTTCTGCGCTAAGTGTCGCGGGTTCGATCCCCGCACGGAACAAATACTTGTATGATCTACAGATAGTTGTTTCGGGTCTAGTTGTTTGTGCATGTGACATGTATGTTTGTAAACTGTACCCACGATACAGGAGAAATCCTAGTGTGGGACAATGTTTTAAAAAAAAAAAAAAAAAACTATGCACGATTTGGTTTTGTTTATCTTCATCACATTGTTTGCAATGTAACTGAAAAGAGGTTTTGTTTTTGGTGAAATAAAGTTTAAATTAATCAAATATTATGAACATTTTTTTTTAAGTATTTTTTATCCAGTAAACTGGTTAAAAGGAGCCAGTTTTTTGTAGGAAGCACAAAAACGCAACTTTCAAGACAAATATACAGATTTGTATTTTTCAAGGAAATCAACTTCTTCAGATTCAGTTACTAAATGTCCTCCTTCAGTAATAACCTTGGTTCAGTCGATAGTCTACACCGCATTCAACTTTCCTAACCGACAAGTTTCCCAGAAAACCGTCTGTGTTAAATAGGCACAATGTAAGTAGGTAAGACCCGGGTACGTCTTAAAACTGCGGCCAGACACCGGAGGACGGGCACCAGCGTCCTCTCACTAATCGGTGAGCCACTGCGATCCCCAAGCCGCCTGCCAAGCGTGGGGATTATGGCAACCCCCCCCCCCCTCCCCTTGGGGGAGGCCTTCGTTCAGCAATGGACGTTTTCTGGCTGATGATGAATTAGGTAGGCAGCACTCGGCAAATGTTCCAGATTTTCAATTCTAGTATTGAACGAAATAAATAATACATTTATATACTAAACCATATAAATGAAATTATTTAGTTTGCAATTAGGATTTTCAGTCACTTTTACACGTCTTTTTTAAGATTGCGTCGGCATTTTCTATGACTATCCCTCTGATAAGAAACGCCGAAACGAACTCAGGGGTCAAAGTCTATTTCATAGTCCATTTAGTAGCCATGTTAAACAATTTGTGTAAATTACTGTTTCACCACTTTAATTCAATCAGACAAATAAATATCAGTGTATTGTATCGATCAGATATTTTTATCTGTATTGTTTAATCCAGATTTATGTTCAGATTAAATCTATCTAGCTGTTAATTTGAAATTAGAAGAATTTTTGTATGAACTTATCAAAGGAACAACTATCCAGCAATTAAATAATCAGCATTATAAAATATTAAAATGGAACGCCTTCTGTCCGTTTAATTGATGATAAGTAATCAGCTAGTTTATGAGTATGTCGAGTAATGTAACCTCATAAATACGACACCATAAAAAAATGGTCAAGTAAAACTAAAATATGTAGATACTTATTGAAAAAATAATTCAGTACCTCTATTATGAGTTTTTCACTATTTACTTTCATAGTAAATGTAAATTTTTATGCAAGCGATTTTAGTTTTTAACTTCGTTACATTAGGGATTAGAATCGCTAACATGACATCTCTATAATGTCGTAAATAGTAAATCAAAATGTAACTATGACACATATGTCACATAAGCGACTCTAATCCCTAATGTAACCAAGTTAAGAACTAAAATCGCTATCATGAAAATTTACTTTACTATGATAGTAAATAGTTAGAAAACTCGTGATAGAGGTACAGGTTTAAGTTTCTACTGCGAATTCATTATTTGTTTCAATAGAAAATCAACTGCATCATAAGTCTATGGACCCAAGTACTGTTGCTAAGTGTCAAGTAAAATACAAATTTAGGGTCAGCGTACACTACCGACATTTACTCGGCCTATTGTTTATTTGGATTGGTAATGGTTACAGAAATATATTTGAGTGCGCATTGAACCCGACTCAGTTCCAATATAAAAATCAATTGGGGAAACTGTCTACCGTTTAATCTCTCATACGCGCTGGCGTTTAGCCGCACTTGTTATGACTCAAAACCCGACATATTTTCGTAAAGGCTAGGATGCGGAACCGCTTAATCCTTTGGGTAAACCGTGATCCTAATCCACAAGATACGTTAATTCCATTGATAAACAATAACTGGTACAAAGCTGTGTTCACATGAGCCACCGTATCATGTTTCCGTTACTCACATCTGGGTCAGTGTTTGTTTGTGTTGTGACGGCTGAGCCGCAAATCAATTGTTATTGTAGTACCTTCTGTTTTGCGAGTAATGTAATATGTGATAGTTTTGGTGACGAAAGCGCAGTGATTGGTTAGTTATCAAACTGTTAAACCAAAATCATAACTTTTGGCTCCATCTTCGTTTATTGGGAGATCTTTAATGTGGTAGGAGGCCTAATCCCGTGCTAAATGTTTCCTTTCGGAAAACTCCAATAAATTTCTGGTTGACCTACAATCGAACTCAGGATTTAAAGTTCGTATTTCTACAATATCGGATTACTACGGAGCTGATGCTGTCCGAGATAGCAGCAAAAATATTTTTGAGAAAATACATAGTCACTATACGAGAGGGCAACAGTACCTACATGAGACTCGGACAACATTATGTGTAAGTATGTCGACTGTCGGTCAGTGGTCCATGACGACAAAGAAGTTTCTCCCTTCGTTCTTACATACTTTGTTTATAGAAAGAAACAATGGACAAAGAAATGAGTCACTCCAAATACAGCCAAACGACATATACCTATATTCAAAAGACAAACATTCTATATCCAAAAGCAGTTGCTATGCAAACGTCGCGAGTTGCCAGTTTATTTAAAGGGTCCTGCAAAGAAGGCAAGCTGATGCATAGGCTACATTCTTCAGGCAAGAACTTCGGTAGACAACAATAGATTTTTGAGTTATAAGCTTAAATAGACAGACTACTGGCCAAACAGACGGATCAACTAGACTGGCAAATTTCAACTGAAGTTCCTAAATTATTATTTTGTATGTTAGTATAGAATAATATTAGTTTTTCAAGGATAGGTATATTAAAAATATAAGCGAAGTTCAGGGCAAAACCTTGTAAAAAATCAAGATTAACGACAGGCTTGATTCCATTCATCATACCTTGCGCTATTCATATCCTTGATCCCATTTTATGATGGGGGTTTTTCATGAGATTTCAAAGGCTTATGGTGACTGATTGTCGGATGACGTATTTGAATTTTGCTCTCCCGATCATCTATGTTAACATCACGCCTGTATTTTAAGACTTAGACAGATGTGTACTTAATATTTTGAACCCATATTTCATCAATGCAGTCAGGAAATCACATGTAATAGAAAGCGAGCCTATTGCCATACACCGGGTGAAAATCCAGACCCCGGTCAGGTGACTACTTTCTTAACAGAAAAGTCTTATAACTCTGCCTGACCGCATGAACCTCAAACTCAGCAATCGAGCGTATAAAACAAGACCAAAATTAACCGAAACATGGCCTAGAAATATGTATCTTATCAATTCTACCAACATCGTGCGGGTTTTATCAAAGCTCGGATACGGGAACACTGTTATAGTGTCATTATATTCTGTTACTAAAATAACAGTGAACTGGAACTGTAGCGGAAATTGGACAAAGTTTAGGAACACTTTCAGGTACAGATAACATTTCAAAGGTATTTATCTGTTTATCTCGGAGCTTGGAGCTTAGCCTATCTCGTAATGAAAATGAAGCAGGAATGCATAGTTTTGGGAGGTATGTTTAAAAGTAAGATAAGCATTTTATTCACGTTTAATATAACATGAGGTTGAAATTAACGATCGATGTTGAAACTAGAGCCTATATTTTCCTGTAATAAATGAATTCAGCCCATTACTGTCCCACTGCTCGGCAAGGACCTCTTCTCAGAATGAGAAGGGCCTTAGTTCACCACGCTGGCCCAGTGTGGGTTGGCAAACTACACACACCAGCGAGAATTTTACGGAGCCCTCGCAAGTGTGCAGGTTTCTCACGATGTTTTCCTTCACCGTTAACGCAAGTGATAATCAAATTCTGATCCGCACATGATTCCGAAAAGTCACGAACTGCGGGCCGGGTTAGATCTCAGACCGTCTTGCATCTACATATATTTATTTTCCTGTAACAAGAAAACGATATCTTCAAACAAAGTACAAAAGGTCCTGAACAGTTCCATCTTTACCAGGAAGCACCTTTATAAACTACACAAAGTTTAATCCGGACCCGAAGTTTTCTATTCATCCCAAAAAGGCGTATTCGCAGGGATCAACTTTTAGCCCTGACACAACTAAGGAGTTTGCCAAATTTCGACGGCAAGAAACAAACTATCACACATGTTCTCATTCCACAGAAAACTTTTAAACAAATTATCAACCTTATTTAAAATATTTTAAGGCCTAAACCCGCGTGAACATTTCGGAATATGTTACGATACTGTTTGTTCTTATGCGAGGTACGCCCATCCAATATCGTTCAAATTCAATAAACATGCTTTCAGGAATATCCCAAGGAAACCATATTTATTTCTAACCCACGGAATGGAAATAGTTTATTAATATATTATAGGATCAAGTATCAAGGTCCTAAAGTCTAGCGTTTATGTAGATCTGGGGTAAAACAGAAAAAATGCGTGAGGTGACGATTTTGGCAAATTGAATTTGTTACCTGAGGTCAATTTCAGGTTTTGCAAACAAAGTGAAAAAGTATACACAATGGTAGAAACGTCACATGCTCGCTTAGAATGTGTATCGGAAACTTCTTTATAACGTACAGGATTCATTTAGGACTTATTTTTAAGAGTAACATAAAAGTAACATTTAGGCTTAACTAATTACTGCACTTTGCTTGACATAAAGTTGTGATCGATAAGGAGATAGACTAATCTGACAGTTCTTAATATCTTCTGTCCTTTTTTAATAATGTGTGAAAGAAAGAGACTACAGCCTTGCAATGTATGAAACTCACACAGATGAGGATTGTACAATAAAACAAATAGATATTCACGCTACAATGTTTAAGGGGTCAGTCAAACAGTTTCAGCTGGCCGACTTTCTTCACGTGAGTGAGTCGTGAACAAAATGATATTTTCTTTTATTTATTTGGTAACTGGTAAAGCCTAATAATTTGTGTTCAGTGTGACGTGTTTTGTCCGCACATCTGAACAAATTATTTCGAGTCGACAAATATTTGTTCCGGTTCTGACTCACTTAGGTAAGCTTACTTATGTACAAAGAAATATCAGTAGGTGTTGAAGACGATTTAAAAATAAGATTGTTTCTTCCTTAACACAAGGGTTTTCTATCTCTTCTCGAATGGAGGAGGCAGCACCTGTATACCATGGGCGTAGGCAGAAACTGCAGAACATCATGTGGTACCTTACATAGGTACTCAATACATCATCCGCAATCATGCATCTATTCATACATTGTATAACCGCCGGTAGCGGATACAGCAGCACTGTATGTACTGTGTACTTTATGATGCAAATCATGACAACCTTTAAATCTGGGTACATATTTCGCGATTAATGGATTTTGTGTGTAGAGACACTAACAACGAAAATTATGTAGCATATTGTCCTTGTTTCAAGGTCAAACTTTTGAAACCTTAAACTATTCCAGACTATTATCAATTAAAGCGCTCACTTTATCACCGGCAGCTGTTGTGTTCTGTAATGAAGTGGTTTATGTACAAAGGAGATGTTGGATGAGCGCCAGATATAGCCACGGGGCGTTGTTAGTGCAGACGGGCGAGAGAGGTTTGTATGATATTGTAGGGTAGATAAATGTTACGAAAGAGGCCCGGAGGCGTGTGTATTCGAAGACGCTATTAAAACTCTATTAATATTGATGTACGCACGCCTTTATTGATACTGAGCTACTGAGCGTAAGGTCTTAAGGTCCTCCCGGGCAGTGCAATGTGATGTGATGTGTGTGTGAATTTTTGTATGACATGACGAAGAAGAATTTCCGCCATAACGTCAGTAAGACTGCCCGACCAAGTGATAGAAGCCAGGACCTTACACTCAGCATCTCCAATTGCAACCACTAGGTACACCAAACTACCCGTATAAGTATGTGCTATTTTGGAGTAGGTATATTATATTAAAATAATTTTCATATTACTGCTCCATTGTCTTATTAAATAGGTATCTGTTTGTCATACCACGTTGACTAAATACTCAATCAATTTTTTAATGCCATATTTTAAGATTTAAGTAGGCTAATATTTTACAACTTCACATATTAACTACTATTATCATGACGGGTGTAGGACCATCAGGCAGGACTATACTGCCGCCCCAGTCAGGCTCGATTCTAGAATATTAACTACCACTAAAAGATTCGTTTTAACACCGTTCGCCAACATCGCTTACATAAAAAAAGCAACTTCAACTACACAATATCACATACACTGTACTACATAGAAAATAATGTGCTGTTAATATGAGCTCAAACAATGTGTAACAGTTCAGTAGACAGCGAAACGACCGTTTTATTTTTTAGTCTAAGAACTCCCTGGCGACTGCCGTAAACATCTTTGTATTCATACACATGGAACGTCGGAAAACTTTCTTAGTTAGTGCCCGTATACACGAACACATGGGAAGTCACAGAATGCTGACAATCTGACTATTATTTCCTAGTCTATGATCTAAACTCTGGGGAGTAAACTTTAGCAGTTAGTGACTGTAGCAACGAACAAATTCCGCATTCTGACTGTATTTCGCAGTCTATGAAATGAAGTCCCTGGTGGCAGACCAGGAACACTTGCAGTTAGTCACTGTACCTACCCACGAATAAACTCAGCGTTCCGATTAAGTGGTCAATGACACTATACACTAGTCATAATGATAAATCCGTGTATTTCAAAATGATTTTCCTGACGACTGACATAAATCATTCAATATCTATACTATGATACAAGTTTATATGCTTAGTATACTATTGTTTGAATTCCCTAATAAAATAAATAAAGTAATTAATATATTTCGTATTATTACTTATCTTGTGCATGCAACAGATCATTTGGTCTACTAATTTATTTGTCCATAGACCAATTTTTCAATATTTACACATAATAATACAAAATTTCCAAATACTTGGACTTTCAACATTGAAGATTAATAGTCCAATTTAGACATTACTCACGTCATTTCAGATTCAAAATTGAATCACAAATAGTCACTTTACAGACTAATCTCGTGTACTCAGGCACTAACATATCAAACATGCATTGTCGCCTCTGTTGCCTACAACCAACGGTTTCTATTGTTCGCCAGTGACGTTCACCCGAACTACTAAACAATAGGATTCCGTAATAGATATGGGTAGAGTTAAACACATTGTCTAAACATTCTGTCATACAGGTGAGGTTTGAAAACAATATTACTAACACTGGATACCTTATTGAGATACGCATATTTAGGCAAAAGACTAGGATGGTAGATATATAATTCCTTCATCAAAAGCTGCTAAGGCTACTTTTAAAAAAAGGATTTGGCCATAATTAAACACCCGGGGCCAGGATGTCTACAAGTCTTCAAATTTTCATTTCTAAGAGATTTTTGTTTCCTTAAATATACCGTTCTTTTCCTTCACCGTCAGGACAGTGAAGAAAAAGAACGGTGGTGATTAATAAATCTGACCCATTTGTGCACGGGTCTGGATTCGAACTCATAACTGATTGATAGGACAGGGCCACCTCCACAGGGCTACCTCTGTTTTTACATCTTCGATACCACAGCGAACATATGTAGTAGAAAGGTTAGATAGATAGATAGAATTGTTTTTATTTCAAATAAACCTAATACAGGCACTTATGAAACGTTATAGGACTCTAGTTGCACTAGTTGTCTAGTTGGTTAGTCAGTCAGCAAGTATCGAATCTCACTACCCAGGGTGTGTCTGTGGTAGTTCTTTCCCTGCACCCCAATCCCATCCCTGAATTCCATGAGACCACGAGGATTTCGCTTCCAATAGATTACGTGAATTATGTCTACCGCCCTTTGTTATGACGCCAACCGATTATCTGCTCCTACAACAACATGTCAAACTTATGACTCATCATAATATTGGCGGCACTGGCTTGTGACTCAATAATGACCATGTACATTAGAATATAATAGTCACTTTTGTCAGTAAGACACACGTTGCACGCTTCCAAAAAGTTGGTCCTACAGAGAAGAACCAGGAAGACTCCACAGATCTTATGCCTGGAGTTCTAGCGAAAGCGAGATTTCTATATACGTTTGGTTATCGTATTTTATACATTAACATCACTCGTGGCCTGGCCTGTGGTACTGGTTGACATCGGGTTACAGGTACAGCTTTTTTTTTATCACTTTTAATATCATCATGCCACCTTCAATGAGAGTTAGAACATTAAACATTATGATATAATAAATCCTTTAGTCGCACTGCAGTTACTCCGTGAAAAATAACTACTGTTAGTCAATTGAGCCGTATAATCTAAAGTTCACAGAATTTCAATTTCATCACGGCGAAACACGCGTGAATATTTATGATTAATTCAATCAAATATGTAGAAAAAACATAACAAAGCATGGCTGTTACATAATATAATATAACATATAAAATGCAACAACCTGCTCACCTACAGGCAACGTAAGGTCAACAAGAGCCAGTCTAAAATGTTTAAATTCTATCGAGAAGACTAGATTGGAAGCGATAAGGAAAACGAAGTTTATGAGATGTTCCTGCACGGTTGGGCGGCTGGTAACTGAATTCCATGGAGTCTTGCATGAATATTAGCTTCCGTCGTATTGGGGAGATGGATTCGTGAGCTCCAGTGATCCGGGATTAACTGATTTGATTGGTGTATTGCTTCCGAGTGTGTCAGGAGTTCCATTCCACGGACGTTTGCAGGCCGGGAATTCCCATACCAGTTTAAAATATCTTGATCCTTCTGGGAATCACCCCAGGGTTGAAATTTGGAAAGCAAAGATTCTAATGCACTCTGCGATTTTCTCCTGTATCGTGGGTGCGTTAACAGACAGAAATCTCACAAGGACATGCACATACACGAAACTACTATCTGCAGGTCATACAAATATTGTTTACCATACAATTATTAAACCCTCGACATATAGGTCATAAAGCCAATCGCTTCCCCATAATACCAACCATGAAATCACGTTAATGATGCTCTTGTTAAACAAGTGAAATCTTACTCGTGCCTACATTCAAATTTCATTCTTTGTTTTACCAGTCTTATTTGTGTCATCGTTCACTTCCTTCACCAGTCATAATGTACCAAAAGATACTATTCATAATACGCAATACGCATACAAGCGGTTAGCCGGCAACAGGTGACTACTTAATATGTGAGTGAGGTTGTTTTAACAACACATCGGTGCTGTATATGGCTTCATGCGGTGCAATGCCTTTGGAGATCGACTGGTTCCGTACATGCAGCAAGGAAATGATCATAATGATGAAGGAAGCAATGATAACGATAATCTGTAGAGACGGGCTTGAGTTATTTATCAACCAAAGGTTTTACTTTGGTCCAGTGACTTTTTCTACTGAAATGAAATGATTTATTTGCAATTAGGATTTTTCAATTACTTTTACAGGTTTTTTTTTATATATACTAGATGGCACCGACATTTCCTATGAGAACAGAAGAAACGCCGAAACAAACTAAGGAATCAAGACTAATTTTGAAGTCCAGACCGAATCTCGTAGCTTTATGTGAGAATAATGTAGGGTATTGTCTGGAATGGCCTTTAGAATGACGTAGCTGTTAATGCTGATCTGATTACTTATACGTTATCTTAAGACAAATCTGTAAGGCAATTCTAAAAGTCTTCCTCTAATCATAAAGAAAATAAACAAAACTTCTTTGCCATACATCGCTGACAAAGTAAAGGTGTCGTTCTGATGTACGCGCTTAAGATCGTGGTCAGATACGTATTCGTGGAAATGTAAATATGTGACACACTGATCTGTGATGCCAGTTTATTCAAGACAGGTCACCATTCTAAAATAACCAGGATTAAGACAAGAATGTTTTGGCCACGTCTACTCAATAAAAAAAAAACTACTCTACTTAAATCACCACCTAAATGTCTAGTAGTGGCAAGCGTAGTTACTGAGCGTGAAGAAAATTTTTATTAGATTTTTCTGATAGAAAAGTCTCAGTAGCAGCCCTTCTTTACATGGGATTTAATATCGGCATCGGCGAAATGATAGCATAGTATACAATCAGTACACTTTTGCCGAGAAAGAAAGCAGCTAGTGTATAGATTAAAATCTTTATTCGAGGGCCTTATCTACTGTGAGCTCATATAGGCGGATATATACACAGTGTATGCTCATCTTATATACGACTGAAAAGAAGATGCAGCTTTATACCAATTATGGCCATGAGGTGTGGTTTCACTAGCCATAAACACGCGTGAACGCTTGGACTATGACCAACTCTCGCTCGAGAATAACTGGTTTTAATAAAACCTGTTTTGTGAGCTGAATTATATTATTATGTGAAATATAAATCATGTGGTTTTATTACCAAATGTATACGGTGATGGGTCTGAGTTTACGAGGATTGAAAATCGGCAGTTGTTTATTTTTACCTTATTTATTTTGCTTAAGGATAGCCGCAAAAAGTTGGTGTAAAATTGTGCTAAAATATTAGTGTAATTGTGCTAAAGTATTACCACACAAAATTACTAAACTTCACAGGATCATACGCTGGCCTAATTACCTAAAAATTTCATTAAAATCGCTCCAGCCGTTTTGGAGTCCATAGGGAACATACACTTTTTTTATATTTGATTTGATTGCCTTACATAGTATTATTCCTGTATTCTGGTGTATTTGCAAAGAAATACTTATATTTTCTTCACACGGAACAATAATCTGTAGAACATACTTATATTTGATCCGAACATGAATCGGTCTCGTGATACATGGCGCAGCATTCAGTCCTTCAAACACTGTGCCCTCCCACTCCTACCGTTATACCTATTATAAAGGTAAATAGACACAACATCCAACTTCTCCATCACAGTACTTTGAACTGATTAACATGCATCCTGCAGCTGACAGGCGACACAGGTGGCGGATGTAAACATCCAATTATTGTGTTTATCTTGCCGAGTGTGTCTCCGAACAATACCTGCTGTTGATCATAGTAATCAATAACCATTTTCTTTTCGATAATAATATATGTAAAGCAATTAGCAGATTTTTTTTAACGAGTTTAAATCCATCTGATAAGACTGGTGCCTACCCGCAAAAACTAGAGGTGTGAAGAGGGAGGAAATGGAGGCCTTTGCCCTTCAGTGGGACAACTGACTAACAGACTAAAATAATAATACTTTTGATATGAGGGTACATCATATAAATTACAGCACGAATGAGCGCAGTATCTGAGCGATTGACTGCTGAGATGCGTGTCGACGGTTCTATCTCCGCACCAAACGATGTTTGTGATCTACAGGTAGCTGTTCCGGCCTGGGTGTTTAGTTTATGCATGTGAATATTTATGTTTGAAACAGATATTATAACACGATACAAATATTATTACTAGTATGTGGAAGCGTTAAAAAATACAGAAACTCCGTCTCCTAGTTTTCGCAAATATGACAAACGACTGTTTGTCTTATTAGAATGACCTAGTAACCTATGAGCTGACTTGTTACCAACAAACCTGTTATTACATGTGTGTACAATTACACTGTAATGCATTTTACCGATCAAGTCGTTACTTATACCGGCATGGCCTTGAATGATGCCAGCGATGCAATATTACCCCCTCCATAGTCGACCAACCAGCCGGCGGCAGCGCGGGCGCGTCTAGAGTATTCCATTCATTGCTATACTCACATATTACTAGCCTTATTTAAGTGCATGGATTTGCTTGCTAAATTGGTCGTTAGTAGTTTCAACGGCAATTTTAGTAACTGAGGAGTCAATCTCTGTTAAGGACTGAAGATAGGCCTAGACTAGAAACCCAGACTAGAATAGGTCTAGACTGGCGTCAATCAGCCTTCAACATGTAACGAAAAAATAATAGCAAGTTTTTTTCATAAAATCCCAATCAAAAGTAAAGATATTGACATCAAGATTGGCGCAGTGGTTAAGCGATTGGCTGGCTGCGGTACGTGTCACGGGTTCGATCCCCGCATGAAACAAATATTTGTATGGCCTACAGATAGTTGTTTCGGGTCTGGTTGTTTGTGCATGTATATGCAATATATGTGTTTGTAAACGCACTCACGATGGAGGAATTTATCCTGGTGTGGGACAAAGTTTTTTTATTCGAGCTCCCTGATTGCGCCAGTAAATCTCATTATTTCAAAAATTTCCAGACGTCTTTCGTAAAAAGTCACATATATCCACACTACACCAACATATCCTTGCAGTGACCTACAGAACTCCACCAATTAATCACATGTACTGTTTTAGCTATATGCAGTTGTTTTTTATTGAACCCACGTTCATTTTGTAAGGTTGCCTACGTTATCTTTTTGATGTACCCCGTGGTTAAACATCAATCAAATTATACGTTTATTTTTTTTTCTTTTGTCCTGTTGTCGTGATTACAGTACAATCAACAATTAAGAAAGACATTTTTATGTATTATTTATTATATTTTACTGCCAAAGAACATTAAGACAATGCGATTCCCCAAATTATTTTTATTATGGTTATTTGTTACAGCTTTTCCTTAAGGTCGATTGACAGTTCCAACATGATTTTGTTTTACAGTTGATAATCTAGGCAAAAATTATAATAAAACAAAATATTCCTGAAGAACATAAACCATAATATATGAATCAATAAATCCTCAATAATTTATAACTACAATTGATATAACAACAAATCTTATATGGACAACTGAAGAATAACTAATTAATGTCAACTTGAAAAAGCTTTAAACTAATAAAAAGTCCTCCTGATAATCTCAAAACAATTCAAATATAATTTAACTTTAAATTAATTTCTTGTAAAAAGAATATTAATCGTAATAATTAATCCATAATCACTTAATTTTAACATAATACCAGCTAAAATTATTGACCCAGAAACAGGTGCTTCAGTCGGTCCCTCAGATCACAGCAAGTTTGCTGATCTGACGAAACAGTATACAAAGAGGGGAGCCAAGGAAACAATCAAAACACTTACAAAACTCAATTCAATCAATCACACCAATCTTGCAGTAATCATAAAAGCAATGCAACACATGAACGCATACGTACATCGAGAAGTTGGTTCACAAAATCACAATACAGGTGCGTGCAATGCGTTGAAACATCGCTACGCTACGTGAGCACGGAGCAACGTATGCTGTGGACTTGGGCAAGAATGTGGATTATTAAGGAAATGGTTGCTAGAGACTGTGCTGTCTAGTGGTGGTAATGAGCGTGAGGTCCTGGGTTAGATTCCGAAGTCAGGAAAAGTGTTATTGGGTTTTTCTGTGTATATTCTCAGTAGCAGCACGGAGTAGTAGTATGGCTCCGGCGAAATGTGGGTGTATTATAACCCTTCGGGGAATACAGGCCTGATGCTATGTTATTTTATGGTGTAAAGGTGAAAAGTACAAAATATATAATTAAATCATCAGCATATATGACTAAACGTCATGTGACAAACATTTGTATATGGAACTTGTGTATTAAAACTCAACAGACGCGACAAATTAGTCGGCTGTGTATAGTACTGAGTACTAAACGAAAATGGTATAGAAGAATGCGCGAAGATCGAGATTCGACAGCAGACTTTATAGCAACAGCTAGAAGATCGACATCTCGTAGGTCTCCATCAATTGGACAGAGGATACTCATGGCTCTCGCCAACTAAAATCCACCCAACCGTTAGAACTGCAGTCTATTCTAAGACAGATGAATATGAGAACATTCGGAATTTCATCCAAGCCCGACCTTTCGCTCAACCCTTCAATCTAACGTTAGCGAAACTAATAAACGTTTGGGTATCAATATAATGCCTAGATACCTCAGTGATTTATGACGTCATAGATAGCGCTGTGTCCAGCCATTCAGGACATTACACACACTTGATTTATTATTATGAACGCACCTTTATAGTCGTAAATCTAGCTCCGAGATTTAGTGGGTTTTTGTTATTATATTTTCCTTCTACTAACTACCGCCCGCGGCTTCGCCCGCGTGGTTTACGAACCCGTGCATTTTTCCGGGATAAAAAGTAGCCTATGTGCTATTCCAGACTGTAATCTATCTCTGTCTCCAAATTTCATCCAGATCCGTTCAGCCGTTCTGACGTGATTGAGTAACAAATATCCATCAATCCATCCTCACAAATTTTCACGTTTATAATATTAGTAGGATAGTAGGAAGTAGGATTTAAGTAGAGCAGCTAAGAGGCCTATAGCTTTATAGGGGTGCCAACAGACGAAAAAGTCTGACAACCGTAGGCCTCATCATCATCATCATCAGCCAGAAGACGTCCACTGCTGAACGAAGGCCTCCTCCAAGGGAGGGATTTGCCATAATCCCCACGCTTGGCAGGCGGATTGGGGGATCGCAGTGGCTCACCGATTAGTGAGAGGACGCTGCTGCCCATCCTCCGGTGTCTGGCCGCAGTTTTAGGACGTACCCGGATCAACCGTAGGCCTGTTGTCCTACAACCAGTCTAAAAAAGGTCTAATCTAACGGTCTAATACTCAGAGAGCGTCGGTGTCTCCTAGTAATTCCTCCTTCTCCTCCTAGTGGTGGAGTCAGATGGCAATCGTTCCGTGTAAAATACTGATATTCTGCCAGCTCTGGTTAGACTGAATGTCGACCTCAACATAGTTGGGAAAAGGCTAGGCTGAGGCAGCGATGGCCTAGTGATCGTGAGTCTGTTCTTTGAGTCTGTCATGAATTCGATTACAATATACCTCAGGTGCATACTTCTGACCTTATATCAATGACTGTATTCATTATTCCTGAGTTAAGAGTATGACCAAATTATTCTTCACCACTAATTTAACGGTGAAGAAAACCTTATGAGGATATCGAGGCATGTCCAAGAGTCAAGAGTTTATGGACTTGTGATATCCAGCAATCAATTCTGGGGAAGCGGTAGATGACGGTCCAGCCCGAGTCTCAGAGGAAAGCCTTGAGTCTTATGTGTCCCATTCATAGTCTGATTATGTTGGGCAGGTGACTCCTACTTGAACACAAAACATAGGCTCACTCACGTGTCACGTACAGTAATAAAATCACATGTGTTATTAGTAAACTCGCTAAGCGTGAAACCTTTCATTATGTGAACCAGATTATAGATTTATTTACTTTACAGCAAATGAAATGGGTAGGCAGTGTTCGATATTGTCATGTTCTGTTCACCTATTCTTCTTTTTCAACTGCTCTACTGAACTACCGCTGTGTAGCAAATGAGTTTGAGCAGTTTTCAAATGAATCTCTTTTACATAAACTGCCTCTGTACTAAATTCGTCGCAGTGGTTTCTGTCAAGCGAAAATTGCCTGCAAAGGCCATCAGATCCAGGATATCAATTCTAGATTTGATAGCTGTTGCGGGCAATTCTAGGAAATTTTAATCACCACTCCATAGTCTGGAATTTTACCTCGTCAAATGCAATAGACTATGGCAAAAGGTAAAGCTGCGTGGAAAAAACTTAAGGGCCTTAGACTAGCCAGGATATTAATAATAAAAAATGGCAATAGCGTCTCATACACTGACGTTGATTTAGTAGTTGCTAGTCGATTCCCGGGTCCAGCAAAGTATTAATGGGTTTTTTCTGATAGAAAATTGTCGAAAGCAGCCTATATTGTCAATAGCCTAGCTCTATTATATATGATTCAAAACTACATCAGCGCAATGTGGTGTGTACAACAGTACACCTCTGGCTCCCCTTCGGGGAATACAGGCGTGATGCGATTTTTCCCCTTCAGGGAACACATTGGACATGTTATAAATACAAGTCATGACCATATCACGTACTCTTAAAACTCCTTATCGATGTTAATACAGGCGCATTTTGAGTAACGTAACTTTACTCAATAAAATCGGCGCAGTACGACTTTAATGTTGTTATCAAATTATTTTCCTCCAAACATCACTGACTTTTATGCATTGATAAGGTTATACGCAACTACTGAAGTCTTGAACTACGCTGATTTTATAAAATAATAATAATCGCATTTCCATTCTCTATTCCCTGGCCATTCATTGAAGTACTTGTTGAGAACCCTGTGTTCAGCTGTAGACGTTTATACAAGTAGGAAGGATGATTTCTAATCACTGCGGGGCTCCAATAAAAACAATGTCACACTTGCTAGTGTGACCTTTATGCCCGTATACCTGCAGAGTTCCCGAGACCCACCATATGGTGTCGAGGCGGATCACCGTGGTGAGTTTAGCCGGTAGGAGACCGGCACATGATGAGTTCTCACCAAGCAAATAAAAAAAATAAAAAAGGAGGGATGACTTTAACACGGCCACACCAAACGGCCGTGTTAAAGTCATCCCTCCTTTTTTATTTTTTTGTGTGGCCGTGTTAAAGTCAATTCCTTTTCAATTCAGCTCACACCTTTCCAAAACAATATAGTGTTTAACCATATACACGATAGAAGAACAATTTCTGATCATTATCGCAAATTCATCATCTGGCTAGCCTTTTCCCAACTGCATTGAGGTCAGTTTCCAATCTAACCAGTTGCGGCTGAATATCAGTATTTTACACGGAGCGACTTATGATCTCCGCCACCCAGTAACTGGGAGACACTGATACTCTAAGGTTAGACTGGTTGTCAGATTTTTTGGGCTGCTGACACCCAAGACTGTCATTCATAGGTCTTCGTATGACCATCATTCGAATCATCATGGCAAATTGTCGATTTTAAATCTTTTAATCGGAAATTAATTTCCATTTTCTCTATTCCAAGATTTTTCCTTACCCATTGAAAACACTTTGCCCACTATGATTAATCCATTATCATTGACAGTTGATACAGATTAAACTCACATTCAAATCACACGAAGACCCGGAACAAATGTTTGTGGGTCATACAAAAAAATTGCTCTGTGCGGGATTTGAACGGCGGACCCATAGAGCTGTATGTCAAGGGCATGACTAAGCTACACTCATATCGCATTAAAGGGCATGAATAGCTTTGCGTAACCAGAAAATGCCGTTAATTAAAAACTCATAAAAAGGCTGTTGTATGTTTTCCGATGCCCGTCTGTACAGCCAAGCTTGGTGCAATTAACCTAATGGAGTACATGAGGATATGTACGTATAACGAGATCGCACTGCAATCATCAATCTACTTGCCGAGCGCCGTGATTAGGCAATGCGTCTAGCTACGCACCAATTGATTGTGGCTTCCGTGAGTTCGTTACGGTCCAAATTCTGATTAGATGCTTATTTGCATACATCTGCAATTATAATGCAGTTATAGGAAATAGTGTGTGGGTTATAAATTAAAGGTTTCAAGGTAAATAGACTGTTTACTTATCCAACTATCATCTATTAGGTAGGTACCTATTACGCGTTAAGCGTCGTATAGTCCGAGTTAAAAAGAGTAACCATGGAGTTTCTTGCCCGTTCTTCTCCATTGGAAATCAACACTTTGGAACGTGGCAACTAGAGCCTGACTATTCATGAGTTCCTGTAAATTGTTTACATGAATAAAAGTATATATAAAAACGAATTTATGATATATTATATGATTGATATATTTGATGATGATGAATATATTTTATGATTTTTACTTTAAAATAGATTATCCCAATTTTGGTGATAATATGGCGATAATCTATCTCTATTCGTAATTGTAATAACATAACATATGCTATGCCCCAAGCCTGTATGCCCCAAAGTGTTAAACATAGGTGTATCAATGTACACCCACATTTCGCCGATGCCGTTATTAAGTCCCATGTAATATAATTTGGGCTTATTGCTATCCATCTAAAATTTTCTAACATAAAAACCCAATATCACTTCGTCCGAGCAGGGAATTGAACCCGATACCTCACGCTCAACAGTCGCTTGTGACCACTAGACCAAAGAGGAAGATAAGATAATAAAAAGTATCGCTGACGACACCTAAGCACCTATTTATTTAGTATACGTGTTTATTTCGCGTCAGGGAACAACGTTAAAAATATATATAATCTAGAATATTGTTAGCAGTCCCTTACCAATAATAAACCATAGCCTTCGTTATATCGACACTAAGTAGGAAGAATAAGATATACAACTAGAATATTTAGTTTTAATTCCGCTAAACTACTGCAAGTTTGGGTGCATGCACAGGACCGCCCTCCCGCCCACAAATATATGTACATGCAGGAGGTGTGATAGAAATAATGTAACATGCAACCAAACCGATCCTCGACACGTGTTTCGCCCCTCCACGGAGCATCCTCAGGAGATGTTGACTCGTCGACCGCTTGGACGCGAATGAGCGGCTGGGTTTTTTTTTTTTTTTTTTTTTTGAGTTGTCTCTCGCAGTTAGCTCAGGGAGCTTTTACTGCTTAACCGGGCAAATGGCGAGACCAGAAGGGCCTCCAGCCGAGCAAATTATATAATATTAAGCAACACTGCTAAGGGTGTCCCATAGTGGGACTCGAACCTCGGCTTAGGGCGTTGCTGGGGGGCATACAAGAGAGGACTTGCTGGATCTGATTGTGATTATTTGGGGACATTTGATTTATTACTACTGGCTCAGCGCGGGCTGGCTCGAGCAAGGGTCGGGGTGGTGAGCGGCTGGGTAGTGTGCGCCCCCTTATATAGGAACCTATGTCTACCAAGGAATGGCCGGTGTCAATTAACGGTGTTAATTGACACCGGCCATTCCTTGAGCGACAATAATGGGTATAATATTTTGCATGTTTGCAATAAAGGTTTCCGGTTGTGTGTGTTGGAACAATTAGAAATTTTAAAACATAATAACGACACTACGACAATAGGTTTACACTGTTGAATGACCAAACTAATCTAATACCATCTCCACTATTACGAATTTTTGCAGGTAGTTCAATACAAACACCAAGTCGTAGTGCTATATAAGGGGGCGCACACTACCCAGCCGCTCATTCGCGTCCAAGCGGTCGACGAGTCAACATCTCCTGAGGATGCTCCGTGGAGGGGCGAAACACGTGTCGAGGATTGGTTTGGTTGCATGTTACATTATTTCTATCACACCTCCTGCATGTACATATATTTGTGGGCGGGAGGGCGGTCCTGTGCATGCACCCAAACTTGCAGTAGTTTAGCGGAATTAAAACTAAATATTCTAGTTGTATATCTTATATATCATGGATTTCCGCAAAGTAACGCCTGATTCCATTAATTAATTAAGTAGGAAGAATACAAAAATGCATGTAGTAAGTTACTTATAGCTACCGAATCGTTTAAATAATGAATTTAACCAACCTTGACGAAGGTTAATGATGCGTTGTCGACCTTCAAAGGGTTTCAAATTGAACCGGAACTAAGCTGTAATTTTTGTAACAGAAATAAACAATTACTTGCAAAACTAAAATAGATAATCTTCACGCGTGTTGTCATTTATACGGATAGCAGAATGGTTTAAAGTTCACAACAATCTTAACTTGAATATTTCTTTCTTTATCATTTTAAAAAGGCTTGTGAAAATACTTGGGTCCCTACTAAATTCAAGATATGAGCACAGTCAGTGGCCTGCGGTTCATACAGACAAAAAGACACTGCCTTCCCTACATAACTCAGATAAATATTTATTAAAAGTTATTTGAAGTGGCAATCACATACATCATTATTTAATCGAGAAGACGACGAACCAATACCAACATGTAGTAGGTATTTTTGGTAAGTTTGGTAAACTTTTAAAATTTTCTGCCTACCCGCCTGTCTAAAAACTCTGTGCACGCCACTGAGCACAGTGTAAAATTGTATAATTATGCTTTATTTTGTTTCCGTTGTTGCCTGTGTATGTGTATGTTCCCTATCAATAGATTTGTTCATCATCATTCAGCTGCGTTCAGCTTCAAGTAATTTAGCAGGGATGTTTTGATCTGTAATCACGCATGTGTCGAGACCACGCTTGAGCACAGATTTCCTTTGGTAATCTGTGTGCCTTGTTCAATTGTTCATTGTTCGATTCAGCCGAGTGTATTGATTACCGTTCAGAAATAAGACTGATACTCAAGTACAATTAAGTCAAGTATTCTTTGCTTAAACGGAGAACTTCTGATTGCATTTAGAAATATCTACGGATTTAGAGTCTATTTCTGCAGTCATGTCTCAGCTAGAATGATCATGGGAAAGACTGGGTGTAAATGGCGGAGACAGAGTGCCTTAGCGGTATTATGGGGCGTTACGATAGCATTGCTCACTGACGACTTGTACAGGCGAAGATAATTGGTATAAATCCTTTCAACCAACTCACTGAATAAGTAAGCATAGTCAGTAACAAAATTTTATTTGGATGTGAAGTAAGTTGTGATAAATTTAAATTACTACATGCATGATTAAAATGAAATCATTCTTACCATTCTATTATTACCACAAAGAAAAATAATATTCTCAATTCCATTGGTTTGTTTTTTGGACGCAAAAGACAATTAACCTCTCCGACAGCCGGATCTCCATACGTCAGATGGTTCCAGAATATTTGAATAAAAGCAATATATCAGTAGATAATGCCCAATTTAATATGTATAGCTAATCCGGTCACGTATTCTGAGGAAATCAATATTTTTGTTATGACCTTGGGATATAGGACATTTTGAAGAGCATCCTCAAACTTAATTATAGATCGGTAGAATTATAAAAAAATTAATTAGAATTTGTAGATATCAATCTAATCTGTCAATCTACTTTATATGCATAATGTGTCTGGATTTATATAATATAAAAATAAATAATATTTTCTATTAGGTATTGATGATTCACTTCAAAACAAGTTTGGGTCTTAACGGCTTGTTTTAATTTAAGGTTGTGTGTGTGTATAAATGTTATCGCATTAATTAATTTATGTTTATTACATAACAATATTATTATGAAAAACATGTGTATGCCTCTCTATTAATAGTTTTTTTTTATTTTGATCTCGGTAAGAGCTTCGTTTTTCTTCCCTTAGATTTGTGTTGAATTTGATTTTTTTTTTTTGTTTCTTTTTTTCATCTATAAAAGACATCATCTCTGAGTTAACTCTGTTCACACTCATATCAATGTTTCCCACAATTTATGCATCTTTTCTTTGGTCTGCTTCTGAAGGTGCATTATTACCTACTGTTGAGAGGAATTGTGTATACATATAGTGTGCCTAAAGTTTTTCCTCTTGATGGTTTGAATACTGATGTCGATAATGAATATCAAAGATGTCACAAACACAAAAAGTTTTTACGTAATAAGTAAAGTTAACAATAGATATAAAACGTAACAAAGTTTTCATTCATCAAGGAATTTTCTGAAATGGACCCAAAGAAATAGGGTCATTGTAACATCAATTTGAATTCCAGTTAAATTATTATATATATTATTAAATAACGAGGAAATTTTTTATATCATTTAAAGTAGCGTCAAGTGTTGGAATGACTGACTAGAAACTATGGACGTCGGGCTCAGAAGGAGAATAGTGGTCTTGAACTGAGCTCCTACTTAAAGGATTAGTCCCAAACTTCACTAGACTAGAAAAATGAAAGATGGGGAAGTTGTTGCCCTACAGTGGGAAGAACAGTTCATGCGATAAAGTTTTCCCAAATTGGGTCGTCTTCGTTGTAGATCAACAAGATGTTCGTCAAATTTCATGAACACTATCCATTTACATTTACTTAATTCTGAGGATAACATGGGATGTTGAACAACAGAAATCAATCGAACGAGAAACCTTCAGAAAGAAGATATAGCACAAGATAAGCACATCGAACAATAAACAGATAGAAAAAATCCTTCAAGGGGACTACGCACTAGAAGATATTATAGTATATTATGCTGTAGACTGTGATACTTATCCAGGTACTGTGATAAACTCTGAAGGTTAGTCAAATACAAAACTAATAATAACTGTTGATGTAACGCGTAATGCGCAACCGGTATCAATATTAAACGATAGTCACGGTATAAACCGCCATAAATGAATCGCATTTGAATGATTAACATCAGAAAATATCTCTCCATATTGTCTGTCTATCACAATGGATACTGTCATCATTTCTATTCATAACATCAGTACGACTTTCACGTAATTATGATCAGAAAATCATATGATTGCCAATTTCGTTTTTGTATGACATGCCATTTTTGTATTGGACTAAAACTGATTTCATAAGATACATTATAATAGAACCATGTTTTAATCCTTATTTTAACTTTTGGATTTTTGCGCATTCGTGCTTCTTATATGTGCCGGTTGCGAATACTATGCACCTGACCTTTTTGAAGGACATAATAAGGTCAGTGTATGTCGGGTTATGGCGTCGATGCGTAAACAATGTGTATTGCGCATATCTCTTCGAAACACCTCATATAATTTGATAGAACTCCACTTACAGGTAAGTTTGATTAATCATCACAGAAATTTAAAAAAAATGTAGCATAAAGTAGATTCAGGCCTAAGAGCTTCAGACATGTTAACTCTAGACCTGTAAATAGCTCGTTAAACGCCTAAACCGCTTATTTGTTTCTCATTTTCCACAAAGAGTTTTGTCGTGTTTTCCTTAACAACGTGCGGCTTTCACATCATTAGTATTTTCCAATTCAATTATTATTCATGTAAACAAAACACGCGTATGATTTGAACAGTAATTGTGCCGTGTTATTCAATGGCACGTTTTGTTAACCTAGAGTTAGATAAATCACAATAGCGATTATGTAAAAACAGCCTGCTGAATATTTTCTAGATCCTAGCTATTTGGACTACATTCCAAAGTTTACGTTTTTAGTTCGTCTCTTAACAGGAAAAAGAAAAGATATCTACGATAATGATTTCAGGTAGAGTATCTAGTTACACGGAGCACAGCATTTGACAGCTCAGAGTATAGTTTTTAAAATTATGATTCACAGAATGCATATCAGTATTGAAGATGCTTGTGGCGACTCCACGAAATAATTTCTACTGGAATTATTATGATACCCTCGGAAAAAGATAAGGTCACATTCATACAACACGATAATAAAATAAAATTACGTAAAACATTGTTTTTATTTTGAAATCGAAACGTGAATATCAGTTCTCTTTTAAAATAGAGTTAATTAAACAAAAACAGGGCCATGTTCAGGTAATCCACAAATAAGTACCTACTTTAAATTCTATAGATACCATTTCATTTAACCCGTGCACTACGGACTTAATTGCGAAATACATTACAAAGAAAATCCAGAAAAATAAAAGATCTTGGCTTATGTTTTAAAACAAAATAACAAAGACTAACCTCCATTGTTTCATAAGTCACACTACACGTCTCTCACATATCGCATTCATTCCACGCGGGGCCCATTAAAAAGAGTCGCAAGCGCATACCAACATGCCAAGCAAAACACTCAGATAAATACAAAAAATATTTATTAAAATACTGATTTATAATTAAATACTTATTCTATTTTATCACTTTAAAGCGGAACTTCGTTTCCATGGGGGATAACATTATCCTTCTCGGTTGCATCTTCTTTTTCGAAGGGAGTCGTTGGTTCTTTCCTCTCTTCTTCCTCAGCAGCAGTGGTCACGGAAGGCAGGGGAGTCGTCTTCTCTAACTTATCTTCTTTGTATGGCGTTCCTGTTTCCACAATAGGCACTTCCCTGTCAACCTCCTTTGCCCTTTCAACTGGTCCGTTGACTGGGGCGGTAACAATAAGGTTTCCGTCGTTAAAGAGCTCAGCTGTTACATCGGTGCCGCTAGAGTTAGCTGGCAAGGTGTAGGTGTGGAAGAACTGGCTGGCGAAAATGTCACGGTCGTCCTGTTTACCCTCATGCGTTCCCTGGATGAAGATGAAGTCGCCCTTCACCTTAACTTTCAGGTCATCCTTCTTGTAGTCCTTGACGTTAACGACAACTTGGAACTTGTCGTCATCAGCGATGATTCTGGGTCCAATGTCGGCGAAAGTCGGGAACAGTTTCCAGAGAGGAGCGAAGAGATTGCCGAAGATGGGGAAGCTAAGCCACGGGTTTTCGAAATCTTCATTATATATTGTGGTAATAGGTTGCGGTATTGGGTGGTCGGTGACCGGCACGGCGGCTGCCGTCGCAAGGATAGCGAGTACCGCAAGTAATCGCGGCGAGAACATTTTAACGTGTGCACTCGTTGATGTTGCAACAAGAACTGAGGCCGCCGCGGGTCGCGTAGGCTATATAGAGGTGGTGGGGGGCAGGGGGGTGCGTAAGCGCATCGATGACGGTAACGATAGAGTTGTAATATAAATACGACGATAGGTATAAACTCGTCACAGACTGAATGGGTTTATCTTTGATTCATATTTCAGTTTAGAAACACTAATTACCTGAACGTGAATCTTCTAGTACGTATATCTACTAGTAAACCTGTCTAGTCAAACTAAAAGAGAATAAAATATATGTACATATGCTGCCTTTTGGAATAATCTGAATACTTTGAAGCCTAAATTTTCGTTAAGGATTGTTTTTCGTTTTTGTTAGATATAATTAAGGTTATAAATATGAATTAAATAAAAAAAATATAAAATATATTATACACAACTAAATATCTATGTAAACCAGATAGATATCCGAAACTCACAGATTAAATGATCCCTTCAAAGCAAACGAAATTTACGTTTTATATTTAAGATAACCATAAACATTGTAGGCACAATACTCTAACAAGATGTCGCATCTGTCCAAAACAAAACAAACACATCTTTGCGATGATGTCTGACCTTGTAAGGCCAGTTTCTAGACTGATCTCAGCGAAATTAGCTCATTACACGTAACAATGGATCGAGCATGTATTAGCGCTTCCTAAGTCACGTCTGGCAATGCGTAAGTGTCAACACTTTATTTTGCTGACTGTACATTTTTTCTTTATACTCATAATTATT
Organism: Shargacucullia verbasci; assembly: GCA_947562105.1. Lineage (NCBI taxonomy): Eukaryota > Metazoa > Arthropoda > Insecta > Lepidoptera > Noctuidae > Shargacucullia > Shargacucullia verbasci. The sequence continues at coordinate 16,029,082 of OX387280.1, forward strand.
GGCGATAAATCACAATCATATTATGATATTTATTATAACATAATAATTTGTGTTCGCTCCGCAATAAGTTAAGTTTTTGGAGTGCAAGAACCCTAAATGGTCAGTCGCGATTCCACCATTGTTGACTAATCTTTCTAACCTAACTAACTCATATTTCTAGGGGTCACAATCGCGATTGGTAAGCGTGAGTTACTGAGTTCGTTTCCCGTGTTAGGGAAAGTTTTATTATGTTTTTGTGTATGAAAATTCTCAATAGCAGTCGTTTCGAATTGCATGGGACTCGATCAATAATGGTATCGATGAAACGTGCCTATGCTTTCAGAGAATATCGGCGTGATGCTAGGCGGTTAGGTACCACAAATAAAAATTACGAAACAAGAGTTAAGACGGAGAACTGACAACATGTACGGCTTCTGTTGACAGAACAATATTGATATTTGAAGCCTGACAGCTGTTACATGGACACACGAATAAGTAGGTTTATTTTGTTACAGGTTCCTAGCCTATCTGCAAATTCAACTCCGTTTCATATATAAACGTTATCATTTCACCTATCTAATATTTGCCCCACACTAGGAATAATTCCTGTATTGTGGGTGCGTTTACAAACACATATTTACATGGACACACATCCAAACACGGAACAACTATCTGTAGATTATAGAAATATTTATACGTGCGAGAATCGAACCCGCGACCCGCAGCGCAGCAGTCAATCTCTCAACCACTGCGCCAACCTTGCCGTCAAATATTAATAAAATAAATATTATTATTTTAGCCTAAAGGAAACCAGATTTATAGTATGAATGGAAGACCGATAGTTTACGCCAACAGGTTCAGGAGCAGGGAGAGGAAAAGGCAAACAACGTAATACGAAAGGGTAATTTAGTCTTATAGTTTCATTACGATTTTTTACAAGAGCCTAATTAAAGGTCATTCGCCCCATATTTTTTTTTTTTCACTTATAATTTAGATTACTTCTGCCTACAGAGTTCATAGCCCTAGCAGAGAAGAAAGATACAAGGTCTACGTTATCAGTAGCATCCATTAGATCTTCCAGCGTGATGTCAGTTTTGCGGGACAGTATATCAACCGCACCCCAAGTTGCAGTCGTCAGCAAATCCCCACGTGAATTGGTGTTCCATGCTGCAGACAACTGGTTGTTTATTACTACAGTAAGATGACCCGGGTACGTCTTAAAACTGCGGCCAGACACCGGAGGACGGGCAGAAGCGTCCTCTCACTAATCGCTGAGCCACTGCAATCCCTAAGCCGCCTACCAAGCGTGGGGATTATGGGACCCCCCCCCTTGGGGGAGGCCTTCGTTCAGCAGTGGACGTCTTCTGGCTGATGATGATGATGATGAAGATGAAAAACACCATACAATATGAAGTTTCTCTTAGTTCTGCCAATCAAGAGGGAGCAGTCTTTCACAAATATTAAAAAGCATTTTTTTAGCCTCCAGATTGTTCTGGATCTGATACCTACGATACGGAAAAAATGAGTCATTATTCTAGTAGGTGCATTAATATCTCCTTGACTTAATAACTTTATGCATTTGAATCAACCGCAAGATCGTCGCTGATTACATAACTTGAAGATGAATAAGTCATTATTGTTTATTACTTGTCAATCAAATTGATATTATGGGTTTTTTTTTGTTTGTTTGTACGCGGAGCTCGTTAACCGTACACTCTGTATTAGAAAAGCTAACATAACATCACACCTGTATTCCTACAAGGATTAGGCAGGTTTTCTGTGGTTCATCCATATTTCACCGATGCCGTTTTTAAAGGGAAGCGTTTCTTAAGGGGGGAGCCTGTTGCCATCCAGACACAATTCCTAACTTCCTTTCAGAAGTAAGCTAAAGCTGCTGCTAAGTAACATTATACAGGACCTGCGAATCGAACCCAGGACTAATAATCAGCAGCTTCAGGTCACCACCGCACATGCACATACTTTACCCCTATGTAGTGATGATAATGACGTAACCTTCACTATAGACGGATAAACAAAACAGAAAAAAAACATCTCTTCAGATGCACCCGTAACTAGAACTTTCATGAAACTTACTATTTGCGTATGTGCATTTCTTTCCGCTCCATGACTCAGAGACCTACCTTTATTCATCAAGCCATGACTCATATTCGCGTTATTCATGCTTTAATCATCCAAATTGTCATAGATACCTACTTCTATAGCTGACATGTTTGTTTAAAAGTGAACGAGTTCTTTGATGATTTGATTTAAGTACAATATAAACAACAGGCTGTTCGATTGTGGAATTCATTACCAGTTACACTGAGACGTGCTAAATCCTTAGCTATTTTTAAAAGACTTGTCAAGGAACACTACCTGTCAATGTAATATTGTCAATATAATCAGGATTATTTATTATTTACTGTATGTATTATTGTATTTATTTTAGTCATTATTTATCCAATTTGTATTTATACACACCCATATATATATATGTATATGTATTGTTTATGTAGTTTATATTTATGTTGCACCGCGAACTACCCTTTCTCTTTTTACCTGCTACTCTGTCCATCCAATAAGACCGCCCCTTGTACGTCTCTATTGGTTTCCATTTTGTATATTTTTTTCGTTTGTGGTGTGCAATAAAGTGTATTGTATTGTATTTTAAACTACCAATCATAAAAAAATTGAATGCTAAGTTATAGAATGACTTATAGGTATTATATTGGACTGCCTCATCGATGGTACAAGCGCGCATGCTAAGTGTGATATCTTGAGCTCGATTTCCGGGTCGGGCAAAGTGTTATTGGATTTTTCTGTATAGAAATTCTCAGTAGCAGCAGAATTTGGAACTGTGCCCGATAGATGGCAATAGAGTCGCCCCATATAACAGCATCGGCGAAATGTGGGTGTAAAATAGTGCACACACAAGTAGTATATTATTTTATGATATATAGGTACAATATTGCTTATTCTAATATTTACAATACTTATTTTAATGCATTCTTGCAGTGCTGGTTTTAACGTAATACCTACTTTTGCCAATTTTTACTCCTTTATAAGGCAGAGGGAACGAGGACAGGTTAAAATTTACACTAAACGGATATTGTAACCAAATATATTATGAATGCCCTATGTATTTTTTTTCTTTCGTGAAAATTTGGTGGCAATATAGTTACCACTGCCTGAAAAGGACTATGGAAAAAAAAAACCGACTCCAAAAAACTCAAAAACAAAACTAATAACTAAAAAGCAAAAAAATAAATCTTTTATTATACAATATAGTAGTTGAAGAATATTGAAATCGGTGCCAAGTAAAACATAAAAGTAATATACCTTGCTGCTATAATAGCGACATTGAAACAACGAGTTCACGTAGAAATTGTCGAGTGCGGAGCGGATTATGCGTCGGACACGACAAATGCACTTCGCCAACCGTGTCGGTTTATCATTGCATGTTTTACTTGGCTCCGACTTCAATATTCTTCAACTACTATATTGTATAATAAAATATTTATTTTTTTGCTTTTTAGTTATTAGTTTTGTTTTTGAGTTTTTTGGAGTCGGTTTTTTTTTTGTTAAAAAATTTAATTATTTTACAATTTTGAGTGATGGGTAGACCTAGTAAAGACGATTCTCTTGAAAAACTTTACAAAGGTCAAATGTATGTTGGCCCAAGTCGAGTGAAAACCTTAGATGGTATTGCACTATGTGATTTTAAAATCAAATAAATTACTTAGCCGACCACATGATGAAAACGCATTACGAGAAATAAAATGATTAAGACGACTATTGTAACTAATACTGTGATAGTTTTGACTTTTAGAGGTTTAAAATGAGCCCAAACTCGAGGGGTTTACAAGTAGCTACTGAAGAGTTCCACCATCTATCTCCTGGCTCCATCATCAGACCCTCTATACCAAATGTTTTATACGGGACTCATCAAAATATATCGAGTGATCCCAAACTCGGAAGTTTTATTCCCTTAACTCTTTACCGTTGAGGAATACTATGACATCCATCATCAGCTCAGCATCATTAAATGATGATTTTCAGACGCCAATACCTAACTTATTAAGAAAAAAAGCTCAAGCGTGCTATTTGTCTTACAATATTTGAGGGTATCCCTCGATTTCCCTAGGATCCCATCATCAGATCCTGACTTGGTGATAATGGGACCAAATGGGAAGCATACTCTTTCAAACAAAACAAGAATTTTTAAAATCGGTCCATAATTGACGGAATAATCGCCCAAACACTATGTAGCTGCTATCAACCATTAAGGAGTTCCCTAAACTATACTGCACCTGCATCACGGACCTTGCAGTGGCAGTCATTACCCATCTCGGTGTAAAGATCTTGTCAACACGAATAAAATAAGCCCAAACACGAGGTAGTTAAGATGTACCGTTGAGGAGTTCCCTCGATCCTCTGTCGTCTCCATCATCAGATCTGCCCTAAACCTCCATAGTATTGTAGTCTCATCAGATATACACATAAATATCAAGTTTTTACCCCATGCTCGCTTACAATTTTCAAGAGATGCCCTCGATTTCTCAGGGTTTCCACCATCAGGTCCTGACCTGATGACAATGGGACCAAATGACAAGCATACCCATTCAAATAAAAAAAGAATTTTTGAAATCGGTCCAGGCGTCTTCGAGAAATCGAGTAACAAACATAAAAAAAAAATAAAAAAAAAATACAGCCGAATTGAGAACCTCCTCCTTTTTTTTGAAGTCGGTTGAAAATATAATATTCATAAGTTTAATTAAACTTTTTATTTTTGGTGGTCAATTTTATGGTGGCAATATAGTGGCCACTGCCTTAAAAAGGGTTTGGTTGGTCTTCATCTCCAATTTTTAGGTGTCAGACTTCGTTAGACTGAAATGGTTATACTAATTCTTTTGGTTCTATCAAACGTGTATCTACTTCTACGTTAGTTTTTATACGTTCGTTTGTTAAAGAAAACAATTCATGGTGACGTTTTAGATGATTTGCTTTTTAACAAACACATGACCAGCGTCATCCATTGTTTTTATTTGGCCAGTGGGTATTTTAGAATGGCAACATTGGTTTCCTTAATGAGTGACGTATCTGTATGAAATGATAAACTGCTTCGAGTTTAACAATAAAATTCGTTAACTATAAGTAAGTGTATGTGAGGTCCTGGGTTTGATTCCTGAGTCGGGCAAAGTGTAATTGGGTTTTCTGTATGAAAATCTTCAGTAGCAGCAGGGAGTCTGGATCTGTGCCCGGTAGATGGCAATAGGCTCGTCCCTTATTACATGAGATACTCCATAATTCCATAATTCCAAATCCCAAGCTAGCACATTGTATATTTTGAACATACACAGTGCCATCTCTTGGAAAATATTATTTTCCAACAGAAAATCCCATTAACAAATTAACCGACTTGGGGTCGAACCTTACGCTTAGCAGCCGGTTGCGATCACAATGACACTTTAATGAATTAACACGTTACTTTGTTTTGATCTCAAGTTAAAATTTTCCCAGAACAAGAATAGCTCTCAAAGTTGCGCGAGTCAAGTTCAAGGTCTCACTTATTTTGATGACGTAATGTATTTACAGAAGTAGTAGTGAGAGTAGTGTAACTTGTTTTACTATAAGCTATTTTTGTTATACACATTATAGATATTTTCACGGATAGTGGCGTGCGGTTCATAAAGACAAAAAGACACTGCCTACCCTACATAACTCAGATAAATATTTATTATAAGATATTTGAGGTGGCAAATCACATACATCATTATTTAATTGATAAGACGACGAACCGACACCAATATGCAGTAGATATATTTGGTAAGTTAGCTTTTAAAATTTACCGCCTACCCTGTCTAAAAACTGTGCACGCCGCTGGTTGTATCCCTATCTGCAGAGGCTATTTATTAAGTTTATGTTGGTATAGTCTACCTACATTTAACACCTAAATATTAACCAACCGTGAATATATAGAAAGCAAGAGTGCCTTTAGAAGTTTCGGTCATAAACTCATTTTTAAAGCCGGTCTGTCTCCTTAGGACAACTGGATACTGGTTATAAATTAAATATTATATTATATAATCTCGGAAAAAATAATTCCCCTTAGTCCTAAACTGACAAAAAAAATATTTAGATCGCCTTCTTTTGTCGCCGGCAAGAGCTACGACATGGGAATTGCTCTAGCGTGATGGAAAGATTAGCCAGTTGACAATGAACTATGGAGTATAGAGGCTGATTGCCCAGGATGCGCTTGACAATCTCGAATATCATCACTAGTGGAGGTTCTATTCTTACAACTTACTTTGGTTTGGTAACACTACGAGTAGCAGATAACCTTCTTAAAAATTCACTCTCATTGTATTTACCTTCGCTGCGACACACCAACGAAGGAATATCTTCCAGCTCAATATAAGCCTTTATTATAGTTTCCATAAAAAGAGTGATTAACAACTGATATTTTAAGCAACATCTCCAAGGCAAAACAGGTTTTAATGTCATCGACAGTAAGCAGGTACAAAGTACATGTGCTGAGTCTAAATATAACTCCGATCATTTAGCACCAAATTAGCGGAAAACATACAATGTTGTTTATATTTGAATCGAAACATGTCTGATTACACTTGTAGATCAATCAAAATCGATTGAGTTGAGAAGCTTTTCAAGTAGATGCGTTCTTAACATTATTGTCTTGTATACAAGGTATACAACTAGAATATTTAGTTTTAATTCCGCCACAAATATACCTATGCACATGCAGAAGGTGCGATAGAAATAATGAAACATGCAACCAAACCGATCCTCGACATGTGTTTCGCCTCTCCACGGAAAACTGAATATTCTATTTGATATCTTATATATAATATATTTCCGCAAAGTAACGCCTAAATTCCATTAATTATATAATTGTCTTGCCTTTTCCTATCTACATTGGGGTAAGCTCTCAATCTAAGCGGTTGCGACTGAATATCAGTATTTGACGATTACTAACTGTTGTCTGCCACCCAATTACTGGTGGACACTGCTATTCCATGATAGATTTTAGGGCTACTGACTCCCGTAACGTCTGCCTGTATTCGTATGATACCCAGAACCAACAGCATAACGTGCTTTCCGAAGCACGGGGTCTCAATATGTGAAAAGGGGTCATCCATCCAAAGACTGACCGTAGCAATCTCACAGATCGATCTATCTGCGCGGTACTTTTAATGCTTAATAAAATGCTTCTCAAAACCTTTAATTATTTTTGCAGTTTTACACTCCCAAAAAGGCTAAATTCTCAATTGATTGTTTTAAGTTAGAAATTAGACTTTCAATATAATTCGTACAAGCTTTCTTTCTTTTTCTTTTCTTTTTTTAAAAACATTGCCCCACACTAAGATTTCTCCTGTGTCGTGGGTACAGTTTACAAACATACATGTCACATACACACACAACCAGACCCGAAACAACTATCTGTAGATCATACAAATATTTGTTCCGTGCGGGAATCGAACCCGCGACACCTAGCGCAGCAGTCGATCTCTCAACACACTGCGACAACCGTGCCGTCAAAGCTTGCTTAGCTTCATCAGTATACCTTGCAGATATCAGCTGCCTGTAGCATGCAAATGATAATTATTTGTATGTAATGGTTACCACTTGTAGAAACATTTTTGCCACTGTTTGGGAAATGACTCACGTGTTCTCAGTTTTCTGGAAACATTTGAATGTTATCATGATTCATAGCTATTATAATGGCTTAATAATGTTCCGAAAACTGTGTCATTAGTCATTACAGAATTTTGAGACGTTATACGCGGCTACAATAGTTGTTTATGGTTGTTTGTAGGCATACGTCACTGAGTCTCTAAATTACGGTTCAATGGATTTTTATTTTTCAAAAGAACTTTATGCCAACATCGTATTTAGTAACAAAAAATAAAAGACATAAAATCAGCACGTTCCCCAACCAAAAAAGGAAACAATTTGATTTTGTACCTTATACACGTAACAACGGTATTAGGTCACTTCAAGGGCCGATACGTGCTTCCACAAAGGGTTGATAAGGTAAAGTTTACCACATATACCTTAAATCTAAATCTCCATTCGAATTCTGACCCAAAAAATACAAGTTTAAAGTTCACAATTGACTGTCTAATTCCTGTTTGTGCAAGAATGTTTGTCGTCTTTATCTTAGACAACTCAATCGATTTATAACTTTAGGTTGTGTTATTAATGTTGATATTAGCTTGTAAGTATTCAGCTGTTGAAAATTGTTGTTTGACTGAACCTCGTACGTTGATTGTATCAATTTTATCACGTATTGCAGTAAAACCGTCAAAACATTGAGGGGGAAATTGTAAATAAGTTAAGTTGTGTGGGTCACTCAGGTTTCTTTGTTGAATTTTAAAACGACAATAGTTCAGTAACACTTAAAATACAAAAAAAAATCAAAGAGATCCTTTAGGTATGTTTTGTTTTTATATCATGCCTGTATTACCTGAAAAGTACCTAAGGCATATACGTACTATTCTACACCCACATTTTGCTGATGTTATGTTACGTGTTAAATATTTGTCTATTCAAATAACACGCCAACATTTTAAGCCTACTTGGGCTGAATGAATTTGTACGAAGTAGTAAGCGAGGACACGATATCTAAGGCCCTAGTGTAAGTTTCTTTCGACAAATTCGATTTACTACATCGAACGCGTTCAGGGCTCCGATTGGAGGAGAGCACGAAACGGACCAATCGGAGCGCCGAACGCGTTCGATGTAGTAAATCAAATTTGTCGAAAGAAACTTACACTAGGGCCTCTTAAATCGTCTAGCATAACTTGGTCAGTCAGTCTCGATACCAACATAGCTGACTCGCTTTTTCCGTCTACTTAAAATTGTTGATAGACAAAGTGTAGTGGACACTTTACTGCATTCCACTATGTGATATCATATTTATCATTGTTTCGCTATAATTACTGCAATCATCCCATTACAAGAAACCTCAGCATAGTTAAAATGTTCTCGTTAACAAGTCTGTCATTTCATTTAACATAACCCATCTTGTGTGTCCCAGACAGTTGTTTGCAAATTGTGGTACGAAGCCGAAGCCAGAGTAATCAAAAACTTCGCGTCTATAAACTTTGATAATACAATGCATTATTATTGAAGTTATATTATGTCTGAAAGTGTTATCGGTATTGAAGGTAATTTTGGGTTATTAGTTAAAATATAGGCTGTAATAGATTTCGATAATTACGTAGGTATACTTTGTATCTGACTACTAAACTCCTTAATTGGTCTAACGGTCGCTCCGAGATTTTCTATTAGAAAAATTTTCTGTAGCAGTCCAGTCTGATTTTTTATCCTGTAGATGGCTCACCCCCTACAGTTATTTTTGCCTACCTATCTCTATTTAGATAAGCCGCAGGCGCTGTATTCTCAAAACATCCATGTACCTATCTATATAACTATACATAAGGTATGTGTACAATCATACGTTTTATTATTTCCTTGCCGAGTCGTGAATGATGGAAAATATCGGAAGCGCCTGGCTGTTTGTTTTCACGAACAAATTGTAACAGAGGACCGGGGAAATTGATACAATCATACATTGTTGATATTGTGAACAAGATAGCTCGAGTTTCTGTGTTGAAGTTTAACTTTACTGGCAGAGAGATCATTCGAACTAATTTTAATCATACTATATTTCTTTCTTACAAAACATCATTGAAAAAGGACAAAAAATGTGAAGAACTTTCAAATTAGTTCCATGCTGTGCCATTTACGGCAAGTTGGACGTGACCTACATTCTTGTTGTAGCATCACGCCTGTATTCCCCGAAGGGTTAGGCAGAGGTGTATTATTGTACACCCACATTTCGCCAATGCTGTTATTGAGTCCCATGTAATAGGGGGCGAGCCTATTGCCATCTACCAGGCATAGCTCCAGACTCCGTGCTGCTACTGAGAATTTCAATACAGAAAAACCCAATAACACTTTGCCCGATCCAGGAATCGAACCCAGGACCTCACGCTCAGCAGTCGCGCTGACGACCACTAGACAAATGAGGCAGCCACATTCTTGTTATCAAGAAAATACGACTATACTTACAGGACTAAAATATATACTATCACTTTCTCATGTTTTATATTTATTTGGAAATAATAGCTTATAATAGAATCTCAATAAGAGAATAAGCGATATTGTCACTGATTCTCGAATTTTCTCGGTTTATTGCTAGAAATCTGTTTGTTTGAAGAAATCATGCATCAGCTCGATAGTAATCGCACAATTAGCTTCTTGGTTCTATTGTGATGAAACCATCTTTCAAGACGAATACAAAAGGCCGACATTCAATTCACCACCATTATCACCGTCTTCGTTCTATCAACATCCTGCGATAACCAATCCACCAACCGACCAATCGACCACCATCATCATATACTGAATCCTAAGACCTATTACAAGTTTTTTTTTTTTTACTTTACCCTACCCTTGTTTTTCTCCTGTATCGTGGGTACAGTTTACAAACATACATGTCACATGCACACACAACCAGACCCGAAACAATTATCTGTAGATCATACAAATATTTGTACCGTGCGGGGTTCGAACCCGCGACACGTAGCGCAGAAAGCTAATCGTAATTATTACACTAATACCTACAAAATATTAAGACAAAATGATCCATACTAAGTACACAATATCATGCAGTAAACAAAGCATGCCATATTTATAGGGCTGGGATAAGACTAGCACCGTTCTTTCGTCATCATCAAGCATAATGCTATACCAAACTACTATAAATAAAAATTGTAAAAAAAGACGCAAATACATCATGCTCTATTTAAATCTTCAGAACCTGCAGCACTATTCCACACTGAGCACACATATTTGAATCCTATATGAACACACCTCGTTACACAGGACAAATGTTCGTCGCTTGGGTTCAGGGAATACATGGACGTTACATTATATAAGTGCATCATCATCTGCGTAGCACATTTCACATTGCGGGTCGGCTCCCAGTCTTTTAATATCAGTATTTTACACGGAGCGACTGCCGTCTGACTACCGCCATCCAATTACTGGGAGATACTAATACTAACCAGTGACCCGGGTATGTCTTAAAACTGCGGCCAGACACCGGAGGATGGGCAGCAGCGTCCTCTCACTAATCGGTGAGCCACTGCGATCCCCAAGCCGCCTCCCAAGCGTGGGGATTATGGCAAACCCCCCCTTGAGGGAGGCCTTCGTTCAGCAGTGGACGTCTTCTGGCTGATGATGATGACTAATACTAAGGTTAGACTGGTTGTCACTTTTGTGGACTACTGACACCCGTATGACTTTTATAGATAGAGATGAAACCCAGGACCAATTGCTTAACGCGCTTTCCAAGGCACGATGGTAGCTCTATACCAATGAAAAAGTTCACCCATCCAAGGACTGACCGCAGCACGCGCTGTTTAACCTCGCCAATCAACTAATTTACGCGGTATAGCTACAAGCCCTTCTTTACTTTATACACCTGCAATTGTAACAATATTAATATCTAACTAGCCTAATGACATTGCACGAACAGGATTAACCCCAGAACTTTGGACTTCGCCGCACTTGCATTAATGATGAGGCAGCTTGTTATTCATGCCTTATGATAACATTCTACCTACGTATAGGTTTCCTCGCGATGCTTACCTGTAGGTATTTAGCAACGAGTAATAAATTTTGCACGATGCGCATTTATATTTTAAATATAATTATAAATGCATTCCCAACATCGAGCTCAGGAAATCACGTTATTGCATTTCAATTTAATAACTCATACAATAATACTCAAGATTATAACATCATAGCACCACGGCTGTATTCCCGAAAGGTAAGGCTGAGGTGTAGTATTGTAGGCGCATATTTTGTTAGTTAGTTCATTTCCATTTACCGGGGAAATTTTCAAACCCGGCCTGCAAATTTTCTGAAAACCCCACCAACCTGGAAACCGAACCTAAAACTAATTCTGAAGAGCCAACTGCCGAATTTTATGTATTAATTGTTGGAGAGTAATCAATACATATTTTATTCTAAACATAATCTAACAGGCTACGCCGTACTACTTATACTACGGCATAATGCCAGTTGTAAGGCATAGGAATGATAGTAATGAACGATGAAAGGAATCGCTGATGCCACTGAGGAAAAATTAGCCAAACATGTTGCTACCGAGGCAGACTGCCCTGGGTGTGTCAGATAATGCTCCTTGCACCCTAAGCTAAAAGAACATTGCTAAACGAAATCATCAGTAAATCCAAAATTGACTTCTCTTTTATCTGATAATGTTATTGCTAACAAAGATCATATAGCTACCTAAAGTTTATTCCAGATAGGTATACACTCTCCTTATTATCTTCACGTACACAAAATACCCTGGTGTGAAAGGAGCATCGAGGTTTGCATTCAAATGGTTTTTAAGCAAACCATGGAAGAAAATTGAGGAAGTAAAGAATTCAACGTTTTATCTGAACCTTATTCTACCTGAATTCACAATTTCCATGTTGATCTAAGAGTGCAGTGTGGATGGAAGAAAAGGAATTGACGAGGACGGAGTACAGAATAAATATAGATTCAGAAGTAAAACAAAAGTACGATGGCTAATAATATTAAGAGGAAAATGTGTTTTATCATATTTAAGGAATACCATATTTAGAGGAAACTATTTAATTCGATCTTGAGTTTGAGTTTCTGGCCAATCGCTTTTTAAATTTATATTTACACGCCCACCGACTGACGTGCACAGAATAATTATTTTTGTTAGTAGATAGGATAGATTATAAAATACATAAACCTGTCATAAACAAGAATGACCACCATTCAGTGTGATTTCACTTTAGACACGACACATTTGAACATTATGGATCCCAAAAAATTTTTGAATTCACCCTTAAAGTTAATATCTCTAAACATTTTCTATAATAACCACCACTCAATCTAAGAAAATGAACCCCCAAAGTGGATACCCTCAGTTCCGTCTTTAAATTACTAATGCACCCACTGTTCGACTGCGATAGTTCCATCTCATTCTACGTGATCTAATAAAAGTTTGGATTATATTAAGTTCCCTCAGGATCTATGCAGCCACACCGCTTGGACAACGCAGTATTATTATGGTAATGACTTCAAATAAATGGAAATGTCATTAGAGTTCTTGCATGGTCTGGGAATTAAAGAGGAACGTAAATTAGACACAATGGAATAAATCTATTGTTACGTTCAGAAGTATTCGTAAGAGCATAAGTGTTCACCTAAAAACGTCACGCTTGGTAATTTGTCAGTCACAGTCTAAACATTAAGTGTAACTCTATGTTATTAAATTGACCTGTTTATGGTTAGGTTGAGAATAAAAAACCCATCTGCGTAAGCATTTGCTAACTACTGATTTGATTTTACTCATGGTTTTGTGTAGGTACTGCGAGTTAGCGAGTGTAACGGGGAGACTTCTCTACAGTCTCTCCCGGAACGTGCACGAGGGGGTGGCCTCTTTACAGTCATTCCCTCCGGGAAATGCCCTTCGGCATGGCACCGTGGTGGGCTTCGGTGCGGTCTTCTAAGAGTTCCCGAAGCTCACCATACCGTGTCGATACGGACCACCGCTGCACCGTGGTGAGTTTAGTCAGATGGATTAAGGTACTGCGACATATTTTTTTATACTCTTTCTCCTACTAGCTTGTCCTTTAGAGAACCTCACACAGGGCGGTATTCCTCATGAGGAAGGCAGAGGCGTACTATTCTACATAATTCTTTTTTCAATACCGTATAATAATGGTGAGCTTTATGCCATCTCCCGACACAATTCCAAACTACGAACTGTTACTGAGAATTTACTAACATAAAACTCAACATCTGGTTCCCCCCAGGGATTGAAGCCAGGACTTCAAGCTCAGCAGTCATGATTGTATTCAGTAAACCAGTCGGAAAGTTTTATGACACCAATAAACAACCCATTTACGTTATTGACAATTACTCCAGTTAATTATAAGTCATGTTAACAAGCGATCCAACAACCCAGCCATAGTACACAAAGGCAGAGGAATTTGGTACATAATTTCAACATATATAAGATATACTATCACGTAAATTCATTACAATTCACCAATGAAGCCAATGACCATTATTGGCTTTTGAATAATTTTGTGTACATTCGCGGCATACTGGTTCCAACAACCTACCTATGTAAATCTTTTCAATATTGATTTGCTTTATTTAAATGATCTTACGGACTGCTTATATCTATAGTGTTATTGAACGTACAATACACGAGAATTTTGACCTTTTTCAACGATATAACATGCCGATACAATGTGCAGTTCTGTAGTATAAATGTACGTACATATGACCACAGTGACGTTACTTCAAGAGACGTTAATAATGACTAAATTAGATTAATGTATGTTTATATAAAAAAATCTTATTAGTCTTGTAAGGGTATATCGTAATAAAATTAAGTATGCTGATGAAATTAGACTGTGATCTCAGGAGAAGACAAATCAACTAGCGTTGTTAACTCTCTCAAATGATCGATTAAAAGAAAATCATCAAAAAAGAAAATAAATTATTAATTACTTTGTTACTTAATTGCAAAACGTGTCGAAAACAAAAACATAGCCTGGACTTCTGCTTACGCCGTAACAAACGTGAGCGATACATGGAAACATCGGTAATTTAGATAATATTATAATCTGTTCCGAGAAGAAAAACTTCGTGACTCAATTTGCATAGGTCGTGAATATATAATGGCCGTTTGGTTGAGTTAGCCCGCTAGTTTATTTACTTTTTGTTTACAATATTTTTCTAGAACAAGTTATCTTATGATAGTTACTTAATTTGACAAGCTAGGACAACTGAAAAGTTTCTAGATTTTTCTTGAGAGTCAAATTTTTTGTTCCTAGTGTTCAGAACGATAGTAAAAGCATTACTTTGTATTTAATATGAAAAAAATAAGTCAGGAAACTCAGGTACCTCCTACTCGAAAGGAAGACAAATTACAGTTGCTCAGAAACCTAAAGCTTTAATATTACAATATTATCAAGCATATCATTTAAAAATCGACAGCGCTCTGCGTCTGCACGTAGAAACTATGTATCAAACTGTGTTTTAAGCAAATTGTTTTCTCATCAGTTTCCTGCTGTTTGATGTGTTGTTTCAAGATAGTCGTAGTTCGTATAACGAATAATCTGAAATTGCTTTGGCTCTTCTGCCAGCGAGCCTTAAAATACTAAGCTGAAAAGAGCTGACTAGTTGCTAGCCTAATCACCTACGAGCAATAAACACTTGGCTTCCTTGACAACTTGCCAAACCTGGATTCACAATATGTAACTGTTTTACATAACCGCAAACAAGACTTGAAATAGGTACATTAATATTTTTTCCATCAATTTATGAAATCACCGCGTTTGAACTTCACAAGGACGAGCGATAGGAATGTTCGTAACACAGTTTAGTGCTGTTTATTGGGAGATTTTTCCTCTGTGAAATTTAATCTTACTTTAATGAGATTCTAAGATGGTATGTCAAGTAAATATTACTTTCCCTATTATTGGGGACACAAAATCAGAAAGGCACTCGATTTTAATTTTGTAGTGGAAATAAACGATATTTTTCTCATTATCAAAAACAATTAGACTTTTATCTACCATTCTGGTACTATGATGACCATGGAAGGTGCTCCAACTTTGAGATTAAGTAAATGCTACCTATCTGATCTACGCCACCTAATTACTAAGAGTACCGATGTCCGAAATAGTAACTACTATTGCACTGTATGATAATACTTTAGCACCTTATTGGAACTGGCAATTAGCGGTTACTCTCATACGCGGGAAATCCAAACGTCCACAGAGAAAAATAGGAGGTGACGAGTCACGCTACACCGACCGGTAAACTAGTGCTGCGCCACTCGACTCGATTACGATTTCGGTGTTGTTTTCATCAAACATTAACTATACAAAACCGAGAATCTTTATCCAGTCGGTACTAGCTATCACATAGAGGTCGCTCATGACGTAGTGGAAAGATTAACTAGTCAGTAATTGTGGTATCGAGGCCGGCTGCCCCGGGTGCGCCAGACGATCTCATGTGTAGGCTAATTCCTTGCACCCACGGTACAAAGCCTGGAATGACGATGACTGGCTGTGCATTCATAGTAACGATTAACAAATTTAAAAGAACATTAGTATGGCTATTAGCACACAAACAATAACAATCAAGTGTTTAACGTTAATTGATTTATAATCACTTACAATCTACCAACGAAATGCACTTAATTATTGTAATTACAATAGCTATTTATTATTATGTTGGTGGAATATTCTAGGTGTTAATTTTAGTACTGAATATGGTCTTAAGGCAATGAATTTATTTCATAATGATTATCGAGTATATCATTCCTATTCTTACTAACGATTTAATAATGGCATCCGTAAAATGTGTTTGTACAAATTGTAAACCTCTGCCTTACCCTTCGGGGAATACAGGCGTGACGATATTCTACTACTACTGTATAAAATACTATATTATAGACGTAATTATTAGTGATGTGCCGAACATCTGTATCCGTATCCGTATCCGCGCATATCAGAGGGAGAAAAATACCTGTATTCTTTATTATATTCGGATCTTGACCGGATGTTTTACATTATTAAGTTTTATTACGTATATGAAATTCTATATATAGGTAGCAATGAAATACTATTAAAATCACATTTTTTGGCACATTCATTACTCTAAACCAAGTACACAAACGTAATCAATGTTGCCTCATGTCACACTAAATTATAAACAAAAAAAAAACCGCACACTGCAAGTCGAAACATGTCATTTCACTAACCTAAAGCGAGCCTTACGAAAAACCTAAAGTAAAAACATTGAGATCCGTATCCGTATTTACAGATCTAGACACTAATAGTCCGTATTCGTAACCGTATCCACGTATCCGCATACACATTTTAACGATCCGCCACATCTCTAATAATTATAATAAACTTGTTCCACTTGACTTGTATGCTTTTGTTGAACAGAAGACAACCGAGTAGGTACGTGAAATGATTTTCATATTTTGATATTAAGATTTAACATAACATAGCATCACACCTGTACCTATTACCCGAAGTATTGGCAGAGGTGTAGTTTTTGTACACCCACATTTCGGCGATATCAATCGTTATTAAGCCCCATATAAAAGGGGTGAGCCCATTGCCACCTACCGATCACAAATTTGAAACTCCGAGCTGCTACTGAGGTTTTCACAAAATAGCAATAGCATTTTGCCACTAGACCACGAGGTAGTGCATTAGCCAGCAAGTCACCGTAAGCGGTAAGCGATCACCGGCTCTCCTCTCCACTGACCCTGATGTGTTCCCGACCCTTCCTGTCCCCAGAGTACAGATTAATTTGTTTCAAGTTAAATTATTTGTTTTAATTACTTCCAAACTTACAGCATATTTCGCGCCATCTATTGTGCATTGCAGAAGAATTTGCCTCATGCAAAATCATGATCATTAATTGTCTCTGGCCGACTGCTGAGCGTAAGGACCTGGGTTCGATCACCGGATCGGTCACAGCGTTATTGGCTTTTTCTTTATATCTTGAAATTCTCAATAGTAGCATGGAGTTTGGAACTGCGCCTGGTTGATGGCAATAGGCTCGCCCTCTATTTCATGGGACTTAATATCAGCATCGGCGAAATGTGGGTGCACAATAGTGCCCCTCTGCCTAAGCCTTCGGGGAATACAAGCGTGATGATATGTTACGTATGCTAATCATGATTACTTTGATATTTTCTGTGCTTAGGCACCACCTGTTCACGAATACCGTGAACAGAATTTGACGACTTAATGCGCGCCGACCCGTATTCGAACCGACGCCAGTATTCGAGCCGGCCCAGTCACTGTGCCACCACTATTTCTTCACACATAACTTATTATTAAATAGCGTAATAAATGGAAAACATAAATTTCGCACATACTTACTGATTAGTAACCATTTAACCTTATCGGTGGCAAATTTTCCAGAATACGACGTGTTCGGGAAATACGCGATAAGTAAAAATAACATAAGTTGTTCGGTTTTATTGTTATGTTGTTAAATCGATATTGTAATGCGCAATTTATAAATAAGGGAAAATACGTGGTTGAGTTTACATATCGTCTTAGTCGTGGAATAACGACGGATTAAAAAAATTTGCTATTTCCTTTTTTATTTATTTTTTGCATAAAATTTCTTAAAAAACTTGTATTATCAACCGGCAAATTTAATTGGCAAATATTTGTCGAGTGATAATGCACTTTTTTAAGACATTTTATGATAATATGTGGCAATCCGACATGACCGGAGAGAGAGCAGGCGCAGGACCAACCGCTTTACGTGCTTTCCGAGGCACGATGTGTATTCACATACGCAAAGACCCAGACCCGAAACAACTATCTGTAGATCATACAAATATTTGTTCCGTGCGGGATTCGAACCCGCTACACGTAGCGCAGCAGTCTCTCAACCACTGCGCCTTATATTTATTAACAATAAGAGTTTTCCATAGAGTAAATGGAATTTTTTTTTCATTTTGGTATTGATATGACGTTGCTCGAATATTTGCGAAGGAAATTAGTATAAAAATAAAGTGTAGGTATATATTTGATAATCATATCCTAGAAAGATCCTTCACACAAAGATTACTTTTATTATGAAGCAATAGCTTGTACAGGCGCCTGTAGATATTCGCATAGCAATTTCTGCAGTGAACAACTTTAGCCTTCTTTGAGGAGTTTATTTAATCAATCCGGAATATGTACTAGAAATAGTGAATACCGTCGTTGTCAAACCAATATCTGCTATGTGCGCTTTTTGGAGATTTCGACATTATGACTAGTTTATTAAACAAATTTTCATATAAAAAGTGATATGTGACTAAGCATTATAGGGTGGTCGCTAAAAAAATATGCTTTGTGCATCAACCAGAATATTGTCAAATAAAAACTGCTATTTTGTCAAAATGTCGAAATCTCCAAATAGTGCACATAGCACATATTGGTTTGACAACGACGATACAACATAAAGAATGTTAAGAATGAAAAAAAAAAAAAGCATATTTTGTCGCTTAAATGCTTTTCTTCTAATGATTTCGCTAAATGTTGAAAACCAAACCCACAGATAAGATTGCAACCTAGTCCGCCTTGTTAAAAAACGTTCTTTCCTTTATTACCTGCAACAACAAAAGGACACTTTAAGAATAAAAGTAGATTAAATGAAATGCTATGACTATTTTTAAAAGACAAGCATAGTTAATAGACAACGAGCTTTCAGTGCAAACATTTGAGCACTATGTGCCCGTGTGTTGCACCTATTATATATTTACTTAAACGTAAGGTTGGCAAGAACATTGATAGCTTAGCGGTTGAACGCTTGACTTCCATGCAGGAGGGTCTGAGATCGAAACCGGCCCGCATATTTGACTTTTCGGAACATGTGCAATACAAGGCTTGCTATTTCTTGGAAGGCCTACGTTCAACAGCCACGTCCAACGACCTCCTAAATGCGTGTTTTTTACTGATAAACTTAACTAACAGAAATTTCATAGAACAGCGTATTATAGAAATTTCTGTAGTCTGTCTAGCAAGTAAACTCTCAGATTCATTAACAGCTAAGTCGATAAAAGTCTGTAATCCATCATTACCTATTACTGTTAGATTACTATCACATAATTTATCAGCAGGTGGAAAAACCGGACAAACTTTGCCTTGCATAAAAATGTAAATGTATTTATTTGTCAGAGTCAACCCTACTGGCTGTAAATAATTGAGAGCCATTCTGCGTAAGATTATGTGAGTGCAAGCAGAGCTTGCTCCTGTTGATTTAAGGCATTAACTATTTAACATGCCGGAAGACCAACCCCTATTGTAAGTAAATAAAAGTAATGCTTGATTGCTTGAACAATGAATGAAGCCATATTAAATAAACTTTTATAGGAAAAACACTTACTACAAAACTGACACATTCTGTTGTTTTATGAGATACGGTATTTTAAAAACATATCGCCTCTGGAGCCCTTATTAACCATTTTCGCGGTCCCAAACACACGTCTCGATTTATAGATTCCCTGGAACTCGCACCATAAAATTTTTAAGTATTTTATCTGACATCAATTTAGAGCATCTCGTAAAACTTATCTCTCCCCGCCTCAAAACATAACTTTCAAATATTTTAAATGGTTTCTTTGATTGAGATAAAAGTTTATTGAAGTTTTTAAAAGGCACTAAAGTGTTGAGAACAGCTGCGGTATGTAGAGTATGTAAGCTATTTTACTTTGCTGTGACTGATAGGGATCATCGTTATCTCATTAAGTACATGGTTAAAAGTAAACATTATAAAATTAAATAAAAAAATAGATTGAGATTTATCAGCATAAAGTACGACGATGATGATAATGTTTTATTCTTTTCAGCCGGTGTTAAGGCAGATATCTTATATAAATAATAATCAAATGCCACATGTACTCGTATAACTTAGTATCCTTTGATGGCTAGATAGAATTGACAGATTTTCTTTTTGTTGTATTCGTTATTGTTAGTACAAGGTTCGTATGAAAGAATTTATTTTGGAAAATCCACCGGAAACGTCGGAAATTTGGATGGTATTTTTGTATGAAAACCTCAATAAATTTTGATTTTCTTCATTAGCAAATTGCACCCGTGCAAAGCCGGGGCGGGTCGTTCGTATACAATACATTAAGACTGAATTATGAATCACAAACGAGCAAATAGTATCATAGATAAACTGATAGGGCGCTTGATAATTAAGTCACCCACCAGTGAACATGACACATTATTTAAATTAGGCTGTAGTTCAACAACCTACTTTATGGAAAGATAGTTTAGCATATATCTATAGGTGACCGTGACGTGACGATACTCATGCATATAGATTCAACCACCTTATTAGCAAAGCAGATGGAACACACATAAATAAACGTGTAATTAATAATGTAGCTGCTCGTGTGTGGAAAGTGGCAACCCTTGGTGACCGCGGCCTGTCTGGGGAAATCGACTGTGGGCCTAGGGATTCATTAAGGAGTTAGTACATACATACATAATTATTATCCTTATGATTGCTAAATTGAAATGCTTACGATTAATTTCAGCTCAAGATTTGAAACCGCAGGTACAATAAAGCTTAGTACAGAATATAATTACTCCATTATCCACTTTAGTCCTATAATAGTACTTTAACAGAATCCAGACTAATTTTTATAATACTTTTGAGGGATGATAAATTATTATAAAAGCGAGTAAGCAAAATTATGACTGTCGCTTTGAACTGTCTACGGCTCAAATTGCTATAATTCCTGAGACTAGCTATATTTTTTTAGAAACGATTACAAAATCCTAGGCCATAAAATACTGAGACAATAGTACCAACCATTAAAAATAACTTCGTCGTTAAAAACAAATTTATAACAACTGTAGATCATTCGGAACATTTAATAAACAGACCAAAACCATTTAGTTTTAATTGCAATAACGAGATTACGAGGCACTGTTGAAATAGTTTCACTTCGCCTCCCCGTTGTCCCTCTGAGGTATGTACACCCTTTCAAATAGTTCGCCCATTCTTTCCCCATTGAGGCAATACCCACCCGCCAAACTGTCTTCACCGAAAGATTTATTACCAACAATTACGTTCCCAACTTTGTTACCGCGCATTAGGGATGAGATTTCGCTATCGTAACTTTGGTTTTGATTGCGTACTGGTTTCGAGTACTGAATTTGATTCTGTTCGTGTATACCGCAAGCTGCTTGGAATATTGATTCTAGAGCGAGTTGGTCCTGCATCCTTCTTTGTATTGCTGTCGCTTGGACATTGGCTACTATGTCCTTATATTTACTCTCAAGTTTATCAAGGGAAGTGTTTAGTTCTGCCTGACTTTCGTCCGTCATTTCATTGACCACTTGAGCCCTTTGTCTAACTAATTGAAGCTGTAATGAACATTCTGCCAAGTGTTTCTCACGTTGTAACTGTGCCAGTTTGGCTTCATAAATTTTAGCACATTTGGCCTTTGACTTTTCCATCTTATAGAGTCGTTTTTCTAATTGTTGAGCCTTAAACTTGATGGTGTCGCACGACAAATCTTCATTTGATCTTTCCATGAGTTTATTGAGCATTGCATGCAAATTGTTCTTTTGGTCTTCAATTTGGTTCTTTAAACGTGCTATTTCAGAATCTTTAAGATCCAATAGTTTGTTTTTTTCGTTAATAATGTCATCCTTAGATGTAGTCAGTTCTTTAATTTCATCTGTATCCGTGGCTTGTATTTTGCTAATGGTATCTTCATAAGATTGCTTTAGTTCCTCAAATTTCTTCTCATAGAAGTCTTTAGTTTCTTCTCTTGTAGCAGTGCGAATCTTTATTAATTCTAACTTATGCTTTGCATCAATTTCTTCGATTTCATTTTTCTTTAATTCATTCAAATGATCTAATTGGTCTTGTAGATCACTTATCCTTTGAATCATAGAATTTCTAGATTCCTGTACCTCTTGCAACTGGTATTTCAAAGATTTTAATGTCGCACTGCTGTCATTGCTCCTAATGAATGCACTTGTGGCATTGTCTACTTTTGGTATACATTCATAAATATAATCTTCAGGTTTAGTTTTCGACTCCTCTCTCAAAGCCACCAACTCTTTTTGGAGCAGCATATTTTGCATTTTGATCTCCCTGAGTTTCTTCACAAGATTATTTGCTCGAAATTCGTATTCTTCCCCGGGTTCTGGGTAATTTTGTAATAGCTCCGGACATGTATAGCAAAATACATTTTGTTTATGAGATGATGCATATTGTTGTTTCTTCATTTTCTTAGGCATTGGCATTTCACTGCTTGTTAAGCTATCAGTAATTTTATCCAATTCTTGAGATAAATAATCCGTTTCGGAAACGCTTAACTTCTTACTATCAAATATAACATTAGTGCGGGGTTCTTCCGAGTTGATGACAACATATTCTACTTCAGTAGAGGATTCTTCGCTAATAAGATCGTCAGAAAGAGGCTGCAAATCAGCGGAGGGGCAATTCAGGAACGGCATATCTAGAACACCTCTAGCAAGTTGATAGCATAGCACAAAAACATACTTATTCCGTAAAGCTTTTTCATTGTCTTTACAATCCGAGAGCCTTTGTATCCAGGAATCGCAGATCTTGATCACATTTTGGTCAACCAACTGGCCTAAGTAAGGTCTTAACAGTTGCAAGTATCTTTTAAATTCCAAGTCTAAGTTTGCAGCATCATTGTCGTCCATTATAGAAATTTATTGATTGTATTAAAAATTTTCAAATTTTGATGTGCCAGTGTGACAAAATTTAAACGTCATTCTCAATCTAATAATTGTTTTTATTTGCATTTCTGTTTGGCCAAATAGTGAGATCTTATGGTTCGAGTTATCAAATGAGTCTTTATTGATATTTCTGTGATGTTAGATAAAAAATCACTTTTTAGCAGTTGTTTATTGTTTGGCATGTATAACTTTTTACTAAATATACCTAAGTAATAAGATGGTTAAACACACCACGATGGAGCCATTAAATTAAAATAGAATTGAAAGATGGTAAAATACTATGCAATAATTTATAATAAAATGGAAGAATTAGACAACAGAACAAAACGAATTAAACATTTTAATATTTTGGAAATTAGATTTTTTTGCAAGGCGTTTGGCATTTTACCTTTTCTAGCTGAAGTTTACACTTTTAGCATTCCCCAGCCACCAACCTCCACTTGAATAAAATACTTACACGAAATACGAAAAAAAATCTAAAAGGGCTTATATGTTAATCCTAAAATATTTTCAGTGGAGCTGCAGACAAAAAGTTAAGTTTTTAGGTACAAAGCAGATTATACTTTTGATCGTACGAATATATGAACAAAAAGTCTAAAGCTAGTTATTTTAAAGGAATTAAATATTTTGGAATAAGTAAGAAACAGAATACTTAAAACAAGTTTAGCCTCAAATACATTAGTACACATTGCTGAAGTTTAAGCTACATTTAAATGAATGAAACATTTTTTTATTTTTATTTATTACGATAATCTTATTCTTACATGAGTGATCTACTTTTGTCTCCTTTTTTCTTTTCTTATTGAGAATCGTCTCGGACTATTATCTGCCTAGGATAAACTGTGTGGCATGTCTTACCAGTGGATAAGTTCGACAACTGAAGATGGACATCGGAAAGTCTTACCAAACCACGACGAAGCCCACCACGGTCCCACGACCAATAGTATAAGACAGGTCCCTCGCTGTGCAGTGTTTGGTGACACTTTATAACCTCTGACCCTATCCTCGCTCGGTGTAAGCGCGCAGAGCCTTAATCTATGTTCCAAATATGTGTAAATGGTGTCTTATCTGAGGGGTCTCTGGTGAAAATGGGCGTACCACAAGGCTCAATTCTTGGCCCTTTCCTGTTCTTGGCTTATATAAATGATCATTCCGCTCATCATTATATATATGATGAGCGGAATATCTGATATTGTTTTGTTTGCGGATGATACTTCCCTCATTTTTAAAATAAGTAGAAAAGATAGCGAAGTAATACATGTTAACAATAGCTTAAATATTCTTTTTAAATGGTTCGCAGCAAATAATTTATTACTAAACGCTACTAAAACAAAATGCCTCAAGTTCTCCTTGCCAAATGTACCCCAAGTAAGCTTAAACATAATGCTTGATGGCAATAAACTTGATTTAATAAACGAAACAGTGTTCTTAGGTATTACAATAGATTCGAAGCTGCAGTGGGGTCCGCACATCACAGCTCTATCGAAGAGACTAAGTTCCGCGGCTTTTGCAGTCAGAAAAATTAGACAATTGACAGATATAGCTACTGCCCGAATGGTATATTACGCATACTTTCATAGCATTATGTCTTATGGCATTCTGTTGTGGGGATCAGCGGCGGATGTAGAATCAATTTTTGTATTACAGAAGAGGGCGATCCGTGCGATCTATAACATGGGCCCACGCGAGTCTTTACGAGTTTTTTTTAAAGAAAACGATATTTTAACATTACCGTCTCTCTACATTCTAGAAAATATAATGTTCGTTTGGAAGAACCTTCACATGTTTAGTATCAATAGCGACGTGCACAACATTAATACTAGAAAAAAACATAAAATAGTGGTGCCAAAATTTAGATTGACTAAAACAAATAAATCATTTTTAGGACACGGTGTACGCTTCTATAACAAGCTACCGAAAACTGTAACCGATCTTACCGGTAAGAAATTTAAAATCCATATTAAATCTGTTCTAACAAAGAAAGCATATTATAGGATCAAAGACTATGTTGACGATAGAAACGTGTGGCGTTGAATATCTTCTGCACATGTGGCTTCCCTGGTTATCCATTGTGTCTACTAATTCTATTTTACATTAAATTCGCTTTACATATCTGGACATTCTTGATGTTTCAATATATTGTTTTTTTTTTTTGTATTTTTTTATTTCTGTGTTATCCGCTTTGATCTGTTTATCCCGTTTTTAGTTTATATTCAAATCAATTGTTTAACTCATGTTGTATTGCCTCATTGTGTAAGTAGCGTTCAATTAAGTTTGTATTTTTTCTTATATAATGCATGTTAATTTAAGATTTTAATTGTAAATTAACTTTTTGTTTTTGAAAAGAGTATCCATGGAATTTCTTGCCGGTCTCTTCTCCATAGGACCTACCCTCTTTGGAACCGTGCGCCTAGTCTCTAGTCTCGACTTTTTAAAAGTGCCTGAAAAGGCCTACTTGAAATAAAAAACTTTGACTTTGACTTTGACTTCCCGTGAACCCAAAAGCCCTCCCACCAAATAATGCAAGACGGATAAATGTTTTTGACTCCAAGACACCGATTGTGAGAGATCCGCCGTACTGAACCTCTACTGTTCGAAACCTCTCAGTAACCCCACAAAGCAAAATCTTGAAAATATATGAATGTATAATTTTCTTCGTACGTAAGGCAAGGCAAGGGGCACCTTTTATTATTCCTGTAAGGAGCTTTGCCGCCATATGCGAGATTTAAATAACCTTAAGCCGATTCTGGCAGACGGGTTGTTATATTTTTTATGCTTAGGTCATCATTTGCGTGGTTAGTTCTTGAATAAAAGATTATTTAAAGGCGCATTTTCTTTGGTTGATGAACTTGTTTTTAACAATAATCTTATTATTTTGTAGCGAGCAGAAATGCAAGGTTCCATCTGATTAGAGGTTTTTCACTGCTTCTTTAAATTTTCATCATGTAATAGTAAAGAGCATGGTTGATTCTGAATTCCGAATCACCGTTTAAGTAATGAAAGCGGTTCTAAATCCCTGATCACCGTTTTAGTGATCAAAGTTGCACCTCTTTTAGTACCAGTTACCGTGCCAAAGTCTTGATCACATTGATTTGCAGCGTCTTAAGTCGTCGTCTGATATAGATATTACCGCTTTATGACGTCGTAAACCAGACGTCATTACTCTGATGCATTTAACGCAATAATGTTGTGATCGAAGGAATAATATGAATATATAATATTGTTTATAAGTTTTTTTAATGGCTGGATATACGCGAACAAGCAGACTTAAGAAAATGTGGATGGATTATATGACGTGGCGGACAAGAAAGTGAACTCTAGGATAACGTCTGATAGAGAGTATGGAAGAAAAAAAATGAATGGAAAAAAATGGTTATTCGGTCACTGAAGAGAAATAGTGAATAATGAGATGACGTCTGATAGAAATGACTGGAATGAGGCTGCACCAGTCTACAAATAAACATGGGATATGGGCAGGAATGGATGATCCTGTAAATTTTATGTAGATATACTTGTATGATAAGCAAGGGCGGATCCAGGGGGGGGGGGGGGGGGTCATTGGGGGCCTGGGCTGGTTCTAGGTCCACCACTGATAATTTTTCTAATCGCATTGATCGTACAGTATTTATCGAATAGGAGCCTGTCCCGACTAGACTTCAAACATGTGACTTGAAAGCTGGATCCGCCCTTGATGATAAGTAGGTACATATAGTGCTGAAAGCACGGCACGGTTGGCGCAGCGGTTGAGAGATCGACTGCTGCTCTACGTGTCGCGGGTTCGATTCCCGCCCGGAACAAATATTTGTATAATCTACGGATAGTTGTTTCGGGTCTGGGTCTTATTGTTTGTGAATATACATATGTGTTTGTAAACGCACACACGATACAGGAATTATTCCTAGTGAGGGGCAATTTAAGAAAAAAATACAAACAAAATGTGTAATAGTGCCCCGAAAGTGCACCCGCACGGGAAGAGCCTCCTGATGATATCATATGGTTGATTCGCGTTCTTATGTCCCTGTTACAGAAAGACGCTTAAGGATGATGATACTTGAATAACATTTAAGTGACGTATCTATACGAAATGACGAGACTCAAATCTGTATAGTCAAGCAGAAATCACCACTGAACGTCGTTTTGAATTTGTAAAGATTTTTTTTCTTGATTAATAGTTTATAGTCCATCTAACTTATTATATTATGTATAATGTGTACTCAAGTGTTACGTTTTATTTACAGACCTATATTTATTGTAGATGAAATGAAATGAAATTATTTATTTTGCAATTAGGATTTTTCAATCACTTTTACACGTCTTTTTTAAACTATATGGCGTCGGAATTTCCTATGACTATCCCCGAGAAGAAACGGCGAAACAAACTCAGGGGTCAAAGTCTATTTTAAAGTCCAGACAGATTGTAATGATGTAAGGATTTATGTGAGATAAATATAGGGTGGAATAGCCTTTTGAAGAAAGTGCCACAACTATTTGAGCTGACCTGTCGCAAAAGAGGGCAAGCATGGATCAGTTAACATGATAATTAATGAAATTAAGAGAGGCTATACTGAATACTGTGTTTTCCTACCAATGGGCATACATTTGAGAACTTTTTGTTAGAGGTCAAATATTTTTATGTATGTTGTTGGTATACCAATAAATATAAATAAATACAGCCTCAATGGTCTTTGACTGTCTCATTGGTCTAGTGGCTGCAAGCGCGACTGCTGAGCGTGAGGTCCTGGGTTCGATTCCCGGGTCGGGGAAAGTGTTATTGGGTTTTTCTATATGGATATTCTCAGTAGCACTGCAGCACACAGTAGAACTGTGCCCGGTAGATGGCAATAGGCTCGCCTCCTATTACATGGGACTCAATAATGGCATCGGCGTAATGTGGGTGTATATAGTACACCTCTGTCTAACCCTTCGGGAATACAGGCGTGATGCTATGTTATATATATAAATAAAAACCTAAATATTTGAGTGGTTAACCTAAACGAGTATGTACGTCTCGTGCACCTTGGATAAACTGCGCCGTTACGAAAAATGTGAACTGGTTAATTATTACACGTAAGAGACAGAAATACGCACAAACGACAAAAGAAGAGGATTTTTTTTACCATTTAAAATAATAATTACACAAGTGTGTCATCTGAAGTGACGTGAGACGTTTTTAAACAAATAAAAACGTTAAGCATACCTATTATTTTGTTTTTAAATAAATAAGAAAAAGAAATGGAACACTATGCACTTAAAAGCGTAAGATTTTTTTTTCTGTTTTAGGAAGAATTATAATCCTTCCTAATACATAATATTACCTCACATCTTTACATAGATTTATTCAGCACTAATTCAACCGAATTAATTCACATGTTATCTAAGAAATACTTTGGAAAAGATCATAGCGAACAGTATTTTTTTAAAATTAATTCATATTTTTAAAATGATGAAAAATGTTTACTCATAGTTATATAATTTCTAATGTTTTCTTTTACATTTTTTATTAAGTGATACTATGTTTATTTTATGTACTAAATTGCATATATGTGGATGCTTGTGGTTAACAATTTATACTACACCATGTACCCTATATTACCCTTCATATTAATATGTACCTATCATGTTACGGAATTCTAGAGAAAATTACTAAAAACATTATATTTTTGAGTACCTAAAACCGAAAATTGACTAATTGACATCTCCATTTACGACATGCGGTACAGTTATACGAATCCTTGAAATATTTTTTTACGAATCAAATAACCTAAAACGTGGAAAAACATGATGTCAAAATGACAGGTGGTCGCAAAGTTACATGTCAAAGAGCGACATGGGGCGGAATCTTCGATCAGGAATGTACTGATCGAAGGGTGGAATAAAATCCCACTTACCAGGATAAACACCAGTCGGTGGACAGCGCTTATTTGTACTGATTCTCCCACCAACTGTCGGCCTTTGATCAGTGGCAGGGTACACTAACTCGGTGTCGTATAATATACGACTACGTATAAAAGACCTGTACGAATGAGATTTTGGGTATTCCGACATATTAGCAGCTATCCACAATTCTTGAAAAATGACTAGGCTATCGATGCATATATACCCCACATCTTTATAAAGACACTTGCTTTGTTCCTCATATAAATATTACGAATTCTATGTTTTATCTAGTTTGTTATATAGTCTTTTGTTTTTCTGCATACCTATGTGTTATATTTTTACTAGTTAGATTTAATTTTTATAAGATAAAGATTACTCTATTACACTCATCAAGAATTACTAAGCACCTAATACACAAACCTACAAATTCACACATCCTAGTCTATAATTTACACTTTATATTATACACAAACTGCTTTCATATTTTCATACTCCCTACCGCTTCTTCGTCCGTGTTATTTATCATGCATCTGATTTTCCTAACCAACTCGCTCTGTATTCCAAAACCTCATACCATGCTAGGTTCCTTTCGTTTTGTGCGCCATCTAAGTTCGAACCATTACTATTCATACCTTAATCATTCGATAATTTAAAAAGCTTCCAAGATGAGCTAGACAGCGTCTCAATAGCCGACTCTGCAACGTGTAACATACAAGAGTGCAACGAAATTGCTAGGTCACACGGGAATGCACTCAGGCTTTTATGTCAAAATATAAGAAGCATAAACAAAAATTTTATTGACTTTACTGCTCTACTTGAAAGAAGTGGAATATCATGGGATATACTAGTCCTCACCGAATGCTGGTTACATAATTCTCCTGTACTGCCTACACTCGACGACTATACCTCCGTTGCTACTACCAAACACAGTTCGCAAAATGAAGGAGTAGTAGTCTACTTTAGGAACCACCTCCCGTTTTCTGTCACAGAACATATGGTCCAGGATGCGAACTGTCTTGTGGCTAAACTTAACAAAGACACAGTAGTAATAGCTATATATCGTCCTCCTGCATATCGAAATGTTGCCCCGTTCATTGAATCAATAAACGAGCTTATTAAGTCTGTTTCCTCCTACACTAATATTATTATCACGGGTGACATTAACATTGACATTTCCAATAATAGCAGCGACTCTCGCTCAACCGAATATCTTACTATGCTCGCATTTCACGGTATGCCGCCAGCACATACGCTTCCCACCCGCTACAATAGTTCGTGCCTTGACTATGTCATTTTAAAATCAAAACTCCCAGCTTTCTCTTATGTTGCACATACCTCTGTCACTGACCATGATACTGTTTTGTTTTTCATCCAACTTTCAAAGTCTTCCATTTCCTATGCGATAAAAAGTAGAACATCTAAAGTTATTGACTACGACAACATTGAACAAATGCTTGTTCAGGCAGATTTCCGCCCTCTATATAGTTTTCAAAATGTTAATGAAGCTACTAACTTTTTTGTCAATGCACTCAATGTAATCATACTACAAAGCACGATCCTGAAAGTTGTACCATATCGAAAACGACTGAGAAAGCCTTGGATGACTCCAGGGCTCTTAAGATGTCTCCAAAACCGCGATAACCTGCATTTAAAATTAAAGAAATCTTCAGAAAATGAAATTTTAAAAGTAACATTCAAAAAGTATAGAAATTACTGCACTGTGCTGCTCAAAACTGCCAAATCCAACTATGATAAAAATCTTATTAATAATGCCCAAAACAATAATAAAAAGCTTTGGGAAGCAATAAAAACAATCACCAACACGACTAAACAAAAAACACAAGCAACTGACCTTTTGTCTTCCTCTAATTCTAAACGTTCTGTGAATGAAGTCAACAATTATTTTGCGAGTATAGGACGCTCACTAGCTGAAAATATAACAGTACCAACCACATCGTTACGATCTGACGATGTGCACGATCACAAAACCTTTGTCCTCTTACAAACTGACAATTCTGAGATAGAGCTCTTAATTAACACGCTTAGGAGTGACTGTGATAATTTATCAGGTGCATTTCTAAAAAAATTCAAGCGAATACTTATCCCACACCTCACTTATTTATATAACTTGGCCTTCAGTACAGGAATCTTTCCTGATGCTTTTAAGCTGGCAATCGTTCATCCTGTACATAAAGGCGGTGACAAAGTTAAACCGCATAATTATAGACCCATAGCGATTCTACCTACACTATCTAAATTGCTAGAAAGACTAATGAATAATAGGCTCGTTAAGTACCTTGACCAAAATCATATTCTGTCCTCTAGCCAATACGGTTTTCGTTCGGGAATTTCCACCAGTAATGCGGTATTAGATCTCACTGACTACATTGTCTCCTACTTAAATAATAAACAGTGTGTTTTAGGCGTCTTCCTAGACCTGGCAAAAGCCTTCGATACAATATCAATTCCTGGTCTCATTGCTAAGCTAGAAAAAATTGGTATCAGAAGTGATCAGCTCCTTCTTTTCAAGAGTTATCTTACAGGAAGACGTCAATGTGTCAAAATAGGAGACTGGACGAGCGACGAACTTCCCATAACCTACGGTGTGCCCCAGGGTAGTATCATTGGGCCAACCTTGTTTCTTATCTATATTAATGATCTCTGTCATCACGAGCTATCAAATGGATCAATCTTTACCTACGCTGATGATACTGCCTTAATATTCCACGGGGACTCCTGGGAATCGACCTTTCAGCACGCTCAACTGGGACTCGATACTGTTACTAACTGGTTGGCGCACAACCTTCTCACTCTAAATATAGACAAAACGAGATATCTTACCTTTTCTCTGTCAAAGGTTGGTAAACTTTCTTCGTCCAGTTTTTCCTTGATTGCACATTCTTGTAATGCAGCACAAACACCATGCAGCTGTGCTCACCTAAGTCGTACGGAGAGTCTGAAATACTTGGGTATTCAGATAGATGACTCGTTATCATTCTATAACCATATAGACCTACTTACCTCTCGACTGCGTAAATTGATATTTATTTTTAAAAACCTCCGCCATGCCGCTGATACACAAGTGCTTAGACAAGTATATCTTTGTCAGTCAGTTGCCCAGTATTGTATAGTTGTTTGGGGAGGGTCAGCAAAAACACATATGCTAAAACTGGAACGTGCACAACGAGCGATTCTTAAAGTTGGTTGGTCCCTTCCCTATCAATTTCCTACGACAGAGCTTTATAAAACCTGTAAGGTCCTCTCTATTCGGAAATTGTTTATTTTAAATTTAATTCTAACAGCCCACTCTCGCATCTCCTATAACCCTGAACAGTTCCTATCCTTGAGACGAAAGCACACAGTTTGTCCATCCGTCCCTGCCCATTCAAGCCTAGCTCAGCGTTTCTTTTATTTCCTTGGTCCTCATGTCTACAACAAAGTAAATAAAATCTTACGTGTATACTCAATGGCCAAATATAAATGTAAAACTACTGTAAGGAACTGGCTCCTTGATTTGGATTACCAAAATACGGAAAGTATCATCCAAATCGTAAAATAAACATTATTTTCACTAACATACACAAACATAATCACGACCTGCAGGCACGGACGCCTACACCCTCGATCATGACACACATATTCGCATACCACACATACAATCCAATTAAAATATCAGTTTTCTCATACACTCAACACAACACTTTACAAATCTCACCTTATAATTAATCTATCTCTCTATAAAATTTGTATATTGATAGTTTTTTACGTCTATGATCAATTAGAAGCAAAAAAAGCCGTTAAATGCGATTATGTTTAAAAGGGTGTGAGCCTGGAGATCTGTCATACATGATCTGTCTCACAAAGGTTTTAGGTTAAGGCAAATTGTATAAATTTAAATTAGTGTAACAATGTACTACCTTTATGAGAGAAATAAACCATATTATTATTATTATTATTCAACATAGCAGGTAAGCAAATTTTAAGTGAATTATTTGTATAATAATATTGTTTTAATTATACTCGTATCTGTCTAGACTTTAAACCCCTGAGTGTATTTCGGCGTTTCTTCTCAGGGATAGTCATAGGACATGCCGATGCCATCTAGTTTGAAAAAGACGTCTAAAATCGATTGAAAAATCCTAATTGCAAAATCAATAATTTCATTTCATTTCATTTAATTCATTAAATAAATGAACAAGGCTGCTCGCCTGACCAGTGAGCACTGGAAGTTACAGTAAAAACATAATTATTGTCTAATATAAAAATAAATATCTTAAGCATTATTACCGTTTATGTCACTGTTTTATAGAAATGGACGCGGCTGCATCCCTTGTTGCCATCCAGTCGATGCAGGTGGCCTTGCAAATGTTGCAAACTCTGACTCTCACAGCATGGCGATACCCAGCAGACTTCACCCTTACCAGTGAGGCACCATCATTATTTCTACACTATCTAGGCGTGGCATCTGGACGCCATGCTTCAATTATAGATCCCAACAGTACTAAGATCTATTGTATAGATTGTAGTTACTTTCCTTGGTCAAAAAACTATTCCACGTAGCTCTAGAAAATTTGTCTTCGACTGCGACAAAAATAGAACACAATACACTATCACAATCTTTGTTGTTCTTCAAATTTTAGTGGCTTTTTCTTACATAGCTTTGGGCCAACAACGTTGCTCCACTTATGAGCGCCTACCCTTGACGTCTTTTTATCTTTTTACAGATGGCAGTCAGTATGACTTTATAGTGGTGGGCGGTGGATCCGCAGGCTCGGTGCTCGCGAACAGGCTCTCGGCCAACAGTAGCGTGAACGTACTGGTTTTAGAGGCAGGAGGATACCCGCCCATAGAAACAGAGGTTCGTTAGGACTGTTCGGAGTTTTCTTCTTTTTGATAAGAAATAGTAAAGTTATTTTGTGTACAATTAGTATTATTTAGCCAAATCAAATAAATAATAAATCTTTATTAATTTAAAAAATGTTACAGTACTAATACTACGTTACATAAAGTCTAAATTAGTTTCTATTAACGCGTAATTATTTTGACTTTGGTGTTTTTGACATTGGATTATCATTTGTGTTCTTCATCCAATCTAAAGAAAAATATATTGTTGATATTTTAGCTATTTTGCTTCAGGACGCTTAGTGTAAAATGTGTACATTGAAAATGAAAAAAATCATTATCATATTTCCGCAGTTTCCGGCCTTGTTCAACTTGCTGCCTCGTTCCGTCTATGACTACAACTACACATCAGAGAACGACAACTTCACGGCAAAAAACTTGCAAGGCGGCGGCATCGGGCTTTCGCAAGGCAAGATGTTGGGTGGAAGCAGCAGTATGCAGCACTTGTTGCATACAATAGGCGATCCTCACGATTACAATCAATGGGCCACAATCCTGAACGATACTGCATGGAACATTACCAACATTATACCGTATTTAAAGAAAATAGAATGCTTAACAGATGAGGAAGTGCTTCAGTCTGAACACGGCAGTCTACATGGCACCGATGGTATGATGAAAATAATGAGACCAACAAGCTCCACCAACAAAGAATATCTGGCTGCTTTTGAAGAGCTTGGTCACAAAGTTGTGTTAGACACAACTTCTTTAGACTCCTCTATCGGTTACGTGGATGCGATGTTTGCAATCGGTGACAACATGCGCCAAAGTGGCGCGCTTGCCTACGTATCTCCGGCCAAATCACGCTCTAATCTACACATTGCGTTGTTCACTACCGCCACCAAGATCTTAATTGAAAACGGTGCTGCTGTCGGTGTTCAAGTGACCACCTCAAGTGGTGAGACTTTCCTGCTGTACGCTAATAATGAAGTCATTGTATCCGCTGGCGCTATCAACAGCCCTAAACTTCTGATGTTGTCTGGCATCGGGCCCAAGACGGACCTGGAGAGTTTAGGAATTGAAGTAGTCGCCGACCTGCCAGTTGGCGAGAACTTCCAAGATCACCCATCTGCCGTAGTTATATATCAAATGGACGAGTCTAAAGATGCCACAAAATCCATAGATCCTCACACGTTCCCCGTGCCGACGTTCCTTGGCTACGTGGCTTTCAACTCGTCGCAAAGCTATCCAGACTACGACTCGATCAATTTAGTGTTTCCGCACGACTCTCCCGACCTACTACAGCTGTGCAGCAACATGTTCAAGTATACCAATGATATTTGCCAGAAGTTCTACGATGCAAACAAGGGTAGAAATATGCTGTTCTCTTTAGTGGGGGTAGTGATGCCCAAATCACGTGGCAAGGTAGTCCTTGCAAGTACTAATCCGGCAGCTGCTCCGCTTGTGTACGCAAGAACCTTCAGCGATAGGTCTGACCTGAAGCTGCTAGGCAAGGCTTTGGGAGACTACAACAAGGTCCTGAACACAACTTACTTTAGGAGTGTGAACGCTACATTGGTGAATACTGGTGTATGCTCATACGCGAGTAGTGAGACTGAATTCTGGGAGTGTTACGCGGTGGCCATGTCCACCACCATGTGGCACTACGCTGGCACTTGCGCCATGGGGTCAGTGCTGGACAGTGACTTGCATGTGAAGGGCGTGAAACGTTTGCGTGTGGTGGATGCTTCCTCCATGCCAACTCTAATTAGTGGTAAAATTAACGCAGCCGTCGTCATAATCGCAGAGCACGCTGCAGATCTCATCCTTGACGAGTGGAGTATTTTTTCATGAAACCGATGTACGTAACAGGCATTTACATATTTACATATACAGATTCGTAGTAATAAAATTATTTCTCACTCAAGATCCACATTACCTCTGACATTACACACTTAATTTAATTGCGACAATCGGAAATATGACTATGTGATACTAGCGCTGACTATTTTATATTTTTGTATTTGTGTTGTGTTGTGTTATTATAACACGACATGACTAATGGTTTTGTGTCAGTTAGCCACCTGAGGCTGCTGCTGAAAATCAGCGCTGCACTCACCTGCAGCATTGCTGAGCTGTGGCCTTTTAGGCACACAATCCCGCATCAAGTTCGCACTATTAAGCTTCTTTACTGTTTTTTTTTTTAAATTTTGTTGTAATAATGCCTGTAATTACTACTTATTTACGTGTTCTCGTTTTGATGGTGTGGTTTGTGAAGACTAATAAATATATTCTTTCTTTCTTTCTAATTATTTCTAGCCTATGTTATATTTTTTTGCTTGAAATAAAGTGTTTATGAAAGTTGCATGCTCTGTGTCATTTTTGGAAAAAGTCTATTTGAAGGTTACAATTACAAAAATTACGGAGTAACATTGAAGTTATACTATTAATTTCTTATTTTAATCCTAAACATCGTACTCGATGGCACTGCTGTATAAAATCTCGTAATTATTATCATAAAATGTCTCACTAAACTCATAGATAAGTCTGTGGTATCACCTACTTAAATATGTGGATTTTGAATACCTAGTAAAAACAAAAACTACTAGGAGTGGGCGATACAAATCATACATAGATACAATATCTATATATCGACACAATATCCAATATCTATATATCGGACGGCGTACAAACTATGTATTACAATATCGTTCGAGTGGCACTGCACAGAACCACACAATAATAATAATGTAAATTATCTATGATACTCTTTTTTTTTTTTTTTTTTTTTTTTTCTTAAAAAAACATTGCCCCACACTAGGATTTCTACTGTATCGTGGGTATAGTTTACAAACATACATGTCACATGCACGAACAGCCAGACCCGAAACAACTATCTGTAGATCATACAAATATTTGTTCCGTGCGGGGATCGAACCCGCGACACGTAGCGCAGAAAGCTAATCACTTAGCCACTGCACCAACCGTGTCGTCAAAACTCTGAAAACATAGATTCGACCGAACCGCTGCACCACTTACGTTTCAGAATATCATAGATTCAACCAATACGCCAATATGCCAGTAACGTGTGGTACTACTTTAGTTTCCGAGTCCCATAGATTCCGACCAATATATAGATATTGAAATTTATAGATTCGATATCTGATATTCAAAACCGATATAAAGATACGATTCAATACAGCGTAAAGACGATATTACCCAAGCTACTAAAACAAAATTAAAATGGCTTAAAACTGGCTTTAGTTCAGTCTGTTTTTCTGTTCTATAAGGAATAAAATATGAAAACTGTGTAGACTTTCAATTCTGTTTTATACTTTACAGTTTCTGTCTACTATCCACTTAATTTTATCATTTCATTGCCGATATGCCTCACGATCTTTACAACAGTAAATAAGATACTTATAAACCAGTCACTCCTAGCATTCAGGATACACAAACTAAGAAAAACATATTCACAAACTTATTTTACGAATTTTTCCGAGCATTTATACGCATGTTCGAAAAGTCGTTTGTCCCGATCTTTACGACAGACGCAACGCGTTCGAACATCAATCGTCACTTTATCTGTCACGTCACGTACTCAGAAACTACGAGGGTATCAAGATATTTGTCGTAGTGTAAGAAAAATGCAAGGTCATGAACGCGTTTTTACACAGCAAAGTGAAATTGTGATTAAGAAAATTACCTACACAGTTAGCCTTATGAATAAAAAAATATACTCTATATAAATACCTCAGATCCACAAAAAATCTACAACCTCAGAATAAATGCCTCCGTCCTCAGCCCAACCCAAGTCCAATGTTTGCAATCACTTCGTTACGAACAGAGCAGATACCATTAAGACTAATCGCCTATATAGCGCTCATTGTTCTACGTATAATCCTTAGTCTAAATACCCGAACTGCTATCGCAAATTCAACCTTATTACTTAGCATTACAGTTTACAGTTGAATGGTGATTGTTACCAATATGGTCGTGATCATGCTTCGCGTTTAGTAGCCTAATTGTAGTGAGAGATAGGTGTAACGAGACGTGTAATGCTGGCAGTGTTTTAGAGAAGTGACGTCATTAAGGGTATGTATTGGTTAGGCCATGCTGTTAGTCGGTGAGGGATTAAGGTTTATCAGCTGATTATGGTTCAGTATGAGAGGACTATGTGACCATCAAATCCGTTGAACGGAGTGGATTGTGTGATAAAGGCTTACGCAGCCTAAATCAACTATATACGTTCGTTGAAACTGTACTAAAAGGCACAAACGGTGAGTTTTTTCAGTCATCCACTGAATTTCAGCTGCCGATTCAGAATGTAGCCGTGCTACGGCCTCTAAGTTCATTTACACAGAAACGAACGTCGGCGCCATCACTATAGATTTTCTACTGTGTCTACTTTGCGTCACTTGGAGACAATGCAATTCCAAATGTTTTTTTTTTATACAACCTGTCTTACTTTTTTTACAAACATTACTGTTACCTTTAAATTACTTGATAATGAAGCCGTTTACCAACATCACCACAATCGTACGTATATCAAATTACCATATACAAATCATTATAAAATCACAATAGCGATGTGAAACCCTTCAATCTGTCGATGCTTAGGGCTGGCAGTCCACTTTAATCCCGGAATCCCGGGAACTCGGCTAATTGAACGTCGCCTTTATCGAGCCATTGTGAACGTAATTGGAAATGTCAAAGCTGGTATAAGCTGTAATGAAAGTCTTATTCTTTGTTTACTTATACCAGGGGAGTGGGGAAGTTGGTTTGAAGGTGTGAAATGTAGTAGGTTATATTTTCTTGTTAATAAAAGATACCTACATAAATGAGTAGTTCATTTTATATTGCTGAACTTGTGTTCTCAGTCAAAATCAAAGTCTTTTATTTCAACTGGGTTAAGTAATTTCGTAATTTAGGGGCTTATGGAGTTATAGTTCTAAAAATATTTCGGTAAATAGAACCAATGTATTAACACCTAACATTATTCTACTAAATGTTTCGTAGTTGAGAAGTCGTTGTAATTACATTTCTTATGTTACTTGTAAAATGGAAGGAAATAGTTGAAGGCACTCTAAGTAACTGAAACGAAATGCGAAACACATTCCAGGAATGTCCCGGAGATGCTATTGTGATAGTCGAGACGTTTTTACGAAGGTTGCATGGAGAAAACACAAATAATTATTAAGTCTATGAGCGAGGAAGCTTAATAGTGTAGAAGTTATGAAGGCGGTAGGAGTCTTTAAGTATAGCAAAAGATGGGGTTCTCCACAATAATTAGTGACCTTAAAATGACGACCCGGGTACGTCTTAAAACTGCGGCCAGACACCGGAGGACGGGCAGCAGCGTCCTCTCACTAATCGGTGAGCCACTGCGATCCCCAAGCCGCCTGCCAAGCGTGGGGATTATGGCAAACCCCCCCTTGAGGGAGGCCTTCGTTCAGCAGTGTACGTCTGCTGGCTGATGATGATGATGATGATGAAAATGACAAAATCGCGTAGCGGGAAGTTATAGGGACATTGTGTAAGATCTAACATTTCAAAAATAAATGATTTGAATTAATCTTCTTCTTCTCCTTCTTAAGGTGCCTCTCCGACTAGCAGGATATCTCATCTAAAATTATCTACAAAAAAATGTTACTCGAAAAATACTCAAATCATAAAACTTCGATCTATAGCATATTCGAATGCGCAACCTATTCCGTAAAAAGTCATTTCTCTCTCACTCCTATCTTTTAATATTTTTATAAAGTAACTCTTCTGTCTCTAGTATCGTGGGGGATCTCCCCATTATATCATTACACATTATAGTAATTCCTGTAGTAGGTAATCAGAGGCACATCAAGCCTCACGCTCATCTGAAAGTGGGCCCCACTTGGCCTGTACTCGAAACACGATCCCTTTGATTCGAACCGTTACAAATTTGAACCGAATTGTACCTGAAATACCGAAGTCACGACCGTGAGAATCGAAGCTCTCAGGCTCTGGATTCCGGAATTACGGTCAGTAGGCAAAAGGCAAGTCCTATTCGAGGAAATCAAATTACGTGTACCAGCAGCTAACGGGAATCCTTAAGCCAAACTAAGGTGAAGGTAGTTTTTTTAAACGAACTAACTAAATTGTATAAAATATGATTGTAAATAGAAGTCGTAACGACAATCTTTGCTGTCGTTTATATTCCACTGTTGTCTGCATTGTTCTGTGAGCACAAAGATTGTTGCTATTGTAACTCGTAGCAAGATTGTACATGTAACACATGTTGTGTTACGTTAAAAATTGGCACGCACGAAAATGTGGTTTGAGAATGGGGTGATTATCTAAGATACCTCTAAAGGAGGTAATGCTGTAATATGCAATAACAGAGAATCATTCACATTTGAAACAATTCGGTTTCAGCAATACATACATAATGCATTCAAAACCCAACAGAAGGCAATGGTTTCAGTTAGTGTTCACCTATGTTCCAGATATTTTCATACCTGTGTCTGAACTATTTACTAACAGAAACATCATCAATGTCTACGGCCCTTTGATTTCATATTCCATTGCATCTTTCCAATAACCTTTTCAATGACTTTCGTTAATGAAGCCATAGTAACTGTTCAATGGACCGAGTGTAACAACTTTGCCCTCGTTCCCTTAGCAGAGGTTTAATGTGTTTGTCTGTTAATAAAAAATAAGTAGGTATTCTTACGTGCATTATACTACATTAAGCTTTATATTTTTGTGGGTTTATTTACTAGAAAGATGGCCTAGTGGTAGGTATACCTCAACCACTAGGATATGAGGCAGTCTGGTTTATTAACTTTAGTACGGTACCAATTTCTGTATAGAGGTAAGAGAAAAACCTGCGAAGGTAGTGATTGGTTTTAGTCTGTAAAAATAAACGAATCTGATCCCTGGCAACTTGGTAATGAATATTGGCCAAGCTTTCCTTCACATAGGCCTCGTAAATTTAAGAATTAGGTTAATAATATTGGAAGTAGGCCTTTGCAGAACATTGAGCCCTTAGCTAAACTTAACAACACGGTCGGCGTAGTGGTTAATAAATCGACTGCTGCGCTACGTGTCGAGGGTTCAATTTCCGCACAGAAAAACGCGTTTCTGGTCTTTGTGTATGTGAATACATGTGTTTGTAAATGCACCCAAGATACAAGAAATATTCATAGTATTAAAAAAAACCATCATGAGTAAAGAAAATATTATCTATCAAAAAATATGTAAAGTGGTCTAACATCGTCTCTTTATTTCGCGATTATGAACATGCATGTTTGTATAATGCGACCCTCACCTCCGATGTCTAATATGGCACCCTTAAATAATATTCGCGGAGCATGATAACCACACATACAGATTCTGTTTACACTTCATTTCCTCGTCAGGGTTGATGAAGAGCAATAGAGGCAACCTTTAATCTACAGCGTTTGATTTTTACAAACACATCCTTTGCTCGCAATAATTGAAGTAATTTATCCAATCAGCAAATGTGAGAGGATTATATGTGTGACAATTTATAAGTTATAGGAGACGAAAAAAATATAAAACTCAAAAGTCGCTATTTAGTCCAAACTGAATTGATTTAACAATAAATATAACGAACATACTTCTGTCCTAAATTCTGTCAGAGGTTCGATTTTTGCA
Organism: Shargacucullia verbasci; assembly: GCA_947562105.1. NCBI lineage: Eukaryota > Metazoa > Arthropoda > Insecta > Lepidoptera > Noctuidae > Shargacucullia > Shargacucullia verbasci. The sequence goes on from OX387280.1 coordinate 16,070,784, forward strand.
CGGAAAAAATATTTGCATGGTCTTCAGATAGATTTTTCAGGTCTGATTGTGACATGTACATATGTTTCTAAACTGTACCCACGATACAGAAAAAATATTAAAGAGCAGCATTTAAAAAAAAGAAATAGTATATAGTACATACAGAGCTAATGATTCCCAACCATAGGAACTCATTTTGATTCCCAACCTAGTTGTCATTGAATAATATCAACACAATACAAAAAATATCGCTTCAACTAACAATTTAGACCAACCTTTGAGTGTTGAACTCTGATTGATATTTTAATACGGACACCACTGATAAATATTTTTTGACTTCACTAATTAATTCTACACACCGCTTGTGTGTTACCGATCGCTGACATTATTTCCGGGATAAAGTCTAAATTAACCCGGGCACCGATTACCGGTTTTACGGGATTCCAGAGTATCGATATTGAAAGCCCTACTAGCGATAATACAAAATGTTGGCTAAACCTTTGCTTAGAACTTTTAAACAATAGGTATACCTACCTATAAGCTGTTAGACGTAGGTGGTTCAGTATATTATATGACAAGAGACTTAAAAACGAGTTGTAGGATGAGACGGTTAAAGGCGCAACACTACAACCGAACTAAAACTCAAAACTTTCTAGACTATTCTACTACAGTTCCCTCGCAATATACAAAGTGGTAGGTGCCTATTTAATGGTTCTTTAAATGACTCATCTCTACATGATTAAAAACAGAAGCCAACGGTTTTTATTTCGAATAGGCCTTTGCAGGCACTTTTAAAACGTTATGAATCTAGGTCCACGGTTACAAAGTTGGTCCTATGGAGAAGACACCAGCAAGAAACTCCATGTATACTCTTTTCACTTTGTTTAGAACGTGAAGGTAGCTATTTAAAAATAAAAAATAAAATACTCTTAGAATGCAATATTACTTTATAGAGTTTGTTTCGGCGTTTCTTCTCAGAGATAGTCTATAGGAAATGCCGACACCATCTTGCAAATAAAAAATAAATCATTTCATTTATGTTTTATTTCGTTTCATTTCATTTCAACATCATCATCATCAGCCAGAAGACGTCCACTGCTGAACGAAGGTCTCCCCCTTAGACCACCACATCGAACGACATTCCGCCACTTGCATCCATCGGTTGCCCGTAACTCTCACAATGTCGTCGGTCCACCTAGTAGGAGGCCTTCCTACGCTGCGTCTTCCGGTTCGTGGTCGCCACTCGAGAACCATTCTTCCCCATCGGTTGTCCGTTCTTCGAGCGATGTGGCCTGCCCATTGCCACTTCAGCTTGCAAATTCTGAGAGCTATGTCGGTGACCTTGGTTTCATTTCAGCACACACGGACTACTATATGAGATAATAAAATAAAATAAATTAACATTTCATAATAAAATGCTCAAGTAATCAATATTTAATATGGAACCACTGCCAATGACATAGAACAATGCGTCTAATGTGGTACCTATACGGTGTAATGGCACCATTATAGTAAGAGCCTGCCCCCATAATCTTCATGAGATCTTTTTCACTCCCACTACAGAAGCCTTCGTTTAACTGAAAATGCAAATGCCACCTCCTTTCTATTATGGTTTGAACAAAATCCCTGTGCAATGCCAGTAAGAATAGCTTAAACTTGCAGACTAGTCTCATTGCTAACAAGTTTTAACAGGCGCTTTGTATTTACTTTGTATATTTATAAATGTTTGTTTACATGCTTCTTCTGTTTAATACATTTTCCGACAAAATGATCGGAGCCTCGTTGAATATTATTGTGTTTTTGCATTTGCTTTACAAGTAAACCCAAATATATTAATGTAGAAAATTCTGAAAATCTATTTCTCTCATTGTAATCTGTTCTAGATCGACTTGTCTAACAACCAATATCATTGACCAACAACCTATTAGGTATAGTTTAAGACCACTTTATGTACAACTTCTGTACATTGAATAAATAAAGTTAAATATTAAAAAGTATAAAAATCTCTTTGGGTAAAACCTCATTGGTCGCAAGTGCGACTGCTGAGCGTGAGGTCCTAGGTTCGATTCTCGGGTCGGGCAAAATGTTATTAGATTTTTCTGTATGAAAATTCTCAGTAGCAGCACGGAGTCCGGAACTGCGCCCGATAGATTGCTAGTGGCTCGCTCCCTATTTACATGGGAGAGGAGTCAATAACGGCATCGGCGAAATGTAGGTGTACAATAGTACTCCTCTGCCTTAGCCTTCGGGGAATACAAGCGTGATGCTATGTTATGTTTATTTGTTAAGAGTAAATAGTTGTTATGCGAGCAGCTGTATGTTTTTTTTTTTAATTTAATATAATACATTACAAACTACAACACATTACAACAATCATCCCAATTTAAGTAGAACATAGAACTTCTAAACTTCTCGTCAGTCAAATACCATTATTATTACACAAGCCTCCAAAATTTTCACCGGCACACAGATTAATAGAGGAATTAAACACAATACTAAGATTAATAGTATTCCCCGGTAGAGTGGAACCGGCGTCGAACTGGCGACCTTCCAAAGTGAAGGCAATTTGTCAAACGTACCTTCGCCTGAACTAATTATCAAGGTATCGGCGCCTGACATGAGAGCTTGTTAAGGTGGAGATGGATTGGCAGCTTTCCGAGTTGGCAATATTGTTTGAATGCAGAAATACCTAGGCGTTTGATTTGAAGGTTTGGAAAATGCATGGTGCCGGCAAATCAATTTTTTTTTTTATCTTAGATCTAATAAACGATGTCCACTAGCAACTGGAGTACCTACCTACTACATTTCTTTTTTATAAAACGTTTCCACACACTAGGTTTTCTCCTGCGTCGTGAGTACAGTTTACAAACATACATGTCACATACACACACAACCAGACCCGAAACCACTTTCTGTAAATCGTACAAATATTTGTTTCGTGCGGGAATCGAGCTCGCGACACCTAACGCAGAAAGCTAACCACTTAGCCACTACGCCTACCGTGTCGTGAAAAACAAGTTAAAGTATATTCACCAATATAATTCTCCAACACATTTGCATAAACACGCAGTTTATAATATTCATAAGCCATGCAAACACCAGACATAGTGATAGAAGGAATTTCAGAAACTGACTCTCTCGGTAGCATCTCGGACATTGGATTCGAAATTTACAGGCGGCCTATTTCCGAGGCACAATTGTGCCTGGGAAATAGGCCGCCTGTAAATTTCTAATAACAGCTTCACCTCTGCTTAAATCTTCGGCGTATACAGCCGTGATGCTATATTATTTTACGTATGATATCTCCTAGCTGTATTGCCAAGAAACGTCCAATAGGATCGTTGGTGTCAGTTTAATCGCTGCGAATAACTACTTAGGATTTCCCTATGCAAACGAGGGTATAAAAAGGAACAATATAAGCAGCAAAGATTCCTTTATTCCCTCCGAGATTAGTACAGATACGGATATTATCTTCATTCGCCGCTCCACAATGCGACTTTTTCTAAAAGAATATAGAACAAACGCCACCATTTGTATTGGCCTTAACTGGAACGAATCCAAATTAGCGTAAAGCCGAGGCTTTCGAGCTTAAGGTACGTAAGGCTGTTTGCGCATTGGACGACATGCAATGGCATAATGCGATTTTCAAGGGGTTTTCATTTAGTAAGAGAGATGTTATCGAGATTATATCCAACGGCTTGACATTATGTATATAGCATTTAGATAACTCTAAGTACACAAAATGGTATGCTTACATAATAAGCCCAACAATTCCTTGTCTTACATGGTTGAAGATCGTTTCATAATTCAATAAAACATAGATTTCTGATTGTGTAACCATCATTATATCATAAGACTTGTATGATTATGATGATGAGAAGTTCTTATTCAAATAGAGTTCGATAACGATCGACTCTCGTCCGTCTGCATAGGATAGTTTTGTCGCAATTCGCAAAAGTATGCAGCCAGCCTTACGGCCAGACAAAATTCGCCAACGTCAAATTCTCAGCGAGACGATCACCAGTTCGCTGTTTCTCTTGAATATTGGCACTACTATACATAAGCTTTGTTTTTTATTATTATTGTGAACTAGATTTGGCCCCCGACTAATTTCGCGTGGATCCAGGATAATTTGGTTCGTGATTCTCACAATTAGAGCTGATCAAGGAGATAAACTTGGAATGTTTCAGTCATAACATATTTAACGGACAGGTTAACTGAGAAAGTGATTTTAACTGTATTTACGAAATGTTAGTAGGCTAACATATATTCTAACAGAAAACTGCAATGACTCTTTTCCCAATGCCACGGCGATGCCCAGCCCCCGGAAAATTATTATGCGATTTAATACAGCTAGATCATTTATTTATTAATTATGATAGACACTCATAATTGGAATCAACAGGATCGGATCAAAAAACTATGTACATTGTTTAACTGTAAAAATTGTTCAGTTCTTATTATGGACGTGTATCGTAATTATCCTGCAGGACCTCACGCTCAGCGGCCGCATTTGCGACCATCAAATCCATGAGGCAGGTTGGCAAAACGTATACCTGGACTGACTTCGCTTGGACTGTACTTGTGTATCGTCACTCAAGTGTTTTCATGTTCCCCGCATACTGTGCTACCCACCATAAATTTACATAATGCCAATGCTTTGACCCTAATTTCCTAATAGCATTAAATGTACTGATTAGAACCCGACATGTGCATGTCAACCAGCGCTAATTGGATACGCAGCAAGATGAATGGCTGACCAAGATGTATAGCAAGACAGTCATGAGTCTTAGTAAGATATATCTACAGGGTTATTTAAAAATTACCAGCAGTTGTCATAGGAAATGCCGACGCCATCTAGATTAAACAAGACGAGTAAGTCATTGAAAAATCCTAATTGCAAAATAAATAATTACATGACTACCTCATTGGTGTAGTGGTCGTAATCGCGACTGCTGAGCGTGAAGTCCTGGGTGCGATTCCCGGGTCGAGCAAAGTGTTTTTGGATTTTACTGTTTGGAAATTCTCAGTAACAGCACGGAATCTGGAACTTTGCCCGGTAACCCTTCGGGGAATACAGGCGTGATGCTTTGCTTATCTGTTCCTGTGATTTGGCACTGATCCTCCATACAAAACCATCCTTCTTTTAATATAACACACATTAATCTCACATAACACGACATAACGTATGGTCGTAAATACGCTATTAAATGACTCTAATTAAAATTTAACGGTTCAATCTGTCTGTCGTTAATAATAATTGGTAGTACGTCACTCTTGCTCAGTAATTACGTCGTATATTATATAAAGGTGTTCTTCTCATAAATCTTTATTAATAATTTGCGACATTTATACTTCGTACACGAGTAGGTATGTTAGTTTATAAGTTCGGTGGAACGTGGCGTGAGAAATAATGAGTTAATTTTCAAGCTTAGTCGAGTGGGCTTTCCTTGACTTCGGGACGCGATCACGCGACACACGCGTTTGTATAATTTAGACATGCGTGTGTAACCCGTCAAATATTTATATCGATACAAATATTAAAACCTGCTCAATGGGCCAACATGGCAGCACGACGAATCGGCGCTTATTATTCACCGTAGTGTCGTTGGATCGACTAAGGTTCTTTATGAGACCAGTGAGCAACATATGTAATTTCAGATTTATGATTGAACTACTGATTTTGTTAGTTGATACATCTAAGATCAAAAACACGTTTAAGATGACTGATTTTTTTTTTGTGTTGCTTCTTATAACTGAAGCAGACCATAAAAAGCAAATACAGTTTTTTGTTTTTTTGCTGATTTTATAATAACAATATTATAAAAAATAATTTTTCCACATTCCTGACTGAACACGGAAATCTCCGCCGTCATGCCTTCCTTACTAAAGTCTGTAATCAACTTAAACAGTAGGTACTTATGTTCTCTCGTGGAAAAGCAGCACAATCTTGCACTCGAATAACATTATTTACAAAATGGCGCCTATAATATTGAAACTCGTGCAGCTGAGACGTGCATCATTAACTACAGTTACAGAAAATTGCTAACAGACTAACTATTCTATTAGGTACTAGCGACCCGCCCCGGCTTCGCACGGGTAGCACACAACACTACAAAAAAATAAATATATTTTATGTTCTGTTCGCTACCAAATTTCACAGGATCACCCGGTGGACTAATCTGAAGATTACCTAAAAATTTCATTAAATTCGCTTTAGCCTTTTTGGAGTCCATAGGGAACATACATACACACATTCATATAGATAGATAGATAAGGCTAGGAAAACAGCAGAAATATAAAATTAAAATTGTATATGCTGTTTTCGACAATCATTTTAGTGCACTTTCAGCTTGCTTTGATGCTACTACATAATATAATGGATTTTGATTCTAGAGTATATGACACCAAAGATCACCTACAGTATTCTGGTAGTTGTAAGCACGGCTGCTGAATAATTCCCAATAGTAGTTTGGGTTCAGTGCCGGATTAAGATTACTTGATGCCCCAAACAGGGGTGCAAGAAAAGAGGCTCCGCGAGTGACGAATTATGAGATCATCTGGCAAACCCTGGGCAGTCATCCTCAATATCACCATTGCTGACTGACTAATCTTTTCACTACGGCATGAGCGAACTCCATGTTATAGCTTGTGCTTACTGGATAGAAGTACCAGCTTAGAGTTTGCCTCGCCTTTTACACTGATGTTGTTCTTATGTACCTAAGAACAACATCAGTTAATCGTATTTTTGCTATGGTGTAGCTTGAAACCAAAGAAAAGTGTTTTCAAATATTCACCGCTGTTTTAAAACCCCAACACGCTACATTCTGCCTAATAGTTGTAACGTAAAACATTTTACAATTCTCTTGTCTATGCCCTCCGGCTATTGCACCCACCTGTTTCCCATGCACGATTGAAACGTTTTCTATGATAGAGAGCTCAGCTGTATTTCTATTTGTTTATGCGGGAATATTGGTTTTAGAAATTGTATGGGTTTATTTGCTTGAATGTTTAATATATGACCCGAATAACAGCTTTCGTTTTCTTGACTGCCGGAAGGGCGAAGACTCAATTGGTTTTTTTAATAATGGTTGGTGGCGATAAGGCTTTCCTCTAAGCTAAGGAAGTCCTGGATAGTATGCCAGTACCAGTACCGTGTATGAGTGACATGAGTGTCCGTGCTTTTTTTACCGTCCGTGCAAATAATTATGATATTCCTCATGTATGGCCAATTAGCTAGTCAAAGTCAAAGTTTTTTACACAAAGGCCTTTGCAGGCACTTTAAAAAAGTCGAGATTCTATTTGCACGGTTTCAAAAGGAAGTAGGTCCTATAGAGAAGAGACCGGCAAGAAACTGCATGGATACTCTTTTCAAAAAAAGTTAATTTACAATTTCAGGCACAGAACATATTATTTCGATGTTTACAATTAATAATCTATACATTACTCGTATATAAAAAAGAACCGTCAAAACAAAAGCATGTAAGTCAATTTAAGTTCTACGATATCGTTATCAAGATTGATTTACAGAGGTAAGCGAGCTCTTCACTAGTCGCCGAACTGTTAGACTGAAAGCTAGCCCTGACATAGACGCTTAGACTTAGGCCAATAATTTATCTATTAGTACTTTTCTCTATCAAACAATTTTCTATACAGTAATTCCCTATGCAGAATATCTCCTAGAACATAATTTATTTTCCTTATTTGCTGCATAACCAGACCACAAGGTTAAGTATAAATAAATATTCAAAAGGTTAATGTAAGCGTTGACCCTATATCTCGAGGGAGCAACTTCCTGAATGCATTTGCGACACATCAGGGCACTTCCGGCCGGAAGAGCAGTTATAAACTGGAGTATCCGGTGGGAAATATACTTGTGTTATGGAAAAATTATTAGTAGATATTATGTTCATGTTTTATGCTTTGGGTACGTAGAAGGAAGGCAAGATTTTTTGGATAATGTTATTGTTGGGTTTTTCTTTATATTAGTAGGTTCTATGTACTATCAAATGTGCATAGGCCATGTTTACATGTGTGATCGGTGAAATGGATCAGACTGGACAGTTTTTTTCTTTTAACTTTGCCCCACACTATGATTTTTTCTGTGTCGTGGATAAAGTTTACAAACATACATTTCACATACACACACAACCAGACCCAATACAACTATCTGTAGATCATACAAATATTAGTTACGTGCGGGAATCGAACCCGCGACGCCTAGTGCAGAAAGCTAATCACTTAGCCACTGCGCTAATCATGTCGTCACTGAACTGTCAGGGTACCACTGCCTACGCCTTCGCAAAACATTACCTATAGTTACCTATTTCCTATTACCTACAACTACGTACATACCATACAACATACTACATACTATGTTGACCCGGGTACGTCTTAAAACTGCGGCCAGACACCGGAGGACGGGCAGCAGCGTCCTCTCACTAATCGGTGAGCCACTGCGATCCCCAAGCCGCCTGCCAAGCGTAGGAATTATGGCAAACCCCCCCTTGGGGGAGGCCTTCGTTCAGCAGTGGACGTCTTCTGGCTGATGATGATGATGATGTACATAAAGTGTTACTAACTTCATATAAAAACAAAAATAGCTGTATTTCACTGCCTTAATGAAAAACTGACACTAAAATAATTTCCACATTTCTGATAGTAACTTCAAGGAACTTTGTAGTGCTTATTCTGGAATATAATGATCATACTCACAAAGGCGAGGTCACTGACAGAATGTCAGGTGCGATATTATTTTTTATTCGTCTCTATATATCATCTCGAGGCCCTAACAATATAGTTTTGGTTGGTACACAGATGTTGGAAGATATGTGGAGGTGTTAATGATGATATTACCGGAATAGTACAAAATGTCCACTAACAAGACTTATTTATGTAGAAATGAAAAGTATGTTTATTTTTTTAAAACCATGGCGTGGATATAATCTTATCCAATTTGTCTAAAACTAGCAATCAAATATAAATTACCTAACTCATTTTCGGTTACTGAACTTATATTTGTATGATATACAGATAGTTGTTTCGGGTCTGGTTGTGTGTGCATGTGAGATGTATGTTTGTAAACTGCACCCACGATACAGGCGAAATCGTAGTATGGGGCAAGGATTTTTAAACTTCATCTTTGTTTCAAAGATGACCTTAAAAATGAAATAATGAATGGAAGACAGCTTCTCGCCATCCACACAATTTAACCCTGACAACTTCCAAATATATTATAAAACAAAGTCCGTCCGCCGCGTCTGTCTGTATGAACGCGATAAACTCAAAAACTACTGAACGGATTTTTATACGGTTTCACCAATAGACGGAGTGATTCATAAGGAAGGTTTAGGTGGTGTTTAAGTAAATATGACGATGATTGTTGAAGATGGCGGAAGAAATCATGGCCGACTGGGAGCTTTACTGGCGTGTGCTGAGTAAACCGATAGAGTTATATATCCTTATTAAATTAAATAAGACCAACGTTTTATAAAAAATGCGAAGAAGGGGCGGATCGCTAGTAAAAAATAAAATGATAATAATATTTGTAGCCCAGACATCTAAACAGCCGGTTCACGAAGCCCTTCCATTCCAACATTATCATAGAAATATACAATTTCGCTTTGCTAATTACTTTTATCGTCGCGACAATTATAATTAATTGTTTTAGGGTGCTTATCACCCTCTTTGCCACTTTGCGTCTCTCAAAGAATGTCTTTTGTTCTTGAGACGGTGTCTATACTCCAGTGGCTAATCGAGAACCTAAAATGGCTTCAGATTAATATAACATTTGGGTACCTAAATATTACGACACACTAATTTGCAGACTGCGGAATATTAAGGTCCCGACTTTGATTCCTAAGAAGTTATGATAACACAATATAGTACATCACACCTATATTTCGAAGGGTTAGGCAGAGGTGTACACCGAGATTATGGTCCTTTACCGAGCACAATTCCAAATTTCGAATCGTTATTGAGAATTACAGAGAAACCTCAATAACACCCGACTGAATACCTCACTCTCCGCAATTGCGCTTGCAACCACGAGACCAATTCTCAGTAACAGGCTGGAGTCTGGAATTGTGTCTAGTAAATTACCATAAGCTCAGTTATTCCGTCATCCTTGAAAGCATTCGGGGAATACAGGCATGACCAGTATGTACGTGACTTCATAGCCCTTGGAATGCAATAACTAAAAGTGTCTAAAATGCTATATTAATAACGCCCTTTTTAACGTCACATCACTGTATTGTTTGACAGTTGGACGCCCTGTTGTCTTTCAAAGATATTGCTACGTTATATTTTCATTAAATTATTTGTGTAAAAGAAAGAATTAATGCACAATACGTTTGTAGTTAAAGTTCGCTTGTGATTTCTTTCTGAACAAGAACGCATTGAGTAACGACTGCAGAAACTTGGCGTAAGAAAGATTTATCAGAGTCAGCAATACGCAAGTGTTTCCTCGGGTGTAGCATGCGTCTATAGGTTACGGTAACCGTTTACTATCAGAACTATGCTTATTCTTCACCATAGTAGTATTAAACCACGGATTTCAACTTACCGTAAATATAAATTGTATTCATCATGTATGATATGTACAATCAAGACGCACATAATGCGATTTGAAATATCTCTTACTTGTGTTGCGCTCGCTTTTCAACATCGCATTTTGCTACAAACAATTATAGAATTCTTCTTCTTCTGTCAGCACAACTTTGGAATTGCCCTTGTCGTTGTGGAAAGATCTGGCGCAGGTACCCTGGGTAAGTAGGCAACAATTGATGTAACAAGGCTGACCGCCCAGGGTGCGCCAGCCAGACAATCACAACTATCGTTACTCGTGGAGACTCTTTTCCCCCCAAGTTATAGAATTATTAATTAGCTAGAGGTTACACATTAATTACATATAAATATTGTTTATTGACATGTCCGTTTCGTCTTTCCTCCGTGGTTCATGGTGACAGTATTCTAACGAGGGGAGGCGACCTTTTCGGGACATTTGCACCAAGAAACCAGCTAGCTTCAATAGCCTTCGAGCTATATAAGTGGTAGTGACCTTAAGACGGCGACAATAGGGGTGCGTTATTTTGGGGCCCTTGTATATTTTGAAAGGTAGTTCAAACAAAAATGGCTCGTCGAATATAAATTATTAGCAGTCTTCGTTGGCGACTTAGCCACTATGAAAATAACGTGTCTTGTCTTGTTAAAGTACGTTGATTTGAGTCACTTTCATACAAGATTTTACAAATCACGACTATGATCCGTGGCTATCCTAATAAAACTTCATCTAAGAACTAACATCATCATCATCGTTCATCTTAAAAGCATGGGTATCATAGAAAATAAGGATCCAGCAAAGAATTAAACTTTATTGAATTTAAATATTCTTTTCTTCCTCTGTTCTCACACTCTACCCTTCTCTTCTTATCTGCTACTCTATCATTCCTAAGATTGTCTGGCAGAAATAGCCTAGTGAGATAAGGCCGCCTCCTGTACATCTATCTCTGTTTGTTTTCCATTTTTTTGCAAATATTAAATTGTATTGTATAAATTCAACCACTCAACAAGGTTCAATACACTCTCTTTCTTTACCCTTAACCTTCATACATGGATAGACTCGAATATCCGTCAATAAAGCAACTGTCAGAAAACGAAAGACATTCATACGTTTTGATATCCGCCGCGAATCCGATCGGCGGATATTAACGCGTCATCGAGCACCCTACTATAGCGCTTCAATGCGAATTGAGGGCACTGTGCGGATATTCCAGAAATTTCACTATTCTTTTCAAAGTAGGTATATGAGGTAATCAAACGTTACGTATTAATTTTTCCTTTTTTCTTTGTTTCACCACTTGTTGGTTATCTACAGATAACCTAAGCGAAAACATCTTGAAGGTAAACAAATATTTATAGAAGTATTGCAAATATCTTCCAAGGATTGATCGAACCTGCAATTGGGTCACTCCGAGGCTTTTCTGTGCTGTCTATTCTACGTAAACCAATAAAATTTCTTTAATAACCTGTATGAAGAAACGATAAAATTGAACGAAGACTTCCGACCTTTCCGAACTTTTAACGAGATAAACCTTTGTTTGACCTTTGACTTTCGACTTATAACGGGACCGTTTACTGAAAAAAAAAAGGTAAATTCATATTACCAGCTTACATATAAAGCTAGAGTAACTTTATAACAAACTTTACCTACTCTAAACTTGTTGCCATAGCGATCCAATACCGATCCAATATCAGTAAATACGCACTCCGTGTCGGCCGGCTCCGCGCGGCATCGTGCGGTTTCGCTACTCCGATTCATATCGAAACCAAAACAATACCGCTGGAACAAAATACAAATACAGAATGGAAAGTTCTAGATTGAATTTTTGAAACTTAATGCCCTATGGATGTTGACAGAATTGTGGAGGGTTTAGGTCTGGAGGTAAAGTAACGAGTTTACTTAATTTCGATGTAAATAAACTATACTTGCTAATTTATTTTTATTTAGACTTAGGTATTTCTTACCTAATTCTATAAAGAAAGAAAGAAGTACATACAGCATTTTAGTTACGCTAACTTGGTTCGTTAGGTAAAGTACCTGGTGATTGAGATCGTAACAATGGAATGATCATGTACGTATTCTTATGTACATATCTGGAATTCTGTAAATATCTACTATATTGTGTCATATTTGTCATGGCTTCTTCTTAAATCCACTTATGGATTTCACCAAATTGTACCTGCACAATATCTTTCAGGCTGATCGTACTCGGAAAGTTAGGTTTATTTCGATCTTGCAAAGCAATTAAGATTTAAGGAAAAAAACGATACTGTAAGACTTAAATATTTCCTATTTTAGGTAAGCAATACTCACGCACATTGGTTGTATCTCTGATGTGGTGCTCAAAAGCGGCTATATCCCAATTGCTTAAGAGCTAGAGGTCGTGACTTCTAACCCCACTCGTTGCACTGTTGGCGTGGATTCCCACGATATGCATATTAAACTTAATCGAAGGGTCAACAGGAAGACAAGAACTGCGCTACCAAACTTTAGAAATTATACGAAGCAAAATATTATAGTAAGGTAAGTTTAGTTTTTTATATGTAGTTAGACCTCTACAAATTTGTTCCTGTGTTCTATTTTGGTCTAGTCTGCTAGCGTGAGATATTTTTTTTATAAAATATAGTACCTACATATTATAGTGACTTACGAAAATAGGTACCTTTGGTACAAAAAAACGATATTTCGTGTAATGTAACATACCATCACGCCTATATTCCCCGAAAGGTTAGGCAGAGGTGACCTCTTGAGTACCCACATTTCGCTAGTGCCTCCATAAGTCCCATTTAATAGCGAGCAAGCTTGTTGTTCAAAATCCGGACAGGTACTCATATTTTACTATCAGAAAAACTCAATAGCACTTAGCCTGCCTGAATCGAACTCAGGACTACTGTTCTATATAACGATGCGACACAGGTAGGTATTTTGAAACCTGAAAGTTAAAATATTGACTTAAACAAACCAGAAGCGTAACATGGATAAGAGAAAATCTCAAATAGCTGAAACACGATTCTTACGCCTGTGTATATTACTTCATACTCGTACTTATTTTCAATTTATGTCAGTTATGTGTTTACGGAGACAGAATAAATTACTCGTAAGTATTTATTTAATAACAGTAAGAGCTGGTATTTTCAATTGTCAGATAACGTATATATCTGAAGAACAAATATAGCGGTTGACATATTTTCTATACAATGATTGTGAAATCGCAAAATTCATTTCTCAGATCAAAGTTATCTGACTATTGAAAAATCAGGCCTATGAGATCTAACGCTAGAAACCAGTACATACATTATTGATTAAAAATGCGCGGCTCTTCAGCGTGAGCTCCCGGGTTCGATTCCGAGGTTAAGCAAGGTTGATATTGAGGTAATATGAAATTCTCAGTAGCAGCCCGAAATTATCACATCGCTCGAAGAACGGACAATCGATGGGGAAGAAAGGTTCTCCAGTGGCGACCACGAACGGGAAAACGCAGCGTAGGAAGGCCTCCTAGGTGGACCGACGACATTGTGAAAGTCACGGGCAACCGATGCATGCAAGTGGCGGAATTTCGTTCGACGTGGTTGTCTGAGGGGGAGGCCTTCGTTCAGCAGTGGACATCTTCTGGCTGATGATGATGATGATGAGCCCGAAACTTGGATTGGAGGAAAATGGATTCACCGTTCCGTGGGACTTAATAACGGTACCAGCGAAATGTGGGTGAACAATTATAGTACACTGCCTAACCAGAAAATGAAATAAAAACCGTGATGCTATGTAATAAGTATAATAATTTGATTAACATTTTCAAACATCTATGTACTGCATACTCGTACATGCTGTTCAGTATTAAAAAAATGCCCACTCGATAGATAACTAGCGTCATATAATATAGGCAGTTGTACCTTGAGCCCAAATGTTCACTCTTTCAACTACTACTCGGTATTCTGTAACTGTCTCTGCTCACCCCACAAACCGCATTCACTCAACACATTAAATCTACCTAGGTAATACCACGCTAAAGAGCTTTCATCTCAGGCCGTAATATTGCCCGTACGAATCAAAGAACACTTTCACAATATTTACTTTCACGTGAGTGAGATAGTACTGTCGACCACAAAAGTGTTTGTGTGTTTATTTATGTACGATACTGTATGTGTACTCTGTACTATATGTGTCTGTGTATGTGTTGTGTGTAAATTGTTGTTTATGGAGAATTTTCTGGATGTATGTTATTGTTTTGTGTGTTTGGTTTCATGTCTTCAATTATTTTTAGATGATGTAATGTTTGTGTCTGTGGCGTTCGTCTGTTTCTTTATTTTTACTTTCTTTTTTTTTAGTTTCATTGTTCGGAATTTACCTTTCTTTTTTGTATATAACCAAAATTGGTGAATCAAAGCAGTAATTAAATTACTTCAAATTAGTTCATACTGGGTTACACATCTGTAAAGTCTAAAAGACAAAAGACAATACATTTAAAATCAGAGTAAATCATCACATGTGCTTCGCATACCTACGTAAATATGTTTGATGAAATTATTTTCAAAGTTCCTCTTATAAAATCTTAGAAACTAAATATTTTTGACTTTGCCTGTCGCACGATTTTCTTCGGCAGCTAAATTTAAATTACCCTTGCAGACGTTGCTATGGGACTTCGAAATTGAATTGTAAACTGTTTCTTAACGAAGTATTCAAAAGTAAAAAAGTTTTTGGTTCATGCACTCTGAGACTAGTGCAGCTTACTAAATTCGTAGTATTGTGTTAAAGGTCCCAGCATTCGTCCTTAAATCAAGATTAAGAAAGATTAATCAAAAACTTCATAAACGAAGTTTTACAATAATTTGTTAACACTGGTGTGATCGACTGTCTGTATTTATATCTCGCTTTTAATACCTTTTTCACGAAAACATTTAAACTTTGATCGAAAGTTAAACGTTATTACTGGAGTTGCTAAACTTATTTTTTTATTTAAAATGAGTTCTACGACGATGAGTTTAATGTGCTAAATGAAAAACTGATTGTATCTTGTTTAACAACACCAAAATTGAAAAATTAGTACATTCGCAGTAGGTATTTATAACGTGTCCATTGCATGATGATGTTGATGAAGGCTTATTTAGAACTTTTACTACTTTATTCACTTTGATTAACAATCATATTACTACTCCTAGACCACAATTCAGCAACGATAATCTCATTCATGATAAATTTCCAGAGTAATTTGTACGTAATTTCGATATACGCTTGTACATTATTTAAATAATTTCAACCATTGCTTGCATGAGGCTGTTATTAAGTCCCATGTAAAAGGGGGCGAGCCCTATTGCCATCAACCGAGCACAGTTCCAAATTCTAAGCTGCTACTGAGAATTTCTTTCTATACAGAAAATCCCAATAACACTTTACCCGAACCGAGAATCGAAGGCGCACTTGCGGTAACTAGACCAATGACTCAATCAAACCAACCATTTAAGTCATTCAACACCATATTTATGAATGCTTACCGCACAAGAGACAATTAGTTCCTAATACCGTACTATTGTTTTGTCTAGTAACACAGTAGCAATGATATTTCACACACCGGTTGCTTCTAGAAGGTAACCCACGTAAGGTATCCGTCATGTAGTTGCTGGCAATCATTCAATTATTTCCCCCTATAAAGGGGAGAGCGGGGCCGCAAATAAAGTGGACCAACAAATTACATAATTTGCCATCGAGAACTAAATTGGTGTAAGCCTGAATGCAAACGACATACAAATGACGTGCGATTTTTTATGTCAAAAATAGAACAGTTCTTACTAAGTATATTTTTTATTCTTTGTATACGTCAACCTCCGCAAACTACAAATAGTTTTTTTTCTTTATTTAATGGCTTTATCGCTGGTTGAGTCTTTCATAAATTATGAATGTGACATTTCGAAATTCAAAATTATTTATTCAGAATGGACTATAAATAGGGCTTTTTGAACGTCAAAAGTTATTTCAAAGACAGAACTCATTCGCCCTTGATTTTTTTATCGCTTAATTCAGTTTTTTATTTACAAACCGACAAAATTAGAAGACGATTATGTCTCATACTGCATTAACAAATAAATAAAAGTTTGACGACACGGTTGGCGCAGTGTCTAAGCGATTAGCTTTCTGCGCTTAGTGTAGCGGGTTCGATTACCGCACGGAACAAATATTTATATGATGTGACTCGTCGTGTGTGTATGTGACATGTATGTTTGTACAAATGTACCCACGACACAGGAGAAATCCTAGTGTAGTAAAAAACGACGTAGCATCCAGCTCAAACATCGTCCACACCTGCATGTAATGCTTGCCAGTGATCGACAAAAACTTGATTGACAAATGACCCTTTATCTGACAAAAGGTGGGTTGGCAGCAGCATATAGATACATATGGTAGGAGATCAGCTGCCTGGATGTGAACAGTACCTACATTCTAAGCCCTTTGTCCGACCTTAGTATTATGCGATAAGTGACAATTAATGTTTATAGCTAGAAAGAAGTAACTAGCATTACTACAATATCATAATACTAGGAATTTAAAAACATTTATGAGTATGTAGTACCTATGTTTATAAAAGTCTACAATTCATAAAAATCACTCAGTGGGAATGTGTCAAAGCAATGAAAATGCAATCCTTATAAACTTGGCTTTGATATTAGGTATTTATGTAGATACAATTTTGTTTCTAATTTATTTGATAAAATTGTTTTTAATGCACATATTGAAATACTGGTATCAATATAGGTATGACTTCTTATAACATTGTTTTTAATGCACATATTCAAATACTCTTTGACTTCATTCAAATAATAATAATTTGATTCAAATAATTGAGACACCGGAGGACGGGCAGCAACGTTCTCTCACTAATTGGTGAGCCACTGCGATCCCCAAGCCGCCTGCCAAGCGTGGGGATTATGGCACCCCCCCCCCCCCCCCTTGGGGGAGGCCTTCGTTCAGCAGTGGACGTCTTCTTGCTGATGATGATGATGATTCAAATACCGGTATAAATATAGGTATGACTTCTTATCAAAATGTATGTTATAAGTGCTGCATTCAGTAATTAGTTCGACGAAACTACTTTTTAAATTGGTTCCGTAAGACCTACAACTGTGTAATATTGCCTATGCTCTAACAGCTCAGGCTAGGAGAAAAGTTTGCCAATAACTCTTCAATGTCTTACCAGCTGATATTGCAGACCAAAATTAAGAGTAGCTTAGTTAAACCTGCGCGGTTTATTGTAACCTATTTTTAAAGAATAATATATTAAAATTACAGTTATTAATTTAAATACTAGAGTAATTTCACCTAGACAAAAGTACTGCAAAAATAAATGGCAGCCAAAACCCGTAACGACCGCTTGTAAAACGTTGCGAAGATGCAAGCAATAAAATGTAGAGCGTAAATTATGTTTTAATTATACAAGGTCATTATAACTGGAGCAATTTATACTAGAACTATTTCTCTTTGAATCCCGATCATCATCATCATCATCAGCCATAAGACGTCCACTGCTGAACGAAGGCCTCCCTTAAGGGGGGGGTTGCCATAATCCCCACGCTTGGCAGGCGGCTTGGGGATCGCAGTGGCACACCGATTTGTGAGAGGACGCTGCTGCCCGTCCTCCGGTTTCTGGCCGCAGTTTTAAGACGTACCCGGGTCAAATCCCGATGCCTAGTTTTTATTCATCCTCTTCTATCGTGACTGGCATGGCTCTTGTAAAGTTCAGATCAATTGGTATAACTGCATTTTCCCTTGATGAATGAATATAGAACACTTTACCCATTAATTTAAGCCTAATACCGTCATTGGGAAACCGAACTTATGTAGGAGTATGTTTGGCTTGCCTAACCCTTAATGTAGCGTACTTTTTATTTAATGGTACTATACAAACGAAATGGTTGTTTTATGTTAAACACACACTTCATTAATAGAACTATTACAACAATAACGACTATATTGCATGTGTTCCTGCAACTATTAGAAACGTACGTTTTACGTATCTAAGTTAACAGGTGAAATTACAATAATTACACAACAATAAGTAACAAACAAACGGCTTCAATTTAGCCGAACCTCCTCTAACATAAGTTCCCGCCAACCTGTTGCGTATGTTTGTTTACAATATTACGCGAAACCGGTCGAAATGTCTCGAATACTTAGTCACACAAAACCATCCAAAAATGAGCCTTAACGTCATTAGACACTGAGGGCAATTTTGATTGGACAGACTCGCGCGATAAGACCTTCCCTTTCCAATAATTACCTGATATTTTCTAGAAAGGAGACAGGCGTAAATCTAAATAGAACCGCAAAGGAATTAAAACCTTATTTTGTAAACGTTAGAGTGCAAATTATTTTATTAGGTATAATGATATAGGGTGCAATGACGAAAACCAGTAATAGCTCGCGCAACAGTAGCGTCAGCATGTAAAGTGTACCAGTTTTGTGAATTTTATGGCTACAATGTGTTTTTTTATTAGTAAATATACATTAAATAATTACCTCCACGGAATCTATGAAAATAAAATATATAATATTTACTTAACAATGTGACATGGTACTAAAATCCATTTATTCGGATCTTCAAAATAAAAGTAAAACGTTTTTCTATACAATGTAATTATAATGAAACAAGGAGACTGATTAAAGAGTATAACAAGAAGGAATGGAAGAAAAGAGAAAGTACTTAGGTACAACAAATCAATACAGGCCGATATTTTTATAAAACTACTGATTTCGCTGTATTTTTTGTCTCGTCTAACAGCGGCAGTTAAGATTCAAATGGTTTCTTATAATATCATTATGTCGATCCCGCAGCATCTCCAAAAATATGTGCATATATATATACAATTTTATGTAGGTACCTATAGAGGTACCTACATAAAATTGCGCCATTGATGCCAATTGAGATATAGATCTCAATTGGCATCACCGTGTACGTAATACGAAATATTTTATATAACATGAGTTGTTAATACCTGCACTAAGAATAAATAAAACGTTTATCAGCCATGGTCCTCCCACGCACTCGACCAAGACATTGAGTCATCAAGGCATTCGTGACCAAAAGGCCGATGACCTGTAATGATTTCTTAGCTATTACGACATCATGTAGGTAAACAAATCTCGACAGTATCAGTAAAAGCATTTCTCTTCGTTTAGTAGAAAGGTTTTGATGATAACTCTTTGGAATAGAAGGAACGCCTTAGTGGGGTGTCCAAAAGACCTGTTCCATAAAGTGAAGATGGATTGAAATGAAACTGGTAGTCGAGATCAATCGGTAATTTTTTTACGTATTGAAATCCTCATAATTTCCCTTCACTCGGGGGAACGCACTGCTATGCTGGACACTTGCAAGATAAAATATCACGGTTTTCCTTGCGACGACCCATGGATAGATCGCAGAATCCGCTCGCGAATTTACTGATCCCCCAGCAGGAATCCAATGGACTCAGGCAACATTTGTCCAGATTTTTGCTATCAATGATTCCTCTCAGTTTTTTCGAGATAAAAGCCCCATTAATTGAAATGAAATATCCAGGTGTACATACTCTGAATTGTAGTAATATTTCAAACGGCAATGGCGCATTGGAAATATTTGATAGACTAATTTCCTGATGTTGGAAGGCTTATAGAGAAGCTATTATATTTATGGAAATATTGAGAGGTTAAAAGTGCAAATGGAATTTAAACAATGAATAATAACCAGAGATTGTAATGTAGACAGAAGTCTATTTATACGAATTTAACTTTTGTATTAATAGGAAATATTTATACTGACAGAATAAAATTTATTTATATATTTAACTAGGACAAAAAGGGATTTTTTTTTAATAATACACTCATTATTATAAGATTACAAAACGTAAGGATATTTAGTAAGTAGTATGTAAGGATGTAATTCAGGTTTTAAAATGAATAAACAAATACTATTACAATTTAATAATAAAATTTAATAATATTAAAAAAACAAAGTTTAATAAATCTCAAATTCGGTGTTGGACCCACAAGCCACAGAGTGCGGACTGCGTATGACCAACCGCGCATCTTTAAGGCTTCATCAATTTAGAGTTAATATGTCACCACAACTGGTAGTATTTAACCTAGCTTTTGGAAACGTGTAGTTAAAGTTCTACTTACCCCATTACTGCGTATTAACTACAGTTAGAGAATTAACAGCAGACTGTACAAAACGGATGTCGTTAATGACGTCAAACGGAAGTGATAGTTTTACGAGGAACGCATTAACCTATGCACAAGGAAAAACCGTAAAAAGAAATTGTGTGTTCATGATTCACCTTTTGACAAACGCATGGATGGAACCATGTCGCAGTATATAGGTGTATATTGTAATATTATGATGAGAGCTTGCGTTGCTTGGTTTGTTATTTTTTATATAAGCTTAACTACAAAACTAAATAATAATAATAATAAATATTTATATATAAACTGCACGAAATATTATAAAATGTAAGTCACTATTTGGTCTAGAACTGCCTAAATAGTCTAGTGGTCTCAGGCACGGTAGGGCAGTGTCATTATTCACCGTGGTGGGCTTCGGTGCGGCCTTCTAAGAGTTCCCAAGGCCCACCATATGGTGTCGAGGCGGATCACCGTGGTGAATTTAGCAGGTAGAAGACCGGCACACCCCTCCACCCCGCCCGTCCTCCGCCCCAAGCGGAAGATAGCCCATGATGGGTTCTCATCACCCACCACAATAAAAAAAAAACAGAGGGCAGTGTTATTGGGTTTTCTGTTTGAAAATATTCAATTCCCCTCTGTTTAGAACTGTGCCCGGTAGTTGGTAATGGATTCGCCAATATTCTTATATTATAGTCGATATACTTCCTTACTATAAAGATCATGAAAAAAAAAATTGCGAACTTACATTCGTTTTGACACAGTTCTTTCTCCATCCAAGTAATTTTCTTCAAATTATACTTTCATACACATCATATTAGTAGGTAACACACTTTCAGGAATAAATTTATATATAATTACCGCATACTGTGTAGCGACAGCAAAGAAAGCATCATTCACTAATACACTCATTTTTTTTATACCCAAAAAATTGGAAAGGTTACTGATAAAGAGCAAGAAATGGCCGAAAGTGTTATTGTTTTTGTTTTGTACTAAGAGTAAAAGTGTTTGACCTACAAATAAGTGCATCGATAGTTTTGCTAACGGTACCGCGCACACAGACGCGGTCATTGCCCGGCGTTCGCGTGTGTGTGTGTGTGTGAACTAAACACGTCCCGGTGCGCAGGAGTTAACAACTGTGTGTTTATAATGTCTTCATTTAGTTTAGTAGAAAGAAAATTGGTTTGCTATTGCTGCGTGATCATTTTGTATTATTAATCAATTAAGGGGTTGATAAATAGCTACTATACGCTTATAGCTCTATTTAGTACATTATAACTGATAAATCGAGCAGCTTTTTTTTTTAAATCGCGATATTTCTGCGTCGCATAACATAACATAGCATCACGCCTGTATCCCCAAAAGGTAAGGCAGATGTGTATTATTGTGCACTCACATTTTGCCAATGTTGTTATTAAGTCCCATGTAATAAGTAGGAGCGCGCCTATTGCTATTTAATGGACACAGTTCCAAACCCTGTGCTGCTACTGAGAATTCCTATACAGAAAAACCTAATAACACTATACCCGAAGGCGTCGAAGCCAGGACCTCACGCTCAGCAGTCGCGCTCACGAGTACTAGACAAATGAGGCAGCATTTGATATTAATTTAATTTATTTTATTAAGAGTTCGGTATCGCATAAATTTTGACTATTTATTTTGACCCAAAGTTAAAACAATTGCGAAATACAAATGTTCTGTTTTAGACTCTCATCAAAACAGTTAATTTTCTCCTAAAACCCAACTAGGATTGTAAAATATCTTTCGTGCAAAACAGGACTATAACTATAAGAAAGAGCGACTTTCACAACATTGTTCAATTTGATTCCTTGTGATATGGAAATAACATACATAATTACATAAATAAACATAGTTGCGGCGGTTCTACGAATATTCATCGCAAGTACATAAATAATTAAATCATAAGCATAAATAGTAAACGCTTGACTTTATTATTGTTTACAAATTGTGTATGTTCAAGCAATACTTGTGTAAGCGAAGCTTCGAGAAACACATCTGTTTCCAATAATGATTAATTAACCTGGTATAAATATTATACAAATACTACGCGCTACAGCACACAAACAGACCTTCTTTATTCAATTATGCAAGAAATTCAATGACTATAGATAAAAAAACACTATCGAAATGAATCACCTTACAACCACCCAGAAACATCTGCTCAAACTTTCCAAATGTTTACAACAACTGTTTTTACCGCTGCGGTTATCAATGAGCGGCGTACATTCTCGAAACGCAACCAAACCTATATAAGCGCCGAGCTTGGCTGCAGCCGCCATAGTATATTACGAAAGTCACAACGAAGCGCTGAACGATGCAGAAATATTTCTTAATTATCGCATTTATCACGACCGCTGCCTGCCATGATGTCAGGAAGCACAGGGATCAGTCACATCATACGGATCCTTTCTCCGCACTGGATAAACATATCACCCACACACTTGCCTACCACTACCTATGGCCTTGGAGTCAACTCATCAGAGCAGCAGCAGCTTTAGATATTGAAGACGCGCTAGAAGAGCCTCAAATTATATCGGACAGTGAGAAGTTTCAGGTTAATCTAAACGTGAGACGATTCAAACCTGACGAGTTAAGGATCAAAGTGAAGAACCGTTATATCATTGTTGAAGGAAAGCACAAGGAGAAGGATGACATCCATAAGTTTATGGCGAACCACTTTGTTCAGCGGTTTGTACTACCACCCGGCAGCAAACAGGAGGAAGTGACGGCTGTCCTCAAAGAGAATGTTCTAACAGTGTCTGTGCCCAAACATGAGTTGCCTCCACCACCGCCAGAGAGAGAAGTGCCCATCGAAGTAAGACAACCAGAAATTGTGGAAGACAAGACACAAGAACCTGTAAAAGAAGAAACTGAAAAACAGACAGAGGAACCAGTAAAAGTTGAAACAACAACGGAGAAGAAAGTTATACCCATCAAAACATCATCAGAAACACCACTGGAGCAGTTAGAATTAGTCGAAGCAACCACACACGTCGGCAAAATTAGAAAGAAGGAATTAAAAACAACAACAAAAACAGCAAAGGACAACGAAGTGACAAAAGGAATCGATAGCAACGGTTTAGATTACGCGCTAGTTGAACCAGAAGAGTGAAAATAGACTATACGAAGTGAATTAAGACTGAGTAAAGCTTTAAAACGATCGACAATCGTTAAAAGCAAGTTTAAACTTTTCGAACGGTATCTTACGGCGATTATATGACAAAGTATTATTTATTTTTAACAAAATACACGAGTCAAACTGTTGTGATGTAAAACTATAATAAGTCGTTCGAAAGGTTTCTTAGGCGATGGAGCAATAGTTGTTAATATTTTTAAGTTATACTTAGGTACTGTATTTGTTTGAAACATTTGCCCCACGAATAAACCGTGTTATTTATTACTGCGTGTCTTTCATTCCACTCACGATACATGCCCATATTTTTGTTTTATAAGACTGTTCTTTATGTTAATGTTGTGTGTAAATCTGTGTAACGCACTCTGCAGGGATAAGATGTCTTAATGGTCTAATGCCTCATTTGGAGTCCGTGAATTATTTTAGAGACATGAATGATAGCCATTTCTGCTGATTCTGGGAAAAACAAAGCAATATGCGGGATATATTTCTTTTCATAATAAGATACATTCGTGTTATTTATTTTTACTTTCACTTAGAATCTAATACAAATATAAAGGTTTGATTCACCAAAGCTAAAACATACCTACATAGTTTAGTAAATAGTCAAAAGTTAAGAAATTTGTTTGTTAAACGGACCAAATTCTATTCGTTGAGGCCTCATTGGTATAACCTAGTGGTCGCAACCGCGACTGTTGAGTGTTCGGTTCTAGATTAGACCCTATGGGACACAATAATCGGCGAAATGTCGGCGTACATTAGTATACTTCTACCCAACCCTTCAGGGAATGCAGGTATTAATATAATTACATTTATAACAACAGAAAAGGCAAAATACAATCTGTCAATAATAAGCTTCTATTCCACACTTCTCCTACACGATGTAAACAAATAATTAATTAAAGATTCGATTCGTTTTGCTTCGTACCAATTTTTTTCACTTCAGTTCAATAAAATACCTACTCGTAAATCAAACCTCTCACATGGAAAATACCCGTGTCGTGGCGGTAAAATTAGCTAAACAGCAACGTTTTAATGGGGCTTACTGCTCCAGGGCATACGTTGGTAAAGTGACTTTTTATGGGCACCCTACTAATCCAACTTTAAACTGGATCTATTCTTTTTACGACACAGGAATGGATTAACTGAATCAGCAGATATTTTATGTTTCACACTTTTAACGACCGTAACTATTATAATCTCATCATACAATTTCTTGTTGATACAAACTGGAATGCCTGAATTCCAAACAAGGCAATAGAGTCTAGATTAATCTTCCTTAATAAGTGCCTATCACATAAGAAAAAGACATTAAATTTGCCTATTTTTTTAACAACAGAAGTTATTATTTTTGTGGGGTGCAAGGATAGAACCTTCACCAATGACAAACCCTGTGATCATCTGACGCAATCTGGGCTGTTACCATAGAGTAAAGGGGTGACATACCCAATATATTATATTGGTTATGTCACCCTCACTACCAGCATTGCTAGCTAATCTTTTCACTACGGCTCGAGTGATTCCCATGTTATAGCATGGCTATATTATATATTTACTAGTATAAAAATCTTTAAATATTAGTACATATGTATAATAATCAAGCTCATAACATTACAGTCCATATTCCTATAAAAGTAAGGCAATGGTGTTTTATTGTACACTTTATAGTTCGCACCATGTAAAACTAGGGTTTTTTAATAATATTTTGTCTCACTTGGACTATTCCTGTATTGTGGAACTGTACACAAAATCCATATCCAACTATTTTTTATCAAACAAAATTATAAAGTCTATCTTGATTTCGTGGTACTGACGAAATTGGCAACGCAACGTCAAATAACTCTTAATCAATTTGAAGTTTGAATTAAAGAAGTTGGATTTTATACGTCTGCACAAATTATTTTCGTTGTAAAGAATATTTCTCAATTTCTCAAATATATAGTCGTATTTTCTAGTATATAAAACTTCGAATTTAATTAACTTGATTCAAACTAGAAATAAATTGTATGCGCAGATTTTCTTTAGTAGCTGGGGTTCCATTAATTTTTTTGTTTTTATACTCCATTTCAATTATTTTGAATGGTACCTAATTACTTTTGAAGAGCTTCATATTCTTTATTAAAAATACCCTAAGGTATTAATAAAATTAAGATAGGTATCAACTATAGGGTACCTACTCAACGAATGTATATACAGGGGGGCCACAACGTGGACGGTACGACAATATAACCACGTACTTTGGTATCATTATGTATCAGATCAGATATGTATCAGAGTTACAGGAATTAATTTAAATTTTCTTCGTTTTACACACGCATAGGTATCATATCACAATCTCAAAGCGAAGTTTGGTAAGTGCCTAACCTGTTCAAAGCAAAATGATCGTTATTTATAAACTTAATCTTCTCATCATCTTTATCTGTTCTACACGTGTAGACGTGTATATAGAACAAATAAAGATGATTTAAGTGCCGAAATATATGAGAGCACAGATAAATAATATGCCAAGAATTTTTATTTAAATATGTCATGAAAATGATTAACTATGTAGAAATTAAACATCATCACTCCACTTCTCTCAAGGGTAATATGATGGGATAAAAAAACATTCATAGCATAATGTATGATGACCAGAAATAGGATTCAAAATCTACAAAACGCTTACACAGGCAAGAAGTAGAGTTGTGCAAAATTCATAGTGGAGAATAGAAACATTACGTATTATAAAAAAAAATATGGTTAGTATTTTTTGTCTCCCCGAAGGCTTAGTGCAACAGCAAATATTAAGGTACAGACTAGAACGAGGTAACTAAATCGATAATAAATATATAATCCTACTCCTCCATGCATAGTGTTTCAACTAGACGCCTGTTCAAATACCCAGATTTTAGTGCTCTGCGATTCTAATTCAATAACGCTTTCAGGCGCGTTTGAGGCTTCGGCGCCATGTGTGTCGGACATATCGAAGTATCACTACATAGATGGCTGTTTGATTGAATAGCTTTAGCTGATAGTTTTGTGATTAAAGTATCACATATTCATCATCACCGTTTTCTCGTTCAGGCTTTTAAAATTGGCTCAACCCAATTATTTTCCCTTCACGCGGTATTAAATATGTATTATTATATGCATCTATCTTAAATTTATAATAATACATAATTTATTGGATCACGTCTACACCATTGACTCGAACAAGTTTAAACTGATTTCTTTTATAATTCAAATCGAATATTGAACTTTTACTAATATTATTTTTTGCAACGAAAATTGTATTTTTGACGTGTCCTCTTTAGGCATATGGTTACTTATAAAGTACCAAATTTGTGAGGTCTTACGTTTCAAAGACCCCGAACGGAATCTAAACTATACATAGGTACGGGTTGTTAAAGCTCTCGTTTAAAATCACGCTCAAACAATATAAAGATACATTGTACCAACTTCAACTGCGACGGGTTTATAGCCAGCATGTCGACAACTTCAGCGCCAAATGATCGCCGCTCGTCCACAATTTATTTTTACTACTGTACTCGATTGTACACGATTATGTTGTTTGTGAAGTTAAAATGGCTTGGATGTGTTGAAGTTACATTGTTGACGACCGTACAATTTAATGAGCTTACCAAGTTTAGTTGTTAGTTAGTTTGAAATAATGGGTGTCTTCGCGCCATTACTAAGTTACTCTCTAATTTCCTATTTCATGAAGTTATTACTTACACTTCTAATACATTTCTACCGTGCCTAACAATTTTATGTTTTGAAATGTCTTAAATCCATGGAGTTTCTTGCCAGTTTTCTCTTTATAAAATCCAAAAATTTTAGGCCAAAATGTACCTAGTGCCAATAAAATTAAACTACTAACACTATACTGAAAATAAGAATCTATAATGTATGTCTGTAAGCTTTTGTAGACCCACTGCAGCTCTTGTATAATGCTCCTTGTTGACTTATTCTTAATATATTCAATGCGAAACCCTTAAGTAATTTACCTCAGATACGTAGGTACAATCTCTGTTAAGACTAGCAGCTCTAGCGACGTCTGTGATAACGAGAGTAGCATAATGACGGACCCGTCGGCACCGCTCCATTACACAGGAACTCGGAGCAGAGCGAGCTCCAAATTTAGATGCCCTTGCGAGTCATCAACCACTCCCCAGTCCCGACGGATATGGATATATTCTAGGGTTGACACAAGAATTGGCAAAAACTATTTGAATTCATAAGAAAACTGCCTCATTGGTCTCATGATTGCAAGCTCGGCTGTTGAACGAGAGGTCCTGGATGTTATTGATTTTTCTGTTTTACAGTAAGTTGTGAAAGTGTACCCTTTTCTTCGGCAAGAACCAGAATAAAGATAATGATAATCACTAGGCCGTGTTATAGTTCAGAAGTATGGTGCTGGTACTCTTGATACAATCATTTCACAACACACAAAAGCAAAGATGCGTAGGCTTTTTCTTTGCTGGTAACACGGTAGCGTCGTTAGCACGTCTCAAGAAAAATATAGTAAAAACTGTTCTTTTCCCTAAATAAGCAAACCAATTAGATTTTATTCACGTTGCGCTTTTAGTTCGTGTCTGGCAACAGGTGGCGCTGAGCAAGCTGCTTCCACAGCAACACTATACAATACAAACAGAAGGTTTGGAAGGACTCTTAATTAAGACGCCACTGTTTATGTGGGTAAAGCAAAAGATAGCCAATATCATCTTCATATAGTCGAAAATACGTCAAACACAAGCGTGATAGTTATATAAAACGATATCCACACTCACCATTTTTAGCCACGCTTGCTAATTATGACAAAGGGGGACAACAAATGGGACACATTTGCAGCACTCAGCTGTAATGAAAGATGCTGCTGATAATTCTTTTGTTATTTTTTTATTTAAAAAACGTTGCCCCACACTAGGAATTACTCCTGTATTATGGGTGCGTTTACAAACACACATATTCACATACAAAAAGACCCAGACCATCATAATCAATCATACAAATATTTGTTCCGTGTGGGAATCGAACCTGCGACACGTAGCGCAGCAGTCGATCTCTCAACCAGTGCGCCAAATGTGTCATTCTCTTGACAATTTGACTTAATCACTTAGGCCTTTTTAGGAGAATTTCAAGAAGTGTCGGATACTGTCTAAACTTTCATGGTTACCAAAATTAGACTCTGTATCAAAAGTTTAAAGAGGTGGGCATTCTGCACCTTCTTATTTGATAGGAACCACTTAAAGGAATAACAATAACATTTAATAATATTAAATAGAAACTCCGCTAGCTCAGAGGCTTTCCCTTCGCTTTCACAATTTGCGCAGATTACATTCTAGACTAGCTTTTACCATGGTTGCGTACGAAAGGAAACTGACTTCAGTTTTCACTGTTTTCTAGGTATTGAATAAACTTTGTGTTTTATGGGGGAAAAGTAACAGGATGTATGTGATTCTTATCAACATGCGTGCGACGTAAAAAATATTCACTGATATAGACCTTTTGTATAGTATTCGCTTATAAGGTATATCAGAATTTTGAAACATCATAGTATAAGAAGTTGATACAAAGGTACACTGTCTATATAGCGCCGCAATATTTTGACGAAACGTCACGAAAAAGTTAACTGGCTGTCTCTTCTCAAAATTGTAATTTTGTAGGGACAGCCCTGTTATTTTAGATTAAGTATTTGAAAGATTGATTGCCGCTTCGCAGAGTACCTTAATAGTCTTAAGAAACTTGTGTTATCTATAGTAATAGCAGTGTAAAGGCTTTGTTCACAAATGGTTTTATAAATTACGTAGACGTTTTAATCTGCATCGTTCTTTTTTCATTGAAGCATGAGACAAATGTAAACAAACAACGAACGGAGGCAATGACAATCCTTCGTTATTAATAAATATAAAGTTTTTAAGTCATTCCTTAAGACTCGTAAAAGATTTTGATACTTTTCTACCGTTTTACGGTTTGTTTTTGTTTATATTTTGCGACACGGAATATAGACTTGTAGGCTCGTAGTAACACTTGAATCAAACGCTTTAGTCAGTTGAAAGATGGATGGAATATGTAATCAGGAAGTATTCTTGAATTTTACAGTTCTGCAAAGCCTGGTGACATAAGACCGGGTAACGTTTACTCACATTTGCTTGGCTTTCTGCTACATTCTGCACCGATAAACAGACAATTATCCTGTATCTAGCCACTATTTAGGATACAGTTGTCTCAAAAGGAAGTATGGGCGCTGTGACGCGATTTATACTTCTATTTGATGATGAAGAAAACGACGAACTTTTTTGTGAAAATTTGGACATGAATTTGTTAAACAAACGCGACCAACGAAGTAGTACCTAACATCGAGATATATTAGGCGAGGTCCGTGCGCGTTAGCCAGCTTCCTCATCCCCCTCGCCCTTCCCATGTTCCTCTCTCATCCTTAACAACTTCGCCAGCGAGCGACACTCGTTTCTAGTTGCCTTTTAGTTCGTTAGTTGGCTTTTTGGCGACGACGCCCGTAGGTCCTTTTTTGCAAGAGGTTTTTAAGCCGGGTACTCGTTTCCTGGTTTTATCGGGTATCGAATAATGTGGGCACAGTGGGATTCAAAGAAAGTTCACCAGTTTTATTATCTCTTAAATCATCGTCTGTCAACCGACTCTCACTCATCGTTTTGACGTCTGATACAATCAAGCTTCGGGCGATTAATACTATTTGTAATCAACCTTATAATATATAATAACTACCTTACGTGTATGGGGTTTGACGGTCAAGCAAGTCTTCCTAATGGGAATTTATAAAATATAACAACCTTGACAGTATTTCAATAATTATATTCCATTTTTACAATAAATAACTTAAGCACTAAGAATAAATTATTTACACATATACTTAAACTAAGGCTGGCACACAATATTCTTAAAATAATTATACTGTTATTTCAATTACCATACATTACACATACAAGCCTGTAGGTATGTGTCAACAGTTGACCATGGGTTTACTCATTAAATCCAATCCAGTTATCTGATATAACTACCCTAGTTGGTTCATTGGTGACATTACCAGTTAGGTAATGTCGCTATACAATTTGTAATCCAATAATTTCCCAAACCAATGAAGCAAATATTATTACTTTATTAAAACACAATCACTGTCCCTTTACAGCAAAAGACCCATCAGCATCATAAATCCTCTTCTTATAATCACTTTCATAGCCATACTTATCATAGATATACGGTTGATGGTCGTGATGACCATAGCTGTGATCAAAGTGACCATGATCGAAATGATGGTCATCAATGTACTCGACGTGTTCATGTTTCTTTACTTTCAGGTAATGGATAAACCACAGTAAGAATTTCCAGGCCTTCGTGATGAGCACAAAAAATAGGGCTCCGTAAACCATTTTGAGCACGATGAGCTTCGTTGCTACTACATAGAAGAAATGTACTGTGGACAATGGAAAGGTATTTTATTAATATTTCTATTCTGTGAACTGAGTACAGCAGCCTACTATATTTATCATATTATAGAAAAACTGTCGTGGCTTCGAAGCGAATATTTAAAAATTGCCTAACACAATGTATTTTGAAAAAACCTGCATATTATTAAAATTCAACACCCACAAGTCGTAATTTGTAAAATTTTCAAATACATATAATAATCTACACACCTATATTTTCCTAACGTCTTTGTCGATTATTTATAAAATCAGCGATCAGATCCAATGCCTGGTAACCCTCCCTATGGTGAGCAAACTTATCATGGAAGGGTTCAAAAGGCCTCTGCTCCGTTTTCTTCAAATGCAAGTAAGGGTCTGGCACATATTTGTATATGGCCGTAGCCCAGATCATTACGAGCAGTATCTTCAGGCTAGCTGCCACAAGGGCAATAGCTAGTACTAGTTTATACAGTCCAACTTTCGCTGCTAAAACAATCGCGAGGTTGGCTGTAACAAAGAAAAGGGCTTTTTATTATTTATGAAGTTTGGAATTGATATTATGTAATATTGGTCACTTGAAGATACGGACTCTCTAAATCATATCTTGTAACATGTCAAAATAGACCTGAGTTTGAGATATTGAACTGAATGGTTCCTGGAGAACCAAGTTTGGATCTGCAGATCAGCATAAGTTGGTTGATACTTTGACAAGTTGATTGATTGACTTTGAGTTTTATATCTACATAACAAAGCACCCTAGTGTAAGTATTATATAATGTAAGTATTTTATTATATAATGTAAGTATTCCCTAAAATGTTAGAACTGTACTATTATAAGCCCACATTTCGTCAATGTTTTTATTTAGTCACATGTATCAGGGGACGAGCTTATTGCTGCTACTGACAATTTTCCAACAGATAAACCCAAAAACACTGCCGCTTTTTCGAGCACTACACCGATGAGACAGTTTTGTTTTAATCCAAATAGAACCCAAATAAAAATCTTAATCTTTTTTCTCATTCTTTTCTTTATAAACTTGTTCTCAAATCCCGAACCGTTGTACAGTACTGTTTCTGTTTTTACTAAAATGTTTCAGTAATGGAACGGCTAGGGTTTCTGCGAGGGAAGTTTCCAATTTGATCTCGATTCAAATTTTAAATCCTTGGACTTTACAAGCCGTCACTGGATGCTGTTGGAATCAGGAATAAGATTTCAAAGGAGATTTTTTAGTTGCAGCTATTTTGCTAAGCTGAAATGTTGAAATAATAATGGCTCACCTATATAATTACTGGGACATTTCCTAAGATTCATTAAATTTGCTATCTCGAAACTATTGCTTATTCGGATATTTAATTAAGTTTCAGATTATAAAAATCTAAGCTAGGTTTCTGAACTTGTTCAAAACGACGTGTAAGTTATAGGATCAACTCCTAGCACATACAGTTTATATAAAGCACGGAATGCATAGCTCGGATGTACGTGTCTAGTATCTGAGTGTATCTTCCGCGAATTCTGATAAGAACCTTACGCAATAGCTGTCACTTTCACAGGTAACGAAACATGACAAATCATTTATTTTCCAGTTTACAGATTTCAGATATTACGTTATATGCAATGACTCGTAAAATTACGTATTTTTAGCATCACTTGGCACAAAATTACTAGAACTACGAAGTGAAGCTTTTCACACGTGCCGAATAAGATATAATGTAATACAAAATTATGAAATTAAATTATATCTGACGACACGGTTGGCTGGTAGTAGTAGTGGCTAAGTGATTAGCTTTTTGCGCTACGTGTCTTGTCTTCGATTCCCGCACGAAACAAATATTTGTATGATCTACAGATAGTTGCTAGCTGTCACGCTATCTACGCCTGTCACAGACTGATTGCTACATCGGTAATACGGCTGGCGGTCGGGCATTATTTTTGGGTTTTTCTGTTAAAAAATACTAAGTTGAAAATGTGCCTTTGCAATTGAAAGCTATGTAATGCAACGTTAGTATCACTTGAAATGTGCTAAATACCCATTACCTATCATTAAAGTTCAACAACCCTTCCTCTAATAAAGCAGCAAAAGCTTAAATTACAGATAATCTGATTCGTTAACAATATCAGTGCACAAAGGTAAACTTAAGCTATTTACTTCACAAAACGTAGCGATTTAAGTTCTCGAGGAGTCCCGAGGAGTTTCGAGAAAGTAACGGAACTCCTTTTTGTTACTCAGTTAACGCTTTTATTGAGAAAAGTCTATTCAATTGTTCAAATTGGTTTAACTGCACCGGCGCGTCTTACAATGTATAGTCAGCATGAGTTCACACATGAGATTTGCTGATGCCTTGCCGGAAAGATGATTAGTATCGAAACTGACTCCCTAGTCTGTGCCAGACATATGTTGTACTAAGGTATACTCTTTTGAAGAAGCTCATTACTTGAACAGCTTTTAGAAAATTATTAAAATATAAAATATGTACTACATTTTTTTTTGTATTATAGTATTAATTTATAGAACTGTGAAAACTTAATTAATTATGAATAGGTACTCACTTATTAAAGCGTACTTTCCGGCTTTTCCTCTCGGCTCCACTTCATTTTCTCTTTCATTTCCTTCAGATGCTTCCACAGACCACGAAAACGTAACCAACAAAAAAATTAATAACGCTTTCATTTTAACAGTTGGTACTAAAATTCTTTTCTCCAAGAATAATATAATAACTATTTCTTTTCTATTTTTTTGACATTTAGAGACCTTCAGCTCCGTACTGTGCCGTATTATAAAATGACATATAACACGGCATGTTCACACTCGTACATAAGTGCTAATTTTTCAGATAAACACTTGAACTGTGAGAAAGTGGACTCTAAATTATTACAATATATTAACAAAAACGTAATAGGAAGCGAGAGTTTTTTGTGTGAAGTAATATTTATTTCTTACGTATTTTAAGTAGGTAGGCATAGTTTGCATAGAGAGTTAAATTGCCTTCATAGATTTTCGTGTCGTGAATCTTTTATTTAGGAAAAAATAAGGTCGTCACTTTTAAAAAAAATAGCAAGCTTACTAAACTCGCTGATTGAATTCCTGCAAGAAACAAATATTTTCATGGATATAAAGATAGTAGTAATAGCGCTTGGTCTGTTTTTACGTGAGATTTATGTCTGTAATAATATCTAAGATACAGGAGACTAGCAAATGTGGAGCAATGTGAGCATAGTTTAAAGAAAAACTATGTATTTTTCACATTTCCTTTTGGTAAGTGTTAATTTGTAAGTGTTAGATAGTTTTTAACAGAATAATGATAAACATAAAAAGGATTAGGTATCTACAAAACGATCAATTAAAACAATTTCAAGGGGGTTTACGAAAACGAACTATATACTTCAATTTAATTAATATTATCAGAGGTATTGTTTAAATATCAACAGGTACTGAAGCCTAGACAGTAAACAACAAAATAAAAGCGCAAAGCACTCGGCAGAACTCGAGGCTAACGAATTTAATAGGATTACAGTGGAACATTTTCCACTCATGAACAATAATGAAATTTGTTTAAAACGAATGAATAGTTTGACGGCGAAAGCCAAAAGGTCTTTGACTCTTTGTGAATAACTAGAGAGCATGGAATACGCCTACACTGCCTAGAAACTACACAATAACTAGAAAGCACAACACAACTAACCTTTGTAATAATCAGGGATGCTACGGGATTTTAAGTATTTCGTTAATACCTATATTCACATACTCATGAATTCCGTAAATATTGAAAGCTAAGTGTGAGGGAACAAATGCCATACTTCATCGTTGTGGATAGCGAATGAGCTGCTAAGTATAATATAAGGAGCTAAGTTTTAACATGGATATTTTCAGAAGAACCAATGTAACCGACATGACCCGAAAAATTGCTAAACTTAAGTGGCAGTAGGCGGGCCATATTACACACAGAACGGATGGCCGATGGGGCCATAAGGTCCTTCCGCATATCGGAAGACGCAACGTGGGTAGGCCCCAAAATAGACCGATGTCTTGGTGAATGTTGCGGGAGACCGCTGGATGCGGGCAGTACAGGACCGATCGAAGTGGCGATGCTAGAGGAAGGCCTATGTCCAGCAATGGATTTCGTTTGGCTGAGATGTTAATGATGATGCTGAAGTATTAAAGAAAAAACTTGTAAGTTGTCACCGGTCATCATACAGTTCCGCTAGTATAAAATAGCTGTAGGGTAAAATAGGGTGTGATTTAGTGAAATTCCTTTTAACTTTTAAACAGTTTAGAAATAAACTGTTGCTAAGTTACACTACTGTATATTACAATTAATACTCAGTGCGGCGAGAGTAATGCTTAACGAGTGACTGCCTATGAAAACGAAGCTGTGGTTAGAAAGCAGTGAGTCATTATCTGTCAAGCCTGTGGAAACTCTCAAGTACCAGAGTGGTAGTAACACTACAGGATATCTAAATCATCAAAAATACGTCACGCAGGCCCAATTGGTTGACGTCACCAGCCCTCGAATGTTTTTTTGTTCTAGAACATACTTAGTTTACAGTCCTGCTTAAGTCTTCAAGTAAAGGTATGATGTTGTTATTTCATAACTAACATTGTTTTCCATTTTCCCTCCATAATAAAAGTGATTGAACAAGTTTATATTACAAATGTTGATCTTGTTATAAACGCATAAACTGTAAAACTAATTTAAAAGAGTTTTGGTAGTTCGCAAGTTAACGTTGGGAATAATAAATACATCGCTGCGAAGCCTCCGACAGAGTTCAGACGAGATTTTACGGCTCATGTTTATTTTTGCAATCTTTTCTTTCTGTAGGTTGGCAGAACCGTATGTTATTGATGCTAGGTTTATTAAGCACTGGTAAAAGCCCATATTATGAACCTCCTTAAATACCGCATTAACAAAGGTAGATGCAGCTGCCAATTCTTTTTTTTTTATGCGATAGGCGGCAAACGAGTAGACGGATCGCCTGATGGTAAGCGATTACCGTCGCCCATGGACACCCGCAATACCGGAGGAGTCACAAGTGCGTTGCCGGCCTTTTAAAAAGGAGTACGCTCTTTTCTTGAAGGTTTGAAGTTCGTATTGGTCCCGAAATACCGCAGGCCATTCCACAGTTTTGTTGAGCGAGGCAGAAAGTTTCGCGAGAAACGCACAGTTGTGGACTGCCAACCATCTAAATGATGGTGAATTCTCTTTAGTTCTGTTTTACGTCAATAACGGGCAGAGGCAGGCTCAAAGCAGTATCCATCACATTAGGTTTACTGCGGTTCTGAAGTTCTAAGTAATTATATGTACATGTTAAAGGGTATCCCATCCGCAAACCTCTGAAAACACGACATGTAGTTTGGGAACACCAAATTCCTGACGAAAATTCACATGACTGTAAGTTTCAAAATCAACGGAGTATCTATTGAAAAGATCACAATATCAGCAAAACAAACTGAAGTGCAAACGTATTTAAATAAACACATTTTAACCCTCCAATTCCAGCTGAACTGTGTGCAATGTAAATGGAAGCAATCTTTTAAAACGCAATCAACTATACCACGTTCCATCCCCGCAACATACACGCCTGATTGAGCCGAAAACCGAATGATCTGTTAAAACTATCGAGTATTTGTTTTAATAAAAGTTTGATGGATTATTTCGCGTTTTATTTTCTCATTTCTATATTGATAAATTAACGGGCTGTGGTGGCAGGTGGTTACCTCTCGCATGATATAATATCTTTTCATGACGCGGAATTAATTTTGATGCTCATACTTTGTCATAATCTGTCTTAATCAGTATAAACCCTAATAAAATCCTGTTGAGATTACCTTAAAGGTAGGTGAGTAGCCGGTTGGAAACAACTTTAAGACCAGTCACGGAGTAACCAGTCCCCCAGTCCCCTGTAGGTAAAACTATCTTGAGCACACTAACTAATAATATAATTCTATATTATATAATATGTAGGTAGCTAACCTTGTGCCGGAACATAATCGATACGTAATCGCATCCCATTCCTTAAACGTCGTCATTTCAAGGACTCCAATTTCAAATTCGGTTGAAAGCTAAACTTTTTCGATGTTTGTTCTAATTTAGAATGGTGGTAATATTGTGAAATTGCTCCGTATATGTGTGCAATCATCGTTAAATATGGAAATAATGAGCCGTTCGCGTTTATGAGTTTAACGATATGAGATAGTGATGTGCTGACTATCGACAATTGAATATGGAAGAATAGAATTTTTTGTTTAGATTCTAATCAAATTTATCCGTCAGACTGACAAATGTTAAGAGCTCCTTCCTGGCTGGCTACGGAATGAGTAGCAGCATCACTAATGCTACAGCTATCGATCCACCTGGTCGTAGCCTTAAGGCCCATCTACGCTAGATGTTCATTCAGGAAACTTAGAATAAATGCTGTAGATATTAAATTATTTTCTTTCGGTCTTAAAATTAACTCATTGCGTATTCCTTGAACAACTGGAATCAGAGATAATTGATTAATTAGACGAACTTACCTTAAGTGAAGTCTGATTACAATTTTATGAATGGTGATCTGAAATATAATTATTAACAGAGTAGTTTCTCATTCGTTAGTCTATGGCATCGCAGTTTTAGAGACTATATATATATATATTTTTTTTTCTCTTGTGAAATGACAACCCCGATTTGACACTTTTTTAGAGACTGAATGCCCATTCGACAAGGGTCTGTTGATTTAAAACAGGACGGGTTGGGTGGGTAATTATATTTCAGATCACCATTCATAAAATTGTAATCAGACTTCACTTAAGGTAAGTTCGTCTAATTAATCAATTTTACTTCAAGGTGATCTGAAATATAATTATTAACAGAGTAGATGTTTAGAGTACTAAGTCGATATGGGCTCTTTTGGAATAAATGAAGGTACCAAGTGACCATTTAAAAATTACTTTTGAAATCATTTCAATCATATCACATGTAGTTATAGTTTATCTTTATATACTAATTAATACTAAAACCAAACCACACATTTTTTATTAAATGTCTAAGATATGCTATAAGGCATAACTGTAAAAATTAAGATATATGTTAAGTACTATTTAATACTATTAAATTATAAATATATACTTTGTCACGTAGCCTACATAGGTACACATAGCCTACATAAGTAGATATTAAATAACTTTAAATTAAACCAAAATTAACAAAACTTGTTTTATATTTCGAATAAAGAAAGGTATCTTAATGGACCATGTCCTTTAATCATTTATCTAGGCATTAACTCTGTTTTAAATATATAACAGATATTAACATCAATAAATTTATGAATTGTACAAGAGAGATACCCACAAAAATATTAATTTTTCACTTAGAAGCAGAAGAGACAGCAATAATAAAGCTGTCATGTGAGGCATTATCGCTCAGTGGCACGTCATAGAACCTTGCAAACATAAGAGTGCTGTTTGACCAACCTGCGGTTTTTCTAATCACATCCAATGATACTCCTGCTAGTTTAGCAGAAGACGTGGATGCATGACGTGTACTATGGCAAGTGAATATTGCTGTATCGATTCCACTTTCAGTCATAACATCCATCTGCTAATTGTTTGCTTGGATGCTCTGTTGTGAGGCTGCTTGCTAGATAATTAATAACAAATATTTTTCGGTATTTCTGATAGCTGATGTTCTTCTCACATATGTGTACAAAGCTCTAGCTGGGCAAACTACAGGGTTCTGGTCGAAGAATGGTAAATTGATTAATGTTCCAGTTTTTGATACGATAGATGTTTTTATAAGATCAGTGATGTTAATAGATATGATGTTTTGTGACATAGATATATCTTCTAATTTAATCACCGATAAAGTCTGCACCCATTGAGCAGTAGCAAGCGCTAATAAGGTAACAAGTTCTTTTACTTAATTTATCTAAATTTAAATCTGAATTGTCGGACCTATTGGTCAAAAATTTTAACACTATTGAAGGGTCCCAAGTGTTTACATACCTACATAAAGCTGGTTTAATTCTATAAAGGCCTTTAAAGAAGCTCTTATGCCGATCGTCACTGCCAACTTTTTCATGTAAAAAAAGAGAGAGTATCTTGCAATATTTAATGAGCTATAGGCCACATTTCTATTATGTACTTAAGTGAGATATTGTATTACATCTGGTATTGAAGCTGTATAAATATCTAATTTGGGAGATTGGCAAAATGACCACCAGTCCTTATAAGTTGTGTTGTATTGCTTTAG
Organism: Shargacucullia verbasci; assembly: GCA_947562105.1. Classification (NCBI taxonomy): domain Eukaryota; kingdom Metazoa; phylum Arthropoda; class Insecta; order Lepidoptera; family Noctuidae; genus Shargacucullia; species Shargacucullia verbasci. The sequence goes on from OX387280.1 coordinate 16,110,268, forward strand.
CGTACCCGTTGAAGTTGATAATAACATAATATTTAATGAGCCTTCTGGCAAGCCTCTACATCTGGATGTTTCCCGCAGTTGATGCTTGCTGCCAGGGTAAACTGACTGCTCAATGGATGTTAATGGATGAAATAGCAATAATTTACTGTCAGGTTTAAATATGGCTGGTTTAGTAACCAACAACATTTTTGCCAAAGGATAGAAAGAAGAAAGAAAAGGGCTGAGAGGTCCAGAGTGGGTTATACTAAGATCCCTTTGGCCTTGTCGTTCTTGATCTTTTGTAAACACTTTGTAATTAACACGGAGGGCTCCAATCTAGTGTGAAGGGATCTCTTTCAAAAGCATATGGGTCTCTGTGCCATGATACATGTGTTTTGTATTTTGCATTAATTCTAGAAGCAAATAAATCAATATTAGGCAGGCCTAACTCTCTTTCAATTTGATGGAATGCATCTATAGATAGTCCCCACTCAGTGTCAATGTTTGTCTTGATTCCTCATCTGCTAAATAATCTTATATAAGAATATAAAATAATTTTATACAAGATGCCTGGACATTAATTGACTTAGCTTCCCACCAGTCCCATATCTTTCTTGTTATTTCATTAAGATGTGGAAATTAAACACTGCCCATTTTGTTAATGCATGCTATGGCGGTAGAGTTCAATTTGAAGTAAATTTTTTTTATTATTTTTTGTTATCCTTTTATACCGCAATTTGCTGCTGTAAGTTTCTAACAGATTTATATGGTATTTTACTTGGAATTGTGACCATAGCCTCCAAACACTCTCGCCATTGCAATGAGCACCCCAAACTGATAAAGAAGCAACAGTATATATATGCAAATCATATTTTCTTAGTATAAGTTGTTTACTTTTATGCATTATATTTTCTCTCCACCATTGAAGGTATGCTTGTAACCCTAAAGGTAACATCATAATCGTCTTTGGACTTGAGTAATGCTAAGTATCTCACATGTTCCATTAATTTTGTGTGTACCATACCACATGGTATGGTTGGGAATGCTGCTACTAATATGTCCAGTAATTTTGCAAAGTCTATGATTTTACACTCTCTTTTCTAAAGATAACTCAAGACACATAGATGAAGAATTTATTATGAATCAAAGAAATTTGTAGTGTTTACTAGGCAACATGTTACTTTTTCATATTTAATAATGAAAACCAGGCACTTCAAGATATTAACTGTTGTTTCCCTGTTTTCTAAACACTCATTATTAGTGTGACCAATACATAAATAATCATCTAAATAGATTACTGAATGGTAACCTAATATTCTTAGATAACCAACCACTGGTTTTATTAACTTAGTAAACACACTAGGTGCCATGCATAACCCATATGGCAGCGCTGTAAATGCATATAAAATGCATCAACCTCAAAGCGGAGGTACTTCCTATATTCGCTGGCTATAGGTACTAATAGCTATGATTCCTTAAGATCTATGGAACACATATAATAATTATGATCAATCAACCTTATTGCACTTCTTATATCCTCCATTTTAAATTGGTTAACTTTGATAAATTTATTCAAAGGTTTTAAATTAATATAAATCTTTGTTTGCAATTAGGTTTAGGTACAAGAAACATTTTTGGAAATATATTCCCCCTCTGTGTGACAGCATGGTGTTACAGCACCTAACTGTAAAAGGTTAGTAATGACCACCTGTATAAGTGTAATTTCACTATTGGATAAATTATTTTTAGGAACTATATTTTGAAAGGGTTTTACTATAAAAGGAATATGATATCCTTTGATCCACTGCAATATAATGGGGTCAGTTGTGAATGAAGTCCAACACACAAAGTATTGTTTTAAATTGCCAGAGTGTACCTGATTTATCTCCTGTTGTAGTAGCGGGCACCCCGGGTTCTCTCGGAACGCTGTGGGTTGTGTGTTGCCTTGTAGTGTGATGGCTGTGCAGCTCGACTCTGTAGTCCACCTCATGCCATTGCTTAGTTGGTTTAACTGTCAGGGTGGATCGCCCCTGTTTCCCAAATATTTATTGTTAACATTCTTAGTAGCTGCTGAGGCTGGCTTTGGGATAGTTTTCAATTAATGCAACAAAGTTAAAATTTTTAACATAAATTATCACCATTCAAAAATTCATTCCTGTGTATTGTCAATCATATCCAAAAACTTTTTGTCCAACTGAGGAGCCACCAGTGAGTTCCTAGTTTTGGTTTTTTGGTAATATAAGTCACATATTAATGTTGCAAATTTGCTTAGAGATTTGGGTTTTTTCACTGAGTTATTAAATATGTTTGACATGACTTTGTCCACAATAGTTAATGCAGTACCCATTTGTTTCTGTTGGTAAACAATACTCTTATCTCTAGTTTTCCCACTTTCAGAGATCACTGCCCCTACATCCTTATTCAGTATTGGGGCATCTAGTAGTTGGCAGTTTTCAGGCAAATTATGCAATTTTATTATATGTATTTTCTTTCTCCAACTTAGATAAATCATGTGTAAGAATGTAATTCCAACGTTTGCCAATGTCATTATTTATTTCACCTTCATATTTCTTATTGTCTTCATACTCTTGGCCTAGGACTTGCAGTGGCTCTACATTCTGTTGCTCCAGTGGATCCAAATTTCCGGTCTCCAAGGTGTGAGCATTATTTTGGGTCTCAGACTGATTCTCAAGAGCCAAGTCTTGAGTTTCAACTTTATCTGGAAGAGAGATGAGAAATACCTCAGGATTTTCTCTCTCAAGCATTTTTATTGCAATTAACCGTATCTCGTACAGTTTAATGCATATGCACTGTACCAGCAATGCCAGGTACGATCGAAACTGGTAGGTATCTCGTACCTATGACAGAGTCCTGTCTCACATCAAAGTTGATATCGCGTATCAAAGTTGATCATCGTGTTTATAGTATCTCGTACTAACACGGTATATGCTCATTAATCGCAGGCTAGCACAATTACATCCAATTGTAATCTTAGCTTACCTTGTCCAGATAGTCAGTGTGCAAGGGACTCCGCTCTCGGTCGCTACTGCGCCGATTACGGCTGCGACTACGCCTTCGCTCATCGTTGTGACTCCATTCTCGTCGTTTCTGACGTCTGCGCTCTAACTTTTTATTGTATTTCCGTATTTTCCGTAAAAGTTTTTCTTCTGAAACCATTTTTCCATACGATGCCGGTAAACGCGCGAAAAAGAAGTGTCAAATCGGGGTTGTCATATCACAAGAGAAAAAAAAATAAATATATATAGTCTCTAAAACTGCGATGCCATAGACTAACGAATGAGAAACTACTCTGTTAATAATTATATTTCAGATCACCTTGAAGTAAAATTCATATTATAGTATCGAATAATATCGCAATATGTTTAGATTAAGCGAGCCCACAGCAGTAAGCCCCCTCGTAATCCAAGGACAACGATATTTGTTTAATGTAATCTTAAAATCCTATGCGATTATATTGAATGTTTAACGATTACCAATTGTATTATGTATTTGCTTATTTCTGAATAAAGCTGAAAATTCTCTTACGTTGACGATGATCACGCAAGTTACTCGATCATCAAACTGCGACCGTGATATCCGGAGTCAAGTTTAGTTTACTTTCAGGTATAGTTAGATTGCATTTCATTGCATTTTCTCTACAATTCGGATTTCGGAAGTGACCCGGTATTTCGTAATAGGGGCGCCCCGTAATCCATGAGATCTTATTCGGGCAAATAGGAATGATGTGTCTAGAACAAGAAATGATGCCTTTGAGAAATACATTAGGTGTGATGGTATGTTATATGGTTAGATAATGATATCGATAGATTAACGTTCCATCACTACGTATACAATGTTAGAGAGAGTATAAAGCGTGTTTCATTTTGATGATCGTCGAACTAGTTGATGTGGTGATTAACTATATTAGTGTTGCGACCATGTTTGACTGTGACGTAACACCATAGCTAACAGTTCTCTATGGGTTTTATTGGCATGTACATTGTTTGTTTAAAGGGCATATGAAATGTTATTAACAGTGAATTTCTTAAAAAAAAAACATTCGAAATCACTGTTTTACTCAGCTAGGTATCTTTGAAAGATTACATGAAAAAGAGACAGATATTTAACTTACATAAATAACATAAATATTAAATACATAGCTTTCTACTGATCCACCAGGTTATCCATCTCATCCCACCATCAACTTAATTGAGCCCTCTTAGGTGTGCAGGTTTCCTCACGATGTTTTTCCTTAATCTTACGGTTATATTATAATCAAATTTTGATTAGGAATTCGAAAACAGAGGTGGGATTGGGAACACTGAATTTAAAATCGGTGAAATAACAGCTGAAATGCTAATTGGATGAACAAGAACATACTTTAATTAAATAAATGCACTACAAAAGAGTCTCTGAATTTTGAAAAACTCTAAAGGCAGCTAATCTACGTAAAAACAAGACCAAAGTTTCTCTTTGTACTTTCTTTTCCTAACCAATTTACCTAATTCTAGAATTCAAGTCCGACCTTCCAATATGACTGGGAAAATGTAATGATATATAAAAAGTCTACCTACTTAGAAAAGCTAACAAGCACAACCTTCACCTTTCTTTCTTCTTTCTTTCTTTTAAAAACGTTGCCCCACACTAGGAATAATTCCTGTATCGTGGGTGCGTTTACAAACACATATATTCACATACACACAAACATCCAGACCCGAAACAATTATCTTTAGATCATACAAATATTTGTTCCGTGCGGGGATCGAACCCGCGACACTTAGCGCAGAAAGCTAATCGCTTAGCCACTACGCCAACCGTGTCGTCAAATTTAACCTTTGTATTTAACTTTTAAAATACCAACTTGCTAGTTCTTTACTCAAGAACGAACAACGCACTGTGCGTTTAATAAAAATTAAATTAGGTGGACACGAATATAGGCAAGACTTCTTTTAATGAATACGTGACTTAAACTTCTTAAAAGAAAGAGTACAGACATACTATGGTTCATTTTTAATCCGAATACAAAACGCCGTAATGGCATGCATGGCTTTTTCTACGAAATATTTTTGTAGTCGTTTTTTTTTTTTTCTTCAATAGACATGGGAGCCCAGACTTGTAGTGTCGGCAATCTAACACAAAATATCTAGGCACCTAATAAACTGTCTAATTATTGCAAGGTACTAAGAATCTTTAAACCTACTACTACTATATTTTTTAAATCGTTTACTGCACTTTCATCAAATAGGTAAAAAGACTTAAAGCTTAAAGTTTACTTCAAACTAGGCTGGTGTATAGAAGTCTGATAACTTGAGAACACTGAAAGTCACGAGCACTAAATAGCCTAAATGCTGGTAAGAGTCTTTACCAAGAACGAAGATACGGTCTCTAAATGTCAGACCACGGGCGAAGGTCACTCTGTACTATATATTATACTTTTTGAGGGTCATGGATCCTCCTATCATCCCATGAAATAATCCCTCATATAGCACCTATGTTAGAAAATCATGAATTTTACTGAATTCACTTTATAAATTTCGAGAACAGACAAAAATATTTTTTTGTAAATTTATAATTGAGAATTAGAGTCAAAAAAATAATGAGTAGGTACCAAACCTCATCTCATTCCTTCTTTAAAACTATCGCAATTTTAACTCAGTAATTTTCCAATTTCGCTGGCCAAAACGCGACTAACTTTGGTGACTTTCAAGTCGTAACTTTAAACTAAGTGAGACTTCGAAGTCGGATTTTCCGGGAAATAATTCTCTCGCTGGTTCGGTGTCGAAGTTTTATTTTTTTGGAAATTTGATAGAGTAAAAGTTATTAAGTTATCTTGTTACAGTCGGAATTCTTTGAGGAAGTTGTGAATTAGGAAAGAAGTTTGTTGCACAAATTCAATCTCGTTTAATTTAGTTTCCTCTCTTTATTGAAATGTAGGTAACTGGCCATTTAATCTTACTGTAAATTATTTCGGTACTATATTTTTTCAAACTTCAGTAATTCTAATATAGACTGAAAGCACTTACACACGCTAGTGTGATTTCCCTAGAGTCTAGTATAAAACCTTAATAATCCGGATTACACTGACCTCTTCAGCATAACATATAAACTTCTTAATAGATATATAATTAGGGTGGGTTTAAGAAGTTGTCACGAATAACGTATATAATGTGTGAGGTAATCGTATCTCCTATTTGGTAGGCCAAATAGGAGATACGATTGTACCATACCGACTTAATCCTATGCGAATTGAGTTTTATAACCCGAGAAACCTGAGCTCATAGCTTCACACTACAAAGCCTATATAAGACGACTGGGCTATCACTACGTAAAGCTCCAATCTTATCTAAGCCTGAAAATTGTTATTGTTACATAAGGGGTTCATCTTAATTTAACTAACAAAATAAAAATCTACAATTTATCAATTACCTTAAATGAAAAAAAAAACTACAATTTATCAATTGCACGTCTTTCAATGTAACTGATCATTCCCAAGACAGTACACAATCTTGCAAGCAAAATGGTTCTACGAACTGTAATCTCGCTGCCTGCAAATCATATAATAAACAGAGAATACGGAAACACAATGTATAAAAAAAATGCCTGATAACTGGTATAATATCCATTTAGACGAAATTATCTGCAAAAGATGAAAGGTACTATCAAAAATACTAGAGACGAGTCTAGAATGTTCATGAGTTTAATGGGGAACAATCCCACATTTCCCGGCGTCTCCTGGAGGTTGAGAAACTATTCAAGTTCTCCTCTAGGAGAACTTGAACAGTTTCTTTCTTTCTTTATCTATAAAAAGGATGAAGTCTAAGTAAAATGTTATACACATAATCGCTACATTTTATTATCTTTATGCACATTTTGAGTATATAAACCCGACGAGTGACGCATCCTCTGAATATATCTCAAGATCTGCGCTCATCTCAAGCGAAGGGTGAGACGGGAATGTATGATTTGTGATATCGAATAAGATAGATTAGATGGGCTCGCTACGACGACTTGTCATCGAGTGGACATTTACGGGTTGACCGTTCACACATAATATTGGATTCTGGTTTTGAGCGACGTGACAGCGGGTATTCAGAAGGATGTACCTACTCGTAATTTAGGGAAAAAGGTTAAAAAAACATTGCGTTGAGTTTTAACAATATTTTAAGATTTTACGGCGTCTAAAAACAATACGCTTTTTACCCAGGTACCTCAAATAAATTAGTTACCGTTTTTGACCGAGAAACACAATATTGTTTGCTAAAAATACCTCCAAACACTACACCCTCACCGTAAGCCACAAAAACTAATTCAGGCAGCCAGTAAACAATTTGAGCAGTAACTCTGCGTCTAGACCAGCAAATATTTCAGCTTACCTACAAAGTTAAGTTGCCAAACTAAATGAAACATCACCTAAAGCCAGTTGTTATTACACAGTTGTGTGTGAAAGCATTAAAACGGTACTTTTCAGTACCGAAGCTATACTTTTGAACTCGGCATTTCGGTCTAAAGTTTAGCAAGTGTTCCGTTTTAGCCTTTTTGTCTTCACTCGTCAAATTAGCCCCAGGTTTTTGAGGTAGTAGGTCCGTCTATTTGTTCTCGCATTATACAGCAACTTGACTATTTTTATGACTACCACTCTCCAGGTCTACCACTGGGACTCCTATGGTCTATAGTTTTTCCTACACCGCGATACTCAATATTTTGCAATAAATAAGTATGCAGAATCTTTCAAATACTATAATGATTGTAATAACGATGGCAGCTATTATAGACTTTATTTCGATTCGATGAAGTGAGTCAAAGGTTTGTTTTACTTTACCCAAAAATGTTATTAGAACAAATATTTTTATAATAACAAGGTGAAAAAAAAAACCGCGCACAGAGTTAGCGCTTCCGTCTAGTATTTGTTTCCCTTTACCAACTTAGTTGTTTGGGATTTAGTTCGGACAGTTAGCCTTCGATATTATTGTATCGTATGCTAATCTGATGTGTAATTCAGTTAAAATTGTGTGTGAATTGAAGCAGAAACAAAGAATCTATTCAGCATATATTTTATTAGAGTCGTACACAATATTATAATTTTATTATGTTCATACTTAAATCTAAATTTATACTATATCTATAAGCGAAGACTTGTCATTGACTCTGTGTTGACTAAATTTGTGTTATTTTAGGTCTTTTAGTTGTAAGTCTTCTATGTGTTTTAATAAATAAATATAAAAGCCCAACTATGACTATTGTTACGTGACATGTGCACAAAGATCTATTCGGTTTGTGGTTTTACGCAGAGTTATTTTATTATTACACCTACCTAGTGTTTTACATATAGCATTACAAATCTAATTAAGCAGTCCAATTAAATAAATAGGTTGGTAATTTGTGCCGAAAAGGATGAAAATCAAAATATTTTACAAAGTTACCTTCATTTTGCATAGATACCTAGATCCTAACCAACGTTTGGTAGACTGCCAATAGTGCCAACATTTTGAAAGATAAATATCACCTACCAGTGACTAAAGTTAGAAACGAGAAAACCCGGGCATATGTTATAAAAACTGGGACAAAGCAAATATACGATGTGGAAGTTTTTAACAGGGTATTATGAGATTAAATTTTGATCATATATTTTGACGGTAACCGGATTAAGGCAAGAATTTTATAATATGGAACTTTGTCATGCCAATTTTTTGATCAAGTAATCGTACTGGCGGCAGTTTCGGATTATGATATATGGTATATAAAGATAGGATGTAAAAAAATCTAGGCACTTATGACCATTCTAATTGTTAACACTTAAGTGATTGCCTGCAGAAAGTTAACTTTATGACCAGCTAAAACTTTTAGTATACAGATGGGAAATAGTGACACGTCATAAAAAGATTACAATGCGAAATATATTTCAACTTAGCTTAGGGACATTTTGTTGAAAAAAAGTGTGGTCCATTCCAATATTCGCTTTTATTAATGGTCCGTGACACAGCCCCTCACTGCTGCCATCAATTCCGCGTTTAGACAAGCATTGGGCTAAAAAACAAGCACACCATAACCAGTGCCATAACGTTCTAGTGTGACTTAGATAAATAGTCCTATATCTTGACATGTCGAGTATCACTGCTATCTCAAAATACAGATGACGATGATAAATGTTTTAGTCGATAAAAACGAAAAAGCTTCATACTTTTCTCATAGAAGGAAATCGATGGAAAAGAAAAAATGTAGTATCACGCCTGTATTCACCGAAAGGGTAGGCAGTTACCGTATCGACACCGTTAAGTGCTATATAATGGGGGCGAACCTATTTCTATCAACTGTGCACATTTCCCAATGCTGGTAGTGAGAATTGTCTATCAAATAATATTGATTTTAAACAAAACATTTGGACTTTAACCGACTTCAAACAAGGAGGAGGTTCTCAATTCGACTGTATGTGTATTTATTTTTTTGTGTTTGTTACGCGATCATTACGCCAATTATGAGTTGATTTTGATGACTCTTTTTTGTTTGGTAGGTCATACTTCAGAGGTGGTCCCATATAAATTTTAACGAAATTGATTCAGCGCTTTTTGAGAAAATCAACAAAAAAACAAAATATATACACAGATAATGTTGTTTTGGTTTGTGGTTCCCTTCAGCAAAAGTTTTGATGAGGACTTTCAATCATTAGCCAAGAACTAAGAAGATTGTATGTATTTGTAAGGAGCTGTTTGGTTCTAAATAAAAAAGTGCAATACCGTTTAAGTTTTTCACCTTGACTTGGGGCGACATACATTTGACCTTTGTAAAGTTTTTCAATAGAAGCGTCTTTACTACCTCTACCCATCACTCAAAACGTAAAATATTTATTTTTTTACAAAAATAAAAACTGTCTTCAAAAAACTCAAAAACTACACTAACTAAAAAGCAAATAAATTATACAATACAGTAGTTGAAGAATATTGAAGCCGGTGCCAAGTAAATAAAACATGTAATGTTAAACCGACACGATTATGAATAGTATAAGTGTAGATATGTCATGTATTTTTCATGAGTTCAAAACATTTGAAAACCAAAAAAAAAAAAAACATATTTTTCTTTTTTTCTTATTCTACTGAAATTAGATAGTACATAAAAAATAAAATTCAAAATAATGGCATCTATTTTCTCAAATGTAATTTATCCTTTATTACAGTCACATAAAATATGAAATTCTCATTCAGTGGATACCTAATTGAAACAAACCAACTTATTATTTAAGTATATTAAAACCATTCTGCTTTGCAATTCTCTGTCTTCTGTTAGGGATCCGTGGCTTAAAAATATCTACTTCATCGAACGAAATAATGCGTAAATGGACTAAGTCAAACCTTTCCTTTTGTGTTCTGATTTACCGCGATCATGTAGGTACAAGAAAACTGGCTTTTAAGACACCGTACAGCACTACACTGTTATTACTTTCTTCTCCTTCTTCATCTTCTGTCGTGTCGGCACGAGCTAACACATGGTAATCGCTCATGCCGTTATGGAATGATTAGCCAGTCAGCCATGGTAGTATCAACGCTGACTGCCCAGGTTGCGGTAGGCGATTTCAAGGATCGTCATTCGTCACACGTGGAGACTTTCCTTGTACATTTTAATATAAATAGGATGAAAGGTTCTATAGTTGATGCATTATATCCCACCGCTTTCAGCCCTAGGATTGTCAAAACTACAACAAGCTTGCTGACTTATCAAAAAGAAAAAAAATTGTACTCGAAACTACTATATATTTTTTGATAAGCACATTCGTTTTTATTAACAATTATTTCATTCGAAAAATAACATAAACATAAACGTACAAAAAAGTTTAGTATCTTTTCTTATCAATCTTTATATTGGCAATCCTCAGCAGCCCCCAATAAGTTTACCGTAATTGGTACCAAAGAGTCTAGGTGAATTTGTTAATCTCCACTAATTGGTATAACTCAGAGATTCACTCACGTTAATTGTGTTAACTTGGCCCTAGTCCAGGTGTTGTGATTTATTTAATTTACTCGTGACTGTTGAAAAATGACTTAGTATTTTACTTTAAGATCGTAGAAGTCACCCATAGTAAATGGGCCTCCCCATAAACCGTTAAAATTAAAGATCTTGTACTTTTTAGCCAAGGAGCTACTCTTCTCATCTGATCGTATCGTCCTCCTGATATAATCCCTTAGAGATTATCATCAAGCCGACAGGAAGACGGTCTTAAGGCGGTTGCTTTAAGGCCGTAAACCACATTCATAATATAAACAGCATATTAAGCAGTTCATACATAATGCTGTATGATATTATTATATGCTTTAATCTGATAGGTTTTCAAACTCGTGAGGGTTGGGAATATACGTGAATGTATAGGCAGAGAAAAATAGCTAAGCATTTTATTTACAACGTTTTATGAGAATTTTTATGAATGAAATCATACTCATACCTAATTGTTTTAATATTTTTTATATTAACTTACTTTATAACATAAACCAGTGTAATGTTTAGTTAAAAACAATCTTCATCGTCTTTGGTATTTCGAAAATACATGTTTATATTATATGTATATTCTTATCTTACTGACTATACGTGTGTACAGTACCTACAAGCCGTTTTCAGTGGCATTTCTAACCTAAAATAATGAGCAGTTTTGACATGGATTTCCTTTAATTCCTAAGATCTACAGTTTAATAAAATACTAGAGAACCCAACCACAGAATATAAGAGACTTTATTGAAATTCCCGCAGCCCAGCCATACGTGTACTAGTAAGTAATTGGCTTCATTTTATGAAAAACGTGGCGCGGGCGGAGGCAGATTACAGGCGATGGAATCTTATACGAAGACACGATCCGTGTGGTTGTAGACCTACAAGTATCGGTAGAAATATTTCGTGATTGTTTTATTTTATTTTATTAAATTGTAATTTTAAGATAATTTAGATGATAAGTTCGTCAAATCTAAGGGCACGATTGTATGTTAATAAACATGTGAGCGTGGGTCTCTGTTGATGGTACTAGGATTATAATTATTATAAACTAGCTTCCGCACGCGGCTTCGCCCGTGTTTACGAACCTGTACATTTTTTCGGGATAAAAATTAGCATATGTGCGATTACAGACTATAATCTATCTCTGTGCCAAATTTCATCCAGATCCGTTCAGCCGTTCTGGCGTGATTGAGTAACAAATACCCATCCATCTATGCATCCATCCATCCGTCATCACAAACTTTAACATTTATAATATTAGTAGGATAGGATTATTACCCAGAGTTTTTTTCGGTGTTTCTTCTCAGGGATAGTCATAGGAAATGCCGACCCCACCTTGTTTAAAAAAAAACGTGTAAAAGTGATTGCAGAAAAAATATTTCATTTCGTTTCATTTGCAATTTCTGTACGTATCAGTTTTATAGTTAAACACATATTTTATGACTCGTTCAAACAAACCACATTAAAGTTCTTGCAAGTTATAATACTTACTAAAAACTCAATTAATGAGTAAATCTTAAGTTAGTCGCATAAGAAGTTTAAAAACATACAGATTACGCGGGGGCACGACGTTCTGAAACTAATTAAAAAGCTTGACACGAAAAGTTTCTTGATACCTTTAAGTATATGTAATGCTTTTAAAATATGAAGGCAAAATGGGTTCGAATGAGGTTTTGCGGTTCCCAAAATTTCTCTATTTGGCACCAGTTATTTTGTTTAGCGATATTGAATCAGTCATCAGAATAATCCAAATACAATTTGACAAATTACGAATGTGCACAGCTCAAGAACATCACAACAATGTAACTTCCCACCTTGTACATAAATAGCCGCAGCGTTGCCGCCTGCGCTAGACAATCGTGTGTTTCCATCTCAAGTAGGGGCTTTGTTTTGCTTGCCGTTTCTCAGTAAAACACTAGGTGGACGGTTAATTTATCGGCCCATTTGTACTACTAAAGGAGGACCACGATTCAAATGAATATCAGGATTTTCAGATATTTAGATGGGCAGACAAGAGACAGAAATCTCGAAAACAATAGCGTAATGAATTAAATGCTTTCACAAAGGCCTCGTCAGGAAATATGAAGAAGGGATAGGATATTTGTTTCTTTAATATGTGACACCGTTGGCACGCGAATTGGATTCCCACTCGGAACACATTTGTACCTATAGCCTACAAATAGTTGTCCCGGGTCTTGATATGCGAGTTGTATCAAAGTCAAAGTCAAAGTTTTTTATTTCAAGTAGGCCTTTTCAGGCACTTTTAAAAAGTCGAGACTCTAGGCGCACGGTTCCAAAGGGGGTAGGTCCTATGGAGAAGAGACCGGCAAGAAACTCCATGGATACTCTTTTCAAAAACAAAAAGTTAATTTACAATTAAAATCTTAAATTAACATGCATTATATAAGAAAAAATACAAACTTAATTGAACGGTACTTACACAATGAGGCAATACAACACGAGTTAAACAATTGATTTGAATATAAACTAAAAACGGGATAAACGGATCAAAGCGGATAAAACAGAAATAAAAAAATACAAAAAAAATGTATGTTTCTAAACTGTACCTATGATGCAACAAACATCATATATATCATCCAATCATACAATAACAAGATATGTGAATGACTTTAAGGCTATTTTAGTCATATAACAAATATCTGTATAAAGCCTATTTATTTATTTCAAGTGGAATTCAAAAATATTCCTACTCCATGGTCACCACAGTGTATGCAAACCACGTCACCGGAACTTTTTTCTTGCACCGCCACCTGCCGGAGCGGGGGCTTAATGATGTAAAAAAACTGATCTAACTGCGCAGTGATATTATGAGCAGTAGACATTATAATTTTTTGTAAACATCAGCAGAATGCTACTGAATATAAATTTCAAGTTCTTGACATCCCTTTGTCGATTTTTATGACACGCACTCATGGAGAGATGTGGCATATTCAATGTATGTTTTAAGACCGTTGGGGTCTAAGTTTATAGATTCAAAAAGACTAGAACAATCATACTGGCGATATTTTCCAAACAAACTAAATAACATCTAAATTACTATGGCTAAGGTAGAAAAACAATCCTAAATAAATTTTAGGAAAGGAAAACTAAGGAAACGACCTCCATCGTGTTTTCTATCCTTTTTTTTGAATGTAATAAAGGGATATGATCTAAAAATAAATTTCATTTTAGCGGATCTTTAAAAATAGATTTGCAGTCTATTTTTAAAGATCCGCTTTGTTATAAAGAACGATGTTTTTTAATAATAACAGTATTTTTCATTGCTACTATAATAAAATATTTTGTTTTTAATAGCTACGAATATTAAGGATGTGACATTCTTTTGGTTTGCATAATTCATAAAATTAATGAATAGGTACTTACGAATTATCTATCAGTGGATATAGTAAGTACTTAAAGTCGGTACTAATTTAGGTATGTATTAAACAGTCACTTCGCAAAATCGTGTGATCTATCAAAATTGTGAGAGCCGATAAAATGATTCATACATCAGTGTAAATAATCCTTGATAGCGCATACCTAAGAAAAGGTAAGTTTATATACCTAATATTTTTTTAATGTTACAGATTAATTAATTGAAGCTACACCCGCATTATGTATAAAAATATACCGATTCCAAGGAGACATACAAGCGGTATGTATCGTTTCTGGTCGAAGATTTTTTTGTTGGTGGTGGGTAAATTCAAGTTCCATTCCACATCTAGCCCCTGAAGCTTATACTCAACAAAGGAACGGAAATACACGCTGATGAGTGTCACAATAAAAATAAGTGATCTTTGTTTAGCCGGACCACGAAGCGGAGCCTACTTTGTAAAATAATGAACAGGTGTTTAACATTGCCAAGTTAAACTACCGTTAGCTTGAAACTAGGACGGCACCTTAGCGGTTTCCTATGTAAACAATACTCCATACGTCGCCGTGCTTATGAAAATGTATGTGCATGCTAATTTGATGGCTGCGGCACTGTGTGACGATTTTGATGTGGTTTCTGTAGTATAATATATCCTGTTCTTGTGTTTTCCTGGTCGTTACTAACACGCACATCAAACTGTCCTAGGTCCTTTCCTATAAATATAATAGTAGGTCGGTAGATATGAAAACTACCAGTAAGTTAGGACCTACCTAACTTCCTGGTAGTGTTCATATCTACCACTTATTTGGATGTATTATTATTACTTCTTAGACAGCTTCATTGTTCCAGTCAAGCGAAGCGCGGCTGCCGAGCATGATGGATGGGTTTGAGTCGGCCAATTTTATTGGGTTTTCTATTACAAAATTCTCATTAGCAGCCTATTTGACGACACGATTGGCGCAGTGGTTAAGCGATTAGCTTTCTGCGCTAAGTGTCGCGGGTTCGATCCCCGCACGGAACAAATATTTGTATGATCTACAGATAGTTGTTTCGGGTCTGGTTGTGTGTGTATGTGACATGTATGTTTGTAAACTGTACCCACGACACAGGAGAAATCCTAGTGTGGGGCAAAGTTTTAAAAAAAAAAAAAAAAAAAAGCAAATTAAGGCAAAGTGAGTCAAATGTGACGTTACAATAAAAGATCTCGTCAATCGTTTCAGGTGCTATTATGGTGCTACTATGTAATATATTTCGACATTACAGAACGACATTTCATACACAGATCTTTGATAAACGTTCTTTTCTTAATAAACGTAGACGAAATAGCACAGCACAAATTGCTGTATATTCACAGATAATATCACGTATAACAGGTAAGGAAAATATCAATTAATATCCGTCCACTCCGTTATACAACGTTATGCATGAAAATCCTTATAAAAGGTAATGAAGCTGCACTTTGCAGTGGGAGATCCATGCGAAGCTAAGCAGACTACCGCCCAAAGTATCCCGTACTAAGCTTGTAGAAAATTATCCCCTCTAGAGCCTATATGCCGATATTATAACAGCATAACAGTAAAGGCACATTGTTTTGGCATATAAAGAGACGCTTACCGGCATCGGAAGCGGACAATGTGTAGAAGTTTTGCTATAACACGACGGTATTAGGAATTAACTTAGAATTTAGAAGGAAGGAATAGACATTTTGTTGATATGGCAGTGATTTCGAAGATTAATGCTGCTACGAATGAATCAATTGATGCTGGGTATACATAGAACATAGAACTCTCCCAACGCTCAATTTAACGTAGAAAGAAACATATCATGAGGACTATTCCAGTCGGCATAGCTCATGCCAGCTTGTAAATAACCGCAGATAAACGTGGAACTCAAAAGTCCGCCGCTACAATGTTCTTATGGGATATTACCACTAACATCGCGCTCGACTGACAGTTTAGTGGTCGCTGTATCTGCAGTATGTGATTCTTAACATATAAGATGCCACTGCTACCCATTTACATGACCCTAAGGGCCTCTCACACTATATGTCAAAACATTTACACCGCAACAATACGACTACGCAACGCGTCTCGACTCAACTCTTCGCAAGACCCCATCATGTGACAGAGCCCTTAATCTCCTTTAACGACACTATTATTTCCTGAAAATCACAAGATTATTTACAAAATGTATTTTCAATAACCGGCACTCCATTAAATACTGTAGTGAACATAATAAATAAACCAGGGATCCATTTCCAGCGCACTGTTCAATAAAAGTTAAAGTGCTTATTCCGATAACTGCTTCTTGGAAAAGAGAACGCTCAAATTCGCCCAAGTTATGGCCATCTCGAAACTTTAAATCTATTGAGAAGTACCCACAATACGCCTTTGAGAAATAAAGCAAACTTCGTGAATTGTTTTGCTTTCATTGTTTGAATTTGAATAAGTATAAAGGTTTAGGCATGAAAAAATCTTGAAGTACTTTTTGAATAGGAATTTCTACATTTGGTTGTACAAAATTATAACTACAGATTAATTACGTGTCTTTTATTCCCGGAAGAGGGAATTATCAGAACTAACAATTCACTGAGTGATTTGAGAAACTTAGGGAAACAAACAAAACGAATTTACTAACTTATCCATTTTTATACTTTCAAAACAGCCTCTTAAAGTAAATTGCTGGACATAGGCCTCTTAAGTTGCGCCACAATAGTCAGTTCTCCGCCTACTGCATCCAATCCAGTACATCAGCCGTCCCCATAGGGGTTTAAATAATATTTTTACTATTCCTATTTTGTATATTCCATGGATTTTATACATAATTACAGCATGGATATTTAATGCAAGTAAGAAACTCGTTTACACGTATTTTTATAGTTCCTGTAAGTTCCGTGTCATGTACGAGTACTACTGTAAGACTTAATTAGATCTGTTGATTTTTAGTGGCGAAGTTTTGTAATAATAAAATACCCAATAATGCAGATTGGTTTAGTAATGTTCTATAGAAATTGCTACACATCTATTTTGTGCCCTAAAGGGGTAGGTGACTTATCTTAAGAAGTCACCTCTTGACCAGACAAGACCTGCACAAATTATAATCCAGTGGTGCACCAAGTTCAACAACATCCAACCAATTGTTTGTGTTAAGTGAACCCGCTCCTGTTTAGTCAGTGCTTCAGCCAATCCATTGGAAGTTTGTGAACACTTGACGAATATGTTACAAAGTTCAATGCAATTATCTTATAGCGGAGGTTGCCTGATTTGGCTTTACTGTGGTTTTACTTTGGTGGTGAATATATGGTGACCATCGTCTATATACTGGAATGGGCATACATTTATGAGATTTAGTAAATAACCGCTAGATGCCAGTTCTGGTCAAAAGCCAACGTTATGACAGTTTCAAAGTAAACGTCTAAAACAACACTTCTGGAAACATCAGCACTGATTACTTTTTAAAATACCAGTATAGTGCCTTAACAACTCTGTGTCTTTGAAAACCCCTCAATGACTCCTCAGTGCGCCATAATAACGAAACAATTGTTGAACACAGAATCAACTTTGGTATCTACATCATAAATTTGCATTACGGCAATTAAGTTTAAACTTGCGTGAAGTTTTCATTTAGTTAGTGTTTTCACGCTTTTATACTGAACAGGAGAGCTTCTGGTAAAATTGTGTTTATGAATCCTTTGGGAAACTATGCAACGCATATTACAGTGCTTTTGGTAGCACTAAGTATTATTAAATGCGTTGAAGTCTTAAATTTATGGTGCCATGACCAGATTCTAAATTCATGAAGATAGTTTCGTGATTTAGGTGGAGTTAGACAATTATTGTTGCAACACTGAAGGTGAAAGTATCATATTCAAATTCAATTGATTCATCGAGAACAGAAACATCAAGATGTACAACACTTACAAACTTGCTTGATAAGGTCAAATATAAAACACAAACTAGAAAATAATAAATAATTTATTAAATAATCTTAACTACATTAAACACTGGCACAAATAAGACTTCTTACCACACAATACACTCAGAATCGGTTAAGAATATGTAAAAAATATTGACGATAAATCGATAGATATTTACTCATTATACTAAGTAATTGTAATTTTATGGCATTTTGTTCATTCGCTATGGTATCATGACATAGATTAGTTAACATACAGTTAATAAAACATTAACTTTTGCTCTATTTCCACGTTCGTACCTAATATACAGTTTACAATGGCATTTTGTTCATTTACAATGGCACTATGAGATGGGTTTAACTACAATAATTGTAATGAATTTTCTACAATCAGCCTTAGATCTTAAGCCTGCTGATTCTTAAACAACCACTTGAAACCATTACTAATATCAGCTATACCTGGCAATGCTTCCGGAGCTTGGAACGGCTCATGATCGGCTGGTTCATAGCTGTAACCCACAGTATTATAGTCTTGAGGAGGTCCATACATCATTTGGGGAGGTGGCGCCGAGGGTCCTGGAGACTGGTTCTTCAGGTAGTAATTGAGAAGTAGACCACCGACGTAGAAGAGCTTTTGGAAGAACGCTACGAGGAAGAAGAATGATGCAACCTTGATGACTGCCAATTTTGATAGGACTACTAGAGCGATGATGGCTGGAACAAATAAGATTTATAACCCGTCAAGTGATGAAATGTACGCATGACTTAAATCTAGTTTGGGAAGACAATACGGAGCTTGTGAATTGGCTTAGTATTTGCACATACCTATTACATACATACATAGGTATATTTAAAATATCTACTAACCTGTGTTGAAGGCTAACTACCGTGTACGCTAAAATAAAATAGTAGTCAAAGACAGCAAATACTCATAAATAACTTCCGCCATCCTCAAGGAAATTTACATTTTCATAATTCTATAGAGTGAAAAAAGTACACTTCAAGACATCCTCCTAAAAGTCTTACTTTTCTTTTTTAACTTGAAATGTATTTTAACATGGAATTCCTATCCTGGAATTATTTCTTCCTTGAATCGTGGGTTCGTTTACAAACACAATCGCCCAAACGCGGTACAACTATACATAGGTCAAAATTATTTGTTTCGTGCGGGAATCGAACCCACGACACGTAGCGCAACAGTTGATCGCGCATCTACTTACACCAGTCGTGCCCATAATATATAAATTTAAAAACTAAAACCCGACTCCTCAAAAATCATACTCTAAACAGTATGAAACAAGAAAATATTCTCATCAGAGGATAGCCGTGTTCATTTACCAGGCCCAATTCCCAACCCCGGGTTGGTACTTAGAATTTTCTAACAGAAAACCTTACTGAAAAAAATCCCGACACGGGAATCTAGTACAGGATCTCATGCTCAGCAGAAATAGTATTTTTTTGTGTAATTACTTAACGTTTTAAAGAGTTATAATTTTATATAACTTCATTACTGTTGATAATAGACCCAGAGCTCATTCTAAAATGAAATAAATTAGCTCTTAATTAAATTGTCACGGCTAAGCAAATCTGTAGCGGTCCACAAATTGCTTTAATAGTTTATTTCATTACCCTTCACAGAAAGAGCTGCCCCAGGATCTGAGGCTGAAGTGAAAAAGTTTTCGTTTTCTGTAGATAAGTGAGCGAGGGCTTTCACAAAGTTGGGGAAAACATTAAGTGTTGTTTGCTTTCCACTTATACTTTATAATAAATTATTCAATCAAAATACACGATTTTCGTATATGGTTCCTCATACATTTAAACCAAGCATTTGTCGCAAAACTTAGTACATAATAGGCTACTTATTTACATGGTAAGGGTGTACGTGTGTGTGATTTTACCTTACCTTCACTAAAACTACAGAGAAATTGCCAATTACGACTAGCTTTCTAAAACAAATTAAATACATGCTCAATATTATCAAATCGCTAACCCAAAATCAAAACACATGGTACATGATACCCAATCTTATTTCTAACGACATAGAATACAATTTCTATTGAGAATTACAACCGGAATTTAGGAAATGGGATCAATAAATTGTATTGACGAGACGAAATGTCAAGCCGAACGTAGTTAATTTCAATTACGGAAATTGTATCAATGCGTAGTAATCCCGAAGTTGGATTAACTTAATCTTGATTAAGCCGTGTACTTATTTGTTATTGTTCAATTTAGATAATTACTTAACAACAGGGGTATGTTAATCTTGGTTATATTTGGCTTCATTTACCCTGAAAGCCTACGTGGAATTACGTAATAACTTATTTGGCTTGGAAAACTAACGTACTAATCAGGTTTTGTACCTAACTTATTACCTCTTGTCTGATAGATATGTGATACAGACAGAAATAGCGTCACGCCTGTATTCTACGAAAAGTTGAGGTGTACACCCAAATTTCGCCAATGCTATTATCAAGTCCCGTGAAATAGGGCCCGAGCCTATAGCCATCTACTGCGTAGAATTCTAACTCCGTGCTGCTACTGAGAATTTTCAACGACAGATTTTTTAGAAAAAACACGGAAATACGATTTTCGTCCCCATTTTATATTCCAATAAACGTCATCACAACTCTCGTTTTCTGGACAACAAAAGGATGCTGATTTTGCAGTTGTAAAAACACTCCAATTAAATTAACCACTCACCCAAAAGCCTTAAAGAGCCTTTCTTTTTCTTCGCCCTCGCTTCCTCCGGTAATTGTTCGTTATTTTCCAAACAATAACAACACACTAATAACGTTAAAATAACGATCATTTTCTTCAACATTATGACGGCGAAAGAGTTATTTTTAATCTGTATTCTGATTTCAATATTTTTTTATTCGGATTATCCGCTTTTTGTTGGTGACAGTTGCTTTTTTAATCCAAAAATATGGAGCAACGGTAATAATATCGAAAAGTTTTTAACTCCGTTGGTATAAAAACGAAATGTTTGACTTTTGAAACTTTTTGGGAAGTTATAAATAAATTTTACACTTTTCCCGGACACCGAACTGTTCGGTCTGCGTTCCTTTTAATAAATAAGTATTGGTTAGGTGTGTGGCATTCGTAAATTCTTTTCTCGAAGAAAGTTTGTTCATTGTTTCCATAAGTTAAAGGAAACTGTGACGAGTTTTCTTTTCTGTGACTAATTTACATGTGAGGAAATAATTATTATGTTCTTTTGTGTAACTTTCGCGTTCCATACGTTATGCTGGCATTTAAATTTTTACGGTTGTTTCAAAAAATTTCACCGCCATTTGCATAAGAATGTTGTGTATTGAATATCTTAAGTAACGTATATTTGTAAAATATGTATATGCGTACCTACCTATAACATTCTCTATAATGCCGCTTATGAAAAAAGCATAACGAATGTAATGTCCTGTGTACCTGTCACCAGATCAATAAACCTTGCTAAACCTTTGCTAACTAACCCCGTTGTTCTCAATTTTAAATTCAGTCCTTGAGTTACTTGAAATTCAAGGATTGTTTCCAGTGTTCCTCATGCGTCATACAACGTTGAATCAAATTCGAATATTTACATGTAGTTTCACAATATGTACAGCTATTTACTCACTGCCAATCCGGCAACAAATAATCAACAGTACAATTTCTGTTTAATGCAAAATGCGCTGCATTTATAACGCAACTCGAACGCTAAGCGAGGCGATATTACTAGCGAGGCTAATAGAGAGCATAAATTATGTAAGCATCACAACCAGTGATGGGGAAGTAGCCCGGGAACGTGCGGACCGTATCCTATAATGAATGCAACAGTTACTAAAGTTTACCTCGTTTTGGCTAACTAAACCACAAAGCAACAGTTGAATAAGTTCGTTGTATTTATAAAGCCACTAGAACGCGAAAGGAACCGGGAATAAGATTCAGAATTTAGCTGTTGGTCAGATGAACTTAATGAATGTAAAATTGATTCAAGGATATTATGAACATGATTTTTCTTAAAATCATTAATGGTCACGATGACTGTGCATTCTTGCCCTCTGTTGGGGCTCTTTCCTCAAAAGGCCTTTCCGACGATACCCTATATTTGTCTCATATAAATCTTTACTATAATATTTCAGGACTTAAAAAAAGACGTTGACCCCTGAATTTGTTTCGGCATTTCTTCTCAGGGATAGTCATAGGAAATCAAGCCATATAGGTTAAAAAAAAATGTAAAAGTTATTGAAAAATTCTAAACAATTTCATTTCATGAAAAGAACCGACAACAGCTGAGAAATTACAGACTAAAAAGTTTAGCTCTTGAGGTTTCGGCGGTATCGGAAGGTTCCCGACTTTCAAGATAAGATTGTCTATGATAGTATTAAGCTGTATGATAGGCCAGATGTATGATAGGCTAATATGATAAAACAAACAAGAAAAGTTATTATTAAAACAAGGGTATTAATGATAATCAAAATAGTTCCTTCAATACCTGTCCCGGTATTTAAGAATCCCGTATACAAATATTTCCGGGCAACCCAATCCCATCACTACTTCAGGAGCAAAGCTTCTAGATTTTTATTCAATTTCACCTTATTTCGAGCTCATTCCGTTCATTGCGAAAAGCCGTGATTTTCAGTTAAGTGTTTTAAAATGTAATATTATAACCGATTTTTTTTTTGCTTGTAGCTCTTTAGCTATTTGTGGGTTTCACATATTATAGCTATTTCCAAGTACTTTACATTATGAGATTGAATTCAACCACTTGAGCTTCATAATTTTATCGGTACCTCGTAGTGATATGTATTGTAAAATTGTAGACATATCGAACCTATTGTACAACTTCACATACATATCACCCTGGCCCATTATGTAAGTTCAACCGAGGACATCAAGGTTACCTGAAGTCTGTAAATAAACATGAAACATTTCTTTCCAAAAGTAAATAGTCGCCTAAAAGGTACAACGCACTACAGTATTATTACATGACGTCACGCAACTGTTTTGCTGACATTATTAATTCAGTGTGGACCTCAACACTCTTGTTCTTCGGGGTTTTTGAATAAAATATACAAAATGAACATTTCTAAATTACATTTGTGGTGCTTTCTAAACAAATATTTAGGCGTGGTCTACATACTCGTAACGTACTAGTAATTAAGGAGCTCATTTTCAGCGGTGAGCATTTAGGCCGCGTTTTCGACCACAGCGAGACACACGCGGCTCCAAACAAATACGCAAAAAGGGACAAACATTTGTATGGAGTCACCGCCTCACCGCTAGTCATCTCGCCCCGCTCCTAGCTTTGGTCGAGACCTCAGCTTTTGGAACTGATATGTTAATATATTTTTCGCACTTCTCTCTTGTTGAGGAAAGCAGTGTGGATAAAGTTTCGTATAATTAAATTGCATTACTTCCATTTCAATCAAATTATAAGTACTTATCTCCCAAAGCTCTATCTAAATAATAGTGCAATTTTAAGAAATAAAATTTTAGAAAGTTTTGTTAAAGCATTGGTATTGTTCGTTAGATACTGACGCAATGCTTTCAATATACGGTACTTCAATAAAATACGTTGCATCTGAAACTCTCTATTGTTTCTGTCAGGAAACTTATATCTGCACCACATTCCCTTTATGCTAAGGGCCGCATAAAAAAACAAAAGCTAAGCGCATGCAATACCTTGGTGCACTTATATCGATGTAACCTGCACCAGAATCCAGGCAACCGGTCCGGATTCCTACCTTAATGAGCATGCCATTCCTTGGCGCGCGCTGAAACATAAAACTCTATAAGCGCTGCCTTCACTACGGTAATCACATTTTTTTGTAAAACTTAAGAAACTTAATGTTCTATGTAAATTTTATTTTCATCTTCCAAAGATAAACAAAAAAATATTAAAGCGTTCGTCCTTTGACAATTTGAGTGTAGTTTCCAAACTACACTTATAAATAATTACTTATTTATATATAACCTCCAGCTTTTATATAAGTAAGTAAATAAATCTATTTCACCAAGGACCAATTTTATGTAGAGTATTCTTTCAGAGATGCCTTTTTATTCTAAAACAGCTGCCTGCCTGTGCAATTCTAAACAAGATGCCACATTACTAATTCATGAAGCCGCAAACTGTAACAATAGATTCTTGTGTCTACTTTGCGGCGCTTCTCGGGTTAAATAATAAATCCATTCTACCTTTACGGTTTATCATCTGATCTGAAAACAATATCCAATAACGATTAATTACCGCACCTACGGGAAATTCAAATAATATTAATTAAGCTAATTAATACACTGGTATTAATTAATATAACTTGAACTTTTGATCACTTTTGGAGATTCCGCCGTCGGTTTTCTTACATTCTACACACATTAATAATGTAAAGGTACTCACTCTAATTTCACGGTACCTACTACTGTCCATGAAATGTTGTAGGTATATATACGAATACCGTATCACCAATTTACTTCGGCATGATCTTTTCAAAAGGAAAGCTTACAATTTACTGCAATAGACTATCATGGAGACGAAATATAAAAGTTCAAACGCTTAAAATGGTCGATTGAAGTAGTTCCCACGATGCACGAGGCACACTGTTTGTCTCCAGGGATATTATACGACGCTACACGTTGACAAAAGCGCACAAACGCTTGTAATTAATGTACATAAAATGTAAGTCCAATCTTGATAGTGTTCACTTCCAACGTTAAACCACGCTGCATATCCTCAAGGACTTATCTCAAAGCAACAAACAGAGTGCATCCTCAGAAATCTAGTGAAGCTCGCTTTGGAAAGTGTTTGTTTAGTTTAGTTTATGTGTGAAAATGCAGTGTAGTTTAAAGCTAGGTTAATCTCAATTTGTAGCAGATTTGATGAAGATGAATTAAATAGACACTGAATATTGTGCAGTTTAATAATTATAACATTATGCTTTGCGGTTTAGCAGTTAGACAGTCGTTACGGACACTTGGCTCACAATATTTGAGAATCAGTCTTATCGTAGGATATCGGTATCTCCCAGTAATTGGGTGGCGGAGGGAAGTTGGCAGCCGCTCTGTGTTAAATACTGTGTACAACCCGCGCGGTGTGTACTACACCAAAATGTATAGGATTAATAAAACTAACTAAATCATTATACATGGTTGAAGACAGGTTAGATTATGTAGAGCGTGCCAGTTATGTGCTCGAAAATATGATAATATTCCCTTCGAAAAAACCTCTCCTAAAATAAACGTGTGCGCACCCTAAACGCAAGCGCTTGATAACTCACGTGTCTTGACAAAAATTGGTTTCACTACGACGGCGTACGGGGAAGCTTCGTTACCTACCCGCATTTTAAACGAATTTTAGTTTGCAAAACATGTTATAGCCAATCATGCACTGATTATTTATTATATCTTTTACGTAATCTGAAAGAGGCTTCATCTTTTTGAAAGATTGGCTAATATAGACCATTCACAAATTAAAAAGTACACACAATATTGTTTTTCTTTTAAAAAGTTTTCCCCGGTAGCGAAGTGTTAATAAAGTCTTGCAAGTGAACTTTTTTATTATATTACAAGAGAAAATATTAAATTTCTAACGTTTTAAACTCGTACGTTCAGTGCTTACTAACTTCAACAATTTATTATTATATTAATGTTTCCTTGTGCACAACTGCACAAGGGACGATGTTAACAAAGTCACAGACAATGCTGTAGAAGTGGCAAAATTTTATGTTCATACTTAAAAATATTTTCTTCCTTCATTCTTTGACACAGAATAAAATAGCTTGGAAATCAAGGAGGTCGGCCTTAGAGGAGGTAGAATGACAGTAACTTACAATGTGAAACGTCTCTCAAAGAGTACGCCATGAATCGCTTGGAATAGAAGGTAAGAAAAAAAAGATGTTTCAAAGTGTGTACTTTAAGAAACCTATAATAACCTGTATCTACTTAAACTAGGTGTAATGAACACTTTTTTAGTAAGGCTCATAAGAGCTTTTTCCTATTAATAAACCTGCCTTCCTAGACATTTTAAAATTTAGAATCGAAACTGCTGAAGCCAGATAATCTGCAATAAAGGCACAGCTGCCGCGTATAGGCAAAACGTTATGTTCCGGTCGCACGTTCGATTACTGCACGGAGCAAATATTATTATAGATACGAACATCTCTTTTATATAGTTCTATAAATAGATAGGATAGTTACATACTAACTGTGTCTATGATATCATGACCCACTTTATTCAATTTACTATCCCACAAAATGTTATTCAATCTGAAATAACAAAAACTTTGTTTTACCACAGGGTCTCAAACTTATCCACACTTAATAACCAATGTCTTGAAAACCAACCATTATCGCTCACAATCAGAATACAAATAAACAAACAAAGGAAACAAAGAAATAGTAATATCACAATAATTGTAGTCTCATCGTTACTCTGTACAATAACTTGGTATAACGCAGCTACAAAGAGATTGAAAAAATCATCGCTAAATTAAGTCACAGAGTAGATATGTGCAGATGCGACATTTTATGTCAGCCTGTGGTTGGTGTTGGAGTTGTGGTTGTCACGGAAAAGTTAATTATACAGACAGCACGATTGGCGTCGAGGCTTAGCGATTGACTTTCTGCCCACACAGAAGCAATTATTGTATGGCTTACGAGTAGCTCCGTGTCACAACATGGGAAAAGGTTTGCAAAAAGTTAGGGATGGAAATTTACGGAAGACACAAAGGGCTTGAGGCAAAGGATACTGAGTATTCCTCTTCTGTTACAACTCTCATCTTAGTCAATGTTTTATGTAGAACGTAAAGTGGTTATAATCGCACCCGCCGGCATCACATTTATAGCAAATTCCTTAACCCCTTTTTTATGGTTAGCGAAACGACTGTTTTTATTATGTCGTATGTTTATCCCGTGGGTGTTTGAGAGTCGGAGAGTAAGCTGATGCGGGCAGGATCCTATGGTGTTTGATGTTCTGGCTTATCTTTACACCACATGAGGGATAACTATGGAACAGGTCATACCAACATAGCAAAATAATTAATTATAGATCGCAGTATATTTCTATTACTACTTTCTCAAGTGAAAGCTGCTGCCCCATATTCGGATAAACGCTTTATATCTTACTACCTAATTGGTTATAACGTAATATAAAGTATATTTCATTACTAGCATAGCATTTGCGCATTTGGCGCTACCAAATAAGCAGAATGATCGGTTAATTTATAAGCGCACCGGGAATTGTATACGCTGACACTCAAATCAAAAGTAATAATTTTTAACCGTTTACTATCAGTTATTTTAATCCCGAAACCATTGAAATACTGCATAAATCAGGCTTTACAATTTCCGGTCGGAAATATGCAGGCAACAGTTTTCGGTCCCTGGAAATGATCTACCAAAAAAGCTTTATCGGTTAGTCAAGCGTTGTTTATAGCCTATTTTTATAGAGTCTGTTAACGGATTGTTTGTGTACCCCCATTTATTTGAAGGTTTAAATATAACTTTATGTTCTGCGGCTATCGTGCATCATTAATACGAGAAATTTTCGGGAGTGCAGGGTTGTATTTGGTTGGGAAAAAAGGTGCATGCGTCAAATATTCATTTGTTCCTTGTCTTGTCTTTCACCTGAAGATTATTTATCACTTCCGCGCGAGCTATCCTTGAGAGCGGTCGTTTACTAATCTTTATCATAGTTTATTGTGTTCACGTATCTTATATTAATTACGCGCGGGCCAACCGGTTTTACCGGGTGGTCCCTGCAGCTGTTGCATTGTCCACATGAATGAATTGAATACAAGTAATGTAAACATCAATATATTTCCTAGCGGTGACGAGTTACAAGACGGTACAAATATGGAATTTGAGGACAATACACAACAGGATAGCACTGAGTTGACAGCAAGGAAAAGGATTAGGGATGAAAACTCTTCTGAAGAAGGATGGAATTTAGTGACCAGAGGACGAAATAAATTGGTATGCAGAGAGGGGCAAGGTGAGAAGGAAGAAGAAGAGAGGATACAGATATGTGTGACAAGTAAAGAACCTTTGCCTAAACAGTTTGCATTGGCACGATTACTAAAGACGCATAACATTGCCAGTGGCAATATTCATCGAATTAAATACATACATCAAAATAAAATGTTAATCACATTTGATAACGATTTTGACGCAGTTGAATTTATGAGTTGCTCGGCGCTTACTGACATGGGCTGGTTCTGTCAAAAGACAACCGAGGTTGGTGTATCGTACGGTCTTATTAGAGCAATGGACTTGGATATATCGGATGATGATCTCAAAACAAATCTATCAAGCAGTGTTGATATCATATCTATCAAGAGATTAAATAAACGCTGTCCGGAGAACCCTGATGGTAATGGCTGGTCTCCGAGTGAAACGATACGGATAGGATTCAAAGGATCTTCTCTTCCACCTTATGTTTTTATCTACGGTTTGAGGATTCAGGTGGCGCGGTTTATATTTCCAGTTACACAATGTGCTAACTGTTGGAAATTCGGTCATTTGAAAATAAGATGCCCAGTAAGAAAACTCACTTGTCCCAAATGCTCTCAAAACCACGAAAACTGTACGACTACATCATATACTTGTGTGAATTGTTCAGGTGGTCACATGGCGTTTGATAAAATATGCCCATTTTATAAGAAAGAGAAAACGGTTAGGACATTAATGTCTGAATTTAACTGCACCTATAGGAAAGCCCTTACATTATACGTTCCCCCGTCTCCCGATAATGGACCACGAACGACTTCAGTAGTGATAAGTGAAGTCATACAAACGCCTACAGTAATTGCCCCTAATATTAATCTAACGCAACTTTCAAGTGATGAAAATATCGGTGCAGCCTCCCAAACTAATTACCCCAATACATCCACGGCTAAGCTACAAACCAGGCCCCTGCCAAAGCGTAATTTACAGAAAAGAAATCGCCGACCCCCGACCCCCACGGAAGACATCACATGGCATAAAGATTCCGAATCTTCTGATTCTTCAGAGAAATTGAATACACCTAATTTAGATAAAAACAAAAATTCTGATAAACATTCCCAGAATTTAAATTTCTGGCATTTATTTAAAACAATTAAAAATATTATCAAAAGTAAAGAATCTCTTCAGATTAAAATCCAGCAATCAATTAATGTATTTGCAGAGTGGCTAACGCATAAAATTGTAAGTAGTTTATCTATTGACTCGTTGTTCCATTTATTTAGCGGAAATGGCTAATTATGTTATGAACTTAAATATTATACAATGGAATTGCCAAAGTATTAGACCCAAATCACGTGCACTTGAATCACACCTTAATCAAGAAAAAATCCACATTGCCGTATTGAGTGAAACTTGGTTGGAACCTGATAGTTATTTTAAATTTAGTGAATATAATACATATAGATTAGACAGAGGAGATGGTTACGGTGGCGTTGCCATTATGACTCATCGCTCTGTTAAGTCTGTTGTTTGCACAACGCAAAGTCATAACCCTGGTATTGAATTGTTACATGTTAGAATTCTAAATTGTCAGCATGTTGAGAATATTATTTCCATATACTGTCCTTCCACAATACAAACCAGTCAAAGTGATTGGGACGTGGTCTTTTCTATTGGTAACAGGAAAACTCTTATCCTGGGAGATTTCAATGCTCATCATTCTAATTGGTCTCCAAGAACTGATCGGCGCGGCTCAGAAATATTTGACTCCATGTTAGACTATAATTTTATTCATTTAAACGATGGTGGTTTCACTAGAGTCAGAATGGTAGATGGATCACTCCAGCAATCTAGCCCTGATATTTCATTTGTTTCTTCAGATTTATCTTTATTATTTACGTGGAAACCAACCAATGAATCGCTCGGTAGTGATCATTTAATTATTAAATTATACTGCACACTTAATGTTTATCGTGAATATCTAAACAAGAGAAATTTTAAAAAATCCGATTGGACTTCATATTCTTCTTTTATAGATGATTACTTACAAAATTGCGCTACACCTCATAATCCTCAGGATATGTATGATATTTTATATAATATCATGCAAAAATCTGCAGAAACATATATTCCCTACATCAAAATTCCTCAAAATATATGCAATAAATTTAAACCAAAACCATACTGGTCTTCAGAGTTGTCGAAGGCTGTTGCGGAGCGACGATTGGCCCTTGCTAATCTGAGACGTTGCCCCTCTTCTAGGAATTTAGATACACTCAAACAAAAAATTCGTATTGCACAGAGACTTATTCGCAAGGCCAAGTGTAAATCCTGGCAGCAGTTTTGTTCATCTGTAGATGAAACCTCCTCCGCATCCGATATGTGGCGTAAAATGAGATGGTTGAAGGGTCGGCCAGGTCCTAACGTATGCGTGGATCAGGGAAAAGCCGAGTGCCTGCTTAGAGATCTTACTCCAGATTATGTTTGTCCTGAGCAACCTTTTTTTAATTCAAATAATACCACATTGGAGTCGCAAATAACAATGTCCGAATTAGTAAACTGTATTAGAAACACTGACACGGCTCCCGGATCAGATCAAATTTCTTTCTCTATGATTAAACACCTTCCGCCATCCGGTAAAGCCAGATTACTTTTAATTTATAATCAATGTTTTGATCTCGGTTTCGTTCCCTCACAGTGGCGTCAAATCAAAATAATTCCAATTCCCAAGCATAGTGGATCTTTATCTTTACGACCTATTTCTCTGATATCTTGTATTTGTAAAATTTTCCATGCCATTTTAGGTAAACGTATAGAATGGTTCTTTGAAAAACAATGCCTTTTTCCTGAAGACATGGTGGGTTTCCGTAAGGCACGATCATGTCTGGATAACCTTACGCGGTTGGTTTCTGAAATTCAACTAGGATTTTCCAAAAACCTTATTACAGCGGCGTGTTTTGTAGACATTGAAAGCGCTTATAACAATGTTGATATTCCTTGCCTGTTAAGTATTTTAGATCAGTTTGGGGTTGGATCTAAGTTCTGTGTTTATTTGTGGTCTTTTTTAACAAATAGACATCTTCAGCTGGCTACACATGATTGTGAGATTGTTAGATTTTCTGGCCGTGGACTAGCTCAAGGAGATCCATTGGCTCCACTTTTATTTAATATTCTAACTCTTCATATATGCAAGAACGTTAACCAGGTTCATATTTCTCAATATGCTGACGACTTTGTGTTGTATTCTTCAAAAAATAATTTAGATTTAGCCTTTGAAGATATTCGTTCTGCTTTACAAAGTACCAAAATATTAATTAATAAACTGGGTTTAACCTTGTCTCCAAACAAAACCAAGATATGTGTTTTTAAAAAGGGTTGCTTTAGGAGATCTGTAGACTTTAATTTTGATAATGATTCAATTAAGGTCGTTAATCATGTGAAATATTTGGGTCTGTGGCTGGATAGTTCATTAAGATGGGGCAAACATATTAATGAAACTACACAAAAGGTTTTGAAATTCATTAATTTACTTAAAGTATTATCTGGTCCGGGATGGGGACTCCATCAAAAACACCTGAGACGTTTATATATATCTATAATTCGAAGTAGAATTGATTATGCCAGTTTCTTGTTTGACAATAGTTGTAATTCTAAACTCACAAAACTAGATAGGATCCAAAACCAGGCATTACGTATTATCGGCGGATTTATAAGAAGTACCCCAATACATGTCATGGAAAATGAGCTGTGTGTTCCTCCTCTTTATATTCGTCGGAGATATTTAGCCAGTAAGTTTATTTTAAAGTCAAAATCTTTTCATAACAGTAAAACAATAAAATCATTAGAAAATATTTCAGTATTTACAGGTTCCAACTATTGGCGGAACAAAAAGTTGCCATTACTTATTGACTCAGTTTTGCATTATAATTCTGTCCCAATACACTCAAGCCTTCAGCTTGAAATGTTTTCTCTCAGTACATGGATAAATAGCATTAATATGTCGCATATAGTAGTCGATAAAATCCCTAGTATCTCACATGCTAAACGTCACTACAACACTTTACTATTAAAGCACATTTGTACTTCATACATTCAAAAACGTTATTCGGGTTATCATAAAATTTTTACTGACGGATCCAAAGACAAAAATTTCGGAGGCGCTGCCTTTTTAGATCCATTTCTTCTTAGTCACATGAAGCTTAGGATTGATTCAGATATTTCTATTATGCACATTGAGTTGATTGCGATTTCAGAAGCTTTGTCTTATATCCAATCAATTAATTGCGAAAAATTTGTGATTCTGACTGACTCCAAAAGCTCGCTGCAACATCTGGCTCGGCACACTTCTCACATGAGAGGTATTCCGACAGCCTACGTGATATATGAATCACTCTTAAAGCTTCAATCTAATTTCAAAACGGTAATTCTCCAATGGATTCCGTCGCATATTCAATTAGAAGAAAATGATATGGTTGATATGCTAGCTAAACAAGCATGTGTTGATGGAGTTCCCTTAGACATTATACCACTCTATTCGGATTATTTTGGAAAGGCTAAAAAACATTGTTTCAATCTTTGGCAAGAATACTTTGATGAGAGATCAAAAGAAAAGGGGATTTGGTATCGGACTATTCAGCCAGAGATTTCTCGGGTCCCATGGATTGATTGCAATCTTAATAAAAACTTAATTACTATAGCCTTAAGACTTCGTTCCGGACATATTCCATCAAATAAGTTTTATTATTTAATGAAAAAAGTTATGTCTCCAAATTGTGATGTCTGTGGAGTGGTTGACGATGTTTGGCATATTCTGATGGAGTGTGTCCGTAATGAAAATACAAGAATTCATGTTTTTGGGCGATATAAAATTTACGATATTGGCATTTGTAACTCCATCCTTGCTTTTCCACTGTCGAATAAAGCCAAATTATTGTATGAGTTAGTCATAAGATAATATTTTTGTCAACATTTCTGTGTTCTTCCTGTATTGGGCGATATGGTCGCTAAGCGACAAAGCCCTTCAATAAATTAAAAAAAAAAAAAAAAAAAAAAAAAATTATTTATAGTAAGTAGCACCATACATTTGATACTTACAACCTTGTTTATTCTAAAGATCAGAAGCTTAGGCATTCGTCTGACGTCAAATAAAATGTCAAAGTATGATCAGAAATTCATTAGAAAACGCCTATTAATAATATTACTTGAATTCCAACATCATCATTTAAAAATGTCTTCCTAAAAGTATTTCCCACGATAAATTTTACGTAAATTAGAAAAACATATTTAAATATTTTATCACCAATAAAATCCAAGAGGTAAAAACAGCTATTAAAGCAACCGTTTCCGAACTGAAATTAGTAAAGTTTTCGCATCATTTTAGCACCCCTTAACATTTTCACGTAATTCCAATCTTGATATTGCACCCGACGTAATGTTATGTTATAAAAGTGGGTTTTTATGCAGTTTATTATGTGGTAATGGATGAAAGTTAAGCATTTCTAGTTGGTTTTATTTCTCTACAATATAAAGTTTTTACGATTGTATTTCCACTCTGGTACAGGCTACTTTAATCATAATATATGGATATTTAGTTATTTTAAATTTTTTTTTACTGCTATCTAGCAGATGTTAATAGTGTATTCGTTATTGCTATTCCATATATATGAATATACTGTGTTAACTACTCAGTGACGTAAATTAGGTACTTTAATTCCTCACAAATTGGGCTTTCCAAAATTCCTTCGTCACAAATGGAGCGACTACTACTCGCAACATGGCAAAAAGTACAGCACCATCTATCGTATTAAAGTGACAACAGAAAATACTGAATTGGACTATCCTGAAGAGTTTGGACCCGCCAGACTAACCAGCTTGGCTGGTCGGAGGATCCTCCCTTTTCAATGGAGGAACACTTTACCGGGTTGCTCCATGGGACTATGATAGGAATTCTCAAATAAATATATTAGAATGACCTCATATTACATAACATAACATAGCATCAC
Organism: Shargacucullia verbasci; assembly: GCA_947562105.1. Lineage (NCBI taxonomy): Eukaryota > Metazoa > Arthropoda > Insecta > Lepidoptera > Noctuidae > Shargacucullia > Shargacucullia verbasci. The sequence goes on from OX387280.1 coordinate 16,144,426, forward strand.
GCCTGTATTCCCCGAATGGTTAAGCAGAGGTGTACTATTGTACACCCACATTTCGCCGATGCTGTTATCGAGTCCCATGTAATAGGGGGCGAGCCTATTGCCATCTACCGGGCACAGTTCCAGACTCCGTGTTGCTACTGAGAATTTCCATACAGAAAAACCCAATAACACTTGGCCCGACCCGGGAATCGAACCCAGGACCTAACACTCAGCAGTCACACTTACGACCACTAGACCAATGAGGCAGTCCTCATATAATGTATATGGAAAACGACACTCTTTGGACTCACAATTAATCTTAGAAAAAAAAAAAAAAACAGCTGTTAATGAATACCGATAACTCATATATTTATATCCTACCCAGGTCAGTAGTTCACGGTGGTGGATGCATCATATGGGTGAACAGTTCACCCATATGATGCATCCACAATTCGCCCCTGCGGATGCCCCCAAAAACTCATCCAATAACGAATGTGCGGCTCTAAATTACACATTATCACGTAGACCCGGTACAGTCGTGCGCATAAATTAATACCAATGTTATTTCCAGATTTATGAGGCGTGACAAATCAATTTCACGACTGTACTGAAATAACTTTACAAACTATATTGGTTGGATGAGGTTAAATATGAGACACATATACATATTTTGCACATATATTTAGCAATATTGCTGGGAATCATTACTGCATTACAAACAAGTAGGTCCTTATTTTGTATCAGATTACATTTAAATGTTTTTATCACCTAAAACATTGCAAACAATTGGTAGTTAAATTGATACTGATGGCCAACGACCAATATTCATTCTCATTTATTCTTACAGCTACTAGACATTACAGATACATATTTAGGTAGTAGCATTAACATACATATATCTAAGTAGTTTAGATAACAAGAAATAAAAATAAATAAAGTTCCTTTAAAACTCATTCCAATTTAAGTTAGTTTTTGCTTTTACTGTCAATAAAGACTGAAACTGTGTACACTTTAAAATGAGCATCTTAAGTACCGCGCGCGATACTAGGATATTAAACCGGTTACGGGTGGTTATAAGCGGAGTGAACCGGTTTCATCCGGTTTATGCGGCGATAGCGCAAAGAAATTGTTATTTTTATTTTCACTGTGTTCAGGATGTGAGGGGAAATGAAAAGAGACGTCCGGATTTAATGCGTTGGTTTAACTAGAGGTTCTAACTTGTTCTGTGTGAGTTTATCATCAGAAGCAAAAATAAGATCATATCAGTTCGTCCTGAACAACCGCTATAAATAAAGGTCGGGATTGTTAAAAGTACAGTTAAAGCATTATTGTGACCTTCAAATTACGTTAGAAATATAAACAGTTCCACAGGTCACAACAGAGTCGCTTCTTGTCCGCAGAAGAAGTAGCGCAACTAATTCTCTAACACTACACCACTATCCTTATGAGATTATACCACGATTGGCAGTCGAGATGTTGCTTCCGAACAATATTTTCTAGAGTTAGGAGGATATTGATCTTGTGCGACGCATCTTCACGTGCCTTCTTTATGATATTATGATGATGAATCCTGAAGTAGGTAGTTTCCTAAAAGAGCTTTTTGACCTTGACCAAGGAACTTTTTGAAAGAATCACCCAATAACAAGGCTGATCCGGGAATCAGCCCTCACGTTCAGCGTTTCACGTTTGCGATCGATCGATCAACGGGATTGATCATTCGCTATGTGAACTTGCAACTGATATTGTAAAGATATTCAGAGCTAAATACGTATTATACTGCCAACCTTCTTTTAATCCCAACAAAATACGTGAATACCCGCAAAGGACTTTCAGTACGAAATCCAGCAAAATAAGGCGGTCATTACATTTTATTGTCATACAATAATTTTAATATAACATAAAATTAACGTCACAGATAAACGCATGCAGAGAACTTGGCACCACAAGTGGCAGAACTGTGCCACCGCCAGAGGGCGCCGGTTGTTTACTCGATACAAAACTACCCTTTTTACCTCGGTTTCTTCGCCAGGTTTTTACTAACGCAGCTGTTAAAATAACTATTTTTATAATGTACAGACCAACGCCCGGATTTTCAGGGGCCAGAAAAGATATGTAAGTGTCCATTTGAAATACCTAAGAATAGTTATATGGAAAATATTTTTTTGGGATTTACCCAGATATTGAAAATATCGTTCCCCAAATTAAATGCTCTTTATTACAAGTCCTTGTGAGTGTTAGAAACAAAAAATCGCTTATCAAAAGAAGGTATGGTTCAGAATAATATTTGAATGTATATATATTTGGCAGTACCCAATTACGTCATCTTTGTATTCAACCTCCCTATCGTTTAGTTAATGCAGGTATTGCGTTTCCTGGAAATATTAGTACCTAGTCAAGAGCAGATTTGAACAATAATTATTTTACAGATAACCAAATAACAAAAAAATTCCAGGATCACAATATGACAGTAATAAAATAAAGTATTTATCGGAGTCAGTGAATAAATTAGTTTAATTTCAATAAATTACTATTATCTATTTATAATTTCAATCGCACTCGCTCGTATAAGCACACATCATAACAGGGTGCATGTACTTATCTAATGTTTAATCCTAGTTTAAGACTTAGGGCAGTATTCATGTACAATTATGCAACAAATAAATAATATGTACAATCACAGTCACAATTACAACCACACCACATACACATGTCAAACTTTATGTATATAAATAAAAATAATATAATACATTATTTACTAGTTTGGGTAACGTACTGACTGTCAAAGAAACCTAGGGACACAAATAACACACCCAAAAATAAATATTTTTTAACACTTATCGTCTTAATTCGAAATGGGCAAAAACATACATCACTGATCACTTTGCACCACATAGTTACAATTTGTCCACGAAATGCAAAACATCACACAAAAAGGTTAGCTCCTTGAGCAAACTAATAAGGATTTACATTCTTATTCTGCGCTGAATAAGGGTTATAGGGCTTCTGGCTCTTCCTCCTATAAGGCCCGGGGGGACCGTACTCAATAGGATGGTAGTCGTGATAGTCATGATGATCGTGATGGTCATGGTGTACAGGCTTTTCCTTCAAGTAGCTCAGAAACCAGCCGAAGATGTAGCCAGCCTTGTGGAGGATTACGAAGAAGACGAAAGCGTATATTAACTTGAGAATAAAGATCTTCTTGATGACCAGGTCAACGAAGTATACTGAAAAAGATGAAAAATAATTATTCTTGTGAAAATTCTTGTCTTCTTTTAACATTTATTAAGGTTCTAAAGTACGAATTGTAGTTTTAAATATCTTTCGGTAAAATAGGTACAATTATGAACAAATTGATTGGCACTGTGAGCATCAAATTACGAGGATGTTTCCTAAGTCGTATATTTTAAGGGGGTTTACCCCTGAGTTTTTATCGGCGTTTCTTCTCAAGGATAGTCATAGGAAATCCTGACGCCATCTCGTTAAAAAAGATGTGTAAAAGATATTTAAATATCCTAATTGCAAAATTTCGACCCGGGTACGTCTTAAAACTGCGGCCAGACACCGGAGGACGAGCAGCAGCGTCCTCTCACTAATCGGTGAGCCACTGCGATCCCCAAGCCGCCTGCCAAGCGTGGGAATTATGGCAAACCCCCCCTTGAGGGAGGCCTTCCTTCAGCAGTGGACGTCTTCTGGCTGATGATGAATTGCAAAATAAACAATTTCATTTCACCAAAGACACCATTTGACCCAAGAAACTTCACTAGCTTTACTTAAAAATGTATATAATATTTTTTTATACTAATTCAAAATACACATACATATATATAGTGTACATAAGAAATTCCAATGTCAATTGTTATATCTGTTACAATGTGGAATTTCACCCAGAGGACTAAGTCACTCGTTTTTATTTACTGCTACATATTAAAAATCAATCCATCTTCTCTTCAGTATCTGAATAAATAAAGAATTTAATTTTTTACGTCGCGAATCAAATTTACTAATTTATACGTACCCGTATACTATCATAGGCTTGGAAACTTTTAAAAGAAATTACAATACTTGGAAAACGGCCTGTATTCCTTCTATTATATAATACTATTATCAGAATCTTCCTATTTATGTATATTAAGCTGAGGTAATTTTCAGAAGATTTTGTCTTACATAACGATAAAGTTAGCAAAGTAATTGGCTCGTCCGTCGATGCGTGACGTAGCATTCAGTAATCCAATCTTATTTATAGTAATAATATTAACAAGATGGGAGGAAAATCCTTGTTTACAAGGATAAAGACTTATCTATAAATCTAATATTTAGTTTTGTATCGGGTAATAGCTGTATTCCGACTTCTACTCTACGTTAAGGGCTCAGCTTCCTTTCATGTCGTGAAACATTGATCGCTAATAATGTAAGGAAAACATTAGCATACAAACAATGGTGGTATACAAAACTGACTGTCCAGACCAGACTTGATCAAAAAACTTATATAGTTCTGCGTGAACTAACAGAACTGTATAAGTTTTTTGATTAAGTTGCAAGGAGGCGGAGAGCGGAGGAGGAGATAAGATTTGTCCGACTTCTCATGAGCGGTTTATCTTCCCTAAAGTCTACCCCTATCTACATCCATCGTATTAAACCTAGCATCACAAAACCAAAATACCATACCACCTTAAAAAAATCATTTTTAACAAACACATCTCACTGAACTTTCAGCAACATAAACCTATAAAATATTAAATATTCGTGAAAATTGCAGCACACTATAGCCATGGACTTATGAGCCAACTGAACCGATAAAGTATTCGATAATCGGTTTCCAATGGCTCTGCACATTAAAATTTATTGAACATCATCCATTTGTGATTTAATAAAATATCTTCATTGTACCAACTGCATATTTTCATATTTTGTTTGAAACTATGTTCTTTAATGGACGGTTTGTAGATCATTATGATTATTTTAAAGTCCATTTGTCCAAAATTCGACTTACAAATAAGTAGTGGAAATTGTAAAATTTTAAATTTTAAGTTTAATATAATGAAATCTACAATTCTGGATTTAGTTATAGATAAATTAGCTGATCATTGTACAAAGTTTGATAACCTATTTATGATCGAAAACTTACAAATTGCATTACTACTTGTTATGAATAATTAAGTTTATTTATTTCTACATAATATTTTTTTTAATCTGTCGACTTATTTGCTGCCTATTGGCTTGAAACTACCAACTGACTTTTCTGCTTCAGTAAGTTGAGATGGCTGAATGGCAAGAGTCCATCGGACATACTTAGGCATCAGTCTGGAGGCTCTTTTCTTGGACTCCAATTTCCCTAATCGAATATTTTTAAAGTTAATAGAATAAAAAACTTACTTAACAGTCCTATTTTCTTCTTCTTCTTCCCTCTCTCTTCAACTGCATCTTCTGACCCCTCACAGAACACAACATATAAAAACACTAGTAACACTGTTAACCGACGCATTTTTACGGGCAATTCTGATTTATTTTTATTGTTAAATTATATTTTTAAACATCGATTATATTGTCCGTATTCGCCATGAATCGATCGTCTAATGGTCTAAGATCATAGATGCAGTAATTTTTAGAGTCATCCGTCTATGGGTGCTAATTAAAGGAAAGCGGTATGTGTGTTTAGTGGCCACTTTCTAAGGAACTGCTAAACTAAATATAATGAAGTTACGTTGAACTTGACAATGTTGTAAATTATTTTCACATTGTCAGTTGTTGCGTAAGATGTTTCACAGTGTTCTTTACATGCGGTTTCTTCTATAAAACATGACTTTTATTTTTACCTGAATTATGATCCTTTTAATTTGTGATTTCAAAGGAGACAACCCAGTTGGTGAGGTGGATTTTAATATAAACGTATATGGGAAAATAAACATCTACAATTCTAAATGCACACTACACACACAATAAAAAAAAAACTGCCTCACTTCCGCTGACAGAGTGGGGGCCCACGGGTGTCATACCCTTTTTTTTCCGCCATATTCACACCGACAGGATAGGTAGGTAACGAAAACCTAATGTCAGTTTAAGTCAAAATCTGACCCCCTTCAGAATTTTGTACTGCGATCTGCTTGTCTAGAAGATAGCAATAGTCTTAGATCACAAGAAGTGTTGGCAAAGAATATTTAACCGTATAATAATAACCAGAAGTCGGGGTCACCAACTTGTGTGTAGGATGTGTAAATATTAACTTACAGGAATGCCCGAGGGTCACATAATTGATTAACAAGGAAACATTTCATCTCTCATTCCAATGGGACATTATATAACTGACAACATAATAATTAGGATAATACATTATTTTCCTTGACAATTTTTTTTTATTCGAATGAAATATACAAATGTACACATTATCATTGCAAATACGACTGTCTTTGCATAAGAGGAGTTTGGTACTATTCCTGAATAACCCTAAAGTAAAATTAGATTTTTTTTGTCGCATGATTCTTGGTTCAATCAATGATTATACAACATGCGTGTAGTGTAGGGTCTGATAACGTCATAACTATGAATGATGAACGCACCATCTGACTAGCCTTAACGCAAATATGTTGGGGTCCAATAAAATAAAAGCCTATTGTGCGTTGTGCATCGTTTGAGCTGTTGTAGCTGGGAGAAGCGGCTAAAGCAGGCGTTGTCCCGACTAACTGCTTGTGCTTTAATCTTCCTCCCCGCCGACTACGACGAACGGTAATAGGTGATAAAAAATCCATTCAGCCCAAAAACCAATACAAAAAATCTTTTAATATCATTCTAGGAATTCTACGAACCATTCATTGTCTAGAAAAAACTAAATCCTATTTATTCAGCGTCGTGCGAATCTATAAAAACATTATATTCGAACATCGCCATATTTTCGTAACAAATATTTTGGACGTGAATCCCAATTGATATAGCTGGGCAAATATCGCGGAACCCGCACTATGTCGATAAATATGACGATATCACCGGGGATGGCCACGGATATAGGATACGACGCCAGTATAACCTGAACTATCGGATATGTTGTGATTTTTTCACGAAGTCTCGGAATAAGAAATATTAGGGTCTAGTTGATTAGAATACTTTATTGGTATGTTGTTTTTAAGTGCTTACACATAATAATGTGGTTCCTGAGAGCCAACATAAGTTTAACTAAAATAATTGATTAATATGACTGCTAATATGTAATAAGATAAGGAATTATATTTTTGGTAAATTACCAAACCTCACCACAGCTTGACGACTTATCCTGTATGAAAGAATCCTGGCAAAGTAACAAGCTGCTTTATTCAATAGATTGATTATTTTTTTTCTAGACAGAACATATAGACAGTAGAAAATTTTTGTTTTTGTGTCATGTCTTAAAAGAACATACAAGGACACCAGTACATAGAAATCCCACATTATGCCCCAAAGTAATTTTATATCTCTATAAAGTGTGAGAGGTCCAGTTACGCTGGTCTGTCACCTGAATAAGGGTCGGTGACCGTAATCGTTCATTTTTAGGAGCCCCGCGATTATCCCACCGGAACTAAAACTAGGGTTGGCAAATTGAGAATATGGAACAAAGTGATTCAATTTCGAATTTATTATTGTTCAACATCGTCATAAAAACGCATGAAGGGTTCACCAGCAAAGAGTAACTGTTGTAAATACTTAACATTTGGCTGGTATCAGGATTGTCCCATCTAAAAGGCGAATACTTAGTCATGTATCGCAAGCGCTAACAGCATTATAATGAACTAAAAGGATAGAAACATTATATATACTGCCATCACGAATTTCTTAATTATAGCACGCATGAATTTGAGTACATATTGAATGAATTTTGTTAAAATTGGTGAGTATCATCATCATCATTTCACTGTGCATACATGATTTCTCTTTGTCTACTAACTTTCAATCAATACTATAATAAGAAATCGTATTCTGCCAATTTGCCAACCCTACAAGTACAGTCGCGAGCGGAACTCGTGAAATTTATTCAGTTGTTACAGCAATATTTACGCAACACTTTTGTGCGCGAGCGTAATAGTGACACATTGATGTTTACGCTATTTATTTGAAGGTTCGACAGAAATAAATATGGGTGAAATGTTGTATTTTATAATGGAAGAATAATTAATTATATTTTTCCCTGAAAATGGACTAAATATTTCAAATTTCAATATTTCTAAGGCTAAGGCTAAAGCGGTAAGTAATTGTTAAATTAAATTTAAAGTCAAATATTTTTTATTTCATTTAGGACTTTTCAGGCACTTTTAAAAAGTCGAGACTCTAGGCGCACGGTTTCAAAGGGGGGTCCCATATAAAAGAGTCCTATATAAAAGAAGGGTAAGTCCTATATAAAAGAGACCGGCAAGGAATCTCGATTCAAAAAATAAGAAATTAATTTACAAGTAAATTATAATCTTAATGCATTATATACGAAAAAGCAAACTTATCAAAAGGTTACATTGCGCAATGAGGTAGGTAATACAGAACAATTTATACAAGTGTTTCTAATAAAAAATTAATACGGCATAAACAATAAAAAGTGGATAATTTTGTGGATAATTTCTAAATGTCGAGACATGTGATTGCGATTGAATACAAAAACAAGTAAGAGCCCATCAAATAGTAGCCAAGTATCTTGCTTGATTCATCATAAATCATTTCACATTAACATATCCCTAGATCAGAATTATTATTGATTTGGTAGATATTTAAAATATAGTACATTGTATACTGACATATAAATAGAAAGAAAGAAGAAATAAAGTACATTCATTTGGCGTCATGTGTAGACGATACAAAATAGTTTTAAAACAAAATACGTAAAACTCAAATTGTGTGCCCCACGGCTGTGCCCATTATAGGTCCTAGTTCAGCATATTGCCAGACAGCGATATTTTAGATACCTGGCACTGATTTTCAACAGAACCTGACCGTATTTTTTTTTATTTCAAATAAACATTATAGAAAATGCCCCATAAAATAGCTTCTAGTAATACGCGAAATCCTTCCTATACTTCGTCAATTTATCCCATAGCAGATTAATAAAATCCATATATAATCGACGCGGCTAACATAAATCAAAATCTGCTGTCATTTCGATTACCGCGTTCCATACATCTCTGAACGAGAAGTACTTCATTACTGGATTACAATATCAAACAAATCGGTGCCATTATTATAACAAAATGGCGGCTGTAATCCGTGCTCAATAAAGTATGACATTACACCCCTGAGTTTCCGATAACGTTGTCGTAACGTCCCAAGCGATCGGTGATTGTCAAAGTTTTTGATAAGGCCTTAGTTTTTTTTTTTTTAATCTTATATTCGTCTTCACGACTTTCATATAAACACAAAATAAAACTCAGAATTTCGAGGGAGTGCATCTTGGACCTGCCGTCGCATTTATCATCATTTAGTAGGTATATTAGCCCATAAACGTTTACTGCTAGAGTAAATGGTAATTTTTTAAAGTTATTTCTATACCCACGAAAAGTTAGTGCGGCTTAAGTTTAACCAGGAACCAGGGATATCTCAATTACCACCAGTTACTACATACAGCTAACAAAGCCTCTGGGAAGTATAAACCACTTTGGCAATCTCAGCACAGAGCAATTAATTGGTATATCGGTTTTATGACCATTTCTAATCCCGGCGCTCGGCCATCGCCACAATGATTACGCGAAAACGGGGATTTCGGCTTAATGAGCAACTTTAGGAACCACAGCAGCGACTGAATAGGTTCCAAATAAAATTTTGATGTTTTTATTTTAATGATATAGAAAAATTTAGGTTCACGGATTGTTTAAGTAACTTGAAGACCAATAAGAGTAATATGGTGTGACCGTTCTAAAGATTATAGTGATGATGATTAATTTAAATACCAAGAGGCGTGGTCAAATCAGTTGGTTACCATAGTACTTAGGCATGATCCAAAAGTATCAGGAAAGGGTGGCTCGTCAGGTGGCAGATCCAGCTCATCACACTAAGGATCGAATACAAGATCTTGCGCTTAGCGGTCGCATTTGAGAGCATTAGACCAGTGAGGTAGTGCTTTTATAGAACTTACGCAGATTTTTTTTTTATTCTTCACAATCATCCTTGGCATAATTTTTTACAAATTCTTTTTTAAAACTGTCTCATATATCGTAATTAAATAATACGTCAAAGGGCTGCCCCAATTGGTCTAGAGGCCGCAAACGCGACTGCTGAGCGTGAGATAAAGGGTTCTATTCCCAGATCGGGCAGTGTTAGTGGGTGTTCGGTATTGACGTTCTCAGTAGCAGGATGGAGTATGCAACTGTAACCGATAGATGGCCATAGGCTCGCCCCCTATTACATGGGACTCATTAACGGCATCGACGAAATGTGGATGTACAAAAGTACACCTTTGCCTAACACCTAGGTGGATACAGGCGTATTGCTTATGTTATATTACTTTTTATAAAAACAACATAATATAGTACCTAAACCTAAACACTTAGTTTCCTTTGTCATCATCCAGATCGTACTATGCCATCTTGCTTAAAAGATGTAGTGGTGTGCTCGTTAGTGAGGAAGCACGTTCTATTCCTTTATCCTTGCCACGTTACTTGTGGAGCGACTGTATTCCACGATCTCAAACATTTATACGAGACCATGTGTAACACTGATGAACCAATTTCCTTTGCTACTAACGTACCAGCTCATTATCGTACATTGCGGAACATATACTTCTAAAATGAACGGTCATTATTGCTAAGTCTAAAAGATGGATTAATAATTTCTTAATGTTGTTATTTCTACCTCAACAGAGGACGCTGTTACCCATCTCACTGACATAATCTTTTATGCATCTAACACTACAAATTTATGTCATGAATGCGTAAGGCCCTGGATTTAATTCCCGAGTCCAGCAGAGTTATTAGGATTTTGTATGGAAATTCTCATCATTTTATTGCCATTGGCGATATGTAAATATACCACAGTTATACACCTGTATCTTTCGGGCTGTACAGGCATACTGTTATTTTATGATAATGAAACGGCATTTTTTCTTTTATTTTTTTCACATACATTTATTCAGCATAGGTTATATTAGTAGAGGGGTTAATCTTTATGACACGCAACAACGCAGCATACATCTTTACAGACTTTCGCTATATATTGTATTTTAACTTTCACATTATATTTCAGTGAACCAATTGTAGTCTTTCCTAAGTCTTTGTCTTTGATTTTTAAATTCAACTCCGAACAAATATTCACAGTACAAATGTGTGACATCCATCCTTACAGCCAAAGGTGACTCCGTACCCTCACGTCCGAGACAAATGACACTATTAGACGAGTACTGAACATCGGATTGATTTCGCTACTGATAGTAGAATGAGAATAAGAGAATTTATTTTACGTGTGCATGTACATTTTCTCGATAAACATCAAAATCCTAATGATTTTCGAAGATATGAGAATGAATAGCGTCCTCTCACTAATCGGTGAGCCACTGCGATCCCCAAGCTGCCTGCCAAGCGTGGGGATTATGGCAAACCCCCCCTTAAGGGAGGCTTTCGTTCAGCAGTGGACGCCTTCTGGCTGATGATGAGAATGAATATTCTCAATGGCATCAGGTTCGCCCACAACCATACCAGACCTTTTGTCATCGAGGTATTTTTTTAGGATGGACATTGCTCATTGCCCATGTTCGTGACGTTTTCTTGCATCGTGTCGGCACGAGCTATCACGTAGTAATCGTTTATGCCGTATAATTATGAGACTGATTGTCCATGGTTCGCTGGACTAATTTAGAATTCGTGTCTCGTGGAAGCTGGAAGCAGCACATAAGCAGCAGTGGACGCGTACTGATATAATGATAGTATGGTAACGGGTAACCCTATTTATTTCACGAATTATAATTAGTGATTAAAGAGTTTTTCTTAGGATGCAAGTATTTTTCGTTTCCTTCGTTTTGTTTATCAAATATAAAAAATGTCCAAAACTGACCCATTTACGTATGTACCAGTATGCCAATATAGAGAATTCTCCAAGTATTAATTTTCCAACTATTCCAAGAAATTATAATTTTATTTTTTTAAATTACCACTCCCGTTTTCTAAGTTTCAACGTCCTTTAGACAATGTAATATTAAACTATCGTTATTATTGTTTCTTTTCTCATCTGTAATAATATTTATTTGCTTCTGCTGCGCTACCAAAAATCCAAATTTTATATTTAACTATTCTTTTATGTCGGTGAACCTCCTCCACATGAACATATAACCGTTAGTGTACATGTTCGCACGTACTAGACAAATGGTCGTGTTCTCAATACTGAACATTTCGTGTACTAAAAGATTTCGATACTAAGAGAAAATTAAATCAGAAAATTTATCTTGTGCCCCGTTTTGTGAACGGCTATAGAGCTTTTATAAAACAAAGAATATAGTGTAGTATAAGAATGTATTGGGTATTTACAAGGGGTGCAAGGAAAGAGCATCCACAAGTGACGAATCCTGAGATCGTTTGGCGCACTGGCAGTCACCCTCGATACCACTTTGCTGATTGGTTAATCTGTCTATGGCATGAAGAACTCCCATGTGGTAGCTTGGCAGTCAGATCCGTTACGAAGCTAACTGACTAATCTCTCTACTACAGTATGAACCATTCCTACGACAAGCGACTGTTGAGCGTCATGTCCTAGTAGTATTTCCGGGTCGGACAAAGTGTAATTTTACGAATTCTCAGTAGCAGCCCAGAGTTTGGAATTGTGCCCGATGAATGGCGGACTCAATATCACACCTCTGACTAACACTTCGGGACATACAAGCGTGATGTTATGTTATTATAAATATCCTCCACGTCACCAGATACTACTTAATCATCATTTGCCTATCACTGTACCAACTGATAGAAATCAAGCCTCCATTCTGAGACATACCACAATTACACCACGCGGGCCTAGTGTGGATTGGTAAATGTCACATGCCTCCAAATTTTTAGTTGGTGCATAAAATCAAAAAACTCCTAGAGCCATAATATTTATGGAATCTGGACTTTTATTTTAATTAAAGATGGAGAGAAAACACTGAAAAAACACAGAAGTTAGTAGTTTCCTAGCATTCAGGTTCAATTTCCTGTCCGTTTATTTATCGAAAACAAGCAACAAGTCGGGACTCGGGCCGGTTCGTGGATCAACAGTGAGATATTGGCGCAATATCGCATCCGCTCGCAGAGAGATAAGTCTAGTTAGGGAACAGTGTTGCAGTCTAGAAACAAATCCCAAGTGTCATCATTCTTCGAAAATGCTAACATTCCTTGTTGGTTGTACCAAGTATATTGCAAACATAGCATATACACATATGTATAAACATCAATATACCAATGACATGCCTGTATTCCCCGCAGGGTTAGATAGAGGTCTACTATAATACACCCACATTTTGCGAATGCAGTTATGGTCCTAGTAATATGGGGCGAATCTATTGCCATCTACCAGACGCTTTTTCAAACTCCGTGCTGCTTCTAAGAATTTCCATACAAAAATATGTGTTTAAAATGATACGAGAACCAAGACTGATCTAGAAAGATTTTGAAACCAGGTTCATTTGCGTAAAGATTTAGCGCTGTGTACCGTTGTCATCCTAGTCGCTTTAGTTCATTACGAGCTCTAAAACATACTAAAAGTGTGCGCTGAAAAGGCTAACAATTCTGAAACATAATAAGTATAACATATTTCATAAAACTTCGTTTCCAAATAAGAACTTCTTCAATTTCCTACATTCTTGAAAAATAACAAATTGAAACTGCTCCTTATTGCATCAATATTTCAATGCATAAAGAAACCTCCCCGAAAGTCGGGCGCAATATTGAAGATTTTATAAATAGATGTAGGAAATTGACTCCATTGAGGAAAATTGAGAGAAAATGGCTATTTCAGACACCGGATATTGCTATCAGAAACATATTATTGTAAATTACTTAGCTAGATATTTTCAATAAGGGTTCTGTAGTAATGTTAGTAATTCTATATCATGGAGCATCTGCGTCATCAAATGTCTCAGGAGGGATTGGGACTAAGGTCAGGCACCAGGTTGCAGCTATGTATGTTAACCGACCTCCCAATCAGCCTGTAATCTTTCTCTTTCTGCTCTTTTGTAAACTTTTCTCACGACAAAGGAGTTATCCCAGTGTAGGAGAGCGTATAAAAAAACATTGTCGTGAAAGTAATTGATCTTGTATACAGATCTTGATTTCTTGCTCATTTCCTACTATTTTGTGGAAAGTCTAGTCAGTCAGGACTGTCACGCCAGGATGTAGGTAATGTATCTTAGGCAAGCTCCTCTTCAACATAATAAGAATACCTATTTATCCTAGTTACATTGTAAAGTAACCCCAACATAGCTTCAAAAGCCAAAATATTTTACTACAGAGGCCCATAATTTCTTTCTAAGTATACACTTTAATTGTCCAGAAGTCGTTTAGTTTACATAAAACATACTGTTTTTTTCACTACATAAAAACATAATGCTATATACGACGGAGGCTAATTTCGTAACCCCTCTTAAATATGACTCGAATGTCAAGCTTTCCGTTTTTATTTCTTAGTACACTCAAGGAGAAAAGTTGGAAGATTCTGTTCCGAGTAAATTTGAGAATCAAATTGTACCTATTAAGATTTATATGATAGAGCTCCTGTGGTCTAAGTCTTTAATCTTTCTGTTGCCCCACACATTATAACATTGTTCATATTGTTCAGTGAGCAGAAGTTTGTAATATCAGTCAGTGTCAGGCAGCTGCATTTGTGCCGAACAGACAATTTCCAACATTTGACACCAAAGCATATCAATTAAATATAATATATCGTCCTGATTATTTGGTGTTGTTTATTTTGCGGGCTGTATACTATAAATAACGAAAAACATCGTAAAAAAATTATTACCCATTTCGCGTGAATCCAGTGAATGTGAAAATGATTCTGCAACCAGGGAAATAAAAATAAACTGGAAACTGGGGAGTATATTATTCTAGTTTAGCATAATCTTATGGCTAAACGGTACGCAGGTAACTCTATAACACCACTATTAATTTATTTCACTATCAAACACTTTTGGTATCGTGTATCCCGTCTGGTATAAACGTTAGAAGAATATTAATGTATAGTAATATTTCAAAACAAATGTAACGTGGTGTGCCATTTCTTGATTTTCGGATACAAAAACTTGTGCTTTATTACCTATATCAAAAATATGCTCGGTGCGGATTTTCATATAACATCGCACTAGTTATTTACGCCAACAAACACTTGATACATAAAATTTCGCATTAAAAGCCTATTCAATTAAAACATCGGTATGGAAACCTCGACCATTGTGATTATACAATAGATTTTCTATTGAGTCTTATTTGTGTCATTGACGGATTAAAGTGCTGCGTGTGACAAGATAATTTTACATCGTATATTTTCATCAATGACATTGAAATACTTTTGAATGGAAATGACCTGCACGTTTTATTCCAATTTAAAACGGCCCCTATTCATATACAGTCAAAAATACATATTTATTATTATTATCTTTTGATTACAATCCTTATCTTTTCAAACCCTTACACTATGATCACGCGAAAGCGCGTACAAAAATTAAGTAATAAACATAAAAATGTTGTATTTCTGTGTGTAAAACGTTCAATAATTTTACAAGCGCTCGTAAAAGCGGTAGGGCCATAAAATAAATTTATGAAGAATACACCTAGTTTATTACTCAAAAAGTTTTTTATGGCAATTTTCGGCAAATGTATTTAAAAGCCATAGATACCAAACTTCATTCTACCTTCATACCAGTCTTCATTCTGAAACCAATAATAAACACTTACACAGCTGAGCACCATAGGAAGTACCTCCTAAATATTTAAACATATTTCGTGCCGTTCAGTTTCCGGCTCGAAATAGGATAAAGATCTTTCGCTTTATTCTCGTGGGTCAAACAACGACAGCTAAACATGGAACTTCTGAATAAATGAACAGAACAGACGATGTTAGGAAATAAATCCTTAGTATTGTCATGATTGGATTTGAAACTGCACTGCTGTTGATAAAGAACAAAAGATGTTCTCTTATGGTTCAAACTTACGGTACCTAGGACATAGAATAAAATTGCTTGACGTGTTCTTAGCCACAAACACACAAAACAGAACAAAATCAATTAACAAGTCCAGACGAGGACCCACTAAAACACCTTGCTACAGAATATTTCCTTGCATATAATATGCCTTGTGTATACATTCAGTCCATCTCTCTCCAGCTTAATCGAACCTTACGGAACCAAAAAATAGCTTGTTGTATTCTGAGCTACAAAACACACACTGTGAAACCGACAAATGACAATCAAGATATTTTAAATGAAGCTGGCGACCAATAAGATCACACACAGAAAAAGTCAAAAACGAAACAAAGCTCCGAGCTGATTCTGAGAAGAGGGACGATGCCCAGCTGTGAGACAGTAATGACCTGAACTATGATTATATAGACGAACAAACCACACTTTATTAACCTGCATGGACACCGCACTACATAAACCCCGTAACGACATTCCATTTTTTAATTTAATCCTGCACCTCGCCGCCACTCCACGTTTTTAATTGAAACGCCATAAAACGGTATAAAAAATAAAAATGTGTTTTTGTTTCGAATCATTTAACTGGAAATGCTGCCAGTTAAAATAAAAGGTCATAGTGTCCGTGTGGGATTTAATTAAATAGTTTAATTAAATTTTAGAGTGGCTACCCACTGCAGAGTCGCACCACTACGATCTGCCGCAAGATATTAGATGTAGCGACGAAGTTAGGTCTTGCTGTGAAGATTTTAGGTATTGCCACAAGCTTAAACCGCTAGCTTAAAAGCTCCGAGTGAATCATAAATACCTCCTTCTGAAGGAATGAATGTTGTCTGATCACGTAATGTGGCAATGTGGTTTTACTTCTATAATACTTTTAATATAATCACATCGCAATGTTTCATTTATACGAAACTAGTTGTTGCCTGCGATTTCATTATCTAATTAATAATAAAATAATTTTTTTATCTAATTAATAATGTTTTGCTGCAATTGAAAAAATAATCCTATGTCCTTCTCCAGGACCCAGGCTTTCTCTTTATAAACTTTCATAATGGTCGGTTGTGGATCGTGGATAGATAATTCAGGCAAGACTAATGTCTGACAATATGTCTTCATAGGTCTTCATCTTAAATTAACGAGATATATTGTAGAGGAAGATTAAAAAAAAATTGCAAAGAATCTTTCGCCACCTCTTGATCCTTTACGGACACCGCTAGATGGTGCCGTAAACAATTAATTAAAAATATCCCTTCCTCACAATTGCGCAGTTTCGTATTACAAATTATAATTTTAAACAAAGTTTCGTCTTTACGGGATGTTAATTTAGCCACATTAATTGCAATTTGATAATTAAACGGTCGTGTCAACTGAATTATTCCGTGTAGTTCGAAACCGCTGCGGGTTTTCATAATTGAATCAGTTACTTAGAGAAACAACGGTTTTTGGTGGAGTTCCGGATATAGAAGGGCGGAAAAACGTGTCAAGAATATTTAACGATTCGTAATCTTTTTCCTTAATACCGAGGCCATTCATAATGGTGTTGCCATGGAATTATTACCCAGTATATCATCAGATAGCTCAAAGCAATTCGTCATGGAAATCTATTAGGGAGGCATTAGTGGACGTGAAGAAGCATCAGATATATCAATGTATGTACGAATATAGCACACTCTCTTATTGTGTTTTGTTATTTACACTATTATTAATTTCAGTAGCTCTTTTGTCAAACCTATAGAAGTAGTTAAGAAAGCCTTAGTGTAATTGTACCAAGAGCGGCTGCTGAGCGTAAGTAAGGTCTTCGGTTCGATTCCCGAAATGGGCTTTTCTTTATGACTTTGGCAAAACCAGTAAGTATGTTAAGTTTATAAAATTTTAATCGAGCTAGAAACAAGCATGAAAATGTGACAAACATTTGGCCACTTTGGCCACTCCGGAAATCTTACTATGAACCTGATAAATCCTTTAACCTTACAAAATTATAAAAAAATATATTCCTTGTAAAAAACGAAACCAGATAACTAATTTATTATTAGAGAGAGAATTAGTTATATGTATAGATATCTTGTCTATCTGAGTTTGGTATGTTAGCACATCTGACCTTCTTGTTTAATTTAAGAGCTTAGCTCTTGTCGGTGCAGCAATCGCCACTGCTCTCTATTTTCTGCCTTCGTTTTGACCTCTTGATACGATTCTACCCCTACTTTCTCCTTTACTTGTTGTGCAAAGCTACGTCTAGGTCTTCCCCCTCCTCTCTTTCCTTAAATTTTTCCTTCTAAAATTGTATTGAAAAAGTAACTGTCGTATCAAGTGGCCAATCATTTTTCGTCTATCTATGATTCTCAACAACTGTCTTACTTCCTCATTCGTTTTCTTTTCTACCATCTGGCCATCCAACTAGAAATCTCTTAGTCTTCCTCCCTCATATTTCAACCTAAGATGTGATCACAAATTCTAAGCCAAGTCTCCCACCATTGATATACTTTTTACACCGTATAAAATTACTTGAGCCAAGTATTATCACGGAGCATTTTGTTATCAGACGTCTGAGGAGTGACAGTAATATTATAATTAATTTAATCCCAGGTCGTTGTGTCTCATGAATAGTAATAAGGTACGCTAGAGGAAGCCGCGGTGTGATTGATAGCGGGGGGAAATGATTTATGACTTGGACTGTAGTTTCAATTAGCCGTTTCTACAACTAAGTAAAGAATTAAAGTATGGAAAGCAGCCCCATCTATTATTATAAGTACTAAATAACACAATTTTCAGACCCAATAGAGAACCCCGCCTGTCTCCGTATTCTACAAAATGGCTACAAAAATGGCAAGAAGAAGAAGAAGAAGAAGAAGAATATGGAAAATCAGAACTTACATCTGTATGTTCTATTTAATAAATAATCTTCTGTTTTCGAATACGAGACTATATCTTTGTGTGTTGAGAAAATCTTAAGTATATGATTTATCTTTTGAACAATAGCTTTTGATTCATTAGCAAGGCCTTTGTCCTGCTGTGCATATTCCAGTAAAGAAGTAAAACTCAGCCATTTTCGTAAAGATAATTGGATAGTTTGTTCCGCACCGCTCACACATAGACCACAGCTTTACTTCTTACCCAACACACGGGTAATGTTGTGTACGGAACTGCTAATAATAATTAATGTCACAGCTGTTGTACTACGCCCAATATAGTCCAAATAGGACATAAAAACAATGTTCCGTATATACGCCCTAGCGGGGCGCTATTTTAGTGGTGGTGTCAAAATTCTGAAGATGTATAGGTAGATCAGATACATAATTGCCCTTGTACAACTTACAAGGGCAATTATAATATTCATCTTATACTAGCAGAAGAAATAATTGTGCTCTATAAAATACATTTTCCGGTACGACACGCACGCCACCTACTGTAAGTTAATTGTACTATTACTGTAACCTTTGTGCAAGTGCAAGCAATAAGTTGACAAAGTTTTATCGCAATCAGATGAAAGGCAGTGCATAAAATACGAACAAACAAATATAAATATAATTTTCATTCTTTATGGCTGTTCAAAACATTCTTTCACTAAATAAGCTGGACTTGTGTGAGTGGTAATATTTTAAATTTTAGGAATATTTGAAAGAAAAGGTCAAGTAAGCTTCTAAGTTACTTCACTTTTTTCTTTAAATATTAACTGGCACTATTTATAAGGTCAACATTGTTTTAAATTTAAGTTAACTTGTTTTTAGTACACGTATTAAAGCATAGGGCCAATTCATCTAGATGCTAGCACAGAATACGGTTATGGTCTAAAGTGTTAGGGTCAATTTCCACTGAAAGAGCAGCGGCCGGCAGCGGCCGTACGAGCGCGGCGCCGCAAGGGGCAGTGCGGCGCTAGAAGGCTCGTGCAGTTTCTCGTGCTGCCTTCAAATAAATATGGACTTTTTAGTCACGTAGATAAGATTCAAAATGATTTGTAATATTTTGCCTCAGAAAGCCGCTGCCGGCCGCTGCTCGCTCAGTGTGAATTGACCCTTATGAGACATATATGTATGTAGGTAGCCAATCTAATGAGTACGTCAAACTAGACTCATGATAATTCAGAAGATTCCATGTTAATCATGCTAAAAGACCAATGCAAATGTCCATGTAAGGCAGAAAGAGTCATAATTCGGTCTAATACACACAGACTGATGATATTCAAGATTGCCAGACTTGTATTTATCCTGATTCATTACCTAAGTGAATATTGGCGACCTCTATTTTTGAAGGGAAAAAATGTAAGATGAGAATTTTTTTTCATGAGAATTGGTCATGCCGTGGTGATAGGTTCATAACGGTCTACTGGTGCAAGGAAAGAGTTTCCACCGGTTATAGCCTGAGATTGTCTGGACTCCATTATTTTTGTGTTTAATGCTGACAGTGAAAACCAACATCACAAAACATCCAATATGTATTTTCATTTGTAGAGTGTATAGCAGCGAACGCTTTGTCATGATCACAAATTGAAATCCTTGTTTAAAACTAACTTTGACATGTGGTTTCGTTCGTATAGCCTTACTTTGAAAATTAGCTTTCATTTCATCTAATATAGAGATTTCGTTTGCGATTCCGCGTGAAGAGAATTTATAGTGTTAAAAAGATTAAAAACTGTATTTCTTACTTGAGGATGTATTTATTTGTTCTAGTGTTCGCAAATTCGCATTGGTTTAGCGTTCGAAAACGTGAGTACTAAGCATGAGGTCCTGAGTTCAATTCACGGGTTGGGCAAAGTGTTATTAGGTTTTTCTTCATAAAAACTTTCACAAACAGCACGGAGTTTGGAATTATGCCCGGTAGATGTCATGGCTCGTCACCTACTACATCTATCAATTAACTACATGGGACTCAATAACGGCATCGGCGAAAACTGGGTGTACCTATACTTTACTAAAAGTCTCTGCCGAACCCTTCAGGGAATATAGAGGTGATGCATGTTATGTTGTTTTTAAACAAATAACTAGTCACTCTTTATAATGGGTGAATACCCAAGATTTTTTCATGGGTTTGGTTTAGTTTAAAAAACACTGAAAATTTTACATCTAACTTACACAATTATATCGTGTGAGGTTTTATAATACATACGCGTCTATTATAACTTAATTATAGTAATGGTTCAATACTCTAATCGTGGCGTACAAAATTTATTACAATTGAACAGATTGGTGCTATAACTTTTTCATTAATCATTTAAGCAAAGCTACTCAGTCCACCGGATAAATTAACGGATAGCTTAAATTCAGAAATATTTTTTAAGAAAACTTCTGCAATCAAAGTCTTAATTTTTACACAAGCATATTACGGCTTCAAGCTTTATCTGTACACGTTATTTTTTTTTTGTTTTTGTTATTGACATAACAACTTAGAGGACAATTGTCTTCGAGAAGAAATTAAATTACGTACATTAACATTTTTAATCATACGCTGTTACTAAAATAAAAAGCGTTTATTCATTCTCCACTGATGAAAGTTCCTTACTTAGTAGGGTAAAAAATATAAAAGTAAAATAAAAGTAAGTAAGACTATGACAATGTGCTAGTAAAATGTAACTTTAATAATTATTTCTGTTAGTTATTATGCTAAGTGTTACTAATATCATATCGCAGCTAATTAATACGCTTATAACGCTTGTTTCTTGAAGGGGTAAACATAGTTCCAACATCCTCAGTTATGTATAATGTATGTCTATGTAATCACAACCGCTTATAATTACTCCCCGTATATTTCCTCAAAGTCGTTGGTTACACGACCGCCGCGTCGCGCATATAAGTCAATTTAAACTTAGCGTGGCGACACCGCAGCTTAATCTTTAATCATAGCTGCGTAATAACTTTGTTATTGTTAGTTTATTGTGATTAATGAAAGGATTTCGTTTGTTGTGAAATTAAATAGTGAAGAACGATAGAGCAAGCTACATAGGTACCGCGCAGATTAGGCGTGTCCTTGCTCGCCTTGCGTGTCTCAGAAAGCACGTTAAGCATTTGGTCGCGGGTGTCATACGAATACCTATCAGTCATTACGGCTGCCAGCAGCCCAAAAAAGTCTGACAACCAGTCTAACCTTAGACTATCTGTGTCACTCAGTAATTAGGTGACGGAGGTCAGGATCTGGCTTCGTCTAAAATACTAATATTCAGCCGCAGGCTTGGCAGATGATGAGGAAGATGAAGTCAGTCTCTTATTTTATAAGAGTTTTGACTACATGCTCGTATAAGAGAAGATATAGTATTCAAATGGACAGGTAGGAAAAGCTATATCATATAAAAAGTCGTTTCAGTGCTAGGAAACTTCAGAAGGTACATAGTTACCGCTTATCAAGCGTTGAGCGTGATTCTCACGCTCAATATCACGAATCGCAATAGCAGGATTAGTGCTCATGCAAGTCCTTAAGCCCGTTATTTAAAGTTAAAAAATACATATATCAAATAGAATCAGAATTAAATGTCGAAACAAATTTTCGTGTAAAACATCCAGACACAACAAAATCCAGACAGAAATCCCTCTGTACTATCGCATCGTATCTAGCCGTCCCGCTGTGAGCCGTCAAATATAATTTTATTTCTTTTGTTTTGTTTGTCTAGAACAAACCTTCGCTTATTGTTATCATCCATTACTGTACACACTTTGTATCAAAATTGAATTGCCGGAGATAACGCGCAATGTACAGAATATAAAATGTATTTTGTGCTGCTTTGAGATGAAGCGAAAACGTATATATTACTTAAGTAGATACATATTAATTACACCTCCTGAAATAAGATACGATGCTCTTCTAAAGTAAGCGATTGAGAACCGACACATTAAGAGACACTTACATAGATAAGATAATATTATTTAATTTATATAACTTTAGACTACCTCATAAGTCTATGGTAGCATGCGCGACTGCTAATCGTGAGGTCCTGGGCTCGATTCCCGAGTCAGGCAGTGTTATTAGGTTTTTCTCTATGGAAATTCTCGTTAGCACGGAGTCTGCAATAGGCTCCCTATTACATGGGACTCAATAACAGCATCTGCGAAATGTAGGTGTACACAATAGTACACCTTTGCCTATCCCTTCGGGGAATACAAGCGTGATGCTATGTTATGTTATGTTATTATAACTTTTTCATAGCTTATCTCGGCGGCTATATAGAAAATGACGGATAAATATCAAATTCCAGCGAGTGCAATAAATAAATTGCAAATAGTTAATTTAATAGTAAATAGCATCAGTGCAATTG
The DNA here is from genome assembly GCA_947562105.1 of Shargacucullia verbasci. Lineage (NCBI taxonomy): Eukaryota > Metazoa > Arthropoda > Insecta > Lepidoptera > Noctuidae > Shargacucullia > Shargacucullia verbasci. The sequence goes on from OX387280.1 coordinate 16,167,735, forward strand.
GTCCGCACATCCGCAGGCTACAAGTCGCAACCGCAGCCGCAGCCGCAACGGCAGCAGCAGATCACACGGAATTAATTAAAGGAATCGCCACCGAATAGTATTTGCATTTGTGTGCAGACTTACCACTTCATGTTGTTACAGTCACTATTTAGAAATCCATACTACCAGCTGATCATACAGACGAAGCATTAAAAGCTGAATGTTAGCCAAGTGGGGCCAAACTAGGCATTGATTTAATGTAGGTGGAAGGTTGCAATATACACGGAATTGACTTGTGACCACTGTAAAGACCTAAATACTACATCATACTGTTTTTAGTCCCTCTCATTACGCAAGATATTTCGTACTCACTAACTGGGATATATTTAAAGTTTTACGTACGTTTAACGTACTCGAATATATTTCGTAGGTACCACACAGTCAATTTAAACGAAATCGTTAACAATACCGACCAACCACGTTTAGTCGCCCGACTGATAGTCACGCACCGCTGCGAACTAGAAGCCGGTCACGATTATTCGGGCATTTGCGCCAACTGCATAATTGGCACTCTGCATGTTTTAGCCAAGTTACAAGCTTTTTGGAGCCCGAGACTTAGTTCCATTCCAACGTTTCAGTTAAACGGAGGACGTGACTAGTAATTGTTATAATGTGTGCTGCAGGGAAATGTTTGAACTAGGTTCTGGAATTAGAGAGGAACCAATTGCACCTTACCATGTAGCGCCGATACACCAAAACTATAACGAATTCGAAATTTACAGAGATGAGAATGAGAGTTGGCTGGAGCCTAAAGCTGTTCCCAGCTAATTAATAAAAAAGAAATTCAGTACTAACTTTTAAACTGTTGCGTTTCGTTTTAACAACTCGTGACCACAATCAATATAACCTAGTCGAAACTTGGAGCGTTATTAAGGTAACTTCGCGTTTATTCCAGTAAAAAGTATTTTAAATCGTTTCAGCAACCGCATTATTCACAACATTCAAGTTTTATACTGCAGGTAATAATTATATATTACATATACAAGCCGCCTGCCAAGCATGGGGATTATGGCAAACCCCCCCTTGGGGAGGCCTTCGTTCAGCAGTGGACGTCTTCTGGCTGATGATGATGATGAATAATTATATATATTATATAAATCGGTGAGCAACCGGCTCCAATCGAGTATAAATTACAAATTCATATTCCCTTTCCCATTGCATAGGAAATTAGGGTTTCCATTTCAAGTAAAAGTCCTAAAACCCCAAAATCATTTTTGTATACTTAATTGCTACACTAATAACTTTTACCGTTCAGCTCCTGCAGAACATGGAAGTCACATCAACCCGCAGTTAGATCAAACGACCATCATTTGTTTTGATGAAGAACATTACTGAATTCAAGTAAAGTTCCAGGATATTTTGAACATTCATCTAAAACATTCGTATATTTTTGTGACCTAACTAGCCGGAAAAACGCTTTCGTGGTAACCGAAAGCGTTTTAGATTTGAAATTGCGATGATAAAAGTTACCTGGACCTAATGTTAAGAGAAATGGATAATGTTATTGGTGTGTTCCTTAATAATAACCATAACGGACTATTTTTGGGAACCCAGTTAGTGAGTAGCCATTTTTACGTGTGTATATCACATTGTTTTGACCTAATTCTTCCCTATAACCTAATCCACTAATATTCCATTACAATAGCCCAAGTAGTTTTTTTTTTCCATGTGTGCTGCAATTGTCCTGCAAATTCAGGGATTGTCCTTGTGTGCATTTTTATAGTGCATACACGGATAATCGCTGGGTTTGTCACCATAACATTTCATTAAAATTGCTGATCTACTCTACTTATATTCTTGCAAATGTGTAAGCTATATAAATTTAAGGCATAGTTTACACAAGTCTTTAGATTAAACGAAACCCACGCCACAAAAACCTACATAATCTCACTCAGTACAAACAATAACTTAATTAATGTTTATTTAAGAGTAAATTTTAAGCAAATCTCAAAGGAATCTTCGATGTCTGGGCTCATTATAATATTAATGTGGACAGGCAGCATGAAGCTTTACAATGAATAAAGTCGGTCAAACAAGTCGACATTGACGTCACGTAATAAGTTGGTCCTGGAACTTTGGTACCGGGTGCCAGAACGGAAACAACAAATTTCCTCCTATACTTGTTCCAACATTTAAGTTATATAATAAATATTTAATTAGATACGTTAAAAATATTCCTAAAGGTAGATGTACTCTAACATAATTCCTCTTTCCCCTGTGACTCGAAAAAGGAAAGCACCTATAGTAAAGTGCAGAAAATTCGCAGCAATATGTTACGCTCTTTGTAGTCACAGAGTTACCAAGTCGTTGCATATTAAAGGACCCATCCTCTCAATTATTAACGACCCCATTTTGGGATCGCTGTGACTAAATAGAGTTCTTTATTTTCCCCTCTTTAAATTAAAAACGATCATGGGCCCCGTAGACTTTGAGAATGGCGTTAAAATATAGTGATGAGTTATATAAATTTTGATTCTGCGGGTCTATAGCTTATCCAAGATAAGATAGCGGGTCTATAGTTTGTCGAAGAATACGGCTAGGTTGGGCAGCATTTGGAAAACTTCGTCGGGTCTTTTCGTCGCCAATACCACAAAGCCTTAAGACGAAAGTCTTCAATGAATGCGTTCTGCCTGTTATGACTTACGGTGCTGAGACGTGGACACTCACGGTACGACTAGTTCACCAATTTAAAGTCGCTCAGCGAGCTATGGAGAGGGCTATGCTCGGAGTCTCTCTGAAGGATCGTATCAGGAACGAGGTGATCCGACAGACAACCAAAGTTATCGACATAGCCCAAAGGATAAGTAAGCTGAAGTGGCAGTGGGCTGGTCATATTTGCCGCAGAACCGATAACCGCTGGGGTAGACGTGTTCTTGAGTGGAGACCGCGACTTGGCAAACGTAATGCAGGACGTCCTCGAGCTAGGTGGAGCGACGATATACGCAAGGTAGCTGGTGGCGGTTGGAAGAGGATAGCCGAGGATCGGGCTCAGTGGCGTGCATTGGGAGAGGCCTATGTTCAGCAGTGGACTGATACAGGCTGATGATGATAGCTTATCCCCGGTGGTAATGGGTATCCATCTTTAGTAAACACGATCACTCCCATAGATATAATAAGGAAAAAAAATATCTGGGCTTAATTTCCGCGATACCCAATGACCCGTCGCCGTTTGAGTTGTAATATCTAGTAAAATTAATTAACCGATAGAAAGAAAGAAAGAAAGTGTTCGCACATTACATACTTATAAATAGTGAGTGCCGAAACAAGTGACCGAACTATCAGTGGGATGAACGGTGACCTACTTAATTTAAATTGTCATCTATACTAATATTATAAGGTAAAATTGTTTGTAGGGGAGTTTGTGTAGGGGGTAATCTCCGGAACTAATGATACGAATCTGAAAATTCTTTCACCGATAGATACTTACATTATTCCCGAGTACTTATAGGCTATAAATAATAAATGTAGATCACGCGGACCAAGTGGCGGGCTGAAGCTAGTCCAGAATAAAATCGCTGGTTCATTTTTTACTGGAGCGTTTGTAAAGTTAAAACCTCGGGCATTGTTTTGACATAACGCGTAAACGTCAGACTTTTAAAGTTTCAAAAATACATTTTTCGTTTGTTACCAAAACTAAGCAGTTGTTTCACTTTAATTTTTAAAATTCAACCTTAATATAAACCTGACATTGTCCCACATGTGCCGTTCACTATTCATTGTGAGTGTACCTCCGCTTCAGCGTCAGCATAGAGATCGCATCTCATACACAATGTATCAGATATAGGTATTTCGTTCCATAGTTGAAGGTTCCGAGAGTCACGTAACGCGTGTAACACGTGCTCCGAGCACGTTGCATGTTCGGAAATTTTATTTTTATTGTGTTCCCATATTTTGTTATAGAATTTTGTGCAAGCTTAGGAAAATTGCAGATTGCAGAATGTGAAATAATTCAATTATACGTTTTGATCTTTGCTTGGTTACTTATAGCAAATGGATTTTTGTAGAAGCATACATGAGTGGGACGGTTTTTATTATTTGGGTTCCATTTCATGAAAGTTCCTTTCAGAAATAAAATAATTTCGTGTTGCTTTTCAAACATAAAATGGAAATTACACGTTCGTTTCATGAGTGAACGATGTCATGTGACTAAATTTACGAGGTCCATGCAGAAGTTACGACGCTAGTTTTATTTATCATCCGTATGATGATTACGCGACATGAGATGATGTAAATATAGCGAGTCGTATCGGTACTTAGTACTTACCTGCCTATGTAAAAATAGGCCTTTTTTAATCAATAAATCAAGACAAGAGCTCGATTTTGAGCTAAAACTCTGGGTTTATGGCTCATTTTTTAATTTTGAAGTAAAAGGTGTTTTGTGCCAGTCGCGTTATGTTGTTTCTGCTAATACCATGGAAAAAAATTAAATTGTTATAATTGAAATGTCTCATTTATTTAAACTAAGTTGATCGCCCAATTGGTTGAAGCAAGGCACAGTCGTATGTCGGGCAGATAGCGTGAGAAACTTTAAAGTCCGAACTGAAGAAAATGCGGACGGTTGGCAATTGACAAGCTTAGGTAAGTAAGGATGTGTACGTATAACCAACGTATTACAATTCGTCACTTATTATTTTATCGAATTAAACTTTAATTTGTATACCAAAATATGCAAGATTTGCACTTATTTACACTTGTGGGATTTTATTTATATATTCACTAGCTTCCACCCGCGGGGTTTACGATACATCCGTACATTTTTCCGGGATTAGTAGGATAGGATATTCATTCAAGAATAATGTAACTTAGAACGAATTCTGAAAAGAAAATTACATAAGTAGGCCGTAATCTATAAAGTATTGTACGGCGATAGTTGTACCCTTATATTAACAATGGCAAATACGAAATAACTATAAAATATATACCTAAAATATCATCTTAAATAAATTAGACATTTGGAGGGTAGCCCCTAGATCTAAAAGAGAGCCTTACCTTTGGATACTCGTAGTCGCGCGCGTGATGTTGGAAGCACACTCAATCACATATCACATCCAGGCGTTTTGTCTTCCCAGGGTCGAACTGGGCCGCACACACACAAACAAACACTTTCACAATTATTATCACTCAAAACTTCTAGTTCAATAAATTACAACAGGTGAAAGTTCCCTTGGTCCCTTTTTCGATTATTTGGTAGATCGCACGTATCATGCGCCGGTGAAAATTTTTTGACTGACGCCATGACAGTTGGCGCCAAATGCACCGTCAATAAAGCTCGGTGATTGGCTGGACGGAACGGAAGCAGTCTCAAAATGAAATACTATTGGTCAAATTTCTAAACTTAAATTCGGTAGAAATTGGAATTATGTCCAAAAAAAAGAATTAATTATGAATTCATTTCAATAACTCAATCGATGAAACTTGGTCATACAGCCATAGTAGATTAGGCTATTATATTCATTTTTTTTAATTATAATACGCTTATATTATTTTAAAAGTAGCTAAATAACTCATACTAAAACGTCCAATAATTATTATCTTGGCAGAAATCGAAAGTAAAATATGGAGGATGTTTAATATCACTATTTTATTTGATAGCAGTATTTACGTGATGATTAGTTCTTGTATCGTGGGTGAGTTTTCAAATACAAACATTCTCAAGAATAAACATTCATTCCCGCAACTGTATGGCCATAAAATATTGTTCCATGTGCAGCAGTCAATTGCTCAATCATTTAATTTAATTTGCTTAGGTTTTTTTTATTCCTTGTTGGAGAATTTATTTAGAATTTTGGTTCATAGTTTCGCCCAATCGAAATGACGGTTCTACGGGTATAACTACTTATTAAAACTCACAAAATGATCAAATAATATTTATTTTCTCCGTCCTTATCAACAAATTCATTAAAAAAACATTGTCTATAATTGTAAATTGAAGCATTTCGACAAACAGGTTAACAGGCGCGCTTATATGTATAAAACGTTTGCACCTAGTGAATACAAGGTAAGGTCTAAACCATAATAAAATAAAAACGAATGATATTCTTGTCTAACTACCGGCGAACGGAAACGGTCCACGGAAATAGTCAAACATTTTTTTTATTACTTCAAGACTAAAATTTCATTCCAATGGTCTTAAAAAAGTGATGCAATTATGTTTAAAAAGTCTACATACATCTTTGGAAGCATTTTTGACCACAACATTTCTCATTATAAATAAGTTTAAAAAAAAGACCCAATGATTGTTAGGTGAAGGTGGACTAATTTGCACAACACAATAAAATTATTAGTAGTGCCATAACGATAACAGTGACAGTTAGTATACAAGGGTACGATAGTTTAGTTATATAATTTAATCATATGAAATTCAACCGAATACGATTTTAGATGGTTAGGCAGACGAGGCAGCTTAACTGGCAGTTCTTAGTAGGCAGTTCTGTATTCCCAAAATCTGTATGAGACCTGGATTGAATGAGGTCATGAGGTGACATAAAAAAAAGAACTTCAGGGTACAATTCATATTATTATGTTACAGGGAATCAAATTTGGGGGCTGCTTTAGAAGCAAAAGTATATTATGATTATTTACTGTTAAAGGTACATATATAATTGTTTAATATAAGCCACCTATTGAAGAAAAACACTATGGAAGAGACGTAGATAAACAACTTTATCTAATGTCTGTGGCAGCCACCGCACCAGCAATAAAAGTATATAGATAGACAATAAACATGAATTACTAACTTAAAATGGTGTTGCCATTCTGTAAATTTCCCATAAAATCGTGTAAAAATTCAATATAATATTACTGCTAATTCAGAGTATATTTCGTTTATATATTATTGCTTTGTTTGTGTACTGTTATCTTATATGTACCTAATTCTATTACAATGTTGGTACACAAGTGTTATTAATATTAAATCTAGTGAGGTCAATGTAAATTGCATCATTATTATTATACCTATTTGGCTGTATAAGATGCGATGAGATTAACCGATTTGGCTTCACCTTGTCTAAAAAAGTTACTAAATTACTTGGAAGGGAGAGCCTGTACGCTATACATATAGGATTATACAAGTAAGTTATTGTAGTCTTATTAAAACTATGTCAGTTCGAATACAGTGAGGGTTGACAGAACCCAAAACGTTAACATTTTAAAACGAAGGAATAGCAATTAAGCATTTATGTAGCTGGAGGAATTTATCATTAGCATGGAAGAATTTTGTATACGCACACAGCTCTCTCGCAAACTAGAACAATAATCGTTTGTTCTGCATTCTTGTACGAGGATTTTATGTGCAAGGTATAAATATACTTTTCAGTAACGCTTGCCTTAATGAACAGTTACATGAACACCAGAAAACTATTACTGTATATATCTGGAATGAAAAAAAAAAAAACAAAATAAAATAAATACATGTAAAATGACTTGCGTATATTAAAAATTAAACATAAATATATTCGACATGTCCACGTAAACGCATTGAACTATTTGAGCACAACATAAGAGCACCCTGTCATTACAAATTGTATTAAAACTATAACATGGCTTAATTTACACAACAATCGACTATTGAAAGCACTCGGTAGGAGTTAGGAATCTGCTGTAAATTAGATGAGACTCGTATTAAAAAGAAGAACACAATGCAAAAAACGAAATGCATAGTATTTAAAATTATATATGGGTAAATAGTTCTACATCATTAACATAAATGCATAAAAGTAAAAAAGAAGACAAACGATAATGTTGGTTAACTAGATATCATTGAACTGAAAGAAACAAATGCTGTTTGTAAATAATAATATTTTCATAAGCAGTATTTATATACTTGTTTAAAATAATTATAAGTTAAATAGTTAAAAACTCTTTATTTACAGAAGATTCCCTCATCCTTTACAAACTTTGTCCAACTAACAGCATGCAAGCTAGCCCAGCGTTAGGCACTGAGCCCACGGTCCAAGCCTACAAAACGAATACAATCTCCTAATTTTATTAATATTTTATATTCTGCCTAAACACTCGCAGTACGCAATTTTAAACAAAGTTCCATTTTGTAGTTTCATAGATTGGATTCTATTTTATGGTGTAAATCATCATCAATTAAAATTTATTTAATTTTCATATGATTTTGACATAAATAAATATTGACAAGAAAATACAATATATCAACTGTGAACAGGCAACATGTCCTATCTCAATTTTACGAGGATTTTACTTGGTTATACCATTCTAAATTATTTCATACCCGGCAGCGCTGCAAAAAGCATATTTTACTTCAATCAATATTAGACGCCAAGATATATTTAACTATAAAGTAACTTTCGACCGCGTTGTATGTACAACGTGGTCGATATTTTCTTCTTAATCCTGTAATGTTGTCAATAATGAGATAGTACCAGTTGCCAGTTCACAGTCGATATGTAATAATAATATATTTGCTCTGTTTAAAACTTTGATAATATTCACTTGCACGATTAAAACCGGATACCACTCAGAACAATTTAATTAATTTCTCAATAAGTTTTTAAAATCTCACTTAACGGTATAAACAGATTTCTGACATTTACTAAAAGTGTACATTTCGAACTTCATATTTTCTCTTCAATACATTCAACAATGTTCAGAATAAAAATTTCCTATTATATTTAACGGCATTGACAAAACAACAGTATGTTCCAGTTATACGTAGATACAAAACCTTCGCAAAAGCAGACCGCGGTAAACTTCAAGCTAAACTTCCTGTTTATAAATATGTTGGTTTCAATGTGTACGGATAGAATAACTTTCTAGTGGTATTTGGCAGAAGATAGTCAAGTTAAAATAGCTTGTATGTCTAGTGATAAACATGAGCCATGAGATATTTTTACACGGTAGACCCTAGCTGTACGGCCAAAAGTTAACTACATCACATGAAAAAGCTGGCTCAACTAGAATGGTATTACAATCTCACGGAATACTGGTAAAGTAGTAAAATCCTTATCAGACAAATAGTGAACCCAGTATTATTTATTATTATTTCATTAATATGCGTGTGTATAACGAGAACATCCCTTGCTAAGACTAGCTATGTATTTATGTAAGCTTAATTCATCAAGAAAGCGCGATAATTACGCTACTATCCAATCACGAATGCCAGACAACTATTTCACTTGAATCATCAACTCTTTGAACATTAAAACCAATCTATCAGTACACGTTAAAACCCCAATTATTTTGACTAAAACGGTCTAAAACTGGCAGGGTACTTGATCGGCACCGCCGCCTGCGCAGCTTTGGCGTAAAATCCCCAGCCCAGTTGCTGGTACGCTTCTATGAGCCTCTCTTCTACTTCCTTAGAAGGACGCTCCTCTTGGATCTTCATGAGCAATTTGATGCCACGGCCCCACTGCTTGAAGGAAAAGCAATGCCAAACGCCATAGTGGATCGCCTGTGGGATGATTGAATATTAGTTTCTGCGTGTGTTATTTAATTCTTGCAGTGATTTTTGAATGGCCAAGAATGTGAGTTGTTTCGTAATAATCTGACGCGCCTACGACATCAAAATTCAAGAATGAGATAATATTTTTCATTATAGACATTTCATTTCGCCAAATGATTTTACCTTCGTATCTGTAAGATCAGTGAACTTCAACAGATCAGCGATATTGTTCTGCAGCGCCTCAGTGATCTTCTCCTTGGCAGAGTTGCTCTGTGCGATCGCACGTAGTCTACACAGCGCGGTGCCCTTGCGACACAGCGCGTCTATCAGGTAACCACGTTGCTTTTCTTGCTCCCTACGAAATTAAATAAAAGTTTATTAACCTTTCCTTGGTGCATTTCTTGTGCTTTTTTATAAATACGTGTGTTTTAATTATAACTTACTGTTTAATTTTGTTAGCGTCGCTTCTCGTGTCATTCTTCATGCCGAGATAAGCCAACAGTTTGTCCTGATCTATAGCCTTTATTACCTGCAAATAAAACACAAAATTGAGTAATTTTGAACTAGTCTTATCATTCTCGGTTATTTCCTTGCCACGAATAACTTGAGGTTAAACAAATATTTCTTATATGTTTTCTACCTTTTCAGATATCGTAATGAGCTGTTCACACCACGCTGTCGTAACATCTGGGTCTTCGTTAGCATGAGGTAGTCTGGAAAATAAAGTTGTGTAGGGGTATTGTGTTCAGGGATGCTCAATGAAAGTCATGTTGAATATACATATATAATTTTACTGGTACCAGGTTACAAAACTAATGCGTCAGCAACGTCCCTACAATGGATGTTATACAGGGTGTCCCAAAACTCAACGTCAAGCCGAAACGGGGTGACAGGATTGATCATAACCATCACGAGAAAAATCTGAAAAAAAATCTATCCCATGCAGTTTAAAAATTATGGGCATTTTAAGAAAAACCTAGAAATTTGATCAAACTGTACCATTTTTCGGTTATTGTGGTTATTCTTTTTTATTTTTGTTCATTTGAACTTTGGAAACGTAATCCTAAATAACATTTCTAGAATCCCAATAAAAAATAATGACACAATTGCCTCAAGTTTCCGAGAATTGAGACTATTTGTTAAACTACGAATTTAAAATTTTCAAGATTCGTCGACTTTGACAGGCCCTCCTATAAAAAAAATGTACTAGAGTGCCTTGGCAAGTGGCATTAAAAGTTGGCGCATTTAATCAGAATTCTAAAATGGTACAATACTTGTTAGTTCCATACAATAGAAAAGAGTAAAAAAATTAAAACCTCAAGTAACCCGATTTTTGCTATCTCATTTTACTCAGTTAAAATGTTTTTAATTCACACAAGCTCTAGGTAGGTTCTTAATTTTAAGACAAAATGATGAGAGAGATGGATAATGGGTATGTTCGCCATGAGTGAGCGAGACAGATAGTGACGCCACTTTTACCAAAGTGAAAAAAAGTTAGTAAAATTAGTAAAATAATTAGGTTTGTTGGAATAAAAGTCAGATGATAGAGAAATAACGTTTTTTATTACAATAAATGTTCAAATTGTTTACCATCAGCCTCAATACAAGCCCTACATCTTCTTAAAAAAGATCTACTTATTAGTCGGGCATATCTTCGAGAGTTGATCGCCTCAGCTGCTTGAGAAATGCGTTCACGCAGGTCGGCTACGTTCTCAATGGGCTTTGAGTAAACTTTTTCTTTGAGAACTCCCCAATAGAAAAAATCCAGGGGATTTAAATCTGGTGAACGGGCGGGCCACGAGATAGTGCCCGAACGTCCAATCCACCTTCCCGGATATTCCTGGTCAAGGAAATCTCTTACTTGCACTGCGAAATGCGCTGGGCAGCCATCTTGTTGAAACCACATGTCGCGAAGATCTGCTAGTGGTACGTCCTCTAACAGGGTTGGTAAATCTTCTCTTAAAAAATGTAGGTAATTAGTTCCATTCAAGTTCTCAGGCAGTTCAATAGGCCCAATAATTTTACCGTTTAAAATTCCGGTCCACAGGTTTACTTTAAAACGATACTGGGATCTATCTTCTCGCATTAAATGTGGATTCTCCACATGCCACTCGTGATAATTGTGCAAGTTCATGTAACCATCTTTTTTAAATGTCGATTCATCTGACCAGAGAATTTTTTGGATGAATTGGGGATTCTCATTATGCCTCTGTAGCATTGTTCTACAAAAAGAAATCCTTTCCTGATAATCTCGAGGTAGAAGACTTTGAACTCGTTGTACGTGAAACGGATGCATTTCGGCTCTTTGTAAAATACGATGAGCAGTGCTTTTCGGTATTCCCGTTCTTTCTTCAATTCCACGTACGGAAATACTTCGGTCACGTGCGACCTCTTGCAATACTTCTTCCTGGAAAGGAAACACAGGTCTACCTCCAGCCTGTATTTGATTCGGGAAATGGCCGCCCTCTGTGAGTGAACGGTGCACATTAACAAACACGCGGTGATCCGGGTAGCGCTCTAAATTTGGATATCTTTCACGATAAAGTCTAGCGGCAGCACTTGCGTTGCATCTGCATTCCCCATAAATGAGGTGCATGTTCGCATATTCTTGTGAAGTGTAGCGCGTAGGCATGGTAGATAAAAAGGATGCCAACACAAAAGTCCAGAGAGAAGCCAAAGTTGCCGGTATGTTATCAACAAGTCCAATTCACAAAGATTCAAGTCCAAAAAGAGAAGCCAAAGTTGTCAGTACTAAATCAACACAAGCGAATACGAACGTGCGCAGTAGACGAATGAGCGAAACGTACTAACTGGTTGGTGTCGGACTGGTAGCGTAGCCATTTGCTTGGCTGAAACTAGTGCGAATGAAACAGATAGATGCCATAGCATCTATCTGTTTCATTCGCACTCGTTTAAACGACGCATCTCCGTCTCAATGCGTGGCGTCACTATCTGTCTCGCTCACTCATGGCAAACATACCCATTATCCATCTCTCTCATCATTTTGCCTTAAAATTAAGAACCTACCTAGAGCTTGTGCGAATTAAAAACATTTTAACTGAGTAAAATCTGATAGCAAAAATCGGGTTACTTGAGGTTTTAATTTTTTTACTCTTTTCTATTGTATGGAACTAACAAGTATTGTACCATTTTAGAATTCTGATTAAATGCGCCAACTTTTAATGCTACTTGCCAAGGCACTCTAGTACATTTTTTTTATAGGAGGGCCTGTCAAAGTCGACGAATCTTGAAAATTTTAAATTCGTAGTTTAACAAATAGTCTCAATTCTCGGGAACTTAAGGCAATTGTGTCATTATTTTTTATTGGGATTCTAGAAATGTTATTTAGGATTACGTTTCTAAAGTTCAAATGAACAAAAATAAAAAATAATAACCACAATAACCGAAAAATGGTACAGTTTGATCAAATTTCTAGGTTTTTCTTAAAATGCCCATAATTTTCAAACTGCATGGGATAGATTTTTTTTCAGATTTTTCTCGTGATGGTTATGATCAATCCTGTCACCCCGTTTCGGCTTGACGTTGAGTTTTGGGACACCCTGTATAAAGAGACTGTTACTCATTTTAGGCATGATTTTGTAAATTTTATTGAGTGTTTCAGTAATTTAATACGTGGATATAGTTGATGAGGTGAATATTTATATATTATAATTAAAAATATTCTTGAAGTTGATTCAAAATATGATTGCACCATTTTATATCTCCTTGTTTTCGCAAATATTATATGTCGTTTTTTTCTTTCACATCTTCAAATAAAATGGAAATATCTGAACGATTTATGTATTTTAATTTTATTCACATGTCACAATATTTACAAATCATTCTGCCAACAAGCATTCTTGACTATCTGATATTACAACACTCAGGTGAATAACGTATGGTACTTACTTCTTGGCATCAGTAGGCGCGTCTAGCGCGTGCAGATACGCGATGTGAGCGCCCAGGTATCCAGGGAACTTCTCCACTAGTTCCTCGTACACTTGCTCCAACTTGTCGCCCTCTGAAAACAACAAAACAGTTGAAGGTCAAGCAGCGTACAAGGAATAGAAAATATTTTGTTTGCGCGTACCCGAACATTTACTCAACTGGATGAATTAAATGATTTTATATACAAAAGTGTCAACACGTCGTGTGCACTACTGGTGAATTAGTGAGATATTATTAAACTTTGTAGAATAACAATAAAAGACTAGTCTATAGTAGACAACAAAAACGAGTGAGTAATGTAGGCAAGTTGAGTTCGCACAAATGAGAGTGGTATCGTGCCTAGCTTGGCGAGCCAGTTGGTGGTGAAGTCCTTGACGGCGTCCATGTAGTCGTCGTGCGGCTTGGGCTTGTCCTTGTCGCGGTGTGCGGGCGGTGCAGTGCGGCGCGGCGGCTCGCACACCACGTAGTGCAGCGCGTACGTGTCCACCTTGCGCCCCAGCTCGTCCTTCGCGAACGTCACCGTGCCCGACAGCGTGTGGCCTATCGTCAGGTTGGACCGGCTTATTCTGGGAGTCAAACGTTTCGGTTACTCATTTTGGCTCGACATCTGACGAATACGAACCAACCCATACGGAGATGTAGGGCATACAAGTGACACATTTCAGCCATCATAGGTAATGCATTGTGAAATCTATGCTATTTCGCTTGCGCAACCTGAGTCATAAGCGCGCTTTGTGAATTGTGGCTACGTTCTGTTTTTTTTTTTCTGGATAATGCAGTATTATTAGCCAAGGCATAAATCTATGTACAAAAACTTACTTATCAGAAGGCACAGGTGTAAAGTAAAGAGGTAGTAGGTTTCCACTGGATAATGACGCAGTACTAAATTTCTTTCCACCAGTTAGAGCCTGTAAAACGTAAAATATAAGTATAGACATATATATGTATTAAAAGTACAGCCAAACGAACCTTATGTAAATGTTCATAAAAGTTAATTTTGCAATTAACATAATATTGAAAACACCTTGCACATGCATACACTATGTGTGTGATGCTGCTGATGAAAAATATTTAAATGAATAGTACCTGTGGTTGTGAACAGTACACATCTAAGGTGATGGGTTGCTGCAACCGTTGCTGTATCACTGCAGGTAACTCTTGTAACTTCTCTAATAGAGACTTGCTCTCGTGACGGATGTTTAGCCGAAGGGTGTAATCGCCTTTCTCCAGTTTTACTGAATACTGTGGACAAAAAGGCAGTACTTTCAATACTCACACTTAATAAATGGTAAAGCATACTATTTATTTATACTTTTTTTGTAAACTGGTATGTAAAGGGCAGACTTAATGCCATAAGGCATTGTCTAAAAGTGAACCTTTGGGTTAGTAAAAATAAATATTGAAATGCGACCCGCCCCTGTTTCGCACGGGTACAATTTACTTAGTAGTGAAGAAAATGAGATGTGCGCTTCTTGAGATTTTGATACAAAAATACCATCCAAATTTCTGACATTTCCGATGTAAAACAAAAATAAAACTTTGCGAAGGATTTCATACCTTATGCGCCATAAAAATTAAAAACAAATATATAGTACTACAGTTAAAGACGAACAGTACATTTCATAAATGCTTTGTAGACACAAGTAAGCATCGTAGATATAAACGCAACTTCGTAAATTTAAAAAAAAGCTAAAATACAATTGCTGTGCTGTCACGCTGACCGGCCGAAGCCACTTGTCACATGTGTGGGTCATAGATTATTTTTTCCTCACCTTTGACGGGTACGCATCGCCGGTAGCCATAAGCTGTTTGCAACTGTTGTACAACATCCACATCTGGGACTCAAACTCCGACTCGTACAGCATATCGCAGAGTAATGATATGACTGGGGACACCTGAAACGTAAAGTATGATAAAGGCGGTTAATTTTTGTAAATTCTAATTTGAGGTAAACCGAGTCATAGCCTGTCTCAGTACAGTATAAATAAACTTATCACATAGTTACCTCCGCGGCCTTAGCGATATGGAAATTGTAGGTATTGACTAGTTGATATATCTGCCGGCTGGGAGGGATGATGTCTCGCGCCGTCAGTGGCGATAACTTTGACTCCGATGGCCTGCAATAATAAAAAATTTAGAAATGATTGCTTAACCATGAATCCGCAATAATAATTGAGATTTAACTAAGGGAATTAAATACCAAGCGTGACAGTGATTCACACGACGCAAATTATTTAAATACTGAATAACACTCTGTTTTTCACAATATGAACCCAAGTGCCTCACGAACATTCTGTACTTTTATTATTACTGAATAGTGAGCCATAAAGACGTGAAGTCTCAGAACACTACATAACCTACAGATAATTTTTATTCGCCTAGTACTTTTCTCTAAGTACCTCACCTGAAGATGGGCTCAGTATACTTCAACTGCGCAGAAGGCTGCACATCCTGCAGCCGCAGTGCACTGAGCAACACTCCCCGCACTCCCTCGCCGGCTCCCATCACCAGCTTGGTGCCGAAGTCCGGCTTGAGACCGTGGAACTCAACGCTGTAGTCCACCGTCAGATCGCCTATGTTCGCCCAGTATTTTGCTATTACTACTTCTAATGTTATGCCACCCTGTGGAAGATAATTAAGAAATAATTAGAAATTCATAAATATTAACAATAACATGTTATGTATTAATCGATTGATGAACAAGTCAAAGGCGTTTATAACCACCTTCACAGTGGTATTATGTTTTCTACCTACTAGAATAAAAAAAAATACGGACCTGAACAAGACAGCATTGAGGTTGAGGTCGACTGGACATAGAAAGCCGAGTACCAGGTTTTATTGCAGCTTGATGTTTAAATATGACTTTAACTAATGCGTTTCATACTCACCACTAGTTGGAAAGGTAATAGGGCCGGTGCTTCTGCAGTCACATTGATCATCTTCTGCGTTTCATGACACCTACAACTTCTCCTAGGTAGTAACTGCATGGTGTGGACCAAGAATCGGCCAGTCTTTTCTTTGTCTTCTGTTGAAATCCTTAGTACTCCCCATGTGGCTTCCGGAGGAACTGTAAATGGATTATGCGATAACATATAATTTTGTTAAGAAGTATCATCGTTATTTTGTTTTTAAAGGCGATTCATAATTTCGAAAAATTAAGTTTATGGGTAAATATAGTCAAAATGCCTTACCTTATTGCAAAACTAAATTTCTATTGGTCTAAATGTTTCCTGCCAAAATCGAGATCATCAAGGAGCCCACAATCAATGTTTTTTTACACTAATAGGAAATGACTCGTTGTAATTCTGTGGACATTAATATGAGTATAGAGTTACCTATGACAAAATGTCGCACGATGGTGGCCGGTTTGAAGAGTACGTGGTGTTGGTGTATGCAGGGCGGGCGCGGCGCCTGCAGCTGCAGCGCCTGCGGCTGCAGCACCGTCACCGGCACGCGCAGCACCGGGCCCTTGTCCACGCACGACACGTCGTACGCCTTGATGCTGCAAGTGTTGTGTTACTCTAGCACATTACTGACATCTCGCCTATTGCACAATATATGTGCCCGATTTCATTTATTACTCAAATCTACAAAATTCACATTGGGATCACATACATCGCACTAGCGAAAGCACAAATAATAGCTAACGACACATTTATCTGTATGAATTAATCTATGTGTAGACTGGCAAATCTTTGACCAATTTTATTACTACTACTTTAGATCACAACAAAGTGTTTGTCTCCTCTTTGATTTTATAATGTGAAGGACAACCAAGCTTCAATGTCCCCCGTTTTAAATGGTGAATTTGTAAAGAAGACTGAGAGAAATAGTAAGAGCAGTGACCTAGTGAAGTGCGGTCCGGGTGCGAGTCCCGCGGTGTGCAGACGCACGGTGAGCGGGCGCGGCGCGTTCATCATGTCGAGGTGCTGCGGCGCCGACACCCACGCCGCGTCGCACGTCAGCGCCAGCCGCATGCCGAACGCGATCTGCTTCGGAATTATCGACTTGTCTGCAACAGCGACACGCTACATAGGTTTTGTTGTATCTGTTCGTTATGTTCGTGCTGGCGAGCGGACACTAAACTGACGATATGTCTACCCGACAAATTATGTGGACTTACGAAAATATTCGGTGCATAACGTAACATATTTCTTGGCATTCCACTCACTCGTTCGCACGTCAAGTACGTATGTGTATGTGGGTGCAAACTGTATCAATTTCATATAGTTCTATCGAATGACAGAGTTCAAGATAGTCTTGCATCTCTAGGTTTCCAAGTAAAATAATAAGTATCAAAAGCTATCTACATAAAATAAACTTCATGGACGTACCGTCACGCATAAGTTCCTGTAATATTATATCCTTGAGCAAAGGTACTTTCGGCCCTACGAATTGAAAATACGGGTCAACGGGATGCTTCGCTTCAATAGGTACTTAGTTACTATGAATGAAGTATTACGATAGCTAAAATGGAGAATTTAGGGACACAAATTTTGAACTTGCATGGACAGGACAAAAAAATAATGAAATGATTAAATACCAGTAAATAGCTATTGGAGGATCAAGAATAAAACGCGAATGAACGTAATGAAATTCTACTTACTATGAAATTGAACTTAACCTTTATTAACTTAAAGTGTAAAATTCAACACTCACTCTCCATATCCTGGTGGTCCTTCAGGAAGTGTGGCTCGATAGTGATGCCGATATCTTTGGGCACGTCGTCGATGCGCGGGCGCAGCAGGATGCCCTTCGCGTTGGCGGCGCCGCACTGCACGCTGAACGTTACGTCGCGCTCCGGCTGGTCGTGGTACGTACACAGGAGGTCGAATGCCTATCCAACATTAACATTATATATTGTACGTAACCTGATATATTCTTATATGTATATAAAAAACGCAATAACTACTCAACACAATTACATCTAAATCGGCGAATTCTAAGTCTTAGCAACAAGTCACCGGCCTAAAGAAAGGTTTTCATGTTTTCAAATGTAATTCAAATCAAATATATGTGTATGTAAACAATTTTCAGGCACTTAAGAATATCACTCTAGTTGCCACGTTCCAGTGTTGATTGCATCCGTTGTTGAACCACCAACAACCATGAAATTACACATTTTATTTATATAACAGCAGTCTGCTAACAACTAACCGAAGTAGATTATAAAGATACGAAGTATATATCACAATATTTTACCTTCTCAACATTCAGCAGTCCGCAACCCTGAGCCCATGGTTCCACGTGCGATAAGTAGGTAGCAGAGTTCTCTAGCGCCCGTTTGATTGAGTACGGCGAGTATGGGAGATTCTTCGCTTTCAGACCAGAAATCAGGGTCGCTAGGAACAAAAGATGTATGTAAAGCAACGTTTTTTACTTCAATTGCCGCTTTTCAGGCACTTTTAAAATCGAGACTCTAGGTGCACGGTTTCAAAAGTTGTCCGATATAGAAGAGATTTATTCAAAAAAGGTGGTTTACAATTTAAAATCTTAAATAATTAATATCTATATACATATATAATATAATTTTAACAGGCTGATGTCTGTACATAATAGATATTGGAGAATATCTAAAATTTAGAATGGGTCTTTATTAGAGCAACAGAAGCCAAAACAACAGGTTTTATAATTTTTGTCTGTCTGTATGTTTGTACACGCATCACGCAAAAACTACTGCATGGAATTGAATGCAGTTTCCACCGATGTATTGCTAGAGGTCTAAATTAAAATATAGGCTCCATTTTACCGTAAGAAAATATCAGATTCTAAATTCCACGCGTTCGTTCCAAAGTCGCGGGCAAAAGCTAATTTTATATAAAAATAAAACAAATATATTAATTAAAAATCAACAAAATTACACAATGTGCATTAAACAGAACAGTAAATAGACGATGAAACCTCTCACCTACTGCGCCCGCAACGTGTGGTGCTGCCATTGACGTGCCGTTCATAAGCTGACAGTTTCGTAGTGTGAATCTGTAACAATAAAAAACGGTTTATTATTGATTTATATGAAAAGTGTTATTGGGTCTTTCTGTATGGAAATTTTTAGTAGCAGCACGGAATTTGGACCTCTCTGGTTAATGGCAGGGCTACATACTACGCCCATTACATGAGTTTCAATAAAATCGGCGAAATGATGGTGCGTAAAAATGCACTTTTATCTAACCCTTCTGGCAATATAAGTGTGTTATCGCTATATTCCGACTTCGTGTTTTTTCTTCTTCTTGGAATATATCTTATACTAGTTGTTGTCCGCGGTTTCATTCGTATCCTAGGGGAACTACAACTCGTATACTCGAAAAGTATCCTATATTTATATTAGTGATGAAACGCATATCCGGTAACTATCTGGTATCCGGCCTATCCGGCCTAAATTACTATCCGGCCCGATACCGGATAGCAAGGGCCTATCCGGCCAGATACCGGATTAAAAAAATATGAAATATCAAACTTTGATAAGCACTATTTATATCACTTAAAAAATACAATCAATGATCACAGAATTTTAACATTGCATAATAAACAAACAGCAAACTTATGACCATCGCTGTTTATATCAAAATATTCTCATAAAGGTTATCTTTTCTTTCACGATGTAATTTTTGTCGTTAAATCTTCTTAGAATTTTAAAAATACTTCAAATAACAAAAGCCCGTATTTTAATAACCTCAAACGATCGTGTTTGCAATCAATTCAACGAGCAAATTAAACAATTGCTGACTTCGCTCATGAACGAAAAGACCCGAATTAGACAGAATCCGCCCGATCGTTCGTGTGCCACCTACGCAAGCTCGCTTCTTGCAATGTACCAAACGGCGATGTTCGGCCGAATATCCGGTATCCGGTATCCGGCCAAACAGCTATCCGTTTCATCTCTAATTTTTACCGGTTTCATGGTCAACCCGAAGGTCAAATTTCATACGCATAGGTTCAGTCGTTATGGCGTGATTGATAATAATAATAATAATAATAATAATTGTTTATTAAGAAAAAGTCCAATACAGTTTACAATAAGTATCTTACAATTAAAATAAAGCTAAGTTGCATATTTGCCTGAACTAGGTTGAACCTGTGTTTCAGGCTAGAAAGTGCATACATGCAGTTTTATAAATTAACAATAAAAATTATAAACTTATTATAGCAAGGTAACATAATTATTAATTATAATTTAGGTCAGCGTTATAGTAATAATCTAAGAAATTTATTTGCCTACTACAAGTAAGTCTTCCGTCTGTTCGTATGAAATACTTTGTAAAAATTTACATAATATTTTTTTACAGCTAAAATAATCTAACTTATAAATACTTAGTTCTCTATTTAATCTATTATACAGAAACGGGCCTAGGAACGTAAAAAATCTGTTTATAAACACGTGTTTTGAGGTTGAATTTGAACTGCAGACTATATCATTCCGTCTCTTATTTGTAATGTCAGCATTATAGGTAAGCGTTGTATGCTGTTTTAGTATTATGTGCATAATGAAAAGTTGTCGAACAGTCAGCACATTGCAGGATTTATATAATTGTTGTGTAGGATAGATAAAGGGAAGGAAGTTAGCTACCTTTAAAATTGCTCTCTGAGCTCGTTCAATAGGTAGTATATTAGTTTTTGGTGCTCCACCCCATGAGGTAATACAATAATTTATTATAGATTGGCCTAAAGCCAAATATATTTGGGTGATTAATTTTGAATCTGCGATTATACGTAGGTTTTTAAATACATATATTAATTTACGCAATCTTTTAACCAGACTGGCAATATGTAATTTAAAGGAGAGTGTTTCGTCGATTATAACCCCGAGATATTTTATGTTGCTAGTTTTGAGGATAGTTGGACAGTTACACATGTTGACTGAACGATCTTCACATTGATGTGCGTATAGATGGTAGTTAGTAAAGTTAAGTTGAGGCTTGCGCATACAGAAGTGAATATATTTTGTCTTGTCAGCATTTAATGTTAGTAAGTTAGTCTGAAGCCAATTATTCACAATATTAAAACCTAGTTGGGCGTTCTCATAAAGTTCGCTGCTAGTTTTAGCGGTAAATATTAACGCCGTGTCGTCAGCGTACGATATGATCTTGCCGTGTTTAATATTAAGATTATACAAGTCATTAATATAAATTAGGAAGAGTGTAGGGCCCAGAATGCTTCCCTGTGGAACACCAAAACCAGTATTTTTCTGATCGTCGCTCGTAATATTATCAATTCTAACACATTGATATCGATCATTTAAGTAGTCAACAAGGAGTTTCAGGGGCGTACCTCTTATACCTAGAGTCTCTAATTTGTTCAAAAGTATAGAAACAGGCACAGCATCAAAAGCTTTGGCTAAATCAAGGAAAATTCCCAGGGATTGATTTCCTTTGCCAAGTTCTTCAGTGACATAATTAGTCAGGCTAAGTACCGCATCGGCTGTTGACAATTTGGCTCTAAAACCAAATTGTGCAGGTGAAAGGAAATTATTTTTTTCAAGGTAGTTAACGAGTCTAATATTTATAATTTTCTCTAGTATTTTTGATATCGAGGGAAGTAACGATATTGGTCTATAATTGTTAACTACATCTTTGCTTCCTGATTTAAAGATAGGTATTACCACTGCCTTTTTTAAACATTTAGGAAAAGTTCCTTTAGATAAACAAAGTCGAAATATATGCGTTAAATGAGGTACCAAAATATGCTTGAAAAGTTTTAGGATCTTATTACTTATGCTATCCCATCCTACAGCACAATCATCCTTTAGTCCTGAGATAATTTGAGCTATTTCGTACTCATCAGTGTCAAGCATAGCAAACGATTTCAGACTACAGCTATTGTTTAGTTTTTGGGAAGGAATAAGTGGTTGGGTACAGGATTGTTTCGGAATCTGTTGGGCAAGGTTTTTTCCTACATTCACAAAAAAGTTGTTAACGTTGTTTGCCGACGCAAGCAGTGAGGTATTAGTAAGCAGTAAACTCGAATTTGATTCACGCTGTTTTGTGATATATGTGACGTTTTTAATATGCTTCCAAAGTAGCTTACTATTGTTACCTTCTCTATTTAATTCATTTTTATCGTAGTTAATTTTTACTTTCTTCAGAAGATTGTTGCAGAAATTTCTGTACCTTTTGTAAGTTATTTGAAGTATTAGATTGTCAGGATATCTCTTTGTTCTCTGATGAAGTTTATCTCTGTGCCTTATACAACGTATAAGTCCAGGGGTAATCCACGGTTTAATATTATAAAGTTTCTTATTCACTGTAATTACTGACGTGTTATGTAATATTGCTTGTTGGACGTGTTTTATTACGTACGATAAAGATATATTAGCGTCAGCAGTATTGTAAACTGGGGTAAAATCAATATTGCATAAATCATATTCGAGTTTGTTGATGTTTAATTTAGACTTTGTCTGGGGACGATTTAGCTTAGGCAGCGTTAAATTTACGATTAGTAATACAGCGTGGTGGTCAGTAATTGTTGAATTAGTAACAAGTGTAATATATGATAATCTGGATTTGATCATCATGTGATCGAGGCAGGAACCGCTCTGATGTGTAGGCAAAGTATGAGCGGGGAGAAGGCCATGATATGAACACAGATTAAGGTAGTCTTGGGTTCCTGCATCGAGACTTTCAGAACCAATATTTATATTTATGTCACCCGTTAGTACAATATTTTTAAAAGGGCTTAATGCTTGAAAAGTCTGGTTCAAAGAGTTGTGAAAAGAATCTAAGTTTCTAACGGAAGGGGATCTATACATAGCAATTATCGCTGTGGTTGTACCAAGTTTAATAACTAAACAATTACTCGTGCAGTCTTGTAGAGATGGTTCTTCGACTGAGACCTTTAATGATTCCTTGGCATACACTACCACACCATCATTTTGGTTGTGGTTTTCCCTGCTATAGAACAAGTTGTAACCCGGCAATACTGGGAGGTTATCACCACGCTTAGTTAGCCAGCACTCGGTTAGTATTATTATATCACAATTAAAGTTAAGTCTGTGTACAATAACGTTAAAGCTGTCTATATTCTTATAAATACTACGAATGTTTTGGGTTAGTATGGTTAATGAATTTTGATATTCGGATAGATATTGTCTGCATTCCTCTACCTCGCATGAAATTGACTTTGTTACAAATGTATTATCTATTTCAGTGATTAAATTACAATCCATACTATTGGCAATAACTATATTAGATTTAAGTCTTAAATATAAATGAATATGTGACGCTCTTAGGCGCCTACATAATCGATAGAGTTAATGTACCTGTATTCTGCAGCTTTTTTTGCTGGGCATTCGGGGTCTCCCGTCTTGTGGTCGGCTTGTTTTTTGAAGCGCAAGCATGTTGCACATTTTGGCGCATTTGCTTTCTTTGGGCAGTCTTGCAATGAGTGCCCTTCTTCACCGCAATGTCCGCATGTAGGCGCCGCGGTTTTGCACGTCTTGGCCGCGTGACCGTATTGTTGACACTTGTAACATCTAGTTACTAGGGTGAAGTCTCGTACAGGACAGGACGTCCAGTTGATATATACTCTGTCCTGTGTTATGAGAGCCTTACGGATGACTGCTGGTACTTCTATAATATAATTACAATTCTCAGCATCTTTCTTGCCAGATTTGTGGCTAAGTTTTATTGAGGTCATAAAGGTATCTCGGGACATGCTTGGTAATTTTTCGGCTAAGTTTTGTTCATAAATACATTTATAAACCTCATTTTCTGACATTGATGCCGGAATTCCAATTATTATTATGCGTGGTTTGCGCTTTTGTGGTTCATCGACGGTAAGCCCCGAGGTAGAAAGCTGAACTGTATGTCTAAGTTTTTCTAAGTCATCTTTGGTCTCGGTGCTGATTATGACTCCTCCTTTTCCGATTTTCCGTACTCCTCGGACTTTCAGCTTCATTTCTTCAGGGCATATGATTTTTTGGACCATGTTTTTAGTTTCGTCACTGGTTTTTGAGTTATCACTAGGATAAATCACTAATGAACTAAAAGTGTTTGGACGAACAAAGCTATTGGACCCCTTCTTCACCATATCCGCAAAAGATGTTCGACTCTCTGGAACATTTTTCTTATAGGACTCCTGAATTGTATGCTTGATTTCCGTAAGACAATCTGCCAGATTTCGTTCTTCGGTCAAAGTTTTAAGGGAAGTGTGGGTTTGGATGGCTTTTTGCTTCAGTGACTGATATTGGACAGCCATTTGCGCAACTCCGTGGCCAACTTTTCGGCAAAGGTTGTTTATTTTTAACTTCTGGTCAGAGTTTAATTTTCCATCAGAAGCAATAGAACAAACCTCATTCAGGCATTGTTCAATAGACCCCAACCAATTCTGTATCTCTGGGGTTGAGGCCACTTCAGTTACCTCGTCCTGGGCCGGCCTCGGATTTTGGGGCGGTGTCGGTGGAGGGCTGCGGCGCGTCATCCCGCTCCGATTAAAGGGGCTGCCTTCCATATTTATAAAATTCACTTAGGTGTCCATTATAAACTAATCACTATGATAATTATTCGTACAATACGCTAATACACTAAAACTAGGTCACTGTTTATGCAATTGTTAATTTATTTATATTTTATTTTGCATCGATGGGCACGTCTGTATGACTCGACTCGACTCGACGATCTCCCGATGATCCCGATGATGAACAAACATTCCAATTAACGAATTCACAAATATCCAAACGTTCAAATTAGAAATTTGGATGCTCGAATTTTGAATTTGGGATCAAAGTGTCCAGCTGAAGGCGCTTCAGCTGAAGGCGGGAGCTCCAGCTGAAGGCGCCGCCTGCGCCGCACACATCGAGTACGTACTGTCACAAGTATTGTGTCTTACCTAGCCACGGCGGCCACCGCCCCGCCGGGCGCGCACACGGCCAGGCCGGCGGCGCCGTCGGGCGCTGGGCCGCGGGAGCTCCAGCTGAAGGCGCCGCCCGCGCCGCACACATCGAGTACGTACTGTCACAAGTATTGTGTCTTACCTAGCCACGGCGGCCACCGCCCCGCCGGGCGCGCACACGGCCAGGCCGGCGGCGCCGTCGGGCGCTGGGCCGCGGGAGCTCCAGCTGAAGGCGCCGCCCGCGCCGCACACATCGAGTACGTACTGTCACAAGTATTGTGTCTTACCTAGCCACGGCGGCCACCGCCCCGCCGGGCGCGCACACGGCCAGGCCGGCGGCGCCGTCGGGCGCTGGGCCGCGGGAGCTCCAGCTGAAGGCGCCGCCCGCGCCGCACACATCGAGTACGTACTGTCACAAGTATTGTGTCTTACCTAGCCACGGCGGCCACCGCCCCGCCGGGCGCGCACACGGCCAGGCCGGCGGCGCCGTCGGGCGCTGGGCCGCGGGAGCTCCAGCTGAAGGCGCCGCCCGCGCCGCACACATCGAGTACGTACTGTCACAAGTATTGTGTCTTACCTAGCCACGGCGGCCACCGCCCCGCCGGGCGCGCACACGGCCAGGCCGGCGGCGCCGTCGGGCGCTGGGCCGCGGGAGCTCCAGCTGAAGGCGCCGCCCGCGCCGCACACATCGAGTACGTACTGTCACAAGTATTGTGTCTTACCTAGCCACGGCGGCCACCGCCCCGCCGGGCGCGCACACGGCCAGGCCGGCGGCGCCGTCGGGCGCTGGGCCGCGGGAGCTCCAGCTGAAGGCGCCGCCCGCGCCGCACACATCGAGTACGTACTGTCACAAGTATTGTGTCTTACCTAGCCACGGCGGCCACCGCCCCGCCGGGCGCGCACACGGCCAGGCCGGCGGCGCCGTCGGGCGCTGGGCCGCGGGAGCTCCAGCTGAAGGCGCCGCCCGCGCCGCACACATCGAGTACGTACTGTCACAAGTATTGTGTCTTACCTAGCCACGGCGGCCACCGCCCCGCCGGGCGCGCACACGGCCAGGCCGGCGGCGCCGTCGGGCGCTGGGCCGCGGGAGCTCCAGCTGAAGGCGCCGCCCGCGCCGCACACATCGAGTACGTACTGTCACAAGTATTGTGTCTTACCTAGCCACGGCGGCCACCGCCCCGCCGGGCGCGCACACGGCCAGGCCGGCGGCGCCGTCGGGCGCTGGGCCGCGGGAGCTCCAGCTGAAGGCGCCGCCCGCGCCGCACACATCGAGTACGTACTGTCACAAGTATTGTGTCTTACCTAGCCACGGCGGCCACCGCCCCGCCGGGCGCGCACACGGCCAGGCCGGCGGCGCCGTCGGGCGCTGGGCCGCGGGAGCTCCAGCTGAAGGCGCCGCCCGCGCCGCACACATCGAGTACGTACTGTCACAAGTATTGTGTCTTACCTAGCCACGGCGGCCACCGCCCCGCCGGGCGCGCACACGGCCAGGCCGGCGGCGCCGTCGGGCGCTGGGCCGCGGGAGCTCCAGCTGAAGGCGCCGCCCGCGCCGCACACATCGAGTACGTACTGTCACAAGTATTGTGTCTTACCTAGCCACGGCGGCCACCGCCCCGCCGGGCGCGCACACGGCCAGGCCGGCGGCGCCGTCGGGCGCTGGGCCGCGGGAGCTCCAGCTGAAGGCGCCGCCCGCGCCGCACACATCGAGTACGTACTGTCACAAGTATTGTGTCTTACCTAGCCACGGCGGCCACCGCCCCGCCGGGCGCGCACACGGCCAGGCCGGCGGCGCCGTCGGGCGCTGGGCCGCGGGAGCTCCAGCTGAAGGCGCCGCCCGCGCCGCACACATCGAGTACGTACTGTCACAAGTATTGTGTCTTACCTAGCCACGGCGGCCACCGCCCCGCCGGGCGCGCACACGGCCAGGCCGGCGGCGCCGTCGGGCGCTGGGCCGCGGGAGCTCCAGCTGAAGGCGCCGCCCGCGCCGCACACATCGAGTACGTACTGTCACAAGTATTGTGTCTTACCTAGCCACGGCGGCCACCGCCCCGCCGGGCGCGCACACGGCCAGGCCGGCGGCGCCGTCGGGCGCTGGGCCGCGGGAGCTCCAGCTGAAGGCGCCGCCCGCGCCGCACACATCGAGTACGTACTGTCACAAGTATTGTGTCTTACCTAGCCACGGCGGCCACCGCCCCGCCGGGCGCGCACACGGCCAGGCCGGCGGCGCCGTCGGGCGCTGGGCCGCGGGAGCTCCAGCTGAAGGCGCCGCCCGCGCCGCACACATCGAGTACGTACTGTCACAAGTATTGTGTCTTACCTAGCCACGGCGGCCACCGCCCCGCCGGGCGCGCACACGGCCAGGCCGGCGGCGCCGTCGGGCGCTGGGCCGCGGGAGCTCCAGCTGAAGGCGCCGCCCGCGCCGCACACATCGAGTACGTACTGTCACAAGTATTGTGTCTTACCTAGCCACGGCGGCCACCGCCCCGCCGGGCGCGCACACGGCCAGGCCGGCGGCGCCGTCGGGCGCTGGGCCGCGGGAGCTCCAGCTGAAGGCGCCGCCCGCGCCGCACACATCGAGTACGTACTGTCACAAGTATTGTGTCTTACCTAGCCACGGCGGCCACC
The DNA here is from genome assembly GCA_947562105.1 of Shargacucullia verbasci. NCBI lineage: Eukaryota > Metazoa > Arthropoda > Insecta > Lepidoptera > Noctuidae > Shargacucullia > Shargacucullia verbasci. Next base: position 16,195,585 of record OX387280.1, read on the forward strand.
GCCCCGCCGGGCGCGCACACGGCCAGGCCGGCGGCGCCGTCGGGCGCTGGGCCGCGGGAGCTCCAGCTGAAGGCGCCGCCCGCGCCGCACACATCGAGTACGTACTGTCACAAGTATTGTGTCTTACCTAGCCACGGCGGCCACCGCCCCGCCGGGCGCGCACACGGCCAGGCCGGCGGCGCCGTCGGGCGCTGGGCCGCGGGAGCTCCAGCTGAAGGCGCCGCCCGCGCCGCACACATCGAGTACGTACTGTCACAAGTATTGTGTCTTACCTAGCCACGGCGGCCACCGCCCCGCCGGGCGCGCACACGGCCAGGCCGGCGGCGCCGTCGGGCGCTGGGCCGCGGGAGCTCCAGCTGAAGGCGCCGCCCGCGCCGCACACATCGAGTACGTACTGTCACAAGTATTGTGTCTTACCTAGCCACGGCGGCCACCGCCCCGCCGGGCGCGCACACGGCCAGGCCGGCGGCGCCGTCGGGCGCTGGGCCGCGGGAGCTCCAGCTGAAGGCGCCGCCCGCGCCGCACACATCGAGTACGTACTGTCACAAGTATTGTGTCTTACCTAGCCACGGCGGCCACCGCCCCGCCGGGCGCGCACACGGCCAGGCCGGCGGCGCCGTCGGGCGCTGGGCCGCGGGAGCTCCAGCTGAAGGCGCCGCCCGCGCCGCACACATCGAGTACGTACTGTCACAAGTATTGTGTCTTACCTAGCCACGGCGGCCACCGCCCCGCCGGGCGCGCACACGGCCAGGCCGGCGGCGCCGTCGGGCGCTGGGCCGCGGGAGCTCCAGCTGAAGGCGCCGCCCGCGCCGCACACATCGAGTACGTACTGTCACAAGTATTGTGTCTTACCTAGCCACGGCGGCCACCGCCCCGCCGGGCGCGCACACGGCCAGGCCGGCGGCGCCGTCGGGCGCTGGGCCGCGGGAGCTCCAGCTGAAGGCGCCGCCCGCGCCGCACACATCGAGTACGTACTGTCACAAGTATTGTGTCTTACCTAGCCACGGCGGCCACCGCCCCGCCGGGCGCGCACACGGCCAGGCCGGCGGCGCCGTCGGGCGCTGGGCCGCGGGAGCTCCAGCTGAAGGCGCCGCCCGCGCCGCACACATCGAGTACGTACTGTCACAAGTATTGTGTCTTACCTAGCCACGGCGGCCACCGCCCCGCCGGGCGCGCACACGGCCAGGCCGGCGGCGCCGTCGGGCGCTGGGCCGCGGGAGCTCCAGCTGAAGGCGCCGCCCGCGCCGCACACATCGAGTACGTACTGTCACAAGTATTGTGTCTTACCTAGCCACGGCGGCCACCGCCCCGCCGGGCGCGCACACGGCCAGGCCGGCGGCGCCGTCGGGCGCTGGGCCGCGGGAGCTCCAGCTGAAGGCGCCGCCCGCGCCGCACACATCGAGTACGTACTGTCACAAGTATTGTGTCTTACCTAGCCACGGCGGCCACCGCCCCGCCGGGCGCGCACACGGCCAGGCCGGCGGCGCCGTCGGGCGCTGGGCCGCGGGAGCTCCAGCTGAAGGCGCCGCCCGCGCCGCACACATCGAGTACGTACTGTCACAAGTATTGTGTCTTACCTAGCCACGGCGGCCACCGCCCCGCCGGGCGCGCACACGGCCAGGCCGGCGGCGCCGTCGGGCGCTGGGCCGCGGGAGCTCCAGCTGAAGGCGCCGCCCGCGCCGCACACATCGAGTACGTACTGTCACAAGTATTGTGTCTTACCTAGCCACGGCGGCCACCGCCCCGCCGGGCGCGCACACGGCCAGGCCGGCGGCGCCGTCGGGCGCTGGGCCGCGGGAGCTCCAGCTGAAGGCGCCGCCCGCGCCGCACACATCGAGTACGTACTGTCACAAGTATTGTGTCTTACCTAGCCACGGCGGCCACCGCCCCGCCGGGCGCGCACACGGCCAGGCCGGCGGCGCCGTCGGGCGCTGGGCCGCGGGAGCTCCAGCTGAAGGCGCCGCCCGCGCCGCACACATCGAGTACGTACTGTCACAAGTATTGTGTCTTACCTAGCCACGGCGGCCACCGCCCCGCCGGGCGCGCACACGGCCAGGCCGGCGGCGCCGTCGGGCGCTGGGCCGCGGGAGCTCCAGCTGAAGGCGCCGCCCGCGCCGCACACATCGAGTACGTACTGTCACAAGTATTGTGTCTTACCTAGCCACGGCGGCCACCGCCCCGCCGGGCGCGCACACGGCCAGGCCGGCGGCGCCGTCGGGCGCTGGGCCGCGGGAGCTCCAGCTGAAGGCGCCGCCCGCGCCGCACACATCGAGTACGTACTGTCACAAGTATTGTGTCTTACCTAGCCACGGCGGCCACCGCCCCGCCGGGCGCGCACACGGCCAGGCCGGCGGCGCCGTCGGGCGCTGGGCCGCGGGAGCTCCAGCTGAAGGCGCCGCCCGCGCCGCACACATCGAGTACGTACTGTCACAAGTATTGTGTCTTACCTAGCCACGGCGGCCACCGCCCCGCCGGGCGCGCACACGGCCAGGCCGGCGGCGCCGTCGGGCGCTGGGCCGCGGGAGCTCCAGCTGAAGGCGCCGCCCGCGCCGCACACATCGAGTACGTACTGTCACAAGTATTGTGTCTTACCTAGCCACGGCGGCCACCGCCCCGCCGGGCGCGCACACGGCCAGGCCGGCGGCGCCGTCGGGCGCTGGGCCGCGGGAGCTCCAGCTGAAGGCGCCGCCCGCGCCGCACACATCGAGTACGTACTGTCACAAGTATTGTGTCTTACCTAGCCACGGCGGCCACCGCCCCGCCGGGCGCGCACACGGCCAGGCCGGCGGCGCCGTCGGGCGCTGGGCCGCGGGAGCTCCAGCTGAAGGCGCCGCCCGCGCCGCACACATCGAGTACGTACTGTCACAAGTATTGTGTCTTACCTAGCCACGGCGGCCACCGCCCCGCCGGGCGCGCACACGGCCAGGCCGGCGGCGCCGTCGGGCGCTGGGCCGCGGGAGCTCCAGCTGAAGGCGCCGCCCGCGCCGCACACATCGAGTACGTACTGTCACAAGTATTGTGTCTTACCTAGCCACGGCGGCCACCGCCCCGCCGGGCGCGCACACGGCCAGGCCGGCGGCGCCGTCGGGCGCTGGGCCGCGGGAGCTCCAGCTGAAGGCGCCGCCCGCGCCGCACACATCGAGTACGTACTGTCACAAGTATTGTGTCTTACCTAGCCACGGCGGCCACCGCCCCGCCGGGCGCGCACACGGCCAGGCCGGCGGCGCCGTCGGGCGCTGGGCCGCGGGAGCTCCAGCTGAAGGCGCCGCCCGCGCCGCACACATCGAGTACGTACTGTCACAAGTATTGTGTCTTACCTAGCCACGGCGGCCACCGCCCCGCCGGGCGCGCACACGGCCAGGCCGGCGGCGCCGTCGGGCGCTGGGCCGCGGGAGCTCCAGCTGAAGGCGCCGCCCGCGCCGCACACATCGAGTACGTACTGTCACAAGTATTGTGTCTTACCTAGCCACGGCGGCCACCGCCCCGCCGGGCGCGCACACGGCCAGGCCGGCGGCGCCGTCGGGCGCTGGGCCGCGGGAGCTCCAGCTGAAGGCGCCGCCCGCGCCGCACACATCGAGTACGTACTGTCACAAGTATTGTGTCTTACCTAGCCACGGCGGCCACCGCCCCGCCGGGCGCGCACACGGCCAGGCCGGCGGCGCCGTCGGGCGCTGGGCCGCGGGAGCTCCAGCTGAAGGCGCCGCCCGCGCCGCACACATCGAGTACGTACTGTCACAAGTATTGTGTCTTACCTAGCCACGGCGGCCACCGCCCCGCCGGGCGCGCACACGGCCAGGCCGGCGGCGCCGTCGGGCGCTGGGCCGCGGGAGCTCCAGCTGAAGGCGCCGCCCGCGCCGCACACATCGAGTACGTACTGTCACAAGTATTGTGTCTTACCTAGCCACGGCGGCCACCGCCCCGCCGGGCGCGCACACGGCCAGGCCGGCGGCGCCGTCGGGCGCTGGGCCGCGGGAGCTCCAGCTGAAGGCGCCGCCCGCGCCGCACACATCGAGTACGTACTGTCACAAGTATTGTGTCTTACCTAGCCACGGCGGCCACCGCCCCGCCGGGCGCGCACACGGCCAGGCCGGCGGCGCCGTCGGGCGCTGGGCCGCGGGAGCTCCAGCTGAAGGCGCCGCCCGCGCCGCACACATCGAGTACGTACTGTCACAAGTATTGTGTCTTACCTAGCCACGGCGGCCACCGCCCCGCCGGGCGCGCACACGGCCAGGCCGGCGGCGCCGTCGGGCGCTGGGCCGCGGGAGCTCCAGCTGAAGGCGCCGCCCGCGCCGCACACATCGAGTACGTACTGTCACAAGTATTGTGTCTTACCTAGCCACGGCGGCCACCGCCCCGCCGGGCGCGCACACGGCCAGGCCGGCGGCGCCGTCGGGCGCTGGGCCGCGGGAGCTCCAGCTGAAGGCGCCGCCCGCGCCGCACACATCGAGTACGTACTGTCACAAGTATTGTGTCTTACCTAGCCACGGCGGCCACCGCCCCGCCGGGCGCGCACACGGCCAGGCCGGCGGCGCCGTCGGGCGCTGGGCCGCGGGAGCTCCAGCTGAAGGCGCCGCCCGCGCCGCACACATCGAGTACGTACTGTCACAAGTATTGTGTCTTACCTAGCCACGGCGGCCACCGCCCCGCCGGGCGCGCACACGGCCAGGCCGGCGGCGCCGTCGGGCGCTGGGCCGCGGGAGCTCCAGCTGAAGGCGCCGCCCGCGCCGCACACATCGAGTACGTACTGTCACAAGTATTGTGTCTTACCTAGCCACGGCGGCCACCGCCCCGCCGGGCGCGCACACGGCCAGGCCGGCGGCGCCGTCGGGCGCTGGGCCGCGGGAGCTCCAGCTGAAGGCGCCGCCCGCGCCGCACACATCGAGTACGTACTGTCACAAGTATTGTGTCTTACCTAGCCACGGCGGCCACCGCCCCGCCGGGCGCGCACACGGCCAGGCCGGCGGCGCCGTCGGGCGCTGGGCCGCGGGAGCTCCAGCTGAAGGCGCCGCCCGCGCCGCACACATCGAGTACGTACTGTCACAAGTATTGTGTCTTACCTAGCCACGGCGGCCACCGCCCCGCCGGGCGCGCACACGGCCAGGCCGGCGGCGCCGTCGGGCGCTGGGCCGCGGGAGCTCCAGCTGAAGGCGCCGCCCGCGCCGCACACATCGAGTACGTACTGTCACAAGTATTGTGTCTTACCTAGCCACGGCGGCCACCGCCCCGCCGGGCGCGCACACGGCCAGGCCGGCGGCGCCGTCGGGCGCTGGGCCGCGGGAGCTCCAGCTGAAGGCGCCGCCCGCGCCGCACACATCGAGTACGTACTGTCACAAGTATTGTGTCTTACCTAGCCACGGCGGCCACCGCCCCGCCGGGCGCGCACACGGCCAGGCCGGCGGCGCCGTCGGGCGCTGGGCCGCGGGAGCTCCAGCTGAAGGCGCCGCCCGCGCCGCACACATCGAGTACGTACTGTCACAAGTATTGTGTCTTACCTAGCCACGGCGGCCACCGCCCCGCCGGGCGCGCACACGGCCAGGCCGGCGGCGCCGTCGGGCGCTGGGCCGCGGGAGCTCCAGCTGAAGGCGCCGCCCGCGCCGCACACATCGAGTACGTACTGTCACAAGTATTGTGTCTTACCTAGCCACGGCGGCCACCGCCCCGCCGGGCGCGCACACGGCCAGGCCGGCGGCGCCGTCGGGCGCTGGGCCGCGGGAGCTCCAGCTGAAGGCGCCGCCCGCGCCGCACACATCGAGTACGTACTGTCACAAGTATTGTGTCTTACCTAGCCACGGCGGCCACCGCCCCGCCGGGCGCGCACACGGCCAGGCCGGCGGCGCCGTCGGGCGCTGGGCCGCGGGAGCTCCAGCTGAAGGCGCCGCCCGCGCCGCACACATCGAGTACGTACTGTCACAAGTATTGTGTCTTACCTAGCCACGGCGGCCACCGCCCCGCCGGGCGCGCACACGGCCAGGCCGGCGGCGCCGTCGGGCGCTGGGCCGCGGGAGCTCCAGCTGAAGGCGCCGCCCGCGCCGCACACATCGAGTACGTACTGTCACAAGTATTGTGTCTTACCTAGCCACGGCGGCCACCGCCCCGCCGGGCGCGCACACGGCCAGGCCGGCGGCGCCGTCGGGCGCTGGGCCGCGGGAGCTCCAGCTGAAGGCGCCGCCCGCGCCGCACACATCGAGTACGTACTGTCACAAGTATTGTGTCTTACCTAGCCACGGCGGCCACCGCCCCGCCGGGCGCGCACACGGCCAGGCCGGCGGCGCCGTCGGGCGCTGGGCCGCGGGAGCTCCAGCTGAAGGCGCCGCCCGCGCCGCACACATCGAGTACGTACTGTCACAAGTATTGTGTCTTACCTAGCCACGGCGGCCACCGCCCCGCCGGGCGCGCACACGGCCAGGCCGGCGGCGCCGTCGGGCGCTGGGCCGCGGGAGCTCCAGCTGAAGGCGCCGCCCGCGCCGCACACATCGAGTACGTACTGTCACAAGTATTGTGTCTTACCTAGCCACGGCGGCCACCGCCCCGCCGGGCGCGCACACGGCCAGGCCGGCGGCGCCGTCGGGCGCTGGGCCGCGGGAGCTCCAGCTGAAGGCGCCGCCCGCGCCGCACACATCGAGTACGTACTGTCACAAGTATTGTGTCTTACCTAGCCACGGCGGCCACCGCCCCGCCGGGCGCGCACACGGCCAGGCCGGCGGCGCCGTCGGGCGCTGGGCCGCGGGAGCTCCAGCTGAAGGCGCCGCCCGCGCCGCACACATCGAGTACGTACTGTCACAAGTATTGTGTCTTACCTAGCCACGGCGGCCACCGCCCCGCCGGGCGCGCACACGGCCAGGCCGGCGGCGCCGTCGGGCGCTGGGCCGCGGGAGCTCCAGCTGAAGGCGCCGCCCGCGCCGCACACATCGAGTACGTACTGTCACAAGTATTGTGTCTTACCTAGCCACGGCGGCCACCGCCCCGCCGGGCGCGCACACGGCCAGGCCGGCGGCGCCGTCGGGCGCTGGGCCGCGGGAGCTCCAGCTGAAGGCGCCGCCTGCGCCGCACACATCGAGTACGTACTGTCACAAGTATTGTGTCTTACCTAGCCACGGCGGCCACCGCCCCGCCGGGCGCGCACACGGCCAGGCCGGCGGCGCCGTCGGGCGCTGGGCCGCGGGAGCTCCAGCTGAAGGCGCCGCCCGCGCCGCACACATCGAGTACGTACTGTCACAAGTATTGTGTCTTACCTAGCCACGGCGGCCACCGCCCCGCCGGGCGCGCACACGGCCAGGCCGGCGGCGCCGTCGGGCGCTGGGCCGCGGGAGCTCCAGCTGAAGGCGCCGCCCGCGCCGCACACATCGAGTACGTACTGTCACAAGTATTGTGTCTTACCTAGCCACGGCGGCCACCGCCCCGCCGGGCGCGCACACGGCCAGGCCGGCGGCGCCGTCGGGCGCTGGGCCGCGGGAGCTCCAGCTGAAGGCGCCGCCGCAAACTCGCGCGCGCATCGAGTACGCAGCCGACATCATCTCCGGAGACACGTACGCACCCACACCTGGGAGAACACACAGTTTATAAATCAACATTTACTTCATGCAGGACCAGTTAAAAGTCAGAAAAAAATTTCGAAATTTTTTCCCAAATAATGTTAAGAGCGTTTACGCCGCGTGGTGGCGAGCGAAATTAGGTATTTTCAGCCCGCTCACCCGCTTGTGTGTGTGCGTGCGGACTGTGAGGAGGCAATGCTTAAAGCGCGCGCTGGCGATGTTGATCCTTTTTGCCTTTTTGGTATTTTGTAGTTTATTATAATTTATTTTGTATTGTAGTTTTTAGTATTTGTTTATTCACATGAGCTAAGGATTATTAGTACCTAGATATTACGATATATTTTCATAATACGATAATATTATATCAATAATCAAGATACATATTGTGTACTATTTATTATTTTATTTATTTTCTCGAATAAACAAAAAAGCTATTTGTTTCCCAGACCTGATTAAATTAATACAAATTCCTAAACGCAAACACGGTGGATATAGTTTCTAAAAGCACCTCACAACTTCATCATCAGGTTATCGGCACTAGTTAGGATAAAAGTGCTCATCGAGACAAATCAAACAATGTTCTACTGTAAACAATACCGAGTTCCTGTAATGACTTATCATCATCATTATCATCGTCAGGTCATCGACACTAGTTAGGATAAAAGTACCTATGGAGACAAATGAAACAAGCAGAACTATAACAGAAACCGATTTCCTGTAATTATCTCGGCAACAGTTGTGATAAGAATACCTATCGAGACAAATGAAACAAGCCTAAACACGGTGGTTCTACTATAAACAATAACCGAGGTCCTATAATCACCTCCCATCATCATCAGGTCATCGGCAATAGTTAGGATAAGAGTACCTATCGAGACAAATGAAACAAGCTTATACACGGTGGTTCTATTATGAATAGTAACCGAGTTCCTGTAAACACCTCCCATCATCATCGCCAAGGCATCGGCACTAGTTAGGATAAAAGTAGCTATTCAGACAAATTAAACAAATCTAAACACGGTGGTTCTACTATAAACAGTAACCGAGTTCCTGTAATCACCTTTCATCATCATCATCATTATCAGAAGGACATTAGCAATAGGATAAAAGTATCTATCGAGACAAATGAAACAAGCCTAAACACGGTGGTTCTAATTTAAACAGGAACCGAGTTCCTGTAAACACATCTCATCATCATCAGCATCATCAGGGCATCAGCACTAGTTAGGATAAAAGTACCTATCGAGACAAATGAAACAAGCCTAAACACGGTGGTTCTGCTATAAACAGTTACCGAGTTCCTGTAATCTTCAGGATCCATCATCAGGTCTTCAATGCCATCGGCTCCACCATCATGGCTCCTCACCAAGAAGTATAAGAGGACAATGAACAATTATTGTACAAATTTTCATAAAAAGTCGTCAAAAATAATTCAACTGTTTACTTCTACCCAAAGTATCAATATGTTTTGGACTAGATCTATTCCAGTTTATTGATTCAGAATCGTAATATTTTCTTCGCGAAAACGGAGCGTAGAGCGACACGTCCTCACCCTAGAAAGCCTCGGCTGCCACTGATCCCGCGCCGAGTTGCGGGTCAGTTTATATGGTTCTTTTAAAAATAGTTTATTACATTTTTGATATTTTTTTTTTTCGCTATATTATTAAGGACATAGTCTAGTAATGTAAAAAAATAATAATATGTAATTATACGCTATGTTGATTCGTAATTTATTTTAGAATAATAATAATTATTTAAAATGATGTCTACTAGTCAAAGTCAAAGTCAAAGTCAAAGTTTTTTATTTCAAGTAGGCCTTTTCAGGCACTTTTAAAAAGTCGAGACTCTAGGCGCACGGTTCCAAAGGGGGTAGGTCCTATGGAGAAGAGACCGGCAAGAAACTCCATGGATACTCTTTTCAAAAACAAAAAGTTAATTTACAATTAAAATCTTAAATTAACATGCATTATATAAGAAAAAAAATACAAACTTAATAGAATGCTACTTACACAATGAGGCAATACAACATGAGTTAAACAATTGTTTCGAATATAAACTAAAAACGGGATAAACAGATCAAAGCGGATAAAACAGAAATAAAAAAATACAAAAAAGAATACAAAATATTGAAACATCAAGAATGTCCAGACATGTAAAGTAAATCTAATATAAAATAGAATTAGTAGACACAATGGATAACCAGGGAAGCCACATGTGCAGAAGATATTCAACGCCACACGTCTCTATCGTCAACATAGTCTTTGATCCTATAATATGCTTTCTTTGTGAGAACAGATTTAACGTGGATTTTAAATTTCTTACCGGTAAGATCGGTTACAGTTTTCGGTAGCTTGTTATAGAAGCGTACACCGTGTCCTAAAAATGATTTATTTGTTTTAGTCAATCTAAATTTTGGCACCACTATTTTGTGTTTATTTCTAGTATTAATGTTGTGAACGTCGCTATTGATACTAAACATGTGAAGGTTCTTCCGAACGAACATTATATTTTCTAGAATGTAGAGAGACGTTAGTGTTAAAATATCGATTTCTTTAAAAAAAACCCGTAAAGACTCGCGTGGGCCCATGTCATAGATCGCACGGATCGCCCTCTTCTGTAATACAAAAATTGATTCTACATCCGCCGCTGATCCCCACAACAGAATGCCATAAGACATAATGCTATGAAAGTATTCGTAATATACCATTCGGGCAGTATCTATATCTGTTAATTGTCTAATTTTTCTGACTGCAAAAGCCGCGGAACTTAGTCTCTTCGATAGAGCTGTGATGTGCGGACCCCACTGCAGCTTCGAATCTATTGTAATACCTTTTACTAGATTTGTACATGAGTATATATGTAATCTAAAAACCGTTATTTTTTGCTTTTATTTCATATACTTTACCTATCGAAGGATAAACTAGTCATGTTTCGTAAATTTTACGAAACATGGTGTCAAACAATAGCCCTAGATTATACAATTACTAAAAAAAAAAATCGTATTAGATTAGCTCTTTACAAAATTTCCTATTAAATGGAAAACAATTTTGATATATGATCTATACAATATAACGAAATAACGTCAGGATGAAAAATGCCAATAACCGACCGTACGGCGTAAAGGCTCTTAATAATAGTCGCTAAATATGACAAACTCACACATAAAACTCAAATATTCAGCTATGGACAAAAGTTCAGGTGAGTAAGTAGGCTTATTAAGAATACATACCGATAAGTATAGGTTGTGCGATGTCGGGTGGCGCGCCGACAGTACACAACGCAGGTCCATGGTTACCAGCTGACACCACCCACGATACGTTGTAGCGGTTTACTACCTCGCAGATTATGTCGCCAATTCGTCTGTTTGGAAGAAAAGGACAGAAATTACCAAATTATACCCGTCTTTTTATATGTATGATATTACCAAGTCGAAGTTTTATATAAAAGTAAACTATAAATATCGTGTCTAACACTATAAGAATTGAGTAAAGTCAGTAAAAACTTCACTCACCCAGCATTAGACCAATGCGCATGCTCTCCATAGCTCATATTAATCACATCGATCTTCATCTTCTTGGACAGCTCCATGATCTTGATGCAGGCGCGCACCAGCGCAGTACCAGTCTCCATAGAGCCGAGGCGGCTGTCCCCGATGGTGAGCGACACTACCTTGGCGCCGGGAGCAACGCCGTTACGATCTGGTGCGTCGGGGAAGTAACCCGCTGCGATGGCTGCTACGTGCGTGCCGTGCGTCGCTGCGGGAGATAGTGTGCTGTTTGATTTTGTACTTATGTTCTAGCTTGATAGAACTGAAAATACTATCTAAGGAGTTTGACAAGTTTCTTTGTATAATTTTTTGTCCAAAATCATATAAATATAAAAGGGATGGGTAAGAAATTCGTGCAGGGAGTAATAAATCTACTTACAACACATGCCGACGACTTCAAGCGTGTGTCCGTCATCGTGCACGTTCACACTGACGGTCATCTCGTCCAGCGGCGTGAGGTGCGCGTGTTCGTGCGTCACGCTGTACTCGCCCAGTAGTGGACCGGACGCTAGGTCGCCGCATTCCGACGTGTCGATGCATGCTCTGTTTTAAACAGATTATATAGACATCATTTAATACAGAGACAAAGACAACAACCACATAAAGACTCAAAACTGTGTTCAGTAATAGATCTTTGAATTTGGTAAGTATTTCAAGTGCATGCATTTTATTACGTTTTTCAGGGATTTGTGAAAAATATCCTACTATAGAAATACCAAGCATTTTATAAAAAAAACAACACATAGTTATTAGTTTAACAGTGAGGAACACCTCTTCATACAGGGAATTGAAAATTTAGACCTATAAATTTGAACTTGAGTAAATCCTTACTTTAAAGCAAGGATATAGATAAAACACTGACCAAACTTGAAAACAGAATGTAGTATGTAATTGAAATGAATGACTGTTCTATAGATAAGAACCATTAGGCATTACCTTAGTCATGTAGAATGTCTAGATCTAGATGTTTATCTATGACAAAGATGTAATTTCAAAAATCAAAAATTAAACTGCTTATTTACATAAGCAGTTTAATTTTAAACAACATTATAAGTTACTTTCTATGACTAATAAGTAATAACCTACTATAGTCAAATAAGTTGATATTCATTAAAATACGAATCTAACTCTATTCATGGCATGGCCTTTATAAATTATAACCAGTTTATTATCACTAAGAACAAGTGCTATTTGTATGCATTTGGTGTTTATTTATTGGAATTCTAATAAATGTATTAGAACATGTGGATTAACTTTCAAAACTGCATTGTAATTTAGCTGTTGCTAGGGTTGCGAGGCCTTGACATTTCTATATTAGATAGGAGGGACAGAAATTATTTTAAGTGATTGTAAGAATGGCTTATGCTCAATCACAATACAATACAAGTTTATTCTTAGGATACCATCAAGTACAAGATTTTGGTGCAATTTAGACTTCTTAAACAGCATAATTATGTACTATTTTCACATAATATTATAAAGATGATTCTGAAATATTAGTATGATATTATAACATTGAACATTCTTTTTCATAAACTAACCTCCACACAGTTCCATCATGGAACAGCACACAGTCATATGTGGGCCCAACATCATTGTACTTCTTCTCGGCAGTCTGCAACACTTCCACTCTGGCTTCCAACTCCTCCTTCAGGAGTTTGTCATCTGGACTCAGTGTAGGGTTCTTTGCCACTGAAAATAAAATCAATGCTTTATTTGTCGTTAAATAAAATAAAAATTTGCTGTATTAATAAAGTAAACAATATGCTGATTAAGGAATGAAGAGAAAAAACCTCATATTGTTTCTGTATTCTTAAAGGAAATTAGAGTACATAAATAAATGATGATGTTGATAGTTTTAGTATTATTGAATAATAAATGCAGCCCATTACTCAACTGGGCAAAGACCAGCATGGTGGACTTAGGCCTAAACCCATTCTCATTCTAAGAGGCCCTAATATTTATAGTGACTAAAATAATCACAATGTAAAAATTCTCTTACCGACATCGGTTTCAAATTCCTGAAGATGTTTATTTGCCTCGGCAAATGCAGGCTTGTAGCCGACATCCCAGCTGTGTTCTCTGCGGTGCTCCTGCACTCGTTCCTTTAGCTTGGTTGGATACAAACTGAATGGGTGGAGGACACCTACCCGCCATGACCCTGATGGATTCTTCCATTGTTCTGGGAGCTATGAGAATAGATAGAAGAATGATTTTTCTATTTATGACAAACTAACAGACTTTACATTAGACAATCTGAAGCTTAGTAACAATACTACTTTTAATATAAATGGTGGTTTAAACATGAAATACCTAGATTTATTATTGTAAGGTGCTATATGCATATAACTTAATTCCTAACTTTTATGGGAAATTTTAATTTAATTAATTTTAGGGGAAAGTAACTTTTTAGTTTAAAGTACAGAGTTTTGCTATCTATGGTAAGTGACAAGGAGTATGACTATGGGGGTTTTGTTCAGCAGACAAAAAAAGGGGTAAAAGACAAAGTTAAAACTTGTTTTGAAGTCACTGTTTTGGTCTGTGATATTATGTTTTAGTAGTATTTACCATAATTTATATCATTATGATATGAATATTTCTGTGTGGTATGGCATACAAAGGCAAAGGAGTAATATAGGAAGGTGTAATATAGTAAGTCTTTGAATTTTTACAGATAGGTACATTGTATTAAAAATATTGCATTTCCTATCATCAATAGCCTGACTGGAGGCTTACAAACGTAGCATACATAATACCAAACCATACATAGTAAAAACGTGGAATAATGCTTTTTAGCAACGTATACCTTCAGTTTGCGGCCCGTGAGACCGGTAATACAGCCATCGGTTACTTTTCTTATGACGGTGCTGGTGTCCACATCGCCGCAGCCGCTGCAGTCGTACCTCTCAACAACCTTCGTTTCACCCGTACTTGTCACCTGCAACCTCAACAACACTCAGTATCGACCGAAAATATAATAAAAGTGCAACTAAACAAATCGTGACATGACAGTTTTTTACCGTAAGTCCAGCGGCTGCTGGGTCCACGCCTGAATCGAAAATAGCAATAACAGTGCCTCTTCCGTCATAATCTGGATTTTTATTGATAAATGAGACAACTCCCGTCTCTTTTTTCGGTAATAAACCCCAAACGGGGAAGTCACAGTCGATCGGAGCGTCTGCCATTTTTGATGACCCGATAACTAGTGTTACCAAACAAAATAAACAATTTAAACAACTTAGGAAGTAAAAATGCAAATAAATTACCCTTAAAAACTACTATTACCTATATTATTTAATTTTTCTATCTTTATAATATGCACAGGTTCTTGAAGTGTTATATAATATTGTTGACTTATTTAGCACACAGTGTAAACATCTATTTGAATATATAAAATATAAAACAAATTATTATGGCATTTCTTACTGGCTGATTAGAAATGTCACAAATAAATAAAAATAAAATAGGGATAGAAATAGAAATATGATTAGAAATATATAAATCGTGTCATTGATTGTTTCTATTTTATAATTAATAATATTTAATTGTAATGTGGTTCGACATTCTTCCAGCATATTTGATAGTAACTGGAGCTGTAGCATTTCCTGGATATGCGCTTTGGTGGACTCATTATTTAATATGTGGAAAAGTAAGTTATAAAAATGTAAAAAAAAAAATATTCAACTCTAGCTTACTTTATTTAGTCAATCAGAAACAAAGTTTAAACTATATGCTCGTGTATGAAAATGTCTAATGCCATAAATAATTTTAATGATAGCAAAGTCAGCACCTGTGTGCTTGATAGATTCCTGTTGGGCCTCCTGGTAGTGTCTGACCGCCCAGCGGGGTGACTGAAGAATCGCTGACTTACATGAATTCCAGCACTTTCCGTAGTTACTACGTAGCAACCACACATCCAGTTGCAGCGACGATCTTAGTGACTTACGACAGCTGAATAAACGAAGCATTTCAATAAAGGCAGCGTGAGAAAGTGCTCAGACAAGGTGTTTAGACGTCCCTTTGCGGGGACTGGGGAGACAATGAGATAACGGCAAAACCCGAAAACACATACTCTATTGGATCGGTGTTAATCAGTTTAAGTGGAGTGGCGAATCACAATCAGCTCACACAAATCACAATAGCATTTCAGTTTCACATTTCAGGGGTCGCAGTCATTTAGCCCATGCAGCACCCACTAAAATAGATTTATGTTCTGTTGTTCTTGTTATTCACTGAAGGATATTACTATTGTACACTCACATTTCACCGATGCCTTTATTGAGTACCATGTCATATAGGGGGCGAGCCTATTGCCGTTTAACGGGCACAGTTCCAAACTCAGTGCTCATACTAGGAATTTCCATACTTAAAAATCCAACATCGATTGGTGTTCTACTGTAATTTTTAATAAAAGTCTCCTTACTTTGGAAGCAGTGACAAGATAATAACGAGTGGGGTCAGCCTTTGAATCTAATTATGTTTGAAATTCAAACATGTGTTCAATAGATCCATTTATTATTCAAAGTTTGAATAATAAATGGATCTATTCCCAAAGTCGAACAAATATGTTTGTATTCAGGTGTTATACTGTACTAATAATTTCAGTTGACATTCCCTTTAAGTTAAAATTTCGAGACCGAATAAATAAGCTTACCTTCTTTTATACATGTACTATTTTATGATAAAATTAATTACTAATTTACTATGTACCAACTCCGTCTTCAAGATTTTCTTTCACTAAGCCTTGGTCACACTGCTGCCGGCACGATTTTCCATCTAACTCAACTAACTCTGGTAACACACAATTTACTGTCATACGTATCACGAAGTTATTTCTACTGTATTTAGTCCGATATCTTGATAAAATGTGGTACGAAATCCTGCCCAGTGCCTTCATTATCACGGCTGCCCTAGGTTTACCAGGCTGGGGTCTATATCACATTCACAATTTAACACTAGGCAACGTAAGTACACTTGCAATAAATTATTAGATAACAACTCTCAGAATGTTCCTAGAAGCTGAGCATAGAACTGATATTTTTTCGGCAATCACAGATAATAAATAGTTTATGTATCTATAGAATAGTCAGTATATAAATAATTGGTAATAGGTAAGAATGTTTCTTAAAACAATTTTTTGCCAAGAACTGGGAAGTCATTATATTCTGACTAATATAATGTTGATGTTGATGAAACAAATCACCAGTCCACTGGTCCAACATTGAAAAATTAAATTAAATATCTGATTGCAGATATTTAATTGAATTTAAGTCCATCTTCTATGAATCTAAGAACAGGAATATGAGAATAAACAGAATACACATTCTAAAATAAATAAAATAATTTTGGCTTCCCACAGCATTTCAGACGCAGTCTCGTTGACAGATGGGACCGCCACCTTTACCAGCGGGACCTCAGAATAAATGGAAATCCTTACAATGTTGCAGTAAGAATCATTTATTTACATAAGTTATTAAGCTTTCATTCAAATGAACATGCACAACTACCATCTTTTTAATAAATTCGTTATTTGAAATTAAGTGACAGCTTGAAATAATTAAGTTCTGTCCTTTCTCAAACAAATGATAGTGATGGGCTTATATCTATTATCTCAATGTGAAATTTTAAAATGATCTTGGTATAAAGTTTTGCCAGGCAATGATTCATAGCCAAAACTGAAAATCCTGTCTTTATGTTGTTCTTAAAATTTTATGTGTTTTTTTTCAGGGATTGGAAACTATTTCGGATGACTAGTTGAGATGCTAAGCCTAGCAGAGTAGAGCTAAATAAATTATGTATTAGTCAATTTTCTTGTTAATAAATTGCTTTAAAAAAAATATTTTCTTCATCAGTCTTTTAATTAAAACTGAAAACAGTTGTTTATTTAGTTTATTTATACATCTTAACACTGCTAATGACACTATCCCCTAGTTCCTGAAAGTTCCTGAAAAAATGATAACAGAATAGCTGATAGGAAATTTAACAGCTGGTTAGATTTGATAAGCCTATTGCAAACCAGGTGGGTGTTTTGGTTGAAGAAAATTTATAAAAAACTGCTAATCTTAAAGCTTGTTCTGATTTATTTCTTAAAACTATGCATCACTGATCACATATTGTAGAACCCTCTATTTTGATGCTTTGGTAGCAGGTTTGCATAGTTAGTATTGCAATTTTTGGTAATAGATAAAGATTGAACTGTAGAATGTTTAGAAGTACTTTAGTTGAAGTAATCGCGATATTAGATTTATTTTTCTGTATATGGGAAATGGAGATAAACAGTCCTGTTTGAGGTGTGTATTGACCCAATCCTGCCTTGCTATCTTTAGGTTAGTATTGATCAAGCATATTTCATGTCAAGCCATTTTTCAAATTTGCATTTTGTTATAAATTACTATTTATTGCTTTTTTACAAATATTGACTGCACTCTTCATCTCTTCGTGTTTTTGGTGTTAATATTTGTCCGGCCTTAAACAATGCAAACTGCATTCAATATTTCCTATCTCAATATTTATCATATTTAATATTCATGTCAATATTTATTGCTTAACTGCAAAAAAAATCTTAGTCTTAACTGCAGAAAGGGTGGGTAGGTGTTAGGTTGCAATTTGGAAAAGCTACCGAAGAGTGCGGAGATCGACTCCTCGGTCGCGCAGTACAGTACGAATATTATAACTTTGCCCATGTGAAGTACGCAACAAGGCGCTGCGCAGTTGTCACTTTTTCGGTCTAAATCTCAGATAGAGGATAGTAGTATTATAGTAGTATTATAGTAGTATATACTACTATTCTCTATCTGAGGTCTAAATGGTGACGAGTATGATAGCGGGGGACGCTGGAGACGAGCGCTTACGGAAAAACCCGAAGCACTCGAATGACAGCCAGTGATGCCAGTTTAGGGTAGTTTACCCTAGATTTAAAGTAAAACTTAAAGTAGATAAATACAAATATATTTTAAATATCTTTCATAAATCATGTGCATAGTTCAATCAATGAAAAACGCTGTCAGATAAATTCAATAAAAGCATTTATGGGGAAAAAAGACAGCGAAGTGGGAAGAAACATTAATTATTTAAGTGTCAATAGTAAGTACTTAAAAAATAACTCACTAATAATACTTAAATATTCTAATTGTTTTCGATATACAATTACCAAACAGAGACTTAAGGGTATTTTATTCAGAATAATGCACAATTTAGGGAAAATTAGATCAAAGATGGGGTATATGGGAAACAAAATTAAAATAAACAAATTATCGGGTAGGCTTAGTTCTGCCGCGTTTGCTGTCAAAAAAATTCGGCACTTAACTGATGTGGATACAGCCAGAATAGTTTATTTCAGTTATTTTCATAGCGTTATGACTTACGGCATCCTCCTCTGGGGAAACTCTGCAGACATCAATACTATATTCGTCTTGCAGAAAAGGGCTGTCCGTGCTATTTATAATCTTGGTCCAAGGGTGTCGCTGAGACACAGATTTAAGGAAATTAATATTCTAACTGTAGCGTCACAATATATTTTTGAAAATTTAATATATGTTTATAAAAATATTTCGAACTTTGTCAAACTGTCTGATACTCATTCTTTGAACACTAGGAATAAACACAACCTTGCTGTACATGCTACGCGCCTCCACAGAATAAGCAACTCGTTCATGGGACAATGTATACGCTTTTACAATAAGCTTCCCAATGATATACGTAATTTAACATTAAAGAAGTTCAAAATTGTAATTAAATCTAAACTTTGTAAAAAAGGATACTATAAAATTTCGGACTATTTAGATGACAAAAACGCTTGGGATTGAGCCGCTCTTTAGCCTTTCCTTTTTTTTTTTTATATACAAATTTTGCCATTAATTATTATATTATTTACTTCATTATTTTGTTATTGTAATGTCGTTTAAATTGAAATTATTTCTTATATATAACCGCTATACATTGTAAATGTGAGTGAGATCTAGGCTGAGCGCTCTTCATTTCATTAATTCTCACGATAACTGATGCATGCTTGCACTCTGTTGCGACAGGTTAGCTCAAATAGTTATGGCACTTTCTTCAAAAGGCTATTCCACCCTATATTTGTCTCACATAAACCTTTACATCAATACAATCTGTCTGGACTTTAAAATAGACTTTGACCCCTGAGTTTGTTTCGGCGTTTCTTCTCAGGGATAGTCATAGGAAATGCCGACGCCATCTAGTTTAAAAAAGACGTGTAAAAGTGATTGAAAAATCCTAATTGCAAAATAAATAATTTCATTTCATTTCATTTCATTTCATTTCATTTCACTAGACCTGACAACACTGATGTGAGCAGTTATAGTCGTTCATCTTTGTTCTGTCTATATGCGCGTCTTTCTCTCTAGTTAGTTGTCGCCAAAAATGTTTCGTTAATTTTGTGTTGTTGTTTTCTTGTAATCGTTATTTCGTTTTTGTTTGTTTATTGTTATTCTTGTTTAGTTCTTGTTGAAACTATAAATTGGAATTGGCTATTCATTAGCTTTCATTTGATAGTCATAATGTTAATTTATACTTAATTTTCTTTTTAAATAATCGCTCTAATTATTTTTTCGCTAGCGCCGTCTTGTCTCTTAATGTCACTCCCACAACTGAGACGAATCTAATGACACCTCATATTTTGAAACCGTTCCGTGAAACGGTTTAGGCTGTAGAACGTGCCAAAGAATTAGACATACATATATACATACGGTCTAAAAACACCTCCTTTGACAGTAAAAAAAGGTAGGTAGAGGCAGGTAAAAATTTACACATTATTGTGACTATTAAGTTATTTTTATTTGCGAATAATTTTCTTTTCGACTGTACCTGCGCGAACTTCACCGATGGCTAACTTCAGATGGGCAAAGTTATAATATTCGTACTGTACTATAGGTTTCAGTATATTATAACATACTCTGTGACTATAGGTAAATCGATACCAGGGATGCCACTTGTTGGAAAAAAAAATCGGGGCCATTGTAAAAAATAATATAAATAAGTAATTTAATTTATATTTATATTTCCGAACATGCCTATATTGAACGAGATTTGCAATTCTGCCATAATTAAATCTACCACAAGATGATTTTTGACATTAGACATAGCTTCATATGGGAGAATACTCGCCCAACGTGAGCATTTGAAGGAGGTATGTAAAATAACTGGCGTAGAAAAGCGTGCGCGCAAAGAAAAAAGCGAATCAATGAACTTCCTTTCTCGTTAACGTGTTACCAACAATCGGGACAAAGTCTTTGATCAGTATATATTTATTGTAGGTAGGACAAAATACGCGAACTTATGATCATGGACTGATGTACAAAGACTTTTTATGGGAGTAATAACTACTTATTGAAAATCATATTTCATCGCTAGTACTTATACAAAAATAAAACAGCAATGCTCAGAAGTGTGGCTACTGCAGGTTAGCTCCTGTGTACTTCTCAGTGCGGGCAAAAATAAAAGTACAGGGTTCTCCTGTAGAAAGAAATTCGTTATAGCCCGGAATTTTATATTCTGCGTTGTAGATGGTTAGACCCGGCTTGCCCTCTATTACCTTAAATAACGGCATTGGCGAAAAATGGGAAACAGAGAAACCAGGCAATAAACGTTAATTTGAATAATAACAAAGTGTCATACGTGACACAAGCGATTTAACTTTAGTGTCTGAAACTAGCCAAATTCATTAAGGGTAACGATATCAAGCTGTAAAGGGTCGCTATTTATACATTTAATATTCTGTTTTGCTTAATTTAGTTAGTAAATTAATATTGTAAATAGTTAATTTATTTAATTTTTCTTAAATGTTCTAACCCTAATATTGCGATTTATTTTTTCAGATACTAACCTTCGACGGATTTTCCATTCCCATCTCCACTCGACACTGGCAGAATGGTTATCGGCACAGTTGACAAAAAAAAAAACTTTAGTGTCAAACTGTCAAAGTTTTTGTTTACATGTTGTAGTCGTTTTGCCGGTCAACTTCGTTTTACTTCTACACTAAAATAAAAATCTAGGAACAAATATTTAACAAAATGGAAAACCAGGATAACTGTTTCGTGGACATAACAATAGAATTCTTAGCTGTGGCCTTCCATAGTATTTTGTATTACACAGCAGTATACCCAAAAAGTATATTTGAGAAACGTAAAAAATACAACATTGTTGTGTATCATTCGATTCATCCTGAGGTTAATCAATATATTGATTTGTGCCTAAAGAGCATAGCGGAATGCCTAAAGAGTGGTCAGCTAAGTTGTGTGGAGTTCGCCCTCACAGATAATGAATACAAACAGTTATTGAAATTCGTTTTTCAATTCGATAAAAACTGTTACTTTGATGAGACAATTGACGCCTATTTGGTACAATGTGAGCAGAACTTACGAGCCTTTTGCTTGAAATTGTCATCAGTGAGTAGTAACTTCAAAGATTTACCTGAAGACTGCAGTTTCACAATATATATTCATACCAACGAGTCAACAGCTGTTTGTATGGCTACTAATCCGGACTTTGAAGAGTTCCCTCTAGTTGAAGTAGAAGAGAAGCAAGAGGAGACAGATAAAATAATTCCACTGAGAAGGTTTTTTATAAGAAGTTATGCTATAGATTCATATGTTGAGCTTAAGTAGTAACTATACAATGAGCAGAATGCAAACAACAATATGCTGTACATCAGGGAAGGTTGTGAGTTCAAACCTTACCTGGTATAATATTTAGATTAGAAGGGTTTTACTCCTGTAATCAATCTGAAGGTATGGCAGGCATAAGGACTCTGAGGTGGTGGTAGTGATGGTCCTTGTACACCTATGGAAATACCTAATATTAATGTGTGTAGCTTGATAACCATTTTAAATAAGAGTGAAAAGTATTAGATAAGATGAGATTTGTTTTTATTCATGTAGACCATATCCAGGTACTTAAGAATAGTTACAACTCTAGGTGCCACGTTCCAAAATGGTGACTTCCAATGGAGAAGAATGGGCAGGAAACTCCATGTTACTCTTTTAAATTTAAAATTTCTTACAATATTTGTTAAATACATTGTTCTCGAAAAATTATGTGAGGACAATCTAAGTCTAAACTAAACAAGCCTGATTTTTAAAAAAATTCAAATATTTTGATAATATTGCCATGGCAGCTATGAGCTGACCAGTCACTCGATCACAGATCAGGATCTCAACAACTCAATACATATGCCACCATCAGCAGGACAGTTAAGTGAGCATGACATTCTCAAACTGCCAGACAACTATCACATCAATTAAATAAAATATCCCTTTAAACTAAAGTAGCACGTAGCAAGTAGCCCACTTGCACTCACTTCATGGCTCTTTAGGGCTATTGATATAATTATAATGCTACATTTTTATTATGGAAATCGAATATATTAATTACTAGCTGTGCCCGCGACTTCGTTCGCTTGGATGTCGGAACTTAACAATGTATTTTTTAGTGCGAAACGCCATTTAAAAAAATATATATATTATAAAAGTTACGTGAAGTTAAGAAGACCAAATGCACTTAAAACTATTTTTTTCTAAAATAAAAGATTTTTTCTTAATAAAAGTAGCCTTATGTATCAGCTACCTGCCAATAAAAGTCCCGTCAAAATCGGTCCAGCCATTTCAGAGATTAGCCTATACAAACAGACAGACAGACAGACAAAAATTGTAAAAAATGTTATTTTGGTATATGTACCGTATATATATTCATATGCATGTAGTAAAAAACAGACACTCCAATTTTATTTATATGTATAGATAATAGTTAATAATTATAGAAACTTTATTTGAGACAAATCAAAGAATCTATAGAAGTGATAGTATTTGCAATGTGTTTTCATAGCAATATAGAGTATTAATTGTGTGTAAAACCGTGATATTTATACATATTTGATATTCAGATCATCATAGGAAATCTTGTTGTGTCATCTGTCTGTTATTGTTCTATTATTGTATTGGACACAACCAGTCCTGGACTGGTCATACGGGCAATCATTCTTAGTATTAATTTCTCTTGGAGAATGGAGGGCCGATCGTCTCTAAAATGCCCGAGCTGGTTTCAGGTCCCAGTCCGGGCCTGGAAACAACTGAATATATTTACTATTCATAGTTAGCTTCTCAAATCTGAATATTGTATCAAAGTTCAGGGCTTTATGGTTGGTTAATATTTAAGTGTTAGATGTAGGTAGACTATACCAACATAAACTTAATTCAATAGCCTCTGTAGATAGGGATACAACAGAGAAAAGAATTCTTCCACATTGAGATAGAACCCTACAATATCAGTTCTGCAGGTCAGGTTGTAGTGGAGCAGTACTTATACAATATAGTCATGCTTTGCAGATTCAGTATGGAATTGGGATATAAATTTACTTTTAAGAGTAGATTTTGTTGTTTGTTCATCTACATAGGACCAAGCCACTTTTTGAAGGTGCCAATTGTTTAATTTGTATATTATCTAAGATCTAAGTGACAGAACTTTTTTTTAATAAAACTGGCATTAATTATTTAAATAGTAGTTTTATTTATTTTATTAGAAGACTTTTTTTAAATTAGTACTTTCAGTTTGTTTGGCAGTTTTCAGATTCAAAGAAAAACTTAATAAAACTTTCAGCAAATTCCATCTTCATTCTTCAACTTGACCTTCAAACATCTTAGCCTTGAGTATATCTCATCCCAGTCCACATAAGCACCAATTAGTTTCCTCACATTATTGCCACTATCTTCATATGCGTTTCTGCCGTGTAACAATCTTATATTGTTAAAACACAGTATCTCGCCAGCCTTAGTTTTAAATCTCGCCGCAAACTTATGATTCAAAGCCAAGAACATACCATGAGCCTCATACCATGGCTTCACCAACTCTATCGGTCCAGGAAACTGACTACCTCTTTGAGGAATAGAAAAGTTAATCCTGGTTATTTCGCCATGACGATCTAAACATATCACTGGTCCGCGGTGGAGTTTAAAAAATTCGTTTCCGTCTTCTACGCCAACATCTCTCCATTCGACTTCAGTTTCTGTCAGTAGCCTATATTGCTCCGGGTGATTCTCCTTCATATATTCGGCGGTGTAGTGACAGTCTGACAGTAAATTTTCGCCACCTTGACTCGCTGTTTGAACTAAACAATGCAACAAATTAGCTCCAGGGCAGTATTCGTAGTAAGGCAAGTCGGTATGCATCTGTAAATTACTTGATAAATAGGCAACGTTGCTTGTATTCGGTACGTTTCGCACAACAAACTTGACGCCATAATGTGTCCTCTTAGTAAAACCAATTTTATCCACAATTGCATCCACAGCCGTGTCGGAGTCGGGTGTATTCTGTATCAACGCCACTCCATAAACACATAACTTGTATAACCAGTTGTACAGGGCTTCGTGTGTATTCAAAATCTCGTTGTAGTCATGTTTGGAAAATATATTATCGAAGTCTTCAGTGTTCCACGTAATCTGCTTAGGTTTATAGATAGTTTCGGTGTAATTCTTCTGGTTTTGTGGCGTAAAGCCTCTGAACTTCAGCCAGTTGAAATTGTATTGAGATGTGTGTCCATCATTCCACGTAACACGTAGAGAATTTTGGTCCTTAGAGACATCTTTCGGCTTAACATCCAGATCGAATTTGCTCCAATCCAGGATGCGGCTTTGGGCTGATGTATGATAACACTGTTCACACTGGCAGTTCTCTCTTAGCCACACATATGGAAACTGTAATGATTCGCCGCGAATGACTACATTTAATAATTCGTCCGTTTTATTTTTGTTAAGCACACTGTGATTGTGAATTTGTTTGATACAAACATTTGGCATGGATTTAAAGAAGTTTTTCGCGTTTGTAGCGAGTCTCAAGGCGAACATGTTGACGTGCTCCTCCGCGCGAGCGACCGGTTGACTGAGATAAGTAAATACGGCGATATAATGTATTCAATGTTAATGAACCGGGATCTTACGTGTATTGTATAACAACAAATGTTTGCGTGAGATTACGTAGGTACCTATTTCATTGAGCTAGTCAATAAATAATAGAATGTAGGCAAATAAAACAAGCTGATAATAAATCCGGTATCTAATATAATTGTAAGTTTGTGCGCGCTATCTCGTTAATAAGACATCTCTGGCGATTCTGGAGTCCAAAGTTCGATAATAATTCAGCGCGGCCTCGTGTAGGCCAAAACAAAAAATAATGTCGACGCACTAAGATTAATCCAGTTGAGACAACTGGATTAATCTGTGGAGTAAGGTGTGAAATAGTCTGTTCTGAAGAGTGAGGTCAGAAGTAGGGAGTAGGAAGGGGGTAACACTAGAATTTTTAAGCGACCGGAGACTGGGGTCCGGTACGAGTTTTCTTCGATCTGATTTGTTGTTACCGTTAAGCCAGAAATGTATTAAGATAATGTACGCGCAGTTAACGGCAGGAATTCACTCATATGCGCATGCGTTTTTTTCTTATTTTTTTTTTACTAATGTTGAGACAAGGAATGCTCGCTCTAGACCCCCACTAGTGATGCTGTTGCCCGTCAGAAGTAAGAGCATGACTATGGTATGGATCCGAGCTTTTCCGATCCACATTTTGCACAGGTATGCGTGTGCGCGAACTTGGGGATTTGGTAAAAATAACGTATCTCGTGTCTATACAGGAGAGTAAATGTAGTCGATGATTCGGGTAGATTTATTCAGTTTTTAACATAAATAAAATATTTATCAATATAAAACAATATATCGTAATGTTAAAAAAAAAATATAATTATAAAATAAGTACACGGTTTGAGTATAAGATAACAACATTTGATTCATGGTTTATTCAAATTATCGAATTTGCTAAAAGTTTAATTTGAACTAAGTTACTTTAACTATATTACTTATTGCTGTTATGGTCATGAGTGGACTAGGATAGTTCTATGTAATTAAGTTGTATTTCATGATTTTATTAATATCACTCACTGAACGGCAAGTGTTAGTAAACCACTTAGCATGGATTTATGACTTAAATATTTAACCATCTTTATTAAATTATATTGAGCTGAACTAACGCGTCGTGCTAGTTTACACAACGATATTTGAATCATCATCCCGTAATAGAAAATCAACGTCAAAATAAATTAATTGTTTAAAACATTCCATAGCTATTTTTGGGCTGAATTTTGTTTTCTTGGGTGCATTTTATATTTTATAGTTCTAACTACAAAGTCAGAAATTCAACTACATAAAACAACAGTCTTCTATTTGATTCAAGATACTATGTTTAATGTTTAATCTGTACTTTGATTTTATGGTAAGCATTGCTGAGTACTCCTCGAATGTTCCAAATGTCTTCGAACCTCTCTGGTTGAGTGTTGAAGTTGCTATCTGTCGCCTTTGCCCACAACTCCAGCTGCAAACAAGAGCTATAGTTATTTTTTTTTATATACACTGGAATAGCTATAGCGTAATAAAATATTGTGGAACAAGTACCGAGGCTCACAATGATCATTTAGTAATATGAAATATAAATCTTATCCCGTTGATTAAAGTTCCATTTTAGGTCTGTCGTATTATATTACCTGTGACGTACACAAACAAATCTATAATTTATTCGGACGGTATAAGGTTTATTTTTTTAATATCACTGAATGTAGTGGATAATATGATTATCAGAATTTACACTAAATTTAAAGAAAGATATTGAACATAAGTTAAATATCCTCTAATTTATAAAATCTGTAGGGCAAACTGATATACAAATATGTTAATGAGAGAAGACATTCACAGGCAGGTGCCCAAGACAGATTTTCTACTTTACACTACGAGTGATAGATGCTCAATAGTTGAAACCCACCGTATCCTGTCCTCTCTGCACCGGTATCCTAGCAGTCCACAAGGTCCAGGCATAGTGTTGGTGTGGCGGCGCGTCGTCTGACTGCATCTCGTCAGCCTGCACCCAGGTCTTCCCGCAGTCCGGCGATATATCCACGCGGAGGATCTTGGCTCCACCGCCGGAGTATGCGTAACCTGGTAGAAAGCAGTCATTTATAGCCAAAAAAAGCCTGTCATATATTTTTTGGGCAAAGGATACTAGTAAAGTTCTGACTGTATTGTCCGACGGGTTAAGCAGTGGTGTCCAGTTCTACAACCACATTCTCATCATTGAACACATTTATTGGCACATTATCTTTCCATAAATCATCTTTATACATATAATACAATTATAATAGGCCGATGTTTGCACATTATAGATATTGGAGAAAAACTAATATGGTCTTTACTAGAGCAACAGAAGCCAAAACAACTGTTTTTAGAATTTTTGTTTGTCTGTATGTTCGTAAACTACTACTGCATGGAATTGAATGCAGTTTTCACCGATGTATTGCTAGAGGTCTAACTTAAAATACAGGCTCCATTTTACCGCAGGAAAATATCGGATTCTGAATTCCACGCGTACGAAGTCGCGGTCAAAAGCTAGTCTTTCTATAAATATTCTGTTTCTTTTCCAAGATTTCCGAAGACTCGAGTCTATTTCCATATATTTGCTCCAGATAAGTGCAAACTGATGGATAAATTGTTATTCTCTACTTACCTCTGACTTCAATACACCCATCTTTTACTTTGACGACATCTCCATCAGCCGGGTCGCATATGGCTGACGTCACAGGTAGGCTGTATATCGGCGGTGCGCTTGCGAAGTCTGCCGTCTCCCAAGTTTTTGACGCGTTGAAAGAACGGTAGTCTTTCTGATGCCAGTGGGACGGACTCTCATCGTGAGACACTGTTATTGATTCTGTTGATAGCGAAAAATGATGTTTTCGTTTGACATAATATTTTATAACAGATGACTGATTGGTTTGTTATAAAGGTGTTTAAAAGCTAAAAATACAAATGAGACGGTCGAAGCGTTTTTTTATGACGTCATATTATATTATTAATTCTATCGTAATTTAATACAGATCGCTGTTTTGTCAGATGACAAGAAACTTATCGTATTGCCAAAAGTTTTCTTTTATAATTTGAATAAAAAATTCTGAGCTGTTTTGAATAGTAGTGCCCCCCTACAATATGACTCGTAGAGAAGTGTTACCGAGCCACTTGACGCTCCTGACGGCGGGCGCGCCGGGCACGACCACGCGCAGCGGGTGGCCGTGGTCCGGCGGCAGCGGGCGGCCGTTCATATGACTCGTAGAGAAGTGTTACCGAGCCACTTGACGCTCCTGACGGCGGGCGCGCCGGGCACGACCACGCGCAGCGGGTGGCCGTGGTCCGGCGGCAGCGGGCGGCCGTTCATATGACTCGTAGAGAAGTGTTACCGAGCCACTTGACGCTCCTGACGGCGGGCGCGCCGGGCACGACCACGCGCAGCGGGTGGCCGTGGTCCGGCGGCAGCGGGCGGCCGTTCATATGACTCGTAGAGAAGTGTTACCGAGCCACTTGACGCTCCTGACGGCGGGCGCGCCGGGCACGACCACGCGCAGCGGGTGGCCGTGGTCCGGCGGCAGCGGGCGGCCGTTCATATGACTCGTAGAGAAGTGTTACCGAGCCACTTGACGCTCCTGACGGCGGGCGCGCCGGGCACGACCACGCGCAGCGGGTGGCCGTGGTCCGGCGGCAGCGGGCGGCCGTTCATATGACTCGTAGAGAAGTGTTACCGAGCCACTTGACGCTCCTGACGGCGGGCGCGCCGGGCACGACCACGCGCAGCGGGTGGCCGTGGTCCGGCGGCAGCGGGCGGCCGTTCATATGACTCGTAGAGAAGTGTTACCGAGCCACTTGACGCTCCTGACGGCGGGCGCGCCGGGCACGACCACGCGCAGCGGGTGGCCGTGGTCCGGCGGCAGCGGGCGGCCGTTCATATGACTCGTAGAGAAGTGTTACCGAGCCACTTGACGCTCCTGACGGCGGGCGCGCCGGGCACGACCACGCGCAGCGGGTGGCCGTGGTCCGGCGGCAGCGGGCGGCCGTTCATATGACTCGTAGAGAAGTGTTACCGAGCCACTTGACGCTCCTGACGGCGGGCGCGCCGGGCACGACCACGCGCAGCGGGTGGCCGTGGTCCGGCGGCAGCGGGCGGCCGTTCATATGACTCGTAGAGAAGTGTTACCGAGCCACTTGACGCTCCTGACGGCGGGCGCGCCGGGCACGACCACGCGCAGCGGGTGGCCGTGGTCCGGCGGCAGCGGGCGGCCGTTCATATGACTCGTAGAGAAGTGTTACCGAGCCACTTGACGCTCCTGACGGCGGGCGCGCCGGGCACGACCACGCGCAGCGGGTGGCCGTGGTCCGGCGGCAGCGGGCGGCCGTTCATATGACTCGTAGAGAAGTGTTACCGAGCCACTTGACGCTCCTGACGGCGGGCGCGCCGGGCACGACCACGCGCAGCGGGTGGCCGTGGTCCGGCGGCAGCGGGCGGCCGTTCATATGACTCGTAGAGAAGTGTTACCGAGCCACTTGACGCTCCTGACGGCGGGCGCGCCGGGCACGACCACGCGCAGCGGGTGGCCGTGGTCCGGCGGCAGCGGGCGGCCGTTCATATGACTCGTAGAGAAGTGTTACCGAGCCACTTGACGCTCCTGACGGCGGGCGCGCCGGGCACGACCACGCGCAGCGGGTGGCCGTGGTCCGGCGGCAGCGGGCGGCCGTTCATATGACTCGTAGAGAAGTGTTACCGAGCCACTTGACGCTCCTGACGGCGGGCGCGCCGGGCACGACCACGCGCAGCGGGTGGCCGTGGTCCGGCGGCAGCGGGCGGCCGTTCATATGACTCGTAGAGAAGTGTTACCGAGCCACTTGACGCTCCTGACGGCGGGCGCGCCGGGCACGACCACGCGCAGCGGGTGGCCGTGGTCCGGCGGCAGCGGGCGGCCGTTCATATGACTCGTAGAGAAGTGTTACCGAGCCACTTGACGCTCCTGACGGCGGGCGCGCCGGGCACGACCACGCGCAGCGGGTGGCCGTGGTCCGGCGGCAGCGGGCGGCCGTTCATATGACTCGTAGAGAAGTGTTACCGAGCCACTTGACGCTCCTGACGGCGGGCGCGCCGGGCACGACCACGCGCAGCGGGTGGCCGTGGTCCGGCGGCAGCGGGCGGCCGTTCATATGACTCGTAGAGAAGTGTTACCGAGCCACTTGACGCTCCTGACGGCGGGCGCGCCGGGCACGACCACGCGCAGCGGGTGGCCGTGGTCCGGCGGCAGCGGGCGGCCGTTCATGTGCGTGGCCAGCAGCACCCGCCCCGTCGGGTTCAGCGCCTGCTCCAGGGGGATCGACGTGGAAAAGTTCACGCCCGTCGCGTCTATGTCAGACCCTATGAACTGGAAACGAACCAATTTAAACTAATCTTAACTAGTATAACTTCGATTTATGCTTTTTAATCTGCAGAAAATTTTAGACTCACCGGTTTTTTGTATCGGTTTTATTTTCTAAGTCAAAGGCTTTTTATTTCAAATGGGCCTTACTTTTAAAACGATAAGAATATATGACAGATGCACGATTTCAAAGTGGGTCCTATGGAAAAGATTTTTTTTTTCATAATATTGATTTTCTATCAATTAAATTAGTTTTACATGTTGTTATAAAAAACAACATGTTTATCATAAATCTCAAGAGCTTGACCTAGATCCGCTGAAAGACCGGCTTATGATCATTACTTCCCAGTATTTAATCCTTAGCGACACTGTCAGAAGGTGTAATAATACAGCGTGTTTTTTTTCCAAAATCAACTGATCCGATTCCTGGCTACGAATCTGGGGGCACAGCAGTGCCCCCGCCAAGACGAGCCAAGCGAAGCGCAAGGGCACTACCTACCTTTTCTCGAAGTGTTTCGTCGTTTTTTTGAACCTTCATAGAGTTGGTTTCCGATTTACGAGATAGTTCATATTCTCAGGATATGATGTCAATAATAGACTAATTAAACATACAAAGTCTCAATTGAATAGCTCTAATACTTTAGATTTTATTAACATCTAAAATACACCGATTTCGTCACTGACACACTCACTGACACACTGACACACTGATGATCATCAAAATGTTTGGCTACTTCCTGAAGTGCTAGAAAGCTGAAATTTGGTATGTAATCTAAGTTTAATATACAACCAACAAAAAATTCATAACTTATGTTCTCCCCCCATCCCCTAAAATGGGGGGGTGGAAGTTTGTATGAGACTTCAAAATGTTAGGGTACTTCCTGAAGTGCTAGAAAGCCGAAATTTGGTATGTAAACAAAGTTCAAAAAAAGAAGAAAAATATAAACACTAAAAAGACTGCCTAGCAACTTACAAAAAGAACTGAAATCACAGCAAAAACATTTTACATGAAATGTTTTTGGTGGGGTATTGTTTTTTCAAAATCCAATGATACAGTTTTAGTTTTCATCAAAATCGGGCTCAGGGCTCCTTTGAGTATTTTTCGATATTCCTTATAGTTTAGGATTTGGCCATCCACGCTCACTTGAAAAATTCACCCTGTATATGGGGGCAGGTCTCAATCCAGCACAGAAAATCGCTTTATCATGTCTGATATTCAAGATGTAGAATGTATTAAGTTGTTACTTAGACAACAGAGTGTACCTACTAGTATATTAATTAAAAACATAATATACGTTACAATAACGTGTTTGCCGACGGTGTTCTGCGTGTCCACCCCGCAGTACACCAGTACATCTCGCAGGTACACCCCCTCCCACACCGCATTGCTGATGGCGCCGCCTTGCCAGTTGATACCCTTCACTGGCTTGACCTGCTGTGGGGCAAACAGAAAAAATAGACAAGATTCCACCAAGACCCAAATCACCAAACTGATGTGGTACAGACTCCAGATAAGTGAACCAGGCTTTGAAATAGATAACTGGAGCTCTCCAAGATTATATCGTAGTTTCATCTAGCAAGAGTCACAGAGTAAACACAACAGTGCGGCCGCAGGGAGATTTTGTTCGTTACAGTTCGTGATCAAAGTGAAGTGATGAGAAATGAGAATGAAGTGACTAGTGAAACAATTTAATAAAAATAATATTATAACGTGAACCTCAATCATAAACCAAATATCTACGCTATATCATGTGGTGTCAGAAACGCTTTCTCTCGGGGACCTCAGTATAGTCTGCAATCTACAACCACTAGTAGAGTAACAATTATGAATCACGTGATTTTCGCGTGATATGTCCATTCCAAATTACACTTGTCAGAAGTATAGGTCGCTAAGATTCATTTCAGCTACTAAAATCACCAACCAAATTGGAATTTGGACAAGGACCGTTAGGGTGTGATGTTTGACACAAAGCACCATTTTTCAAGTACTAAACTTCAAACAACCTCGTTCATCTCACTCCGTCTGTTGCCAGCACACATCAGCGCAGCCCTGACGGATGCCTTGGGGAACTTTCCCAGCTGTTGCAGACTAAACTCCTTGGTGCGCGTGCTGCCATTCTTAATGATGATGCGCACGCGGTGCTGGGACGAGTCCAACTCTGGAACAGGCATGTGTTGACGCACGTAAAATAATTCACTGGAAAGAAAAGAAAAGGGTGAGGGAAGGTGGCATTTGAGGCCGAAGATCTAAAGTTGATTCATGCATCGTTTTTAAAAAACCTAAAAATAGGACGAATGAACACAAAAAAAAAACGGAAATATACCAATTGTACCTAGGACTCGTGAAATAAATAAAATATTCTTTTGCACCCTAAAATTTTACCGGACACTGAGTGTCTCAATTTTTTCTATTTCATACAAGCATTTGACCTGATTTTACTGGATTGGAATTTCAGGATATATGATTATTTACAAGGCAATAAGTATGTTTTTGATCTAGTAACACACTACTTAATCAAATGAAAATGTCCGTTATTTAGTGTTAAAAGCATTCAAGACATTAAATAAAAGCGGCTCATCGACTCTTGCAGCAAACTTGCAATGTAAAAAGCACACACATTTAGCAACATACTTGGGCGTATCAAAGTATTTAATCTGCAGCTTTGGCGGGATCTCGGCGTTAAACGGCTGTTGGGTTTTGACTATAAGCCTTTTGTCCCTGGAGGGCTCTTTGACCCAAAGCTCCTCCCCTGAGTGGTCCACTATGTCGTCATCATGAAGGTTACCTACAAATAAACTGTGGATGTTTTTATAAAGAACTAGATATGATGTAGCAGTGAGCAAAGATGATTTCTTCAGGGTGACTAGATGTTACTATATGTGAGAATTAGGAAGGTTATTTGGTGTGGAATACCTCGAATAACCTTCCTCATTCTTTCTATGTTTCAGTAGGTACTGCTTTATTTCGTGTTCAATAAGACTCACCTATCCTAAAGCTCTCCAGGAGATTATAAATATCCTGAGTCTTATGCATGCCGTATACGTTCCAGAAAGGCTCGATGCTGAGGCCGGCGGCGTTCATGATCTGATCCCCTCCGGGGTGCGAGGGGAGGAATGACGTCACGTCGTACACCCCATGTTTGTATGTCACCCAGAAACTGTGTCTGTGAAGAGAATCAGGTTATTAGAATTACCGGGTCATACAAATAGCACTTATTCTTAAGCTCTACATATTAAAGTTCAGTGAAATTGACATGATAAGTACAAAATTTCGGTAAAATAATTAGAAAGCTAGTTTTTTATTCAAAATAAAAAAAAGTATTCAACCATCTCTATATGTAGGTATGTTCATAGTTCGTCACAAAAACAATAGGGTAAATAAAGAAAAATAATAGTCAATAAATATTATGTAGTAACATTATAGTGCGTCAATTCCCCTTACAATAATTGTTGACACTGTTCTGTTATCAATAATTACTGCGTATTTTTAGGATGCGTAAACATTGACCAACCCAATGGGTCAAGGAGCAATACTTCTATTTTATTTCCATTCTATCTTTCTTATGGTAATTCCAGTTCATTTCACAATGATGAATGACAAGAGACAAGACAGCACGGTTGGCGCAGTGGTTGTGCGTTCGACTGCTGCGCTACATGTTGCGGATTCGATACCTATAGTGCCGGATTAAGCAAACGCGGGGTCCGTAGCAAATTCTATCGAGGGGCTCTTGATCTGCTATGGGCTCTTAAGTATAAAGTGACTTTTTGTAGAACTTCGTTTACCTATGAAATTATGCGTTTTATTTTCTTGATGTGGATTGACATGATGGTTTGTTCATGATGTGGATTGTCTTAGTCGCAAAACAGGTGTAAAGTTTCACGTTTTTGTGGCGTCAAGTAAATTCAATATACCACGTCTAAATAAGTTTCTCTCAAAAAATTACGCTCAGGCGGAGGTGAGCGGGTTTGGATACGCGGGATCCCCCTTTGTGCAGGGCCTATAGCAATTGCTATTCTTGCTACGTAGTTAATCCGGCACTGGATACCCACGTGGAACACATAATCGTCTGCGGTTGCAGTTAATTTCCATTGGTACATTACCTACACTAATAAATCAACCATTGTTCGCACAGATGCGGAAAGAAGTTCGACGAAAAACCCGAAACATTTTAAAATCGACCTTATTTAATGCAGTTATGGTGTCATAATTGATTGCCATGCAATCTTGTTTTTATTTATCACACACGTTCGGGTCCATGACGCGTGTGTGGCAGCAGAACCACTACGTGATGGTGCCTTCTTGTTGGTTACCAATGCCTGCATATTTAAGTTGTGTCAACTGGGCAGGTACATTAATGGGCCTTATAAAATGTCTTCTACTATATTCATTTTTGTGCAAACTGAATTATTTGTTCCATGTCTTGGTTGCTCAAGGAAAAATATTTAAGGAATGTTTAACAAATAACAATGTTACTCACTTATTATCATGTTTGCGAACTTCCTCAGCCCTGAAGGTAGGGAGTTCGGGTTTCTTTTGTCCCGCTTCAAATTTTCCACTGTCACTGGTGTTAGCATTATCATCATTATGATTTTTTTTTGATTTTTTGTCTGAAATGTTAAATTAATAAAAACATATAGGACAAAATCAGGTATAATAAAACAATACACAAATTATTATATATTATGCAAAACATTCATAATTAATATGTAGTTATGTCTTTATTTAAACTTAATAAACCTTCAAATGAACATTACAGATTGAGGAAATTAGAACTTTTTCCTAGTATTTCAGTATGTGTTATTAGAATGTGACAAACAACTGAAAATTGAGTAACTATTGTATACTCATTTGTAAATGATGAATGATTAAGAATGAATTAAATAAAGGTAAGTGAAGTGCAATACAAATCCACACATGATTGGAATTCTATTGTGTAGGACTGTGGCATACTACTGGTTAAGTATGTTATCCTTAATTCCATTAATTTCTACATACAATGGGTATAGAGAAATTCTTTTCCGAAGTATACTACAAACATTTGCCTAGGTTGTCATATGATTGTAGAGAATGCCATATAATTCAGCCAAGTAAATTATACAATGAGGTCTGCTCGAACCCGAATAAAAAATAATACCTGTATAAGCTGTTCCAACAAGCACTGAGCTAAATAGTACTGCTGAAACCATTCCTATATAATAACTATATTCCTTTTCTTGTTCTCTACCACCATATTGTTCATGATTTCTGACTTTTACTGCAGAAGCAGCCAGGTTAACAAATTTGTTCTTTTGGTTTATTGTTCTGAAAAAAATTGTTTAGAAATTAGATGCGATTTAAAAATATTTAAATAATTATTATGTTTGAATATTCAATGAATACACATTTTACTAGATCCTGTAATGATCAATGTAGCTGTTTTTCACTAATAACCTTCATAAATATAAAAATTATTACCTTACTCAAGCTGTAAAAAGGAATAACTAAAATCAACACTACTTTTTCCTACTATAATAGATAAACTACTTAAAAAAAACCCTGTCTCGCGAATATCTTTAAGAATAAGTTTTTCAGTGACCTACCTTAGAAATATATTTTTTAGCGACATTTTCCTGGAACTTTATTTTTAACCATTCACAACACTGGGCCTTTGCACTGAATTCGACATTTACATGATAATCTCGTAAAAGTAAACGCCGTAGTATCAACTTTTAGTATCAACTATATCGCAACGGTCTTCCGACCTTGGATAATGAACCGTATGTGGCGACCTTTTATCATTTATTTATCATAATCAAACAAAACGACGAAAACAGAAATTGAGCAACACCTACGCGTATTGGTATTTTCCCGTAATGCCAATTGTCAAAGCTGACAATCAGCTGACTGTCTGTTTATGACATAAAAATAAAATTTGCGTTTTGTTCTTATATTTAGAATTTCGCTTGTTTTGTTCAATATACATTTAAACGCAGATTTCTTTGTATTATTTCTCTTTATATGAGAGATACTACCCAGTCTCTTAAACTACACCTGGCATCATAATATTATCAACGTCTCAGAGTCAGAGTTATTGGTTTACGCTCACTGAGATGTGAATGTTGGAATGGGGGAAGACCTATCTACGGTAGAGTACCTTCTGCAATAGACTGAGTTGATTGATAGACAGAACAATAATTACATTTATGTAGAATAATGATTCATATTTTGAAGCGCGACATGTTGATACTTATGTCCGAATATATCATCATTAATGATCTCGGCAATGTATGTATTTTCTTGCATAATTACGGAAAAATATGTGAAGTTAAATGAATATAATTATAATCTCTTAGGTATTATTGACGAAATCTATACTTGTATAAATCGAAGTCTTGTTAGATACTTGGCTAAACTTTAAAAATCTATACTGTATAAAAATAGTTATAATATTTACTATAATAATAGGGGTGGGCGGCCGAATTCCTGTGTGCATCATTTCACAAACCCGTGTGCCAGTCCATAAGCTTCATTCTCTAAGAGAATACGAGATATCCACATTTTGAAACATGTATCTAAGGAAAAGTGAAATGTTTTAAGGTTTACCTTCTAATTAGGCGCACTGCTGGGATTTTTGTAAGCTGATGAGTACCTAGATGGTAATGAAATAAATTTAAGTTCGTAAGTGCTTGAACAGTAAAAGACGGTTTTATAATTTTACATTACATATGAAATTCATGTTCAGTTAGTACCTTGCAAGGAAAAAAATATCTTTTACGTTTGTACGTCGTTAACCTCTTTCTCATATTCTAATGAGATTTTAAAGACTTTATGCATTAGTTTTACTAGTTTTGCACGTATAGAGTAGATGCTATTTTACGTGTAAAAGTGTTCTTATTCAAATAATCTATGTTGTTTGGTACTGTATATTGTAGGTACAAGCAAAATGCAATTTGTCTTTGTTCCAGTGCTCTGTTTATTGGTCAATATTATCTATCAACCTAGCGTTTTCCATCTCGATTCAAGACACGACTTAAGCCCTTATCTTACCCAGTATCTACGAGGGAGTCTGTGACTTAACCATGAGGAAATAGCAAACATTTTCTACTTAGATATTTTGGTTCTCTAGATCCACCCATTGAAAAGCATAATAATAGGTATGTCTTATGCTAGTTTATCAATAAAATCTTAACATTATTACATTGTGTCGCGCACAGCAATGTTTTATTGAACTTCTTACGAGTTATTGCCACTCGAACTATAAGTGGCAGAAAGTTTACCTATATCCAATATCTGTGTAGGCAGGATAGCTGGCTAGCTAGAGCTGGTTTGTTGCACGTAGTTATTTGTTTCTTATGTTAGAAGTCTGATTTTTATTTAAAAAAAAAAAACAAGAAATATTATTTATTTTACAACACACAATTGGTGTGATATACTTAGATTATATCTGTGAGATAAGTGCTAGATGTCCTGATCTTATATTTGAGAATACCTACTTCATACACAAATTCTTTGATCTCGACACAAGTGGGCATCTACCTACATGTACAGTTAGTATCAAAAATACGTATACACGTAGCGAAATTCAAACGCTTATCTTGGAAAACTATTGGTTAAAATCATAAAAAAATATTATGTATTTTTATGTACTTACCTGTAGATACTATGTGTAAAATTGGTCAAGATTTCAATCACTATTTCCTCGAACAATAAATTTCATTAAGTGTATACATCATTTTTATGCTGACTGTGATATATGTATATGAGAAGTATTTTGGTATAAATACTGACCATTTTTATTGTCTTGTTATTCCGGCGTCATCTAGATTAAAAAAAAAACTTATTAAAGCTTCCTGTAAGTAATTATTTACAGAAAAAACATCATTATTTCATTTCGTATTTACATAAATACTCAAACCAACGAATAATTGGCATTAAATATTGCAGTGCCACCGAGTAAGACGACAGCTAAAAAAAATTGATACATGGAGTACGAACTTCAAAATCTTAGTTCGATATTCAAACTGCTTTTTCAACCTTGCAATGACGTTCATTCCACTT
The DNA here is from genome assembly GCA_947562105.1 of Shargacucullia verbasci. Lineage (NCBI taxonomy): Eukaryota > Metazoa > Arthropoda > Insecta > Lepidoptera > Noctuidae > Shargacucullia > Shargacucullia verbasci. The sequence continues at coordinate 16,233,972 of OX387280.1, forward strand.
CTAGAAACATCACGAGTGGGAGTGATAAAAATATGTTTTGTAAGGGAGTGTGGGTACACACATCAATGTTTTGAAATGTACCCTGGTTTTTATATCATTCTATACAGGGCATACCCAACATCACCGTTGGAAGGACGTTTTCGCCATCAGTCTCGAAGCGGATTCATAGTGTTCTTCGATTGTCCAAGTGTTTAGTGCGTGCGCGTTTATTGTAGATGAGGTACTATTATAATTGTCTCACGCATGTTTCCGGTTGCGCATAACCCGCGGTGTTAGTGACAATGAAGAAAATTGTTTCGTGTTTTTTAAAAAGAACAATAGTTTTGTGATGTGTTTATGATACGTGGGGTGTGTGATGTGTAGAATGTGATGGCGTTGACTCCACTGGACATACACACATAATGGTAAGTATTCCTTTGTTTTGTGGATTTTTATTGATACAGTAATTAAAGCACCCATGAAATAGGTATGTCAAAAGTATTTCGTACAATATTTTTTATATTTACGGCCCCTAAATCTTTTTTTATGGCCGACATTGAGGGCCTTAATGGATTGACCTTAAGATTTTTTCTAAGAAATAATCGTTCACTTTTATGTCACCGTCCTATCGTCGTGTTGAATAGAAAACTATTATTTCAGTTTTAATAAAATATTTTTATGAGTTTTTGGGCGTCTTCTCGACCTATCTACTATTAAAGTATGTAGTTATCAAGATTTTTTTGTGATACCTAACATTATCATGAATAACATTATATAAGTTACTAAATACACAACTAGCGCACGCGCGGCAAGGTTATAATACAAAGCCAAATGCCTAATTATAAATCATTATAAACACTGCGAGACCATAGGGGTTTTTCTGCACCGTTCATAATGCACATGTACAGATACATCCTTAATAATGTCCTCCTGACCGATTTCGGTCACGGCGGCCAATCTCACCGGAGATTAGCCAACTACGCCGGAGATATTATAGAGCACAAGTGTGTGCGCAAACACAGGTGCTCTCTCTATTCCTTCACTCTCATAGTCCGATGGGACGGCAATCCGACACGACCGGAGAGAGATCAGGCGCAGGACCAACGGCTTTACGTGCTTTTCGAGGCACGGTGTGTATTCACATACACAAAGACCCAGACCCAAACAACTATTTGTAGATCATACAAATATTTGTTCCGTGCGGGAATCCAATCCGCGACACGTAGCTCAGCAGTCGATCTCTCAACCACTGCGCCAACTTTATTGGTATTACATACACACATATTGATGGCTAGGCAAATTAAAGCAGCGTCTTAGGTTTCGCTTTGCAGCCAATTCGTTTCAGCAGATTGAGTGTCGATAGTGAGGAGTAATTTCTACTTACACACATATTTACCAAGTAGTTTTCTGTGTCGTCGAACTAGAAATATAGGTACGTTTATATTTGTATAGATTTCTTGAAAATTTAAATGGAAATAAGAAAATTTCAAAAGTAGAAGTTTAGAGCCTTTAAGTTCTTTCTTCTTTAAGTTTCTTTTCGGTTGGCAACTTTAGAACTATGATTTAGGTTAGCTTGTGAAAAGCATAATGCATACTTGGAGTCTTGGATGGCAGCACGCTCTTGCACTCAGTTTTATATCCCATTTTCATGTAACGCAGTTTCCAGTAGCTGTCTTTAAAGGCAGTTTAACGGGTGTTTGGTTGAATTCTAGCACAATAGCAAGTAAATTCATCTAACTCAACAACTCTTTATGAATAAAAATGTAAGGTTAGGTAAGATGCTTATGGCCGTTATGCAGTGGCGATTGAGATTGACTTAGCTTAGCTCTTAAAAAAAGGAAAGATACTTTAAATAGCAAAGTGAACCATAGGAACAGAGTTAAAGATCAGGCGAAAGATAAAGATTTTTTTAATGAAGAATTCAACGGGATTAAATAATAATAATAAGATAACATAACATTACATAACAGCTTCGCTCTAAATTCCCGAAGGGTAAGGCAGAGGTGTACTATTGTATACCCACATTCTGCGGATGCCGTTATTGAGTCCCATTAATTACGGCGCGAGCCCATTGACATGTACACAGTTCCAGACTCCGTGCTGCTACTGGGAAATTCCATACAGAAAAGCCCAACAACAATTTGCCCGACCTAGGATACCCGCTCACCACTAGATCAGTCAATATTCATTTATTATTATTTTATTTTATTCGTTACCAACGAGATATGTGTAAATTATTACCTTGTTACCAGTAAGCATGGCGAGATAGTATTTAATATATCCGCTATTAACTTAGATCCGTTAAATCAGCAGATACAGCAAAATCCCTTTTCGTATAAAAGGACCAAAAATTCACAATCTCTGGTATTTCTTCCAGAGTTTGTTCAGTAAAAAATTTATATATCTGTATACGTTGAAGACAGTGTAACGAGCTCCTATTTATTAAGCCTCATTCAGTAGTGGTACCAGTACTAGCGGGTATATTCAATAAAACATTGTGTCTCAAAAATGTATCAGTAACTGAACAAAAAGTAGCTACAAATTTCTTAGTACGATTCTTGCATTCAAGTTCATTCTCGCCTTGAAGACTCTTATTAAAATTGAACGTTTCGCAGTAGACGATATGATGAACTTGCGAAGGAGTCAAGGAGAATGTTTACCGTGATAATTTCCGCGTAGTTCTTTGAGTATAATAGTCGGGCGTAGAAAAAAAAAAACATTTTGTATAGAATATGACGTTTATGAACGAGTCTATTGTCCATTGATATATCCATATATCTAAAAAAGGCGCCTTTTAGTCTAAGCTGGCAGAAAAAAACATAAACCTTACAAACACAACATTATAAAATTCTTGAGCTAATTTAGATTCAAATAATATTACAAAAATCATAAGTAAATGAATAGTGTTGAATAAGATGTTAAAAATCCACACGATAAATTGAAAAGAAATTGATCAGAACTCTACATAAATTAAATTAAATAAAAAATGTATTTGAATCAAAATCTGGCGAAATGCGTAACTGAGAACGCGCAGTGTAGGGCTCCGTAATCTAGGTGAAAAATAAACTATATTATTTATGTTTGATTTCTTAAGACTTTATAATAGCATCGGCGAAATGTGGACGCGGCGCCTGAGTTTATTGTTGACGATATTTGAGTCTCGTAGTACTCAGTATAAACTTTATGAAGACAACCACCCGTGCATTTTTCATATAGTGCTAAGCGGAGAGACATTCCACCTAAAATTGCTTCAGAACACTGAAGAAAATACCGCGACGGAAGATTCCCTTTTCCCGTAGTCAGTGGAACCCCGCTCCAATCGCAAGGTCCGATTTGCCCGGGACTGGGGATCCCGGGGGACGGTTATTGAAAAAGTTAGCGACGCGGCCGAGGTCTGGCCGTGAATTAATGCCGCGCAAATACGGGAACTCCGATACTTTACCTCCACTAGAAACGGGCAAAAGAAATGGAAGATTCCCAAACGAATCAGCGTTTTGTGTACTGATTAAATATTGTACGATAAATTAAAATGTGATGGCTATTGATATTTGAATTATTTATTCAAGTTTATATAAAAAGTAATTAAAGTTATATAGTTTGTAATTTCTTGCGTAATGTAACGCTTCTTCGGAATCTGGATCCGAGCTGTACCTACTCAGTTGAATATGCACAAGTTTCCATAATGCCGTACCGATATCTATAAAAAATTACAAATGTGGGTATCGATTACGTACTATTTATTAAAAACTGTTTTTCAAAGTGCTTTTGTACGGTGTCTATATACTATTTCCATTAGAAAGTAAAGGCACCAAGTGAAATAATAATCAGGGTTGAAGGATGACTCGCTTATTTTTGATAACGTTCACCAAATGATGGATAGGGTGCGACGTCAGGTAATATTGATTGTGTAAACTTTGGTTATAATGAAGTTGTTATTCGAACATTATAATGTGCCGTAAAGAATGGTGAGCTAAGATTACGCTATTTACGATATTTTTCCTAAGAATATTTGGTAGCTACAAGAGAGGCGCGTAGCTGCATAGCTACCGCGCATATCGGTCGATTTGCGAGGTTAAGCAGCGCTTGACGCGGTCGGTCCTTGGATGGATGACTATTTTTCACATATCGAGACCCTCTCTGCCTCGGAAAGCAGGTTAAGCAGTTGGTCCCGGGTGTAATACGAAGACTTATGACAGTTGTTACGGGTGTCAGGAGCCCAAAAAGTCTGACAACCAGTCTAACCTTAGAGCAGAGGATCCCAGACTTTTTTCTCATAGATCACATTCAATTTAGCTGATTCCGGTGGACCCCCTGCAGCTACATTTCTACCATATTGTAAATTGAATTGTAAACTCTCATTATTTTGTCAAGCCCACGTAGACCCCCGTCGAGTTTCCCGTGGACTCCTGGGGGTCCACCTGTACCACTTTAGAAACTAATGCCTTAGAGTATCAGTGTCTCCCAGTTAGTGAGTGGCGGAGGTCAGGCAGTCGCTCCGTGTAAAATACTGATACCTATTCAGCCGCAACTGGTTAGATTGGAAGCCGACCCCAATGTACTTTGGAAAAAGGCTACGCAGATGATGGTAGAGGCGGTTGTAATTCAATAAACATTTGTGGCTTAAAATTACTGCAACCATAATATAACTCTAGGTACACAAATAAGTTAAGGGTACAGCCTTATTATATGATATTAGCGCACAATGGTACTGTTGCTTATCAGCTTGACATATTTATTCAAGTAAACTTTTTAACACTACACAAAGAGAGTACGGGTGATGTAAAAGATAATCGCATATTCTTTGCCAAACCACATAGTTTGCATAAAAATAATTATTTTATTATAAGTTTATTTTAGACATAATAACTCGTAAAATAATATATTTCAGACAGTTTAAACCTTCATTCATTTTCATTCAAAACTTGCTTATGTTCAAAAGTCTAGATTCTGTCCAAGTTTTTAATGGAGACGACATGTATCGTACTTTTGCTTCTTATAGTTATTATATTAAGCTTTGGAAATGCTTCTGTTAAAATTCTTAGTAAGTTGAACGCTGCGATTTAAATGGTTTACAGACAACATGCTTTTAGGTAGTTTTTTAAGTACATATATACATAATGTCATGCCTTTTTCTTGTAAGCAGATAATACGGAACGCCACGTGCTATGCCTTACATACCCTTTTTACTTCATCTGCATCGTTTCATACATGAACGCCTGTTGTGGGTACAGTGCAAAAACCTTTTTGAAGGACATCACCAATAAGGTCCGTATATGTCCTTCTAGGGCGTCCCCTTCTGGTATTTCCACTAACAACCGCGTTATAAATCCTTTTCGTTAATCGCCTTTCATCCATCCTCTCTACTTGACCAAACCATTTTTAATATTATACTACCATTTTAACATATTGATGGCAGATCTTGTGAATTTCCTCACAACACATAGGATGAATTAAATCATAATAGTGAAATACCAAGATGTTATTCGAGTATTGTTTTGATACAATAAGACGAAATAAAGTTTGTTTTCTAATTGTTACTATTGTAGCGACTACTACTCGCAACATGGCAAACAGTAAAAGTGCCATCTATCGGAGTGAAACTACAACAACAAACCCTGAATCGCACTATGAAAGTTTACAACGATTCTAACACATATACGAATGTCTGACATCAATCGTCGGGCTTCGGCCCGCCAGGCCGGCAGGCAGGGTCAATGGAGGGACACCATACCTCGTTCCTCCATACGATAATATTCAATTTGACTGTAATGTATGATTTGAATAGTTTATCTCATTATATTTGAATACTTTTGCTGAACTGAAGATAATTAGTTATGCCTGATAAAGCAGTAGTCTGTTTATTTGCTTAAAATTCTTTCATTAAATAGGTCATAGTTCCAGTTGTAACATAGGCTAGGTGATCTTGTCTCGGCAATCAACGGGATTTAAATATAATAGCTGCTCCGGGGGGTTGAAAAATCTGGATTGCATGCAGGCTATGGCGAGCAATAGTTAGTAATAGATATCCTCCTAACTCTGAAAACCATAGTGGCGTAAAAGTAAAACATACATTATTTCAATATATTATAGTGTAATATAGTGTAATATTTCATTGGAAATAGTTTGTCAACGGTCACATGGTCGGGTTCATCTCGTTAAACTTTGGTGTTGCTCTATTAAGTAAAGCAATGGCAATAGAGATTTAGTAATATGCGTTTTGTAAATATGCTGCTTACTTACTGCAATTCTTTGATATTTGTGTTTGCAATTGCGGTTACACAAGTAATGTGTCTGTTACCATGACGATTCTGAAATGGAGTCGAGTGTAATCACCTGTAGCTCCACGTGGATCTTAATTAAATACCTGCTATCAAATAAATTATCTACACAAACTGATAAAACAACGATAAATAACTATATTTACATTAGACTACAAAACGTTTGTCGTGGGATTAAATAAGACGCTAAGAAAACACATTTTATGTTCATTATTATAACAGACAAATTAAAACTAGACTGCTAGACCAATGAATCTAGTCTTCGCAAATGTGGCTGATGAGCGCGAGGTACCGGGTTCAATTTCCGGATAGAGCAGTCATTAAGATTGTTTATTAAAAAAATCTCTGTAGTAGCCCAAAGTTTTGAATTGTGCTCGGTAGATAACAATAGGTAGGCTTGGTCCTATTACATGGAAATTAATAACGGCATCGAATAGGTGAAATACGGTTGTGCAATAGTACACCAACACACAAACAGGGTAAATAATGAAAATCAATAAATCAAAAAAGTAGTATTCTTTATTAAACTCATGGGCATGTGTATTTACCAGTTTCTAAAGTAGACAAAACAATTGGAGTGATATAATTAGGAATATCTTTGCCATAAATAAAATCAAGATGACCAAAAGTTTTGTCAGAAAGTACGCACAGAGAGACATTTTGTAATTTTGACACAAGCTTTTTTATATCCGTAACGTTAGCAACATAATCGTTCTCACTGCCAGCAAACACCCATGGCATCGTTATGTTGGACAAATCGTACGATGGGGGATTTATCCGACCATACGCAAACAGATTTCTAATTGCCCCGTAATCATATTCAGTGAAGCCATTATTTTGTAATTGTCCCCATCTGATGAAATTCTTAAGAGAAGTTCCGGCCGGAGTGTGTCCAACTACTACAGGCAGAACATCACTAGTTATCTGGAACTCATTATAACCTAATGCTGCGAAGACAATCACAGAACAAAACGGATACGCTATTTGTGAGGAACCGCATAGCAGTTCTCCAGAATTTTGCAGTAGTCCTCCACGAGCTAATATTTCAGTGTTGAGTAATCTGTTTGTCAGTGACAATGCTGGCGCAATAAGGCTCTGTAGCCTTATCACTAGGAATTTAGAGTGATCCAGCCACGCAGTGGGTGATAAACCGAAACCAACTTTAATCTTGGCGTTGTATTCCGGCTTCTTTGAGCAAAGTATTAGTAGTATGCTTACTCCTTGCGAATGAGCCACATATGATATCTGAGTTTCGTTTGTCTTCAACAAGACGTAATCTATGACTGCGGGCAGGTCATAAATAGCCATTTCATCAATGCTAAAGTCCCAGAACTGTGAATTTCTGTCTGGATTGTAAGTAGTGTGGTTTCTGCTGTAAAAATTTCCTCTGCAGTTGGGAATCCAGACATCGTAACAGTTGTCAGAGTAAATGTAGCAGTGGGCCTTCCCAGGACCTGGTATGAGACAGTCATCACCACTAAGGTACAGGCCGTGCATGAACATTATGGTGCCATTAGACGTTTTGCAGTTTTTATTAACGGGTATTCGGAAAAGGCTTAAGATGTATCCATCTTCAGTGGTCACGAAATGTTGTTCCGCTTTGTAACCGTCGTACTCAGCAAGCTCCACGAAGGTCAAATCTTGTCTCGGTGATGAACCAAACAGAGAAATTCTATAATCATCTCCGAAAACAATATGTATTGTGTAGAACAGTGTCAACAGTACGTGGGAGAACTTCATGTCTTAATCGAGACTTCCTGCAAAAAAAAATAAACATATATTCAGGGGCAGATCCAGATAGTATAGGCTGATGGATGTTTCATGTTACAGTTCAAAACGAAATGTTCAAAAATTGTGTTGTATCTAATGCCATTTTTTTTTGTTTTATACTGGTTGCAACCTCTATAAAAAAAATCCTTGAAAGGGAGGGGTTATAATGGAGCCAATTTTTACAAAGAACCTCATAGATCGAGGATCAAATATGAATGAGAGATATTGTAGTTTTGTCATACATATTATTGAAATTTTACTACTTGCGTTAAAAAACTCTACTAATTGTAAATCATCACTGTCAGCACTTAACAGCAATAATATTCACAGTATACACTCAAGAAAAACATACTACCCAAATTCTAAACTCTAATAAAGAGATCGTCGTAATCATCTAATAAGCAATGAAATAATACATTGCGGTACGAATCAAATCTAGAACCATATGTATATAATTTTTGAACACTACACCAATACAGCAGTTCTAATAAAGACAGAATGATATTAATTAAACCAATTTAACTTAGACTAAAGAAAAACATTACTGAGAAAATACGTACCTTTGTGCGTTGACGTCAACAAGATCGTTTCGGCGAAAGAAACCTAACAATTTTTAAGAACATTCCGCTTTATATAGTACCCGAAAAATATGTACATATTGAGACAGCAATTAGGGCATCTTCACATGAGTAAGGCGTTTAGGATGACGTCATGACTGCGTAATTTACTGCGCCAAGTTAAACCTACATACACTCAATGATGAAGGATCTTTTTCTACCATCATCATGAAGCACCATCAACAGCATCAGCGTCAGGTCAAGGGGGAGGCAGCTGCCCTCCTCTCCCTCTGTTTAATAGGGCTTATTAGACTATATCGCAAGTTGAATTTATAGCAATGGGCAATGGTTGTCTATTGAAAGACGGACCGTTGTAGAAGATGAGTTCCCTGGTGGTGACCGCGAATCAACATGGTGTGGAGTCAGTGTAGAAGGCCGTAGTTCTTCTTCTGTGAGTTGGTGAGCTGATGAGCTCTCGAATCGGAATTGGCCCAGGGTGCGGACCTGCTTAGCTGTTGTCTATTGGAAAACCTGTTTCTGTTACTTGCTTTCTGGTGAAATTTGGGAGTTTGGCATTCAATTCAATTCAAATATATTTTTATTCATGTAAACCATTTACAGGCACTTATGAATAGTAAGGCTCTAGTTGCCACGTTCCAAAGTGTTGGTTTCCAATGGAGAAGAACGGGCAAGAAACTCCATGAAGTTCGATACAAATGTATAATTAATTTTTCGTTATTTTATACCGTCTGAAAGTAGGCATCAGAAAACTTACGCTCACTGTGAATTCAATGAATGCTGCGGAAGTAACGATATAAAAACAAGTGTGGACGAGGCTTAAATGTATATTTTTATATGATTAATTAACTACATATATGTATATGTAGAAATTGTGTAAATAGTAGCTCAAGTATGGTTAAGCATTAGTACATTTGTGGAGAGCTTCATCATCGTGCGAGTTCAGCACAGACATAGTAACGACAATCATATTAATTTAGGAACAGTAAGTGTACACAAAGATTATACAGATGACATTTCAATGACAGATAAGAAAACTGCGCAAAATTCTACATTCACAATTTTACTTGCCAAAGTAACTTTGTCTGTTTGTTTGTTACCTCCTCACGACCAAACCACTGATCCGGTTATAATGAAATTTTACAAAAAGGTAGCCTGGGAACCGGAAAAGGACTTATTTTTTGTGTCCATGGTGTTTCTTGCCGGTCTCTCCTCAATAAGGTTCCAAAATGGGTTGGCCATTTTGGAACTGCAACTAAAATCATAATGCTTTAAATACGCCTGTAAAGTCCCAGTTGAAATAAAAATATTTGACTATGACTTTTTATTATGGCAGCAAAACACTCGTGAGGGGATAAGTATAAAATACACGCAGACAAAGTCACAGGCAACAGCTTATCGTAAATATATTTTATATAATTTGGACAATTCCGGTTTAAAAACGGCCGGAGAAAATTCACCTTTTTTAACTTTAAAATGTCTTTGTCCGAAATCTCAGATCCTAACCGAAAATTCACGGCCGAATCTGCTAGTACAATCGTTACCAAATGGACCCATGTAAAACTCTTTTTTTACACATAACGTCCATCGCAGTTGTGGAATTACAGATATTTTATTTTAAATCGATTTTCTCCCTTCGTGTGACGAAACACAAACATTCTTATTTATTTGGCCGGAAGAGGTACCCCAGTTTGATTAAATAATCGTATGACTGTTTGTTTATTTGTTATTAACAATTCATAATCCTTCACAAATAAAAATCTGTTAAGACCCAGTCGTAATAAAAAAGTCAACTTTGATAAAATACAGTAGTTTTAAATAAAAAAAATCCCAGCTACTAATGATGATGATTAAATTATGATTATGATGACTAAAGGATTACATCAGATAGCCTGTATGATGGATATTATTAGCATATAATGTGTCTCTGAAAAAAATGAATAGACATTTGTACACGTAATGTAAGCCGAACGGATCGCTACAAGCGTGCGCACACTATTAGAGCGACGCAATGGTGCGCGTGATTCCCCGACTTCGTTTATCATAAGTACGCGTGCTTTGTCCCTTAAGCTACGGAAGATAGTGTGTTGAACTTATGGAGGAACGAGGTATGGTGTTCCTCCATTGAAAAGGGAGGATCCTCCGCCCAGGCAAGGTGGTTAGCCTGGCGGGCCGAAGCCCGACAGTTGATGTCGGATATTCGTATATGTGTTAGAATCGTTGTAAACTTTCATAGTGCGATTCAGGGTTTGTTGTTGTAGCTTCACTCCGATAGATGGCGGTTTACTTTTTGCCATGTTGCAAGTAGTGGTCGCTACAAACTGTTTGAACACTGATTTTATTGTCACCATCATTAAACTCAGTATCTATATAAATTGCAAAACGAAACTCATAAAAGTGAAATGTGTATGTAATGTTTTTGAATAACTGTGTGGTGTGCAATAATGTATATCTATCTGTCTAATATCTTTTAGATGTTAATTCCATAAATTAGCAATAAAAGTATTTAAAAAAAAAAACAATCTAAATAAACCGTGCCTCGGAAAGCACGTTAAGCGGTTGGTCCCGGATGTCGTACGAAGACCTATGACAGTCGTTACGGTATCAGTGGCCCAAAAAGTCTGACAACCAGTCTAACCTTAGAGTAACGGTGTCTCCCAGTTAATGGGTGGCGGAGGTCGGAAGGCAGTCGCTCTGCGTAAAATACTGATATTCAGCCGCAACCGGTTGGATTGGAAGCCGACCCCAATGTAGTTGGGGAAAAGGCTAGGCAGATGATGATTCACTAAATATGAACAGCCTGCATTAATTTTATTCCATCGTAATAAGAAACGCAAATCAAGGTAAATAACATAAAGACATAATATAACATAGCATTACACTGTATTCTTCGAAGGGTTAGGCAGAGGCGTACTATTTAACACCCGTTGCCGTTATTAAGTCCCATGTAATAGAGGGCGACCCTATTGTAATACCGAGCACAGTGTCAGGCTCCGTGCTGCTACTGAGAATTTCCATATAGGAAAATCCAATAACACTTTGCCCGATCCGGGAATCGAACTCAGGACCTCACGGTTAGCAGCCGCGCTTGCGACCACATGACCACTGAAGCAGTCTAAAGAAGATTAATATGAATCGTAAATGTGCCACAAACGTTCCTAGCAAACGGAACAGACATTCACGACAGATTTCGAAGCGAAGTCGGGGATAGTTGTATGTTCAGAGCCGGGTTGTGTAGTGCTAAGTAAACAGGAATGTTTCGTGGCAGGCGGTACATCGAGTGCTAAAGTGCGATGTGGTATGTTTATGTTCTTTGTAAAGTACGAAGGACTTTCATGGCGAACGTTAAGCGGTCTGAGAAAAGAATTCCATAAAACCACATCCAATGCAACTTGGACTGTGCTTTATATAACGTCACGGCTTTTTGCGTGGGGGCAGGCAGCAACTATAGAGTGCCGCGAGCTACGATTCTTATATAATCCTTTTGTGTAGGTACTTATATATAACACGTCAATCATGCCTATTTTCCCCGGAGCGTTAGACAGAGGTGTACTGTTGTACGGCAGTGATATGGAAACCCATGTTTCCCTGAGGCTGTGAGTTCCATATAATACGGGGCAAGCTTATCGCAATACCAGGCAAATTTTCAAACCTTGGGCTGCTATTCTTTTCTTTAATTAAATATTGCCAAACTTAGATTTCTCTTAGCCCTGGCGACAATTGTGTAGTCAAAATATCTGAATCGACTACAAAAAATTTTTAAGCAGCACATTTCAACAGTGCAACTCTGTTTGAGTAGTAATTAATCAGTATTATTTATTATTAATTTCTACTTAATTAATGGTGAAAGAAAACATCGTGAGAAAGAGAAAAGACTATTTTCTTGCAGTTTTTTCCCAATTATCGGTTTAATCTTTCATCTGATTACTGTGCCACTATGGAGCAATGAGCCTTTTCACAGATTTCAGTTCTCTTAGCCGCCTCAAACGCGCCGTCAGAATGAGAAGTGTTAGACCTTTGTCCCTGTGGCCTGAATCCACTATCGAAAGGAGCCCTTTCATTCGTTGTGTAGGTTTCTTAATGATGTTTTCCCTTATCATTAGTAATTATTATTGCTATTTACAGTCACGGACATGCCATTACTTGTCTTACTGTCTGCACTACAAAACCGCCTCCACACATTCTTACATTCAAGTATGAACTTGGAATCAATAGTATGCGCAGAATGTTAGAAATGAAAGCGTTCAGTAATATTGGGCAAATTAACCGCTGCATACTTGGAGTGGTAGACAAGTCTGAGACTTGGTCTGAGTTTGTATGTGTGTTTGTTTAAGATAAGATATTTAATGTGGGGAGGAATTTAGAGGGAGTATAGACGGATGGCAGCGGCGGTGGGATGGGCGGACGACATTGTTGCCATGTCGGGGTAGAACACGGATGAGACTGGCGCCGACGCATAGAAAGTCCCTCATTCAAAGATAGGCAGAGGGCGAAATCACTGGCAAAATAAAATTCTATTGAAACAAAACAGGTTCCAGTTGTCAGTCTGAGTTTCTATTGTGTCAATAGAACGTTATGATTTAATATTCCATTTTAAATATTATTAAACATATTCAACTTGTTTATCGCTTTGTATTTCAATATTCACTGCAGAGGTCTGTTACGCAAGCGTGCCATGAAGTAAATTCTACTTCACCCGTGGGTGGCTAATTAATATTTTTAATAATTTCCAACGTACCGTAGCTACTTATAATATATTGGAATTATAATTAAATCTTAAAGTAATTATTTTCCCCTAAAATAAAACGATTATCGCTTAGAAATATTTCCAGTTTCAGCCTGAAATATAATATATTTTTATTAAAATAATAAAATTTCTAAAATTGTCTGTCCGTCTGAAAACTTTTAACTTAAAAATCAGTGAACCGATTTGGTGAAAGAAACATTAGGCTTTCATATAGGCGTAAGGGGTAAGAGTCTCTACGGTTGACGAACCCCGAGATCGTCGGGTCTACCCTGGTCAGTCAGTCTTGATTCAATCATATTGCAGTCTGGCAAATTTTTCCACTACAGCATGACCGATGTGATAACTTTGCCGATTTGGAAGAAGAAAGATTACGCTATTGCATAATGCAACATATTTTTTGTATATGTTCGATATCTATCTATCTCTTTTGTCGAGCCTTCTCAAATTCACGGACATATCTATACAATATAACACGCTTATCTCAAACAAAAAGAAATATGACGACACTTAATTTACAAAACTTGATCTCGTATCATATTCCAGGCCAACCCCCCACATCATAATAAGTTCATACAGGCAAGCTATTAGCTGTGCGGCGTATCACATGATGGATGATGTTCCGGGGGCTTGTCCCATAAAATGGCGAAGAAAATTGTGTTGCATAGCAGCCCCGCTTCAGAATTATATTAGTATACCGACGGGCTCATTACAAAGCCCTCAATTTTATACTACACCTAATATATTTTGCGGGTATTGTATTCAATTACGCAGAGAACATAAGCGGGGTGGAAATTCAAACGTCTGCGTACAATATATGGCGTGTTTTCGTCCTTATTGTTTGTTTTACACGATTGGTAAAGTGGCTAAGATGTTAGCTTTCTGAGTTTACTGTTGGGGATTCAAAAAGGACAGGACCAAATATATGTTTGGTCTGCAGATAGTTGTTGCGGGTCTGGGTATGAGATATTACGTACGTACCTACGATACGTAGTATAGTGTAGTGTCACAGATAATATAATACTATACTAGGTAGAGTTATATGTACTTATGTAAACAGTACCTACGATACAGTAGAAATCAGGGTCGGACAACGTAAAAAACACGCAATAGAATTGTTTACTCCTATATGCCTAAGAGTAATATGATCGCTTACCATTAGATGAGGTGGATGCTTCTTTATTTCCTATATCGTAAAAATACTGCACATCTTTTGTATATTCGTAAGCCACTTATTGAAGTTATACTTCTTTTTGCGCGCTTGATGGGAGTGAATTCTTACGATGCGCGCTCACACCGACAGATAAATTCATGAAGTAGGCTGGTAAATGTCTCTTAAATTTTCTTGGGAGCTGATAGCTATATTCAAGGTAGTTATTGAAATATATGTGCATCTGTAACACGTGTTTCATATCAGTGGAAATAAAAAAATTAATAACAAGTATAACTTCTTACGTGCGTACATAAGTACACACACATTTTTTTTTTTACGTATGCCTATTTTTGTGTATACTGGTAAATGTCATACGGCATTCTCTACCAGTTAACCTTTGGGTTAGTATGGATAAGCATTTACAAGAGTGCATTCAACGCTTAATCAATCAAAATTTAACAGCATTACCTATTATTATGAAAATGTTATTATTCAAGGCAGAAATGTTGAGCCAATAAGTTAATAAATAAATTAATTTGGTTTTGTATAAAATATTGCATACTATTAAGACAGAAAGTGCAAGGATACGTATGTATATAGGGTAATACCAAATATAGTGTAACACCAAATATAGTGTAACACCAAATATAGTGTAACACCAAATATAGTGTAACACCAAATATAGTGTAACACCAAATTTTGTATTTTATCCATTTTATTCTAAAGCCTAAGGCCTATCCCTTCTCATCCTGAGAAGAGACCTACCCCAACACTAGGACAGTAATGGGCTAAATATATTTATTATATTATTATTACTTATATTTTAAAGCCTATATACCTATATATATTTATGAATAATTGTTAATAACAAAACACAATTAAATATTCAAAATATAATATAATATAATTATGTATAAATATAAACCTGTACAAGAGTGAATATATATTATATGTTTAAATAATAATATATCATATATGTACTTACATTTTATTCATGGAACCGCCTGGTTACCCTCGAAGTAAGATAAATAGCCTTCACTTCTCTTCCCTTCCCTTCCCTCTAGGCACAAGGTCAAGCAATCTATTGTACACGTGCGAAAATATAGAAAGTAACACTAAATTTTATTACTGGCAGCTTATTTCACAAAACAGATAGATACAGTAGGTTCATAATATACGGTGGTTGAAACATATGCACATGGAGGGCTCGCAAAACAATTTGGAAGAAGAAAAATGTACAGAGTGAAAATATCATAATTTCCGTTCAAATAGGATTAAATTTTAGTGTAAACTTGGACTGCCTTACTGGTTTCGCGGTTCCATGCGCGGCTACTGAGCGTGAGGTCCTGGATTCAACACTAGGTTAAAGTTAGACAAAGTTTTATTGGGTTTATAAAATTCTCAAACATAATACATCAGTTGGCGCAGTAGCTAAGCGATTAGCTTGCTGCGCTACGTGTCGCGGGTTCGATCCCCGCACGGAACAAATATTTGTATGATCTACAGATAGTTGTTTCGGGTCTGGTTGTGTGTGCATGTGACATGTATGTTTGTAAACTGTACCCACGATACAGGAGAAATCCTAGTGTGGGGCAACGTTTTTAAAAAAAAAGAAAAAAGAAATGAAAGAAAAGTCAAAGGAACGGCAGTCAATGCCAGACATATTCACTGTGGTGCGAAGTCATTATTGATTCAGCCAATCCAGACCGTTTTCGATCAAATGTTAGTCAACAGCTAAATTAAAACTAAGTGTATACGTTTTTTTTGGAAATGTAATCCATAATTTTTTTTGTTAGATATTAATCTAACAAAAAAATTATAGATTATTTTATGCAAATCACATCTAAAACCTATTTTTGCGGATATCATAGTCATGACATTATTTAGCGCACTGTCAAATAGCCCAGTATCTAAGAAGAAGAAGCCACTTACTCACAAGACCATCAAAGTGGTCCTTCTGTCCGAGTACATTAACTGTAACACGCTTGTTATGATTTTAGCGACACGATTATTATTTCTCCCTTCGTGTTCCACCCCCGGGGAAAATATCCCAAGTCGTAAAACGAGATTTACGTTTTTTATGACGAACTACAGTTATGCCACTCGTGTTGGCAGTTATTGCTTTTTATTTTGTGAGTCAAGTTGTATTAAACGATTTGTCGATTTGTCGTCTTTGAAACGACAAAAATATAGTTATTACCAAGTTCAGATCTAAAATTCATTCATTTCATCATTCAAAAGGCTGATACGCTGATACAACACTACTACGGAAAAAATGTAGGCTTACATGCTCTGCTACCCGTGTATATTACACTTTAACCCGTATTTGTATATTACACTTTAAATCTACAAAATAAAAGAATTGCTAATCACATACAGACAGTTGCGTAAACATAACCCTTTACAGACCGCTATATGATATTAAAATTAACCCTCCGATAACAATAACTTTATTAATTTGTTCGTTAACCGATTTAATAAAACTGAAGTGTATTTATGTAGTTTGGTTCTAGTTCAACGATTTGATAACCATATTATGTTAAACAATACGGTAAAACTTTGAACTGAACTAATTGTAGGTCTTTAACCTTAGCTAAGGTTGTTTTATTAAATGCTTCAGTTCTGCTAGTAACTTTGTTTTAAGGGAACATAGTCGTTGCAATAACACTGCGGGTTAACAACATATACATTTAAAATTTTGGTGTGCGTGTGTTCGTAATTCTGCTCCTCCTAAACAGCTTGACCGATTTTGATGATTTTTATTTGATTAATTAATTGAATCAGGCGTTACTTTGCGGAAATCCATGAAATATAAGATATAGAATTAGAATATTTAGTTTTAATTCCGCCAAACTACTGCAAGCTTGGGTGCATGCACAGCACCGCCCTCCCGCCCGCAAATACTTATATGCACATGCAGAAGGTTCGATAGAAATAATGTAACATGCAACCAAACCGATCCTCGACACGTGTTTCGCTCCTCCACGGAGCATCCTCAGGAGATATTTATAGAGGATATATATCTTTTGTACTTATGGTGTCACCTGGATGGTTCATAGCATAGTTGTACCCGGTGGATGTCGTTATTGTCGATATCCAGAAAAGGATACGCTAGTATTATATGAAAATAAATCTTATTGACTGGAGTACTGACAATTGACTGATTCTCTTACGTGTGATCTCACTGTGAACATTGACAAGCGAGCGTGATCGTGTTTTTTTATCAATCTTGGAATATATTCCTGAACCATGGGTGCGTTTTGCAAATACAAATATTTTCCAGCACAAATATCCAGACCCGGAACAAGAATCTGTAAGTTACACAAATATTTATTCCATGCGGGAATGTAACTCGCGATTCGTAGAATACCAGCCGATCTTTCATCCATTGCGCTAACCGTGCCGTCAATCATTGTGGTTGTGATCATTCTTCCACGAGAAGAGTAAATCTACAATGATGGACGCCTCCTGATCACATGAAGGAAGGGAAGGTGGGGTTTGCGACCTTTCTAAAGTTCAGTACGCCTAAGTGTGAACATTTCAATCTTCCGTTGGGTGATCGTTGTGTGTTTACGTTGCATTTGTTCACTACCATGTTACTAGGCTTGCCAGATGACCGGGAAATCCGTCAATGTCCCGGAATTTTGTTTATCGTCCCGTGTCCAGTAATTAGACTTTACTGTCCCGGATTCCGAACACATTTTAGTTTTTTTTCACAATGTTGTATACCAAAGTTTAAATTAATCAATAATTAAAGGCGTGGTGCTCAGTTTTGGTTATGTTTTTATAATATTATAAAAATACACAATAAGTATTGATTCTAACGAATGAATTAAGAGTTAATAAGTATTGATTCTAACGAATGAATTAAGAGTTAATATTTGAAAATAACTTGCATATTTATTTTCCCTTTAAAAATACAAAAAATAAAAACATTATCGATTCTTAATTAAATACCTATTTATTTTCATATAACTATTTATTACTAGGGCCCGAAACCATTACCCAAGAATTGTCCCGGAATTGATAAACCTGTATCTGGCAACCCTACATGTTACGCAGGATTGAAATGTTCGTGCTAGGTGCACAACTCAACTAATTACATAAATGCCTTTTACGCGTGAATTCTCGCGATAAGGACAAAGTTTAATACAAAATACACGGACAAGAAGAATTTGTTGTGATATCGAGGAATTGGTAAGATTATGACTGGGTTTTATCGCCACATAACAAGACATAAATACATAGCTGAAAAAACATTCCGTTTTATGTGTTATAACATAAAACTCGGGGCTATGATCTCTTGTGGAGTGAGTAGACTTGTAGGAGCGGTAAAGCTGTGGTGATATTTTTATGTGACTGTGAACAGTTATAATGTACGCTCATGATTTACGAAAGTTATTTTCGTTTTCGAATAGATATATAGAAGAAAGGAGAAAGAAAGCGAATCGACTGCTTCCACGCAACCATGCGAAAGCGTGCAGTGTCTATAGTGCGCAAAGTGCGGGGCAGTTCCAACACCGTCCTGGCGATGATCGCGGGAAGGCTGGACTGCCGATATGGCATTGTTGCGACAGACATTGCAGTACAATTGGAAGCCTTTAATTCACTACTACATTACTGATCGTTTGGAGTTTCATTGTTATGGTTCAATGCAATTGTATTGTTTGTTTATTTATTAATTATTGATCTTATTAAATTATTTAATCCAACGATAAACATAGTTTTGAATTTTTTATTTTTCTGTATTCTTTAAATTTGTAAGCGGACATCTGTATCGATTGATTGGGGCCCTGATTATTGTTTTTTTTTTTATGTGACCCTTATAATTTGTGTATTTCTATAAATGGGTGTAAATTGCCTGAATAAAGATGATTTATCATATTATTATATTATTTGCACTTCATCGAGACAGGTTGCCAAACTGTCGCTTCATCTATTACTTGGTGCTACCCGCAACTTTATCTGTGTCTATTTTGTATTTATTATCTAATTAGTCTTTGTTGCAATAGTAAAAAGAAGCCTATGTCCTCCTCCAGGTCCCAAACTACCTCGTTGTAAAATTTTATCGTGATCGGATCAGTGGTTTTAGTCATGATGAGGTAAATAAACAGACGTATAGAGAGCATCAACCACTTCTCAAGCACTTTTGTGAATTCGGAATGTTTAGATACTCTCTGTCGGCCTGTATCGTATTGCTGGGCAAAGGCCTCCTCAATGACTTCCAGATATTCCGGTCCAGAGACACGCTATTTGCTTGCTAGCTCGTCCCTCCATCTTTGTGGTGTGCTGCAATGCCATTTGTGTCAGGCCTCTACATACATAGGTAAATAGATATGTATTTACGTCCAGAAATAAAAGTGACTGCCTCATCGGTCTAGTGATCGCAAGCACGACTGCTGAGCGTGAGGTCCTGCGTTCGATTCCCGGGTCTGGCAATTGTCATTGGGTTTTCTGTATGGAAATTCTTAGTAGCAGCACGGAGTTTGGAACTGTGCTCGGTAGATGGCAATAGGCTCGCCCCCTATTACATGGGGCTTAATAACGGTATCGGTGAAATGTGGGTGTACAATATTACACCTTTGTCTAACCGTTTTCTATGTTAAATAAAAGTACATAGATACCTATAGCTGCAACATAATTTTTGAACGTTTTATGGTATTTAAACTCTCGGTTCTTGTTGGCAACGTCTTACGCAATCGAGTGTGATATCGAAAAAAATGGAGTGCGCAAAAACGTTAGCCGCGTTGATGAGGGCCGGGCCTTTTTGTGGCCTCTACGACGAACATTACAAAGGACAGCTTGAGGAGACCGTATACTAGTGAAAAGAAATTGTTTAATTTAAACTTTGTATTTTAAATTCAATTAATTAATAGTGAAAGAAAAAGCTCTAAATAATTATGTTTCTGTGCCTCTGTGGAAGTCAATACAATAGTAAAATAATTGGAAAAACCTTTTCAAGAATCTTCCCTCAATTCTTAAAACTCATTGCTGGCTTTGTGTTGTCTCATAGTTTGCATATACGAAGTTATCATATAGCTTTAGATCTATAAAAATTGAAAACAACGGACTAATTCATATCTGTAATTGACTAGCTTCCGCCCGCGGCTTCACCCGCATGGTCAACGAACCCGTACATTTTTTTCGGATAAGAAGTAGCTTATGTGCTATTCCAGACTATACTCTTTTTCGTTAGGCCGTTCTGGCGTGATTGAGTAACAAATATCCATCCATCCATCCATCCATCCTCATAAACTTACACATTTATAATACTAGCTTCCGCTCGCGGCTTCGCCTGCGTGGTTTACGAACCCGTACATTTTCCGGGATTAAAAGTAGCCTATATGCTATTCCAGACTATAATCTATCTCTATGCCAAATTTAATCCTGATCCGTTCTGGCGTGAAAACACAGATCCATCCATCCATCCATCCATCAATCCTCACATACATACATCAAATCTATTATGGCGTGGCGACTATGGCACTTTAAAGCGATCAATTGTGCGTCAATTTTTTACCAGCAAACATCTTCAAGCACCTATGTATGTATGTATAAAACAGTCTGCCGTACCCTCTAGAGTGTAGCGTCCCTCATGAATGTGTAATTTCACACCGGCCGCTCTCGTCAATAGACGGCATTCTCTATTTTTTCCAAGCGATTATAAAGGCGGTTTTTATGTACCTACGTGTGTTAAGAACCCGTGACATTGTGTTGATGAATGATGGTCAAGTTTTATAATGCTTACGAAGTATTATGTGGGTTTTAGTGGAGGAGGTAGGCAGGCGTTATGACCATCGAGCTGATCGAAATATGAATCTATTGTCAGGGCTCGGTACAGGGTGTGTTTTAATTTTTTCATCCATAATTATAATGGCGAGATTTATTTTAACATTAGCCGTGCCTCGGGAATGAGGTCATGATGAGAATACTTCATAAAGAAAAAAAAAAGACACTGCCTACCCTACATAACTCAGATAACTATTGATTGTAAGATATTTGAGGTGGCAAATTTAATCGACAAGACGACAAACCAATACAAACCTGCAGTAGGTATTTTTGTAAGTCAGCTTTTAAAATTTTCTGCCTACCCTGTCTAAAAACTCTGTGCACGCCGCTGATTACAATCATTTGTGGTATGGGTGGCAAAGCCCAAAAAAGTCAGAAAACCGGTCTAACTGTAGGGTGTCTAACAGTGCCTCCAATGAATCGGGTGGCGAAGGTCAGGTGGCATTCGCTCCTTGTAAAATACTGGTATTCAACCGCATCTGGTGAGACTGGAAGGTGATCCCAACTTGCCTAGCTGGGAAAAGGCTAGGCGGATGATCACGATGATGACTTTCTACAAGACGTAGGTACTTCAGCATCATCGACTGATTTCGTCCTTGCAATCATTCAGAATCTTAATTGGCTGAATATAATTAAAGCCAGTATTTAAAATTAAAATTCAATGGTTAATATACTCTTAAATTATATTTTCAGTTCGTAACATAATTCTAAAAACATGAATTGGTATAAAATGAAATATTGCGTTGTGGCGAATCCCTGTGCCTAATGGACAGACCTTTTTGTGGCCATTAAAACTGGAATTTGATATTTAAAGGGATTTTTTTGCTTCTGCTCTACTTACCTACCGTAAATTAGAGGGGAATTCTCAAGTGAGAGGATACGCCTATGTGATATATCCAGCGAATTTACATAAGACACTTGGAAGCTACGAAATGGGGAAAGGGAGACACGTCTGTATTATTGGGACAATTAGACCGAGGTGTACTGTTGTACACCCAGACTTCGTTGATATCGTTATTGAGTTCCACCTAATAGAGATAGGCCCTGTTGCCAGTGGCGTGCGGTGCATAAAGACAAAAAGACACTGCCTACCTTACAAAACTCAGATAAATATTTATTGTAAGATATTTGAGGTGGCAAATCACATCAGTCTTTATTTAACCGACAAGACGATGAACCAATACCAACATGCAGTAGGTATTATTCGTAAGTAAGCTATTAAATTTATCTGCCTACCCTGTCTAAAAATTCTGTGCACGCCACTGCCTGTTACCATCTAACGGGCACAAGTTCAAACTCCAGGCTACTACGGAGAATTTCCATACAGGAAAATTCAATAACATTTTTCTTTTTTTCACAATCTTACGTGCAGCATGTCGCGCTGGCTAGCATTAGAACAATGAACAGCTCTACAGAAGGGAAATAGCACGCATATTTATTTATGTCTCAAAACGGTTTTCACCATGATACTGTGACTTCTGCTCTACCCCTTTTTTCATCGATGTACACCCGGATACATTATTCTTCTTCTTCTGTGTTATATTCACGGTCTTAGGTTTCGTCACTCTTGAATACACTCCCCACCTCAAACATATCGATATATTAAAACGTGAAGAGAAAACGTTGCGACTGCTGAGCGTGAGATCCTGAGTTCGATTCTCGGGTCGGGCAAATTGTTATTGGGTTTTTCTGTGTGGAAATTCTCAGTAGCAGCACGGAGTCTGGAACTGTGCCCGATAGATGTCAAAAGGCTCGCCCCTATTACATGGAACTCAATAACAGCAACAGCTAAATGTGGGTGTACAATAGTACATCTCTGCCTAACCCTTCTGGGAATACAGGCGTGGTGCTATGTTATGTGTTATGACATAACGTTGTACCGCTTTTTAAGCATATTGCGCGCACGGAGGAGTATTACCTTTGGCATAATTAAAGTTTATATTGAGAAGGAGTGCAGAAAGCTAAAATTGATAAAATAGTATGTGTTATAAATACATAAAATGTAATAAAACATTCATTGTCTACGTTCAGACTGCGCATGAGAAACATATAAACCCTTACAATCATTACAATCTGTCAGGACTTTAAAAGCTTTGACTTTGTTTCGGCGTTTCTTATCATAGGGATAGTCATAGGAAATGTCGACGCCATCTAGTTTAAAAAAGACGTGTAAAAGTCATTGAGAAATCCTAATAGCAAAATAAATCATTTCATTTAATAAATATGTTATACACGCTCGCAAATGGCGTAATAGAACCAAAAAAAAAAATGCTTTTGATAAAAAGGTTAATACTCTTTAAAAAATAACCTCAATATCTCTTAGCTATCTCTAATCTATAATATCTTATATTCTTTATATCTCTTTAAATAATAAAATCGTTTAAACTTACTAACTACTTAAAAACGGTCCAATTTCGACCACTCGTCGATTACTAGTAACTGTAAATATGCACCTTCAACCAAGATATAACCAGAAAAAAAGTTATCTAATTTTTATGTCGCCATTGAAAAACCCAGCCGTAAGAACACGAGGGTAAGCAGGCAGTACTTAATGACCCGCCATTTCTATAGCCTATACCCGAACGTTTTATACGCGTCACGTACCGTCCCTCTCATATTTTTATTGTCCGTAACAGCTTAAGAAAATGCCCCCACTGAAAAACAACGGCCTTCTAATGCTTCTCTCTGAAAACAATATGAATTATTGAGAATTCAAAAACACGAGTTACGTGGTTTTGAATTGAGACTGAGACGCCATTGTTGGAATGCTTTTAGATTCGTGTTTTGTTTATGTAAGTGTATGAATGATGTACTTATGTGTTGACATGTTTCCATATAATCTCGGGCTCGTAGCTACATTGTTACCGCGCAGATCCGTCGATCTGCGAGGTTAAGCAGCGCTTGACGCGGTCAGTCCTTGTATGGGTGATCATTTTTCACATATCGAGACCGTGCCTCGGAAAACACGTTAAGCAGTTTGTCCCGGGTGTCACAGGAAGACCTACGACAGTCGTTACGGTCGTGTCAGTAGCCCAAAAAAAGTCTGACAGCCAGTCTAACGTTAGAGTATCAGTGTCTCCCAGTACTAGGTGGCGGAGGTCAGAAGGCAGTCGCTCCGTGTAAAATACTGATATACAGCTGCAACCGGTTAGATTGGAAGACTACTTTTTTGAAGACTTTCTTGCTCATTTCCCACAAATTACGTTTTTGACTTAGGTCACTTTAATTCTGAGAGTGCGATTTGTTGGTATAACACAACGTTATACCTCTTTTAATTGTAAGATGTCAATGTTAACGAACATAAAAAAGTATAATGGGGAATTAGTTATTTACTAATTATGTTTTGTTTCAATATGTAGCGACAAGTTCTACGGTTTCATACTATATTTTGGTTACATCTGTGTCCATGTCCTGTGAACAGTAAAGTGTACAAAGAATATTTTATTAGACGTTTTGTGTTTGTCGCTTATTGCGCTCGCGGCGACATGTTTAATTTAAAAGTGCAATAACTCTGAAATTTCCTGCGTTCACCGCTACATTCTGGCAAACCGTTGGTCTGGCAATATTTGTGGCAAAGTGAAAAAGAGCGCAGCAGCTGGCTGTGTGTTATGTTTGCTCTAGGAGCTCTATTCGACTGTATTCACAAACGTGTGACGTTGATTCTTGTGTGGATGTTGAAGGATTAGATAGTCAAAGCAAAACAATTTATCATTACAGATTACGGTAGGTGATAGTAAAGTTTTACTGTTAGCCTGTTACATCCCACTGCTGGGCAAAAGCCTCCCCCTTTGATTTCCAGGCCGGTCTGTTCTGTGCCTTTGTGTTCTTATCTTTCAAATACTTATGTTATATTATGTAGGTACATTGCGCCCAATTTCCCGTTTTCTCCTTTCGAAGCATAACGGTAAAGTCATCGGAAATTTTCCTGAAAATATTCTAACTTAAATATGTAAAGCTATATATTTCAAATAAAAACTCGGCACGAGGAACTTTACCGGGAGCTCTAAAATATTATAGCGTGCTTAATCCTAGCATGCATCTGCGATTTCCAACTAAACCCATTACAGAGTTAACTAACTTATACTTGCAGTTAACATAGACCTAACAATAACAAGATAAGGTTGCTTTTTGCAAATTTGCGTGTTTTTTTGGAAACAAACTTACTTTTGCCGTTCGTATAGACTTTGTCTATTTCTGTTATGGTTGGTTTTTGCGGTGTAATTTGATTGGATAATATGGTTAAACTTGTTGCATACGACTTTGGAGTTAGCTCACAGTTTTATATTTACTGGGGAACGCATGGCATGTTGTACGTCGTTAATTCATTAAGGATTAAGTACTAGAAAATATCAGTTATATGTTTTTTATTGAATAAAAATTCGAGGCGCACAGTGGCCTGTGTCTCATCCCTGTTCCTCCCGTTTTGACTGGAGTCAATAGCCTTGTGGTTGATCAAACTGTACCGATATATTTGCAGATAAAATATGAGTGAGCCTTTGCCTCTGCGAAAGCAAAATACATAGTTTAAGTTATATTGTATTTAATGTTTAAGTTTATGATTTGTTTTATTGGATGTTCGTGGTATGTTCTACGAGTATATCTACTTTAACTCAAGTTTATGTAATTGGTCTGTCAAAACCGTTTTAACGTAACTAAATAGCCATCCTGCAATGGTTTTGATTCTTCATTAGTTTTCTTACGCTCAGTACCCTTAGTGTAAGTTTCTTTTGACAAACGAACCAATGGTCCGTTTCGTGTTCTCCACCAATCGGAGCGCCGAACGCGTTCGATGTAGTAAATCCAATTTGTCAAAAGAAACTAACACTAGGGGTACAGTTCCTTTAGTTAAAATGTGTAGGTTTACTTGAATAACGTAAATAGGGGTGCATGAAAACTCCCTGAGACGATAGTTCTTTAATCATGGGTGACCTGGCCAGTCCGCACATTACAAACCTTGCTGCCTTGCGAACAAACTATCTGATATAGTCTCATATGTGAGAGTTTAGGCTATAAAATGGAAAAATAAGTAGGTACGTCCCTCACTACAAACACAAATATTCACATGCACAAACACGCAGATCTGGAACAACTATCGATAGGTCAAACAAATAATTGTACAGCGCGGGATTTCAACCCGAAACACGTAGCGCAGCAGTCTATCACCCAACCAATACGCCAATAACTTCTAGATATTATAAAAAAAAGTTCTCGCTGCTCTAGAAAGATAATAGAAACAAATATACGGTGATACACAACGATTTTACTGAACACCGTGCTACATAAATAATAACAAATATATTTTCATTCATGTAGACCAGTTAAAGGCACCTATGAATAGTCAGAGTCTAGTTGCCACGTTCCAAAGTATTGTTTTCCTATGGAGAGGAATGGGCAAGAAACTCCATGGTTACTCTTTTAAATTCTGATTGTTTAACATTTCATACTTATGAATACATTGTTCCATCAACGTTATATGAGGAAAATGTAGTACTAGGTGTAGACTAAACAAACTTATAACTATAATATCCGGAAATTTCTGATAGTACCTACTGCAATGACAACTACGAGGTGACCAGTCCTAGCAGACGGCACCCGTTCACGAGTATGACGTATGTGTCAGCGTCACTCAGCTCAATCGTATTGCAGGCATGTTACTGCGAAACTCACATAAATACTCTCGTCTTGTTAGAGACGGACTTTAAATCTCGAGAAGTTCCAATAACTGGAAAAGTTCTAGAAAGTGCACGCTCCATATGACGAGAAGTTCATACTTGGAATGAATCTACAGAACTTGTTGCGTGACCATGTATTGCATAACAGTCTCGTGGACTGTTGAATGGTCTCGAAGTTCTGGATACGAATCCAGACAAGAGCAAAAATTTAAATGGGGTTGTGTTGTTAGCAAAATTGACAGTACCTAAAGTGATCGATCTTTCTATATTACTATGTAATGTAAAAATTTAACCACGTTTTTAAGCGGTCTTTTCAACGAAGACCTTTGCGCATGAAAGTTCTGAGTCGAAATTGGTCAAAATTGTGCTGGTTCTCATTATATGAAACACTAGCGACCCGCCCCAGCTTCGCACGGGTAGCAGAGCATATACGCCTACATTTTTTTTCTGTCGTAGTTTTGTATCAAGCATCTACTCGTCGCACGCCAATAAAGCTCCCGGTCGGCATGATTTTTCCGTCATCTTCAACTATCATCGTCATTTTTCAGCCCATTTACACACAACATTAACGAATCTACACTAAACCTTCCTCATGAATCACTCTGTCTATTGGTGAAAACCGCATGAAAATCCGTTCAGTAGTTTTTGAGTTTATCGCGAACAGATAGACAGACGCGGCGGGGGACTTTGTTTTATAATATGTAGATGATTTGTTTTATAATATGATAAAAACATCATCCATACTCAGTAACACCAACAACAATAAATCGAAAATACGATGAAAATAAGAGCTTTTGTCTATTCATATTCCTGGAATTCAAGCGAAAAATCCACAATTCTCGCCCAACTCCGAACTAGTGAGGCGCATTGGGAAATCTTTGAAAACTATTTCCGATATCTGGTGAAAATCCTAGCTGTAGGGTGTAAATAATGAAATATGGTCGGCGCCGCGGGGCTCAATTAATATTGACTGGTTGCACCCTCGGGAGGATCGTGCTCCATATCGTACATTGCTACGTAATGAGGTGGATAAAAATATAGCAGAGGGTAGTATCAGTAACAAGTGTTTGTTTTGAATGTATCTTAATGAATTTGTACTCGTAGTGAGCATTGTACCAACATTCTCTTACTATTTTGGCCTTAACATAGTTTTGTGTGTGTCATGTGGTGCCTTTTACTCTTTGTGTAAAGTTATAATGAGTAAATAATTTTCTTTGTGTGTGTACATTATGTTGAAGTTGGCGGCACGGTTGGCGCAGTGGTTGAGAGATCGACTGCTGTGCTAGGTGTCGCGGGTTCGATTCCCGCACGGAACAAATATTTGTATGAACTACAGATAAATGTTTCGGGTCTGTATATTTGTGTATGTGAATATATGTGTTTGTAAACGCACCCAAGATACAGGAATTATTCCTAGGGTGGGGCAATGTAATAAAAAAAAATAAGTTTACGATTTAGTAAACAGTATTTTTATGTTATAAGGTAGACACAGTGGTTGACTACAATATCAGGAGTTAAAATTAGGGATGTTACGGAGGTGGATTTATCGGAGGCGGAATCGGAGTCGGAGGATCTCGTAGTGACCGCGGAGTCGGAGGTGAATCGGAGTCGGAGTCGGAGTCGGAGCAAATCTACGAATGTAAAATGTAAATAAATAAAAAAGAAAAAACTTATCGCAACTCGTTTACTCTTCGTTCATCAGTTGCACAGAATACATATAGGTACTCAGTCAGTTGTCAGTGTCACATAGAAAGCGCTCGGTAGCGCTGCAGCGATAGCAAGTCATAACTTGTAACTCCGATATATACCTCCGTTTTGATATATCGGAACCGGAGCCGGATTCGGAGGTGTAATTTTAATCGGAGGTTCCGACATATCGGATTCGGAGTCGAAGCTCCGTAACATCCCTAGTTAAAATGTATAGTTCAGTTGAATAACAACAGGGTAATCACTCGTTTAGATAAACAACACACTGTATAAGAACTATTTGGCAGTGGCCATATTACCAGTGGTGTAGCTTGCCCAAGACGGGCCCTGTATCGATTGTTGTGGGGGGACGGGACTTGGCACCGACTTCAATATTCTTCAACTACTATATAGTATAATAAAACATTAATTTTTTGCTTTTTAGTTAGTGTTGTTTTTGAGTGTTTTGAAGTCGGTTTTTATTTTTTTCCCTGTAAGTTTAACGTACTGCCTAAGAGTTTGAGTGAGATTGTGGATAATATTTCACGAATTTTTGCTTACACAGTTTCGGGGCTCCTGTAAATGGGGGGTATCTTCGATACCGCTGATAATGCGGTAACTACGTCTCTGCTTATTACCTTAAATAAACAAGGTTACCTCAACCTTGCTTATGTCTACTCCAACTGTACGACTAATTTAAGTCGTAGGTTAAATGAAACTAAACCCTTATAATTCCAAAAAGTCTGTCTATCTGTCCAAATGTCAGCTTCAATGTTTTAAGACAATTCCATAAAGATTTATTATTCTGGGATTTATTATTCGATTTCTGGGTCGGGCAAAGTGTTATTCGGTTTTTCTGTATGGAGATTTTCAGTAGCAGCACGGAGTTTGGAACGGTGCCCGGTAGAGCAATAGCCTTGCATATTATGTGGGACTGAATAATGGCATCTGCTAAATGTGGGTGTACAATACAAACCTCTGCCTAACCCTTCGGGGAATACAGGCGTGATGTCATGTTAAGTTATTTTAGTACATAAATAATATTGTCAATATTTGTTTCAATTGTTCAAAATCACGAACAAAACCGATATTGAAATGTACGTTGAATTGACGTCTCGTTAAATTCAATTTATTGCAAGCTGCAACGGACCCGTCTGTAAATATGATTCAGTTGGGCCGACTCGTTTCTCAGCACATATTCTGTATTCGTCGAGCGAAATGTGGTGTTTGGTTCACTGTTTTACTAAAAAAAAAAAAGAATGTTCTGATAGGGAAACCTGCAATTTTGGCGCACGAATTATCTGTCACACACACTCATGTAAGGTAATTAAACCTATGTATTGTGCATATTGTTAGACTTTCATACAGTCGCGAGACCTCGGTATAAAGGCACTGAACTAGAGGCGTCTGCCGGTCTAATTAGACGCACTTGACGTGCGTCTTCAGCGCCTTTACAGCGCTAATTATATGCACGCCTCACGTATCACACGTTTCGCCGTACAAAATCAAATTGCTACTAGAATTCAACTAATTAATATACTTTAAACGTAGCAGAGCATATACGCCTTCATTTTTTATTCTGTCGTCGTGTTTTTCAGCCTGTTACGACGAGCATTTATTCGCTCAGCGCACGCCAGTAAAGCTCCCAGTCGGCATGATTTTTTCCGACATCTTCAAGTATCATCGTCATATTTAGCCAATTTACACCACACTTTAACGAATTATACACCTAGGCCTTCTTCATGAATCATTCTGTCTATTGGTGAGAACCGCATGAAAATGCGTTCAGTAATATTTGAGTTTATCGCGAATAGACAGACTTTGTAACCTGTAACGTTAGTACTAATTGTAACTGTTATGAAACTTAGTTAATCAAATGATTTTAAACAGTGAAAAAATATTAGTACAAATTCGACCTTGGCTACAAAGGATTTTTGCAAATACATTGACCTACACGAGGTGCGTTTTCAAACACATATATTCACATGGACGTACACCCAAATCCGGTAGAACTATCTGTAGATCATACAAACATTGGTTCTGTGTGGGAATCGAACTCACGACACGTAGCGCAGCAGCCGATTTCTCAACGACTGCGCCAAACGTGCCGTTAAATTGGCGATTATTTTTTTAGATACTTTAAATGAGGTCATGAGAACCATAGTGGCCTAACGACATTTTTTACAATATTGAGTTTATAATTTCTACAAATTCTCAATTTTAATAATCTAATGAATATTTATTGAATCACTTTTAGGCCATCCTAGAGAAACCATTTTGGTAGAAACCAAAATGATCAATTTTAACTGTAAGAAATCATAAACTCAATATTGTAAAAATTTTATTAAGGCCACTATGGTTCCCATGGCCTCAAAAATAATCTATAACTGAAAAATATATGAATTACAGTCCCGATATTCAGCCACATTGAAGAAACGAGGAGCTAGCTTAACTAAGCGCTCTTGCAGACGAGCGGCACTTTGCAGACGATAGACACGACCGCTGCAGATGTAGGTAGCCTGAAAGCATATTTTTTTTAATATTACACGTACGATTTCATGTCACTGATAAAAAGTATGACATGTATTTAAAATAGGTGTAAACATACCATCTAGTACATAATAACTTTTCTTCTTCGGCGTCCATTTTGCTACTGGTAATATCAAAGCTGGAATCAAACGGTTGATACGTATTCCAGTTGCTAGCGCGAAGTTACAAATGGCGATGGCTTCATTTACTCCTTATTTTCGGCAGTGCCGCTAGACTGTAAGACCACCTAAATATATATTTTTTTAAACATTGCCCCACACTACCATTTCTCCTGTATCTCCTGTATGGGTACAGTTTACAAACATACATGTCACATGCACACATAACCAGACCCGAAACAACTATATGTAGATCATACAAATATTTGTTTCGTGCGGGGATCGAGACCGCAATACGTAGCGCAGAAAGCTAATCGGTGAGCCATTGCGTCAACCGTGTCGTCATTCAATTAGCTTCTAGTTTTTTCAATGTGGATGAATATCAATGTCGTTTTTCATCAATTTTTCAGTAAACGAACAGTAATATTACTTTTCTAAATTTGGTTTTCTTTCTTCTTCAGAGATAACTTTAATCTTAAAATTATTGTATGCCCAAAATGGGCTGATTGATGCAACACTATCACAATATGTATAACGACTGTACCACTCAATCATAAGCAATAAAGTTTACTTTACTTTACTAATAGATTGGCAGCTAAATAAGCCCTTAGACAATGTAGTAATACGGTTCAAAGTCAAAGTCAAAGTCAAAGATCTTTATTGTGAGACAGTGGTTACAGAGTTGTTATTTAGTTATTTTGGTGTGCGTTCGCACTGCTCAACCATCTTAGGCATACAATAGTTTGAAACAATTTCTGTTATCTTAGACCTAAGTTGAAGTGATATATTATATTAATCTATATATAAATAGTCATTTTAATTTAATATATAGCTCATATTTTGCATCAGAACACAAAAACAGTTTGGCACTAACTCATCACGAATCTGTCGGACAAAAATTCATGTACTGTATAATATGGTCTAATTACCAAGAAGTCATTTAATTTTTTCTTAAAACATTTAATATCTTCAATTTCTCTTATTTGCTTAGGGAGCTTATTATAAATTCGTGAGGACATTCCGAAGAAACTTTTAGAAAGTAGAGCTGTTTTTGAGGGTATATTTGCTATTTTTTCGGCATACCGATGGGAGTACAAGTTACCAAACCTTTCCTTATTGGTTTTTACGAACGTGGCGACCTCGTAGATGTAGAGGGTAGGAAAGGTTAAAATCTTAAGCTTTTTAAAATATGGCATACAGCTATCAGGGGCACATATGCCACAAACAGCTCTAAGACATTTCTTTTGCGCCCTAAATGCGAGTTCCCTGTCTGTAGCATTCCCCCAATAAATTAGTCCATATCTAAGCGTAGACGTTACATAGGCATGATAAGCGGTTAGTAATGCGGTTAAATAAAATAATTCTAAATAGTTGTAATATTGAATTAAACAATACTAGACAATCATTGTTCTATTGTGCACATTAGTTCTGAGCATAATTCAAATGGCTTCGGTATTTCTGTTAGCTTTGTCTCAATATTGTCATGTCGTGCCCAACAAAGGAGAACATACTTCTGTTACTATTATCGCTGCTGTTAAATGGCTTCTGGGTCGTTGGTCTTAATGTTATATAGAGGTTAGGGTTCTGCGGCCAACGGTAAAGGTTCCCCATAACTTGTCCTTAGTGATGTAAGAGGTGACAGGTATCAGGTGCTAAATTCTTGAGATTTGGTGTTGGTCCTTTGTGTTTTATTTCCTTTTTGTTGATGGATTTCGGCGCCGTTTGTGCGATGCGAGTGGTCTTCGCTGTCTCAAACTTTTATTGAAGTGTATATACTGCAATAGGAGCAGTTTTCTTGTATTAAATATATGCAGAATGATTCTCGTTAAATTTGCGATGGTTTATAAGAAAATAATTCTCATTTCTTAATAGTCACTCGTTCCAAACACAAATACGGGATTATTTAAAAGGTCAGTGGGGTACTCCTATAAAAACGGTCTCAAACGGCTGTCAAATAAGCCGCTGTATCTTTGCCACGCATTTCGTAAGCAGAAACAATATTAACCGGGGCTCCAGTTTAATTTCCATAAGAAAATAAAAATGCCCGTTATTTGTCTCTGGCGGGAGGATAGCACGGTTTTGTGGGGCGGTACTACGAGTTCTGGATGGGCGTTCAAGAAGAGTATTGTATGATATTTTTTCGGTTATGGAAATGTTTTGTGAAGCAGGAGGAAAACAAAGGGTTTTACTGTTATTTGACCGTTTAGTTATACATACTTAAATCCTCTTTCCATTTCATCAAATTTCATATTTCATAACATAACATAGCATTACGCCTGTATTCCCCGTTAGACAGAGGTGTATTATTGTGCACCTACATTTCGTCGATGCTGTTATTGAGTCCCGTGTAATAGGGAGCGAGCCTATTGCCATCAATTGAGCACAGTTCCAGACTTCGAGCTGCTACTTTATTTCCATACAAAAAAACCCAATAATATTTTGCCCGAACCGGGAATCGAACCCGATCAGTACTCGCGCTTGCGACTATTAGGCCAATGAGGCAATTTTCATATTTCATTTCATTGTATAATCATTGTAAGTACTTTAGACCTTATACCAAATAATAGAAAATAATAAAGGGTATAGCCGGGTTAATATGGGAAATCTGCCCCCGCGGCATTTTTGACTCGCAATTGGGGATCGACTTGGTGTCGAATAAAAATAATTCACCTTTTTCTATATTGACAGTTAATCTAAAATGACTGTAGAATAAAATAATTTATTGAAACCGCTTTCAAACACATTTAACCGCTCTTCCTCCTCTCTCCTACTAGCTATGCTGTGCCCGACAGGGTCCATAATTGATACCATTACTTAAGCCTACCAACATATTGTAATACATTATGGTCGCAATAAAAAATTAAATTGAAATTGACCTTAGAGAGTAAGGCGATAATCGAGGTTTTCTCGACACAGACTCGCCTGTAATTCTCCACTTTGGTAGAAGTATCGGGGCACATAATCCTTAACTTATTATTTCTCATTTGCATTTGCAGAAACGTGATTTTCGCAAGATTTTCAGTAAAAGTTGTTATTGTTCGTCAGCACTATTGTAATACTACGTTTAATCCCGTCTACTGTTTAATTTCTTTGCGCTTTTCATGTCACAGTATAAGCAAAATACCAAGTAACACTCTGAAATCCGTATCACCAAGTTTCTTTAAGAAGGTACCCATGATTCGTCACCTAGTCATGATCCTATTATGTTCTCATTGCTGTGATTTAGGCTAACCCTCTAAGAGAAGGACTGGGCTGAATTTCGTAATCCATCATGCGGGCCTAGTGTGGATTAGTGGACACCACAAGTCTTTAAATATTAACATAAAAATATGGTGTTTTAGGGTTTCTTAAAATAATTTCATTTACCTTCAGAGTAGTGGTGATCAATAATGTGCACATAAGTTCAACGAGAATCCGATTAGCACGCCCTAATCAGGCCTGCATTTTAACTCATGATTTATGAGAGTATGGGGAGGCGGGGCTTTAACCACCGCTGCTATAGAACTGGGTAAATGATACTTTTTATGATGCGGCATTGATTTCTTTTTTAATTACAAATATGATGGATTCATTGACTATTTCTTTTTATAATCATAATTTCCACTCCAAAGCGGATTATAATTGGTGGTCTTCCAAATGTCTTCATACTGGTCCTTTTTCCCTGGATAACATTTAGCATCCGCCCACTTAGACAGATCCATCCCGGGTATAAGCTTGCAGGGTGTTATTTTATTTCTGGAATTTTAATATGCAAGATTAACCGGTTTAAATTATATGACGGGTTACTAGGTCATTACTGCGCAGCCAAATTGCCTATTCAGCTGATTATTGTGCCGTAAATCTTACCTCTTACTAACGTTGAGCAGGGCTTTAGATTGTATTTCTTCAACACCATCGCCGTTGTCGCACAGCAGGCGCGCCACACTGGTGCTCCGTACCTCGTTCAGTTGAGCTGATAAAATATTATTTATATATCATATATACGAGTATTATAGGTACTATACGGATACTAAAAAGTATCACTCAATAATATTTTATATAAATCCGTGTAATTTATAATTCTCGTCAGATCAACAGGGTGACAAAAGGTCTATTATTAAGAGAACGTACCTATATATTTTTTGGTCCTTTTAGCCGACCTTTATAATCTTTGCATATTTTTGATAAATTTATGAGAATGCGAGAGTAGTTCAGTATAGCTTTTATAATTATACTCACGCAAAGTCAATGCAGCATGCGTGTCCCCATGTTCAAAAAAGAACTTGTCAGACTTCCTCCAGTTGACGAGGTTCTCAACCATAATACAGAACAGCGTCGGTCCTACCCAGGCACCGTCTAACAACTTCTCGCTGTATATGGCCACCATTAGCTCCATGTCATCTACCTCATCGTCGTAGATGCGACGAAGCTGTTCTACTTTCTGGAGAAAAAAAAAAATATAATTGTGGCAAGATTAGTAAGATTAAAAAAAAGAAGTTGGATGCTGCCAGTCTTCAACAATAAGGTCCTTACGTCAGCCCATATGGTGTCTTTGAAGTCCTTAAATTTGTGAGCCACGGGAAGGCCGCAAAGCTTCCTGTATTCGTTGTAAGGAGGTAGACCTTGGTCTCGACCTCTCATGATGTCGATGGCGCTCAGGTCTGAGGCTGATTGAAGTTCTCCTAGAACACGTTCGGCTATCTGTAACAAAAATCAGGTAATACAATGATATGATGATTTTTTGATGCGTTCAATTTCAATATTTTTTTCTTTACGACGATATGTTCATTATAGACGAATATGAAGTGTACAAAACCGAGTTCCGAGGCATGGTATTATAATTGAGCTCCTTCTGACGTTTTATAAATGTCAAAATCTATTTATATTTAACTTACATCTGGCTCGATGGTGTAGTCAAACTTGGCGGCTCTCTGCCTGAAGGCTCCCTGCGTTAGGTCTGCTTCGGTGTTGTTCACCTCCAGGATACCACTCCTAAACTCATCATCAACCGTAGTGCGAGTACCGAGGTACTTGCCTTTTCTGCTGTAGATGCTGGAATAAATACGATTTTAGGAATTCCTGTGTTGTGACATGCATGGCTATGTGAATTATATGATCAACATGAAAACTGATGCTGCAAAACCCGTTCTCATGTTGTGGTAAGGAGAGATCTACTGGGAGGTCATAATCCTGAGCACTGAAGTCAGTTTTTCCTTAAGTGCGCCACTTGCATCGTCACATGGTAGTTGAGTTGGTGATACAGCCTCCATATTGAAAGTCGTCACTGTGGTAGATTCTTAAAACGATTCTTATGTGTTTTATTACTTGTTTTAATACAAGATGTTTTATGTAAACTTACTCGGTTCTTCCGTCCTGGAAGGTGTGGAACCAGCGCGTGCCGACCACATATTCGTGGTAGACGCCAGGCTTGTATCGCTCATCAAAGTCGTTAACGTAGCCATTCGTGTCGTATATTACGCCTGTTTCTAGAGCATTCTTCCATCCTGTGTTTCATAAAGTGTGAAGTTTGATCAATGATTATGGAGCTTTTATATGTACCTACTTAAATTTGTATGGTTTAACTTTTTTTTTAATTGTGGTTGGCAAATGACAATGGGCTTAGTCCCTATTGGATCTTCAGAATATCGTCAGTGAAATGGGGTGTCACATTTCAGGGAATACTGAAGTCAGAAAAACGCTCACCCAAAATCTCCGCCATCAGCTCATAATACAGCATATATTGCCACTGTGCTATATTGATCTGACGGGCCGTCTCGAACAGCTTCTGGTCGTCCCAGCAGGGGTTGATGAGTGCCAGCTTCCGAGCCAGCCGGTTGTGTTCCCGGTAGAACCACATCGCAGTCAGATAAATCCCTGATAGCACGTTCCCGTCGTAGAAGTCACCTGGAATTGAGACATGTGTAGCAGATGTGATAATAATATCGAAATTATTGATACAAAATATAACAGAACTAGCTCGTGGTTTTGATGTGGCTGTTGATATTCAAGTCATTGGGATACAAATAACAGAAGCTTCTTTGTCACTGATTTTGGCTTGGATTTCTAGGTTAGGCAAAAGTTCATCAATTCATATATGAGAAAGTACAGTATGACTAGGGACAGAACAATTTCTTAACACGTCTTAGTTTGTTTCCCTTTTATTCAAGGTTTCTTACCAAATTCATAACAGGCGTTCTCCACAGGCCTTCTGTTGTTGATGCAAACGGCCGAGGTGCCTGGCGGTCGCTCCACATCGTCCTTCTTTTCCGACTTCAACAGTCCTCCCTGGTATGTTCTAATCTGCGTCTCACGAAGGTCCGTGAAGCCATACACTATTGATAGATCTTCTAGCGGAGTGGGGAAGGAGTACTGTGAAAGAAATATCTTTTATGTTTATATTACGTAATATGTGTAGTGAAGCGATAACTTGAGATTCACATATACGTTTAACCGAAATTCTTTGTCATGGAAATCGAGTATATCCGGTATTTCAAGAATCGATAAGCATAACTAAAAATTAAAGCAAGAAACAAAATTTAACATGACGTGGCTTATCACGTTGGAAGAGCCAGAGATTTAAGGTAAAGAAACCTTTCGCTGTAAAAGAGCATGACTTATAATACAAATGACTACTCACTCTTTCAGCCGGCAAGGTATTGGGAATGCAGCCCATCTCCTGGTATGTGGAGAACCTGGTGAGGTTCATGCATCTGATACCTGTGCGCCGGAGATAGGGGTCGTCCTGCGGTACGGGTATCGGGATGCAGAGTGGATTCACGCGGTTAGGCGTGTTGCCGAGACAGCAGTCGCTAGCTATCGCGTAGCGAACTATAATCAAATGAAATAGCAGACAATAGAATAAGAATTTGGAAGAGCGTTTCCACCGATATTGGTATTCTATGAGATTTGTACAAACGAGGCGTCAAATGGTACATTGGTTGCTGTTCTTGATCAGAGATCATATTGAATATTTAAAAGTGAACCGAAGAAGGTTATAACTTTATTTCTAAGTATAATATCATTCATAATTGTACGACTAGAAAAGAAGAGAAAGGATATTCCTAATATCCCTTCTAGTCGTAAAACTCAGAGTATGTTAGATGAATGTTTTATTAATCAACTTACGCAGAACAGTCAAGTCGGCGATATCCACA
This sequence comes from Shargacucullia verbasci, assembly GCA_947562105.1. Classification (NCBI taxonomy): domain Eukaryota; kingdom Metazoa; phylum Arthropoda; class Insecta; order Lepidoptera; family Noctuidae; genus Shargacucullia; species Shargacucullia verbasci. Next base: position 16,272,399 of record OX387280.1, read on the forward strand.
ATAGAGAAGACAAAGACGTGTGTCGCCAGTGTATTGAACTGGTGGTCTTCTGGGAAGCCGTCACTCAGGATCTTGGTGCGTATTAGCCGCGCTGATGGCAGTTCAGAGCCGTTCATGGCTGGCCGCAAGGAGTTACCTAGAATGTTTATAAAAAATACATTTACCGGTCATTTTTAATTTTATCCTACTCGGGGCTTTGTAACAAGTGTGGCATTGTTTGTTCGCATCTTACCAAGTCCGAACTTCGCGGGGCGCATCCTCAGTAGGGGTGTGGGGGAGGCTCCACGGGAGGGGTATTTGGGGTTGACGCATGTCCCATCCACGCGCCGTCCCTCGTGAGGATTGCATGGTTGCACCTTCACCGTACATTGTCTATTGGTCAGATTTTATAACAATTCTTGGTTAGTTATTGAATCACACTGTTGTTCAGGCCAATGGTTATTGCAATTCTCATCCTTCTTATTTAATAATATGGTGTTACTTTATCACGTCAATTTGTGGGATCAGTACCCCAGAATCTTCAGTAAAACTTAAAGTGTTACCCAGTCTAGAAACAAACACAGATTACCAAAGCACTTACGTGGTCAGATTCAAAGTTTCCAGCTGTTTACTCCTGTCGTCTCTCACTGGTTTACCGAAAAAAGCATCGTAGATCACTTGGGACACCACAAAATGAACAAGCAAGAGGTACAATCCGTACTTTAAGATCATCGCGGTCGAGGGTCGCGATTTCTAGACGTATAAACTATAAAGTACTTAAGCACTGCACTTATTTATGCTGTTCGCGTAAATGCCTTTAATTACTTGTAATTAATGATTACCTGAATATATGAGAGTTATTGGTTCTTGGCACGTATTCCGTTTGGTTGGATACATTAGGGTACAGTTAGCTTCAAATATAATACAACACGTAAGGTATTCAAAATCCTACTAATCCTACTCCTACTTATTAATATTTTATTTTAATATTATAAATGTGAAAGTTTGTGAGGATGGATGGATGGATGGATAGATGGATAGATATTTGTTACTCTTTCATGCCAGAACGGCTGGACGGATCTGGATGAAATTTGGCGCAGAGAAAGATTATAGTCTGGAATAGCACATCGGCTACTTTTATCCCGGAAAAATGTACGGATTCGTAAACTACGTGGGCGACGCCGCGGGCGGAAGCTAGTTTAAAATATATCAAAAAACATCTCAGGTCTCACTCATTATTTTCGGCTCAACTAAATTATTCAAATATAATAACGAAATAATGTTTAAATTTATGAAATATTTTTTTGTAAAAAATTCCTTATAGGAAGCTTTCATAAGTTTTTTTTAGATCTAGATGGCGTCGGCTGTCTCCTTAGAGTAGTGGTCCCAACTGCGCCTGCTGAGCGTGAGGTCCGTGAGGAGCGAGAGGTCCGTGAGGAGCGTGAGGTCCGGGTTCGACTCCTAGGTCGGGCAAAGTGTTATTGGGTTTTTCTGTACGGAAAATTTCAGTAGCAGCACGGGGTCTGGAACGGTGCCAGATAGGCGACAATAGGCTCGGCCCCTATTGCTGTCTACCGGGATGCGACTCATTAGCGGCGAAGGCGAAATGGGGGTGTACAATAGTACTCCTGTTTTATATGATGCTGACTGTACGATTCATAAAATCTGTTTACAATGTTAAGCAGCTATTTTGTAAATATTTGCTACAAATACTATACGGTGTGAGCAACCGTTAAACACCAATTATCTGTTTTAATGATTATGAAGATTTTAAAAGCAGTAACTCCTAAACGTGGTTACACATTAAACTAGGTACATTCAAACACAGAAAGGATTGAATGATCTTAATATTTTTAGTTCTCAGAAAACTGTTGGGATTCTAACTGGAATTTCACCGAAAATACACTATACATATTTACACATTTTCTTTATATATGAAATATGAAATACTTGCTTCCGTCCACGGATTCGCCCACGTGGATTACCCGTACATTTTTTCGGGATAAAAAGTAGCCTATGTGCTATTTCAGACTATAATCTATCTCTGTGCCAAATTTTATCCAGATCCTTTCAGTAGTTTTTGCGTGAAAGAGTAACAAAGATCCATCCATCCTCATAAACTTTCACAGTTATAATATTAGTAGGATAGGATGGTACAGATGAACACATAGAAGTTTTAATAGATCTATTGTATATTATAAATGTGACGCGTTTTATCTTTGTATGTATTCCGTAGTTGTCTCTGTTTTTTGCTTTCTGTCTGCTTTCACGTGGTTTTATGAACGGTATTACCAACTGATTTGGGCATAATAAACATAGCATTACGCCTGTATTCCTCGAAGGGTTAGACCGAGGTGTATTATTGTACATATAAGTTTCGGCGATGCTGTTATTGAGTCTCATGTAATAGAGGACGAGCCTATTGCCATGTATCGGACACAGTTGTAGACTCCGTGCTGCTACTAGGGATTTTCATACAGAAAAATCCAATAACACTATTCTGACCTGGGAAGCATATCCAGGAACTCACGCTCAGCACTCGCGCTTACGACCACTAGATCATTCAGGCAATCAAAAAACAGATGTCACGTAATTTTTTTAAAATAAATTATCTCTTACAAAATGTACCTTTTGTAATTAAATATTTTAGTGTAAATTTATACACCTGTGTAATGTTTATTTAAGAACAACCATCTTTGTAAATGAACATTTTTTTTTAATTACGAATCTACGGTGCACGTACTATGGTTTCTTAATAGTTTAATTTTTGTTGACTATGTAAGTTACACACGTGTGTGCACTTTGATCGCGGCCCACATTTGGGAGTGCATTGACATACGGCAGAGCAAAACCTATGCATTTTTGTACACTACATTTTAACTGTAAATTGACAATTAATTTAGTGTTCAATTAGACGTGGTTTGAGTCGGACAACTTGCATTTTTATTTAGATTCATCCCGTTGAGCACTCACTGACATTTTCTGCATTTAAGTTTAACTTTGACATTTTACATCTGCATTGACATTACTATGTTAGGGAAACACCCGACAACGAACTTTCCTCTACTAAGTCGCTTACTGTACTTCATTATACTCGTAGCATAATAATTTGTTTTTGTATTTCGGTTTGTGATGTCGATATTAACCTTTCCCCAAATACTGTTGTTTCTCGGTGAAGAAGAATCCCAATTTCAGCCTAACCTGCATAAGTCTGCAGACTAATACACATACCTAAAGTCCAACCGACCGTAAAGACGCAGAAACGTTGCATGTGCAACAATAATCAGTAATCAGCGTCTTCCGTTATTTTATTGGAATTAAATCCTCGTGATTACATCATTGTACTGATATGAATAATAATGTTGATATTATAAATAAATTATTCATAATATTTCTTTCATAACGCGGCTGGCAGAAACATCCGTTAAATAATTGTTTGATCTCATCATCATTAAACTAACGTGTGTACGGGAAACCCCTCCCTGAGTCTAAGTCAAAGTTTTTTTATTTCAATTAGGCGTTTGCACGGTTCCAAAAGGGGATAGGTATGGTGAAGAGACCGGCAAGTAACACCATGGATACTCTTTTCAATGAATATAAAGTTAATTTATAGATAAATCTAAATTTAACATGCATTATAAAACGTCGATTTTTGTTAACGCAATTTACTAAACTAAATTATAATATTATGAATTAAATCCAAGATGCAAATTATACCTAAATTTAACACACTCGAAGATACATAATGTTTATGCTATTCCGGATAATGAGTGAAATATTGGTACGCGGAGCACGGCAGCGGCATCGCTCCGGTAGCGCAGCGGTGCATTTGTGCGCTACCTAATAGGAGCAAGCGCCGGGGTAACAGTGCGGGGAAGTATATTTGCCGTGTACGTGTACTTTGATCTTGTTGACAGACAGCCAAGCCACTGTTCGCTACGCGAATTATTATGTCCGTGCTTTGCAATATTATTTACGTATGTTAACGGATAAAATTTGACTTGGAATCTATGAAACACAGTTTATTAGAATGTGCTAGTGATTTTGAACAAACTAGCTTCTCAAATTGCGTAAACAAAAAGGAATTTTAATTTATATATTCAATAGAAATAAAAAAAATAAAAAATAAAATTCATTTATTTCGGGTAACTGGGCCCATAGAAGACAATTTACAAAACATTTCACACTAATAATATAATGTAATAGAATAAAATAATAATAACAATAATAAAATTCATAATAAATGTCAAGAATTCAAAATAAAATAAGATAGCATTAAAATTAAAAGTTAAAAATTATAAGATACTAAGTCTGGCTCTTTATTGGCTGTCAACTCGCTGCCAAACCTTCCTGACTGATTAATGTTTTCATTATACCATGAGCAGTTTCTTGGAGGGAGTTCATGCCGATACGACAAAAAATAATCTATCAAAATTAAATGTTGGATATATTTTTCTAGAGAGATATGTCACTGTAGGTCTAGACACTAAATAGACCGGCGAATAGCCTTGTAAATAGCCTACCCACTCCTTAGATAGGCTTATCCACTATTTGTTGATTAACAATCGCGTGGCTATTTCAAATTAAAATGATGTTTTGATTCGCGCCTTATCCCTATCAAAACTCACCTTACCCACAAACAAATAAAACATCAAAATAGTTTGTATTATAATTTAATTAGTAAGAACACACTTATTTATTAATAATTCTAACACAATTAGATTTAGGACAAGATTCCACACGAAAGAAAAATTCCCAGCTAGTCGTTGTTTATGTGTGTCATTTTATGTGTGTCATTTTATCTCGTGGATCCACTCGTGGAGAAGTCGTTAAATCGAAAGTAACAAAATAAAAATAGACCGGATACACTGTGAAATAACCGACTTGATAATCTCGATACTAGTCCTCGACAAACTGATATCCGATTATTGAATACTGCATTAATTATAATCGTATGACTAAGAAGTCGTTAAATCGAAAGTAACAAAATAAAAATAGACCGGATACACTGTGAAATAACCGACTTGATAATCTCGATACTAGTCCTCGACAAACTGATATCCGATTATTGAATACTGCATTAATTATAATCGTATGACTATCTATAGATAGAAATCAATGAGTTACTCGTACATCCGTATTTTTGCATGCTTGTCTGTTAGATGATTTTTGGTAATTGTCTGAATTCGATATATCGATGTTGTGAATGCCACAAAGTGCACGTTAGGTGTAAAAAAAAGTTGGCGGTTCGCGGAACGCTGGCTTTAAGGTCTTAGGCCAGTTTCTTCTCGATAAATATTTCACCGTGAACAGTAGTAAAGTATGTAAATTGCGATATCAATGTAGCCATCAAATTAAATTATATATTAGCAATAATATTTCAGTACATAAAAAAAGAAATGTATCCACCAATTTACAGGGCTTTCGTAGTTTTAAACGAAACCGTCTCCAAAGTTTATCAGTGTGTGAGCATATATACATTACGGCCATTAATAAATATAAAAATGGCGCTTGGTAAGCGTGCATTACTAATAATAAATTGAATGTTTGAATAAAACAAACAAACATCTGATCACAATTTTAATCGACAGATACACAAGTATCGCCTATTCTCACTAGATCTGATGGACAGGGGTCCACATCAAATACCGATTCAACATGAGGTACAGGTTCTTGTTCCCCTGTTACGTCTGGCTCTCCTGTCCAGTCTGGCTCTTCTGTCACGTCTGCCACGTCTAACATCACTGTAACACTTGTCTGGCTATTTGTGAAATTGAAAGTTAAAACAAGTAGTATTAAAATCCACTGATACTGCACTGCGCTTGAATATTGCATGACTGGCTTCTATGCTAGATAACAATGAAGTGATTTCTTAGTAATGAATAGTTGCATAAATACTGCGTGTACATATATTATGTGGTCCAAGATAATATTATAGTAATTATTTCTAAAGAACCATATTCACAGACTCCTTTGCTGCGCTCGCTGTGCATGTGCTTTGTACGTTAAGTTAGGTTAGTGTGGATACATTTATCAGGCTGCGTGTGTGTAGGCAGTGGCGGACTAACGGGGAGGCGGAAGGGGCAGCCCGTCCCGGGCCTCTAGTCCACCATGTTTCCTTGACAAAGCTTTAAAAATATGCTTAGTACCTATCTAAGAGGTAGTTTGGAGTTAGGAGGTTTTATTTTCCTCATCCATATCCATATTCTATGTAGGTTTATTTAAGTCGAATTTTAATTTCACTTACATGATTTTAACTAAATAAATATAAACACTTATAGATACAAATGTGAACTGAATAAAGAGCTTGTAAAATTACATTAACTTCTTAAACTAGGGGCCTCATTCAGCTTTGCCGCCCGGGCCTCTGACGGGCTTAGTCCGCCACTGTGTGTAGGTATCTTTTCACTTCTGTTGATGTGACACGTTGAGGTCACGCGTCCCCATGCACAGACCAGCGAGAGTAACAATTCACAATCGTGCCTTTGGGTGTGGTATCCTGGTGGATTTCGGCGTGGTCCCCTTAGAATTCCCGAGGCCCACCGTCAGGTGATGAAGTGCATCACCGTGGTGAGTTTAGCTGATAACAGTCAAGCACACTGCTCCTTTTTTTTTTTTCTTTTTTTTTAAGAAAACGTTGCCCCACACTAGGAATAATTCCTGTATCGTGGGTGCATTTACAAACACATATATTCACATACACAAACATCCAGACCCGAAACAATTATCTGTAGATCATACAAATATTTTTTCCGTGCGGGGATCGAACCCGCGATACTTAGCGCAGAAAGCTTAGCCATTGCGCCAACCGTGTCGTCAATTCGTCGTCCTTGTACCCCAGGCGCGGGGATAGTACATGAGGATTACCACCACATGAAAAGTAATTGTTGTTTTTGACCCATATCTATGTACTGAAATGTACCAGGAATAAAACTTATTCTTCAAATTTCAAATACTTATTTTTTTTTTCTATCGCTTATCAGTATTTGTACCAAAGACTGTATCCTGAGGCCCTAGTGTAAATTTCTTTCGACAAACTCGATTTAACTTAACACTTTGGAACGTGGCAACTAGAGCCTGACTATTCATAAGTGCCTGTAAATGGTTTACATGAATAAAATATATTTGAATTTGAATTTAACGCATCGAACGAATTCGGCACGAAACGGATTAATCGGAGCGCCGCACGCGTTCGATGCATTAAATAGAGTTTGAGTGAGTTTGAATGAAACTTACACTAGAGCCTCTGATATGTAAAACTGACTTACGGCATCCTCCTCTGGGGAAACTCTGCAGACATCAATACTATATTCGTCTTGCAGAAAAGGGCTGTCCGAGCTATTTATAATCTTGGTCCAAGGGTGTCGCTGAGACACAGATTTAAGGAAATTAATATTCTAACTGTAGCGTCACAATATATTTTTGAAAATTTAATATATGTTTATAAAAATATTTCGAACTTTGTCAAACTGTCTGATACTCATTCTTTGAACACTAGGAATAAACACAACCTTGCTGTACATGCTACGCGCCTCCACAGAACAAGCAACTCGTTCATGGGACAATGTATACGCTTTTACAATAAGCTTCCCAATGATATACGTAATTTAACATTAAAGAAGTTCAAAATTGTAATTAAATCTAAACTTTGTAAAAAAGGATACTATAAAATTTCGGACTATTTAGATGACAAAAACGCTTGGGATTGAGCCGCTCTTTAGCCTTTCCTTTTTTTTTTATATACAAATTTTGCCATTAATTATTATATTATTTACTTCATTATTTTGTTATTGTAATGTCGTTTAAATTGAAATTATTTCTTATATATAACCGCTATACATTGTAAATGTGAGTGAGATCTAGGCTGAGCGCTCTTCATTTCATTAATTCTCACGATAACTGATGCATGCTTGCACTCTGTTGCGACAGGTTAGCTCAAATAGTTATGGCACTTTCTTCAAAAGGCTATTCCACCCTATATTTGTCTCACATAAACCTTTACATCAATACAATCTGTCTGGACTTTAAAATAGACTTTGACCCCTGAGTTTGTTTCGGCGTTTCTTCTCAGGGATAGTCATAGGAAATGCCGACGCCATCTAGTTTAAAAAAGACGTGTAAAAGTGATTGAAAAATCCTAATTGCAAAATAAATAATTTCATTTCATTTCATTTCAATTTCAATTTCATTTCATTTCATTTCAAACCTCTACAGTTCTGACTGTGAATCTCCGTGTCTCGCATGTACAGCGTTTGCAGTATTGGGCTATGTGGGCAACATATCCATGGCTAAGCTTGTGTATGACGTTATCATCTACGTTTATGCTTAGCGTGGGTTGTAGTTGAAGTTCTGATCTATTTTTTTATTGAAAGCGAAATTGAGTATACATATGTAGCGTGACCGTGCGCAGCAATGGAACACCAGGATGCGCCTTAAAGCCGTGTTATTAAATTAATAAGTACCTATTCGAACTTATATACATGAGCGGTGTTAGTATGATAAAATCGTCGCAAGTTTAGTTAGAAAACTCGCTCATGGAAATGGTCTCTAATATTGTAATCAAAGCATTTCATTCGTTTGATGTATTCTTGGAAATATAAATATGTTTTTTATCAACGGCTGCGTTTACGGAGTACAATAAAACATATTTTTTTTACATTTATATCTCTCGGCAAATCGCGCCTGTATTCCCCGAAGGGTTAGGCAGAAGTGTAGTGAATAGGTATATAATATATGTAAATACTATCTTTTCCATGTAATTGACGGCGAACCTATTGCTACGTACTGAGAATTTGAGAAATTCCTAATACATAACATTTTGCCCGACTTGAGAATGGAACCTAGAACCTCATATTCGGCTGCCGCACATGCGGCCACTAGGTCAGCAGAGCAGTCGGTGTTGTAATTATTTAATGTACAATCGGGGGAGTTGACGGTTGAAAACATATAGGTGTTTAAGTAATGAGATTAATTGTTACTTTCCGTTAAATTATGAATTAAACTGTTGTTGAGTATTACTAATAAAGGTCTCCCTTTACTGCATCGTATCGTTTTGGAAATCCAATAGACAGTGTAAGATTTTACAGTGTCAGCAACGCGCAATTCATTTCCCTGGTATAATAAGCGTCAACGGGTTACGTTAATTTACCATCAGGTGGGCCGTATATTTGTTTGTCACGTTAATGGTACAAAAAAACCACAACAAAACAATCCTTCGTACGGATTAATGTGAGACAATGCCCCACTGGACTGCACCGCACACTCAGTACCTGTGTATAGGTAGCCAGTTGACTTGTATTTGCGTATAGTAGTATAGTAGTAAATGCGTTTTTAAACCCAACTAATTGGAGTCAAGACCCACACAGACTGAGGTTCTGACTGCAATGAAATATTTACACTATTACGCGCTAAAACTATCAATGTTTGATTATAATTTTAACTTAACGTTTCAGAGAGACTCAGATTTGTGTTTCAACATAGGTAAACCGGTACGAGCCGAATGTTACACGTGGATTTTTATTTATAAATGACAAGGCAGGGTACTTTATTTTTTTTTATTTTTCGTGATTAAATTAACGTCAAACAAAATGCAGAGTAAACTGAAGTCGGGATTATAATTTTTAAAATAAAATATTTTAAATTACCTTTATAATACAGGCGTGATGCTATGTAATCAAATTCAGTGGTGCCAGCCAATGCTCTTGTAAAGGGTGAAAATGTACTGGTTGCTTTGAGATCGCTAATGGTTGATTTAGGGCTGTCCCAAGTGCTCAATACGAGCTTTATGTTATATACATCAAAGGGCGTTGACCCAATGACATGTTTCTAAACATGACTGTTATTTTGTTGTGAACTTGGACTAGACTGCTGAAAACGGGTTAGGAATCAATTAAAACACAAATTTCGTAAAAAATGTGCGGATCTTGCACTTTAAAATCTTAATTTACAAAATAAACCTACATATCTACCTATTATATATTCCATTTTGTACTATGATATTATGTATATGGGATTATTATCCTCGATAGCTATTCAAAGTAATTCAAAATTTTGTTTGTGATCCAGTCAGGTTGGGCATAAAATGCCCAATTTTGATTACACGAATTAAACATTTTGATTCGTGTAATAAATAATTAAAAATTGGGCACTTAGACAAGGATATTATTAAAGTAAAACAACAGAAATATTATTTTAACAATAATTTAATCAACACGGGAACATATATTCCCCTGTCTAGTAGAACCTCGAGGACATCCATCCCCTGAAAATCCCACATAAGAAGTTTTTGTAAATGCATAATCTAAAACTTCTGGCACTTCTATCACGTCCACTTTCTCAATCCAAACTTCCACTCCACTGGGGTACACCACATGGTAACAATCCGTTGCACTCAATAGTAACACACTAACTAATAATATTGCCAAATATTGCATGCTCACTGACTTCCAAGTAACACCAAAACGGAATGATTCTTGAATAAAGAATGCTGCATTTTAAAGTTTTTATTCGAATATCTCGATTAAGTTTTTTAAAAAGAATCTAAATTCGAGCCAAGCCCCTTCCTTTTTATATTTTTTCCTATAATTTATTATGCGAAGATTTTTTAATAACACTGGTTTTGTTGACGTTTTTTGTATGCGTATGCATATTGTATGAGGACATTAAAAACCGGTATACCAATTTATGATTATAATGATTTCATTATGTTTAAAAAAAAATTGCGATACAAACTCATTCGTTCACACTTGCAGGTAACTTAAGGTCAATATAATATAGTACCTCGGATAATGTAGATTTTTTATGCATGTTTTAAATTATCCGAGGTACTATATTATATTGACCTTAAGTTACCTGCAAGTGTGAACGAATGAGTTTGTATCGCAATTTTTTTTTAAACATAATGAAATCATTATAATCATAAATTGGTATACCGGTTTTTAATGTCCTCATACAATATGCATACGCATACAAAAAACGTCAACAAAACCAGTGTTATTAAAAAATCTTCGCATAATAAATTATAGGAAAAAATATAAAAAGGAAGGGGCTTGGCTCGAATTTAGATTCTTTTTAAAAAACTTAATCGAGATATTCGAATAAAAACTTTAAAATGCAGCATTCTTTATTCAAGAATCATTCCGTTTTGGTGTTACTTGGAAGTCAGTGAGCATGCAATATTTGGCAATATTATTAGTTAGTGTGTTACTATTGAGTGCAACGGATTGTTACCATGTGGTGTACCCCAGTGGAGTGGAAGTTTGGATTGAGAAAGTGGACGTGATAGAAGTGCCAGAAGTTTTAGATTATGCATTTACAAAAACTTCTTATGTGGGATTTTCAGGGGATGGATGTCCTCGAGGTTCTACTAGACAGGGGAATATATGTTCCCGTGTTGATTAAATTATTGTTAAAATAATATTTCTGTTGTTTTACTTTAATAATATCCTTGTCTAAGTGCCCAATTTTTAATTATTTATTACACGAATCAAAATGTTTAATTCGTGTAATCAAAATTGGGCATTTTATGCCCAACCTGACTGGATCACAAACAAAATTTTGAATTACTTTGAATAGCTATCGAGGATAATAATCCCATATACATAATATCATAGTACAAAATGGAATATATAATAGGTAGATATGTAGGTTTATTTTGTAAATTAAGATTTTAAAGTGCAAGATCCGCACATTTTTTACGAAATTTGTGTTTTAATTGATTCCTAACCCGTTTTCAGCAGTCTAGTCCAAGTTCACAACAAAATAACAGTCATGTTTAGAAACATGTCATTGGGTCAACGCCCTTTGATGTATATAACATAAAGCTCGTATTGAGCACTTGGGACAGCCCTAAATCAACCATTAGCGATCTCAAAGCAACCAGTACATTTTCACCCTTTACAAGAGCATTGGCTGGCACCACTGAATTTGATTACATAGCATCACGCCTGTATTATAAAGGTAATTTAAAATATTTTATTTTAAAAATTATAATCCCGACTTCAGTTTACTCTGCATTTTGTTTGACGTTAATTTAATCACGAAAAATAAAAAAAAATAAAGTACCCTGCCTTGTCATTTATAAATAAAAATCCACGTGTAACATTCGGCTCGTACCGGTTTACCTATGTTGAAACACAAATCTGAGTCTCTCTGAAACGTTAAGTTAAAATTATAATCAAACATTGATAGTTTTAGCGCGTAATAGTGTAAATATTTCATTGCAGTCAGAACCTCAGTCTGTGTGGGTCTTGACTCCAATTAGTTGGGTTTAAAAACGCATTTACTACTATACTACTATACGCAAATACAAGTCAACTGGCTACCTATACACAGGTACTGAGTGTGCGGTGCAGTCCAGTGGGGCATTGTCTCACATTAATCCGTACGAAGGATTGTTTTGTTGTGGTTTTTTTGTACCATTAACGTGACAAACAAATATACGGCCCACCTGATGGTAAATTAACGTAACCCGTTGACGCTTATTATACCAGGGAAATGAATTGCGCGTTGCTGACACTGTAAAATCTTACACTGTCTATTGGATTTCCAAAACGATACGATGCAGTAAAGGGAGACCTTTATTAGTAATACTCAACAACAGTTTAATTCATAATTTAACGGAAAGTAACAATTAATCTCATTACTTAAACACCTATATGTTTTCAACCGTCAACTCCCCCGATTGTACATTAAATAATTACAACACCGACTGCTCTGCTGACCTAGTGGCCGCATGTGCGGCAGCCGAATATGAGGTTCTAGGTTCCATTCTCAAGTCGGGCAAAATGTTATGTATTAGGAATTTCTCAAATTCTCAGTACGTAGCAATAGGTTCGCCGTCAATTACATGGAAAAGATAGTATTTACATATATTATATACCTATTCACTACACTTCTGCCTAACCCTTCGGGGAATACAGGCGCGATTTGCCGAGAGATATAAATGTAAAAAAAATATGTTTTATTGTACTCCGTAAACGCAGCCGTTGATAAAAAACATATTTATATTTCCAAGAATACATCAAACGAATGAAATGCTTTGATTACAATATTAGAGACCATTTCCATGAGCGAGTTTTCTAACTAAACTTGCGACGATTTTATCATACTAACACCGCTCATGTATATAAGTTCGAATAGGTACTTATTAATTTAATAACACGGCTTTAAGGCGCATCCTGGTGTTCCATTGCTGCGCACGGTCACGCTACATATGTATACTCAATTTCGCTTTCAATAAAAAAATAGATCAGAACTTCAACTACAACCCACGCTAAGCATAAACGTAGATGATAACGTCATACACAAGCTTAGCCATGGATATGTTGCCCACATAGCCCAATACTGCAAACGCTGTACATGCGAGACACGGAGATTCACAGTCAGAACTGTAGAGGTTTGAAATGAAATGAAATGAAATTGAAATTGAAATGAAATGAAATGAAATTATTTATTTTGCAATTAGGATTTTTCAATCACTTTTACACGTCTTTTTTAAACTAGATGGCGTCGGCATTTCCTATGACTATCCCTGAGAAGAAACGCCGAAACAAACTCAGGGGTCAAAGTCTATTTTAAAGTCCAGACAGATTGTATTGATGTAAAGGTTTATGTGATCTTAGTAAGTAGTAGGTCCCGTTTTTACCCTTTGGGTACGGAACCCTAAAAAGGTATTTATTGGAGTTTTTCATAGTATGTTGAGACAGTTTCCTATTAAGGAGGAAAGATAAGCTAGGCACGAAGACTGTGAAGGAGCTGTCTAGCCACAGCTACTACTACACTAGCACCAGACGTACTCTTACATATCACCTTACGTATTGCAACTTAAAGAGGTTCTTTACAAGAGTACAAGCCGTTTTGATTTGATTATAATATATTATAGCCTCTGTCAAAAAGAGAGGTATAATTATCTTTCGGTCTTTTTAACTTCAAGTTAAATATTTTCCGCGCCATTTGCCATCATCAGACTCTCACGATTAGTAGTAGGGTCTATTATGCGAATATATTTAAAATAATTCACTCAAGTTCACCTCGTTCCATTGACAACGTTCGCTAAAAAGTTTTTCCGCTTTTCAGAGATAGGCTTCCCAAAGTACGCATCATACACTACGGGTGTCTGCTGTCCCATCCCAGGTGTCCTTTGTACCGTCCTAGGTGCCCCTTCTGTTATCCCAGAGACTCCTTGTGACAGTCCAGGAGCGTCTTGTGGCATTCTAGGGGCCTCTTGTGAAATTCCAGGTGCCTGTTGTGAGATTCCAGGAGTCTCTAGTGACATCTCAGGCAGAGAAGGTGACCCAGGCGCCTCTTGTGCGAACATAGGTATCCCTTGCACCATCCCGGGTACCACTTGTGGCGTTTCACGCACTCCTGCGAACAAAGGCATTTCTTGAGACATCCCTGGAGCTCCTTGTGAAAACGTAGACATATCTTGTGATACTTTGGGCGCCTCTTGTGGGAACATAGGCATTTCTTGTGGAATCCCGAGCGCTTCTTGTGGGAACATAGGTATATCCTGTGACTTCACAGGCACCCCTTGTGGGAACATAAGCATGTCTTGTGACTTCCCAGGCGCTATCTGTGGGATCATGGGCATACCTTGAGACTTCCCAGGCGCTCCCTGTGGGACCATAGGTATGTTTTGTGACTTCTCAGGCGCACCTTGTGATAATCCAGGTGTCTCTTGTGTTATCACTGACTCGAATATCACAAACAAAAATAACAGCATCTTCCAATCCATGGCTGATGGAATTTAAGGTACTTGCTCTATACAATTGATATTATCAGTTTCCACAAGACCACAATTCAGTAGATGTCTTATATATTTTCCTTAATTTTTTTTTTATGACGCTACTTGTACCGAGTAGCCACACTTATCGTTTCTAAAATCACTCAAAAGTCTTAGTGTGGATTTGATTGGTATTTATAACGTTTTCGATTTCTTTGTTCGCCTTGTAATTTAAGGGCTGTAATTTTATAATGAGCAGTATAATGAAGTGCTTTGATTATAAACTGTGCGTTTCATATCGACCTTCTGTTGGAATTTATCTGGAATAATTCAATGTACATATTTATGTTAAACGTTTTAACACTAATTATTTTAATAAATAGCTTACGATGTTATGATTTTACGTGCAAGAGGCTGACTTTAAATTGTTTTTTTAGTGGAATCGAATGATAAATGTGTATCTACACGCTAGTGTAGAATATTTATATTAAGTCGAAAAGTTGGATTTTGGTCCGTCTGGATATTTTTCAGTTCGTTTTCTTTAATTGTTTTCGTGAAAAAACACGATTGTTCAAATGGTCAATTATTTAAAGTTCTTTGTGGTATGGCTCCACAAAGAACCAGGGGATCACAATTCTCTATTCCCTAGCAGATTGTTATAACAAAAAATAGAAACAAATTTATTTACTGATGACGTTTAGGTGGCTTTCCTCTGTATCACCGGCTAGATATTCTGTGTGGCTATAGAACAAGAGTATCGAGGCTAAATTATTTGTTGGAGCTGAAATTTCTCGTTTGCCGTAATATTACGATTTACGACCAATTTTCGAGAAGCCATAACATATAATAAATTGCCTTCTAACCTAATGCTAGGTAGTTGCCGGCTACCAAGTACCGAGCTCGAGATTTTGGTTTGATTCTTTGGTTGAACAGTGTTGTAACAGCGAAAGACCGGACTCCTACCGGTTAAACTCACCACGGTGATCCGCCTCGACACCATTTGGTGGGCCTCGGGAACTCTTAGAAGACCGCACTGAAGCCCACCACGGTGTCCTGCCGAACGGCACTTCCCGGAGGGGGTGACTGTAAAGAGGCCACCCCCTCGTGCACGTCCCGGGGGAGACTGTAGAGAGGTCCCCCCGTTACCCTCGCTGGGTGCTGTGTGCACGGCGACACGAGACCACACCGTATCGCCGTCTTCTTGGGGGTCGCTAGACGAGAGCGCTAGCAGAGTCCCTAAGGTGTGTCCCTAAGGTGTGTTAGGCAGGGGGTTGCGGCGTGTTGCGCCGGGGCGGTTGCTCCCCGGCGCCTCCTCCTACGTCGAGCGGGATCGGCCCTCTGCTGATCCCGCTCAGCGGCCTCCTTCTGGAGCATGAATGCTTCACAGAAGGAGACCACTGCCCTCCAGTTTTCCGATTCTGATAAACCCATACCTACTGATTCCATTTTATCATTCGTATAAATAACTCTAAAAATAAGAATATTAATCGCAGGCTCGCGTGGCGCACAGTGTAACACGCGAGCTCTAGACATTATACCTATGTAGAACAACATTATTACGGATTTGTTAATTTTTTGTGATAGGCCAACGTTCGACTGTGTATATTTCCTGTAATTATAGTAATTATCTTATAATAAGTTGAATGTGTCTATAAATTTTCTTGATATGTATGCCGCAACATGAATCTCCCAAAATTATGAAAGGTATGCATGTAAGGAATGCATAACTTAGGTGGCCTTGTCAGATTTGTGGGGTTTTTGATGTGAGATTACATCATCGTATTTTGAAAACTGGCTTTCTGATTGACCACAATGAAT
Source organism: Shargacucullia verbasci (assembly GCA_947562105.1). Taxonomy (NCBI): domain Eukaryota; kingdom Metazoa; phylum Arthropoda; class Insecta; order Lepidoptera; family Noctuidae; genus Shargacucullia; species Shargacucullia verbasci. The sequence continues at coordinate 16,288,921 of OX387280.1, forward strand.
GGTAGAACAGAATATAGTCATAAATATTTACTTAGAAAACAGAGTGACGGTTGCAATGTTGTATGGCAATGAGCAATCTGATCTGGCCCTATTACCTATATTGTTCGATTAGAAATCTCTATACATTAACTAATAATTAATATAACATCACGCCTGCATTCCCGGAAGGGTACGGCTGGGGTGTTATGTCATATGTCACATTTCTAGTTACATAGATAATGAAATACATCGGCAAAATGAAGGTGTAAAATAGGACAACTTTGGCTAACATTTTGGGAAATATTAGCGTGATGCTATGTTACGTATTTTTTATTTGTTTTTTTTTTGTAATCTTTGCCCCACTTGTATTTCTCCTGTGTCGTGGGTACAGTTTACAAACATACATGTCACATACACACACACAACCAGACCCGATACAACTATCTGTAGTTCATACAAATATTTGTTCCGTGCGGGAATCGAACCCGCGGACATAGTAATACAGATACTTACAAACAATATTTGATTGTAAACGTAGGGTATGAAAGCCGACGTCATTACCGCCACGGTAAGAAGTCAGCTCGCAGCTACATGTGTTGGGGTCGATGACACTTGCGCAGGGTTGTCAAACAATAAAACAAATCCACATCATCGAAAATATTTGCATTATTTATGAAGACTGGTACTTATCAGATTTAATCTAGACAGAGAGGAGTGGGTAGAAGCAAGCAGGCTTTTGCAATACAATATGGGCTTAACAGTATGACTGCCTTCATTGACAATAATACATTTTATTGCATATATTTGTGAAAATCTTGTTGCAAGGTTATAACCAAAAATTTTAGGTTTTTATTTGAGGCCATGAGAATCATAGTGACAATATTGAGTTTATGATTTCTTACAAATAAAATTCATCATTTTGGTTTGTACTAAAATGGTTTCTCCAGGGTAGCCTAAAAGTGATTCAATAAATATTCATTCAGTAGATACTGTAATAAACTAAGAAATCACAAAGTCTATTGTAAAAAAAATATAGTTATAGCCACTATGGTTCTCATGGCCTCATTTTTCAATATTACATTTAAATATTTATGAAATTGTCTAAGATATATTTTTTTATATTAACAAAATTCCATTAAGTCAAAGGAAAATGATAATCAAATAATAACACCAAATATTTAAGTCAACTTCTCATTCATAGAATCTTAAGTCAAGTAGAGACATTTGCTTAAAAAATGTTAAATAGTTTGCGTATGTTTAAAACGTCTTTATTCCTCGAATAGGATATAATTTTAGACATGTACTTCTGTACATTTCAAGTTCAGAAATGATGGTCCCACTTATTAATAATCCTGTTTTTCTAAGTAATCGAGTGTGATTGGTTTCTGCGCTGGTTTATACAAAGATGGTGACGACATTAATTGAAACTATATTCAGGTTATTGCGTTAGTCGTTACGTTCACCAAAAATTTTCGAATTTAATTCAAGGCGGTTTTATTTTTTACTTTTACCATTTAAACCACTTCCCTAGGCAAGTTCACTAGGTCGTTCACCTAGACCAGAGGTTCCCAGACTTTTTTTCTCATAGACCACTTTCAAACTTTAGCTGGTTCCGGTGGACCCCCAGTAATTACATTTCTAACATATTGTAAATTGAATTGTAAACCCCCATTTTTTGTCACGCCAACGTAGATCCCCGTCGAGTCTCCCGTGGACCCCTGGGGGTCCACCTGGACCACTTTGGGAACTAATGACCTAGACGGACTGAAATAATTTGAATTTACTTACATTTGTAAAATATAAACAACTTAATTTGTCATTTTAAAGAATTTTGATTGACTAGTAGCGATCATATTTGAATTTTTTACCCTTATGTCGTCACCACTGTATTTTCCGCGGAAAGGCGAAAAGTTTAAATTATATACTTCATACGTACATATTCCCCAGATAAGTGACCAAAGATAGTATAACCTAGAAAAAATATATACCTAGTATAGTGTATATGTACCAAGAAAAAAACGGTACGTCTCACTTTGTTCATGTCATTCATAGAAGAATTTATATGTATTATATACTGCCTTTTTTTGACAAAATTACCAAAAATAACCAAAATTATAATTTGTACCTGTGACAAGTTTGTTTGGAATGATGATTTATGTGTCAATTATTAAAAAGATAATAATGATATCTCCATTACAGTAAAAATATCGATAATAACAGTGCCGGGCGTGAAAAACAAAGAAATCGCTTTTATATAACTATCTTCAGCCCGCGGCTTCGCCCGCGTTATTTACGAATCCGTACATTTTCCCGGGATAAAAAGTAGCCTATGTGAGGTTCGAGACTATATCTATCTATCTCTATGCCAAATTTAATTTAGATCCGTTCAGCCGTTCTGGCGTGAAAGAGTAACAAAGATCCATCCATCCATCCTCACAAACTTTCGCATTTATAATATTTATATATATATAATATTCCTGTGGTCTATTAAAGAATTTATAATGTTCATTTCACTACAAACCAATTCTAAGAACACAACAAATAGATACGGCTATGCAACAGAAACGTTGAAAGTTTTCCTCAACAGTTTTCCACTCTGGTGACCCTACATCCACCGACATCCAGGAAGCGAGGAAACGTCGGATTTTTCCGACGCTCGTCGGATCGACTTATAACGATATTGAATGGAATGTGCCGTATAACTTTATGTGGGGATTGCTCGTGTGAATATTTTGTTCTAGACCGCGTAGTTAGGTTTGGTTTTGAATTTTTCGGTAGTTGTTTGGCTTAGTTTTTTTTTAACTTTTTTTTATCATAACGTGAGTTCATGGACTTATATATAACATAACATGGCATTACGCCTGTATTCCCTGAAGGGTTAGGCAGAGGTGTACTATTGTACACCCATATTTCGCTGATGCCGTTATCAAGTCCCATGTAATAGGGGCGAGCCTATTGCTATTTACCGCGCACAGTTCCAGACTCCATGTGACTACTGAGAATCTCCATACAGATAAACCCAATAACACTTTGCCCGACCTGGGAGTCGAACCCAGGACCTCACGCTTAACAGTCGCGCACGACCAATAAGGCAATCTGTTCAAGATAAATTTATATATATCTACAAATATACATATCCGGCCAACATTATTAGTTTGGTTAGAGACGCTTCGTGTTAACCGTCGGTTAGGCGTCGTTATACGCACGTGCGTACTAAGGACCCCTACATACACATACATAGTGCAGTTAAGTTATATTACATACTAGTAATAACGCTGTACATGGAATAAGAAAAGTTATCTGTGACGTAACAATTAATCGGTTTATCAAAATATGGCTAATTAATTTTGGGGTCAAAGGACCAAAAAGTCCCTCCGTCCTTGCCAGTCTGTTTCCTAATAGCTATGACCCTGGAGTTTTTAAATCTCGAGTAAATAGGTTACTTCTAAGCAAGCGTGCGTCATCATTGACCGCATCTTTGCTTAACATCAGGTGAGATGACAGAACATCTTGGCAAACGTGAGCTTTGCGTTGTGTCAAAGTAAAAGTATTCACTTTCGTCACCGTCCAGTTCACTTGATCGACGACGATTTGACGATACGGTTGGCGCAGTGGCTAAGCTATTAGCTTTCTGCGCTAGGTGTCGCGGGTTAGATTCCCGCACGGAACAAATATTTGTATGATCTACAAATAGTTATATTTTTGGGTCTGGTTGTGTATACATGTGACTTATATGTTTGTAAACTGTACCCACGATACAGGAGAAATCCGAGGGGGGCAAGGTTTAAGAAAAAAGGAACACAGTTTTAACCCAATTAAAAACCTGCTTCTTATATGAAGAGCCATTATTTCTCTGACACTGTTCCTGACGCGTCCTTTCGTTCCGACTCGTGCGTAGCAACGCGATCCGATACGGAACCATCCATGCGTATACAACAAAAGAATTTGAAAATGTCACGCATTTGTTATGAAAGAGTTATTAGTTATGTGTGTGTAAATGTATTGCTTATTGTGTTAAAAGCTTACTGTTATGTTGCGACGATGAAAAGAAAACAAAATTTCGGCACGTTTGTTGACCATTTATAGCCATATCAGTGACAAAAAAAGAAAGGTACTTATATAATACAAAGCATCTATGCATAGATATTTTTTATCTTATAAATATAATAAAAACTTGCTATATTATATTTAGTTAGATTTAATGATACAGTTTTCATCTGCCTAGCCTTTTCAACTATGTTGGCAACGGATTCCGGTTTAATCAGATCCAGCTAAACATCAATATTTTTTTCGGACACCAAGGACCAACTTCATAACATACTTTCAAAAGACCAACTTTATAACATACTTTGGTGGTGAGGTGTAGAGGTCTCATTGTCTGAGGAATGGCCTGCCATGCTTATACTTGAACCAGATTGGTTCCCTCAACAATCAAGGAAAGTTATAATAGAATATCGTAACATTATCAACTAGTAATTAACTAGGAACAATTTTTTTTCGATATTTAATTGCATAGTTACCAAAATATTATCAACATATAACACAGACCGTACAAATGTAAGCATACAATTACTTCAAACACCGCCGCCCCTAGATAAGTAGACAAGGTACAAGATCCCGTATAAATATTGTCAATATTCGAGCATCGCTAGTGAATTCTGATGTGACGTAGTAACAAGATATTCACTACTTCCGCGTATCGCAATATCCGGTTCCCGTAGTTCCTATGAATACCTTAAGGTATAAAGGTATTTTTAGTTGATAGAGGAATCTAAAGGGGTTTGATTTTTTTTTATAATTTGCTGGTTTATCTGAACTGAATTATAGCCTGCTTCATTGGTCTATTGGTCGCGACTGCTAAGCGTGAGGTCTTGGTTTCGATTCCCGGGTCTGACAAAGTATTACTGGGCCTTTCTGTATGGAAATTCTCAGTAGCAGCACAGAGTCTGGAACTATGCCGAGTTTATTGCAATAGGTTCGCCCACTCTTATATGGCACTTAATAACGGCATCGGCGAAATATGGGTGTACAATATCGGCGAAATGTATGCAAATGTACAACAGTAGGTACGCTATTTATCTATACATATAAATAAAATTGGAGTGTCTGTTTGTAATATTGAAATAACCGTTTTTTACTACATGCTATGAATATTTATATACACCAAAATAACATTTTTTCAATTTTTGTCTGTCTGTCTCTTTGTATAGGCTAATCTCTGAAATGGCTGGACCGATTTTGACTTGACCGAGACTTTTATTGGCAGGTAGCTGATGTAATAAGGAGTGACTTAGGCTACTTTTATTTTAGAAAAATTCTTTTATTTTAGAAAAAAATAGGGTTAAGTGCATTTGGTCTCACTAAAAAATACATTGTTAAGTTCCGACATCCACGCGAACGAAGTCGCGGGCACAGCTAGTTTTCAATAAATTAAGTAGAATATATATTTCTATCCCACAAACAGAAGCTTCACAAGAACACTTCATATTACAAATCACAAGAACACTTCATATTACAAATCATCGAAATATCTCTAGAAATTGCCACAATTCTAAGTAATCCGTTTCTCAACCAACCCTCCATAACTTATGCTTTAACACGAAAATCCATGCTCACCAAACCGCCAACGATCCCCAGCATCCTATAACATCACACTTATCATCCCCAGAGAGAAAGGGACAACACTATCCCTCAGTATCTTCATCCCTATCTCCCGCTGAACAATGATCTCTGTTTCATTTCTATCAAAAAGGATTAATATTCCATCAGAAGCACTTTCAGTAGAAATGCAATATCTCAGGCGTCGACAAACAATCGAAGAAGTTATGAGAAACGACTCAGCCGTCAAAGTGATAAGGATCTTGTTATTAAATTGAAAAACGTTGGACGAGTTCAAGTTGCTAGGATAGGTCGGGTCCAGACTAGGTAATTGGTGGAGACAGTGACTGTCTTAATGTTAAAGTCAAGAAATAAATCAAAGTCAAAGTCAAATATTTTTATTATATTTACAGGTGCTTTTAAAACGCTATGATTCTAGTTACACGGTTCCAGAAGTAGGTCAGTTCTATGGACACGCTTTAAAAAAATGATTATCACTTCGCTTCTACATTTTTTTCTGTTATTGAAAAATGTTGTTGCGTTTGGATATAAAATATATAAAGACAATATTTATGTAGATTTCGTTAAATAAACATATAATATAGCATCGCGCCTGTATCCCCCAACCCATTACCACCTAACCCGACTCGGGAATCGAACCCATTGTCACGCTTGCGACAATAGACCAATGAGCCAATTTCGACATTTCGACAAGTACTAAATTCGCATTTTAACATAACATAGCATCACGCCTGTATTCCCTGAAGGGTTAGGCAGAGGAGTACTATGTACACCCACATTTCGCTGATGCTGTTATTGAGTCCCATGTAATAGGGGGCTTGTTGCCATCTATCGGGCACAGTTCCAGACTCCGTGCTGCTATTGAGAATTTCCATACAGAAAAACCCCAATATCATTTTGCCCGACCCCGGGAATCGAACCCAGGACCTCACGCTACTATTATGACTAGATCAATGAGGCGGTCAAAATAAATAATTACTTGTAGCTAGCGAAATTTTGCATTGACTGGTGGCGTCTGAACTCGCTCTTATCGACGAAAGAGTCGAAGACATCTGAAGAGGTACTGGAAAGAAATGTTCATTATTGGCGCGAGTGCGTGACTGTTTGCATGGAGTATAGTTCTAGAGCCGGAAGAAAAATAATTCCATTGAGTGCACGTGTTACACATTAAGCTTACAATGTAATATTTTTGTTATTTTGTAGCATAAGGGACTAAGTTACAAAGTGGAAATCAGAAATGGGGCAATTTGACTTTCATTTATCAACGTGATCGTAATGATTTGGAGAATTACTTACTTGCACATTATGGCACGATTGGCGCTGTGGTTGACTGATTGCTGTGCTGCGTGTCGCGGGTTCGATTCCCGCATGGAACAAATATTTATATAACCTACAGATAAGTAGTTGTTCCGGGTTTGGATGTTCGTGTATGTGAATATGTGTGTTTGTAAACGCACCCACGATATAGGATTATTCCTAGTGTGGGGCAGAGTCTGATTCTCTCTCTCTCTCTCTTCAATTTAAGTGCTAGCCATTTGTCGGTGTAGCATTTTTCATTTTGTTCTGTTCAAGGCTAGCTCCTTCATTTCTCTATACCTACATCACTGCATTTGCCGTCTCTTCAAGTTCGTCTACATACTTTATTCTTGGCCGTCCTCTCTTTCGTTTCGTATTTTTGAGGTATGTAAATTTGTGCGCAAATATCCAGAATTATACACCAAAAGGGAAGATATACAGGTTAGAATGACATTAAGGCATAAGACTAGACTAAACTTACCAAGTTCGCGACTAAACATGCACTCCTCTAGTACTTTAGTCACATCTATAAGAATATATAATAAATTACCAGAAACCATAAGAAGTATACTTGAATATAATATTTTTATTAATAAATTAAAAACCTATCTATTAAATAAAAGTATCCAATTATATTATATAATAATTATACTAAATTTAATTTAAATAACAATAGCTAGATAATAATAAATAACGTGATAGCAAATATTTCATTATTATTTCATCATTATTCATAAAATTAACCTTGATTAAAAGCTATGTATAATATCATACCGGACGTAGATTTAGGCACTTGTAAATACTTTACTAATAAATATAAAACTAATAAACAAATAGCAATATTATAAACTTTAATAATTCAATATAAACAATTTAATAGTTATTGGAAAGTCTGGCTATCTTTATAATTTAATCGGCAAGTTATTGAAGTAACTAGTTTGCTAGATTAACTCTTAATACGACGGTCTTGTGGTAAGTAATTTGTTTGAATAAATTGCTGATCTTGCCTAGGAGTGGTGCTAGAGCTCTTGGCGTCTTCATCTTGTAAAATATGAGTGGGTTTAAACTCTACCGTAAGTGAGTTTTTAATATAGTCCTAGGACTAATGAATGTAGATTTTCAACTTTAATAATATGCAGATAAGATAATGATTAAGGTATATTAATAATAATTAATAATTATAACCAATAATACTAGTGATTACATAATATATAAAAAAATATTTAATGTAATAACACGATTTGAAAGCCTATTTTATTTTCATGTGACTTTGAAGGCAATCCTCGTGTGATTTGAAGAAATATTTTGGTCCCAGTTTTCCGCCAACGGCATGCATTTTCACAGTTAATGTGTGTCGCCCACATAAACTCTTGGGTCCTTGTCTACGGAGACACACCACTCTTCTACTTGAGGTATAAGCTAGCTGTGAACTTTGTGAACTTGTGGAGCTCGTCATTGCTTCGTTCGAAAGATAACGACTAAACTTAATTCCAATCTAAAAACCAACAATCATACATAATGTTCTATTGAACGAACCTTTTGGGCCACAGTTTCGTGTGATTTAGGAATCCGAATGGTTGGTCCCTTATTCGTTTTTATCGACAGAGCCTATCCTCAATTCGAGAGCATATGTAAATACGCTACCATCTGCTCCAGTGTATTGTTTCTGTATAAAATATGTGGACAAGCCCAAAGGACTTTGTCTTTGAAAGCGAATGGGTGAACAGGATTTTCTGATTGTGGATTTTTAATATTGGGATTTCAACGGGGAATCTTCTTATATATATATAAAGCAAAGGTATATTAAGGTCAAGGTTGACTGGTGGAGAATGCCTCATGCATTAAAGCCAGAAACATAAACTGTTTGCAGTGCCCATGTCGTATTGTTGCGCGCGCTTATTCCCCGGTACCTCGAACCCTCGCAGCACTTAACGAACTCTTGGATTCTAATCCAAATTACGATCTGTTTGTGGATGAATGGCCGAAGATTTTGTCAGTATGTGTGCAGTATAGCGAGAGGGATTCATGAATGTATTTCTATTATTATAATTTCTTATCTTGTGTTGTCACTTTAATTACTGTAGGTCTCAGATCGTTGTCATTAAAGTAAAATATAAATAAATAAATTATTTCTGGACTATGTAACACTAATGTAGGTACATGAGTGTCACATAGTCAATAGTCTCGCAATAGAAAGCATAAACTTTTCGCAGTGCCTTCACGCCGCACTATCGCGCGTGCTAAGTCACCAATACCTCGCACTCTCACCACACTCAATGATCTCTTGAATTCTAATCCAAGTTACGATCTGTTTGCGGATGAATGGTCGAAGATCTTGTCAGTGTGTCTGAAGTATTGTGAGAGGGACTTATAAATGTTTTCTTTTTTTGATGTTGTTCTGTTATTTTTCTATTATGTAGCTTTAATTATTGTAATTGGTCCCAGGCTATTGTAATTCAAGTAAAAATAAATAAATAAGAGAAGAATACCATCACGCCTGTATCATACACCCACATTTTAGCGATACCATAATCGACGGCACGGTTGGTGCAGTGGTTGAGAGATCGATAGCTGCGCTAGGTGTCGTGGGTTCGATTCCCGCACGGAAAAAATATTTGTGTGATGTGTAGATGTTTCGGCAGCCTAATTACGTAAAAAAGCGACAGCCACGCGACTACAATCTCACTGTCAGCCAACAACAACAACAACTTCTGTCAAACGTCATTTTTGTGTCATATAATGTATTGGCTGACAGTGAGATTGCTGTCGCGTGGCTGTCGCGTTACTGTCGCTTTTTTACATAATTCGATTGCCGGTCTGGGTATTTTTGTATGTGAATATACGTGTTTGTAAACGCACCCACGATACAGAAATTATTCCTAGGGAGGGTAATCGTTAAAAAAAAAACAACAATAAAACATAATAAATTCTCATGTAATATTGGCAAACGTATTGCCATGTACCGGGCGCATTTCCAAACTCCGTGCTGCTACTGACAATTTTCATACAGAAAGCCTCAATAACATTTTATCTGACCTGGAAATCGAACCAAGGAACTTACGCTCCACAGTCGCGCTTGCCATTACACCAATAAGTCAATCATATCAGTCATAAAATTAGAAATTAAAAATTATTTTATTAACTTAATTAAGTTCAGGAATTGAGTTTGTAAGCTTTTGTTAAAGCTTTTTAAAGTGGCACAAGTTTATCTATTGCTCGTAGGTGTACCCCTCTTTTGCGACAGGTCAGCTCAAATAGTTATGGCACCTTCTTCAAAAGGGCTATTCCACCATATATTTGACTCAGATAAATCCTTACATCATTACAATCTGTCTGGACCTTAAAATAGACCTTGACCCCTGAGTTTGGGTTTTTCGGCGTTTCTTCTCAGGGATAGTCATAGGAAATGCCGACGCCATCTAGTTTAAAAAAGACGTGTATAAGTGATTGAAAAATCCTAATTGCAAGTCAATAGTTATATAGTAGTCCTTGTATGTAATGTAATATTGCATTGTAAGAGTATTTTCTATTTTATTTTGTTATTATAAATTGCTTCAACTCATTGTAAACCAATATTTTTAAAAGAGTATCCATGGAGTTTCTTGCCGGTCTCTTCTCCGTAGGACCCACCCACTTTGGAACCGTGCGCCTAGATTCATAACGTTTTAAAAGTGCCTGCAAAGGCCCATTTGAAATAAAAACTTTGACTTTGACTTTGAATCATTTCGTTTCGTTTCATTTCATAGATCACAACAGCTTTTCCCTGGGTTTGTTTGAATGGGGAAGTATGCTCCAACAGAATACCGGTATAGGTTTTAAAGTTATAGGAACATTGTGTTGCTAGACTGGAGGACCGATACTTAACTGCAAAGCGTGTCTCCCGTGACTCTAGCATTACATGTATGTTATGGGAACACCGTGTGGTTTTAGCCGGTGAGAGTCATCGATATCACCCATCACCTCCACGGCGGCGGGAATGAACAATGCCTGTCCACACGAAAAGAAAGGTATTGTGCTTTAAGCGAAAAATACCTCTAACCTCGTTTGCGGTATTTCCAGACAAATACGACCTTCAAACCTTCAAGAAATGAGCGTACTCCTTTTTAAAAGGCCGGCAATGCACTTGTGACTCCTCCGGTGTTGCGGGTGTCCATGGGCGACGTTAATCGCTTACCATCAGGCGATCCGTCTGTTCGTTAGCCGCATATGCCATAAAAAAAAACCATTGGTGTCGCGAATGTTCGCGAGCAGCGGTGATCAGATGATGGGATCACTAGCCTAATTTATCATTAAAAAAATATCATCATCATCAGCCAGAAGACGTCCACTGCTGAACGAAGGCCTGCCTCAAGGGGGGGTTTGCCATAATCCCCACGCTTGGCAGGCGGCTTGGGGATCGCAGTGGGTCACCGATTAGTGAGAGGACGCTGATGCCCGTCCTCCGGTGTCTGGCCGCAGTTTTAAGACATGCCCGGGTCAAAAAAATATACTATATAAAAATATTGAGCTTGGCTTTATCACATATGAGCACCAAGTTATATGTATTAAAGACGTGCAGTTTGCAAGTCTCTAAGTTTGATGGATGCGCGTCATTATCAGCTGACGTCAGTCACATCCGCCACTTACTAATTACTGCTCGAGTCTAGTTACTGATAGTCGATTAGTAATCGATACTGTTGACAATTTGCTGTGCACATAGGGAATATTTTGTGCTTTAGATGCTTAAAATACCAAAACTTACCAGCAAAATTCGAAAAGAACCAAAATTCGAAGACTCGATAACACTTTGTCCGACCCGAGGAAATAAATAAATAAATAAACATTCGTAGTACATTTCGTAATAACAGTACAGGAAAATTCAAAATATTTTTTTTTAAATATTACCAAGTATTTTAAAAAATAATTTATAAACGTAAACATTGTATCACGCTAGATTTCACCGAATGATTAATTATTACGTGGGACATGATAACTGCAATAGTACAATACAAATAGTACACCTCTGCCGGACATCCCGGAATACAAGCGTGATGCTATGATGCTAAATTGAATGTTGCAAAGCCACGCCTCATCACACAATAACCATAATAAAACAGAGCAGTTCGTAACTCTTGTTGAAAGAACTCGTTTTCTTCCACATTAATCTATCGAGCACTGTTCTCAGTTGTTTATTTCGCGACTCAATTAAGAGAATCACTATCGCCTTATCAGATAATCTATCCGGCCTTCCCAGAAGTTTTTATCGCGTAGGTTGCGCTGAGTTACTGGCTGGAGGAGATTTAAACTTTCTTTTCAGTAGCTACGAGCTATAATTTAAAAATCGGTTGAGTCTGCGTTTTCAATTTAGTATGCGTTGTTTTAGCTCCTATTTATTGACTTTTTTATTAATAAGGAATGATCTATTTTTTTCTCACTACAATTATTTTATTAAGTCCCATCAAAAACTCCGACACTTTCTAACAGAGAAACCTGACAATCGAACTTCAGAACTCACATTCAGCAACCGCATTTGATACTGTTGAAAACAAAACGATTTTAATCATGTTAATCTTTAAATACTTCAAAAACGTAAGGCTGGTGCGGTTAGCCTTTCCATGTCATGTCATTTTTTACAAGAATATCCATGGAGTCAGCGGCGTACAGAGTTTTTAGACAGGGTAGGCAGAAAATTTTCAAGGCTTACTTACCAATATAACTGCATGTTGGTTCGTCGTCTTGTCGATTAAATAATGATGTATGTGATTTGCCACCTCAAATATCTTATAATAAATATTTATCTACGTTATGTAGGGTAAGCAGTGTCTTTTTGTCTTTATGCACCGCACGCCACTGCATGGAGTTTTTTACTGTTATCTTCTACTAATATGTGCTTGCAAAGGCCCAGTTGAAATAAAAAAAACTTTGAAGACAATATAAGACCTAGTATGCAGTTTTTCATATTTTCCCTTCATTAGACTAATCAGGCAATATTATTACATTACCTCATAAAATAGTTTCAGTTGAGCCAATGGTTGAGAGATCGACTGTTGTGCTACGTGTCGCGGGTTCATTGCCCCACGGAACAAATATTTGTATGATTTACCGATAGTTGTTTCGAGTCTGGGTGTTTGGGTATGTGAATACTCGTATATTATGTTTACATACACATATAATATATGTGAACACACAAAAAACAACACATAAAAAAAAGTACCAAGTCCTACATTCATTTTCATTACCAGTCTATGTATGCGTTCGCGTTCGCAATTTTTTACAGTATATATACTTAATTCTACAAATAAATAAATAATTCTAATACTGTAATAAAATTGCGAATGCGATATTTTTCTGATCACGCACGCAAACACAATTTAAAGTTTTTCCGTATAATTTTTTTGGGTTTCTTGGGAATTCCTTTATGCCTCTTTTCACCTGGGTGTCTTTGAAACTATTCATTAAATTATGGGGAACGAGGTTTCCTATTTCGGTTTACGGCGACATTTCTCAATGATTATATCCCAACATAACAAAGCATTACGCCGGTACCCCCAAAGGGTTAGTCACAGGTGAATTTTTATACACCCACATTTCGCCGATGGCGTTATGGAGTCCCATGTAATGAGGAGCGAGCATATTGCCATCAACTGAGTACAGTTCCAAACTGCTACTGAGGATTTCTTTACAGAAAAACACAATAACACTTTGCCTGACCCGAGAATTGAACCCAGGACCTCACGCTCAGCAGCTGCTCTTGCGATCACTTGACCAGTGCGGCACTCCATTATATAATATATCCTATTAAGTATATAATTGCCTCATTGTTCTAGTAATAATTAGCCATAAGAAATACTTATTTACCACAGGGTTTAATAACAGCATCGGCACAATGTGGGTGTACCAAAGTACATCACTGCTTAGTCTTCGGGGTGTTATATTATGTAAAGTAAACTTTATAGCTTACTAGCTTCCACCCGCGGCTTCGGCCGCGTGGTTTACGAACCCGTACATTTTTCCGGGATAAAAAGTAGCCTATGTGCTATTCCAGACTATAATCTATCTCTGTGCCAAATTTCATCCGGATCGTTTCAGCCGTTCTGCCGTGAAAGAGTAACAAAGATCCATCCATCCTCACAAAATTTCACATTTATAATATTAGTAGGATGATTGAGTAGGTACAGTTGCTATACATATTGTGATAGTGTTGCATCAATCAGCCCATTTTGGGCGTACAATAATTATAAGATTTAAGTAATCTTGGAAGAAGGAAAACCAAATCTAGAAAAGTAGTAACAATTACAAATACTTATTTTAAAATTCCAAAAAAAATCTTTAATTTTTTAGAAACATTTTTCTGTAAGACATTTTTTAAATTGTACTTACTCTAAATAATCTTAAGGGTAATTTCTGTTATAGTATGGGATATTTTATAATTAACCTTTAACACATGTGTTAAAGTTGTATGTGTTATTATCATCCCATACAATATAGTGTAAATTGGGGACAGTACAGCAACGGTATCAGGTTTGTAAAAATCGGTCAAGGTCGAGTGTCTTTCAGGATAATTCTACAGTTTGAGCGATGAACGAAAGCGGTTTTATTAAATACAGGATGACTTTCTCATTCATCATTCTTAATTGCATTGTATAAAATTCAATAATAAGGTACAGGCGATAGGCTGGTAAACGTTTACATATAGTCCAAATAGGTAATAATATCATATCGGCACTTCAGCGACCACTGCTGAACATAGGCTTCCTGATTGACCATTTTTGGGCTCTTTGGTACATTCTTTTTAGTTTTCTGTAATTTTGTGTATGTCTCTTTTCAGCTGTGTGTCTTTGAAACTATTAATTAAATTATGGGGAACGAGGTATCCTATTTCGGTTTACGTTGACAGTTTTCCAATGATTATATCCTAACATAACGTACTATCACACCTGTATTACCTAAAGTGTTAAGCAGAGGTGTACTAGTACACCCACATTTCGCTGATGCTATTGAGTCCCATGTAACAGGGGGCGAGCCTAGTCCCATCCATCGGGCACAGTTCAAACTTCATGTTGCTACTGAGAATTTCGATACAGGAAAACTCATAAAACTTTGCCTGAACCGGTCATCAAACCCAGGACCTCACGTTCTGTAGTCTCGCTTGCGACCACTAGATCAAAGAGGCAGTTTAAATAAAAGCGTGTGATAAACAGGTTGACCCGGGTACGTCTTAAAACTACGGCCAGACACCGGAGGACGGGCAGCAGCGTCCTCCCACTAATCGGTGAGCCACTGCGATCCCCAAGCCGCCTTCCAAGCGTGGGGATCATGGCAAACCCCCCCTTGAGGGAGGCCTTCGTTCAGCAGTGGACGTCTTCTGGCTGATAATGAATAATGCATGAATGATAAACAGGTATTCTCTAGGGTAACTTCATTTTTACTGAGTCATGTTTGTTTTTTCTCCAATTACGTCAGAATAAAGTTATGATTTATGATTTGCAGGAACCTCTGCCTGTCCTACAATAACTTGGTAAAAAGCTGCTCTGTCACAACTTGCGCCGCTGTAAGCCGGCCAATTTGTTACCGTTTCCTACTACCGTCCTTGAGAGTGGCATTGACAAGTGCGCTATGTATCTTGCATTTAAATTGACCGTTACATATTTCTGTTTGTTTATTTTGCTCGAAAAGGTTTATTTTCAGTTGTAACTTTGGATGAGGTAGAGTAATTGTTAGTGACGTCACATAGTTTAGAATCTGTAACTTAATATGAGCTTTTCTCGATCGTAAACATAGTTACGGTCAAGCTAAAAATTTGTAAAAAATAGTGCGCGCTCATCCTACTAACCCTACTAATATTATAAGTGCGAAAGTTTGTGAGGATGGATGGATGGATGGATCTTTGTTACTCTTTCACGCCAGAACGGCTGAACGGATCTGGATGAAATTTGGTACAGAGATAGAATGTAGTCTGGAATAACACATAGGCTACTTTTTATCCAGGAAAAATATACGGGTTCGTAAACCACAGGGGCGAAGCCGCGCGCGGAAGGTAGTATTATAAATGTGAAAGTTTGTGGGGATGGATGGATGGATGGATGGATCTTTGTTACTCTTTCACGCCAGAACAGCTGAACGGATCTGGATGAAATTTGGCACACAGATAGATTATAGACTGGAATAGCACATAGGCTACTTTTTATCCCGGAAAAATATACGGGTTCGTAAACAACGCGGGCGAATCCGCGGGCGGAAGCTAGTTTTCAATAACATTTTACTCAAATGCGTGCGCACGATGTTTTCATACATTTTTGACTTAACGGTAACTAAGATTGACGTCAAGGTAAACTCGCACTTGGAGTACTTCTTCACCCCAATTATCAACAGTACCCCTCTCAGTATCGTAATAGCCGTCGCGTTGAGAGTTGAAAAGATTGTCGTGTTGTTTCAGATGCAAGCATATTATCAGCCTAGCTCAGCCTCTGCAAAGCTGCGCCGGAACACTAAGTCCACCGCCTTCCACATCTGTGACGGTACGTACAATTAAAATTGTTGAACAGACAAAATGAACGGACTAATTTTACCTAGGAATAACTCATACATACATCCATTAAACTTAAACTATTTACTAGATTACAATGCAATGTAAAAACATTAATGAATTAACATACAATGTGTGAGGAATACAGACAATCTTGTACTGTAGTACAAGCTAATGTTCGGAGTAGAAGCAAAGATTGACCTGTAACTTTTTTAACCGTTTCAGACAGCGCAAATATAATATACTTAAAAGTATTGATATATAATAAATGTGACGACACGGTTGGCGCAGTGTTTGAGAGATCGACTGCTGAGCTACGTGTCGCGGGTTCGATTCCCGCACGGAGCAAATATTTGTATGATCTACAGATATTTGTTTCGGGTCTGGGTCTTCGTGTATACATACCGTGCCTCGAAAAGCACGTAAAGCCGTTGGTCCTGCGCCTGATCTCTCTCCGGTCGTGTCGGATTGCCGTCCCATCGGACTATGAGAGTGAAGGAACAGAGAGAGCACCTGTGTTTTCGCACACACCTGTGCTCTATAATATCTCCTGCGTAGTTGGCTAATCTCCGGTGAGATTGGCCGCCGTGACCAAAATCGGTCAGGAGGACATTATTATAATAACTTTATTTTCATATTTCCTTATTTAACCATTATGTTTACCGAAACCTAAAACGATAATACACAAAGCTTAAACAAAGCCTTCATCATATTAAGTACAACACTGGGAAGTGAAATATAAAACTATCATAATTATAATATTACCTATATTAATCAAAAGCCCGTATGTCTGTATCTACCCATCCCAATATAACCCAAAACAATCCACCCATAGCGAACTTCATTCAGTTACACCAACAGCAACCTAGTGTGAAATTTTTAAAAGACCAACGCTCATCCTTTCGTTTTGAATTTAAATTCCATCCAGTGTACGCATAAAGCGGCGCGGGGCGTTGCGTTCTGTTGCCCATTTATTTTACATGTGATGGAAAATTCCCTGAACGTGGAAAGGGTTTTAACACGGCGGGATGGTTAGAGATAAATGCGGGGAACGCTCTCCAAACGGGACTGAACCAACACCCACACAAGCCCAAGTCCATCCCTGGCCGCACACTTACACAATCTATCTGTGATTGGTGGGCTGAGGCGAACTTTTGCGCATGTGTGTAGCGTCATTGTGTTAGAATATGACAGTTTTACGTATGTTAGTGGTAGTTTTTTGTAGTGTTTGTTTGGAGTGAAGTGTGTGTGTTTGATGGTAGACAGGTTTCAGCGGCGTCATCACGACTGATTGGAACCACCTGCTGTCCGTACAGTGGGAGCTCGTCTAACGACTATCTTCCCGCTCGAGGGTTCTTTGCTCATTGTTAGTGAAGCTTAATATCTTTGAAAGTTTGATGTGAAATATGTCCGTAGCTTACAACTTGCAGGATATTGGCCTTAATTCTATGGCACATCGCACTCGCATTACATCTTTCTTACAAAATGTATTGAAAAGTATATAAGATATTTAGAATTGTCATATCAGTCTATGTACAGAAAAATAGACTCGACATTTACATGGCGATGGCCAGTAAAATAGATACAGTAAGTTGATAACAGACAAATGGACTAATTTGATAGAACCATATATTCTCCATCCTTTTCTCATATACTTGGTTAGAAAGAAACAAAGAAACTAAATTAATTAAGTTTGTTTATACACCCACACCCGGAACAACAACAACTTTATGGCAAACTAGCGACCCATCCCGGATTCGCACGGGTATAGCATATACGCCTTAATTATTTTACCGTCGTAGTGTCGTATCATCCTGTTACGTCGAGCATTTACTCGGCGTCTTCAACTATCATCGTACATCTAAACCTTCCTCATGAATCACCCTGTCTATTGTTGAAGACCGCATGAAAATCCGTTCAGTAGTTTTTGAGTTTATCGCAAACAGACAGATAAACAGACAGACGCAGCTGGGAACTTTGTTTTATAATATGTAGTCATATCGAACTCGCATCACAGCGCTGAAAGTCAATCGTATCGTCATCCATCAATCTAAACCCCCGTCGAAAATTTCAATGATTATTTTTGTCTATGTTTCTTTTGGCCAGACACTGGAGGACGGGCAGCAGCGTCCTCTCACTAATCGGTGAGCCACTATGATACCCAAGCCGCCTGCCAAGCGTGGGGATTATGGCAAACCAACCTTAGGGGAGGCCTTCGTTCAGTAGTGGACGTCTTCTGGCTGATGATGATGATGATGATGTTTCTTTTGAAGGTGTATGTAGCGAATTCTAATATGTACATATAATGTGTCTGTTTCCCTAAAGATCGGTAATTATGGCCGTCTTCGCATGGACCAGCCACGCGTGTAAAGTAACGAGGGATTGACAACTCTACCGCAAACATCTCGCTGTTTTTATCGCTCAGTTGAATATCTATCACGCTTCTAATTTATAGAGGAGAGGTAGGGTTCCTTGTGTTATAAGATAAAAATGCTTTTTTCTGAATGTTTCATGGTTTAATATTTTCTTTATCACAACCGTATGACACTAATACTACTTACTGCCTTGAAATATAGAAAACTTCATTAGATAAATTCATTTAGCAGCAAAAATATATCATAACCCTCATTAGACATTACCCTATAGTAAAATGCACAAGAATAGAAAAAAAACTACCTGTGCCTGCAAATTCGCATAGAAAGATTTTTCATGCAAACTCTGAACCCTCATTTTACCCACACCCCAGGGTTGAATTTTTGAAAATGCATTCTTATTTTTTATTTAGAAAACGTTGCCCCTCACTAGGAATAATTCCTGTATCGTGGGTGCGTTTACAAACACATATATTCACATGGATACACACCCAAACCCAGAACAACTATTTATAGATCATACAAATATTAGTTCCGTGCGTGAAATTGAACCTGCGACCCGTAGTGCAGCAGTCGACCTCTCAGCCACTGCGCTAAACGTGTCGTCGAATTCTCAGCGTATGCTTCATGACGCATCTAGCCAGGAAAGTACTTTATATATAAAAAATATTACATCTATATTAACTCTATATTCCTCCTTGAATAATTTTCAAGACAAAAACTTAAAATGAATAAAGTTTAACCAATAAAAAATATAGTGAATGCGATCGGGGATCGAGTGGAGTGGGAATAACTGGCACGATGCAAAGTGACGGAGAGTTTTAATTAAAGAAACTCATTGCCGCCACCTGAAGCCATCAGGATTAGTGTGGATTTGTTGGGTTCTGTAGAATAAATCTTTATTTCATGTAAACCAAATTCAGGCAGTCATGAAATGTCGGGACTCTAAGCGCACGGTTCCAAACAGCAGGTCCTATTGAGAACAACCGGCAAGAAAATTCATGGAAACTCTTTTAAAATATATCGATTCTACACGGTTGGCGTAGTGGCTAAGCGATTAGCTTTCTGCGCTACGTGTCGCGGGTTCGATCCCCGCACGGAACAAATATTTGTATGATCTGCAGATAGTTGTTTCGGGTCTGGTTGTCTGTGTATGTGACGCGTATGTTTGGAAACTGTACCAACGATACAGGAGAAATCTTAGTGAGGGGCAACGTTTTAAAAAAATAAAAATAAAAGTTGTTTGGTACACTGTTGTGGTAAGAGAATGCGAGATGTATAATGTAGATAATGTAGTTAAATGTGTAAAAACAAATAAAAATCTAGGAAAAACATAATAAGGTTGCCTCTGAATAAGATCGTCATGGCAGTTACAAGCTGACCAGTCCCGACAGACGGCACCCGTTTACGAGCATGACGCATGCGTCAGCATCGCTAAGCTCAACCGCTATGTAGGGAACTCGGCGACCCAACACACCACGCCCCCATCAGCAGGACATTTTAGCGAGCATGACAGCTTCAATTGTGAAGCTTATTTAATAATTCATAACACAAAGGAAAAATATTGTTAATTATACAGGTTCTGTGACCATTTATTGACCTTTCAGAAAGAACGAAAGAAAATATATTCTTTGCTTATATGTGTTCAATATTGGTGCTAGTCCATAAATAATTAGTTTTTCTCTTTTTTCATACAGTTGTTAACAGTTATATAACTGTATGTACAGTCAGCATCAAAAAGATGTATACACGTAGCGAAATTCAAACGCTTATTCGTGAAACGGTATACGTTAAAATCATAAAATTTTAATGACTTTGTATTTTTATATATCCGCATATACTATCATGTATTTAATTGGTCAAGATTCCAATCAACATTTCCTCTAAAACTCGCTTTTGAATTTCGCTACGTGTATACATGTTTATGACGCTGACTGTGCCGTAACAGTATATCTACGCAGGATATGGTTTCCCTACACAGATGGGTTCCCTAGTACATCAGAGGACCTCTCATTATAGAACATTCTAGTTATAAAGCTCTGAAACAATATACAAAAATATCTTAATCCACACATAATTGATTTTACCAACGTACCCCTAAAAAGTAGATTTTAATGGCGGTCGAAATAAATTAATGGTATTTTACGGAACCACAAACACTCGAGGGATGCGCTTAATTAACTTAATCTATATTTATATATCATTGTTTGAAGTAATAGTGTTTGTACGTTGAAGAATATAAAACTAAATAATTATGAATTCTTTATGAAGTTATTTTATTTTATAACATCTAAGAAGGCTTTTGCTACTCGCGTAATATAAAAAAATCCATTTATTGCGTCATCTAATAAATCAATATTTGTTTTCTCTTTCTTCGACATTTTACTTGCCAACCATTACGCTTGGCAAACGGATTCAGGAATCGAATCGAAGCGAAACCAATTTCTTTCTCCAGACATCAAAAAGTTGATCAGAGAGGTTGTACTTACAGTACGAATAATTATGGAATCATTTGAGTTTGAGCTTTGAATCACAGAATATTGTAAACAGAATATTGCGAACCTGTATATATCTTATTTATTATATCTTTTTATTAAAACCTTTGTTAAACCAAATAATTGTTTTGTGGTTTCTGCTACAGCAGATATGTATGTAGATAAAGTATTCATTATTGTACACCAAAGGAAAAAGTGAAAATGAAATGAAAAAAATATTTTACCGAAGGCACGGTTGGCGCAGTGGTTGAGAGATCGACTCCTGCGCTACGTGACGCGGGTTCAATTCCCGTACGGAACAATTATTTGTATGATCTACAGATAGTTATTTCGGGTCTGGGTATTTCTGTATGTGCACCCACGATACAGGGTGCTCTCCTAGTGTGTGGTAACGTTTTAATTTTTTTTTAAATTAAAGTACAAATGTTAACTTAACCTATGAGATCGTAAAAGCGAAATTATATTTTACACACAGAGCACAAATGGTGATCTCGTCGCTAAAGGCAATTTCTTCCAGACAACGAAATTCAAAAGTTTCTTCCCCAACTCTTCAACAACAGAGTTCCAAAAAGCGATTCGTAGATGAATTGCTACACCAGCGTAGTCTTCTGGATGGCGTAGCGATTATCACATCGGCTACAGACGTACGTAGCAGCCACGTAGCAGCCGTAGCATTACATAAATATTTTATTTTTTGCAAACGAACCCACAACGTAAAGGCAGTCTTAAAATATTAGCATTGAAGAGGGACTCCTCCGCTTAATTTTTCCTTGATATCTTTTTAATGGGGTATTAGAAAGGCATTAGACTGGGATCGCCCAGAGGTCTTATTAGTTAAGTTGAACGGTTCTACAACTTTGGAGTAAGGTCTCGAGCGTAAATTGATTTTAAGTGTCTACAAGTCTTAATTATTTAATGAGATAAGCAGATGTAGGTATAGTGAATATATTATAGTCTGGATTTTGAAGCTCATCCTACTAATTCCTTATCCAAACATTTATAAATGCGAAAGTAACTGTCTGTCTGTTTGTTAACTCATCACGACTAAACCGTCGATCGTTATTAAATTTTACGAAGAGGTAGCTTGGGTTCTTACGAAGGATATAGTTGATTTTTACTATTGCAGCAAAACACTAATTGGATAATGAAAGCAAAAAACACGCAAATGAAGTTGCAAGCAATTTTTTTTTATGAAGAGCTATTGCTTCTTTATATATGTGTGACTTAGAGTTACTAGGTTTCCATAGAGCAAATTAATTAGTGTACTTCGGGCAGATACAAATAAAATACAAACACACATTAACATCATGCTATAGAACGACTATACGACGATAGAGACGTGTGGCGTTGAATGACGACACTGTTGGCGCAGTGGCTAAGCGATTAGCTTTCTGGGCTATGTGTCGCGGGTTCGATCCCCGCACGGAACAAATATTTGTATGATCTAGAGATAGTTGTTTCGGGTCTGGTTTTGTGTGCCTCTGCAATCTTCTGCACATGTGGCTTCCCTGGTTATCCATTGTGTCTACTAATTCTATTTTATATTAGATTCACTTTACATATCTGGACATTCTTGATGTTTCAATATTTTGTATTCTTTTTTGTATTTTTTTATTTCTGTTTTATCCACTTTGATCTGTTTATCCCGTTTTTAGTTTATATTCGAAACAATTGTTTAACTCATGTTGTATTGCCTCATTGTGTAAGTAGCATTCTATTAAGTTTGTATTTTTTCTTATATAATGCATGTTAATTTAAGATTTTAATTGTAAATTACTTTTTGTTTTTGAAAAGAGTATCCATGGAGTTTCTTGCCGGTCTCTTCTCCATAGGACCTACCCCCTTTGGAACCGTGCGCCTAGAGTCTCGACTTTTTAAAAGTGCCGGAAAAGGCCTACTTGAAATAAAAAACTTTGACTTTGACTTTGAACGCCAAGTGGCAGTACCACTAAACACGAGAGGCATCCCTCTTGTTTCATCTACACATATGCACAATAATAAGGGCATAGTGTCTCGACTTTTTAAAAGTGTCTGAAAAGGCCTAGTTGAAATAAAAACCTTTGACTTTGACTAAGTACTGCGCACCTGAGCATTGAGAAGGACATCATCAATGAGGTCAATAGTTCTTTTACATTCGGGCCATATATCCCTTACGTTAATCGCCTCTCATTCATATCTTCCACATCACACATGACAAATTTTCGTGCAAGGAAAAGTCTCCGCGATTGATGAAACATGAGATGAAACGACACGGTTGGCGCAGTGGCTAAGCGATTAGCTTTCTGCGCTACGTGTCCCGCATTCGATCATCTGGGTGTTTGTGTATGTGAATATATGTGTTTGTAAACGTACCCACGATACAGGAATTATTCCTAGTGTGCGGCAAAGTTTTGAAAAAGTTTTTTTTTTAAAAGAAAGATCGTCTGGCGGACTATCACAGTCCACCTTAAAGCCATCATACCAGCTGACTGGTGAATATTTCCACTACGACATGAGAGATTCCCATTTGAATTAATATTGTCACACAAAATTCATCATCATCACCTCACTAGACTACAAATAGATGTCCACTTCACTTGTTACTGGGCCACACAAAATTAAATAACATTCAAAAAGGCTCACTTCAAAATTAACAAGATTCCTCAATATAATTGAAATTCAAAGAAAATAGAGTTGAACGCCCCGCCCTAATCAACCGTAAGATCAAACAGTGATTAACAGACTCCGGCGCAAATATTTGCACTGATAATACATCTTTGACAGACGAAACTTTTCAGAGTAAACCACTGATCACTCCTGTTAAAGGAAATAGAACTCTATTTACATTGCTATAAGGGTTATGGCGACGGTGAATGATGTTGTAGGAGTCGCACTTATCAAGTTTGTGTTCATCGAATTGGATTAAATATTAAACGAATCCTTTGATTGAGTTAGTGTACCGCTGGTTTTCTATATAAACTAGCTTTTGCCCGCGACTTCGTACGCGTGGAATTTAGAATCTGATATTTTCCTGCTGTAAAATGGAGCCTATATTTTAAGTTAGACCTCTAGCACTACATCGGTGAAAAGTGCATTCAATTCCATGCAGTAGTTTTTGCGTGATGTGTGTACAAACATACAGATAGACAGACAAACAAAAATTCTAAAAACTGTTGTTTTGGCTTTTGTTGCTCTAATAAAGACCCCCTCCAATATCTATAATGTACAGACATCAGCCTGTTATAATTTTATTATATGTATACATTTGGTTAACTTTTTCCAAACAGTTTTTGGTTCAAGAGTCACTATAACATTTTATAACTACTTATCGTATCGAATGAACAAGATAATTTAAAACATAACATCACGCCTGTATTCCCTGAAGGATTAGGCAGAGGTGTGCTAGTATACAGGGGCGTATTTACCCTTGGGCCAAAAGGGCCATGGCCCGGGGCGGCAAGCTGCAAGGGGCGGCGTAAGCCGCACCTCGCGCTCAGCTTAGTGCGACTTTCTTTTGAACTTTACATGCTTGAAAATATTTAAAAATATGCCTACCTAATTAAGAAAAATTAAAACTCAACATTTGGTTGTAAGTTTGATAGACAACAAGACGAGAGGCTATTTTACTGCCTGAACGGCGGGCGGCCGCGGCGGGGCGGCGCACAGTGGGCTGGGATTACAAGGTTTGGACTTAAGAGATGAAATGTATTTTTTTGGTATCTAGGCATAATTTATAAACTTTTTTAATTAGTAACTTTTTTTAATTTGACCAGTATTTTCGGAGATATAGCCATTTCAATTTTGAATGAAAATAAAAAAAAATTTTGTTTCATAATTCGCAAATAAGATTAACAGAGTGTACCTAATGAAATAAAACTGACAATAATTTATACTAAACTAACTTATGCATTTCAATACCTATAAAAGTCTTTTGAAAATTTTAAATTAATGTTCGACTTTTTCCACATCACCCTATGACGTCATTTGTTTTGACAAATATTTCCGGGAATTAAGTGATAAGAATGCGCGAGCACAACAACAAGTTATGACGTGGCGTAACGTGATTGGTTCATCAACATTGCACAAGATATTCAGTTGCATTCAAACCCACTTCAGTGTTCTATTATCCACTGCACCGTAATAGACGCACTACCCCTACATACTATTCATTATTTGTGATTACTTGTGATTATTTGTGAAAATTAGTGATTATTTATATTTATTTGTGATAACCACGTTTGTAAAGATGTTTCAAAATTTTGTGACAAACCTTGATCTCTTCGTTACTCTTAAAAACATTGACAGTGGTAGTATTAAAAACAATGATGGCTTGTACAATGAGATAAGGTCCAAACTTTTAGTCGAATTAAGTGATGAACATAAAAAGACCTTAAAATCGTTTTGTGCAAAGTATTGTTTTAATTTAAATAGAAGATGGCAAAGCGCTCACGGTAGAGAAGATGTTTTCAAAACTAAAAATGGCGAATGGCTACAAGCAAACATCATTTGGCCAGACTTTATTAAGAGTTTAGTGAGCAGTAATGAAGATCGCCCAGTACCCAGTACATCAACTCAGTTTGTGTCACCAGCAAAAGTTTCTGTAAGTGCCTCCACCGAGCAAAGCCCTAGAAAACCTTTTTGTGAATTAGCTCCTAAACAGAAAAAAAGACGAGCAGAAAACTTTCATTTGTCTTCGGACGAAATAAAATATGCATACTTTGAGCAGTTAAAAGCAGACAGAAATAAAGAAATTGCAGACATACTAGAACATTTACTTAAAAATCCACAAGATGTGAAAAAAGTTAAGGAGTACATATCTGTTAAAAAAACTGAACCTGCTGCGTTTTCTCCGAATGAAGCTTTGGGGTTATTTTTATCACTTAAGCTGACCAAGTGGCAATACAATACTTTAAGAAAAAGCGTTAATGAAAAAGAAAGGAATGTATTTCCATCCTATTATCAAGTGCAACACGCGAAACAGGAATGCTTTCCTCCAAAAGAATATATCACAGTTACAGTAACCTCCGCCAAAATAAAGTTACAAGCTTTACTGGATATAACGACAAAAAGAATAATGATGCCACTCACCATAGACGATGATAATAAAAAATTAACACTCATTAGTAAGTGGGGATTCGACGGTGCTTCTAATCAAGCCAATTACAAGCAAAAAGCCTCAACAGACGACGAAACTTTGGATAAGCAACTTGATGATACAAGTATATTCATGGGAAGTTTAGTACCAATCAAATTGGTTTGCGGCGAACAAGTTATTTGGCAAAATGATTCACCAAATTCATCATACTGGTGTCGTCCAATCTTTTTCGAATTTGTGAAAGAAAACAAAATAACAATATTGCGGGAAAAAAGTGCTATCGAGGAAGAGATTGCTAATTTAAAGGAAACAGAAGTTGGAGAAATAAAGATTTCACACTCTTTATTAATGACAATGATAGACGGAAAAGCAACATCAATTTTATGTGACACTTCATCTCAGAGATGCGATATTTGCAAAGCCACTCCAACTGAGATGAATAATTTACCCTTAATTACGTCAAAACAAGCTGATCCAGATCTCTGTAAATACGGATTATCATCATTGCACATCTGGATACGAATGATGGAATGCATTTTGCATATAGCTTACAGATTAACCATACAGACATGGACTGTAAAGGGAGACAACAAGTGCATCATGGAAAACAGAAAGAAAAATATACAAGATGCGTTTAAAAATAGGATGGGACTTTTGATTGACGTTGTCAAATAAGGTCATGGCTTCACCAATGACGGAAACACCGCTAGAAGATTTTTTGCAAGTCCAAACGTGACTGCTGAGATAACTGGTGTCAATGAGGGGCTAATTAGGCGGTTTTCCATAATTTTAGAAGCAATTTCGTCGGGCTACCAGATTGACACAGTCAGATTTCACGAATATGCTCAAGCCACCATGCAACTGTATTTGGAATTGTACAGCGGGTATTATATGCCTTCAAGTGTTCATAAAGTTCTTATGCATGGTGCAGCTATCATTGAAAGTTTTGGTCTAATACCAATTGGACACTTATCTGAAGAAGCGGCCGAAGCTAGAAATAAAGACTTTCGCAGGTACCGTCAACACCATTCCAGGAAATGCAACAGAACAGCTACATATAAAGATATTTTAAGCAATTTGTTGACCAGCTCTGATCCACTAATTTCAACAAAACGCCACAAACTTCGCAGAAAACATAAAACTTTGTCAGGAGAAGCGCAAATTTTATTAATTATTGAACAGGCAGAATCATTTGATGATGACGAACAGGAAAATTTTGCATTCGTTAACGTAGATAGTCTTGACAGTGATTAAATTAAAACAGTTACGTGTGATTATTTATGATAATTCGTTTTTTTTTTTTTAATTTTTTTTAAGATTTATGATTGTCATTATTATTTATTTTATCGGGCCCTAGTGGATTAGGCCTATAGGGGACACCACTACAAAAACAAAACGCGCCTAGTTCTTAACCTCTAGGATGGTGTGGAATTAAGAACAAAAGTTGAAATTGCGGCCAAATCGGGAAAAATCGTGACCCGAGCATAGGCGTTAAAATAGGGCAAAAATACGTTTTATGCATAGGTAAAGTCAATTCTTTGAGAAAATTTGAGAATTCCGAGATTTTGATTGTTTTTTGTTTTGCTTCATACAAAAATAAGTTTGAGTGTTAATAACTCCGAAAATACTAAGTTATCTGTAAAACCGTCATAGAAATAGTTTCTTATAATCAATAGATTAATGCAACCCAATATTCAAAAATAAAAATTAATTAAACTTTTTTTTTTCAATGCTAAGTCCATTACCGGCCCGTTTCGGCCCACTGTGCGGCGGCGTGTCCGTCGGACTCCATCGCGACTCGGGACTAGTCGGGATGTTTCGACGTTGCTCGTGTCGTTTTTGTTCATATTCATAGGCGAAAGCGGGTAGGGCGCGGGGCAGCGCTGGCGGCGCCGGCGGCGGGCGACTTGTTCAATTTATGGGGCGGCAAATATTACAAGCCCAGGGCGCTAAATTTTAAAATACGTCACTGCTAGTATAACACCTAAATTTCGCATATAACGTTATTAAGTCCCATGTAATAGGGGGCGAGCCTATTTCCATCTACCGGGCACTGATCCACATTCCTTTCTGAGAACTTCCATACAACAAAACCCACATTGCCTGACGCAGAAATTGAATCCAGGACCTAACGCTCAGCAGCCGCACTTGCGGCCACAAGACCAATGAGGTAGTCAAACTTTTGTTAAAGTTTATTTAGTTTTAATTGCAGTTACATCCTTACATCATAACAATCTGTCTGGCATTTAAAATAGACTTGAAACCCTGAGTTTGTTTCGGCGTTTCTTCTCAGGGATAGTCATAGGAAATTCCGAGGCCATCTAATTTAAAAAAGACGTGTAAAAGTGATTGAAAAATCTTAATTGCAAAATAAATGATTTCATTTCATTTAATTTTCCCACGAAATGAAATGAAATGCACGCCTTTTGATAAAGAAACTAGTACCTAGCGTATACTTGTAGTACAAATGTAACAGACATAATGATTTACTGGTCAATTCTGGTCTCAAGTCAGGTCTGTTGGGCAAAGGAGTCCTCGAAAGCATTCCAATCATTTCCTTGTGTGTTCTCTAATACCACACACCACATTTACTATGTACGTTTGCTTTGCAACTTTTCTCTTCGACAAACATATAAGAACTTGTTATAAATCGTATGACGCATACGAGTACATTATTTAAAATGTCTACCTGATAGAGACAGATAAAGTTTTTTTTTTTTTTTTACGAATCATCCTACTAATATTTTAATATTATAAATGTGAAAGTTTGTGAGGATGGATGGATGGATAGATCTTTGTTACTCCTTCACGCCAGAACGGTTAAACGGATCTGGATGAAATTTGGCACAGAGATAGATTATAGTCTGGAATAGCACATAGGCATTTTTATCCCGAGAAAATGTACGGGTTCGTAAACCACGCGGGCTAAGCCGCGGGCGAAAGCTAGTCTAGTATTCACTAAATATATTATGTAGGATGGAAATATATATGAATAAAAAATAAATGCTGTTTGTTGGTATGCTGCACTTGAGAACGGCTGGACCAAAGACTTTTTTAGGGATAGAAAAATTGGAAAAGTTGTCTGGTAATATAAAAAACCAGAAAGTGCTCTTTTTTGGGATTTTTATATAAACCCACGACCAGGAAGACTGGAGAACGTCTGTTAATTATATTTATTTTGTTGTTGTTAATGTTTTCAAAAATCCCAATTATTGGGAGACACTGATACTCTAAGGTTAGACTGGTTGTCAGACTTTTTGGGCTACTGACACCCGTAACGACTGTCACGGTCACACTATGACACCCGGGAAAAAAAATCAATCCTCCTCCTTCAAAAATTTCAATAACTGAATAAAATAATATTGAAATTAAAATAAGACATTTTTCGAATGTTTACTTGAATAAATACATAATCACAGAAATGTTAGTGGACGTGCAAAACGAATTTGTTTATTAAGAATCCAGCTTTCAATTTTTAATAAAAAAGAAATTGTTCAATGAACTCTTCGGGTATGGCTGTATTAGTTTCATACTGTAAAAATATTGTATTTCTATAGATTATTGGTAAAAAGGAATATTCCTTTCCCTTTCAATTCGGCAAGATAAGTAAAAAAAAGCTTCCATAAGACGTCCACAAAATGATATCAAATTAAAAAGAAGCCTGGTTGGGACCTATTCAGTATGCTCAACATGGCTTCACGTCTCGCTTTCGCACAACCCTGAAATTATTAGTTATTATATATACAACGTAAAAGGCTTGAAAAGTGTTTTTTGTAATACATTTGATGATATTAAAATGTGATCTTAGCATATTGTTAAAGTGAGTGATTGAGCGATGCATGCTGTGTTGTCGCGGGCTCGATCCCCGCACGGAACAATTTAATAATTTACTTGTATGACTTACAGATAGTTGTTCCGGGTCTGAGTGTTTGTGTATCAACAATACAGGAATAATTCCTAGTGTAGAGCTAAGATAAAAAAGAAAACTAGTGGCGTTCTAAGGATTAAATAAAAATCTAGACCAGAATGGGAAAAACAAGAGATTGCGTCATTGGTCTATTGGTCGTAACAGCGACAGCTGAGCGTGAACTACTACATAGCTGCCGCCGAGATCAGTCGATCTGCGAGGTCAAGTAGCAGATGATCAATCCTAGTATGGGTCACTTTAGCAATCGTAATCCCTATGTGTAATTGTGTATGCCGCGAAAATATGTTAATCAGTTTATTTATTCATTATCTCGCCTCACAAAAACTTTCAAGTATGTACAAAAACAAATGGTACATTATGTGTGAGTAACATAAAGGGTGAAACATCATTTCAAAGTCTTGTAGTTGTAAGGAGCTGGTGTCTGGCATCGGGTGTGATACAAATACCTAATAATGTCCTCCTGATCGGTTTCGGTCACGGCGGCCAATCTCACCGGAGATTAGCCAACTACGCAGGAGATATGATGAGTGATGCGGAAACACAGGTGCTCTCTCTATTCCTTCACTCTCATAGTCAGATGGGACGGCATTCCGACACGACCGGAGAGAGATCAGGCGCAGGACCAACGTCCTGCGTCTGATCTCTCTTCGGTCGTCTCCGGTCGGCTTTACGTGCTTTCCGAGGCACGGTGTGTTCACATACACAAACACAAACACACAAATACCAATGATAGTTGTTACGGCAAGAAGCCCAAAAAGTTTGACAGCCTTAGGGTATCATATCTCTCAGCAACATGTGGTTTGGGTAAAATACTCGAGCCGTCAACATAGATCGATATGGTATGGACAGATGATAAATTCGTTATATTTTTTCGTATCAAGTGCAAGACGTCCCCTGCTCGACAAGACCTCTCATTACTATGGGCAGTTTGAACACAATAGTATTACAACACAATAGTATTATTTATACTAATTAATTCTGAAATACCAAGTTAATGCTATGTCTCTGTATTTGTTTAAGACAACACAATTCCTCCAGTTCCTTTGCAGGCTTGCATCATTGCGCAAAGATTCTTCCACAGCAGCAATAGATCTGTAAAGGTGGAAACTAAAAAAACGTAGAAATTTACTAAATATTTAGCGCTAAGTTTTGGAGAAACATCGCGTTGACATCAAACGGCAAAGGCGGCCTTAATTGGCGTAAGCTCCTTTGAAACCACCTCGTTAGCAACTTACAACCATGTGACGCAAACCGCAAGGTTCGAAGTTAATCGTCATGTTCATTGTAACGTTGAAGATGATGAAGTGTGTATCTTATGTAAAGATAACGTTTTTATAAGACTCACAATGTTATGTGTGAATAACTTCATAAATTGGCTTCTTTTATTGGTGTTATTATATAGGAAAATTATGAGACTTGATCAAAGTGTAAAGAAATGTGATTCAGGTTTTCTTTTCACCTCACCTACGGTACATTTGTCGATTTATATTACATATTTCAATTTCACAAGTCAATTTTTTTTTGTCCCTGAATAGGTAAATATTGTATGAAGTGTCTGCGAAGATTGTACAAATTCCTCGTTTCAAACGAGTATCTAAAAATTCATGCATCGACTAATTGTTCAACTTAGAACTTATGACGACTTATGCTTGGGTAAATAAGTATCTGCATTGAAAAAGCATCGTCTGACTTGTATTACACCTAAATACAAGTACAGTAGACAGTTTCCATGATCATGCATGTATGTGAAACTGCGCAGCCATCTGAATCAAGACTACCTCTGTTTCACCCTTTTGAATCCTTATGATCTCTCTACGTGTGTATCTATTGTCTATACGAAGGCGATCTACCGTGAAACGTGAAGATAAAACACTATTTTCTCTTTCAACGTTTTCATGTCAACAAGTCACAAGGTCGGCTCGATCACAACTCGAACATTCGGCTCAAATGTATTGTGCGACATCGAAAGCCACTCCGTTCTCGAATTCAAAGTTTCAAGTGGTTCTACTGCATGCTTTACAAAGTTTTTGGAATATTTAACTACTTTGTAGCTTTGTTTTACGAGTATTTGTTTCTGTGGAGGGGCTCGTTAAAAAATATTTGAATGACTGATAGACTTTGGGTCTGGGTTTGAGTTTTTGAGATGTATGTGTAACCTTTACTCACGATACAAGAGAAATAATAGGCAGAGGATTCGTTTTTCTTTTTTTAAGCTTATTTGAGATTTAAACCAACCACTTTTGTCCTTTAATTTCATCGTACTCAGTTACTATACTCGTACGCACTCCAGTGTTCGTGACCTACACTCCTGCCCACCAAGATAGACACATTAATCTCCACAATATTGGACTCCTGACTAATGGGTCGGCGCGTGTGCTGAATGCGAATATTATAAACTATAAGCAGGCTGACCGGCTGACGACTGTGTTCTACCTAATGGACTTATTTTCAACAGCTGCTGAGAATATTAAGCGATCACCTTATTGGTGTAATGGCTGCTAGAGGGAGAGCTTGATACGATCTTAGAATATGTTCATTAATAGCAAGTTTTTATAAGTCTCTCGTTTTGAATCTAATGGATACAGCTGAATGACTGCAATTTGTTTTAATTAAGTTAATCAAAGATGTACATTATTTCATAATTATATTAACTTTGTACTTTACACAAAATATTTTTTATTGTTTCTTCATTCTGTCTAATGTCGTTTTATGTTAATGCTACACTATACATACACTTATAATTTGTCTATACATATGAAAAGTGCCTTATGTTAGATTAAGTTAAAGTTGGCGAATTAATTAAATAAAATACATAACATAGCATCGCGCCTGTTTTTCTCGAAGGGTTTACTAGTGTTTGTTCACCCATATTACTCTGATGCCGTTTTGAATGCCATTTACCCGGTAAAATTACGAACTCCGGGATGATACTAAGAATTTCCATACAAAAAAAAAACCGACCCGGAACTTAGGACCACTTCCTCTTGCTCAGTGGTCGCGATTGCAACCAGAATATTAACGGAGAAACTGAGAACAGAGAAACATGGCAAAGTTTTTGTATGGACATATTTTTAACATATTTAAACAACGTTCTGGAATCTTAAAAATATTCAGTAACATTCCATAGTTTCCTCTATATCTACATAACCACATAACTTTATCTCCATTTGAAATAGGACAGCTCCAAATCTCAAGCCGTAGTCTGGAGCTCTATCACTGTAATGACAAGGGTCACCTGAATTAATACCACTTGGCACTCCCGCGTTATTGAACTGATAATGTAATTATCTTGATGGTTATACAACGCTTAGGTTCATTTGAGGTATATTGAAAGGGAGCGATTGGGTAGTGGATGTTTTGTTGTTAATTTCTGTGACGCATTTTTACTCTCACCTATGACGAAAATTCAGGACCTATAAAGCCAGTAAATTTCGATGGCAGGAACCTTGTAGGGTTGAAAATTCAACCCCTATGAGAGTGATAGTGATGGGGGTTTGTGTGAAAGGCTTTCTACGTCAATGAATTCGCGGGAATAGGTTTTATAAAATGTTTTCGATCTCAGGGCCATTTTGAAATGTTCCAAATAACTGAACATAGCTTAAATGTCGCTAGAGTGGCGCCCTCGTTTTATGATAAATGTTAATGTTTTAAGCTATGAGTGTTATTTGATTCGGCAGATTATTTTACCCTCGCTTTTTAACTGATACCATATAACCGTGTTAGACAGATCATGACCTGCAGCCGTGAGTATAGATTGCAAGGTTTTTTGAAGTTTTATTTCCTGAATTCTATCGATTTAATACCTCTTTATAAGCTATTACGTATATAAAAAAACCCATGTTTAAAAAATCATAACACAAAATTCTTCCATTGCCAAAATTTGTTTCACAGTACTCGAGCCTCGCGGCTCAAAGGACCAGAACGAGACCGCAAAATTCATATTTTGAACAATACTCTTTTAACACACGCGAACTTTTTTACATCACAGAGCTGCTTAAAATGCTAAAAATAACGAGACCAACATTTTGGCCGCCGTGAGATTAAAAACCCTTTTTGTTCACATTGTCCGAATATATGAAATAACTGTTTTAATTAAATGACTACAAGGATGAAATAATTGTTTGTTAAGATGCGCTTGGAATGTAAATATTTTTTCTAATTATACACATCACTTAAATCACATACATATGTACACTTAAACTTAAAACGCTCTTAAGGAGTGATTATCGAAAAAATGATAGTATGAGACTTAAAAGCTACTTAAAATGATTTAGCCAATATTTGACTCTGAACATTTTCCGTCAGGGGTAGACAGAGGAGTGTGCCTGACTCTTATTTGTAAGTTTTTCTAGGCTCTTACAAATATTATTATTATTATTATTTTGAAATAAAATGTAAATGTTATTTTTTATGATATATAACATCACTAAACACCATAATTACTTGGCATTGATTTCACTGGTCCAAACTATGCATGATTCATTGTGTATCAAAGTATCAACACTAACGAAACCAATAGAAAATTTGCTACAACCCTATAACTCCGAACTAACATGTAAATAAGCACTAAAATATATGAAATTCAAATATTAAGTCTGTGTGGAACTAGTTTAGTGAACCGCAGTACAAATACAGACCAGTTCATACAAGGCTCTATCCTTTGCTTCGTTGCTAGTATTTACACGAAGCGACTATTTGATCAGCTCTGTCCCCAAGCGCTTTTAGGATTGAATATAAAAAGTTATTCCATTTTCAAACAATCTCTTGAAGATTTGTTTCTATTTGAAGTGGGAATGGGGAAACATAAATCTTATGTTTGCAGTTCGTTGTTATCTATAAAAAAAAAAATAGGATTTGGTTATTTCAAAGTGTACATTCAGCATCAAAAATATGTATTGACGTAGTGAAATTCAAACGCTTATTCTTGGAAAACTATTGGTTAAAATGATAAAATTTTAATGACTATGTATTTTGATGTATTCGCAGATACTATGTGTAAAATTGGTCAAGATTTTGTAATGATCCTTGTGAAACTGCTTAAAAATATATTTGTTTCCTACTAACTTGCGATAGATGGCGCTAGTG
This sequence comes from Shargacucullia verbasci, assembly GCA_947562105.1. Taxonomy (NCBI): domain Eukaryota; kingdom Metazoa; phylum Arthropoda; class Insecta; order Lepidoptera; family Noctuidae; genus Shargacucullia; species Shargacucullia verbasci. Next base: position 16,324,274 of record OX387280.1, read on the forward strand.
GTTGCATGAATTTGACATCTGTTGTAAACATTAGTATTTCATTAATTAATAAATAGTTAATAATAGTTGATAAGTTTGTTTTGTATAATGCTTAAATCATGTTAAATAAATTAAAAATGTTTAATCTAGAATTAATTAAAATGTTGTGTATTTTAGTCACTCAATTGATGAAACACGTTGTTGACTTTCCCCTGATTGGTCGGTTTGTCGGCTGACTGTTCACTAGCGATGGTAGTGGGGAACATTCAGCTGGTGACTGTGATGGTAGAGCAAGGGCAGTCTAATCCGGGGTGTTGTATCGAAAACATTTACTAATCTGTATGGTGATATTGTTTACTTGTAATTATTATTGAATGTATTATGTACTGTGGAAAGTGAATAAATTATTTACATAATGAGTTCGAGGGTATGATTTCATGACATTTCAGAAGTGGGATCTGCCTGCAAAACGTCTACAGTTACGGTGATACGGAATTTATAGGTTATGTGTTGTTAAGTGAATTTTAGTGTGTTTAAAAATTTCAGAACTGTGTATTAGAATAGTAAACAAAGTGCGCTAAAAACATTTTAGCCAAGTGAGTTATATTTAAGCCATTTACTTGTGATTTAAAGGCCAAGTGTGCCAAGTGAAGGCCAAGTGTGCCAAGTGAAGGCCAAGTGTGCCAAGTGAAGGCCAAGTGTGCCAAGTGAAGGCCAAGTGTGCCAAGTGAAGGCCAAGTGTGCCAAGGGAAGGCCAAGTGTACCAAGGGAAGGACAAGTGTGCCAAGGGAAGGCCAAGTGTGCCAAGTGAAGGCCAAGTGTGCCAAGTGAAGGCCAAGTGTGCCAAGTGAAGGCCAAGTGTGCCAAGTGAAGGCCAAGTGTGCCAAGTGAAGGCCAAGTGTGCCCGATACGGACAAACCTATCCTAAGCCGCGTAAGTAGAGTATGAATTTATCTAATTTATGTTGTTACTTATAATAATTGTGGCTATGTAGGTCACGGATTTCAAAACAATATTAAACCATGTGTGCTATTTAAATGCGACATTAATGAAGCTTTATTATTATTATTATTATTATTATTTGTTTTACTACTTTTTACAATCTTGCTTTTTGGGATACTTTTAGATGAACTTATTCTTAGTATACCTAAGTTATATACGTTTCAGTAACGAGTTGTAATAGGATGAGTGATAAGTTACTACTGCATATTTAATATGTTTTAAACAATCATTTCTTTGATTTTATTTTGAGGCTATGGATTCCGACGATGCCAGAACTCCGGACGAAGAACCGCCATTCCAATCGAGAAAACGAGTGCTTGCGTCTTCGAGCTGTACAGATGCAAATAAGAAACGCGGAAAGAGGCGATCTAAGAAGAAGAAGCGCAGGAGGTCTACCTCAACCTCATCTTCTTCAAGTACGTTATCTAATACTACACCACCGCGGCGCAAGAAGCAGAAAAGGGCCTCAAGTTGGTCTAAGAAAGAGGTACTGAATCTTTTAAATGTTTTTCAAGAAGGAAATCGTAATAAGTCTAATAGTTTAAACAACAACCATTTGCACAATGTAATCCCGGAGTTTAATCCCTCCAGTAAGTCTCAGAGCATTGAAAGTTGGATTAGAAAAGTTAATGAGTGCTCTGTAATATATGACTGGAACGAGAAGCAGACCATACATTTTGCTCTACAAAAATTTACTGGACTTGCTAAGAAATGGTTCGAAGCTCTACCAAGTGTAGTATTTAGTTGGCCGGAATGGCAAGCCAAACTAAAGAAGGCCTTTCCAAGTGAGCAAAATTATGGTCGGCTTCTTGAAGAAATGTTAGCTCGTACGACTAGAAGCAATGAAAACTTATGTGAATATTTTTATGATAAATTAATGCTCATACACAGATGTGACATCAGTGGTAAAAGAGCTGTAGATTGCTTGACTCATGGTATTTATGATAAATCTATTAGAAATGGAGCACAAGCATTAAATTGTAGCGAGCCGGAAGACTTATTGCATTTCCTCAGTTCTCAGCGTACGGTATCGGAAACAAACCCTACAAATAAAAAGCGCCAGGATCACGCATTGCCATCCACATCAAATGATAGCTCAATTACTTGTTTTAACTGTCGAAGTAAGGGACATCCTTATTTCAAATGTTCCAAACCGCTTGTCAAGTGTCTAAAGTGCTTTAGAGTAGGGCATAATAACGAAAACTGCAAACTTACTCCACTCACTCCACGAATCGAATCTAAATCGAGTGAAAATGTAGAACGCAAAACTCTTACCATTTCCACACGCGATGACGGCAACAAAAAGTTTTTCAAACAAGTAGAAGCGAATAATAAATGTTTCATTGGTTACATAGATTTTGGCAGTGAGTGTAGTCTTATGCGAGAATCGGACGCAGTTAGTCTTAACACCTTAAAGTCAGTCTCAAAATTGCCTATAATTAAGGGTTTCGGTAATTCCGCTGTTACGCCCGTATATAGTACTCTTATCAATCTTAAAATTGATGAAATCGAATCAAATATCGAAGTATTAGTTGTTAATGATGAGTTTATGCATACCCCTTTGCTAATTGGCCAAAATTTTACCGAGTTGCCAAACGTAGCGGTTTATAAAAATAATACTTCATTATTCTTTTACAAAAGTCCTGGGCTCCGCAACAACGCTAGTGATTTAAATTGTCTTAAACTAGTCTTACCTAACCCAATTCAGATAGGTAGAAACAAATCCGAAGTTGTAGAAGTTACTGTTATAGATTCATGCTATTCTGGGGATGTCTATATAGACGGTTACAATAATAATAAACCTGGCCAAGAATATAGTTTACATCAGGGTACTTATCGTATAAACCACGGTAAATGTCATCTTATTCTATCGAATCTTTCCGATGAAACCCTATACTTACCCAAAGATACCCTAATTGCTAGAGCAACACCTTTTGATGAAAGAAAAATTTTGACCACTAATAAAATCATAAAAGATATAAATAACCTAGTTCCCCTCTCTAAGAGCGATATCAAAGTCGGTCCCCAAGTTGATGATGAAGCGAAAAATGAACTTTACGAATTATTGCAGTCGTATCGTGATTGTTTTGCATTAAATTTGAGCGAGATAGGTTGTAACAGCTCAATCAAGATGAAGATTGATTTGCTTGACGATAGACCTGTTGTTTATAGATCATATCGCTTATCGCACTTTGAGAGGGAACAGGTACGCGAGATTGTCGATGATTTACTGCAAAATGACGTAATACAGGAATCTGACTCTAATTATGCTAGTCCTATAATAATCGTAAAAAAGAAAACTGGAGAACAGCGTCTTTGTGTCGATTACCGATCACTGAACAATAAAACCAGAAAAGACTGTTTCCCTTTGCCATTAATTGATGACCAGATAAGTAATCTCAGTGGTAATAGATTTTTCACCTCTCTAGATCTTGCGTCAGGGTACTATCAGGTGCCAATGGCTGAAGAAAGTCGTCCTCTTACTGCATTCGTAACACCCGATGGGCATTATGAATTTAAAAGAATGCCTTTTGGATTAGCTAACGCACCTGCAGTGTTTCAAAGACTGATAAATCAAATGCTCGGTGCAAGTCGACATAATTCTGCTTTGGCTTACTTAGACGACATTCTTATACCATCGACTAATTTAGAGGAAGGTTTTCGAAGGCTAGAGGAAATATTGAAGGTATTGCGTGCAAATAACCTCACCCTTAAACTTAGTAAGTGCCGTTTCTTTGACACGGTGATTGATTATTTGGGTTATGAAATATCTGCCGATGGGATAAGGCCAAATCAGAATAAGATCTTAGCTGTGAAAGAATTCCCGATTCCTCGCAATGTACATGAAGTCCGTCAATTCTTAGGGCTAGCCGGCTATTTCAGAAAATTCGTTAAGAATTTTGGGGAAATCGCAAGACCTCTGACCAATTTATTAAAAAAGGGGAATGCATTCACTTGGACGGAAGATCAATCCCAGTCATTTTCCAAATTAAAAGAAAATCTGGTAAATAGACCTATTCTAGCCCTATACAACCCTAAACTTGATACAGAGTTGCACACAGATGCAAGTGCCTTAGGTGTAGGAGGGATATTAGTGCAATGGCAATCAAGTCCTCGTGTTCTCAAACCTGTTGCGTACTTCAGTAGACAGACTACGCCTGAAGAACGTCACTTGCATTCCTATGAACTGGAGACGTTAGCCATTGTTTGCTCACTCAAAAAGTTCTGGGTATATTTGTTGGGATTGGAATTTAAAATAGTTACGGACTGTAATGCGCTTCGAACTACACTGACTAAACGTGATCTTGTGCCACGTATAGCAAGATGGTGGCTTCAAATTAGTGAGTTCACTTTTACCATTGAGTATAGACCTGGGACTCGTATGGCACATGTTGATGCATTAAGCCGTAATACTTTATTGCCTTCTGACGTTAATGACGAATCTTCTGTAACCGTTTATAGTATTGAGACAGATAATTGGTTATTGACGTTACAAATGTCAGATCCAGATATTTCGCGTATTTTTAAAACTCTTAAGCCAGAAACCGATGAACAATCTAAAGATATCAAGAAAAATTACGTTATTAAAAATCATAAAGTATATAGAAAAGTTGACGAAGATATACGTCTGGTTGTCCCTCGCAATGCTCGTTGGCAAATATGCCGTTATAATCATGACGATGTAGGGCACTTAGGCATTTCAAAAACGACTGAACGAATTCAATCTGTCTTCTGGTTCCCGAAAATGCGACGATTTATAAAGAAATATGTTAAGTCATGTATTCAGTGTGCTTATCATAAAGACGATGCTTCTGGACAAAAGACAGGACAATTGTACCCTATAGAGAAGGTGGGCATCCCGTTCCACACAATTCACATTGACCACCTTGGCCCATTTGTTAAAAGTAAAAACGGGAATGCCTACATTTTCACAATTGTTGACGGTTTTACAAAGTATTTATTTGTTAGAGCGGTAAAAGACACAAAAACCAGGACTGCCGTAAAAGTTCTCGAAGGTTTATTTTACGACTTTGGCTTACCTTCTCGAATAGTATCGGATCGTGGTACTTCTTTTACTTCATCTACTTTCAGGAGTTTTTGCGACAGTCATGGTATCAAACATGTTCTCAACGCGGTAGCTTGCCCTAGGGCAAACGGTCAAGCCGAAAGGTATAACCAGACCATATTGAATGCTTTAGCAAAACATAATGACGGCAATGACGAACGCACTTGGGACTTACATCTTGGGAAAATTCAATGGGGTGTAAATAATTCTATTAATTCCTCCACCAAAAAGACTGCTACAGAGGCTCTATTTGGCGTTAGGTTCAGAGATAGTCTAAATAACAAATTAGATGTTGGTGGTGACGTCATACCAGACACGTTACAAAGCGTAAGAGATGAGGTCAGCTCCAATATCAAAGAAAATCAAAAGAAACAAAAAGAAACTTATGATGCTAATAGAGCTCCTGCTACTACCTATAAGGTAGGTGATTTGATCAAAATTACTAGAACTCATTTTAATAATAAAGGCAATAGCACTAAACTTCTTTCTAAATTCATAGGTCCATACAAAGTAACTGAAGTTTTGGGAAATGACCGGTATAGAATTTCAGAAATTCCAGGTTTTAGCAAACGGAGAAATATATTTAAAAGCGTAGTTTCCATTGACCGTATGAGACCATGGATTAATGTACGTTCTTGTGACCATAATAGTTCCCCAAATGAAAGTAGCAGCTCGACTTCTAGTGCTGAAAGTAATAATGATGACGATAAAATTTGAATCTGAATCAAATATGAGAACATCCACTAGCCGAATGTAATGATTTTGAATGTAAGGCTCGTTTTGTTAAAAATTAGTCCTATAATATTTAATTTGCTGGTATAAATAATAAATTAAAAATAAACGTGCGTCAGGAGATCGCACGATGTCGGATGGCCGAATGTAATGATCCTTGTGAAACTGCTTAAAAATATATTTGTTTCCTACTAACTTGCGATAGATGGCGCTAGTGGTTGCATGAATTTGACATCTGTTGTAAACATTAGTATTTCATTAATTAATAAATAGTTAATAATAGTTGATAAGTTTGTTTTGTATAATGCTTAAATCATGTTAAATAAATTAAAAATGTTTAATCTAGAATTAATTAAAATGTTGTGTATTTTAGTCACTCAATTGATGAAACACGTTGTTGACTTTCCCCTGATTGGTCGGTTTGTCGGCTGACTGTTCACTAGCGATGGTAGTGGGGAACATTCAGCTGGTGACTGTGATGGTAGAGCAAGGGCAGTCTAATCCGGGGTGTTGTATCGAAAACATTTACTAATCTGTATGGTGATATTGTTTACTTGTAATTATTATTGAATGTATTATGTACTGTGGAAAGTGAATAAATTATTTACATAATGAGTTCGAGGGTATGATTTCATGACAATTTCAATCACAATTTCTTCTATAAATCGCTTTTTAATTTCATTGAGTGATCATCTTTTTGATGCATGACATGAAGAACTTCATTGGTCTTATTTGACAAGCATAACTGCTGAGTTTAACCCTATCATGTGCTATTACAAATATGATTCACGGCAGTTGTTTTACAATGTATTTTGTCTGCATTTTGCACGCCATTCACGGGGTCAGTACCTCACTGTTGTTTTCATCTATTATAATAGATATAACAAATGAGGGTAAAAATATAAATTTAATATTGCATAAAGTATACAGGGTTAGATGGATTCGAGTAATATATTATTTAAAAACAAAATTGAGTTATATTTACTACAAGAAGCATTATGGCACGCAATAAACTAAAACTTGAATTTTTTCATTAATATTTTGTATAATAATATTTCTGTCAATTCTATCACTAGATTTTGTGCATGTTAGTGATCGTTAATTTCTCTGTATTTTTTTTTCTACCGCTATCCGTGATAACTTGTAATTGGCTTAATGTTACCTATGCTGTTTATCTGTTCACCTTGTATAGCTGTTGGTTTTCCAATCATAAATAAATAAATATTTATATAAAAGTCCACACAAACATCCATTAATATATCCTATATCAAATGATCCGGTATGTTGTTCTCTTTGTTCGCTTCTAGTATTTCATTGAACTGAGTTCAAAGCGTCCATTAAACAAATAACGGGACATTTAAAGGTACGGGACAAAAAAACCTATTATTGCCAGCCCTGGTGACACGCGCTGTACGAAATCTATTGTGTAACTTTATTTAGTAACGATTGCAGCTTAGTTGTTGGATCTTTGTTTAACTTTATAGTATTTAAGTTTAAAATATAAACACGTTGCTACTTTGGTATTAAGGGCAACAACTTGAGTTTAAAGGAGCATTTCAAATGTCAAACTCTCCCAAATATGTTCTTCTACTATTTAATTTTCGAAATATTACATATCTATAATTTGTGATATTTTTTCCATGTTTTGCTTGAAATATCAACTTAATTTTCTTAACCAGCTTAAGAAATCTCGCAAATAAAAATGATAGTTGATGTCTGTAATATCCTTAAAACGCGAAACATTGGGCAACCTGCGCTTTAAAGATACGCCGTTTTACGACCACCTCTTGCAAAGTTACTTAGAGGAATATTCGCGGAGTTTTAGTTTCTACAATTTTAAGTAGCTTTTTACAAATAATATTTATTCAGCAATAAGAAGTGCTAAAAAGTTTATTCATAAGAGCCTTACTTGCTGTTACAAAATCATTCACGAAAAAAGTATTGCTCAGTATTAGTAATTCATATATCTCACAACAAATAATGACAACTGGTAGTTGTCGTCCGCTACGTAATAAGCCACCGCATCGGATTCAATCCATTACCATTGGTCGTACCTAGTGCTAGTGTAGCTATGAAGGTTTTGGTCAGCCATACACGTGCCGGAAGCTGTGGAAACTATGCCAATTGGTTGGTACTTAACGCGCTAACAATGTTTTGATTGAAAGTAAATTATATTAATAAAAAATAAGAATTGCTTCACGGTCTAGTGATCTGAAATGCTTTGTTGCTTAGCTTGAGGGTTCGTTTTCCAGGAAGCGCATGTGATATAGCAGAAAATAGAATGCTTTAGTCAGCTTTCAAGTTAGCAATTAGGTCTAATAGTGAACATTTACAGGCAGTATATGGAAGCGTTCAACCGCTATGAAAGAAAAATTAAAGAAGAAAGTTTTTGTTACCAATATAACTGGCATACCCAATCACAAAATAACACCATAATTTTCAATAAATTTTTCCGTTAATCCCTTGGGAATTTCGATCGGAAATCTTTCTAGCTCTGTTTCATCGGGACGATATCGTTATTGAGAAGTTGGAGGAGTTCCGTGCGGGAATCGCGTCGCGTGCTAACGGATGTACTGCAAATTGTAGCGTTTATACTCAAGGGAGAGGGACGATTACGATGTGATGTCGCCATAACTATTTTAAATATACATAAGGCGTATTAAAAATTAGTAGGCCTATTAAAAAATTGTTTTAATATTAGTTTTAAGTGAAAAGTGTATGGAGAACATGGTGATCTGTATACAGGATTTTTCTACTGCAGACACCATTCTCTTAACTATGGAAATTGTGATGTTAATATTTCATGTGATAAGGAGAAAAATTAAGATTTTTATTATTTTATATATACATAAGTCACGCCTTTTTCCCATGGGGGTAGGCAGAAACTACGGAACGCCACGTGCTACGATCCTTACATAACCCTTTTGCTTCATCTACATTCATGCATCGTTTCATACATAAACGCCGGTTGTGGGTACTACGCACCTGACCTTTTTGAAGGACATCACCAATAAGGTCCGTATACGTCCTTCTAGGGCGTCCCCTCCTGGCGTTTCCACTAACAACCGCGTTATAAATCTTTTTCGTTAATCGCCTTTCATCCATCCTCTCTACATGACCAAACCAACGAAGCATACTTTTCTCTATCCTTGTCACTACATCTTCTTTCAGACCGCAACGATCTCTTATCACGCTATTTTTTAATCTGTCATTCAAAGTTACACCGCACATACTTCGCAAGGAACGCATTTCCACTGCATTAATTCTACTTTCATGCCTCTTCTGCCACACCCAACATTCACTTCCATACATAAGCGTTGGTACCAGCACCCCATTGTGGACAGCCAGCCGTCCGTCTTTTGACATAGACTTGCTGGCCACAACGGCATGCAGGGCGCCGTTCACTTTATTTCCCGCATTCACTCTCCTTTCCACATCTTTATCAATTTTCCCATCTTTCGTAAACATACTTCCCAAATAAACGAACTCATCCACCTGTTCCACGCTTTCCCCTTCTATTTTCACATCACACACAGACACATCGTCCTCCCTTTCAAACACCATTACTTTCGTCTTACCTACGTTTATTTTCATTCCTTTCTTCTTAAATGCTTCATTCATTAAATTTACCATGTCTTGCAACTCTTCCGCCGATGATGCAAGTATGACTTGATCATCGGCATAGAGAAGACATTTGACAGGTAGCCCACTCATTTTCAATCCACAGTCATTCTCTTTCAAATCGACCAAACAGCTATCCATGTATAGATTGAACAGCCATGGTGACGCTACACAGCCCTGTCTCACACCTCTAGAGATATGAAACCAGTCCGTGTATGCCCCATTTATCCTAACGCAAGCACTAGAACCCTCATATAGCGATTTTAGTGCTCGCGTCAAGCGCCCGTCCACACCATACACGGACAGTGTCGACCATAATTCGTCCCTCCACACACTATCATAGGCCTTCTCCAAATCAATGAAAGCGCAGTAGACTTTCTTATGCTTAGCCAGATGTTTTTCGGCTATGCATCGTAAGGAGAAGATCTGATCCGTACATCCCATTCCCTCTCTGAATCCTGCCTGCACATCCCATACTTTCTCATCTGTTATTCTGATCACTCTATTTATCAAAACTTTCGCATATAATTTGCCGACAACACTTAAAAGGCTAATGCCACGGTAGTTTTTACACTCCTGCTGTGAACCCTTTCCCTTATATAGTGGCACGATAACAGCCTTGCACCAGTCCCCTGGTACTCGGCCATACCTCCAACACATATTAAAGATTTTACACAACAGGTTTGCCACCACCCCGTCACCGCCTTTCAGCATTTCAGCCGACACTCTATCATACCCGGCAGCTTTTCCCACTCTCATACTCTTCAACGCTTGCACAATTTCATCCATGCCGATTTCATTCTCATTGTCAGCGCCCACGTCGTCTGAGTTCGCGACTGGACAGATCGACTCTATCCATCTACCCACTCTTTGCATACTCTGCTGACAACTAAATAAACTTTCAAAATAAACCTTCCATCGTTCCAAAACCTTACATTCTTCACTTATTACACTTCCATCTCCGGCCCTAATAACATTCATATTAGATGCTCCTGACACTCCTCGCGCCAATCTCACTTGTTTCCAAAACAGTTTGACATTGGCCCGGAAATTGGCAGAGAATCTTCTATTATACTTCTCTTCCATGCTATTCTTCTTAACTCTTATTACCTTTTTTACTTCTTCCTTTACGTCAGTGTAACTTTTCTTCACTCTTTCCAAGTGTTCTTTCATATTCGTTGCTTGATCCATTCTCATTTTGGCTTTGATGGCTAACATATCCTGCCAAACCTTTTTCTTCTTTTCCACAATCTGTTTTACTTCATCATCCATCCAGTAATTATAGGTTTGCTTACCACACTTCCTTTTAGCCACTCCACATACTTTCGTTGCTACTTCAATCATACTATTCTTTACTACATCCCATATTTCTTCCAAATCACAGTCATTCATAGCCTCTAAGATGGTATTAGTTTTCTCTTTTACTTCTTTCTTATACTCTTCTTTTATATTCAACTCTTGTAGCCTTTCCACTTTTATTCTCTCTAGCCGAGTAACAGGCACTTGAACACGGTGACGCCAACACTTAAACAAACCCTTTATTCGGCAGATCACCAAATAGTGGTCCGTTCCCACGTTAACACCCCGATACGCTCTTGTGTCTGTGACTCTACTTCTCAGCCTTTCATCTATTATAACTAAGTCAATCATACTTCTACTTTCATGTCTTTCCCATGTATACATATGAATCTTTCTGTGGTTAAACATAGTGTTCGTGACAGAAAGATTCTTTTCCACACATATATCCAACAGACTCAAACCATTCTCATTCACCCTTTCATCTCCAAACGTACCCAAAACTTCTTCAAACCCATTCCTTTTCACACCAACCCAACCATTAAAATCCCCTACCAAAACAATTTTTTCATTACCATGACACGCATTTAAAATATCTCTTACACTATCCCAAAACTCCTCTCTCTCGGACATTGGGTATCCCATATCGGGTGCATAAATACACAGCATAAATATAGGATTTAAACCCAGCTTTAACTTAACCCAGAGAATTCTGGGACTCACACATGCATAATCCTTGACACACTTCATCATACGCGCGGAGAGGAGAATTCCAACACCCTGACAAGCTCTATCCGTCTCTGGTACCCCAGACCAGATCGCTGTCAAGGAACCGTGCTTAGATAGGCCTCCTCCCTTTCTTTTAGTCTCACTCATACAAAGTGCATCCAATCTTTTATCATTCATCAACTCACAAACTTCATCTAACTTCTCTTTTATACCTCCCTGAACATTCAGCGTAGCTATGCGACACTCCACAGCTCGCTTTTCGCCCCGTGAGAACCGCTGGCGTGGTGAGTGGCGAACATCACCGCCGCCTCCGAGTTTATGGTTTTTTTGACTCATTTTGGTCCCACGATTAGCAAGGGAAATTAGATGTCCAACCCTACAGAGCCCCGCATGTAGGGGTAAGGCTTTTTAGTGCCTGGGGGCGCCTGATCCCAGACATCTGGCACGCTTGTGACTAGGCTAGCCCCTAGTCATGCATCCCTTGGCACGGCGACCTTAGATTGGCGATCACAGTATGATAGTTTTGATGAAATGAGGACGCTGCAATCCCATCCCCATGTCCTAATTAGACCCTTAGTCGACTTTTACGACTCGCCCGGGAAGATAAGCGGCTGACCCTTCTATGTTTTTTCTTTACTCCCAGGTCAGCATGGAAGGACTTAGGATTATTTTATATATATTCTGTTTATTTTACTTATATGTCTAATTAAACTGTAAGTGTAAGTAGAGTAAAAAAAATATTAACCGATCTTGCTCGTGTGTACTTTGCGGTTAAGAACTAATTGTGTGCTTGATTTTGCTAAGTGGTCTGTGTACTTCAAGGATATTATCAGTCCTTCCTTGTGTATGAAGCATTTTCATATATACGGGGGGCCCAAAAATATCATATTCCACAACTAATCTCCACGGTAACTGTGACTGTTGAATATTGAACCTTAAACGAATGACATAAAGAGTCGTCAATTAAAAGGACATTTTGACATTTATAAAAGCATGATCTCAATTTGTCGACGATAAAATCAGTTTTTACAGCTCCTTAGGCAAATCCTAAGAGAAACCAAATTTAACATTATATTATGATTATAATGACAGTTTTATCTTAGTCATAATCAGGCACGATCGCAGCCAAAAACTGGAGGGTCATATTAATAGTTATATGAAGGGGGGGGGGGGGGATGAAGTTGAGCAAAATTTGATTTTATTTTACAAAAAAATTAACTATGTATTATATTACCTATTTTTTATTTCATTGTTTAGAGGTTTTAAGCAGGAATCGGTCTATTTCTAAGAGTTTTATGGACCCCCTCGGACCGCCATTGGTCATAATATTAGAACTACTATAAATCGTAGATACATTATGTACAAAAATCGAGATCATTGAATAAACTCGCTACATTATACGAGTACTGTAGGCATTGTACAATGTGACAATTATTTTTTGTTGTGATTCCACTGCAATGAATTCTTCCGAAGTAAATTATGTAATATCGTATGTTCTAAAAGGAGGTGGGCAGTATATAGGGCATGCGGATTAAGTTTTAATCGGTCGCTGTTGTACGGCAATCTGCAGTAAGATGTATCAACAGATGCTAAACCAATTCTTGTGATAAATTCCGATTATATCATAAAGTTGCTATATATCTTGAGTTTAGTCTCGATTTGACTTTCAGAACTTTGCCCGTGTATAATGTATTTCACGTGATTATTAAGGCACTATTGACTCTATTGAAAATATTGTCTAATATCTTTGATTGCTTTTGGAAACTTATTTAGCGAAAACAGCTCTGCCTCATTGGTTTAGTGGTTAGATGCGCGACGGTCCTAGGTTCGATTCCCGCGTCTAGCAATGTTATTGTGATTTTGTGAAATTCTCAATAGCAGTCCAGTGTTTGGAATTGTACCCGATATGTGACAGTAGGCTCGCCCCCTATTACATTGGACTCAATAACAGCATCGGCGAAATATGGGTTTACAATATAGTATATGTCTAACCCATCAGAGAACAGTGGCGGTCAGGGGGGGGGTCATGACCCCTTAAAATCATACACGGCAAAATGACAAACCTGCTAAAAATAGACACAAAAACAAAACTTCAACACTTCGACTTCAAATTTAATATGACCCCAACGTGTTTGGCTGCGGCTGGAGAATATAGGCGTGATGCTATGTTAGTGAAAATTATAAAATCATGTTTTATGATGATCCTAAATAGATAGGTTATATAACATGGCATCACGCCCGTATTCATTAATAGTTACGGCAGAATCATACGTTTGTATACCATATTTCGCCGCTTCTATTGTAGAGCCTCGTGTAATAAGAGATAAATAAATAGATCAATCAGATATTATATTAATTGTACCTCTAAATACGCTATCGGGTCCTACATCAAGCATAAAGATCTATTTAAGTATTTTGATACAGAAACAAATCTGCTTTTACTCCAAGCCTTAATTGCCTTAATACTTTGTTATAAATTCGCCTGTTTCAAAGCAAATTATATTTTTTAGACTGGTTTTAGGAAATTTTGTGGTGTTTCTAAGTCGGTAGTGTTTCTAGGCTCGCATCCTATTACATGGAATTCAATAACAGCAACGGCGAAATGTGAGTACACAGTGACAGTATACTTCTGCCTAACCCTTAGGGGAATACAGGCGTGATGATATGTATGTATGTATGTATGTATGTATGTATGTATGTATGTATGTATGTATGTATGTATGTAAGAAAAGGCAAACATTTTTTTTGCTAGAATTTGCTAGAATGTTCTTGTTCGACCAAATGAGAGAGAAAGACTTTCACTTATGATAAATGTTTCTGGCACTCAGAAACCCTGTCGATGGAACTAGCAGATAATCTTTAATTCAATTCAATCTTCAGACTATTGCCGTTACATTTTAAATATCCATACCTACCTACCACCTACCCTTTATATGAAGTGTGGAAAGTTCATCGACGTAAAAGACGGCTAACACTCTGAAAACAACAAAGTATGACAAAATCACACTTTCGTTAACATAAACCAAGCTTCTGAAACGCAAATAGGTATGACAGGGAATGTAAGAATTTGATTTTATATCAGAAAATATCGACTGTATAAAATGTAAACGAATACTTTTAGAATACGAACGCGCTGTCTTACTGGCTCAGGCATAAATATTCCCATCTTTACAATACCATTCAGTCACACCAAATTACACCTTAACACCACCAAGTAAGAATCAATACGAGTGTCTCTATAAAGTTGTCAAAGGCTAAACCCAAGGAAGTTCGTATGCCATTGTAAATTAACCCTTAAGGCCTTGTACAAAGGGCGTTCCATTAGCCGATATTGTTACCGTCGGTAGCCCACGTGTCTCGATCGTAGTATATTTGTATTGATAGTTTCCAAATAAATATCTTCTTGTATCGCGCGGTTGATATTCAAGATGCGTAGAAAGGGCCTGGGTTTTTGGTATATATTTACTATAGTACATTATGTTTTGTCACGTACTTGTCCAACGCGGGTTACGAGTTAGGTAGGTAAATGGGTTTCGTTTTAAAAAAGGTAGTGGGGCTTTGCTTTTGTAAAGAATTCGTGATATTCTGCGTATTTTGTACAGAGGTGCTATCTATTGTATATTATGTCATTTCGGCCGCATACTCTTGAATTTTATCGATTGTTTCAATGTAGACGTATCCTTTGAAATGGATATATTTATCTTTGGTGTGACTTGATAACTGTAAATTTCTTGAAGAGTTAGACAGGGGTGAACTATATTCTACACTCACATTTTGCCGATACTGTTATTGAATTCCATATAATAGGGGGCGAGCCTTTTGTCATTTACTGGGCACAATTCCAGACTCCGTACTGCTATTGAGAATTTCCGTACAGAAAAACCCAATAACACTTTGCCCGTCCCGGGAATCGAACCCAGGACCTCACGTTCAGCGGTCCCGCTTTCGGCCACTGAACTAATGAGGCAGTCACAGAGCGAGTGAGTGTTCTATAGTAATAATATGTCCCATGTTATAGGGAGCGAGTCTACTGCCATCTGTTGGATGGCAGGAAGGTCAGCTGCAACACATCGATCCTATTCACTTTTTATTAACCCCTCTATCTTTTATATAGCAACAGCAGTGGCCGTGGCACTGACATCCAATGTATCAGATTAATTAATGACTTAAAGGTGAAGGGAACCAATCTCTCCTAGACCTAAAAACGCAGTTCCATCAATTCACACTGGCCACACACAAACTGACCTAAACTCAATAAAACCCGACATGGTCATAACATATAATGTGAAGTATTGCTCGATACGTGACCGGGTCTTGAAAGAGGTTTCATGTCTGAATGAGAACTTTTTAGAGATTATTTATTTAGGCTTTCAAGTGTCTAAAAATAGAGCACTCTTTCTCCGCTCAGAATGCGGGCCAAATATTTGATTATTAGAGCATTATATTGCTAATGTTAGGCTGCTATCAAACAGAGTTGATAAATTTAACTGCACGCAGATAGCTACAGTGAGGTCTGACTGGAAGCAGTCGATGTCGGGTCATGCGTTCAGTCCAGAAGTCAGCATAAAAGTTCACGTCGATATTGAAATACCATTGTTAAGTCTCCAGTAGGCCATTATTTTGTACTTTTACTATTATAATATTGTAGTAAGCGGTCCACTATAGAAAGCATGTGTCGAACCATGTGCCCGACTGGATGGATTGTGATATTTAAATGTACATACAATATTATCTAAACCAACTTGTCGATGTTAAGCTGTCGATGCCGTTATCAAGCTTCTGAGCACAGTTCTAACTTTTGTACTGCTTGTACAAAAGTACTGCTGCTACTCAGAATTTCCTTGCAGACAACCTAATAACGAATTGCCCAGTTGAAAATCGAACCTGGACCACACGCTGAATAGCCGCGTTAGCAGCGGCGTGCACAGACTTTTTAGACAGGGAAGACAGAAAATTTCAAAAGCTGACTTACCAGAAATACCTACTGCATGTTGGTATTGGTTCTTCGTCTTGTCGATTAAATTATGATGTATTTGATTTGCCACCTCAAATATCTTATAATAAATATTTATCTGAGTAGGCAGTGTCTTTTTGTCTTTATGAACCGCACGCCACTGCGCGTTAGCAACCGCTAGACGCTCACTGGTCACGAAATAAATACTCTACAAAAGGCTAGCAACGTGATCTCAAACGAATGCCGGTCGCGTCGAGTGCCCGATCTTTGGCATACGTATGTACACACTTGTCTAGGTGTGCGTGCATTTTTGCCTAGCTAGGAATTAGCCTTCTGCACTTATTTATGTTGTGCATTGGTGGAGCCATTATTTGCTCTTCCCTTCAGTTAACTTCGAGAACGATTGGTTATTAAGTAGTCTTCCAGTCTACACTAATTAATTAACAGTTGTAGGACTCCTTCTTGTTATTAGACATGTCTGAACATAATTATTGTGACAACTGCAATGGTAATGTAATAAGCAGCATTGTTTGGATGAGTGAAAAAGAAGTTGGCTGTATTCATACTCATGTCTATCTGATTGTTCTGGTGGTTGCATATACGGCTTTTGAACATAGGGTCATGGGGGTAATTCTCGCGCGATTACCCATGATGTTAAAATCGAGATACATATATCGATGTGGATAACGCTCGCCACTCTCTTTCATACCACTTGTTATACATTCCTAGGTAGGGGACTATAGTAAAGATTTTTTCTGTTAGAATTTTTTCCATATCAGGCCCTCGATTTGAATTGTGCTTAGAATTCCGTATTACATATAACTTAATAAAGTAACTAAGAAACGACTGAAGAACCATCACCTGTCTAGTCTTTTCCCAACTACATTGGGGTCGGCTTCCAGTCTAACCGGTTGCGGCTGAATATCAGTATTTTACTCGGAGCGACTGCCATCTGACCTCCGCCATCCAATTACTGGGAGACACTGATACTCTAAGGTTAGACTCGCGGGGTTTTGATGTATGAAAAATGGTCACCCATCCAAGGACTGACCGTGGCAAGCGCTACTTAACCTAGCAGATCGACCGATCAGCGCGGTAGTTATGTAGATAGATACGAGGTAGATAGGTACAAGCCCCTCTCGTAAGACTAAAAAATAAATAGAAAATAAATTTACAATGAAATACTATTTCTAAGAAACATAATATTATTTATAATTTTCAAAGTTACATACTTTGAATTCTTTGAAGTGCCGATAAGAACATAATCCGTTTATTACTCGATTTACTAGAAATATGTTTATATTATAATTCTTCTTTATAATATTTCAATAGATAGCAGTGATAGCCTAGCGGTTAAACACTTGCCTTCCATACAAGAGGGCCTGAGTTCAAAACCGGCCCGCACCTCCGAGTTTCCAGAATCATGTGCGGATCAGAATTTGATTACCACTTGCGTTAAAGATGTTAGTAATACCTATTACTAACATCTTTTTTTTTATAATAAACGTTGCCCCACACTAGGATTTCTCCTGTGTCGTGGGTACAGTTTACAAACATACATGTCACATACACACACAACCAGACCCGAAACAACTGTCTGTAGATCATACAAATATTTGTTCCGTGCGGGGGTCGAACCCGCGACACATAGCGCAGAAAGCTAATCGCGTAACCACTGCGCCAACCGTGTCGTCAACATGCTAGGTAGAGCATATGATTCAGTCGGTAACTTACCAGTAACCGCATTAATGTTAACTGAATCACATAATGCGGTTACAATGAACTGCATTCACTTACTATGTCGGAGAAGGACGCCTAATATGTTACTAATTAATCAACTTACACTAGTCTAATTACCGTGTTATTGAATAATAAATATACTCGGATAGATTTTTGCTTTTGTTGCATATATGTATGATTAGGTAACAGCATCACGCCTGTATTCCCCGAAGGGTTAGGCAGAGGCGTACTACGTACCCCCACATTTCGCCGATTTTGTTATTAAGTCCTATGTAAAAGAGTGCGAGCCTATTGCCACCTACCGGGCACAGTCCCAGACTTCGCGGTGCTACTGAGAAATTCCAGACAGAAAAACCCAATAACACTTTGCCCGAACCGTGAATCGAAACCAGAACCTTACGCGCAGCGGTCGCGCTTGCGATCAATAGATCGATGAGTTAGTCTATATATATCTTACGAGAAATGAGTGAAATAACATATCATCACGCTTAAATTTTACGTAGGGTTAGGCAATGGTGTGCTCAGAATATTGTCGTTAACATTCCGTTCAAGTATATAGAAATAAAATGTCATATTATGACAAAAAAGTATTTTCAAATAATGATTATGATATATCTATACATATAATAAAATTATAACAGGCCGATGTCTGTACATTATAGACGGACAGAGCAGAAGCCAAAACAACAGTTTTTAGAATTTTTGTCTGTCTGTAAGTTTGTGCACGCATCACGCAAACTACTACATGGAATTGAATGCAGTTTTCACTGATGTATTGCTAGAGGTCTCACTTAAAATATAAACTCTATTTTACCGCAGGAGAATATCAGATTCTGAATTCCACGCGTACGAAGTCGCGGGCAAAAGCTAGTTTATACTAAAATTCAGTTCTTGCTTCTATCTCGCTCTTCACAATAGGTTGTTTGATAAGTTGTACCTCATTGTACAACATCATCGCGCAGACAGCGCCAGGGAGCGAGCAGGGAACTGGAACATCCTGCTGCCCGACCGCTTCCTGTATTTGACATTAAATATTTGTGTTTCGGTGAAAATATTGGCATTTCTGCGCCGCTATGTTTTCCTGGTACTTTGTTGTCAGTTTGTTTGAAATAGCAAGAGATTTTTTGAGGTTTTGTGGTTACTTTGATTGTAATAAATAATAACTGGGCCAACGCATCACGCCTGTATTCCCTGAAGGGTTAGGCAGAGGAGTATAAAGTGCACTCCCGTTTCGCCCATGCGGGTTATTTAGTCCCATGCAATAGGGGGCTATATAAACTTCAGGCAGCTACTAAGAAAAACTTTCCACACAGAAACATACAGTTTTTAGTTCCCGGGAATCGAATCCATGACCTCTCGCTTAACATTCGCGCTTGCGACCACTAGACAAATGAGGCAGTTAAATAGTTTTTGAGACTAAGATTACAAAGGATTTTTACCCTTACCCAACTGATTACCACGAATTGACCACCATGGACACAAAGTTCCCTACCAAAGATAAATAGATAGAATTGTTTTTATTTCAAATAAACCTAATACAGGCACTTATGAAATGTTATAGGACTCTAGTTGCAAAAGAAACCATGAAAATCGTCAATAAACAGCTATGAACTACTAAAGAACTATTCAAACACGAATACGAAATATAAACTGAAAAACGCCGCGACTAAGTTCTCAACCAAACCAACGAATATCACTTTAAAATTACCCGCGAGAAACTAAGAGTAAGTTAAGAAAACGTTTTCGTTAATGAATTAGCGGGTCTGATAATTACTTTGCAGCTGCAGAAGATGCTGCGTCGCGAGATGGCGCCACCGCCTTCAGTTAACTCTAGTTTAATGTGTTCGACTGAATTTTCTGTGCAGTTAACTTGGTTTCAATCCAATTTAATTATTAATAACGCTAATGAGAAATGATAAAGTCATCGAAAATATGATGTTGTTCTATGTAGTCTTAAGTAGTCATTTTTGGATTTTGCTTTGGCTGTTTCTGGAGAATAATTTCAATTGAAGATTTGTTTGATCAAGATCAACGCACACACACAATCTCACATATATAACTATCTGTAGGTCATATAAATATTTGTTTTGTGTAGGAATCGAACCTGCAATAGGTGGCGCATAAATTCAATCGCTTACCATCTGCCCCAACGGTGTCGTCATGAAACTCCGCATAAAAAAAAAAATTATTGACTCTAAGATTTCGAGCTGATATAGTACGAGAATATTATGTAAAAGAAACGTCACCCATCTAAGACTTGACCGCGGCATGTTTTCTACACCATCAAAAGAGCAGTGAGGTATCATTGAGCTTCTTAATTCAGTGTAGGTCTACACAACTATCTGTAGTATGTGGGCTCAGTGAATGGTTCGAGATTTGCCTACATTATGCTAAGTCCGAAGGTTCACAAGATCTTTGTGATGCTAATGAGAGATTCGTCTCTTTCACCATCTTTTATGAAGTGCCGACAGGTTATTTATTTCGTATAAAATGGGTTCGCTTTCTTATCTTTGCGGGCGTTTATCTTTTTAGGATAAATAGAATTTCAAGTTGTGTTAGATAGTTTCGGATTTATGATGCGCAAAATTGAATCCCCTGATTGCGCTGTTTGCGGAGTCATTAAAGATGTGTATCATATCTTGACAGAGTGTAGTCGGATTGGGGTCCGAAGACATCAAGTTTTTGCCCATAGTTTTAATGTAGGCTTTTATAGTGGCATTCTGGCCTCACCATTGTCAGATGAGGCTAGAACGCTTTATTTTATTACTAGCTTCTGCCCGCGGCTCCGCCCGCGTTTTCCCGCGATAAAATGTAGCCTATCTGCTATTCCAGACTATAATTTATCTTTGTGCCAAATTTCATCCAGATTCGTTCAGCCTTGCGTGAAAGAGTAACAAACACGAGTACATAAATCCGTCCATCCGCTCAAACTTTCGCATTTATATTTTATAGTACGATAGGATAGGACAGGATGGTAGAACATTGATATAGTTCTGAGAACAAACAATCTTCTTAGATCTAAAATCGATTGGTAAAACCTATCTTATAAAATTGCCTTTTATAAACATAACCGAATCCAGCCAGTCGACAAAAATTCGACCGTATCAATTTTTAAGTTTGAACATTATTGGGGTTCTTTTCAAAGAGTTTGTCAAAGAGTGTATACCTCTGTAGTCATTGCAAATATAAAATTTTTAATTTTGTTCTATTACGTCAGTTGTGAGCATAGACTTAGGATTCCGCTTACTCTAAATCTATGGTTGCGAGCGACATTGATTTTACATTTGACATAGGCAGTATGAAGGTGAACAAACTCACATTCGTATTTATAATAGTAGTTAGGATTCCAGTTCCCGTGGAATTAAAATGTAGCCTATTTTAATCGCTGACGTAGCTTTCTATCGGTGAAAGAATTTTTAAAATCGGTTAATTGGATTAGGCGTGAAAGCGCAATAAATAAACAAACAAACAAACTCACTTTCGCATTTATAATATTAGTTAGAGTTAGGATAGGATTATGTTGGGTAAAAGGTTACGAGCAGGCTAGTTTAAGATAATTTAATGTTTTTATTCTGTAATCAATAGTCGGTGTGACGTTTTCTTATTAGAAAAAACCTTGTCAATAAATAAAAAGATAAAAAAAGTTGTGTTACCTTTAGACCGACATTTGACCTATCTAGTTATTGAATCTCATGTAACCGTGGAGCCTATTGCCATCGTGGAGGCGCATTTCCAAACTCCGTGCTGTTCGACCACGTTGCCCGACCCAAGAGTCGAACATCGGATGTCAGCAGTCAAATTGGCGACCAATTGTTATTATTATTATAATACAGCGTCCCAATGTCCCTGCATGGAAGATGAAAGGCCTCCCCTTCCTTCCATGTACTTTTCTCTGTCTGCCGCTATTAGGAGCCAATCCTTTAATAAAGAGTACCGTATCCAGTTTATCAGCGGTTATGATGATATGAGTTTTAAAAGTCTAACACTGTTTCTATGAGTGATGAGACAAAAATGAATTAAATATTTCTGTCATCATCATCATCATCATCAGCCAGAAGACGTCCACTACTGAACGAAGGCCTCCCCCAAGGGGGAGGGGGGGGCATAATCCCTACGCTTGGCAGGCGGCTTGGGGATCGCAGTGGCTCACCGATTAGTGAGAGGACGCTGCTGCCCGTCCTCCGGTGTCTGGCCGCAGTTTTAAGACGTACCCGGGTCTATATATCTCTGTTACATCAGGTCAATTATTCAAACTGACGCAAATCTGCTGTGCTGAAACTGCGTGTTTATTGTTTCCTATTATCATGTGACTGCGGACAGCACGACGATAGTTTCGCATCAATTTGAGCGCAACTTAAATCTCTTTTCATGTTATGTACGGTTTTACCTAAAATGTTTTTTTTACGCCATATTGGCAAACGGGCAGGCGGCCCACCTGATGGTAAGTGGTCACCGCCATCTATCGACATCTGCAATAACAGCGGTACCACAGTTGCGTTGTTCAAGACCGGAGGGGAGGGAGGAGGGAGGAGGGCCCATTCCACATCTTGCAGGTACGTGGTAAAAATCAGTTCATGTCTCAAAGTCTAAATAACAGTAATTAATTGACACTAAATCTTTAAATAACCATAATATCAGCAAACCTTAAAAGTCCTTTAAAATATAAACTGACAAAGCTAACCTTTATTCAGCCTTAACATTTAATACCTCCTGGCGAAGACAGAATTACCTTATACCATCCATTTTGCTACAAAAACAAAATTTAG
This sequence comes from Shargacucullia verbasci, assembly GCA_947562105.1. NCBI lineage: Eukaryota > Metazoa > Arthropoda > Insecta > Lepidoptera > Noctuidae > Shargacucullia > Shargacucullia verbasci. The sequence goes on from OX387280.1 coordinate 16,347,159, forward strand.
TACTGATCTCATTTCGAGATTATCTCTATCTTATTTAAAGGTACGACTGATTTTGATAGAGTTGTTCAGGGCCTTTTTAATCAGTAATTAGATTACATTTCCTTTAACTCTGTCTGTCTGTCGTCATACCGAAGAAATGTTTGGATATCATTTATATAATGAAAATATTTTGTCGAGATTCCATTTCTAAAGGTCTTTAATTTTCTTTCATTGGGAAAGTTATGTAATTTTCTTTTGCGTCTGTTATCTTTAATGTCTTAAAATCATTATTTATTTATTTATTATGTTATGTACCTCCAACAGAGGATACACAAATTACGTTCCATATTAAAGTTAGTACATTTGTATTTGTGAGGTGTGCTCCACCAATTAAAGGAGATCACAGCATGCACATACAACTAGGTGAACTAGAATAATATATTTTTTTTTATTACAATTAAGTTAAGTTAAATTAAACTAGAAAAACTAAATACAAGATAAAAACACAAGAACAACAAAACCGTGTCATCACAATATTCTCTAGATACATGTAAGAAAATAAAATTATATTACCCGACAATAACAACAATTATGAAAATTAGAAGAAATGAGATAAGTCGACAACAAGGAGACCCAAACAAACCGTTTATGTTGCATTTGCATTCGAGAGTATTGAATTCAACTCTTTTTTATACATTGAGATTAATTAAGTTATATCCAAACCACAACGTTTTGAGAGGTCGTTGAATTGCCTACATTATATTAGCGCAAGGGAGATATTTTGACAACACCAATATTTTGAGTTTAACATTAGCTACTGGAAAATATGAGTGATTTTATATACATATTTGTTTTATCATTGTCTCTGAGGAATTCTCGGAATAATATCAGGGAAAAAGCGAAATACCGAAAAAACTGATAATAGATAAATTAAATATTATAATTATCAATAGGTATAAACCTTATCGGTTTGGTGATCACAAGCTTGATTGCTGAGCGTAAGGCTTGGGTTCGATCCTAGGTAGGGAAACGTGTTATTATGGTTTTATGTTAGAAAAATTTCCAGTATCAGCCTTGAGTTTGGAATTATGGCCGGCAGGTGGCAGTAGACTCGCCCCCTATTACATGGAATACAGCCATATGTAAAGTTGCAATTCACTGAAATTTCAACTCGGTACAAGGGAGTTTAGTAACCGCAATATAACGTTTAAATGATTCAGCATTTGAAACAAATATATCAAGTACAGTCAGTGACAGTATCGGCCAGTGGAACCCATTTGCAGAAAGAATCAATCCATTAGAGCGAGCGAGGCGACACCACGGTATCCGTGGCCGATCTTAATGTGCCACCCTAGTGATGGGCAACTTGCAAGGCTTACGAAATCGCTCGGGCTTGAAATTGGGTGTTGATCGATTTACAGATTTAGTGGCTATATTTTTGGCAACTTAGGATAATAGCGTATCCTCAAGTTTTTACCAATGTTCTTACGTCGCAACTTTTATGCTTTATTCACAAACATATAGATTCATCATAATTATAAACTATGTACATATATTAATGGCTGTAATAACAACTAGTTCCATTAAAAAAAACTGTATGTGTATTTCTTGTGTATGATAAAGAATTATAATAATAATTTTCCAATAAGAGATTTTGTATCGTACAAATTGCACTGTAATTATATTTATCTAAAATCCAAATCGAAACTCAATGCTTGCAACTTAAAATCGATTTTAAAGTATCTATTGCGCATCACTAAAAACATTCAATCGGATACGTTCGTTTGATGACGTACGATCTCCGAACGTTCGCGAATATTGGCGTTCTGAATTTAAAATTGAATTTCACGACTCGCTCTGTTGATTGGCATCGCGGTGATTAGGGCTGGAACACTACATCGATTACTCGACGACAGGTTGGTTGACAGGTTTATGGTTAAATTTTATGGCCTGGTTGTTTCAGACCTATTTTATAAACTGGTTGTATGCCTATCCACAAGTTATCTTACAGAGTGCATCAAAATTTCTATTTCACAATTGTTTGATGCATTTAAATGAAACATGACAGGTATTAGTGTAATTTATTTATCTATGAGATATTTTATCTGTTTGCTAGTTTATATAGGCCCAAAGACGATTAACTATAGCCACATAGTTAAAGATTTAATAAAATTATTATTTTGTTTTCAGTCGTAAGTATGTTAAGCGCTAACCAGCTTGTTTAAAACAAAACCGGCTGTTTAATATTAGTTTTAACGTTAGTTGTCAACCAATAAAATAATCTACGTCAAGCTGTGACTCAAAGGACCAATTCTTGTCCAAAAATCAAACAATGCGATTGACGAATGGAAGTCTCATTTCTTCGATGTTGTTAAAGGATTAAGTGCCACGGAAAAGAAGTGAGCCTTTTGTAATCTATTGGATATCAATCCAAGCTCCGGGCATCACTAAAATTTCCGTAAAAAATTGCTTGAACTACTTTGCCTATGTCGGGTATCGAACGACTTCAAAACATTTTCGAGATCAATGTTCGAGTGTGAAATAGATATATTTAAAAATTTGAAATTTTGGGATTTTAGGAGCTATAGTAAATAAAATAAATAAAATAAAGTATTCTGAAAACTCTTTAAATCCATTTTTTATATAGTAAACACTTTTAGAGCATGAGTGATGAAAAGGAACATTTTCAGATAGAATTACATTGTTCGGATCAGACTGGTCGTTGCTAGAGATTTAGTTGCCTAGGAAACGCAGAGAAGACTTTTATAAGAAAAATAAAATTATGTTCACAGATTTTCAGGAGCGAACGATTTGATAGCTTAAGCTTAAGTATTATCGAAGATGCTGGAGAAAATTCCAGATAAAATGTTGTAAAATATTTTATTAAATTATTTTTCTTTTATGTTCTGGAAGGTAAGGGATTACAGAATTTTATGTCTATGAGTTGTTCTAAAAGGATTAATTTTACGTCGTAGTAGTGCTAAGAAAAAAAAATGTATTTACTTTACAAAACATAGAAAGTATTGTTATCATTATCCAAAGTCAATTCAACTTGTTCTTTAGAGGCGCTTTCAAAACGTGCGAGATTAGTTGCACAGCCGAACTTTTATTCTAACAAATAGTTAAAATAGGCTGAACTCTGCTTACCCCAATAGCCATTATAAGCGTGATATTACGTTATTAACACAATGTACAATATCCTTTCTAAAACAAAATAATTATAGAAACTTTCTTGACGTCCATAACAAACGAAACTTGTGAGTTGTTGTAATGTTACAATTCCGATCCGCTACAGTGGTTACAACATACTACGTACGAGCTACGCGGCTGCTACGCGTGGGCGTAGACGCTACGAGCGTAGTAGGTACGGCGTGGGCGCGTAGCAACCTTGTTATTGTATATTTTGACGGCGTCTAGTAACCAGCTGATGCGTTTGTATCGTAGTTAACTGTGTTAATGTATTGTTTATGTAATACACATAACTTTTTACCGTCGATGGGTTTAGTTCAGGTCAAATTGGGACCTAGGTCAACTATGATATGACTAATCCTAACTAATATTATAAATGCGAAAGTAAGTTTGTTTGTTTGTTTGTTACCTTTTCACGCCTAAACCACTGAACCGTTCATTATGAAATTTTGCATATACATTGTCAGCGCTACAAAAATGGACATAGGGTTTCATCCAGAAAAAAGTACTGTTCCCGAGGGAAAGAACAATAAATTTCGACAGTCACAATTGTTTTAGGACGCTAGATGGCGCTTCGTGTGACGCGAAAAAATGCACGGGTTCGTAATTAATGCGCGCGAAGCCGCGGGCGGAAGCTGGTAGAGAGATAAAAGAATAATAGCAAACATTTTCCGTAGGATTTGCATGCAATAGGCAGCTTTTACTTTCTTTATCTTTTTACATTCAATCCTAGAACATTTTGAGGGGATAAAAAATCTTTGAAACGTACAGTAAATAGTATTAATAGAGGTTTAATTTATCGTTTGGTATAGACAGCCGTCAGAGACATTAATCAAGATAATGCGGGCTGAAAGATCAATCACACAGCGAGGAAAGTTCCTTCATATTGTTCACGGTCAAAAGTGGAGTGAAAGAAATGTTTTTTGACAATCCTCCTTTGCCCTTACGTTAGTTATGTTTTATGTTACTTGTAGTTTTCAAACCTGTCTCCTTGGTTTAACGGTTGTAAGCAGAGAAGCATGGCGTGACGAATTAGGTTCGGTTCACAAGTCAGATAGTGTGTTAGTGGATTTTTTTGTTATAATATATGTATGTATAGTAATTATGTTTCATCGGTCTAGTGCTCAAGTACGACTGCTGAGCGTGAGGTTGTGGGTTCGATTCCCGAGTCGGGCAACTGCGCGGAGACTGGAACTGTGCCCGATAGATGGCAATAGGCTTGTTATTACATGGGACTCAGTAACGACATTGGCGAAATGTGGGTGTAGTAGTACATCTCTACCTAACCCTTTGGGGAATACAGGCGTGATGCTATGTTGTGTAGTCAATGCTCAGTAAAAGCCTGAAGTTATGTCCGGATTTGCCTGATAAATATTATATCATTGCCAGATATAGGGTCTGTTCATACAGACCGGCACAGCGTCATACAAAATGTGTTCAATCGCCATATTAGCGACAACGATTACATACAAAAAAGGAGGCTTATTTTAAACCACGCTTGCGACCCCTTGCACTGGACAAATGAGATGGTTTAAGGCAAACGAACTGTGTCAGAAATAAATGCAAGAAATAGCTGTAATTCTGAATAATATAGGGCATTAGTCTAGCTTTTTCCGGTGCGGCGCTGCGTATCCTACGGGACTTTAGGGAACTATTTATTGTCCGGTACTTTGTTACTGTACGAATTTCTGTCATATTATGAGACTAGCTTTTACCCGCGGCGTTCGCTCGTGTTTATTTAGAATTTGACAGTCAATTCGGGTTGTACTCTGCTAGCGAAAGACACGTGGCGCCATCTATTATCATAAGAACGTTATTGTTGTTTTCCTAGGGATCAGTAATTTTTTCGGGATGAAAGGTACCCTATGTCCATTTGTGTACACCTGCCAACGTATATGCAAAATTTCATGATGATCGGTTCAGTGGTTTAGGCATGAAAATGTAACAAACAAACAAACTTACTTTCGCATTTATAATATTAGTTAGGATTAGGTTTTTAAATTTTTTTGGCGTACAAGATAACCTTCCCTAGGGATTTTTTAAACTCAATTATATTGATTGTATGATGCAATAACGCCTGTGAAGTGAATTCTGAAAGTTACAAGTGAAAACTGGTGTACTGAACCAGAAGGTCGCAAGTACGATTCCTGTTTGCAGTCGAATTTTTTTCCACAATTACAACATCAAAAATAACAGTTTAGCAGTATAATCTTTTCATCATCAATCTGTTTTTTTTTTAAAAACGTAGGAAACGTAGGACACTAGGATTTCTCCTGTATCGTGGGTACAGTTTACAAACATACATGTCACATGCACACACAACCAGACCCGAAACAACTATCTGTAGATCATACAAATATTTGTTCCGTGCGGGGATCGAACCCGCGACACGTAGCGCAGAAAGCTAATCGCTTAGCCACTGCGCCAACCGTGTCGTCATCTTTATGACATAGGAAAGAAACAAAAAGATTAAAGCATGTCATTTCATAAATTAAAACAGACTGAACACTGGAATATATAAGGTACTAGCTTCTGCCCAAGGCTCCGCCCGCATTTTCTCGGGATAAAATGTACCCTATGTACTATTCCAGACAATAATCTATACCTGTGCCAAATTTAATCCAGATCCTTTTAGTAGTTTTTGCGTGAAAGAGTAACAAACATCCATCCATCCATCCATCCTCACAAACTTTCACATTTATAATATTAGTAGGATTGTAGGATATGTGAGACTAATCCAAGTTATCCAAGTCCAATGGATTAGGTAAATAGGCTGATGCAGCACTCCAAGAGACAATCCGATTTACTGTGAGTTATGGTAATACACGATTGGCTAACACATCCTGACTGTGAGCGACGGCTCAGTTCACGATAAGTGGTATTATTGTCTCATACAATCATTGTAATGACAGAAATAAATGAACACATTGTCACGAGTCATTTTTCACCAACAAATCGTCGCTGAAGTTCTAACACCACGTTTGTCAAAAATAGCAACTGAGAGGAGAGTGAAAAAACTGCATAATTATAATTTTACATAGACACCATTACAATACCATTTCATTTTAAGAGTTTCTATTGGACGATTCTTGTTTCTGATTGACTGAAACAACGCGTCTTCTGCTTCTCTAGCAAATTGCATCAAAATGTCAAAACCGAAAAAATTACTTACGTGGTGTTCTTAGAACTTCAACGACGAAATTAATTAATACATAGAATGGATAACAAGAAATTCTGGGCCCACCCCTCAATAGAAATAATTTACACATCAATATATCATCATCATCATCATCATCAGCCAGAAGACGTTCACTGCTGAATGAAGGCCTCCCTCAAGGGGGGTTTGCCATAATCCCCACGCTTGGCAGGCGGCTTGGGGATCGCAGTGGCTCACCGATTAGTGAGAGGACGCTGCTGCCCGTCATCCGGTGTCTGGCCACAGTTTTAAGACTGGTCATCAATATATACTTTTATATATTTATTGAATTTGAAAAAAGAGAACAGCTATTACTATATTATAATATATAATATAGTTTCCACAAATAAATACAAAACTAGTTTAGCTACTCAACACTATAACATGTAATTTTTTTTTAACTTTGCCCCTTTCTAGGAATTATTCCTGTATCGTGGGTGCGTTTAAAAACACATATATTTACATACACAAAGACCCAGACCCAAAACAACGATCTGTAGATCATATAAATATTTGCTTCGTGCAGGAATCGAACCCGCGACACAGCGCAGCAGCGCGCAAACACTGCGCCAACCGTGCCGTCATTTAAGATCATAATCTCTTCTTTAGTTTTCAGTCCGTGTTAAAATAAAACTGATTTAAACTGCTGGCAATAGGCTAATACATGGGACTTAATAACAGCATCGACGAAAAAACTTTGACTTTGACTTATTGTACACCGAGTACAATAAGTCAAAGTCAAAGTTTTTTATTTCAAGTAGGCCTTTTCAGGCACTTTTAAAAAGTCGAGACTCTAGGCGCATGGTTCCAAAGGGGGTAGGTCCTATGGAGAAGAGACCGGCAAGAAACTCCATGGATGCTCTTTTCAAAAACAAAAAGTTAATTTACAATTAAAATCTTAAATTAAAATGCATTATATAAGAAAAAATACAAACTCAATAAAATAAGACACTTCTACCCAACCCCTCGGGGAATACAGGCGTGACGCTATGTTATGTAAAGATCTACACATCACATTACACTAATGATTTCCATATTTGACGATACGGTTGGCGCAGTGGCTAAGTGATTAGCTTTCTGCGCTAGGTATCGCGGGCTCGATTCCCGCACGGAACAAATATTTGTATGACCTACAGATAGTTGTTTCGGGTCTGGTTGTGTGTGCATGTGACATGTATGTTTGTAAACTGTACCCACGACACAGCAGAAATCATAGTGTGGGGCCATGATTTTTATAAATAAAAAATAAATAAAAAACCCATTCACAGTTGTTTTTCAATAATTAGTCACACAACTGTGTCCGTTTAAAAAAGAATGAGCGTTATCTATTCACGCATGAGTGACGTCATCCTCGTGTCGTGCGATACCACCGAACAGTTAGTTAATGTTAATAAAATGTTAATGTTCGACGTAATTATCGATGTTTGGTGCTTGCGGTTTTGCACCTTATGGGGACGAAAATCGAGCGAAACGGGTTGATTCGAGTTAAGGATTTGTGAACATAAATATGTCATAAGAATTTTCATACAACCTGGGAAATGAAATCAGGACCTCATAGTCAATAGTAATATCTACTTAGGTATGTGAATATCTGGAAACTTACCATGTATGTTGAACTCTATATACATATAATAGATATTTATTTCATGTAATCAAGATTCAGGCACGCAAAATGCAAATGCTCCAAGTACATACATAAAATGACGAGACCCAACCTGTTTTATTAAACGATTGTGTGGATAAGACAATTAACACAAGGAAATATAGCCGTTAATTTGGCAAAAAAGAATATCTAGCGATCCATATTAATCTGACGTGGTTTTCATAAAAAAATACACTCAAACAATATTTTGTTTATTTGCAATGAATAAAGCCGATGAATGCAAAATGTAAATTCGCGATACAATTTAGACTTTTCGCTCAGATGAATAATCCGAATGATTGAAAAATAAATGATCGAATCATTATTCACGAACGCACGGATAGTTTTTTCGGTACATCAATTTGTGACAGTAGACCGCGAGAACGTTGCGACTAATATTTCTCGTACAGCATGTAACATTGCATTACGCCTGTATTCACCGAAGGGTTAGACAGAGGTGTACTCTTTTATGCCTTTTCCTGTTTACCGCGCGGTAAACGGCAAAAGCAAAAAATCCCCGTAAGTTTGTCTATCCCGGGAATTGAACCATTGTAACCTTTACTATATTATACTTTTATCTCACGGGCGGCAAATCGATTGAGATTCATGAATACATTATTTACTTTGAAATAAACTAAGTATGTTTACATCGAGAAAAGTTGTTTGAGATCATTTAAATATTCAATGAATAAAACTCTGATACTCCGTTACGGATTTACTTTGTACGATTTTGTGCGAATTTAAGTTTAATTTCAAAGTGAATGCACAAGTTTCGCTTGTAGATAATAATTATACGAGTAATTTAACTTAAGAAAGTCGTGTTAAAGAATTATTTCGAATTGAATTTAGATATAAATGGCCTAAAATGTTTTAAAAATGTAAAAGAACTTGAATGTGCCAACTCCAAAGTTCTGGAAGGAAAAAAAAAAAGACGCGCCAAAACAATTTATTTTCCTAACAACATTCAAGCTAGCTGCTAGTTACTTCAAAAACAATATTTCACGAACCGTCTTATACCAGAATGCGAGCAAATCGTTAAAAACACAACCGTCAACCGTCAAGCGAATTTCTAAGGAGGCATAAATCCTTTTCCGTCGGACTTTTTTAATAAGCATCAAGGTGTGGCGGGGTGCGGGGCGCGCGGGGCAGGGCCCAGCTCGCCCAGACGCCCGCCTACGCGCGTCGTTGCGGACGTCTCCACGTCCCGCCCTTCTTCACAGTTCGCCAGCGGTGGGCCGCGTGCCCGCCGCGTCGACCGCGACCGCGATATATTACAACCGTGTTCGTATTTTCTACCAATTTGTATTTTAATAGTTAAGTTAAAGGTGAGTGGTTAATTAAGTGATTTTTTTTATTACAGTTTTGTGGTGTTTTTTCTGTTTTTTTTTGCTTGATGTATTATTTTGGCGTTTTAATTAAATTAAATAAATTATTTAATTCTAAGTGGAATGTTTTAGTATTTTGGTTTTCTGAAATTAATTGGTTTTGTATTTGAGCATGTTCAAATTTTAAATGTTAAAATACTTAAGAACTGTAAATCTAAATTAATTCAACCAATTATTAATTAAACTATAATAATAAACGGTTAAGCTGTAAGATTTTATAAACAAAAACAATTTTGTTTTTATATACTACTAATATTATTAATTTTAAAGAATATATATAAATAAACAAATAAATTACATTGAATTTTAGTGTTTGGCAAAATACCCTCGAATAAAATTATTTTTAAATTAAACCATGTTCTGTGAAAGTAACAGTGGACAGTTAAAGTATCTCTTAATGTATTCAAATCAATTACCAGGATCTTAAAAGCTCAAATTCTTGAGCAAAAATAATAGCCCTTTCCTGAGCTCTCAAGGCTCTTTAATTTGTGAAAACTGATTCGCAATTAGCGATTTTTGTGGCAATTCATTCCGAATTGTATTAGTCTTTTTATATATTTAATTATTCACTTCAGAAAACGTATACTGTTAAAAATATTGTTAAATTTATGTTTATTTAAATTAGACAACAATTACGTATGAAAAATGTTCACGAACGCTGCATATTTTTTGCTTTTCTTATTCAAAGGGAAAAAATAACACTAGTAATGGAATAAACAAAAACAAGAAAATAAAATCTATAAAACACTATTGACTTTAAGTTTTTTTTTGAGACCATTGTACTTTATATATAATTTACAAAAACAAAACATATAAACATAACAAAAATATGTTTGTAATATATTGCATGCCTGTGTCATAGGGCATCGTTTTCATTGCCATCTGTCGTGAACAAACAGTGTAATATAGCCAATTGAATCTATTGTCGGGTAGGCTATTGTTTGCGTACAGAACCTATTAAGGCAGATAATGCTTGATATTAAATTACCTGGCGGTCGATTACGAGTAATCAATGATCACCCTGCGTCTCTCTATTGACATAATGGTGAATTATTTATTTTGCAGTTAGGTTTTTTTTTATCACTTTTGCTCGTCTTTTATAAACTATACCTATACATATATGCCGTCGGCATGTCCTATGAAGACAGGTTTATGAATTATTTTCACCGAGTTTTAGAATAGCGGAACATATTTTATTTAGTTAGGCATATTTAGAGCGCTGAAAAGAAGAAAAGTAAAATAAACAAAAGAAAGGAGAAAAATAACTAAAATTAAAAACCGGCCAAGTGTGAGTCGGATTCGCGCACGAAGGGTTCCGTACCATTGACTAGGTAAACAACAGTGGGTATTTATTATTAAAGTAAAAATACAACTGAGTATTTTGTGAATATTTCAAGTGCCTACCTGTTGCCATTATTGATATCGAGCAAAAAAGGGCAAAAAAATCGCGTTTGTTGTATGGGACGGTAACAGAAATACATAATTTGTGAAACTGTCTAGCTATTGCGTTTCTTGAGATACAGCCTGGTGACAGACAGACGGGCGGACAGACAACGGACAGAAAGCAAAGTCTTAGTAATAGGACCCTATTTTTTACCCGTTTTTACCCTTTGGGTACGGAACTCTAAAAAGGAAACTAATTAAAAATTTGGTGTTCTGGATCACTGCTCGTAACGAAATATTTTTTATAGAATTCGGCGGTGAATTTCAGTTAATTATTTTAGTTATTACCAGGTTTTCAGATTTATATATTTTTAATGATATATAATAAAGTGAAATACACAATAGATTTGACTTTTATAGTTAAATGTTTAGTTTGTTTTCTTTTTTCCAAGAAATAAAATATTAATTATTGTCATGCGCTCAAAAGTCAGTTAGTTTTTGCTATCTAACTCATGTGATTCTTGTGGCTTCTATAAAACCAGAAGAAAAAGATGAGCTAACGAGCCTAAAAAAGAAAATAGTAAGAAAGTAAAGGCAGAACAAAAACAATTCGCGGCAAAGAAATAAATTGAGATGGGATTACATGGATTTACGGATTATTTCGGAGTTGCCGCTATTCCACATTTTTGGCTAATTTAAGTAAAAAGAAAGACGTATCTACATAGTTGGGTACTTTGCACTCAACTCGTTACTCACTATAAGTACCTAATTAGTTTCATCGAAAGACAGCCAGACAACAAACAACAGACAGTCTATCAGCCTAAACACATCCTAAAGAATAGAGAGATTAGGTACTTCACAATCAGGTTTTGAGTTCAATTCCAAAGTTTAAAGAGCTTTCTCTTATATGGCATATGCTTCAATGACTCACTTGGAGTCAGACGAGCTGTAGACCAACTTGTAGTAGTTATCGCTTGTAAAATTACAAATGGAGTTATTGACGCACCTAATTTGCATGTAATTATCAGCTATGTGTACCTGACATCTATAATCGGGCAAGACGGTATAATTTGTTTGCGGTACTGCGTTGTCGTACTGTTGCGCGACCAATGTCGCCCATACTGCGTATGTTGCAGACGCTCAATGAGCTCCTGGAGACCAGTCCTGGACTGAATTTGAATGCTGATGAATGGGAGGCGATACTGTTAGAATACCTCAAGTATTGTGAGAAGACAGTGAAACAGTCTAATATTGTTTAATTTTATAATCAGTGTAAGTGACTAATGTCGTTTTTATTTCGTCTCCTACATGAGACTTAATAACAGAATCAGCAGAACACGAGTATACAATAATACCTACACCTCTGCTTAACTTATTGAGGAATATAAACTCGATACTATGTTATATTAATACTAGCTGTGCCCGCGACTTCGTTCGCGTGGATGTCGGAACTTAACAATGTATTTTTTAGTGAGACCAAATGCACTTAACCCTATTTTTTTCTAAAATAAAAGAATTTTTCTAAAATAAAAGTAGCCTAAGTTACTCCTTATTACATCAGCTACCTGCCAATAAAAGTCCCGTCAAAATCGGTCTAGCCATTTCAGAGATTAGCCTATACAAACAGACAGACAGACAGACAGACAAAAATTGTAAAAAATGTTATTTTGGTGTATGTACCGTATAGTATATATTCATATGCATGTAGTAAAAAACGGTTATTTCAATATTACAAACAGATACTCCAATTTTATTTATATGTATAGATTAGCAAGCACACAAATAATAACAGTTTCACCTGAAAGTCATGTTAAATGAGAGTAAGTAACATAAGTTGTGGGTTCAATGGAATCCTTCAATTATTACGGTACTTGAGCGTTAAGTGAGTAACTTGACATGTATATTAACATAATATAAGCACGTATATATGTATACTACTTATTTAACTGGTCTTATTATAGGAGGAAAATCGAGTGTTTGTAACTTAATGTGGGGCTTTATTACTGAAGTACTTATGTAAAGATGACTGCCTATTTAATCAAGTGGTTGCAAGTGCGTTTGCTGAGGATGAGGTACTGGATTCGGTTCCTAGGTTGGGCAAAATGGTGTTGGGTTTTACTGTATAGAAATTTTCAGTAGCAGCACGGAGTGGAAATGTGCCCGATGGATGGCAATAGGCTCGCTCTTTATTACATAGGACCGGATAACGGTATCGCCGATATACTGCTGCACCCTGGGCTATCAGCTTCGATACCACCAGGCTGCCTATTGAGCAGCCATGGTTGCATTGCCGACTGACTGATAAACTAATAAATCTCACAAAATTCTATTCATTAAACCAAATACCATTTTTGGGCAATAAAACATAAAATACCGATACATTACCCCATCTGCCACGAAATACCGCTGCCGACCATTTTACAAGCCAATTTAATATCGTGACCCTGCCCGGGTACCGCCACATAAGGCCGTAATCAACGAAGGACGGCCATTTGCATTTTTTCAACCTTTTGGTGCTAATAATGGCGGTGTCATTTTTAATATCTTTAACAATAAAACGGCTTTTGAATATCATTGGTTTCTTAAAAAGAGGAAATAATTAATTAAGAGATACTAGGACAAGTTAGAGACTTGGAAAAACTGATTAATTAAAACGCCTAATGTTCATCATTAATCTCTTATAATTTTGTAGACGCCCCACTGATAAACTGCTTACATCTGAAAAAGTAGAAGAGAAAATACACGTTCATTAGAATTCAAATACATTCGAAGACAGCCATGATAAGCCCATTGATCCAATGAAAAATGAAGCTTTCCTAATAAAAAGTAAAACAAAACATTCAGTACATAACAAATCGTGTACAATGGCGCAGCTAAGAAATTATGAAGCCAGACCCCACCATCTTACTCGTATAACATTTTGCGCGCGCGACATGTTGTGTGTTCACAATATTACTGTAAATTTTAGATGTAGTTTAGTATTAGCTAAGTTTTCCTATTACTTGCAACTGCACCCCTAAAACCGGATTTTTTTAAAGATATAAGTATACTAAAAATATATGATTAAGTTCGCCGAAGAAAACCACGTTACAGTCTGTGTACGTTTTAGGGATACATTGTAAATCATAAAGTAGTATCTTATTGGTGTATTGGTCGTGTGCGCGGCTGCTGAGTATGGAGTCCTGAGTTCGATTTTTTTTTGGGATTTCTGTGTTCCATGGTACTAGATAATCGGTGAATTGTGGGTGTACTATACGCCCACATTTCACAGTTGCCGTTATTGGGACTTTATTGCCCTCGATTTTTTTCCAATTGCCATCGAATGGCCACAATCTCAAACGTCGGGCTGCAACTGAGAATCCCATGCAGAAAAAAGCATTATAACTTTATTTGCAGCCTAATAAGACGACACGGTTGGCGCAGTGGTTAAGCGATTAGCTTTCTACGCTATGTGTCGCGGGTTCGATCTCTGCACGGAACAAATATTTGTATGATCTACAGATAGTTGTTTCGGGTCTGGTTGTGTGTGTATGTGACATGTATGTTTGTAAACTGTACCCACGACACAGGAGAAATACTAGTGTGGGGCAAAGTAAAAAAAAAAAAAAAACGATGTAGCGACAGGCGTAGATCGCGAAATACCTTCTGTCAAACGTCATTTTTGTATCATATAATGTATTGGCTGACAGTGAGATTGCTGTCGCGTGGCTGTCGCGTTGCTGTAGCTTTTTTACGTAATTAGGGTGCCGATCCGTCGATCGCACCCAGTTTCTTATGATTAGCAGTTGCGCATACGATCACTAGGCCAATGGGCCAGTTACTTAAAATACCTTAAACGAAATTTCTTCTTTCGGAAATCTCAACAGCTAATGTTTTGGAAATCAAATGTTCAGCGAATTAATGAATATCGTTACCAAAGAACTTTCTACTTCGCGGATACCAAGTTTTACATGCAAAAATGTTGGCAAGTTTGAGTTTTAGGAGAAAATTACAGATTAATTAATCTTAAACAATATCTGAAGTCGAAGAACAATAATTCAATGATATTATGATTCTCAAATATTCTTGGAAGAAGTTATTGTACGTCACTGCACGATGAATAGAAACAGCTTGCCGACTGTCTTCTTGCATATCGGATCTGGCTCGAAGGACCAAAATATTTTGACGTATAGTTTTTGGTACTTGCGATTGGTATGTTTACAAATAGACAAGTTTACAATCTACAATCTACAGAAAAAGTCTCAAACAAACACGTGATTCGTAAATGTCATTCCAAAATATTTCGCCGGCGTTTCTATTTTTTACCGATTGTAGAACAGAACTTGTCTAGAGGCAGAAACATCATAGGTGAAATAAAAAGTTATATTTTATATTCATCCTTTATACCTATTTGGTCCAGAAAAGGATAAAGAACAAAATGTCATTATATCAATTATAATATACATAACATGCACTATACAGTGTACTGATACCGTGACCAACAAAACGAGACCTCAACACAAATCCATAGAATTTCTAAAAAGCAAATTCCTCGCAATCTTTTCCTACATTGTCTCTTGCACGTCACTAATCGCTCTCACTCCTGAGCCCTTAACTTCCGTCTCTTTCTGTCACATACAAGTGAAGGAGACGGAACCACTCAACCCCGACCCCCGAACGTCTTATTTGGGTCAAGTTCAGTCACCATCTGGGCCGTTTAGTGCTAAGTTTGACAATAAATATCGACTGCTGAAGAAATATTGGGTAGACAAAGGTAATGTTATGGGTACGGTGGCCTGATATATCCTTACAGGAGTTCGAAGTTGCTCTTAATGACCCTTAACCCTAAACTGTAATGTAAGACAAAAATCTATAGATATTTTAGTTTTCATCTAATAAAATGTAATTGATGAGCTTCAGGAAAAAACATCCACCTTTTATTTTTTTATATCAGTCAATTTCGTCAAAACATCTTACGTACCTAAATAATAGGTATTCTAAACTCTATCCGATCTAATGATATCAAATTCTTCTCAGCCTTCAGAACTGTCCCTGAATAAATAAATATTTATCGCAATAATTATTCATGCTCCGATATCCACCGGTCAACGTTAAAGAACTTTCATGAAAAATGAAGGGGTTTAAACTGAACTCGGGCCATTCGCTTGTTTTTTTCAGTCTCCTCCGCAAAAAGCAATAAAAGTTTGTTCGAGCAGAAATCTCAATTTGCCCAAAGTTTAAAGACGCTTTCAGTTTATCATCTTTCTAACATTATAATTGGTTTATCGTGAATTGTGATTCCGAAGATAAAAAGAAAATGGTTCTTGGAAGGTACCAATGTTTTTGGGGTTCACAGAAGCATAATTAAGAGGTAATTTTGCAAGGCATTTTCCGATTTCGGTTCAAGTTTTTTGACAAAAATATTTCATAGGCAACAGGAATATCAGTAAAACATGTAACACGTATGTAATAGAACATTTGTTTATATAATAGACATTGTTATGATAATTAGTCCAAGCTTGGATCACTCAAAGTCAAAGCTCATTCCAAACTGGGCCTTACCTGCAAAGGCCCAGTGACTTTCCAAACGTCGAGAATTTGGCGAACCCATGACATAAACAGAGCATGAAAACGAGATCACATTGGCACCAAAATTACTTACTTCCTTGACATGCCCCTATAACTTATCTCACAAAGAATTATTTTTTTTCCTCATATTCAGTGCAAATGTATGAAAACCCGCATTTACACACAAAATAAATAATACATATTGCGGTGTAAAGTGCAAATTTTTGTTAGTGTGCCGGATAGCTGCCACTAGTTTCTGAAAAAAATAAAAAATCATATCAATATACTTGTTGTCGCAATTAGTTGACCAAAATTAAACCAATCAATTCAATATTCAAATCATAAACATACGAGTACTGTCTACGACACGCTTGGCGCAGTGGTGGAGCCATCGACTGGTGCGCTACTTGTTATGGATTCGATTCTCGCACAGAACAAACTACAGATAGTTGTTCTCTGTCTTGGTGTTTGTAACGTATCCGATACAGGAATAACTTCTATTGTGGCACATGATCATATCAATTGACATAGAATTGACGGCTGAATTAGTCATCAGAGATTTGATTACCATTCAAAAACCTGAGTGCTATTCATCTTGTGATATTCAGTCGCATCTAATTAGACTGAAAGTAAAATCTGACATAGTGAGAATTAAACCGATGTAATACAGTTGTGAATTTATTTAGATTTGAGTAATTTATGGACGCTTGCCTAACCAAGGAAACGAACTTAGGATCTCACACTTCTGACGCTCCGACAAAAATAGGTACCTACCTAACTACCCGCATTTCCCACTAAAAGTACACTCAATACTAAATGATAATGGATGTATTCATCGCTCGGCAATATATCAGTCTCCAACACCTGTATTGTTTGCAATACCGCTCGTAAATTTGTTTTATTGCTCTGGATATCAATTTTCGATGCTGACTGTACTTTTTGTGGCCCAAATTGGTTCGCTTGTTTTGGTATAATTTTATTTGTCTGATTTTAGGTGTTTTAAAGTAGGTATTTATTATAGATATATAGGTACTCGTTATAAACAAGATGCTCGCGGCCTCCTAGCTGCTGTGTAGATAAGTCGATCTACGAGGTTAAGTAGCGCTTGCTGCGGTCAGTACCTGGATGGGTGACATTTCCTCACACATCGAGATAATTCCGTGCCTTGAAAACTACGTTAAGCAGTTTCTTTCTGTTATAATTTAAAAACCTATGACAATCGTTACGGGAGCAGCCCGGGAGGCGACAACGGGAAAAAGGCTAAACAAAATGATGATACAAGATAATCGCTGAAGTTCTTTTCTGATTTTTCAATGCCCAGAAAAATGAAACTAGACCAGTTTTTGTATGGACTTATCGGAGGAATGAGTTATCTAAAGTTTATCCAACTATCAACTCGTAATTGATAATTTCTTTAAAAACGATTAACATTATTGGTTTTTTGTCTATTGTTCCAAATTTTGTTATTATCTTCTACTTCTTTATTATATCTATAGCTAGATCTCATGAAAGCCTATCTTTTCACATCCTCTACGTTAGGATTGCGAACTGCAAAGAACTTTCATTTCAAGTTAATAAGATATCGAACCACTTTTGAGAGGTAATCTGCATCAAACCAGAGATCCAAGTGGGTTTGATAGTCTACTGCTCATTAATAATTCATAATACTTCTTGCTGTAAAGGTAAAATATGGAGGTCAGCGTATTTTTATGTCTTACTAAACGTAATTGACGTAATGACGACACGGTTGGCGTAGTGGCTAAGCGATTAGCTTTCTGCGCTAAGTGTCGCGGGTTCGATCCCCCCACGAAACAAATATTTGTATGATCTACAGATAATTGTTTCGGGTCTGGATGTTTGTGTGTATGTGAATATATGTGTTTGTAAACGCACCCACGATACAGGAATTATTTCCTAGTGTGGGGCAACGTTTTTTTTTTAAATAGAATAGAATAGAATAGAATTCAAAATAATTTGTTAATTTTTTAAATAAATTTATGTCTTTCTCACTAACATAGCATATAGCATCCTACTAATCCTACTAATATTATAATGTGAAAGTTTGTGAGGATGGATGGATGGATCTTTGTTATTCTTTCACGCCAGAACGGCTGAACGGAGCTGGATGAAATTTGGCACAGAGATAGATTATGGTCTGGAATAGCACATAGGCTACTTTTTATCCCGGAAAATGTACGGGTTCGTAAACCACGCGGGCGAAGCCGCGAGCGGAAGTTTATTTATCCTTTTTAAACGTTTCTCCTGTATCATAGGTACAGTTTATATCATCTGCCTAGCCTTTGGCCAACTACATTGGGGTATTGGGTTCGGCTTCCAATCTAACCGGTTGTTGAATGTCAGTATTTTACACGGAGCGACAGCCATCTGATCTCCTCCACCCAATTACTGGAAGACATTGATACATTGGTCAGGTTGGTTCATCAGGTGGTTGTCAGACTTTTTGGGCTGCTGATACCCGTAACGACTGTCATAGGTCTTCGTATGACACCCGGGATTGCGTATGACACTCGCAGATCGACGGATCTGCGCGGTAATTATGTAGCTACGAGTACTTATGTATATATGAATAATAATTTCACAATACAATACACACAAATAATACTCTTGTGCATAATCAGATACAATCAGATTTGACGAGATCATAACGAGCAAGACATATGTATATAATCATATTGTACTAATCCCGTACTCATGGCTAACGGTTTGATAGTACGGTTCGACTGTTGATTAACCAGGAATTGTTATTGGGTTCCCACGCCAAGTGTTTATTTATCTATCACGGCTCACTGGTGTGAAAGCTACTGTGAACATGATGTTTGATTTTGAAGGAGCGTGATATGTATGTAAAGTCAAAGTCAAAGTGCTTTATTTCAACTAGGTAATTGCAGGCACTTTTAAAAAGTCGAGACTCTAGGCGCACTGTTTCGAACGGGGTATGTCCTATGGACAAAAGACCGGCAAGAAATAGCAAGGATGCTCTTTTCAAAAAATAAAAAGTTAGTTTATAATTAACAATCTTAAATTTAACATGCTTTATATAAGCTAAAAATAAACTTATCAAAACGTTACATTGCATAATGACGTAATACAGTACAAGTTATACTATGTAGTTCGAATAAAAAATAATAACGACATAAAACAGTTTAAAGTGGCTGAAAACATAACAGCATCACGCCTGTACTCCTCGAAGGGCTAGGCAAAGGTGTACTATTGTACACCTACATTGCCAATACGATTTAGTCTCATGTTATAGGCAAGCCCATTGCCATATATCGGACACAATTACTAGTTAGAGCAGAAAAGACCAAAGTCATTTTGCTCGACCCGGTCACCTAAAGACCAAGTTCAACCGCGCAAGCTATTACTAAACCAACAAGATATTTTATAATATAAGTATTCATTCAGTTTGTTCACCATTAGAAGAAAAGCAATCATTGTTATGAGACAGGTATTCTTTACAATTAATAAATGCTTGCGGCACATACGCGGCTAGACGGATTGCAATCCGCAAAGTGGTAACCCGAGGCTTTGTGGAACTTTTAATACGGATTTTATAAACTAAGTAATATTTTTTTTTGAGGTAAGCCTCATTAATAATGTGTCTACCTACAATATAAAGGCAATTACTAATTACAACTTAAAAATAATTAGGTACAAACTTATCTTTAGGACTGTAACTTTGGTCTAATGCTTGTATCACAATTACTGAGCAAGACATCCTGGGTTTGGATCCCGGGTCGAGCAAAGTGTTATTGGGTTTTACTGTATAAAACACTCAGTAGAAGCTTGGAATTTAGAACCGTGCTCAGTAGATGGTAATAGGCTCACTGCCTATTCCGTGGGACTCAATATCAGCATCAGTCAAACTGATAACATGGTTTTGTTGGGCAAATACATATTTTTAAGAACTGTCACTTTAATAAATAAATAATAATAAAAATAATAAGTGAAATGTAAAAATGTAACGTAATGTAAAAAGTACATACACCTTTGCTTAATCTTTCTGGGAATACAGGCGTGAAGCTATGTTAGGTCCATGTAATGTTATGGTATTCTTAAAGCTTACATAATAATAATTACTAAGGAATTTTAGATTAGTTTTGCGCACATTGGCTTGCATCACAACGTTTTGAAAGAGCCTGTAAAGGCCTACACGAAATAAAAATATTTGAATTTGACTTTAACTTTGACTTAGAAATTCGTTACGAGGTTAACGGTGCGTATATGTCATGTATCGGCACTCGGGTAGGCGGTTTTCGTACGTGGCCTCGTGATCAGCTTATATCACTGAACCTGATAAACCTTATAGAACAAGACTGTTTTGAAATTGAATTTCAATTCAATACCAATATGTAGAGATCCTGACCAAGATCGGAGTTAGATAACGCAACCATACCCGAAATCTCTGATTGTGAACCCAGAATAAAGCTGCATTCAAACTGAGGCAAATCCGCCCGAGTGCCGCCCGCGCGGCAAATGTTTCTTTAAAACTGTACGAGAATTAGAATTTAGAATTGATTTATTTGCCATAAGTGTTGATACAACATAGGTAATAATTAAGTTGATATAAACAGGTCCTTATGATAAAAACAGATTTTTCACACTTCGTGATAATAGTGACAAGCAAAAATTAATGTATAGTATAATTATAATATTCGGCACGGTTGGCAGCGATTGGCTTTCTGCGCTTCGTGTCGCGGTTCGATTCCCGCATGTAACAAATATTTGAATGATTTACAGATAGTCGTTTCGGGTTTGGTTGTGTGTGCATGTGAAATGTATGTTTGTAAACTGTACCTACAATATAGGAGATATCCTAGTTAGGCAATGTTTTCTTTAAAAACTAAATGTTTTTAAATTTTTGAAAGGTTTCATAAGATGTAATTAACATAAATTTGCAGCGCGGGCGGCACGCAGGCATTGGCATCAGTTTGCGCACAGCTTAAAAACGAATTTCCAATTTCAATTCCCAGCATGGAATTAATGACGATATATAATTCTATTGTGGATTAGAATCGGTCCGCCGTTACTTGTGAGACATATTAGTGGTAACTGATCCGCTTACATGGCTGTAATGAACATAGGCGGGGTGTAAGCCGATTTCAGTATCATGGGTAGAAATCAGAAGAGCTCGTATTATTGTGTATTTTTGTAAGGGGGTTTAATTTGTTTTATTTATTTGCTACTGTTTGATTGATCAGTCACTTCACGTTTTGGATGCTTTTTTTTAAACGTTGCCTTTGCCCTTTACTGGTAACAATTGACACTCAGGTATAAATCTCACATACACACATAGCATAGCCTGTATAACTATCTGTAGTGTACTAATATTTGGAGCGTGCGGGAATCGAATTTACGACCGATAGTGGAGAGAGCTAAGCCGTTAAATCAAAATGTCAGTGTATGCAAGCTTCAGCGCTTGGATACATTGGCTGACCTTTTATTTTTTTATGTCTTTGCGAACTGAACCAAAAGAATTAAATCGTAGATTTTAATATAAAAGTGCAATCAACACACATTTCAGAATATAAACGAATCAACAATTAAGAGCACTGATTTATCGGATTTTCTTTTCAATACGAGTACATTTCGTTTTTGCGACATCATTTCAAAAGTCGGTTTCATTAAATATATATTAATAATGAGGCTTTAGTATTCATCAAAGGTATAATCCGTCCGATGTCAAAGAAGGAAAAGTACATTTTTCATACATATAATAGATGTATAACGTTTCATTTACATATATGTATGTATAATGTATGGTTTATATGTACAGGCTGATTTATAAATTGGACCTACTCCATGAGTTATACTATAGAGCCAATTTTCATCTGAATATGGACCAATTACCTACCCTGTATAGCTTTGCCCAACCACAGATTACCAAGACGGCGACCGCGTCGATTTTTACAATTTTGACCCCATATTCACCCCTTAGGGGTTGAATTTTGGAAAATCCTTATACCTGTAAGAGTTGAATTTTCGGTGTTCAGTGTTATTGTTTTTTTTTTTAATAGAAATTCTCAGTACGCAACTCTTAAAACACAGAAAAATAATATAAAAATAAAAGGCATATGGGCAGTAGCAGCAGGGAGTTAGGTGCGTGCAAAAGGTTCGCCCCATATTACATGGGATATAATAATAGCATCGGCGAAATTTAGGTGTACAACAGTACCACTCTGCCTAACCCTCCGGGGATACAACCGTGATGCTTATGCGTTTATTTTATGATTAGTCGCCGAGTGAATGGTTTTTCGATTTTATATCTATATATAGATTATAAATTACAAAACATGATACAAACATAATTATTATAATTTATATTTATATGTAGCTCAAATCTACGTAATAATTTACGTTATTTTATTGCTGTATGGCGTAAAGTGGGCCTTAGAGGCAAACGAGTATTTATCGGAATCACTTAGACGTCGCGACAAAACGAGTTCTATAGACTAATGGAATATTAAACCTACATGCCGAGTGTAGATGAAAATAAATGCGCCCGCTCCCTATTTTTCTGCGAATCAAAGGACCAAATTTGGAAAAAGACATACTTCTAGTTATTAGTTAATATCAATCTGTTTAATGAGATTCCATAGATGGGTTAGGCAGTCGGGTTCTAGGCTCAAAACTACATGATATCAGTGTGTCGATTGTGCGATTCAAGTTCGAAAATTTAATTATACAAAGTATATATAGGTACAATAGACTAGTTGAGCCTCGTGCTTTTTGACGTCATCATGAGACAGTATGCCAAAAGCACCCACCCTTCATTAAATACTGCAGACATTCTAGTTATAGAGTAAGCATAAAATATTGGTCTTTTTACATTAGTTAATTAGTCGAAACAATTGTTTTTCAATGTATGTGTAAAGTAGATTTTGGGAAAACATCCTTATAAACTATTTTCGACGATAGAGCACCGGAATGAATATTAAAAAGACTGTGTGTGTATATATTCTCTCTTCCAAATGAAAGATACTCTTAGAAACTATAGAAATACTTTGCACGGGTATCTTTTCATTTTTACGATCAGTACCTCTATTATGAGTTTTTTACTATTTACTCTCATAGTAAATGTAAATTTTCATACAAGCGATTTTAGTTCTTAAATTGGTTACATTAGGGATTAGAGTCGCTAACATGACATCTCTATAATATAGTAAATAGTAAATCAAAACTTTACTATGACACATAAGTCACATAAGCGACTCTAATCCCTAATGTAACCAAGTTAAGAACTAAAATCGCTTGTATGAAAATTTACTTTACTACGATAGTAAATAGTAAGAAAACTCGTGATAGAGGTACAGGGCAGCCCGAAGCCCGAATTATGTTCTGAAGCGTGTTACAATTTATGTTATCATATCCTTTGAAAGTATTTTAATCGTCCAAACACATGACTTTCATGACATCTCTCGCGTATTCTAAAAATACCTACTTTAAAAATACCTGTTCCATCCAAGTTATTTTTGCCTCCCAAAGTACCTACACACATGTTCTATCGTAGCTAAGTATACATACATGCTCAACCCTTGGTTGGAGGATCAAATTAATGTTTAATTAAGAAAGGGCCCGTCTTGTTCGTGCTTTAATTACATTTAATTAAACATGTGACGTACGGATTATTTTCTACTAAGATTTCAGAAGACTAAGGATGTTTTTTGGCTTAAAGTCGTGCATTGTGAAGCGTATTATGGGCACGCGACAGTTTCTTAGAGGCCTATCATTTTTCTAAGAAGAAAAGAAAGACTAATAAACATACAAGCCTAATTACCTCAAGAAGTGTGAAGATGACTTCTTGAAGCGTTTGATTTCTAGGTATTTGAATTTTCTGTTAAGGAATTCTCACTAGCAAGCTTTAAGTTCTATTCTGCTTTATAGAACATGGATTATTAATTTGCTATATAGGTCATATGTGAGTGTACACTAGTACACCTCTACCTGATCCTCCAGAGAATACAAGAGTAATACTCAGCTGTTCTGTAGACTCTCTGTTCTACTTAAGCAAATAAAAGTTAACAAAATTCCATTCGAAAACATAACAAAAATCAACATAATATTATTATAACCTCAATACTTAAACGAAAATGCAATAACAAAATAATATTCCCATTTGAAAGAATCCGTCCGATTTCATCACTGTCCGCTATGAAACACGCCTCGGCAGGAAATGAATCCAGCGCGGCCCGCAAACATGATACATTTCATTTTTACACCGAGGTATTTCATAATAATATTCTATATTTTTGAGGGTACTTTTTGTTTTTTTGCCGTCGAGGTTGGGTAGGAGTTCGGAGTTCGGATTTTGGTTTTGTTTCAAAAGAGGATGACTGCAGTTTTCTGACGAGTTGGAATTTATATTTTTAAAATCTTTAACAGTGAATTTCAGTCGGTGGAAAAATGTATCGACGTGACAATGGGTTATGCTCTGTATATATACCTATAAAAGAAAGCCAGGGGAACGAAAGAAGGCAAGGCAAGTCGACCACTGCTTGGGCAACTCCAAATGATATAGGTTCTTAGAAAAACCTATATTTATCTACGACAACACTTAACCGGCCGTGCACTATAGTCCATCCAAATTTTTTTTAATAGGGTTCGAGTCTGTCAACTTCCAAACCCAAATTCTAAACACTTCATTCGGAAATTGAACCCAAAAGCACACTTTCAGCAGCCGCACTTGAGATTATTAAACCAATAAAACAGTAAAATTGTCACTGTCACACTTAAAATAATATTGTATAGATTTGATCAGATTGAATTTATCAAAAATTCTTACAAATTCGATTGGATTGGAGCGTCTGCAACATCTCGAAGGATTTTCTATTAATCTCATTTGTCAGGGGTTATTGACAGCGGTAAACTGGACAAAGGGACGGCGGGTCATTTCTGTAAGCTTCGAGTAATATAACATTGATCATTGTGTGATTTTGACATCAAAATTATGTTTTGGCTATTATGATGATGAAAGATTAACGATGGCAGAGGCAAAGGCGTGTGTATTCGTCCATCTAATTAGTCCTTTCATGGGTCGAAGGTATTTTGTACCCATGTCACTTGTTCGTCATCATTTTGAGAAAAAAAGAAGGAATATTTATTGCTTGAAATGTGGTGTTTTATAGATCTTATAATATGAATCAATAGTAGTATCACATATTTCGCTTACAAAGCGTAGTGTAATGATTTTGAAGTAAGCATTCTGATATAGTAAAGATATTAATAAAGATATTATCTAAAAAAAATGAAATTAGTCCGGCAGCCTAATTACGTAAAAAAGCGACACCAACGCGACAGCCACGCGACAGCAATATATATATACGTCAGCCAATATATTATATGTCACAAAAATGACGTTTGACAGAAGATATCGCGCGATCTACGTCTGTCGCCACATCGGTAATTAGGCTGCGGTTTATTTTACGGCAATGGATAAATAAATGAATATGGGTACAAAACGATTAGTTGATTTCAGCATGAAAGCTTTATTCATTTATTTTTCATGTGATTACGTAGCACAGAATTCTCATTTTTATGAGAATTGTTCTTAATAGAAAATTAACTTACATGTACTATACTATGTAAGTTCCGCTTCTGTGCAGAAATGGTGTGTGTGTGTGTGTGTGCGACGCTAGAGAGTCTGTTGCGCCGCGTCTTCTCCACATCTTCAAGCTGTTTCACGCATCTCTTTCTTGCTTCAGAATAAAAAAAAGAGTTCAACTAATAAAAATGCAGTGCTCAAATGAATCCATGATTTCCTTAGGAAACTGTATGTATATCTTGCGACCCTGTTTATGTATTTTTGTGTTCGACTGTGCATATAAGAAATAACTACAAGGGGTAAAGTTTCTTTGCGTGGAATGAGCTACAACGCCGTCAGCGATGCTCTGTGATATGTTCTTTCGGACAGAATAGCTGACGGCGTTTTAAACCCGCTGTCACTTTGCAGCGTCGTGTTCTCAGAATTCTATGTATTTGTAATGTTTTTTTACTAGACTGACATGTCGTTTTGTCCCGAAAAAGTCGTGAAACGCCACAAAAATAAATGAAAAGCAAATTACATATTTGTTTTTTGTAGGAAACATATTTTTATTTTATAAAATGATACATCTGATATCCCTAATAGGAAATGCCATTATTTTTAGGAAAAATACACATAGCAACATGTCTGTATGTCCCAAAGGGAGAGGTGTACTAGTAAACACCCATATTTCGCCGATGCTGTCATTAAGTCCCATATAATAGAGGGCGAGCCTATTGCCATCTACCAGGCACAGTTCAAAATTGCGGGCTGAGAGTTTATATGTTAGACGTAAGATCCAATAACATTTTGCCCTCCCCTACCTTTAGACTAATGAGGCACACAGGGAAAATACCTAAAGCATAAAACACTTTCCATTTAAATTTCAGGGTCAGGCTGAATACCCAATTTCCTCGGTCCAGTGCCACGTCACTACGAATATTAAATCGCGCTGATTGACATCTGTCAGTTTTGGCGCGGTTTTTACTCTTACTTCACGCTGAATAGTTATAACGAGTTTGCTAAAGTGAGAATTAAAATTAACATCTAAACATAGATAAAATATACTGCACTACTAGCTTATAACTCAGTTAAAGATTAATATTATGAAAATAGAGGCATTATGACCCGGGTACGTCTTAAAACTGCGGCCAGACACCGGAGGACGGGCAGCAGCGTCCTCTCACTAATCGGTGAGCCACTGCGATCCCCAAGCCGCCTGCCAAGCATGGGGATTACGGCAAATCCCCCCTCGGGGAGGCCTTCGTTCAGCAGTGGACGTCTTCTGGCTGATGATGATGATGATGAGAGGCATTATGCAAATGTTAACATTACACTCAGTTGGTTTTGGGCAGTCGTGTAAAAGCAATTATAATTTTTGTTGAGTCTTGCAAAGGTGGAATGTTGAGCTTAATTGTAATTGTTGTTCCTCTTTCCGACGTAGATATTAAGTTAATTTTAATGAAATACTATAGTATTCTTTTATATTCCTGCTTTTGGATCTTTTTGGTCGTTGTTTTGTAAAATATAGACAAATGTTCAATCTATATTCTTCAGAGAATAGCAACCATAGCAACGCCAGCAAACTGTCAAAGATTAAGTTGTCGAATTGTCATGTGCCAGCAAACTGTCAAAGATTAAGTTGTCGAATTGTCACGTGATTCCATCGAAATGATTCGTAAGTCTCATTCCAATATTCTGTGGCGATTGTAGATTACAACTTGTCTGAGTGAAGAGACTTGTAGTAAAAGCGTGTTTTTGTGCTATTATTATCTATTTCCCAACATGGTAAACACAGTATCGATATAATTATGATGCTGCATATTACTTATCCGGCTTTTATTGTTTTTGTCCTCTTTGATCAGAAATCCGCATAGGTCTTTAAATGTGCAGGTTACCAATATCACGACTACGATTGGTGGATAAACAAGAGATCCAGATTCAGTGTTCTTTTACGTTCTGATATAAGAGGCTGCAGAAATCTTCAATAAATTCCAGAAAACCCAGTTATTAGTGTTGTTCTAACAGCATATAAAATTAATTATGATGTTTTTCCTCCGCAGGTAATCGCAACACAAAGAGACCAGTTCCAAGGACATTGATGTGAGGAAGCGAACTGATAGATGAGAACTGAACACACGGTCGCGCGCACACAACATGGCGTCATTCAAAGGTGAGTGGAACTTCACAAGTACTGAGATGTGACATTATGTGACAGATAATTGTTCCGGCTTTCGTCATCATCTGCCTAGCCTTTTCCCAACTACATTGGGGCCGGCTTCCAATCTAACAGGTTGCGACTGCTTTCTGATCTCCGCCACCCAGTAACGAGGAGACACTGATACTGGTTGTCAGACTTTTGTTTGGGCTACTGATACCCGTAACGACTATCATAGGTCTTCGTATGACACCCGGGACTAACTGCTTAACGTGCTTTCCGAGGCACAGAGGGATCTCGATATGTGAAATATGGTCACCTATCCAAGGACTGACCGCGTCAAGCGCTACTTAACCTCGCAGATCGACTGATCTACGCGGTAGCTATGTAGCTACGAACCCCTCACCGTACCAGCCTTCGTATTACGTAAGAAAAATGTGAAAATTGCTATCTCTAATAATCATGCTATTCTGTATCCTCTTATGAAACATATACAAGCGAGAAAGGGATCGGATGCACTACTTAGGTATTTGTGCATGTGAATATTTGTTTACCCAAACGTAACCACGATAGTTACAGGATTTTTTCCTAGTGCATGTTAAAGTATAAAAAAGACCACTTACTGATATTAGAAAGAAGTTAATTGAAGCGTTATTAACACGAACATTTTTATAATTTAAGAGATATGTGACACAAATTCTGATAAATTTTGTGGGATTTTTTTTTCTACTAGTTTGGTATGTCATTAACGAACCCATTTCTTTTCATTTAATTAGCCTAAACTGTCTCACTGCTGTGCAAAGGCCTGCCCTAAATTCTTCCACATATCTCTATCCTGCGCCACCTAACGACGCCAATTAACTTCATCAATTAAAAATAACGCAATAAAAACACTCGAGTACCACATTAGAGCTACCATTCTATCATGTGACCGTTACTATTTACCCCAAGTGAACCATTTATTGTTTTTCAATAATTTAATCGCTTATGGGGCTCTCCCAGTCTTGTTTGGACTGTACCAGACCTATGTCTAATATTCCACCTTCATTATAACGTGTCCATAGATAACATTGGATATCTATTAATCTTTAATACGAATACCTTTTCCACTTCGGTAGGTATAACTATTGAATTTCCAATATTCTCTTGACCCTGGTATAAACGAAATTCTAAGCGTATCATTGCCGGCATTGGAACCGATCCAAGCTCAAGAGCGTGTTAAATAGCAATCACTGTTGTATAGATAGCTCACGACTGAATATTTTATTGATAGGTTTTCAAATAGTGCATAAGTAGTTTTGCAGACGGCACGGTTGGCGCATTGGTTGAGAGATCGACTGCTGAGCAACGTGTCGCGGGTTAGATTCCCGCACGGAACAAATATTTGTATGATCTACAGATATTTGTTTCGGGTCTGGGTCTTTGTGTATGTAAATACACACCGTGCCTCGGAAAGCACGTAAAGCCGTTGGTCCTACGCCTGATCTCTCTCCGATCGTGTCGGATTGCCGTCCCATCGGACTATGAGAGTGAAGGAACAGAGAGAGCACCTGTGTTTGCGCACACACTTGTGCTCTATAATATCTCCTGCGTAGTTGGCTAATCTCCGTTGAGATTGGCCGCCGTGAACGAAATCGGTCAGGAGGACATTATTATTATAAGTAGTTTTACAGCTTCACTTTGTGAGTACATTAAAAATCATTCAAATTAGACTACTTACCCGTATATAAAACTAGCTGTTCCCCACTGCTTCGCTCATGTAGATATATGTACATCTATTAAAATAAGGCTCGTTTAAAAAATGCCGATGTACGTGTACATTTTTTTCGAACTAGAAGCGGGTATAATAAACATTTCGTGCTTTTTACTTTGGAAATGACCGACTTCCATACAACCGTTCATACCTTATTTTACGGGTGAAATTTCCAAAAATCCTTCCTTAGTGGATGTTTACAACATAAATGTCAAAATTTCAAGTTTGTAGACCCAGCGGTTTAGGCTCTGCGTTGATGAATTAGTCAGTCAGTCAGGACAACTAATTATATAATTTTTTTATGAAAACGTTGCCCCACACTAGGATTTCTCCTGTGTCGTGGGTACAGTTTACAAACATATATGTCACATACACACACAACCAGACCCGAAACAACTGTCTGTAGATCATACAAATATTTGTTCCGAGCGGGGATCGAACCCGCGACACATAGCGCAGAAAGCTAATCGCTTAACCACTGCGCCAACCGGGTCGTCCCGTATATATGTATGTATAGATAATTTACTCATTAGACAACGTAATAACTAAAGGTTATTTATCTGTCTCTTTTGGGAATTAGTGTATCTATGTTTCTGTGAGTGTACTGAGTTTATCTATGGATATGTATGTACCTATGTAATTTTATTAATTAAGACAACTTTATTAGCATCTAATATACTATGGCTAACGTAGAAGAAAAAAAAAACGAAAATTAAAATCCTATGCGTAACGAACTCTCCGGCTTCCAAGTAATTAACAATTACATCGTTTGTTAAATATATATGTCTTTAAGATGACTCAGCAGGCATAAATGTACTTTCTCACTTACATTAACTGGCAAAATTCGTAAATATATCTTATTTTTATTGTAGATTTTGTATTTTATATTAATCAACAGGCGTTCCATGGCTTTCGCAGCCCTGCTCACTCACATCAAAAATGAGTTTTTTTCACGTATTTTGACAATTAATATACAAGAGAAAACTCTAGAAAGTGTTCATGTTACGTAGATCACTGTCTTTCATGTTTTCATACCCGCCAAATGAAAAATGCTTTGTATTGTATGTGATTCTTTGAGCATAGAGACAGGTGATTGTTGTCGCTAAGTACTCAGAGTTCAGTGTCACTCTGTCGCTTAGCAACGGATGATCTCGGGCTGTGGATTTATTTGCAAGTATTTCCAGATTTTATCTTTATTATGTTAGGAGGGATTTATGTATTTTATTTATTTAAAACGCTTAATATACAACAATATATGTA
This sequence comes from Shargacucullia verbasci, assembly GCA_947562105.1. Lineage (NCBI taxonomy): Eukaryota > Metazoa > Arthropoda > Insecta > Lepidoptera > Noctuidae > Shargacucullia > Shargacucullia verbasci. Next base: position 16,378,192 of record OX387280.1, read on the forward strand.
CATAGGTATTTATATTGAGTGCGTTAACAAATATATATATTCACATGGATATACACCTAAACCCGGAACAACTGTAGATCATACAAATATTTGTTCCGTGCGGAAATCTAACCCGCGACACGTAGCGTAGCATTCGATCACTCAACCTCTGCGCCAAACCGTCACGTAATGCCTGTGTCTTTTATGTGTATCTTTTATATTTGAGTAGATGCGCCCGCGACTTTATCCGCTTTCAATTTAAAATGCTCGTGAGAGTTATTATCATCTTATCAGTAATAGTGTGATGACATATATTTGTTATTAGAGCTATAAGTACGCCTTAGTAACAAGTTTCTTCCATTCGAGTCCTATCGTCCATATTGGTCCTTTGGTTTTCAAATTGTATGTCAGACTTTCAGACAACCAGTCCTTATAGTATAGGTACATATAGATAGATAGGTGAAACAGATTTTGTTTTCTGCTACTCCCGCCATGCCTTTTGTTAAAGAACAATTTGATTTCGTCGATCAAAAATATCGCAGTTTTTTTGCTTCTATTGGTCTTCTGGCGATAATTGATCTATGTACGCGTCGTTCTTCATGAGTGTCTGTGAGCCTGAGTTGAGTAAACTCTTCTCCTATTGAATACATACCTAGCAATATTAATTACCTTATTGAATTTGATGAATTTAGTCTGCCATCGTTAATAGAATTTTATTTGGGAATTAATTTGTTTAGAACCAAATTATTAGGATTAATTAATGAATTTAAAGTCTTAATCGTATACAATATCTGTCTCCCTTCTTTCAGTCCATCCAAAGGTTGTCTGAAAGAGATCGCCTTGTGCGATAAGACCGTCCATTGTACACAAATAATTTTATATGTCTGTCCTGTCCATGTTACATGGTGTACAATAAAGAGTATAAATAAATAAATAAGTATTGTGGTATTATTAATTAATATGTTGCATTAGGTATAAGGCTCGCTAGATGGCGTGCCTATTGCCATATACCGGGCATATACTGACATTGAATAAATAACGATATTGGCGAAATGCAAGAGTACAGTATATTACCTTTACCTAATTCTTCAATAGAATAAAAGCACCACAGTGATTAGTAAAGTAAAAGTCGATCTTGTAAACGTTAATATTGATGTATTTTATTTTAAAATAAAAGACGTTGCCCTACACTAGGAATAATTCCTGTATTGTGGGTGCGTTTACAAACATATATATTCACGCACACAAAGACCCAGGCCCGAAATAACCATATGTAGATCATACAAATATTTGTTCCGTGTGGGAATCGAACCCGCGACACTAAGCGCAGCAGTCGATATCTCAACCACTGCGCCAACCGTGCCGTCAAATGATGATGATGATGTATGATGACGGATCATAAAGCTAACTTACTCTACATGTAGAAGAAAGTTAGATATGTTTCATTCAACCTTTACACCAAATTATTAGGTATTTATTTTGACTTCTGCACATCCTCCAGAAAAATAAATTCGTTCAGGCAAATCGTAAAGAAGAGAGATTTTTAAATCAAGTCTTACAAGAGTACATAAAACACAAGGCACTTAATACGTCAGATGTTTCCCGACAAAATTAATTACTTCGAGCCGGTCGCAACTTTTCAGAAAATTTAATTTCTTGATTTGAGAATTTCTTAATAGCGTTTGGAGCTATGCCCCAAGGAATTTTATTGGGGCCAGAGAATCAACGGATATGTGATTTTTTTTAGTATTAGGTAGGTACTTATTGGAAAAATGTTGTGAGTCTGATATTGTAGGCTTTTACGTCCCTGCGAAGTTTACCTCTGGCCTTACCCTCTGGCCGTTTGTACAGCGAATTTTGCGGTTACCAGTCGGTAACACAAACAAGCAAACACTAGCAACGCGGGACCACCTACATTTCAATTTGATTAGTAAAAATTCCAAGTGGTGCACCATCGCGCTCCTCTTCGACCGCTCATTGAGATGGTGGCCGAAAAATGTTGGAAAATGATTAATTGCTTAAATATTATGTACTCAGTGCTAATACTCAGATAGTCCTCAAAACTCTATAAACGGGGCAAGCCGGAAGGGGGAAGGAGCGGAGAAGACACCTTCACAGTCTTCTCCGGTCGTGGACGTGGCTGTTATTAAACGTGGCACCAAGTAGCCTTCAGTGTGGTCTCTTAAGAGTTTCCGAGGCCCACATCCAGGTAGCGAAGTGCACAAATGTGGTGACTTTATCCAGTAAGAGTCCGGCGCACCCCTACATCTAGTCCAAGCAGAGGATAGTACATGAGAATTATCACCACGTAAAAAAGAAGTCTGCCCTCTCAGAGGACACCGTTGGCGCAGTGGCTGAGCCAATAGCTTACTGCGCTACATGTCACAGATTCCATTCCCGCACATGTACATAGTTGCTTCGGGTTAAGGTGTGTGTGCATATGACATGTATGTTAGTAAAAATGTGCACATTATACAGAAGAAATTCTAGTGAGAAATTAAGAAGAAAATGACAATGAGGGAAGAGATATTGCACACATTTTTGCATTACTCTGTGAAACAGTAAAATGGTTATACCTAATTATCATTTTTTAAGACCACCAGTACTTCAATATCAACATTAACTAAGACTTTTATCCTCTGTGATGTATACAACACAGTACAGTCCTTAACCAGGCTAGTGTTTCTCCAGTACCTCCGTGAGGTTATAATTACGACTAATAAGCTGATATTGGGCATTCTCCTCGCTTGTGTCGGCATTATACCTTATCAGCTCTTCACCGCGTGCTCACGACTAAATGCGTATAAACGGTACGAAGATCTTTAGTATATTGTGTGAAGTATGAAGGTTACTAGTGAAAGTTATTACCTATATGTACATATATTGCATATTTAACTAATGTCATATACGAATTTGTTGAAAGGAAATATATACCTAGAAATGTGCTTCGATTATTCAGAAAAAAAAAACATTTCCCTACACTAGGATTTCTTCTGTATCGTGGGTACAGTTTACAAACATACATGTCACATACACACATAACCAGACTTGAAACTGTCTGTAGATCATACAAATATTCATTCCGTGCGGGAATCGAAACCGCGATACCTAGCACAGAAAGCTGATCACTTAGCCACACCGCCAAACGAGCTGTCAAACTCGAGCATTTTAAGCAATTTAAGCAATGCAGGTTTGATAGTTGCTAAAACTGCTCGTAGTAATACTCAAAATAATTAATTTCTAAGTTAATTTCCGAATAATGTCCTCCTGACTGATTTCGGTCACGGCGGCCAATCTCACCGGAGATTAGCCAACTACGCAGGAGATATTATAGAGCACACGTGTGCGCGCAAACACAGGTGCTCTCTCTATTCCTTCACTCTCATAGTCCGATAGGACGGCAATCCGACACGACCGGAGAAAGATCAGGCGCAGGACCAACGGCTTTACGTGCTTTCCGAGGCACGGTGTGTATTCACATACACAAAGACCCAGACCCGAAACAAATATTTGTAGATCATACAAATATTTGTTCCGTGCGGGAATCGAACCCATATTTCTGAATAATAATGTCAAATCTAGGCATTTTACCAAAATACAATGGTACCACATTTTGTATCTTTCACTGGACTCAAAGAACGTCCCAACAACGCTAGATATCAGTATATGATGAAGATTTAGTACCTACCTACGTACGACAGTTTACAGACTGGGCGAGTGTGTAATGCCAGCAGTCGTCGCGGATTACACACTGATGCATCGTCGCAAGGAAACTTGAGCTGACGATAACGACTGTAGCTGGCTAGCTCAACAGCAGTCTGAACGGAATATATATGAGAATATATTTTATTTCAGGGGTAAGAGAAGTTACTTCAAACATGCAGTATCTGATTTCAACGAAGTTTGAAATTAAGAAGATAATGAAAGAAAGAACATAAAATAAAATCACGCTGTATTCCCCGAAGGGATAGGCCACATTTCGCCGATATTGAGTCCCATGTAATAGGGGGCGAACTTACTGCCATCTAAGTTCCGGGCACAGTTACAGACTCCGTGTTGCTACTGAGAATTTCTATACAGATGAATTTAATAACATTGCCCGACCCGGAAATCAAACCCTGGACCTCACGCTCAGCAGTCGCGGTTACAACCACTAGAACAATGAGGCAGTCAAGAAAAAACATTTTCTAAATATTTGGCGCAGTGGCTAAGTGATTAGCTTTCTGCGCTACGTGTCGCAGGTTCTATCCTCGCACCGAACAAATATTTGTATGATCTACAGATAGCTGTTTCGGGTCTAGTTGTGTGTGCATGTGACATGTATGTTTGTAAACTGTACCCACGATACAAGAGAACATCCTAGAGAAAAATTGATAATCTTTCTGATAATCACAGAATTTGTATCTACTTCGCGTAAAAAATCAATTGATATTACGATTCAAGATACCTAAAACTTATTCTCCACCAACAAAGGAGAAATGCCCGACAACCTTAAACTTGGAAACTGGCCAAACTACACCCAAACAACATGTAGGTCAAACTATTAATAGCTAGATCATCCAAGTTATTGTACTATGTATATTGTTAGCTCTAACGTATCACCTTGTTATTTCTAAGTGGGTCCATTGTTAATCCATTGACTGCTGACTTTCTGTGACTTTGGAGAAAAATATTATTGATATTTGAAATATTCAATGATCAAGTACTTTGGACAATATGAATTATTACGTGACTGGTTTCAATGAAGTTTGTAAGTCAGTCAAACAATTGTCATATTAATATGATATATTGATTTCAGCAGAATCTGCTGTATACATTTTCAGCATTGTAAGCAAAACCACGAACTTCTCTAATTATCCCACTATTTGCTTATATTTTCCGCGTGCACAGCTATTTGTTGCGTTTTTATCGATCAATACATATACTCGTATTATCTTATATCAACGAAATATGTAGGGTACTTAGTCTTAGTTTCATAGACTTCAACAGATGGCAGAATAAGTAACTTCTTGAAAAACAACGCGAAATATTCAACAATAACATATTAAATTCATAAAGTTATACACAAATGAATTTGTTCCTTGAAATTCGCTTCGGCTTTTAGAAGCAACTTAAACTTTCACGGCAAAGTTGTCTCGTCCGAGTTACAAAACCGACTTATCGAAGAGATATTAAAAATGTTTCAGTATTCAAAGTAGAGTATATTCCTAACCACACGACTCACGGATTTTTTAAGTTATTTTTTTTTAATATTTCTGTAAGCCGCTTGTGGTGTTTTTGTTGATATATTTTAATATACTAAGCTGGGTTTGATATCAAGTTATACTTTGCATCTTATCTTATTCCACTAGCCTTTGATCAGAGTCGAGTCTAATCTGTTAAAAAAATCTTTATCAAAATTAATAGAAAAGCAAATATTATAAAAACCAAACATAAATAAATTATATCGCGGTTAATATATATGTAAAACCAAGAAAGAAGAATTAAAGAAATAATTAGGCATTCTTCATTCTTCAGCCAGCATTATCTAGAACTTAGGCTGTAAACCAAAATATTATTTTTACTTAAAATACTATGGTGGCACATTTAACACATCTAACAGATATTTTTTAAATGTTTTGTTACACTTGGCATTATTGATGTATCGTGGGTGCGTTTACAAACACAAATATTCACATGGACGTTTACCCAAACCCTAAACAACTATCTGTAGACTATACAAATATTTGTTCCGTCTGAGAATCGAACCCGCGACTCGTAGCGCAGCACTCGATTTCTCAACTATTGCGCCAACCATGCCGTAACCGGCGCGTCGTTGCGTCGGTTTGGGCGCTGTATGACGGGAGACCTCACCTCATTCAGGTGTAGATGCTCCCAAATCTCGTCAGATGTAAACTGAATTACAGTAAAAAATATTTTTGGCGAAATAAAAAGAGATAGCACTAAACAATACTTGAGAACGCTTCGTATCAGACAGAATTTACTAGAAATAAATAATTATTCTGAACAAGATTTGTGATAAATTGTTGAAACTGTTTGTTAAAAGTTTCGTTTCATTTAGTGTTGTTAGCCTGACTTAAGGTTCCCTCCATCTGTGTACCGTACAATATACGTGAGTCTGTATGCAGATCATGTTGCCGTTTTCCATAACACTGTGTTAAATGTTGCTTTAGCCAATATAAACACGTAAAGTTGGTGAGATAATAGGCAATGTGTGTATATAGACAACACGATTTGCGTAGTGGTTGAGCGATTGGCTTTCTGCGCTACGCATCGCGGGTTCGATCCCCGCAATGAACAAGCATTTGCATGGCCTACAGACAACTATCTGTACTAACAGCTAGCTATTTATAAAGTAGACAATAATAGTTAATGGGGAATGGCGTGATGCTGTGTTATGTTATCTTTCTAAAACGTCTTTTAATGAATACATCAATGTAGTTGTGTACGATTTTGTTATTCTTTATCACGTCAAAACGGGTTGTTTGGAAGACAACTTATGAATAAAGAGGAAAAAAGTGGTTAGACGAATTCCGAAAGGACTTTTTTTTATTACTCATTTGAGTGCGTTTGGCAGCATTTCACCTGATGGTGAGTGACAATACTGCCGAGGATGGATCGCGCAAGCTCAAATAATGCCTATTCACTCTCGTCTTGGGGGAGTGAATGGACAGGGAAGGCGGCAGTTGTGCAAAGCGCCCAGCACTGGACAAGCGCCACTGCAAAGCCCCGCCGAAATGGCTTCCCAAGTCGGAACACGCCTGAGGGCGCTTGGTGGCATGACTTTGCCTTGAGGGTGGTGGCTAGCCACGACCGAAGCCTACCATTAGAAATCGCCAGAGCCTCGTTTGTTATTCAGCAGCATGTACCACGAGCAGGTGAGGTTGGTACAGGTCCTGTAAGGTGTATTCTAAAATCCTTTACACCTCACTGACTCGTTCAGAACAGTACTCTACGTATCTAGAAAATTATTACTGTCCCACAATCAATTGAAACTAGTATTAATGATGCGCGAACTCAACCAATATATATTGTAACTGCGCAAACTTTTAGAGAAGACCAGGCTTGTTTCACACGTTCCGCATTCGGAAACTTGTCCGGCTATAATCACCAGGTCGCCAACTCAATCAAAGCGCTATCTGTTTGAGTTGTGTGCACACAGCCGTAATTAAGCGCCCCTAATGGCCGGCTCACGTGTCAACTGACACAACTCGCAAACTCCGATGTGACGCTGTTGACTTTTATAAAGTTTTGCTTTATGAGGTTCTTGACTTATACTCGTTTGCTCGTTTTGCTTCGAGTTGATGTAAAATTAATGAAATATGGTACAGGTTTTTATTTTGCTTGCAATTTTATTTAAGTCGACCAAAGGCAAGCTATTAGACTACTAAGCAACCTAACGTAGTGTTAAACTATCATACTTGATAAGTATTAAGGCGAAACTGAAAATGAACTATATATATATCATGACTCTGCTATTCTCCTATGGGTATATAGTACAGAATCAATAAAGGGTTTCCCCTATTTGTTACGCCAAGTGTCATGCATACTTTTTTTTTGACAAATATATGACAAAAAATTTCATTGCTTGTTCTTTAGGATCGTTTATTTCTTAGGATATTGGAATTTTGGGTATGCATTTAATATTAAAGGGCTAACACATTCTTCAGCTTTAAGTAAAGTGTCTATTTAGGGCACAAAGTTAACAAATTTTTTCACAATTAGCGGTTTTCGGTCGGAATTCGCAAAATTATCTAAAATCTGCAATATCTCCAAATGCACTCATAATCGACCCCTGGTTCCTCAGGTCAAAATTGTTGCATATTGGCTCTAGTATAACCTCTTACAGAGAATAGGTTGATCCGTACACCCTGTATAAGAAAGTACCTCATGCTGTAGTTTTAGTCTTTAAATGAAATTCTACAAACGATACTTTTTATAGCGCTCAATTCACAGCACGGTGATATTCTGACAGCAAAAAAATAAATAAACGTGCAACTGCATTGCCTTTCCGTTTCCATCGGCTTTATTCAATTTTCCAGTTGATTGGCGTCCACAAATAAAGTTGGATGACATGGCGCTCAAATACTCAATTTTATTATGCAGTTTTTTTTAAATAATATGACGCTGAATTAATGGATTATTCCGTTCATAGTGGATATTAATACAAGGTGTTAATTAAAGTTCTGGTCGATACGATTTTCTTTTACGTAATATCAAGCTGGAATAGCCTAGCGATTGAACGGAATTAAAATCCGGGATTAGGAAAGCTAGTCTTAAAAATGATTTTTTCAGGAAGATTTTGAAAGACGGCTGCATCAATGGTCTAGTGGTCGTAAGTGCGACTGCTGAGCGTGAGGTCCTGGGTTCGATTCTCGGGTCGGCCAAAGTGTTATTGGGTTTTTCTGTGTGGAAATTCTCAGTAGCAGCACGGAGTCTGGAACCGTGCCCGGTAGATGTCAATAGGCTCGCCCCCTGTTACATGGGACTCAATAATAGCAACGGCGAAATGTGAGTGTACAATAGTACACCTCTGCCTTATCCTTCTGGGAATATAGGTGTGATGCTATATATGTATTTTGACAGATCAGTAATAAGATAAAACAATAGTAAGGAGTTAGAAGTATGTACTTAAACAGGGGTTTATGGTTCATTCGTATAACTTATCGTCTGGACCTGGGGCCTGCTAGATTCCTCATTTTATGCCCAGCTTTATGACTCTAAATTAATTTTATACGATCATATTAAATAATAGGTAATCAAACTTTGGACTTTATGTTCAGTTTTTTATTGATGATGCGATTTTCAGTGCAGGGAAGCTTTTTGACTAGGGGACTTGTTTAGATATTATTGGCTATAGATTTAGAATTTCCCTTGCATACTGGCACAGCGTTTGACAAGTTTCTTCAGATTACTTTGACGCTTAGAAGCGTCATATTGTGATTGCAGGGAAGTGATTATTCTGTGAAAATACTGACAGTATCTTAGATGTTAGTGAAATAAACATTATAGTGTGTTCATTATAGCTAGTCTCCTGTCAAACTTACACTAACGTCTCATATCTTTAACTATTTATGAAAAAATAAAATATATTCCATCCTATAAATTCACTTATCTTATTATAACACAATCTCTTTACCTCTTAATTCCTTTATCGAAGCTTCAAATTAATTTGTATTTAGCTCAATTTGGCTAAATATACACGAGATCCTCGCGACAGTAAACGTCGTTCAAAACAATACTGTTATTAACACCCACTTTACTGTGAAGCCGTACGAGTACACGAGGCGGAGTTCAAAGTAACACCGATATTCAATTTAATTCAAGATATTATGTTACAGACGTGGGGTAATTGTTACAGTGGGGTTAAGGGATTATACTGGTTTTATTTGTTGCTTGGTTATTTAATAGGTTAAGATTTTTGGGTATTTTTTTGAGTACGCTAGATTACTGGACTACTTTGGTCTAGTGATTGCAAGTGCGAATGCTGAGTGTGAGGGCCTGGGTTTGATACTCTATTTAAAAATTTAATTTTGCTTGTGACTTTCTAAGTTTTTATTGCCTAGTTTGGAATACTGTTAAATTTATTTTATAACTGGCAAAACCCGGCAAGCGTTGTCTTGCCAGTGTATATTTACTTGTGTAATTAAAAATTGAATTATAGTTAAATAGATATCGCGTAAATATTCTCCGTGTTCAAATATCTACGCATACCATTTTTCATGGCGATCAATTGAACGGTAATGTTTATGCATTGCAGCGCCATCTATAGGCAAGTTTAAGCAAAATGGATAGCATAAAAATCTTCTAAACACATTAAAAAACCACACAGATATACCAACTCAAACGGTGTTGGATCACTCACAATGTTGGACCAGTCTCATACATATATATCAACATCCATTTTTATATAATTATATAGATAGTATGTCTCAATCTACATGTATTTGAATATATATAGTACTAGCTTCCGCTCGCGGCTTCGCCCGCGTGGATTACGAATGTGTGCAATTTCCCGGAATAAAAAGCAGCCTATATGCTATTCCAGATTATAATCTATCTTTGTGCTACATTTCATCCAGATCCGTTCAGCCGTTCTGGCTTGAAAGAGTAACAAAGATCCATCCATCCATCCTCACAAACTTTCGCATTTATAATATTAGTAGGATAGTAGGATACACATATAAAAAAAAGAATTTATTTTCTAAAAAAATAATAGTTTCAACCCCATACTTCAAACATATACTAAAAACATTTCAGTTCAGCTCTTTGTCAAATAACAACAGTTTAACTGTCATTAACAAGTTGTGTATAGTTGCCGAAGTAAAGGATAGTGTTTTGTGGATGTTCTAAGAAAGGGTCCCTAACCCTTTGATATTTATGTTTGAATGTTCTAACTACTGCTTGTATTTGTCGTCAAACTTAGTTTTGATGAGCCGCGGCTTGCCAAAGAAAATTAGGGATTCATCATCAAGGGTTTTTCGTCTATTTGAGACGATTCATGACGTATTATCTGAGAAATTACGTTTCTGATGGCTAAAGAAACCAGTACGAGATTGACATACCTTGTAATAAGCATTAAGTACATTGAAAGAGAAGAGAAAAATGGGACATGAATGATTAGAAAATATTTAAAAAAATCTTAATGCAAGAATTGCTACGTCGTAGCCGTTGCCGTAGCAGGTGCTACGCGTAGCATGACCGGCGTAGCTTATAGTAAATTTTATTAGGGTATTTATTAATATTTGTTTTAATATCTCTCTTATAATTCAACAATGGATATTCATTATTCAGGGCAGCCATTGCCCTCTCATAAAATAATTCAACGCAATTAACAAGATACATCCATAGAACGAAGTCTTATAAAGCATTCAAATGGCACTCAGCAATACGATGCACGATTTGCAATCAAGTGTACGCCTTGTAGCGCGCGGCTTGAATTAATTGAAGATAATCATAAGAAATACAGTTCTACTGCTACATGCTTATGTCTATGGATATAAATGTAGCAAAAATATAAGAAACAGAAGGGCAACTTTCGTATAGCTGAACGTTTAAAGTAACAAAGGTACGCAAAGATTACGCGTGTATATCACAAGCTAGAGCTTCTACGGGAGGTCAGTTACAACAAAATTCTGCTGTTCAAAATGCAAGTCAATGTAAAGGCATTTATCAGTGAGATATGTCCTTTACTCGTTATTATTTTTGTGTTTGGAAGTGAAAGAAAGAGTCTCCATTTGTGACGAAATATTAGATAGTCTAGCGCACCCTGGGCAGCCTGGATACCACCATTACTGATTGGCTAAAAGATTAGTCACCATGTGATATCTCGTGCCGACATGATAGAAGAAGATTTCGCATTGCACAGTTTAATTCCGCCAAGCCCTTTCCATTATCGGACCACAAGACGTACGGCGATGCACCACCAGTACATGGTGGACATCCCATCCACACGCACAAAACGTTTTGAAAACACATTCATTGTGCGTACAGGTAAGGAGTAGAATTCCCTGCCAGAGTCTGTGTTTCCGGATAGCTACAACCTGGAAGTCTTTAAGTCAAGAGTGAATAGGTTACTTCTGGGCAAGCGTGCTACATCTTCGACCACATCATCGCTTACCATCAGGTGAAATAGTGGTCAAACGCGTACATATCAAGAGGAAAAAAAATCACCTATTCCACACTAAACTGGTTTCAAGATAAAAACAATTGAAATAAAATAAGTGCCTACAAAAAAAATTTGTATCTCCTCTATTTTGTATCCCGGGTCCCACAAAGTTTTGTGAGAAGGTAATAATTAATGTGTTGAAATTAAGGAAGTTCGATTTAAGTGCGCTCTTTTTTCGATTTTATTCGATTTAAATCGAGCATGGTGCCGTTCATAACTCAATTCGGTCAAAATTGTGGCTTAGCTCTCTTCCATTAAGGCGACGATATGTGAGTTACCCTTTCGAGTGCTATAACAGTGGGCCTTCTGTGTCTGATTGTTGTGTGACGCAGTGAACAAACTGTGGTCCTTAGTGTGACATTCAGTGTAATATGTGCGTGTACAATCGTACACCTCTGCCTAAGCCTTCGGGGTATACAAGCGTGATGTTATGTAAGTATTTGATATAAAAATTTTATGTTTCTTTTTCCAATATTTTATTAAACAAATAAATAGTCCCCAAATGTTGAACAATATCTCGGGTCTCAGTATATCGCGGATAAATCCGCCTCCGTCTCGCTCTGAATGCACTAGTTGGGCGTAATGAGTTTTCTCGTCCGCGGAGGCCAACCGTGTCGCTATTGTGTGGTAATGGGTTAAGCACGTATCTCCTTCAGTCCAGTAATGGTCTCCGGTAACGTTTTTGTTTGCTCCATTGGGCTCCTTCCGCAAACATTCACATCATGAGGCTAGAGCGAGATAGTAATGGAGAGTTACATGTGTAAGAGCGAGATGGAATGCCAAGGTGAAGTGCGCAAAGCGTAGAACACGAAGATTTCGATAAGCAGAAACAATGTAGAGTCAGCAATAAATGGTCGAGATAGATGTCGTGAATTTTGTTCTGACATTAGTTTCACTGATACTGATGTCACTGATCCTAAGTATGTAATTTGATCAGCCAAACCTTACTCAGAAAATCAAAAATTACGTCACTTAAAAACAGTTTTCGAAAAGTGCATTCTTAAAATTAATATTTTTAGAACTTTATTTTGCTAATCGTCTTCATAGGAAATGAACACTTTAAATTGTTGCCAAATACAGTTCAATTATGCTTCAGGTTTTCTAACCTAGGATTCGAACCCGAAACCTCAAACACAACCCATAGCAACACACGTAAATCCTAACCCATCAATTTTATACAAATAATATTTATTACGCATTCGTCCGGCATTCAACGAAATTAAACTATAATGTAATTTGATTAATAGTTTTCCAATAATGCATACAATAGTAGTATTGCAGACATTGACATTCAATTAAAACTGCGCCAGAATCCTACTAATATAATCCTACTTCCTATCCTACTAATATTTTAATTATTTTATTTTATCCTACTAATATAACATTTATATGTGACATTTTGTGAGTTTGTTACTCAATCACGCCAGAACGGCTGAACGGATCTGGATGGAATTTGGCACACAGATAGATTATAGTTTGGAATAGCACATAAGCTACTTTTTACTTTTTATCCTGGGAAAATGTACGGGTTCGTAAACCACGCGGGCGAAGCGGCGGGCGGAAGCTAGTTAATAAAATATATGAATTTGAAACAAAGCAATTTATCCAGAAATGTAGCACCTACATAAAGTGCCACAAATAATAACATCATACTCATAGTTATTATAACTGCAATATTAAAAGTTTAATGTTCCTGTTTTAACTTTCCAACAAGTTTGTATGAAATATATTTAACACGTGCCGACTAAACTAACACTGACTTGCGTGATAAGTTATTTTTTGCTGGACTTACAATGAAATTTATAATTTTGGACAAAAAATATATTGCAGTTGTATTCTATGGCGTATGCAAAAATAAATACAGTAATATTGCTAATGTTTAGATTTTTATGACAAACTAGCTACTACTCGCGGCGGAGCCCGCGTGGACGTCGGAAAAAATGAATAGCGTAAAAACTGAAATATCGAAAGTCTGTTAAAATGATTCCATGGGAACATACTATTATAAAGGGATAAAGAAAGAAAGAAGAAGAAAGAAGAAAGAAAGAAAATGAATTTATTTGGCACAGCCAGGGCCCAGAAATTAGTCGCCTTAAGATTTAACTTAAAATTAAGGTATTCTAAAGTTAAACAGCTATAATGTAAGGACAATGTACCCTGCGGCTGAACCAAATAGGCCCCAGTTCAGCATTAATGCCAGGCAGCTAGTGCCTGGCGCTGGTTTTCAACTGAGCCGGTTAAAGGTTACCCGTGTGCCAAATTTCATCTAAATTCGCCTTTAAGGCGTGTTTCATCAATTTTCCAAAATCACAAATTTTCACATTTATTGAAGTAGAACTGCCTTGTTGGTCGACAGTTAAGCGTGAAGTCTTGGGTCAGGCAAAGTGTTATTGGGTTTTTCTGTATGGAAATTCTTAGTAGTAGCACGGAGTCTGGAACTGTGTACCTGGTAGATGGCAATAGGCTCGCTTCCCATTACATCGGACTCAATAACGGCATCGGCGGAATGTGTGCGTATATTAGTACACCTCTGCCTAACCCTTCGGCGAATAATATTCAGGTCATAAATAAAAAAAACTGAGGGACACCTTACTTTTCTGCAGTCGGTCCACAAACCGCTTACGTTCGAAGAATGTAGTCATGTGTTTCTATTCGTTTTCTGTTTATCTTTCGTTGCTTTTCTGTGCAACTTACACTCTCTTGAGCATTGTCTCTTTGTGTAATACTTCTTTAAATATCTTTACCAGCTCAGTGCCTTTTGAACGGTAGAACTGTAATATAGGCCTTCACTGTCCCACTTCTGGGCTCGGCCCTCTTTTCAGAATGAAAAGCGTTAGGCCTTATTTTAGGAAGCTAGCCCGTACCGGCAACTTTATAGAGCCTGCCAGGTGTGCAAGTTCCCTCACGACGTTTTTCTTTACTTCGCAAGTTATAATTAAAATATAATTTATTTATATAATTAGCCTAAATCCTCGATTTTGTGTATGAAGTTGTGGTTACCCGTAACTGTGTGTGCACTACGCGTTATAAACAACCTAAAAATTATAAGTGTATCGTTATATATTCGTTGGTAATCCATCTTTGAACAATACAAATGATGTCGAAAAGTTAGAGGGGCGGAGTAGTTTCGATCATGGGTCCAGCATGTAAGCCGCTAGGCTAACACACCAATTAAGCTATTAGTGATTTGGTGTATACCTAATTATTCTATTATTATAAATTGTCAGCGGTTGGATATACTATTTTTCGTACGTGCGCTCGTCATCCCAAAAATATGTAAATCTCCAAATAGTACTCCAAAACGTTCCTTACCAAAAACGATAATTCTTCGACAATCGGAAAGCATAAATCCATGCAAGCTGTCGGAACGTCGGGTTCTAGAGGTAATATCTAGCAATAACAGTTTCCCATCCTTAATTGTCCAAGTTACTGACAAAGGCGCAGGCAGGGTTGGCACTGGCTATGTTTTGACAATGGTCCGGCTGCAAAGATTGGCAACAAACTAAGCTGAATTCGTAGCCGTTGCAATTTCGTTTCATCAGTATTTAGCAATTTCTAGCTATAATAGTATGTTATGGTGCTTTTTAAACTATGTGTTTACCATAAGTAATACGGCCCCGTGTTAGAAATAAAGTCAGAATAATCGACAGTAAAATTCAATGATGTAATAAATCCGTCTTTACCTCACACTTCTGAATTTAAAAGAGTAACCATGGAGTTTCTTGCCCGTTCTTCTCCATTGGAAGTCAACATTTTGGAACGTGGCACCTAGAGTCGTAACTATTCTTAAGTACCTGTATATGGTCTACATGAATAAAAACATATCTTATCTTATCACTTTTATCATCTGTATCATTCTCCATACTTGTACGGAATGCTTCCTTGAAAGTACACTAATTGGGCTGTCGCAAATGATGCGTGACAGATATTTCCGATATGGATTGAGGATTCCTCAGAACCACTGCTGTTATTGAGACCGCGTTCTGCTGTGACGCGATTATTTCTTAACAGTGAATTCCCAGACATGCACAGAACAGACAAAGAAGGCTATAAACAATGCTGGTACCTGCCAAAAACAACATAAGCATGATGTATACACAATGAGGATGTTGGCTTTTTATTTCGTCTTAATACTAAGTTGTATCAATTTTTTATCAGCGTACAATAAACAGTATTCTATGCCAGTTGATGAAATTAATATCAACTTCGTTAACCTCCATTGCTCTCTTACAATAGGGTATTTGACAGGTTTTAGAAAAATATGTCTAATTGTTCACTATAGCATAATACATTTGCAATTTGATTAATTCTTTGTGATTTGATGTTTTTCTCTATTTTCTATGAAAATCGTAATCAAAGTTTAAATGAATAAAAAAGCCGCCAAAACGCTAAATACGCCATACATGCATGTCATGACGTCACCTAAGCAAACTTTTAGCTGTCAAATCATCAAATGCTTAGTGGTAATTTTGTTTACTGTTACAAAAAGCTTGTAAAAATGGGTTACAAATGGTGCGTGCCTCAATGTTCTAACACATCTATTAAAACACCGTACAAGAATATACCACAGTTATTTATAAAAGAATATCTTTCTCGTTCTTCTCCATATTGCTAACTGCCAGTTTACTTAAAATCATAAACTAATCTATACTATTCTACTCATACATATGTCGAGTGGTAATATCTTTCTAGCTTATATGAGCGTGTCTCATTCATTAGTTAGCTGCATATTTTACTATTTTTTTTATTATAACTTGCATTTATTAATTGGCCATATCTATAAGTTTCCGCCTGCATCAACATGACGTTGCTAACGATGTTTCGTACCGTGTTTATGCAATTAACACCGCGGCCGTGGTTCCCGCGGGTTGCCACGGTAAATCGCCACTCAAGCATTCTATCAGGTTTAGGGACAGCGGCCCAGATTATTTATACTCTCAAACAATATATCGTAACCGGCTTCAAAATACCTACGTTTTCGTTGTGATTGATCGGTTTTTCTGTCACTTATTATTTAGGTAAGTTTCTTTTTCTTTTCTTTGCGGTGATTTTTTTTAAGGTATAAGATACAAATTATTATTTTTCCCTTTTCAGTTATTATTTATTTCGTTTGTGTTTTGAAGGTGGTTTAATTACTTTTTTTCTATACAAACTTCAAAATATTGTGTGATCATACCACAGCCATCTAATGAAATAGTAAGGATGTCGAAACATAGTTATGGCACTTTTTTAAAAGGCTATTCCACCCTATATTTGTCTCACATAAATCCTTACATCATAACAATCTGTCTGGACTTTAAAATAGACCTTGACCCCTGAGTTTGTTTCGGCTTTTCTTCTCAGGGATAGTCATAGGAAATGCAGACGCCATCTGGTTTAAAAAAGACGTGTAAAAGTGATTGAAAAATCCTAATTGCAAAATTATCATCAGTCAGAAAACGTCCACTGCTGAACGAAGGCCTCCCCCAAGGGGGGGGGGGGGGGTTACCATTATCCCCACGCTTGGTAGGCGGCTTGGGGATGGCAGTGGCTCACCGATTAGTGAGAGGACGCTGCTGCCCGTCCTCCGGTGTCTGGCCGCAGTTTTAAGACGTACCCGGGTCTCTTGCATTTGCAAAATAAATAATTTCAATTTCAACATGTGAAGCGAATCTACTGTAAAATAGAACTAGTAGTAGGATGTAGTAACTCGCTGCCTTTATTTATTAGTTTTAAATGTATTTTCTCCTAACAAGCTCCGATCCATCGCACATCGTTGGCAGCCCTAGCGCGCCGTCTCCAGATTTATTACGATCATGAAGCTTATTGAGATATTCAGCTTGGCCTGTTGGTCTCGTCTATTCAACATTCATCGGTTCGGAGCTGATGTATTCAGCTGTTACTTACTTACAAAGGCTAACTGTATCCAAGTTAATGTATTGGTCTTTGCCTTTGTGTTGTATGTACGGCTTGAGAAGTAAATTAAATATTTCAGACTCATTTTCTTAGAGTGTTGTTTGTGTGAGATTCTAATAGATAAGTATAGTTAGGGATGTAAGTAAATATCAGTTCGAAATATTTTTTTCAAATAAAATAATTGTTGTAGTGGTATATTTTAGTAGATAGATTTATGAGTCTCTGTAATAATTAATTTCAAATACGAAAAAAACATCGTTAATTTTTTTTTATTTAAAATAATAGTTATGAAACTTTGTACAATAATAAATTATTTTTTCAAAAAAATAAAATATAGTTATCATCTTTTCCATTAGTCGATGAATTTATGCTTCTCTGTCATAATTATTTTATCTATTATAAATACAAAATATTTAATTTTTCAATCAAAAATAAACCTATGAAACTTTGTACAATGTTCAGTTACTACCATTACAAAGAACACACATCAGTCAGAAAATAAGTGCCGAAAATCCTGAACTTATATTTCTGCCTAGAATTTTCCTAAGTAGTAAAATGTAGGTACTTTAAAAATATATTCTGTGCCGATGAACCAAATTTTCACCGGTTGAAAATCAACCTACAGTGTTATTATTTTAACATGCCAAAGTAAGTTGTGTGTAGACAGCGATATGTTCTACGGCCTAAAAGAACAATGGATGTTTCCCGGAGCGTCTAAATCACAGATTGATTTTGACAAATGAGCTACCTGTTATTCGTCTCCGCGGCGCTCGTCACAGCAGGAGTCCGCTTTAGATCTAGCAGCAAAGTTTTGTTTTTTTTAAAGTATATACCTATGCTCTGCCGCGTGCCCTCGGAATGGAAAAAGAAGTAAAGGCCGACAAACAAAGCGTTGGGAAGATGATCTTAAACGTGTGGCCGGTCCAGAATGGATAAGAATAGCGATAGATAAAGAGAAGTGGAGGTTCTTAGAGGAGGCCTTTGTCGAAGGACAAGCTGTGGAAGAAAACACCGATCGTCACTGTTAAACTTCAAATATTATAAATATTGTAAAACAGCAATAAAGGCTTACTATTATTATTATTATATTATTAATATGTAATGGAGATATTATATTTGCCATACTGAAATAAACACTAATACCAAGTCTATTTATTAGCATTCTACACAAAATTTTAATATTGGGTAATTCCCTAGTCTCTTTTGTTTAATAACAAAAGCATGACGGAGCGGCTGGAGACTCACCCATGGCCTCCAGGTATTATGTGGAGGTATAACTCATCGCTTTGCATAAATCAGTCGTTACCGAGATTCGATTAAAACAGGGTCCTCCCGTCTAACCACGCTATATCCTCTTGGTTTTAACAGATTTCATAGTAGTGGAGAGGTCAAATTAAAGGGTAAGGGAGATTATTATATTATCGCTAATATATTAGGAATATTATATTGAACATTTTGTGAATTCACCACTATATATGTGAAAAGTTCATGATATTGACATATGTGAGCCATTATCAAAATATAAAAAGAATTTAAAACAAATTTTGTTAAACAACTTTTACGAGTTTACTCGAATTTACATGTCTACTGTCGTTATAATAATGTTACCATAATTTTAATTTATTTCATTTTCAGTTTAGTCGTATGTTAGCTTAGTCGATAAGTTTTTGATACTGTGGCTTCGTATAATTGAAGGAGTACACCGATGAAGAACTATTTATGTTTCATTATAACTTTATGTGTATATCCTTTGTTGGAGGTCGTTAATAAATAAATAAATAAATATCATCTCTAGAAATGATTACTGTATCGTGGAAATCTTAGAAATAAACACAGACACCAAGGGGATTCATAAAAAAGAGCACGCTGTGATGTCTTGTATGATTTTACGAAAGAAACTGTACTTAATTATTGTCAAAGAAATTGATAGAAAAAAGTAGTTTATGGTGTAAGCTGTTAGGTATGTACATTAGGGTGTCCCGTTCATATATGAAAAAAAAATTTTTCAAGTTACGATTTCGCAAGAGGTGTCAAAATTTGCGGAATTGTACCCAAATTACGAAAAATGTAATAAAACTGCAGTTCTTTCTCATCTTCAGGGCTCTACCACTCTTTGAAGTTTCGTAAATTTAACTTTTTTACACAACTAAACGGTATGTCTAAAATAATACAGAAATCAATTTTAAAAGGTATTTTATTATTGAAATTTGTGTAACAAGGCACAAGAAAACATATCGATGAAAAAATATAAATAACATATGGCAAAAACTTATAATTTAAATTTATTTTTGTGCCCAACATTTGGCATTTCTGTTCGAGATTGTAACCTGTTCCTTATAAAGCCATCTCTAGAAGTAGCATCAGTTACACTTTGGGAGGCCTCTGTTACTACTTTAACACATCTATCCACAGATTATGTATGACAAGGAAAGTCATCACAAGACATCTTTTGCTTGATTAGGAACCAAATCGGGGCATATACTTTAACCACGTAGTTAACAAGCAAAAGCAAATTTTCTGATGGTGTGTGAGTACTGACGTAAAGTCTCAGTATACGATTAGCCAAAGTAAGCTATCTCGAGTGCGCCATTTTTCCTGATTGACGGCTTGCCAGCTCTGGAGTACAAGAACCAGTTGATACAGCTTGACATATACCATAAAGATATTTTTGATCCGTACTTAGTTCATCGACCACATTTTTCGACCAGTCAGGGCATTTACCGACCACCATACAAAAGGAAACCGTGTTATTATTTTTGCAACTAGTTAATTGTTTTCCAATAGGTCCGGAATATTCTCTAGGGCCTGAAGTGCAACCATCTAGGCTCAAAAATAAATGGCGAAGTGGTAATTCATTCGCATGAAGCAAACAAACACACCATTGTAACGGTCTCTCTAAATAAGCCTCAAGTACTGAATCACGCCACCCTTCCACCAGTGTTTGTTACAGTTCTATCAAATCCAACACAAATTACGTCATATAAATTTTAACCTGTGATTGAAAAAAGAATGAGTTTCTGAGGAAGATTCATGAATCCTCTGGGAACTTTTTTAGGTTTTAAACACGAATAAGATTCAAATGAAGTACATTTACAAGCAGCTATGTCAAATAGCTTCTCAGATGACTCTAACAAATACTGCAATTTGTTTACAAATTTATTGTTTTTTTGCTTTTAGAATATCTCTTCAAACTGAGGTACTTTTCGAAACTGGATTAATTTAACTGAGTAACTCGTTCCTTAGTTACTATTGGAATAGAAGCTTTAATCCAAATCTTGTTGTCTTCAAAAACAACCGAAAAGACTTCTGAATTAGATGAATCCTTCCCATTACACTTCAACGTCAGGTCATTTTTAACAAATAATTAAATAAATTTAATAACGTCCTTTAGAGTTGGTAGCTGCCGATCGTCACGTTCTTTGTATGGTCCCAATATAGCACAAATAGTCTCACTGCGCCTCGAACTCATCATTTAAAAATCACAAAATCCTCTTTTGACACGTTTTTCAAAACTATTACAACCGTAATAGTACTTTTATAGTATAAAAGAATATTGCGATTAAGAAGAAACACTCGGGAGTCAAGTTGAATCTTGAACGTTTTGCAGGTCGAAATCTATCAAATCAAAAGTTGTCGGGAACTCGTAGTTGCATGCAAATCGGAATTTAGTGTGTCTATCACACCTAATAATAACCAAAAAGTAATTATTTTGTGAATATGTAGTTAAGGAGCGTTAATTAAGAATAGTGAAATATCGTCAAAAATTCTATATATTTGTTTACTTTGAAGACCGGTAGAACCCTAAAGATATAGTTTAATTTTATTTTTTAAATTAGTTTTGTAATCTATGGTCAAAAACACAAATTTTAAGAGTTCTTGCGTTAAGAAAATCCAAAAATAAATTTTTCGGCACACCCTAATGTACATATATGTTAACTCTCGACTAGCAATGTGAGATGTGCCTTTATTATGTTATGTGTGTGGTATTTGGTGTAATAATATTATTATATACAACTTGAAATTCACCGGTCACTAACAGGTCTAGTTCTTGAAGAAATAAGACGTAGGTATATTATTAAGCAATCTTCTATACCAATAAATAAAACTGAAGTGTCCGTTCGTAATGTCAAAATAACAGCTTTTTTTATTAAATTTGACTAAATGCTTAAAAAAGTATATCAGGTCATCATCATCATCGGCCAGAAGACGTCCACTCCTGAACGAAGACCTCCCTCAATAGGGGGTTTGCCATAATCCCCACGCTTGGCAGGCGGCTTGGGGATCGCAGTGGCTCACCGATTAGTGAGAGGACGCTGCTGCCCGTCCTCCGGTGTCTGGTCGCAGTTTTAACACGTACCCGGGTCTAGTAAAAAAGTATATAAGGTACTCATAGTAAAAAACAATTAATTTTTAACATTTTTGTCTGTCTGTCTGTTTGTTCCGTCAATCTCCGAAACGGCTGGATCGGTTATGACGAGACTTTCACAGGCAGATAGCTGATATTATAAGGAGTAACTTAAGCTACTTTATATTATTTACGGTATTTTATGTTTTAGAAACCCTTCTAAACTCTCCGCGCAAAAAAATGCACGGTTTCGTAATCCACGCGGGCGAAGCCGCGGACGGAAGCTAGTTTATTAATACATAACTAAGTATATTACTTTAACGTATTTTATTCTGTCAACTTAAAATAGTGGAAATATTAGCCAGACAGTGAAATTGAAACGTGGTGCCCAGGGTGCGCCAGACTAACTCATGTTTCTTCATTCATCTTTTCTGAATCTAATTTTCAAAGAACAGTATCACTCAAACTACTTCACCGTTTCGGAGAAATACTGAAGACTCTTATAAGCTTTGTATAACTTCAAACTCTTTAACTTAAATGCAATAACCAATTAGAGAGGTATTAATGTTGTAGAACTATTATATATTATATATTAATTTGTTTGAATCTTTATCAACCAACCGCTTCGTGTGCGTGGGTCTCCTAAAAGAGGTCGAAAGGTCATCTTTTTAAATTTACATTTGAGGTAGCTCCGACACTTAAGTTCAAGTAGAGTCTCGTTGAAATCGGTTGAAAATTTAAGTGCCTACTTTTTCTAGGAATATTAAATTAAATTATATTGTAGGATAGGCCGTGTGAATCGGTCGAGTGAAGGCTTTGGCTAAAGAGGTTCAAATTCCTAGTCGGACAATAATATGTTCGAGAAAATTTCTATTACTAAATTCTCAGCAGTGACTGGATTCTTGAAAAACTCACCTTGAATAAGTTCGTTTGTGCCTATGCCTTCTAGGAAAATGAGCGTGAAGCCATCGCGTACGGTCGTTAACCTTATATCTAATATGGCTTATATTTTCCATTCCATGTTCTATGTATTTACATGTTATTTGGAAATCTGTATTACAATAACTTGTGCCTAATATAAAGAAACATATTTACTCTTTAATATATAATTTTATTACATTACTCAAATGTTACTACGCAAATTTTATGTTTATATAAAAACATTATATTTTATTTGATGTGAAACTATCGGATAAATATTTTCGCAATTTAGAATTTGCATTACATTTAGTAAATAAAGTCTGGATACTTTTTGGTATATGGAGTTTTTCATGGAAACTACTTTTAATTTGGTGGTTGAGCGATCGACTGCTGCGCTACGTGAAGTTCGATTCCCGCACGGAACAAATATTTGTATGATCTAGAGATAGTTGTTTCGGTTCTGGGTGTATGTCCATATGAATATTTGTGTTTGTAAACGCACACACGATACAGGAATTATTCCTAGTGTGGGGCAACTTAAAAAAAAAAAAAGAATAGCATTTGACAAGAATTCCTAAGAGTGATTTTCAGTTATTCAATATAGTTAAAAAATTCAGTTCAGATATTAAAGAATCATTGTGTAAATATAGTATCACGCGTATTTTCCCTAAAGGGTTAGGCAGAGGTGTACTTATGTAAACCCACATTGTCTCAATACAGGTCCATGCGATAAGGGGATAGCTTATAACTATCTATTGCCATACGCTAGCCCCTTAGCCCCATAGGAATCATCTTACATCGAACTGAAGTAAGAGTCTATGGGATCAGTAACTGGTGCTTCCACCACACTCGTTATACTTCAATGTACCAGTTCTACAGAACAGAAAATGTCCCAGACCCGCGGAATTGGAATAAGTGTGCGTGTATTAGGGAAAAAGTCTCCTGAGACGTTTCAATCTACCCTCTTCAAATATCTGACGTTTGGATGCTGTATAATATGATATGAAAATCTCATACGTAGGGTACATAATGTATGAATATAAGTATGTAAGTAAACTAACAGGATTTATAGTAGCAATGTGAGAGATGGTACATAATGCTATCGGTGGAGGCGCCCCAAACACTTAAAGTTGTCGAAATTATTCTTTTGTCATCGTTTGCGTCGTGGTTAATCGATTGGCTTTCTGTGCTACGTGCCGCAGGTTCGAGCCCCGCACGGTACAATTTTTTGTGTGGCCTACAAATAGTGGTTCAAGTTCTGGTTGTTTGAATGTGCATATATGTATGTGTTTGTAAACGCATGCACGATACAGGAATTATTCCTAATGTGAGAAACTAAAAAAAAAGGTTTACATCGATATCCAATCACTTTTATGAAAGATAATTGTTTGATAGTCTGTATAAAGCCTTAAAAAGTTCAAAACCTTTTAGTTTCCAATACTAGTATACCTCATTTTGAAGTTTCTTGTCGGTTCTTCTCCCTAGGACCAATTTTTTGGAACCGTGCAACTAGAGTCTTTTAACGTTTCATAAGTGCCTGTATTAGGTTTATTTGAAACAAAAACAATTTTATCTATCTATTTATCATTGTTTGTGATACTACAACGAACGGTTGTCCAGACGGCAATGCAACAACACACTCTACGTATGTTTACTAATATTATTGGTTTATTATGGAAAACCTGGACACAAAGACCAAAATATTTGTCAGAACTATCAACAGGGTCTTTTAGCAGTTACGAAGGCACAACAGCCAAGAAAAAGTTTGTTTATAAGCAACTAGCTGGTGCCCGGCACGTTACTGCAGCAGAAGAAATAATTGTGGAACTGCAGAAATGCTCTGTCAAATATATTTACCGGTAGGACACGCACGCCACCTACTGTAAATTGATTGTACTATGCCTATAACCTTCGCGCAAGTGCAAGCAATAAGTTGAGAAAGTTTCGCAATCACATGAACGGTATGGCAGCGCATAAGATACAAACTCATATTAAAAAAGCGTGACTCTATACTATGAATAAATAATTCCTGTATCGTGGGTGCGTTTACAAACACATAATATTCACGTACACAAAGACCCGAAGCAACTATCTGTAGATCAAAAACAAATATTTTGTTCCGTGCGGTAATCCAACCTCCGACATGTAGCCCATCAGTCGATTTCACAATCACTGCGCCAGCCATGCCGTCATATAAAATTGATTTTTATACATCAGAGAAGAGAGCAGAAGATAGGTTAGACAGGACGTTTTCTTTGGTACATTTTGATGATTTCGCGTCCCCCTGTATTTTGTCATACTAGTCCTCGAAAAGTCGTAAGCAGGCTGTGACGATGACGCTTGCGGGTCAAAGCGAAGAGTTATAATGTTCGTTGGCGGGCGGCCAACACATTTCACTTTGAGGGCAGCGCCCAACGCTGAACTTGACAAGCTTTTTAATATAACAGTTAATACTGTGGTGTGACTTTTACTTTGTATGGGATCGTCTGTTAATTATGACTACTACCATTTTTCTCACTGGCAATTCTCGATCATGTTGAAATCGAGTTTACAATCGATTTGATATCGATATCGCTCGCATTTTCCATATTCTCGTGATATGAGATACACATTATAAATTTAAATTTTTCTAAGTTTAATTCTCTTCGGATTGTGTTTGGACGCAGGCAAGTTTACAGTGAAAATTTCTATAAAGGGAAGACTATTTCTAAAATTGACTTATATCAAAGCGTACCATAATTTCCAACAAAATGAGGTGTGGCACTCAAATTACTGAGAGACAATGTACAAGAATAGCAGTACAATATGTTTCAAATGTAACAAGAATATTATTATTAGTCCGACGTATAACATCTGAATCGACAAATGAAATTCTTGGAACTCTGTAGTACAACAGAGTTCCAAGAATATTGATGCTAGTCGACGCGTAATGGATCGGTTATCTGCTACGACGGTGTAATTGTGCTACGACTGCGTAGCTGTACCTTCGTAGCATTAATACGTCAGCGTAGCAAAAGGCATTACGTACTACCTACTTATATGCTTATTAAATGATATTTACTGCGCATACCTTAGAACGTAGAAGTCCCTTGTAGTTGTTATGTCCAAGAAAATAACCTTTTAGTATTATTAGGTAACAAAATAAATCGATTTCGTCAAACAAAGCCACAATCAAATCGTCTAACGAGCCAAGTACAGTCATCATCAATAAGATATATACACTTAATGAAATTCAAAAGCGATTTTTAGAGGAAATAGTGATTGAAATTTTAAATAATTTTACACATAATACCTATGGATATATAAAAATATGTAGTCATTTAAATTTTATAGTTTTAACTAATAGTTTTCCAAGAATAAGCGTTTGAATTTCGCTGTGTTTATACATATTAACTAAATCATACAATGCATATTTCCTGGCTAGGTAAACGTTTTAGCCTGAAAGCAGTTCCTATAATCCACAATATACAAGCACACCGCTGCATTTTATACAAAAATTCCGTTATTCGTATCATTTAATCATATTACTAATTAATTCATCTTGCTAGGATTTCTTTTCTCTAAAGATTGTGCCTTGTACACTTGTGTACTAGTGTACATGTACTGAACATTGTATGACTATAATTATCTATTCTTAACCACTTATCGTGGAAGCTTTCAGTCTATTTATAACTACCTACCAACCTAAATTGACTGCACGAGACGGCTCGGTTGGCGATATAAGCGACTAGCTTTCTGCGCTACATGTCGCAGGTTCGATCCCCGCACGGAACAAATATTTATATGATCTACAGATAGTTGTTTCGGGTCTGGTTGGGTGTGCATGTGACATGTATGTTTGTGAACTGTACCCACGATACAGGAGAAAACCAGAGTGTGGGGCAAAGCTGAAAAAAAAAAAAATTGGCGCTAATTACCTATATAAATAGGTTGAAACCGCTCATTGTATTTCAGCCAACAGCGTCAGTAAACTGGATTACATGTATGGAGGACGAGGAGAGAGGATGGAGGAACACTAAGTTCCTCCATTGAAAATATAGGATCCTCCGACCAGGCAAGGCAGTTTGCTTGGCGGGCCGAAGCCCGACGATTGATGTCACATATTCGTATATGTGTTAGGATCGTTGTAAACTCTCATAGTGAGATACAGGATTTCTTGTTGTAGCCTCACTCCGATAGATGGCGCTTTACTTTTTGCCATGTTGCGAGTAGTAGTCGCTACACATGTGTAGATTTGTTTGTACCTACATATTAACAAGTTGCCCTTCAAACCAAATACCTACTATCATAGGATTTCGACATCGCAACCCTTTTCGTACTAGCTGAATTATGCGTTGTGACGCAGGATATGAATTCACGGAACCATTGTAAATATCTGAGGAATGCTTTGTCACGATATTGTGTTAATTCCTTTACGTCTTTAGGAGACATATGCTGTTGTTTTAGCTAGATTTGAATATGTACGTTAAGCGGCATTATGCAGGTTTCAATTTCGGTCTTCTGAAGTTCTATTTAGAATTCTGGATGTAGAAATTATCAGACTCGTGAGACTTTGTGCTCGATTTTTTTTAAGAAGCAACAATTTACCAGTATATTTCAAAACTAACGAGGAAAATGAAACTTAATCAAAGAGAATCCGTTTCAACGCTAACTTTAATTACAAACGAACGACATAAAAACACTCTAATTGTTAAATAAAACAAAGAATAACAACAAACAATTGTACCGAGCCCTTTTGTGAAAGGTTTTCCCGAAATTCATAGAAATAATAAAGGCCGCGTGCCGTATTGGTTTAGTGGTTACGAGCGCAGCTGTTGAGCGTGAAGTCTTGTGTTCAATTTCCGGATAGGGCAAAACGTTATTGTGTTAATATATATGGAATTGTGCCTAGTAGATGGCAGTAAGCTCGCCCCCATAGACATGAGTCCTTTATGAAAAGGACATTGGTGAAATGTAGGTTTGAAAAGTATACAATTGTAGTCCTTCGGCGAATACAGGCGATTGTTAAGTTCGTATTTTTAAGTTGAACAGATTGGTAGATTACCACCCCCATGGCTACATACTTTCGTAAATATCGTCATCATCATCATCATCAGCCAGAAGACGTCCACTGCTGAACGAAGGCCTCCCTCAAGGGGGGGTTTGCCATAATCCCCACGCTTGGCAGGCGGCTTGGGGATCGCAGTGGCTCACCGATTAGTGAGAGGATGCTACTGCCCGTCCTCCGGTGTCTGGCCGCAGTTTTAAGACGTACCCGGGTCTCTCGTAAATATCGTATTTTGTCGCAAATATTTTCTCAAATAAATGTTTTTACGGCAATCATATTTACTTTGTAGGTTTCCTTTGTCCGCGACGTTCTACGTTATTGTTTCAAAGAAATTGTTTTACACAATTTACAAAAAGTTATTTCTTTAATTAAACGGCAAGAGAACAGAGATCTCAGTTAAATGCGATGTGCTGGACGCTTTATTTCAATAATCGTCCATCGATTGACTCTGTTATAATTGCCGTTTCAAATTCAAATGTTCTATTTGAAGTGACATTTTCGTGCGCCGAAAATCGGTAAATCGGCACGACATCTGTAGATAGATAGATATATATTATATACTATATTCCTATAGGTAGGCCAAGAGAAAAGGTATAGGTATTGAGTACAGATTTGAGATAATAAGTAATTTTCGAATGAATATTCTAGAATATAAATACGCGTTAGAATATTCTAAAGATACGTCGCGAGGCTGAAAAGCTTTAATAAAAACGCGTATTTAAAACAACTTATTCTAGGAAGAGGTGTACTCGGGGAATAATTATATAATAGCCGTGAAAGATCTACGCATTATTTACATATGTGTAGCTACCGCCCATTTTGAGTGTAAACAACTCTTTAAGAACTCCTTTATTAAAATTCCTCGAAACATCCGACATACTGCCGATAATGCCAAGGAAGTCTTTTGTGTAGAATCAAGAACCTTCATCCCATTAGCCGTGTTTAATTCGACTGCCGATCACGAGAAGTTATCTGGGAAGGGACTCGTCCCTCAGCTGAGTATAAAGTATCTCGTACTTTTTGTTTGATTTGTAAAGCGTAGCTCCTCTGACAATCAGTAAGGTCTTATCCGGAAGTTTGTTACTGAACAGAAAAAGGTATTGTATAGCGATGTATTATGAAATGAAATGAAATGAAATTATTTATTTTGCAATTAGGATTTTTCAATCACTTTTACACGTCTTTTTAAAACTAGATGGGGTCGGCATTTCCTATGACTATCCCTGAGAAGAAACGCCGAAACAAACTCAGGGGTCAAAGTCTATTTTAAAGTCCAGACAGATTGTAATGATTTAAGGGTTTATGTGAGACAAATATAGGATGGAATAGCCTTTTGAAGAAAGTGCCATAACTATTTGAGCTAACCTGTCGCAATAGAGTGCAAGCATGCATCAGTTATCGTGAGAATTAATGAAATTAAGAGCGTTCAGCCTAGATCTCACTCACATTTACAATGTATAACGGTTATATATAAGAAATTATTTCAATTTAAACGACATTACAATATCAAAATAATGAAGTAAATAATATAATAATTAATGGCAAAAATTGTATATAAAAAAAAGGAAAGGCTAAAGAGCGGTTCAATCCCAAGCGTTTTTGTCATCTAAATAGTCCGAAATTTTATAGTATCCTTTTTTACAAAGTTTAGATTTAATTACAATTTTGAACTTCTTTAATGTTAAATTACGTATTATTGGGATTATATTGTTATGTCTTGCAATTTAGATATATACTTATTTATTTTTTAACTTTGCCCCACGGTAGACATAATTCCTGTATCGTGGGTGAAAACCTCTATATCTCTTTCTCTTCTCTATTTATAAAAACACATTGCCCCACACTAGGATTTCTCCTGTGTTGTGGATACATTTTTAGAAATAAACATGTCACATGCACACACAACCAGACCCGAAACAACTATCTGTAGATCATACAAATATTTGTTCCGTGCGGAAATCAAATCTGCGTGACTAAGCGCAGAAAGCTAATCACTTAGCCACTGCGTCAACCATGTCGTCGATATTCAAATATTCACATGGATACAGTCCCAGACCCGGAGCCACTATCTGTAGATCATACAATTATTTGTTTCGTGCGGGAATCGAATCCGCGACACGTGGCGTAGTAGTCGATCGCTCAAATACTGCGCCAAACCACTGTCACTCATAAGATGTTTACTCCGCAGCGAAGATTTGTCTTGGAGAGTTTGTTACCCATGCATTTTACCCTCTAAAAATAACGAAACACATATTCTATCAGCTTTAGCCACTTGGTTATGTATATAAGCTGCTCAAGATTATGTTGGATTACGTCTGAGCTAACACTCACTCAATAAATATATGTAATACCATAAAATTTGCTGAATAAGATTATATTTACAATCCCTTCAAGCCAAATATAATAGTATCAACGACTTACCTACGTTATCTAGTGTCATTAATCTCTTTTTCTTCAGACTGTGCAGTCCCTTGTTTGAGTGAAAGGTTTTCCTCATATCCTTGCTGTGTTGCTTTCTTCGGACAGTTCTTAGGCGGTCTCTAAGCTGAAGTTTATACCACATCAATAACTCCAGTCCTGGGACCCTCACTGCAGAAGCACCTTATCCCATTTGCCTTGAAGAATTCTGTAATGTACAGTAATCTATATCTATACATATCATAAAATTATAACTAATATAATATGAAAATCTTTATTAGAGCAACAGAAGCCAAAATAACAGTTTTCAGAATTTTTGTCTGGCTGTCTGTCTGTCTTTATGTTTGCGCATCACGCAAAATCTACTGCATGGAATTGAATGCAGTTTCCACCTATATATTGCTAGAGGTCGAACTTAAAATATAGGCTCCATTTCACCGCAGGAAAATATCAGATTCCAAATTCCATGCGTACGAAGTCGCGGACAAAAGCTAATTATTATTATAAAAATACTTTATAATATAGCCTGCGACTTTCTTCGCGTGGATTTCGAATGTTCATTTCCTACCTATTAGGTTTTTTAAACTTTACCTCACACTTGGAATAATTCCTGTTTCGTGGGTACGTTTACAAATACATATATTCACATGGACACCAAACCCGGAACAACTATCTGTAGATCATACAAAGATTTGTTCCGTGTCGGAATCGAACCCGCGACACGTAGCCCAGCAGTTTATTAGAGCAAGACCCCTAAGGAACATTATAGTGTAAGTTCTATCAGAATTTGTATGTATTGTAATAAGTATTCAGATAAATAACTTTACACTAAAAAAGGATAATTTACATGACTCAGTATAAAAAGCTGTTGGTTCGAACTTGCCTCAAGAAGTATTCGTAACAAGGGGCGTCGGGAACAGCGTCGTTATCTCTTATTCAAAGCTACGTGTGGTGCCAAATGATTTATAAACCGGTATCAAGTTTCTTCGCCCGAGTTTGGCGAACTTCCACCAGTTTTTATTCGAAGTTTGGGTTTCTTTGATTGCAAAATGGGGAAAGAATAAGTGGGCTCGCTGGTTTTGTAGACAGGTATGTAGTAGGTAGTTTAAGAAGTCACTGGATTTAATTTATATGAGACCGACATAGATGAAATTTCTGTAATATTTAGCCCTATTTATTTCACTTCTCTTTCAGATCCTTAATATGTATATTTTTTCTTCGTCATGTATCCCTTTGATGCTTGTTATACAGGTAATTTATTTGTTTTGTACGAGTTATTCTAATATTCTGCTCTACGATTAGAATAATTAGTCAAATGG
The DNA here is from genome assembly GCA_947562105.1 of Shargacucullia verbasci. Classification (NCBI taxonomy): domain Eukaryota; kingdom Metazoa; phylum Arthropoda; class Insecta; order Lepidoptera; family Noctuidae; genus Shargacucullia; species Shargacucullia verbasci. Next base: position 16,409,784 of record OX387280.1, read on the forward strand.
TAATTTTTTTATCAGTAAAGGACTACAATCTCGAAAAGGGATAAGTTATCAATGATGAAAAAATGTAGATGTGTACGTTGGTATGAACTGAGGCCCTAGTGTAAGTTTCTTTTGACAAATTCGATTTACTACATCGAACGCGTTCGGCGGTCCGATTGGACCGTTTCGTGCTCTCCACCAATCGCAGCGCCGAACGCGTTCGATGTAGTAAATCGAATTTGTCAAAAGAAACTTACACTGGGGCCTCTGATAACATTATGTTGTTTCCAGATTGGTTGACGGTGACGTGGGCGCAGGGCGGCATGCAGCTGCAAGGAGACGGCTCCGCAGACGACGACGACTCCGTCAAAGGACGGTGAGTTTTACGTTACCTGTCGTTAATTTAAGTCCAGTTTTGGGCTTTTTTACCAGTTGACTGATCAAATGTCTTAAAATATTTCATTGCCATCTGCTACACTATGCCTTACTAGTATTTCTCTAGAATCGTGGTTAAAGTTTATAAACATACAAGATATACAAGGTGAATTATTCAAGTGGGCGTAGATGGCCAAATCGTAAACTGTAAGGAATAGCGAAAAGATACTCAAAGGAGTAACACTGCAACATTGGATTTTTGAAAAAACAATCCAATGATCCAGCTGCGGGTGTGTTGAAAAGAATAAAATTGAGCATCATTCCTAACAAAGTACGGTTAATGTAGGAATCAAACAAATTATTTGAAAATATGAATCCGTTTATTAAAATTCAACGTTTTCCTTTAGTTTGCCATATGTCATTATTTCCCAGAATTTGATCTTTATTAGCGACACAATCGGAAGCTTTTTTTTTTCAAAATCAACATGTCCGATTCATGGCACGGGATATCATTTTTTCAAAAATCCAATGATGCAGTTTTAGTTTCCACCAAAATCAGGCTCGAGACTCCTTTTAGTATTTTTCGCTATTCCTTATAGGATTTGGCGATGCGCGCCCATTTGAAAAATTCAAAATAAAGATTATGAATCTTAGCCACTTCGCCAACTGATATTTTCAACGAGTAAATAATTTGTACACGTCAGTTCAAGTAAATGTCAGTTTTAATGAGCCAGATCATTATATACCTACAACTTTGAATATAATACAATACAATACGTTCTTATAATAAATTTAAATTTGTATTGTCCCTATGCAATAACAACGACAGAAACGTTATTGCAAGTTTAAAGTAGTAACGAGCGATTTTCTCGTCTCATCTGACATCTCTGACAAGTTAGTTATAAGTTCGTTATAAGTCTGTTAGTTATTTTCTTCGGCCAGTGCACTTTGTGATTGAATGTTATAACACAATATTTAAAATCCTTGTTTGGAATACAAGGATCTTGTTACATGTAGTATGATGTACCAACATTATTCCGAAAATAAAGCATCTAGGTACAGTAACCTTTTACATTTAGAAATCAATTCGATTTTTAAACATTGATTTTTTTTTTTGTCTTCATATCGTTGCGGCTATTTCGCGGAGATTGCTATATAATCCTATCCTATCCTACTAATCCTATCCTACTATCCTATCCTACTATCCTGTCCTATCCTATCCTACTAATATTCTTCTAATATTATAAATGTTAAAGTTTGTGAGGATGGATGGATGGATCTTTGTTACTTTTTCACGCCAGAACGGCCGAACGGATCTGGATGAAATTTGGCACAGAGATAGATTATAGTTTGGAATGGCACATAAGCATACTTTTTATCCCGGAAAAATGTACGGGTTCGTAAACCACGCGGGCGAAGCCGCGGGCGGACGCTAGTAATTTTATAATAAATTGTCTAATTGTCCAGAGATTTTCTAACAAGGTGGTTATAACTTCTCAACAATCCAGTTAGTGATCTCGCCGAGTTTACTTTGTAACTCACGGCCCGTTTACACGCCACAGGACGCTTATTGAGAAAACTTTTGTCTTGTATTTTAATTAAAGGGATTTGTTAACAACTTTAGGTTTTATTGCTCTTGATTATATTAAGAAATTATTCTTCAGAATAAGAAATTCAATATTTCTAGCTCGGTGGAATAAATTTATTATAAGTATTTTAAAACACTATTATTTCTTGGCTGCCTTATTAGTCTAGTGGTCGCAAGCGACTGCTAAGCGTGAGGTCTTAGGTTCGGTACCCGGGTCGGCCTAAGTATAATTGAGGTTTTCTGTATGGAAATTCTCAGAAGCAGCACGAAGTCTGGATCGGTGCCCGGTAGATGACAATAAGCTCGCCCCCTATTACATGGGACTAAATAACGGTATCTGCGAAATGTGGGTGTACAATAGTATACCTTTGCGTAACCCTTCTGAGTATACAGGCGTGATGCTATGAATGAATGAGTTATTCCTTGGCTTATTTAAGCCGGCTTCCAGTCTCTGATAACATGCTTACATTTCAATTTCAAATTTCAGTTTTCAAATTTTCAAATTTCAATTTCTTTTTTGCGGTCAGTCCTTTGATGGGTGACCATTTTTAACACATCGAAACCCCTCCGTGCCTCGTAAAGCACTTTAAGCAGTTGGTCCCGGGTGTCATATGAAGATCTATGACAATCGCTACGGGTGTCAGCCCATAAAGCCTGACAACCAGTCTAATCTTGGAGTATTTACCAGTAATTGGGTGGCGGAGGTCAGATGGCAGTAGCATAAAATACTGATATTCAGCCGCAACCGGTTAGACTGGCTATTTTTTCCTTAGAATTTTTTGTAAGAAAAAAGCCAATCCAAAGCCAAGACGAGTCGTGAAGTAGAGTAAATTTGAACCAGTTACATCATCGTTTGCTGTCCGAACTAATAACAAGTCTTTGCCAAGTTTCCACCGGACTTGACCGACGGCGTCGTCTACAGAAACTCTGCAAGTATTGCAGACTTTGTATTGCAATACGATGATAAGTAGGACTCTCTACGATGTTTGCTTTTAATTGGCAATTAGGAGACAATATTTTTATACTAGAACTGCCTCCTTGGTTCGTGATAGCAAGTTTGACTTCTGTGCATCAGATGTTCAATTCGATTATCCGGTCAGGCAAAGATTCATCCGGTTTTTCCGTATGAAAAGTTACTACACATCTGCCTAACTCTCCGGGAAATCCAAACATGATTACGTGTTGAGTTGTCTTTATCACTACATATTATAAAACAAAGTCCCCCACCACATCTCTCTGTCTGTCTATCTGTCTGTTCACGATAAACTTGAAAACTACTGAACGAATTTTCATGCGGTTTTCACCAATAGACAGAGTGATTCATGAGGAAGGTTTAAGTGTATAATTCGTTAAGGTTTTATGTAAATTAGCTGAAATATGACGATGATAGTTGAAGATGTCGGAAAAAATCATACCGAATGGATGCTTTACTGGCGTGCGCCGAGTAAATGCTCGATGTAATAGGCTAATACGACACTACAACAAAAAAAAATTAAAGCATATATGCTCCGCTACCCGTGCGAAGCCGGGGCGGGTCGCTAGTACTATAGGTACAAAAAAATATTCTCATAATATGAAAGGCTGGCTTGATCACCCAAACCCATATCAAGTCTTTAATCCTTGACTTTTTTTGTATTTATATACATACGCTTAGAAACTGTCACCTGACCTTTGCGAAAGGTATTAGTTACCTAGATAGCGGTCATGAGAGACGATCAAAAGAAAAAAAAAACTGGTTTACAAACACACCCTTGATTTCTAAGTTTTTGTCCAGTCATTATAAAATTGGTACATCTCCTCCTGTCATCTCGCAATGTGACCGGAGCTTCACTCAGTTAGTCCTGCTAATGGATGAGACCCAGCAAAATCTCTTTGATGAAATGAAAAATCATTTTTTTTTACTTTTAGTGACTCCCGGTGATTTTGTCAAGGAAAACTTATTAGGTCTCTGAATTTCGGATGAATTGAATTTGACCGAGGTCTTTAATGAAATTACTTACCCAACTGAAACGCTTGATAAAATAAAATATAACATTTTAATATACCTTCTCAACTTATTTATTGTTTTGTAGAGAGTAAAGTACTTATGGTAGTATTTACGACCCGGGTACGTTTTAAAACTGCGGCTAGACACCGGAGGACGGGCAGCAGCGTCCTCTCACTAATCGGTGAGCCACTACGATCCCCAAGCCGCCTTCCAAGCGTGGGGATTATGCCCCCCCCCCTGGGGGAGGCCTTTGTTCAGCAGTGGCCGTCTTCTGGCTGATGATGATGATGATGAAAGTACTTATATTATTAAAGCTTTTGCCCTCTGCGTGTGTTTTGTATTTATTATCTAATTAGTATTGTGACGGTCGTCACGCAAGGTTCTGGGCTACCAAAGTCATACTTAGGAAACCCTGAAAGGTGGGTGGAATTCTATTGTGGAAAAACGAAGTATGGTGTTCCTCTATTGACAGAAGAAAATCCTCTAACGAGGCGAGGAAGTGCCAACGCCCAAATATCTATTTTGCGCGTATTTCAAGACAATTTCGTCAGAAGCCGGCAGCTAAATGATACTCTTAATGTCGTACATTCGTATTTTTGTATTCGCATAATGCGATGAGAGATTACAGTTGTCGCTCGACACCGATAGGTGGCGGTGGACCACGTTTTACTAGAAGCTTTTTATTTACATATTCAATTAACGTTTTATTGGTGAACTATCTGTTTTAAGTTTAGCAATTAAATTAAAATTACAGAGCACGAGCATTCAATATAAATCATTCAGCCCTAATGACGGAATTCATTGGTTTCAAAGCAATAGATCCCATAAATTCATATTTCATACTCACTCTACAGAAATCTGCATTGCTTTCTATTCATGATTAAAAGCAAACAAAACGTTAATACTTGCGGTGATTTATCAAAAGCCGACTATCTGCGCGTGAGGCTCGCGGACTTAATGTGCGGCGACCTTAATCGCTAAACGAATTTGTTTACGTTCCCGGGGGATAAATAAACAGTTATTTTTTATTGAATTCTTGGCTATGTTTGTATAGTTAGAGAATACGATGCACGATAGTATATTATGTTAATTGTACTCAAAGATTTGTATTGTGGATTGTCTCATTCGTCATATATTCTACTAGTACCTATGAAACTACAAAATATCTATTTATTATACTAAGTTTTGAGCTGAGACAGCGAGACGGGGTCGCGGCAGATCACGTAGGAAATGGCGGGACGAATTGGATGCCTTCGTTGAAAACTGGCCAGATACTGCACGGGAAAGGGAGGGAGGCCTTTGCCCAGGAGTGGGACAGCATAGGCTTTTAATAATAATAATAATAATTACGTTGAGAATGCGTTGATGTCTATTCCACTCTCTTCCATAGCTTTTTTGACCCAACGACTGATTGTACTGGAGCTCACGGCTAATAATAATGGCAACACAGCTCATGTTTAAAACTAAAACCGTTATCGCTTAAATTAATTTAAAATAAAATACCATTTTTCACTCATTCCATCTAAATACGGACAAACTACAATAGAAAGTGTTTTTACATATATATATATACATAATCCAAAAATGAAAAATACGCAAAATCTATTAAAAATAAACAATAAACCAGAATTGACAGTTGTCAATGAAAAGAATGTCAAAACACGAGTGAAAATGTAAATTTTTAAACGACAACGTGTGATAACATGATTACAAGAGCCAAATCAAAAGCAGCACGAACACCATCCCCGGACTCGTCGCCTAGCTCCGCCTCGCAACCGCCGGAACAAGGATCACTAGTGACTCCGACGGCTGCAGTTGCGTCGAGCTCGAGCGACGAGTATTTTTCTCCGCCGACGTCGCCAACACCTGTACGTCGGCGGGGGATACGCCGGCCACCGACGGGCTTGGGATCTAGGGGCCAACTGGCCCTGAACAGGGTCCCCGCTGCCGGTGGTTGTGTGCAGCGCATGAAATGGACTCAATCAATCAATGAGAACGTCATGCGCGCATATTACGGGTCTACAGAGGGGGGAACTAACCTCACTGCGTACCGTGATAGGATGCTGACTTTGTTTCAGGTACTTGAACCAACTGTCAACGTGTCGGCCCAACGACTCTCGGATCAGGTGCGGGTTATCCAACGCAATCACAGATTGGACGACGCCGCACTTGATAGGCTGCGCTCAGAAGTGCTGAGTAACCCTATGGTCTCCGTTCCATCACAGACCGCGGAACCATCGCCAGCCTTAGGTGAAGTTCCAACGCGGTCTAATCACGGCGATGAAGATGAGGAACATAGGGTTATTACAGTAAGTAGTCAGTACAATGACCGAGTGGGGAGTGCTCTGGAAGATGCAATCCGGGAATTTAGATTCTCCCCCGTCGCACTTAGACCACGACTACCACGCTTGCCTATGCACAAAAAGAATAGGGCGCTGGTGTGTGCTCTGGATTCGCTGTTGGATAAGTATTTTGAAAACAGCGAAGACCTCTTTGATACACACTCAATCATGTATTGCGCGGCTATTACTGCATGTCGTGTGGCTAATGTCAAATTTCCTGACTGTGACATAGCCACACGACCAAAGTCAGCCGTCCCAGCCTGGCAATGCAGGATTGAGCGTCGTATCGAAGGGGCTAGAGTACTCATTGGCAAACTATCTTGTTTCAGGGAGGGTAATACCCGACCAAGGGTGATGCGCTTTGTGAGACGCGCATTTATGGGGACTGGAGTATGTCCTCATGAATATATGTCGCGTGTCACAGAACGCATCGACTACCTGAAACAAAAAGTTTGTGCATGGGCAAGCCGTATTCGTCGGTATAAACGACGGGTGGAGCGTTATACTCAGAATCGCATGTTCCAGAGCGACCAAAGGTGGGTATACAGAACTTGGGAACGACCTAAGCAATATGTGTCGGACGAGCACCGACCGGATGATGATAACACAAGTACGTTTTGGCGCAACATCTGGTCGACGCCCGTCTACCACGAAGAAGGTGACTGGATACGTGATGTTGAACGGGAGTGTGAACTAATACCAGAAATGGAGGAGGTCAACATCACCTCCTCCAGTCCTGTAGCCAGTGCAGTCCGTCCGATGTCGAATTGGAAATCACCAGGGCCGGATGGACTGCACAATTTTTGGTTAAAATGGCTGCAGAGTTCACATACCCGTTTAGCATCGCAGTTCCAGTCGGCTTTAGAAGCTGGGTCGCTTCCACAGTTTCTAACAACAGGAGTTACCCACCTGCTCCATAAATCGGGTAGTACCATGGAACCCAAAAATTATAGACCGATCACATGTTTACCGACGGTCTATAAACTTCTGACATCTATTTTGAGAGCTAAAATTAATTCACATATTGAAAATAACTCAATTATGTCTGCCTCTCAAAATGGATGTAAGAATGGGTCTCGGGGTACTAAGGAGCTGCTCCTCATTGACATGGTTATTAGCCAACAGGTTCGTAAATCTCGAAAGAATCTGTCGACATGTTGGATAGATTACAAGAAGGCCTACGACTCGGTTCCTCATACATGGCTCATGAGGGTGCTGGAGTTGTATAAAATAAATACAACTCTACGCACCTTTCTTGCGTCATGTATGGGGCAATGGAGAACGGTTCTTCGCTATCCAGGGTGTCAACAGATTGAAGGGAACGACGAGCCCATTAAAATCGAGCGGGGAATATTTCAGGGTGACAGTTTGAGTCCACTCTGGTTTTGTTTGGCCTTGAACCCTTTGAGCACACTGCTGGAGGGTTCGAGGCTGGGCTATCCTTTGCGGAGAGGAGGTCAAGTGATATCGCACTTGCTTTATATGGATGATTTAAAACTGTTTGCCCCTACTAAATTGCAACTGATGAAGCTACTGAAGGTAACTGAAACTTTCAGTAACTCCATCAGGATGGAATTCGGTGTGGACAAATGTGCAGTCATGCATGTAAAGCGAGGAGGGATAGTGGAATCCGAGGGACTACAACTCTCGGATTCTATAAACCTGAAATCACTCTCCGCAAGCGATACATACAAATACCTGGGTATGTCGGAGGGGTTAGGCATCAATGTGGCTGACATGAAGCAATCGTTACAGGAGCGTTTCTTTGGCCGCTTGAATAAGGTTCTTAAAAGTTCCTTATCAGGTGGCAATAAGGTTCGCGCCTTTAATGGTTGGGTCATGCCAGTCCTGATGTACTCTTTTGGCATACTCAAATGGACTCAGACTGAACTAGACGCCCTGGATAGGAGAGTCCGGACACTGCTGACCGCAGATCGGATGCATCACCCACGATCGTCGGTGATGAGATTGTACATCCCACGGAAATGTGGAGGACGAGGCTTTTTAAATGCTAAGACGCTCCACAACCGTGAGGTGTGCAATCTTAGGGAATATTTCCATAAAAGCGACGTGTGTATGCATCAAGATGTAGTCGCAGTGGACAAAGGACTCACCCCGCTGTCGATGGCTAACGAGAACTGGCGCAAACCTGTGGTACTAACTACCAATGATCGCAAGGAGGTATGGCAAGGCAAGGAGCTACACGGACGTTTTTTTCGGGCTCTTCATGGGCCCGATGTAGACTTCATAGCGTCTGTATCTTGGCTACGCTTCGGTGATCTCTTTGGAGAAACCGAAGGGTTTGTCTGTGCAATTATGGACGAAGTTATCTTGACGAATAACTACCGGAGATATATCATGAAAGACGGGACGGTTGACATATGTCGGGCATGTCACCATCCAGGTGAGTCTATCAGACATATCATATCTGGCTGTTCTCGTTTGGCTAACGGCGAGTACTTACACAGACATAACCAAGTGGCCAAGATCATCCACCAGCAACTTGCTTTGCAGTACAAACTTGTGGATCTTGAGGTACCGTACTACAAGTATGTGCCCGACTCAGTTCTCGAAAATGACCATGTCACGTTGTACTGGGATCGGTCTATCATCACTGACAGGACTATTGTAGCCAATAAGCCTGATATAGTGGTGATAGATCGATTAGCGCACCGCACGATGATAATCGATATCACCATTCCGCATGACGAGAATCTCGTGAAAGCTGAGAAAGAGAAACAAATGAAGTATCTCGACTTGGCGCACGAGGTTGTCGACATGTGGAATGTCGATTCGGCTATCGTCGTGCCGATTGTTGTGACGGCCAATGGCCTGATGGCCAAGAGCCTCGACCAACATCTCAAGAGGCTCTCGTTGGGCGGTTGGGTCAAGGGACTGATTCAGAAAGCGGTACTCCTTGATACGGCACGTATTGTGAGGAGGTTTCTGTCTCTGGAGCCCTAACTACCGGTAGTTTGGACCCTGTTCCCAATGCCGGTTGGTCCCTATTTTTTTTTTATATTTATAAATGTATTTTTTTATTATTATTAATTATGTTTATAAATTTAAAAAAAAAAAGATATGTAATTAAATAAATAAAGGAGATAATAATAATAAGTTTTGAGCTAATAACTCAAGCTGTAAAGTTTTAAATAGTAGACTATTTAAAACTTTACAACTTGAGCTATAATGAATTAAAAGATCCATTACTGTCTATAGATTTGTACCGTTTGCAGATAACTGTCATTAAACACAAACAAATCAACCAATCAAACACAAAAGCTTTATTCAAAGCGATTCCGCGACATTATATTAATAAACGTCGAACAAAAACTGATTGAACACAATAAATGGAACAATGGGATACAGTCTATCGTACCTGACATGACGATAAATAATGGACAGGACTAACAAAAGAAAAGCTTGTGTCCCAACAGTGGGCAAATAATAGGCTCATGGTGTTGATGATCAAACTGAAAGGGGGTAGGTTGGTATGTGAGTGTAAAATAATATGTTTTCTTCGTGTGTAATAATTTTAATGTTTGGCTACACTGGCCTCACAGGATTCCCAACCATAGGATTTTATCTTTATTATAGGGTGCAATATTTATATCAGATTTTCATATAAAAATACTATCGAAATTGTCGATGTTTACGGTGGGGTGTCCAAAAATTTTCATACAAATCTTGTCCTAACATTATGAACACAACAAAAAATTAAATCAGCCAAATCGGTCGAGCCCATCGAAATAATCATACCGCCTATTTATCCCATTGTGGAAAGCAAATAAAAGTTTTGAGTTTTAGTTTAATATGTGTCGAGCCGTTCTCAAGTGATGATCTTTATATGAATGACTCATATCAGAAGACGTCCACTGCTGAACGAAGGCCTCCCCCAATGGAGGGGGGGGGGGTGCCATAATCCCCACGCTTGGCAGGCGTTTTGGGGGTCGCAGTGGCTCACCGATTAGTGAGAGGACGCTGCTGCCCGTCCTCCGGTGTCTGGCCGCAGTTTTAGGACGTACCCGGGTTATTTATATAGATTGTGTTATTATCAACACCCAAAGGTGATGATAGACATAACCAGTAATCTAGCGAAAGTTACATTACAAGTAAATGCTCCCATGACTTGAGCATTTGGTCAAACAGGAGCCAGGAACATTTTGCCGTGTGTAGTAATTCTTATTGCCGACAGCCCTCACCGATTGGTTTTCGACAAGCACTTGCTTGAATCATCGAGGAATTGTTCGTACGTTCAGTTCTATTCATTCAGTTCGACAAAATCTAAATCAGCAATTCGATTTTCTGTTAGGCACATAAAAGACTCACGCCTGTCAACATGTTATTGTATAATTATATCTGATTAGTATGGCTGGTCCACAAAATGGCTTGGAACTGTGCCACACGTCAGGGTAACGTCGTAGTTTTGAACCTTCTCATTAAAATTTAAGTTACTATATCCAGATTTAAATTCGTTTAGAATGCAAGGATGCCTATTACCTTTGTCAATTTAACTCTATCATATCTATAGTTTTTGGACTGTGAACAAGTCATGACGTAATAAAACCAACTTCATTTTTATAGGAAATTAAAAAGTAGATATAAAAAGTTGGAGTAAAATTCACAGGAGTTGGTTCTGGTAAGGTTTTTTCGAAGTGAGAGATTGAACAACTTTCGATCTCGGTCTGATAGGGAAGTTTAATTGAAAATTGATAGGTAAGTCGATAAAACTAATCGTGGTATGCTATAACAGTTTAAGTGGAATTTAATTATGAGGTCAGACATAATGTTTTAAAAGGTATAACAGAGGTCAGTGTTATAGTGTTGGTGGAAACTTGTGGCTATATGTGTTTAGTTTCAAAATACTGAGTCGAATGCAGATGCATTTTGCCTTATAATGGCCATTGACGCTATATAACAACGGTTTTGAAGTATTCGGTGGGTATTCGATGAATTGAAGGTAGTCTATATTTACTGCTACCTTCAATTCAGCCTCAACTACAATGAATGATTGAACAAAATGTTCGACTTTTTTTATCTTTATAAATATGAAAATATGTAATTTTGGACCATCTCCAAGTAATTATCTACAAAAACCAAGTTTTCAGACATTTTTATTAGGTAGTACATTTAACTTATGTGATGCCAAAGTCACAAGGTATCTAAAAAAATCAACATTTATTTCAACTACTCATGAAAATAATATTATCTCTGCGAGTTGGTTGCAAAAAGAGCATTTCATAAAAAGTTTATTTATTGGCTGTATATCAATGATGATCGTTGCCGAACAAAAACTAGGAAGTGCCGAAGAGAAAGAGATCAGAGGGCTAGAAAAAAAAATACTGCAATAATTGTGAATAATTATATCAATTAAATAAATAAATTTACACACAAACAAAAGTTATATTTCATATTCTATGCGAATTAGTTGCAAACGGTATTTCCATTAAAGTTCTATTTCTGGCTGTATGTAAATGATAACCGTTGCATAGTAGAAAGAAGTCGAAAAGACACCTAACAAAGGCGGGTAGTTACTGAATAAAAACAGTTTTTTACTGAGGTCAATTAGATACATACATGTAGTGAATTATTTTATGGATAATAAATATTTCTGTACATAAATTAATATAATTATTGCATTATCTATGCAACTTCATTGAAAAAGAAATATTTTACAATGAGTTCACTTTACTGGCTGTATGTCAATGATGACATTTGCCGAACAAAAACAAGTTAGTGTCGAGGAGCCATAGATAAAAAAAGCGGGTAGATAGTTTGTGAATAAAAATGTAAGTTTACTGAGGTTATTTAAAGATTTATTTACGAGTGAAACTGTAAAAGGATTTTAAATAATGCTGGCCTGGAACGCTTTGACGGTCCTCAATAATAAAACAGTGTAAATAGAAGAATAGACGAATGTGGATGTGGTGTGCACAATAAATGACGTCATTACATCAGGAAACAACGCAAGTTTATAGACAGGTACGTGAAACAAGACAAGTATTCGTTTGAAATCTATAATTTGGTGAATCATTATACCAGAAATAACGTTAATTTATATTACGGTTTAACTCTTCAAGCAACGGAAATTAAACATAGAAAATGTATTGTTTGTGGGTGCCGACGACCGTTCGCCATCTAATTAATTAATTATATACCTACTACACAATTACGAGAAGAGTGACGTCAAATCAATAATATCGTTTTTTAATTTAAGTGATACTCTAGGGTTATATATTCATTAATCTATCGTCACGTAATTAAAGTTTACTATATTACATTCACTTGTTAAGTTAAAGACACACACAACAACAGGCCTAAATTCTTGACAAATATTTAACAATAAATTATACTAACATAACCTCTTTGCAGCAATTAATCACGCGTATTTTGTAGCTGTGTGTGTGACAAATTTGTCTCATTTAGTTTCGTCGTTCGAGCTTAGGCTTCGCCGATATCTTGGCACGGGACTTGTGCCTGGCTCTCATCAATCAACCTGGAGTTATACGAGTATTCCGGCTCTCCTAGGTAAGGGTCTGAGACGATCACGATGGAATATGTCTAGGTATGATCGATGGTGTTAGCTGTTAAAATTTCTTATTATACCGTCAGATATTTTATTGCGGATTAGAGATTCCCGGGTCGGGCAAAGTGATATTGGGATTTTCTGGAAATTCTCAGTAGCAGCCTGGAGTCTGGAAGTGTGCCCCGTAGATGGCAATAGGCTCGCTCCGTATTACATGGGACTCAATAACGGCATCGGCGAAATGTGGGTTAGGGTTAGGAAGAGGTATTGTACAGTCAGCATCAAAAAGATGTATACACATAGCGAAATTTAAAAGCTAATTTTAGAAGAAATAGTGATTGAAATCTTGCCCAATTTCATACATAGTATCTGCGGATACATAAAGATACATGGCCACTTAAATTTTATGATTTTAACCAATACCTTTCCAAGAAAAAGCGTTTGAATTTCGCTACGTGTATAGATCTTTTTTATGCTGACTGTACTTCGGGGGATACAGGCGTGATGCTAAGTTATATTTTATTGTAGTAGTCGGTATGTTGGTAATGTATTAACGAAACGGCTAACGTGTCTACAGATATTCTGTCGTAGTGATTGGTGTATCGGTACCCAAACGGTTAACATCTTAATGCGTCAGGTGTGCCGATGAGCCAACGAGAACCAATGGCGTATAAATCGTATTCCCCGTAGTTTTAAAATTCTATACATTTAATAAAAATTATAACAGGCTAATGTCTGTACATTATAGATATTGGAGAAAAACTAATACGGGGGGGTCTTTATTAGAGCAACAGAAGCCAAAACAATAGTTTTTAGAATTTTTGTCTATCTGTCTGTCTGTCTGTATGTTTGTACACGCATCATGCAAAAACTACTGCATGGAATTGAATGCAGTTTTCACCGATGTATTGCTAGAGGTTTAACTTAAAATATTGGCTCCATTTTACCGCAGGAAAATATCAGATTCTAAATTCCACGCTTACGAAGTCGCGGGCAAAAGCTAGTATCTAATAAATCTGTAGGCGTAGATGTATATTTTATTTATTCGTATAGACAATAAAGTTGATATAAAATTATAGTTACCTAAATTAAATTAATTATAATATTATAAAAAATACCGAAACCTTTGGCCCAAACATATGTCTGAGTAGGTACGTATAATTTGAGATCTTTCCATTAGCATGCAAGGAGATGGCACAGCTCCAAGTCATTTGCAATAATATTTGTTGATATTAAATTTACATAGGCGTTCCAGCAATACAAAGTTACGCAGCCATGCAGTTTCAAACCGAAAGTAGGTCATATCGTCTCATCTCGAAAGTAATATGCGTCTAATTAAAGGAAATATTATACGGAGATATGAGAGATGGTGAAGCAACAGTAACTTTGTGCGTGCCTACACTGCCTACATTCATAATATCGTGCTGTTATTAATCTGAACAAGTCAGTCAGAAACGGAATATAAATATACCATTGAATTGGGACCTGGTCATAAATTTATTTGGCAACCAATTGCCACTTTTAAGAAAAGCGAATACAAACAATAGGCCGAAGAACCATAAGACGAGAAAACAGAAAAATAAAACAAAGAAAAGTTCATCAATTTTTCAGCCTCCGAACAATATGGCACACGAAGCCACAGATTTCAATAAAAGAAATTCAATTGCTTACCATTAGCTTCCAATATTCTCAACGAATGTGTCCTCGTGTTCGTGTTTTGGTTAGAACACAATTAATCACACTAATTTGCAAGCCGGTTAAGTTTGCCAACTCTCTCGTCTTGTGGTAGGTATAGACAAATTTAATTTTCGTAATGCTCCACTTAAAATGGTTCTCTGGAAGTTCGTAGTTTCCTAGCTAAATTCTTAATTGACGTAAAATATTAGAAGTTGGTAGGGAAGATTGGTAACTTGCACGGTCAAGTTCGTTTCCCAATATAAATATTATCTACATATTCGTTTTTCTTTGACACCGGAGGATGGGCAGCAGCGTCCTCTCACTAATCGGTGAGCCACTGCGATCCCGAAGCCGCCTGCCAAGCGTGGGGATTATGGCAACCCCCCCCTTGGGGGAGGCCTTCGTTCAGCAGTGGACGTTTTCTGGCTGATGATGATGATGATGATGATTCGTTTTTCTAGATTTACTGTTGTACACCCATATGGATGAGACTGCTGAGCGTGAGGTCTTGGATTTGATTCCCGGGTTGGACAAACTGTTATTGGGTTTTCCTGTATCGAAATTCTCATTAGCAGCACGGAGTCTGGAGCTGTGCCCGGGAGGTGACAATAGGCTCGCCTTCCCCATACAGACGTGATGCTATGTGATCTTTGCAACAATATTCTCACTCGCATTAACTGTCAAAAACATTCAGTGACATACACATGAAAACATTTGACTTTTTCACGAATTTTGACAATAATATGAGTGAGAAAAGTGTAGAAAATGTCTTAGCATATAATCGCACAGTTTATATCATCGCAGTGACGCACCATTACGTCGTACCCGTTGACGTTGTTTAGATTAATAAACTGTCAGACAGACGGGGAGGAAATTGGGGAGGGTTGTTACGCAAAGGGCCAAGTTCAGGAGGCTTGAGAAATTGATGTCATTCGCTTTAATATCGCTATATTCGGACTTTATTGGAACGGGGCTGCAAGGAACACCAAATGACATGTGTATGTTGAAGTTTAGTTTCTAATACCTATCTAGCGTGATCTATCAATAGAATAGAGAATGAGGCTATCAATAGAAATTGCGGATTCAAAGTAAACAAGTACCTACATATTTATATTTTGACGCCCGAATAATAACAATTCTAACCAATGACCAAACAAAGCCACCTATTATGTTACCTTTGAATAATTTTGAGCCTTTCAAATATGTATTCAACGATATTTGAATTTATTTCCTATTTTCCTATGACAGCCTCATTGGTCTAGTGGTCACAAGTGCTACTGCTGAGCGTGAGGTTCTGTGTTCGATTTCCTGGTCGGTCAAAATGTTATTGAGATTTCAGTATGAAAATTCTCAGTGGCAGCTCGGAGTCTGGAATTGTGCCCAGTAGATGGCAAATTAGGCTCGCCCCTTGTTACATGAGGCTCAATAACAGAATCGGCGAAAAGTGGGTGTACAATAGTACACCTCTGCCTAACCCGTAGGGGATGATGACAGACGTGATGCTATTTTTTGTTATGTTATGTCAACATAGGTACATAGGTACAGTATCACGCTTATATTGCCTGATAGGTTAGGTAGGGATTGTACGAAGATTCCCTGATACCATTTGCAGTCTAAATTCCCCAATAGCGACATCTATGTGATACCGATAATATTAGTAAAATCACGCATTTCAATTACTTACAATTATTTACTAGAGCACAGCTTATATTTAATATCTACCAGTACCGCTATCACGAGTTTTCTTACTATTTACTATCATAGTAAAGTAAATTTTCATGATAGCGATTTTAGTTCTTAACTTGATTACATTAGGGATTGGAGTCGCTTATTTGACATTTATTCATGATAAAGTTTTATTTTACTATTTACTATATTATAGAAATGTCATGTTAGCGACTCTAATCCCTAATGTAACCGAGTTAAGAACTAAAATCGCTTGCATGAAAATTTACATTTACTATGAAAGTAAATAGTAAAAAACTCATAATAGAGGTACAGTAAATCTCTGTAAAATATTTATTTTTCGACAAAACGTCGCCTTTTGTAAGTTTGAACAACACAACACGCCTGTTTTTGTTTATATAAACAAAAACAAGTGACCAAATGAATGTGAAACCAACAAAATCAATCCCGTCCGTCTGACCTGTGGAATCAAAGGCCGTTGTCAGGCATTCGATTCATTACGACCATGTAATCAGCGGCGTCCATTAGCAGCGCCATTTACTACGCTAATGGCTAGAACACTCTCCAATTTTCACTGGATTTCTATGTGGCAAGTTTTTTGTGTATCTACGTTTTAAGTTAGGCGTAATTATACCTACTGGCTAAATAAACATAGGTAAGTGTGTTGTAAAGTTACTATAAAGTGTTTCCTGGAGTGTTCAAGCATATGAGACAGAGCCTCTGTATCCATATTAATCTGCCTTTATCTCAGGCTGTATAAACAGAATAAATTGATGGATAGAAAGATCCCAAGCAACTCACAAATCCAACCCTGTCAAGCAATTACGAGTTTCTACTCCAAGATTATGAAAGCGAAAACAAGATTTAATATTTTTATAACCAGTTTATCTTTGCGGAGAAGTTATACGCCAGCTTAAGTAAGTTTAAGCGTCGAGAGTTAGCAAGTGGTGAAACACCAACTTTGCGCTACTTAAGTAGCTTTGAATTAAACAAATTAACTATTTTGCCCGTAACAGCCCGCTTGTTGATTTGTTCGCCTGTAAACTGAAGTGTGAACAGCCGAAAATCCCGTGATAAATGGGCTTCAACTCGCTGCAATAATTAAACGAAAAACCCATAAAAACAACGCATCAATGCCGATGAATTTATTCACTGTTATTAACGCGGATTTCACCCTTCATGGATATTAAAGCATAACCTTAATATAAAACATTCGTCATTCCCAAAACATATCGCCATCATCTCAAAATATCAAAGGCTAAATCATATTTTGATACAAAAATCATATACGAATCCATTGAAACGTAACCGCAATATAATGGGGTAGGCTGAAAAGCAATATTGGTAATCAATGGGGGCAAAGCATGTTCATTACCACATTCGACAGAGCGACAAACTGTCCAGTTAGGCATGCGCTTCATTCATTACCCGGAACTGTGATCACCCGTTGACATCACTGGCTAGACCTGTTTACCTGTAGGCAGGTGGTATTATGTAGTAGATCGTATTGAATTTGTAGTGAGTGTAATGTATAGTTGTATGCATTTTGTGACGTTCAAGAGCATTGACTGCGTTGTGGATGCTTGTTAGTAATCATAAAGTAACAGAAACTACTAAGGAAGAATAGAAGAAAAAGGTTCTTTAGATTTTTACGGAAATATTTTGAGTACCTTCTAATCTAGGTAAAGTTTCGAGCAACGTTTAGATAATAGAATTCAGCAGTTTTCAAATGATATTGTTTGTTTTTAACTCAATATTTCTTGTCAAACATCCGAGACAAGAATAAGATAACAAGTTCCTCGATGGAGCATAGTTCTAAGGAATAAGAAGATCAACTCATTTAATCGTATATCATGAGTTATTGGCCAACAATATATAACATTACCGTACAATATTTGCTAAAGCGGTTGCCGCTGAGTGGACGTACAGTTGCACTGGCATGTAGGCCATGCCATTTAACGCCGGACATGTAATCGCCGGGACGCGTGTCTACAACCATTTGCTTCCGTATTTATGCTTGTGTTTACACATCATGTATGACATACTCTTGAATGGCCGATATATACACCGCAGACCATCCGTTCTAACAACTAGCAGCAGATATAATTACCTACACAACTATATAGAACGTTGAAACAGGGAAGAATGAAAAAGATCAGTTGGACGGAAAAGACTAAACTCTCTAATAAGTATTACTAAAGGCTCATGAGGAAAGAGAGATGTTAAAGAGAGAAAGATAATTGGCCACACGATCACTTCTTCAAGACAATTTTGGAAGGAAAAATTGAAGGAAGCAGAGGGACCTAGGCAGAGGAACCTAGACTAAACTTTGCACAACAAGTGAAGGAGAAAGTAGGGGTACAGTCATATCAAGAGATCAAAACGAAGGCAGAAGATAAAGAGCAGTGGCGATTGCTCCTTTAACAAGAACTAAGCTTTTAAATGATTAGGGATCTATTTGGCAGCCATAATAACTTATTTTTTTATTAACTTAGCCCCACAATAGCCTTTTTTTTAATTGTTATAGTTCTACCACTTTTATTTTTGTAAACCAATATTTTGAAAAGATTATCCTTGGAGTTTCTTGCCGGTCTCTTCTCCATAGGACCAACCAACTTTGGAACCGTGTATCTAGATTCATTAAATTTTAAAAGTGCCTGCAAAGGCCTATTTGACATAATTCTTGTATCGTGGGTGCGTTTTTAAACACAAACATTTACACCCAAACCCGGATCAATTACATGTAAATCATATAAATATTTGTTCCGTGCGGGAATTGAACCCGCGACACGTAGCGCAGCAGTCGATTTATCAACCACTGCGCAACCGTGCCTTCAATTATTATTATTCTGTATTTGATGAAAGTAAATTTATCATAGATCTTTGATTGTGTACTCAAACAATATCACCAGCGCTCAATCAACTGTAACAGCACATCTGACTTGCTTGAGACGAATAGAAGGTATATAAAGGGCTCGGTTTCTAGACATACAGAGATATGACTGTATACCTATCTGTCACTAGTTCAGATTCGTTCGGTAGCTCGTGCTGCTGAATCAATGTGCGAAACAATGAGCGTGCATCGTTAGGCGGACGCCTGACAGCTGGACAATGTATACTATTCACTAGCCGGAGGTGCAATCGCCGGCGGGCGCACATCGATATTATCGACGCTTGCATTTCTGCTACGATTTACTGCTGATGCTTTGAATTTTTTAGTGCCCTTATAGATTGAGCGTTTTTTTACCTCTTTTTAGCACGCTAGTATGATACCGAGTACATTGGCGTGTGAATGTGCGTTTGCGCTTTAGGGTAACAAAAATCGGTTGCAAAATTGCAACTTTTAACTATTATTATGTATCCCGAAGTGACGATCGTGTTTTCCACAGTTGCGGTCGCGCCGGCAGCTTGGCTGCAACTCCAGGCGAGAAACTTCTAGAACTCCTCCGACCAAGCTCCGGAACTCCTCGGCGACACTCGACAGCGGCGTGTGCGCCCGCGCAGCCGCAGCGACCCGCAGGCTTCGTGTACTGCCCGTCTGACGCGCTGCCTTACTGTCCGCCATCCAGGCTCGCACCGGCAAGGCCAATCATGAAGGTAGGAAATTTGTCATCTCAGGTCAAAAAAATAATATTCTTTGAAGATTGTAAGTACTTCTGAATGCTTATATGTTTCAATTTTGTTGTCTGCAGCTCCAGCCACCGCCGCAACAAATCCAGCCAGTCCAGCCACAGCCGCCGCCCGTGCCACAGCGTACAACCGCAACAGTCGCGCCCACGCCCCTGCCAGTACCGCCGCCCGCGCCGCCACGCCGCTCCTCCCCACAGCCGCCGCGCCGCGTGCCGCCCCCCACCCCGCCCAGACCCCCCACGACGACCCCGCAAATAGACCCCAACGGCAACCGACGCACCATTGCCCCAGTGCAACCTCAACCACGACTCGACTGCAACAGAAACCCACAACCATTATCCGCTAGAAGAGCTCCCCCTCAAAGGATTCCTGATTCTACGCCCTTCACTCCTGCCCCCCTACCTCCTCAAAATTCTGTCCAGCCTATGAAACGGTCTCCTAGTTCAGGGTCGAACATAAGCGTCCGTCAGGACTCCAACGTATCTTCGGACTCGTTCAGTCAGACTTCTTCACCGTCATATACGACGAAGACAATGGAGGCTCCTCTACTGCCCCACCAGCATGTGAATAAGAGCCTCAACGCCAAGATAGCCAGAGGTCTATTACTAAAAGAGCAGCAGGACAGAGACTCGGGGAATGGATCTATTACGAAGAGTATGTCGACGCCGGCGTCGTTACAGACGATCGTGAGGTTCCAGAATGGAAGCAACATGTCTTTACATCATCGGGTGAGTGAATACGATAGAAACGTTCTAGCTACCTTTTACATATATCTTTAGAGAAATTTCAACAAAAAATACCACAACACTTCAAACAAAAAACATGCTATTTCACTTCAATAGTCAGATTTGATTTTATAGTTTTCAAGCTCCACGATCCGAAAATGAAAACAATACAGTCGTTTGAGTAAACATTTTTATTGCTGGAAAAGCTGCAAAAATCTGCGCGTTCAACAAAATGCTATAAAAGTATATAGCTTTCGTATTTTCCCGCATAAGTGTATGACACATACGAGTACTGTGAAATTTAGAGTCGCGCGCAAGCGGTGCGGCGTAATTAAAATATTGCGCCGCATTAAACGCTTGCTGTGTTTACGGTAAAAGCGTGGGTACTTGATGTCCGAGGCACAAATGATCGCGACAAAATCTTTAACAATTTTTTAATGTAAATTATCTAAAGATCAAACAGTTTTACCACATTTCATTTCTTGAAAGAAGACTCATAAAGGTTGCTAGACAACATTAGGTATTGTAGGCACTCTTCGATAAAAAAACAAGAAGATGAAATGAAAAAGAGACCACTTTTATTGATGAGTTTTATGATACGAATGAACACAGCTTATTTACTAACATTATAAATTAATTGCTTCGCAATACCTATTCAGACGATACATAATAATATTTATATAAAACTCACTTCAAAATTCTTAAACCCAGAAAATCGAATCACAATCTCTAGACCGTACTCTGTGGAAATTCAACAAAACTTAGATCGAAAGCTAGACTGGATATCAAAAATTCCGTGTCACATTGTGCTCACGTTTCGCGGGCGCTTCACACTTGCTCTACTTGCTTCCATTCACTTTGCACTCCAGAGCGAATTGCACTTCATTGAGTCGCGTCGAGATTGCACGTGCAATTGTATCGGAAACTTTTGATTTTACGATTAGGTTGCAGCGCTGTTGTATGTTGGAATGAAATTGAAAGAAGGAGCTATTTTGTTTCGATCAGTATCGTGCAATATAAATACGTCGTGGCTTTGGTTTTCGAAGAGAGAATATAGATTTTTTCCGTGTTGTTGGGACTTTTTTAAGACCAACTTTGCTTGGTGACCCTAGTTGTGTAGTGATAAGCTAGCTTACAGCCACTTTATTCAAATCATAACACATTTTCCAGTTTCTTTATTCCAAACGAAATAATTCACGTTACATATTACTGTCTACTGCAGTCTGTACAGTCACCCTAAACATAAATATCTACAATAATTGGTTTGTTAGCATTGTATAAAAATAATTATAATTAGATATAATATTGTGAAGGCGTTTCAATTCGCGTATAAATATTTAAACAATAAGAGTACAACAATATAAATTACCTCATTATCATTAGAAAGCATTATAATTATTTAATAAAATAATGTTAAGCAATTTATTTTCAATTAATAAAATCTGTTGTAATCGGCTTTTATCAAATAAATTAAGACAACTCATCGCGATGCCAGGAAGCCAAAGCCACTTGACGTAGATTGATTGTTATTAAAATATTAGACGCTTGATTAATTAACACTCTACTAGTAATTAAATATTAAAGTTAATAATGTACAAAAAAAAAGTTAAAACCGAACGCGTTTAAAAGATGTATGGACCATCATACTAGCTTCGTATAAGAAATGAAACTGGTTTAAATTAACTAACCGTGAGTTATTTGAGAGGATGAATAGTTTCTTTGAGGAAAACGAACCGAGGAAATATTCCAGAAACGCTAAAGTGACGGAAAAAGATCTCGTTTTTAGCGCTTAAGATATCTCGGAAAGATGTTTGACTTTAACTTCACTCTGGAAGCAAGTGGGTTTCTTCAGAAAAATCTGCTTCGTTACCTTCTGAATGTTCCGCTTTTAACCTTACAAAATTAACGGTAAACTGTATAACTTTAAAGAAATCCACCTGTACATACCTCTTTAATTAGTTATGCCTCGCATCTGCCTTTAGACATGTACCCACTGCCGCAACATACAACCTGCCAACCTCACCACAAAGACGAACTCTTGATTAAGTCCTACTTACAAAACTCCTATACAAACAGGCACAAACTTCGCGTTCACCCTCTAATAAAATCTTAAAGTCCGTCCTTTTAAGTTTTCCACACACAATCTCAAAGTTTCTAATCAGCGTTCGCTACATACGCATCTGTGTGGAGGAGTGTACCCGCCGCCCCTACATATAGTAGGGAGTGTACGGCCCGCGCCACATATTACTGTTTACACGAGTCAAGATTGCGTCCCGTCCTCCGTATAACTTGGAAGAGTAATTCTGTATTGTATTGAGAAAGATTTTTGTTTAGTTGCTTCATCGTTTCTTATAGAAACAGTTCTAGTTTTGTATGATAGAATGACTAAATAAAATAAAGTACCTATTACGGGTATTGTGGGTACGTCTAGTCATCAGAAAAGCTTGTTTCGAAATATTCTGTGATCCTTTAGTCCAGTGCCATCTGACTTCGTGACAAAATTGTTCAGATTGTCAAAACTTGTTTGATAAACCGCCACCGGCGGCTCAAAGAGCTCTCCGGACCACGCAACACGATCCCGTCAAGCACAGCTTAACCTCACAGATCAATCTAATGGTCCAGAAGCTATTAATCCCAGACCCTCAGCCTCAGAGTCTACTGCAAATGTCCCATGCTAAAGTCCTATTTCCAACCAAACTTGTTCAGCGTTCGATACGTCTCGTCAGCGGACAGATTGTGGGTTTTCATATCTATCTGCTTTCATAACGTTCAACGTTCCTTGATTCATTGCATTTGAGCTGACACATGTAGGTCAGCATCGCGAACTTGATTATCATGATAATATGCTATTTTGACATTTCACTGAGGCTGATAGTACTTAAGCGTACCTTTCCATAATAGTTATATGTGCATTTTTTCCATTCTATAAATGACTATAGATCGTTCTATTTCTTGCTGCAGCTGTTTTTATTGTAATGTAAAAAGGAGGTTTTATAAAATGTTGTCGTATTGGCAAGTACTTAGACAAGCTCAAAATCAAGTCATTTTTTAAGCAAAGCTATCCCGTTTATTATCCTTTGTATATTTCGTATACATTATAACTCCTCATTATTCATAGATAAAATAACATCTAAATTTCGTATCAAAATGTGGAAACAAGGAGTTATTCCAAATATGGGTCGTCTGAATAGAGATTACGTAACAATAATATCTCCGTGGAGTCCACAAAGCCAGGAGTATGGTATTGAATGTGAAACAATTGTGAGTACGCTGCCACTGGAGCTCCATTCATAACGTTACTGCAACTAGAGATAATTCCTTTTTGGAATGGTTGCAAGTCATGAACGATCTGTTAGAATTATATAGAAGTGCTCGCTCACCTTGAAGTGCTTGCCTAGTCTGCTATGCAGTGTTCAAAGACTACCCGAGTTTAATGACCTCGTCATTCTTTCATTAACCTTTCAGTTTCAGTCATATGTCTACTACGCGTAGTACTTAACACTGATCTCATAAATAATATTCAGCATTAACGTCACCATCACCATCATCAGTTCTTCACGATGTACTACGAAATAAGCATCTTGCCATTTTAGATTATTCCTTCATTGAAGGCGGTATGCATACAAGCGAGATTATGTAACATCTATTAACTCATCTCCTAAAACTCGCACCGCCCACCATGAGCAGAGGCGACGAGAAACGAGCTGTCGGCAGCTTTTGTTTGAAGGAATTTCATTATAAGCGGTACTATCGCTGTAAGCCGGTTACCTAAGAGGACTAGTGTAGAGTGCGGCCTATGTCCTTCAGGTCTAGACTACCGGTAGTCGAATGGTAATATTATCACAAATGCTGTATACTTCGTTTCTCGTCCAAATGCCGCAATATAAAAAAAATAATTGTTAATTAATCTTAATTTTAAATAAATAAATAAAAAAAAAAACAAAAATTTAAACCGCCTGTCCAATGAGAATTTTACGGTTGGTAACAAATAAGCTGGAGCCATATGTTACAAAAAAAATTGCCTCAATGCAGTTTCATGACACAAATTAATAATTTAATTAAAAACAATTGTATTTTATTCGCTTTCAGTTGTTACTTAGCCTATATGGCTCCCAGTCCAAATATGGAAACAGACATCTCTGATATTTAGAAAATAAATAAAAAATATTATAATAAATTCAACCCATTACTGACACTCTACTAAGAATGAAAAGGTTTAGGCGTTTATTCCACCACGCCACCCGGTTCGGGTTGGCGAACTACACACACCATCGAAAACTTTGTGGAACCCTCTTTAACACCTCCCTCCTTTAACACAATTGATAAGCAAGAAAAGGCTCTTCAAGAAACGGCTAAAACAAGTACGAATTGATGGATGTTATTATAATGTAAAAGATTTTTTAAATGACTCTCTTTGATTAATTTAATGATTACAAATCCGACATCAAATTTGTTGATTATTGAGATTTGTGTATTTATTATTTATTAATTTGTTATTATCAATTCATGGAGATTATTCATTTGTACACCTCTCTAGGTAAAACATGCTGCAACTAAAATTGTATAAGACTTTGACATTGACTTTGACTTTGAAGCAAATTCTACACACACATGATTCCGAACAGTCAGAGGTGTGGACCGGGCTAGAACTCAGACCTTCCGCACGGAAGGCAAGCCTTCAATCACCAGGCTATCACTGCAGCTGTTATTTAGATAGTCAAAAAAGATTTTTCCCTGCAATTACCTAGTTTTTTGGACTCCACGCGGCCCATTTCGGCGCATTTCAACAAAGGCAAACAAAAAACAACCCATTAGGTTGTTTGATTGAGAGAATTGAATCACCATGGGCGAGCTCGCACTAAGCCGGTTAGCTTGCAGGACTATGGGATTCACGGCTTGCGGAAACTGAATGAAAAATAACGAGATTTGGTTGGCGTTTGAAGTGGATAACGATAAAATTTTACTCAGAATTTTTTTGGAATGGGAAAAATATGGTTTGCTTTGATTGCAGTAGAGGTCGGTTAACATTTACACATAAAATAACTAATAATGGCGATGAACCAAAAGATGATACTCGAACTCTACTCAAAACTTTTTTTATACGGACGTATTGGCCAAAAAAAGATAAGAATAATTTAGCAAGTTCTTTTAGGTGTCATTTCATTTCGTTTATAGTAAGAACCTTCAGTCAATTCTCCTCACACCACACTTCTAAACACTTGTTACTTTGTCAGATGCTCCGTGATATGCGAGGAGTCAGCACCGACGCCAATCCACACAAGTTTCGCCTGATGCAGCTCGCACTGAACGCGATCGCGCTGCTCGCCATCACAGGAGCACTGTTCGCGTACTTCAGAGCTAACCCTGCTGTTCAGGTGAGTCACCCAGCTTCACTGTAGTCAGAACTGACGCCAATTCCCATAAGTTTCGCCTGATGCAGCTTGCACTGAACGCGGTTGTGCTGCTCGCCATCACAGGAGCACTAGTCGCGTACTTCAGAGCTAACTCCGCTGTTCAGGTGAGTCGCCCAGCTTCAAGTGAGGACCCAAAGTTTCCCTGATGCAGTTGCCTTTCGAAACGGTCGGTGTTCGTGTTCTTGATGATTGATGGACGGTCAGAAGGCAAGTTAAAAAGCCCGGGTGCAGGGCAATAAACAGGAACCGTCATGTTTAACAACTACCTACTTGATTCCGCAGATTATGTAAGAATATTTGAGAATCCAAAAGAATGAGGTTTATATCTGTACTGTTTCGCAATGATGATTACAGTTATGAGTATTCAGATATAAAGCCTATTGTTTTATTCTTTTAAAAACGTTTGAATGGATGGATAACATAACTTCCCTTCTTATTTCTTTCATAGGCAGGTACCTAACATACATAACATCACGCCTGTATTCCTTTAGGAGTTAGACAGAGATGTACTTTTTGGACACCCACATTTTGTCAATGCCGTTATTAAGACTCATGTAATAGGGGGCGAGCCTATCGCCATCTACCGGGCACAATTTCAGACTCTTAGCTGCTCGTGAGAATTTCAGAAAATCTTAATAAACTTTGCTCGACCTTGGATCGAACCCGGGACCTCGTGCTCAGCAAGATAGGAAGACTTCTTGCACGTTTTATGATGGATAATATAATTTAATCGGATAAAATACATCATATAATCAATGTAATAATACCTAGATACTTAAGAAAAATTAAGTATCAAGGTATTATTGACGACACGGTTGGCGCAGTGGTTGAGATATCGACTGCTGCGCTACGTGTCGCGGGTTCGCTTCCCGCACGGAACAAATATTTGTATGATCTACAGATAGTTGTTTCGGGTCTGGGTCTTTGTGTATGTGAATACACACCGTGCCTCGGAGAGCACGTAAAGACGTTGGTCCTGCGCCTGATCTCTCTCCGGTCGTGTCGGAATGCCGCATGCACATCCTATTTGACTATGAGAGTGAAGGAATAGAGAGAGCACCTGTTTGCGCACACACTTGTGCTCTATAATATCTCCTGCGTAGTTGGCTAATCTCCGATGAAATTAGCCGCCATAACCGAAAATCGGTTAGGAGGACATTATTTTATTTATAAAGAAAAATAATCAATGTAATTTTTAAACTAGTCAATAAAAATGATCGGCCATTCTATCGAGCTGAAATAACGTCATCTTGTGTATGTAGACGGGCTAATATTTTTTTCCTACGAAGGCTTCTTGAAAAAATAAAAATAAATAGGTACCTACTTGAACTTGTATTTAATATTCAGTAGCGATTCGGTATATAGAAGGTCATATATAAAGTATTTCGAGATATAATTCGGAGAATATTAAGAACCAAAGAGGCATGACGTTCTTATCATAAAAGTCTACATATGTAAAGCAAAATGTTGTATGTACAGTCAGCATCAAAAATATGTATACACGTAGCGAAATTCAACGCTTATTCGTGGAATCTGATGTGAAGTGGAAAACTATTGGTTAAAATCATATACAATTTAAATGACTATATATTTTTATGTATCCGCAGATGCTATGTGTAAAATTGGTCAAGATTTCAATCACTATTTCCTCGAATCCTATTAATCGCTTTTGAATTTCATTAACTGTATACATCTGTACCAGTGTACCTGCAATACTTAATTTGACAGCTGAGTAACATGAAATTAATCTGTAATTAATCTGCTCTGTGTATCCAAAGATGAAAGATACTATATTTTAAAAGTCACGAAAAATGTGGTCTCATACATATATTGCCCTGTCCCTTGTCACGGAAATCGTAAACGGTAATTATGTTTTTGAATCAAGAATGAGGAAACTGGTCCTTTCATTTCTTTCCTCTTTATGGCCATACAAATCCTGACAAATAAGTTCACCTTTTTTCCTTTTTTTTAAGTACGTTGTACATTCTGAATTAGAAATTCCGATGTTACAGTACAAAAAATCAACAAAACGAAGCAACTCAATTACGAAACCACTTGCATGCAGCTGAAAGCCATTCCGGCCACAAAAACGTAGGAAAGGCAAAGCTTTGCTAACAAAACAATTATTGTGCTCGTTTCTCAAAGTCGGGCTTCAGGCTTTGGATAACAATTCCGTCTTACCTGGCCGTCTTTGTCTGTTTTGTGAGAGTTACAACAATAGCCACATTGTGAAGGACGCGTTGTTGTGGATACATATTGTTTTTTGGACTCCAGAAAATTTGTAAAGGATAGAGATAGGGGAGCAAATTAATTTTTGCGATCGGTTTTGAAAGGGTTGTGGAAGTCGCTACATGCGACATGATATTGGAAAGCGTATTCTGTGTAATGTTATTTTCTAGGATGATTTATTACCTACCCAGCAAGAGCTAAAATGGATGCTGCCAAATCCTTTAATACTGTCTCGTAGCCTTTTTAATATAATCCCAAATTACTAATGACATGGTTTGACGATGTCATTAGTCCAAAACCAAAAACAAAAGGTACCGAACACCAAATTTTTTGTCCACAGTACGTATCACAAGTGGTGAATCGATCCACAGTAGTGACCTGGCCAGCGCCCACTGATCCGCCCGGTGCAAGGAACCCTGCTCCCGGTGTATGTCTGCCCGTCATCGTCAACTTCTGCCAGCAGCACAGGATACCTTACAACTTCACTGTGTTCCCCAACTACATCGGACATTTTGGACAGAGGGACGCTCAACAGGTTAGTTCTTAGTTTAAGTTCCGTTCAGTTCTAAGATTTCGGATTTGGTTTCTGAAGATCTAATTTTGTTTTAAGAGTCAACGTCTTAACAATAATGGAGTATAACTCGTCTGTGAGAAAATTTAGTGTCCATCATCATGCCAAAACACTCGCTGTTCATGTGGTCGATAAGTCATGACTTTTGACGGATCTTAAATGATTAATAGAAGAAGCGCTCATAGATAAGGGCTCAGCTAGTACATGAAAAGACTTTGAAAACCTGTTTCCGCACGAGATAATGCGACGACAAAATTATGTTGTGGCGCTCATGTTAGCCGGGTACGTCGACTGTGATACAATACAATACAATACAAACGACTAAAGGGTATTTTTCCAATAGGTACCTCACGTAGACCCGGGTACGTCTTAAAACTGCGGCCAGACACCGGAGGCCGGGCAGCAGCGTCCTCTCACTAATCGGTGAGCCACTGCCATCCCCAAGCCGCCTGCCAAGCGTGGGGATTATGGCAAACCCCCCCTTGAGGGAGGCCTTCGTTCAGCAGTGGACGTCTTATGGCTGATGGCTGATGATGATGTACCTCACGGAATTGCCCATCAATACAAATATTGCCCAAATGATTGTATCCACACACCCACTATATATAATTGGTCAGCAGCAGCTAGGGTTTGATTTACCTACTCATCCTCCAAGAAATTCCCCGAAAAGGGTTTGTTAGCTTAGTTTTAGTTCCCGACGAAT
The DNA here is from genome assembly GCA_947562105.1 of Shargacucullia verbasci. Taxonomy (NCBI): domain Eukaryota; kingdom Metazoa; phylum Arthropoda; class Insecta; order Lepidoptera; family Noctuidae; genus Shargacucullia; species Shargacucullia verbasci. The sequence continues at coordinate 16,439,216 of OX387280.1, forward strand.
ATGATACATATTGATACGAGACCCTCCGTTATTGTTTTTAAGTCAAATACAACAAGTAAAACGATTGCATACTGTAAGTTCCAACATTTGATGAGTTTCGTTTGAAGTGATATTAGTTTAATTGCCGTACGAACAAACAGCGGTGGGAAATTGAGTTTGCTAAATGATACGCGATTCTCGGTTTGTAAATATACTGGTTTTAATTAAATTGGTCGGCGACAACTTTTACCAGCTGTTATTTTGTTAGTTTTGTTTATATCTTGCTACTTATTTCGCCTAAAATGTACAAATTTAAGACTGTGTAGCGCCGGCGCGGGTGTCGCCGTACAAAAGTAAAGACTAGATTGTAAATCGTGATGTTGGTAGCGAGCAGATCACCTCGCCAAAAATGATGAGGGATAGTTATTTTATTAGTTAATGAATGGTCTCTTAAAATGGAAAAACGTACTGTGAGGTGTTTTGTAGGTGGGGAGGTATTCCCCCCTCCTCCTACCGCAAGAAAATAGAGACGAAAAGTACTTAGATGTAACTCAAGGAGACATATCGTTGTATAATTATTGTAAGTCATAGATGATGATGAGATTAACATGGTAATCTCGTGTCACTTTGAATGTGTGTTTGTGGATTGAAGTCTGAAAAACACAATTATGTAGGTAGTTGTACGTTTGCACATTTTGCGTAGGTACCTAAATGACAAAATATTTATCTAAATTGAATTTTCACGTAACTCACCGACAATGTAATGAAATTTATATTAGCGCGTTAGTTGTCCATAATTAAAAATTCACTCTCTACTGATTAGTGCAGTAAGCGAACAGATCCAATTTATCAAAAGTAATAAATTCTTCCGAGAATCAAACAATGCTTAATCAAAAGGAGTGTGAAAGCCCAAAGACGTTGGTACAACCCATTGGTGGGCAATCGGTTTAATTGCCCGAATCCGAGGTGAATCATTAAAATGCCATTAACAGGATTAAACAGACACTTGGCGGGTCCCGGCGGCTCGTTAATTAGCCGACCTGTAATGTTATCAAGTGTTTTGGTGGGGTTAAAAATGTTGGCCGAGTAATGGAACGTTGGGAAGGATTCCGTGGAAATGTTTCTGTTTTCTGCTGGTCATGCTGCAAACTAAATGTCTGGTTTCAATCTAAGTATCAGCTCCTGTCGGTCATATCAGTTTTGGTCCCCGTGTATTGCTTCTAAAGTGGTAAAGTTACAACGAATTTGATCTTTTGGGGGCTGAGAATCAGGTTTGTTCATTCTCATCTTGAAGATCATGAAGTTCCGAGAGAATAAGAATACCTATTCGTAACTCTAACATAAAAAAAACAAAGAAGCAATTAAAAAGGATATAATAAAATAATGTATTGTACCTACTCATTTATTTTTACTTTAAGATCACAAACAGCCAGGGTAACAAAATACATAGTGTTATTTGTAACCATCCTAACCTTTACTCCCACAACAACACGTACATAAGTCTACGCTACAAAGTTTCTCGAAAATCCTCTTAGCGAAAATTAATTGATCGAAAACCAACTAGGCGCAGATCAAAGAGCTTATAGGCCAATTAATTTATGTACTCAACGCTCGCCGGCCGCACTAATCTCTCCTCCGAGTGTCAGGTCACGCCTCCCTAGGATGCTTTAATGTAATTATTTCAAACGAATATTAGAATTTTAGAGGACCATTAGTATTATCATGTGCATGTGTCGCAAAAAATACACGCTAATCTAGCAAAGCATCAAGCCTGTATTCCCCGGAGTGTTAGGCAGAGGTGTTTATTTCGCCGATACCATTATTGAGCCCCATGTAATTGGCATCTACCGGGCACGTTTCCAGACTTTTTGCTGCCACTGAGAATTTCCATATAAAAAAAACCAAAACACTGCCCGACCCGGCAATCGAACGCAGGACCTCACGATTAGCAGTCGCATTTGTGACTGTTTTCTAAAGACAGTCTGTCTCATCTGATATGTACGTTATGATATTTAACTAAGACGTACCTTAAAAAATATCATGGTATTTTCCTCCGGCGTGTCGCCATAAGCTTGGGGTGATTGTGAACGTTGGACGTACGGACAGCGTTAACATTAAAAGCACACCATGCTTACATTACCGCAAATAAAAAATGATACACGGACGTTTTCATTCACACTATATTAGCCACAAGCCGCCACCGCGGCCACAACAGCGAATGGCGGCGCGACATCAATAATCATTAGCTACCCTTTCGCGAATCAATCATTGTCGTGGAAACAATGCCGGCCCGACGAGTAAAATATCAGCGCCAGACTCTAAAGCACGTTTTTAACGAGCAATGTTTATTAAAGTGTGGCATTACGTCGTCCTTGAGAACGATATCCTACTAGAGAACAAGGTCTTGTATTAATCTGGGACGTCATTGAAATGAAGAGAAATAGTGCTTTATATATTTTATTCTGTTTTCTATTAGTGTGTAAATTACTGTCCATTTAGACGCATTAGAGGAATCTATTGTTTAAAAGTATGAAACAGTACACAAAGCACAGTGAAATAAAATACGTTTTAACCGTCAAAAGTAGTTTTTATTAATGGACCGAATTTTAGGTATCGTCCAAGTAATCTTTGCAAATAGTCAGTACACAATCTTATTATATAACGATTACACACACATATACTATAATATAATATAAATAGATGGCGTTGGCTCAGGTACGTGGGGGTAGATGTTACAAAAGCTTCAAGTTTAAATGAAGAATGGGTATCATTGGATCAAGTGCTAATCTTCCCACGCTTGAGACAACCGAGGGGATCATGTCTGTAGGCGGTGGATCTATCGCTCGTTCTTAGAAAACCTGCAAAACACATTATATCTGTCTTTATATTTATTTATATTTCTGTGCCTACTTTCCTACAAACACGGTTGGAGGTACTTATTGTTACCTTATTATTAAACTACTAATAAGTATTTTGAAATTTGCGGCCGGCCATATATTATTATCCAGTCATTAGCCGGAATGGAAAAGCAATGAAGTAGATTGGATAGCATTTTCGGCAGTGTTTTGGACTCACTCTCGTTTTATTTGACCACGAAGTCCGATCCGATAGCTTTATCACTAAACCTATTTTAATTAGATCTTTATATTGCCAACTATTGAATAAGCTTATCTGGAATAATATTTAAGGCCTAAGAACTAAAACTGAGTTTTGGGAATATGATGGCCGTTTGCAAAAAAATCTAAACATCAAAATTTCAAATCCCTGTACATTAGACAGCAAGGCACAGGATCCTCAAAGTATAACTAAGATTTTTTGTATATAGGTATTATAAATAAATATTTTAAATACTCAACATTTCCCCGAAAGCCTTCGTTGTCTGTGGTTCTTTCAAAATAAATTTCTGTTGCCAGGATTTGGAAGTATACGAGGCAGTAGTAGACGTCCGCTGCTACGATCTAACAGCACTGTTCCTGTGCTCGCTCTTTGTGCCCAAGTGTGGGCCGTTGGGGCATATGGTGCGCCCATGCAGGAGTTTGTGTCATGGTAAGTACATTTTCAGATAAATTTTACCAAGTTGCAAAAAATACTAGGCCTATAAAGTTTAAACAAGATTTAATTTTTTTCAAAACTGAAATTACAGTTTTCTAACTAACACTCTGTTTGGGAATTGAAAATACCGTCTGATTTTCTAAGAATATAATTATATTTAGCAAAAGTATCAGGAAGAAATTATACTATTAAAATTAACTTCTTTTATATCATCATCTTATAAGTTAGACGAAGCTAACGAGTTAATTAAGTTAATTTAAATTACAAAACAGAAACGATGCGCCGCTGCGGCTTCTTCCTAGAAGTGTTCGGTCTGACGATGCCTGACTACCTTCAGTGCGACATATTCCCCGAGTCCACCGACACAGATGTGTGTCTCGGCAATCGCGAAGTCAGCGAAGCGCGGTTCAGAGACGCTATGCCAGGTAAGCTGGAAATACTACTTGGAAAACGAAGATTTTCAAGTAGAGAACCGGAATAAAGACTTTCAATCTCTTTACTTAAAAATTCACAAATTCTTGGTATTATTTGGAGATTTTGTTTCTTGTGGAACTTGTAATGATTATCTTTAATAACTTAGTTTTATAAGTTGCCGAGATTTAAACAAGGTATTCTGGAAAGAATTCTTCGGGTAGGTGTTTCATAGATTATGAAATCGAACAAAGATTTTACAAGTCAAGTACAAGTCCGTGAGATTCTGACCTTTGATGAAAGATCTTTTTTCGTTGCCATCTAATTATATCCACGTCGAGCGAAAAGGAATTACACCTACACTGCCGTAATTTCTTATTACGGAATAATTATTGCGGAGGACTATGTACTCGACATGACTGTATGGTACATTTGTGATGTTACCCTTAGCGGAATATAATTGTATTGTTTTTTTGACTAATGTCTAATCATACGTACAATAAATGCCTTATTGTTCTAATGGTCGCAAACGCGAGTGCTGAGCGTGAGGTCCTTGGTTCGATTCCCAGGTCGGGCAGTGTTACCTATTAGATTTTCCGTATAAAAATTTTCAGCAGCAGCATGGAGTCTGAAACTGTGTCGGGTAAATGGTAATAGGGTTGCCTTCTATTACGTGGAATTCAAAAACGGCATCGGCGGAATCTGTGTGTAGACCAGTACAAATCTACCTAACCCTTCAGGGAATACAGGCGTGATGCTATTTTATGTGTCTAAACATATATAACTCATTACATGGTTGGATAGTAAGTTTCAGTCTTACAAATACTGCGTTATTCTTTCTTCTTCAATGAAAAATATGAAATTGTCCATCTTCTTACAATCCACAAGATAAAGTTGGGTCGCGACACTTGGCAATTTACGTAAGGTAATGCTAAAAACGAGAATGTCGCGGCGCTATTTGGGAGAGGCGTGTCTCTAGCTTATTTTTCTGTCGTGTCGCCACGAGCTATCACAGCAGTGGTGGTACTAAGGCTTCTATCTATCCGACTGCCCAGGTTGCACCGGACGAATTCAAGTATCGTCACACGTGGAGGCTCTTTGCTTGCACCTCATATGTATCTCTAGCAAAGGTCTACTATGAGATGCCTGTTCCGCGCAGTGTGCCCCACGGGGTTCCAGTGCGACGTGCGGCGCTGCATCCCGCACGACTGGCGCTGCGACGGCCACGTGGACTGCGCCGACCGCTCCGACGAGCTCAACTGCCGCGTGTGCAAGCGCAGCGGCGAGGTGCACTGCGGCAACCAGCGCTGCATCTCGCAGGCGCATCTGTGCGACGGCAAGGTCGACTGTCCGTGGGGGCAAGACGAGAGGAACTGCTGTAAGTTACAATCATGCTCAAATCAAGAATAATTATGATAACAAATATCACATTGTATTGCGGAAAACATCCTCATCATTAGCTTTAGAAAATATACTTTTTCATTGTTAGAATCACTAAGAGAATTTCATTATTTCTGACGCCAGCAGTTGGTACTTAGATTTAGCTCATAACTAAAAAGTATTTTAATTCATTAAGATCCACGTGACGCCCGGCACGACATAATGTGTCTCATTTGCATCACTTGACAGGTTAAAATTCGATTGAGATGCTAGGTAGGCAATCAGGTTCTGCTATCACATCAACTAATCATCAATCAACTCGTAACCTTCAGTATTTCTCCTTCCGCATGAGGACATCGGTTTGTAAATACCGCGATGTAAGCATCCTGACATTTCCCCTTTTTCTACCATCACTTGGTTTAGTGCCAAGAACGTGTTCTTTTGTTACATTTAGCCAAAAATGATTTGTTTTGAGGGTAGATGGTAAAAGATAAACTGTCACTGTTGACATAGGAAACAGAAAACAAATGAATTCGTTAATAATACAGTTGTATCTAAAATTATTGATATCATTAAGGAATAGATAAGTTACCCTGAAGATATACCTACGTATACTACTATAAGATATTTCGTTGGTATTCATATACCGAGATTTTCTATTAAAGAGAAATCGCGCATAGCAAAGGTAGATGCAACGAGTCGCGGGTGGTAATTTCCAGTATTGAGATATTCTGTCATAAAATCCGCACGACATACATCTGGAATTTAAAGCGCTCATAACAAATTACAACGTAAGTTCAGTTGGCAATTGTTTTCGAACTAAAGCGTGGATAAAGAAAACAGTGTTTTAACATCCATACCATTTCGAAAATGTCCTAAACTATTGCATTGTTTATGTCAGTGCGTCTAAGCCAGGCGAACGGCGACGTGGGTCGTGGTGAGCTGCAAGTGTACCGCGCCGCCAACCACTCCTGGTTCCCAGCCTGTATTACCACCCTGGACGACGATACTGCTCTCAAACTCTGCTCCATCCTCGGATATTCGTAAGTTCATTTTTGTTTCTGCTTCTTTGTATCCAGTTATATGAGTTTCTCACTACTCTTTAAATGGCTCTAGAATAATACTAGGTACGAAGAATCTAATCTAATCTCATATACTTTGGTCTTCCGATAGACATGACATGATAATTTATTCACTCATGTGAGGAAAACAATAAATAAAAACATAAATAGCAACACTCCTTTATCCCCCGGGTTAGGCAAAGGTGTACAATTGTACAAATAAATCGCATATAGAGTCATAAAGTTATTATTTGGTCACAGCAGTAGCAAAAGCGTCTCCAACTGGCTAGAATGAATGAGAATAACCTGTGAGGAGGCATGAGCTGTACATCAAACTCGGCTTAGGTATCTACAATAGCCAAAAATGCGAATGTTCATAATTGATGAATTTTATTGGAAAAAAAAATTACATTTTTGGAACGAGAATCGAAAATAGTATGTCCAATGTTTTACCAGTTAGCCTGTATAAATTGTAATGCGTCGCAAATCGCATACGCATGTTTGCAATTACCACTAATTGCTCTGATCACCGATAAAGTTCAACAAACTCGACGGGTTATCGACTGTCCACAAATCTGCATCAACTAATTGTTTTTCGAACAAAAGCATGTTCCACACGGCAAGCACAACAGAACAGCGGAGCGAAAACTCGCTCACATAAGAATGTTGGCCGCTGCAATCGATTAAATTAAAAGCACTTATTGCGCGTGGTGGCGCTCGGACTTTACCTGTGGAATTTATTTCATTAGTTCAGTTAGTACTACGGTCCATTCGCTGAAATGTTTGTGGTCTTAACTGCAAACCGCTATACACGTGTGTGTGTTTAATGGTAACAGCTATACATATGGTTCGTATTTTTAGAGGTGTAAAGTAAGTTTAGTTGTAGTTTTCATAAGTCTCTTGTGACTTTACTCGAATGATCATCTCACCACTAGTTATAGAATTCGATTTTTCTTTCTGAGTGTATATAATTATCAAATCTCCACCTTATTAAAGGTTTCAAAGTCAAACGTCGCGTAATCTTCACCTTCTGCCTTCACCCAGGTGGCTGAACAAAAGCCGAGCAGTGATCAACGAGTCGGAACCTGCAGTCAGTAGCATCAAGGCGGCAGTCAACATCAGCGCCACTCCAGGTCCGCGGGCCAGCTTTGTGCACGAGCACGGAGCTGCACAGACATACCGCGCCTTCCTGAGGAGTCAGGGAGGATTGTTGAAAGAGCTGAAGGCGTGTAGACCTGACTCCCCAAGAGTGCACCTCGTCTGTAACAACTATGGTAAGTACACGTACATTCTTAATAAATAAGAAGTCAGCACTGAAGACAGAAGAAAGAATGTGGATACTAGGTATCAGATGAACAGCATTGGAGCCCGCCTTTCAGCTCAACCAGCACGGCTCGACTTTGTGTATTTATAATCCATCCCCATTTTTAGTTACAATCGTTCTAAGTACTTCACTTGCACTGCACCTATGGTTTATGAAACTTTATTACACTCAAAAAGAATATAAAGAATATAAGTACTTAAAAAAGCATACCTATACCTACTTATATTCGACGAGGAAACGTAATAATAATAAAATAAAGCGACTGTTTCGCTGGAATTTATGATATTGTATTTTATATGAGTAATTTTTATTCAAGATTTCGAGTTTGAACGATTTGAACTCTAAATGGCGAAAATATTACGATTTTAAAATGGCTACATTCAGTTCAAATCTTCAAAAAAATAAAATCCACTAAGAATCATTGATTCGTATGAAACAAATACGCGCTGATAGCCGGCAATTTGGCTAATAGCCTTGGGCTAAGCGTCAGCTAGCAATAGACTCAGTGTTGCATGAGATCGCGTTAGAGGCTTTCACGGTTTGATGATTATGGCGGAGCTCTTATATCTACCTGAAGAGAATTGTGGTGTATTGTTTTATGATGTGACAAGAATTAAGTGAAGAAATTTAAAAGAAACTTTGATGATAGTGCCTTATGTTTGGAATTATCAGTATTTTGAGAGCAGATATAGATATTTTTAGTGCGAAACACTGATTCGAAACAAATATCTGTGGCTCATACAAATATTTCTTCCGACCCGGGACCTCACGCTCAGTAGTCGCACTTATGGCCACTAGACCAATCAATGAGGGAGTTTGTTCCGTATCCATCAACTACAAAAGTTTTTATCCTTACAATTTAAAAGAATGCCAACAAGATCCCCGTTAGGAGGGTACTTGTATATCCTATTTACTTGCTCTCTCAATCAGTGTTCCCATTCTATTTTCTCTCTGTGTTATTTTTACGTAAGTGGCGAGGCGTTTGACATCCGTTGAGTGCAGACATACGTACTTACGTAGGCCCCGAGCGGATCCAATCTTGTCAGTTTACAAGGGAGAATCAACTTTTGTTTTATAAGAGTTTCGCAAGAACTGAGAGGTACCGTTAGGCTTTTAAATGGTGCGTGTTGTTCGTAAGAGCACCGACTTTTATTTGACTTTATGTTATTAAGTAGGTTCTTGCAACACCCAAGAAATATGTATATAGCCTTACCTATCTGTTTTGGTAGCTTAGGTAGGTACTCTTATTCTGTATGCAAACAGGTATTGGTATAGTTTACCACGCTTAACATTAAATGTCTGACTTCAGCAGATATTCGAAGAAGTAGATATTCACTATGACCATTTATTACTCCAAAAAGACAAACAATATATTCATACCTAATTGATAAACACACATTTTCCCCAACATATGCTCACATACATAATATTTTTCAATAAAGCACAGTTATTATCCTACACACTCATAAATAGCTTTTATATGGCAATCGAACATAATAATACAGGGGAGCCATTATGTACACATACAGATAAGAGTGTCGCCCTGCCCTAATGTTTCCTGACGGGCCGCGGGCGATTCATTTTGAGAGCCACGGACTGCAGGCTTGGACATACTTTGACATTTTTATATGAAAACGAAGGATAATCTTAATCATATTCCGATTCAGTTGTTTTATTCAGTTGCGAATGTTCGTGGTCTTTTTACAATTATTTGGTGATTAGGTGAATTGAGAGCTTCTTAGGTATTGTAATTCATTTTCTATAACACTTGATAACTTAAGCATTAATTGACTGCAAGATCAGAAAATCCTGTACTTAAGTAGTACTTGCCAGGTCAGGATAAAATTTCTGGGAACGAAGGTCGTATAGTCGCTAAAATAACAAAATTAAATCTAATTTGCGAAGACAAATGGCTTTTAATTATAAAATCTGTCATAGCAGAGAAGTGTAAAAATTTATGAAAGGTTTCGTTCGCAATTATGTAAAACGAATTACGGAGGGCTAAGCCACTCGACTTATTGATACAGTTGATGAGATACTTATCTTCTTCTCCATTGGGGCTTTCCCTAAGGCGATTTACAGAATCAGATTTTCAAATAAAAAATAATCTAACATCGTTCTTTTAATTGCAATAGCAACATCCCAGATTAATTCATTAAGTCGCACGCGGCGCCTGGCAACGAGGAACAGTAGATTTTCTATGTTGTCTCATTTGCTCATGATAGTAAGCAAGTTATCTGTATTTACCTATTTTCAAAATCCGTAGTAAACTTACCTCGGTAGCTCGTAATATTGACCTGTCTAAATATTCATAAAGCGTAGCCGACTATACCGGCGCGCGACGGCGTGAAGTTTCAGCGGGTAGCCACGAATACCGTCGTTTGTTTCTATATTATAAATTCGCAATTTGTTCACGAAATAATTTGATGTAGGTACCGCGCAAAGTTAAGGTACCTAAAGTTTAAGGCTTTCTATCATGTCAGGTTCACACTAATATTAAATTTGTGTTGTGTAATTCGAAAAGGTTTAGATTTAGGTCTTATGGATACCTAAAAAATTCCAACAACAGCAATTAGGTATTTATTCGATATGTCAAAAATCGATTATTTAATTCGAATTGATGGGTTCAAATTAACTCCCTTCTTCCTTGTAATTCCCGGCTTTAAGCTTATGGTTACCTACCATTAGTGACAACAAAAGATATTTACATACTTATAGCAAATTCATGATATGATATGCAAAGCTAAACACTATGCGAGTACCTATGACACATAAGTTCTGGAGTAAAACCAGTTAGTAATTACAAGCGAAATAAACATTAGGTAGGCCAGGAAAGGACTTGCTTGAAGAGGATCTAATTTTCTTTTAGTTTAAAGACAGACAAAAGAAACCACATCGCGACATAATTCGAGTTACGGTACAAAGCAATAGTATTTTGCTACGGATAATATATATTTTAACAGAATACTAAAGTTATTGTATGTCGGTCGAAAGCCCCCGACTCGGATCCATTAGCGTTTCGAATAGGTACTTAATGTAAAATATATTCAGAAATTTATAACTTTTGAACCGCTATTTAGTATTTCTGAATACACAAATGGAACTTTTACTATTTGTCCTTGAATTTAATTGGACGTAAAAGAAAATCTTTATGTGATCCATATTTATTGTAACTATTCTTTTTATTAAGAAAATGGAATAATTCCTGTGTGGGTGCTTTTACAAACACATATATTCACATGGACATACACCCAAACGCGGAACAATTATCTGCAGATCATACAAATATTTCTTACGCGGCGGAATCGAACCTGCGATACATAACCCAGCAGTCGCTCTTTCAACCACTGCGCCAACCGTGCCGTGAAAGCCTACCTGTACTTATATGTCAGTCATAGTGAGAAGCGATTCAAATATATTATTTTAAGCCACTATCGAAATGAACAAGGTTTATATCCTAGTCTTGTATTTGATAAAGGGAGCTGCTTATAAATGTTATAGTTGGCGATAATTACTAACTTCAACGTTTTTAAAATTAAACGAGACGAATGCTTTTTTAGGATGGTAAGTGATTGGCATTCGTGTCCCTATAAAGACTCGAGTTATTTCGGATAAAATAAAACGTGTCAAATCCCGCCTGCAGGTAAGGCTTTTAACATTTTTGCTTACCGTGCAAAAAAGAGTGGGATTAAAAAATACTCTTTTTTCAGTTACTAGGCGAAGAATTTATGAAATTGCTGCCGCGTGCCGTTGTCAAAATTGTAATAAAACTTTTATTACAAAATATAAAATTACTGTAGCAACAAACTTTAATCCACAAGTAACCTAATTATTCTATGAAAATTTATGTCAAGTTTTTCCAACCAACGCATTATTTTATGTCTTCGCCTACTAAAAAAAGTAGTCTCTCAAAAACCTAAGAGGTACATAATTTATTATTGAAAACCAAAAGTCGTTATACAAAGGCCTCTTTGAAGACTCCATAAGAGGATTGGATCAAAAAATAAAATATAATAATCTCTGTTGGTTTATTCAGCGTTGTCGTCAGAAGTACGTGTAGGCGACGAGACTACTTTTATAATTTTTGATGGCGAAATCATTTCAATGGTAATTTGAAAATTGATGGACCATTTTCCTTGTTCGGTGGAGGTTATATAGGTTTTACTAAGAGTTAATTGAGGAAAGTAAAGCACTTAACGTAACGTAGCGTACGTAAGTAGCACACTAATAAGTCTGCTGCATTCGGAGCGTCTGGACATTCAAAGCAAGTAGATACTAATGTTAATGATAGTTTAGTCCCAGAATGCTGCCTGAGACAATAAGAGATAAAAACGCAAGCATCCTAGAGATGATTTGCCTCGAAATTGTGTTGTGTCTAAAAGAAATATCGATCGCATACTTACGCAACGACGCGGCGGCCGACGACCGGTGTTTGCCCCAATGTTACTTGAAGGTTTGACCGCTGGTCTCGCGTCAATTTGCGAAGACTGTAGGATTCCGTAAATTATGTTACATGCGTCTGTTTAGCTGGGGCAACGCGCGCTTGGCAGCGAACTCTCAGCTAACCAAAAACTCGGTGAACTAACAACAAGATTTTAAATCGATGTTGAGACTCAATTCAATCCGCTGATTCCATCCGACCGATCAATTCAGTCCGTATGTGCGCCTAGCAGTGCTAACATAAGCGCGGGAAAAGTCAACTTATTCCGAACTTTTGTTATACATCTTAATGTCTTTTATCAAGGTCTCTTTTGCTTCAAGGTACCTTTGTTTAATCGTCTTACAAAAATACAACATGTAAATAAATAAAACATTTCAATATATATCGTGGTTGTTCTAATGCACCATTATTGCACCTTCAGAAGCAAATGCAAAGCAACAATATTTATAATCCCCAGCGCCGTACTACAAGTTGTACTTTTGTACAATAGTTTGTAGTACTTCGCTACCATCTATTTCCTTCAAGGCAAGGAAATGTTTCTGGGTCAATCCTCTTCAACTTCTCGTCTGCTATGTTAAACCGAGTTTTTATGCGAAGGAAGATGCATTACTGCTGTATATAATATGTAGGCACTGCCTGAATGGTTTAGTGGTCGCAAGAGCGACTGCTGAGCGTGTGGTCCTGGGTTCGATTCTCGGGTGGGGCAGTGTTATTGTGTTTTTTGTATAAAATTTCTGAACTGTGCCCAGTTGATGGCAATAGGTTTGCCTCCTACATGGGACTTAATAAAATTATCAGTGAAATGCGGGCGCACAATATTACAGCTCTGCCTAACCCATCGGTGATACAGGCGTGACGCTATGTTATACCTACATAACATTTTTTAATAAATAGCAGCTATAATCTAACTATACACAAACAGATTTTTTAGATTTCTACGATATACAATTTTGTAATAAAACTATTCGAAATCTCGTCTATGTCCCGAAATCAAAGCACGTACAATGTTGAGAGTGTATTTACCCTATATTGACGATTCGCCCTCGTCTGTACCCTAAATCGATATAGATTTAGATAGAGCCGATTTCTTCGAATATTAGATAAGTATTTTTATTAATATCTTACAATATTACATGTAAAGTATATTCTTAATAAACATAATCTAAGTTATTGAAGACCCGGGTACGTCTTAAAACTGCGGCCAGACACCGGAGGACGGGCAGCAGCGTCCTCTCACTAATCGGTGAGCCACTGCGATCCCCAAGCCGCCTGCCAAGCGTGGGGATTATGGCAAACCCCCCCTTGAGGGAGGCCTTCGTTCAGCAGTGGACGTCTTATGGCTGATGATGATGATGATGAAGTTATTGAAACAACTAAATAAACTTCATTTTAATTTTTGCCTTATTTCAGTTCATCTCAGCGTACAGCTTTTAGACGATTTTTGATCGAATATAATCTTCATAACCTCATTTTAATGGAGACTAGGCAACGTGTATGTAAATTCTAGGACAATTTTGGAGTATCAATAACTGTTTATTAACAGTAGTTGAATTGCTGCAGTGGCGTTGTTGGGCCATGGTTCCAACTTAGACATAGGTGAAGCGGGAACTGACTGCAAATATTATATTGATGTGCAGAGCATGAGAGCACTAAATAAATAACCACAGCTACCTGTCTTCAATATGAAAATATTTTATTGGTAATGAAAAATAGGTAAATCTTTCATCGTTTTCCTCAATCAGCTTAGTCTTAAAATATACAATAAAAACATTTAAATATGTGCCTGTACAAATAATATTTTCATCCCGCATAATTTCATATCTAAATAAATTGATACCAATATTCCGAACTCCTTGAATAATTTCATCTGTGATATAAATGATTTCAATGTTATTTTATTTCCCCATCGTAAGTACGAAACGCGCTCGCTTCATTAATTTTTCCAATCCCCTTTTTTCCATTGAAAATTTAATTAAAATCTAAACTGATGAAATACTTAAGAGCCTACATCAGAGCTTTCGAGTGCCCATAAATAATTCGCTTTCCTACAAATATGGAATTTAACACATTCGTTTTAAGGTTCAGATTCCTTTGTGGGATGCTCCACAGTGGTCTCATTACCTGTAACGACTGGCCATAAGTTTCGCCGATTTAATTCTATCGTCTCATCGCTCATACAGTACTTGTACTTTTACGACGATGAAATAAAAATGTACGCTCGTGTTCTATAAATTTTGTAACACGGGAACTTTCGGTTGTGTTATGTTTTTAGCTATAACTCTTTGAAGGTTTACGTTTGTGATGAAGAGCAGGGAGTGATTTAATAGAAAATGTAAAGTTTGAATGCTTTCATCTTTATCTTATGATTTTTTACTATACACATACAACATTATTATGTTTAGCTCTTTAACTGTCTCTGAATTTATTTTAATTTTGAGAAAAAAAAATCTGGTAAGGAGACCTAAGATTAGAGATAATATCTTCATTAAAAGTAACTCGAGAGTGTACGGTGAACGACCAGGCTGTACTTAACGCATAATAATAATAATAATAATAATAATCATTTATTTCGAATAATACAATTCATAATTTGTTAGTAAACTTATAAATAAATAGGTGGTTAGTACACAAAACATTATTAAATCATAAACAATCGACACAGACTACAATGATATAAATTTAATTTAATTTGATTTTCCAGTTCGACCCACATGGGTGTCTATCCAGTGTTTCCAAATAGGGCAGTCGGGCCTATCAGCTAATACACTTATCATACGGTTGGGACTATCACGTACCCGCTGCATCAGGGAAGCAATTCTTTTTCGTAGTACGGCATGAAAACCGTCCGTCGAAGTCTCTGCAAACATACCTGATGCGCTACAGTGACGTGGCAGCCCCATCAGCACCCTAAATGCATTATTGTATTGCACCTTAATGACATCGAGAGAAGATTTTGTATATGAGACCCACAAGCTACTCGTGTAGAAAGATTGACAAAATGCTTTGAAGAGATTAATTTTAACTTGAGCGACACAACGTGCAAACTTGCTGACCAACATATTTGCCCTAACACATAAGGCTCTTCTCTCTCGCATAATAAGTGCGGCTTCACCTTTACAACCCCATAAATATTCAATACAAAACAAACAATATTTCCACGCTGCCTCTAGTTTCAGGCGTGAGGTATACGAATTGTCTCAGTAATCATTTCTTGTCAGGCTGTCCCGTCTTATTAACGACGACGCGGATAGCAGGTGGGCGATAAGTTTAGGGAATTACCAAATAGATGCTGTTGTCATTTACCCCTACATATTTTAGGTAAAAATAATATGAATCAGTGTATAAAATGTTTAATGATATTGGAACCCTGTTTGCTATGACAGCGTAGATCATATCTGCTACGATGGCGTAGCTGCTGTCTGCTACGACATACGCGTAGCTAATCTACTAAAATAACGAACGTAGCCGATTGTTTGCTACGACAGCGTAGCATAGACAAAAACAAAAGTATTCGTAGTCCCTAGTACTTTTTTAAAAACGTTGTCCCACACTTTCATCATCAGTATCTTATTTCTATTGTAATTAGCGAGTATTAACACATGTTGGTGTTCAATAGTATTAAACTGATTTTATTTGCTAATGTTTAGGTATTATAAAGAAATAACTACCAAAGGAAAATAAATAAAGACTCAGTGTATTTCATTGACTACAAGAAGAGCCACTTTATCTGTTGCAATATCGCGTCGAACGAGAAAAATGAATCCCCAAAGCGGTTTGTTACGTAAACCGTAGTTCATCGTTTATTTAGCGTTTCTTGTTCTTGCCAATAATTCCAACTCTTACGTTTAGGTAGTGAGCGAATAAGCCTCGTGTTTCAACAAAACCAAAACAGTAGCATTAAAGACTTATTTCATTTATATTATATATTAAAGGATAGTTATATTTTTATGTGGTTGATCGGTCTGTGTACTGCAAAGATAAAATATCTACTATTAAGCAGTAAAAATAATAACAAAAGGTCAACCCCAAAAATGCAATCTTTTCAACGTAAAACAATGACAAAAATCTCGCGGTAATGAAACGTCAGGAAAATTCATTAATCTCAAAAGGCAGAACACGAACAAACTGTTTGTAATCTGGTGTTCATAATTGTGGGCGACACGATTGCCGAAACTTTAATTATGTTTTTGTGGGGACACGCCAGGTGGGTCGCAACCGTGTTTACCTACTATAAACTTCAAGCGGGCTATTACAACGACGCCAGAACAGAATTGATAAACGTCGCGATGCCAAACATATAAAAAACTCAGGTCGCGACGTCCTAGCATAATAGACAAACGTCGCGATGCAGAATACACAGACGTCTCTAGCCCTACACAACTCGCGTCGCATTAATTTTATAAACACACATTGCGACTTTTAACATGATATAAATAGTCACCGCAATACCAATATTATGTCATCCAGCTGCCTGAACATTAGGCACGGCACTGGCCCCTACAATCTACGACTCTGTTGGTTTCAATCCAAAACACGAATAGAATGTTTCAAATAAATCAAAGCGTATTTTAAATGCTACAACATAAACCCGCTACATCTCTTAAATTGTACTGCTGCAAAATTTTGTTTATCAGTCTCGGGAAAAGGGTTTTACTTAAATTTCAATTTACACAGCGCCGGACGTCAAGTGGGCTGAATAGAGAAGTTTAGCTTTACAAGTTTAATTTTTGCTTTCTCAGCGCTTGTGCGAACAAGCAGAAATTACAATAGAATTAACATTTACTGGCTTACTTTGTGTTGGAAACTGTTGGCTTGGAAAAATATGCGCCAAGTATTAAAAGGTTTTATTAAGAACGTAAAGTTTTATCATAGCTTAAATTAAGGTGAGACAATGTTTATTCTTATATTTTGTGTTCAGGGTCGATATCTCTTCATTGTTTTAAGTATGAACCTATAGATATATAATATATGCCTACCCATCAGTCCTGTGTTGTTACTGGACATCGTACCGCATCGTACCGTGGTACAGAGAGTAGGTGCAAAGGTGAAAGACATAATTCGTTCCCTATCTCAACAAAGCCTTTAATCCCCAGAATGCGGTAAGCGACGTACGATAGGCGTAGCGACAAAGCGCATAGTGGGTGGCGTGGAGGCGTCTCCGGGCGACTGGCCCTTCCTGGCTGCTATCCTCGGCGGGCCTGAAGAGGTGTTCTACTGTGCGGGCGTGCTGATCGCTGACCAGTGGGTGCTAACAGCCGCACATTGCGTTGGGAAGTGAGTGATTTTTGAATGTTTTTGAAACCGAACGTAGAAAATTTTAGGGATGTTAGATAGGTTGGTACTCGTACTAATGTCACTTCTTTTTGACTTATATAAGTCCTTTACGGATGCGTTTAGGCAATGGTGGAGTATTGAATGAAACAGAACGCTAGTGGGATCGCAGTCTTAGTCTTCGAAGAATTTTCAAAGCTATAACCGAATAGAACGGTACAGTCCGAACTTAATAAATACATATTATAAAATAATTCATAAGTCACATCTTAACTGCCCGCACTGTTCCAGCCACACGGATGTTAACGGATGGACGATACAGCTGGGCATCACGCGGCGTCGCTCGCACGCGTACTACGGCCAGAAGGTGAAGGTCAAGCGTGTCTCCCCACACCCGCAGTACAATTCCGGCATCGCGCACGATAATGACATCGCTCTGTTTCAGGTTCGATATATGTATAATTGTAATATTTTTGATGCTAGGGTTAGATTTTTAACGGAGTTATTCTCTATGTGCATTAATTATTATATACTTACAATTAGTATAATTTTAGCTACATCACTATTAAAAAGGTAGCCATTTACCAAATTCAAGAATCAATGTAAAATTAAATATTTATATTTATATGGATTTCAGGCTGTTGTTCCAATTCAATTAAGAACCAGTAATAATTATGCTGTTTATATTTCTTCAACTTAAACAAAATAGTCCTGTAAGTAAACGTTGGTCCGTGCAGCTATCAGTGCGAGTGCGGTACCACGAGCAGGTGTCGCCGGTGTGCCTGCCGCCCGCCAGCCGCGTGCTGAAGCCGGGCACACTGTGCACGGTCATCGGATGGGGGAAACGGGATGATAAAGAGCGTAAGTCAATTTATTCGCTTCCGTGAACCGCTATTCAATTTCATTAACCTTGTTGTTGTCTCAGAGCCTATTTTCCTTGTGGCCACATTCAGTCGTTTGGAATATGAACGCACACAAATCCTTTCCAAAAAATTGCATTCATACATCTTTTTCCCGAGTCTGGGTGTTGGTTCATGTGAAATATTTTGTAGGGAAACAAAAAAAAAATTGTTTTACTTTACTAAACAATTTTTGTGACAGTGTCAGAATACGAGCCAGCAGTGAACGAAGTGGAAGTGCCGGTGTTGAACCGAGACCTGTGCAACCAGTGGCTGGAGCACCGCGACCTTAACGTGACGGAGGGCATGATCTGCGCCGGCTATCCTGAGGGCGGGAAGGATGCCTGCCAGGTATGTTACACTCACAAACACAAGTGCTACCTTTGGTTATTTAGAAGAGAGTAATATTATGGTAACCAAGTTACAGGTAGGTTCAAGGTCATCAAGATGTTCAGAAGAAATTCAGTTACTTACGTTCCTTTGATTTTAGGCAAATATTGAAAAAACATCTGGGCTCTATTATCACGTGTGATATTATAATTATTTTGTAAACGTATAAAAAACCTGGCGTATGGCGTAGGTATCTACGATCAGGGGCGTAGATTCTGAGAATTTCGCGCCAGCAAATGTTAGATTAAAATCAATACAATAAAATATATTTATTTGATTAAGCCCTATATAACACGATTATATTCCAAATCAAATACTATTTATCAACATGATACTAGAAATGGTTGAGCAATTCTTGAAATGGTACTTATCGCTCAAGATGTAGGATATTTTTGGATATTTTTGGATTTTACGACAAGGTAGATTATTGTAAATAGGTAACTCTGATTATATGTAATACATAGGTTAGGAATATTGAGTGCGCAAATGTCAGTCAATACGAAGAAGACTCTTCTGTTTAGGTATCGCACAATCTTAATAAAATATATAAATAATTATTGTAATAAAACTTTTATTAATTCAAGGACAGTTTTCAAACCTTGGCATGATACAACAGTTTTTAAACCTTAAATAAATGTATATAAACCGACTTCGAAAACGCATTGAATAGTTTAAAATGTTGAAGTCGGTTAAAAGAACAATATTTGCGATATTTAATAAAGTATTTATATTAATTTAAAAAAGTATAACAGTCGTGTCAAAATAACAAGTCTGTGAAGTAAACAGTAAACAATTCGTTTAGCGCAACGTTCTGGAACAGGATGCAATAAAGTTGGCTCCTCAAACTGAATTGCTTTATATTTGTGTTCATTTTCTTATACGTGATGAATGCGGTACATAAATGCTACGTTTAAGCGTATACGTTTGTTATTAATAAATACTTATAATGGGGCTTATTAGGTGTAGGTAAGGTTGATACAGCAATAGTTAACTAATTGGCATTTGCTAATAGAATCTGAAAACTCTTTTCTATCAACTACTTAGCTCCTACATACACGTAGTAAATTTTTCCTAATCCTTATTTAATACCATTTCCTTGAAAGTAAAAGAAAACCGCTTGACGTACTAATAAAGTCCTTAACAAAACATGGTAGCGGAGCAATAAAAACTAAAAAAATGTTCTAATACGACTCCCAAGAAAATATTTGTTCAGCCAATAGGTAAATCCAATAAGTGAGTACGTTGGCAGCCGACGACAATAAACATCTCTTAGCTACCAACCATCCAATAAGGAGCTTCGTATTTACTCCACTCGTTCGCCTGAATTCATTGGAGTTTCTTTATGAGCGCTACACTTTAATGGTTCAGTGAAGCGGCCCATCTTTGCGGAGATTTCATATAGTTCTTTAACGATGTTTTATTACGGATGAAGATTTGAATTAATTCAAAAAGGCATAGGTTCGACAGACTTATGTCTATGGATTGTCGTTAGATTAGGTATTTTTTTTCAAGTTGTGCTACAACAAGCTACTCTCGGCGTGATGCATATCTACAGATCTCGCTATTCACCTGATAGGTCCACTTATGGAGGTTATTAAACACTACACGATAAATATTTTTTAAGCACTAGCCCTTGCAACTATTACTGGTAAAAGAAGTGTTGCCATATAATTTAGACAAAATTATTTTTCGTTTGTAATTTTTTCTTCGTTGTAGAAAGCAAACCACCATTAAGAATTAAGTTTAATAACAGAGTAGATACTTATATAAACATTAATTATATTCTACCCACTAAACTTGCCACTTCAACCACCCACCACGGAACTTTCGGTGAGATGATTCTCCGGCAGCCTTAATTAATTAACCTTTACTCATCAAACCCTACGGAATCAATAGTATAAAGTTCTTTAAAAAAATAAGGAGACCAGGAGATCTACTTTATGTTATTATAAATACATATTAAAAATATGTGCTGTGACCTTTTTACCACAACAAGTTATGCGGAAAATTAATCAAATTAATTTTCCGCATAACTTGGTGCTTAAGCCGATCCATATTACAACCAAGTGACTGCTTCATAGATTTTATGCGTAGAATATTTAATTTTGTCTGTCTATGACTCAATCATAATATCTCGCAAAACTTGTTTGATACACTTACGCTCCAACATGAATATGGAAAACGGCAAACAAGAACAAAAATTCGGCCATAAAAACAATTACAAAGGTTAGAGAAGATAACACAAACAATATATTACATCCGAGGCGAATGTTTTAGGTATAACCTACATCATTGTCATTAAATATCTCCCAGGATATTGATAAGCACACAGGTACAGCAGAATAGTATTAAATTAAAATAGGTCAGCTCGTCGAGTGGTATGGCAATGAACAAGATTAGGATTTTGTCGTGTGGACAAAGCCTACGTACGTAATGCTGACGTAGCGTAGGGTTTGCCCACAGTGCCTGTTATACCACCGGGATTATTTCGTAACTAGAATAGGACGAAAGGTTGTTCATTCAGCGGAAAATTTATGTTTTTCAACGTTTGTTGAATGTTTACCGAATTTTAATTTAGGTAAAGTACTTTTAGGTGGGTTAGCGCTATTTTCAACCGACTTCAAAAAAAGGAGGAGGTTCTCAATTCGGCTGTATTTTTTTTTTTTTTTTTTTTTATGTTTGTTACTTGATTTCTCGAAGACGCCTGGACCGATTTCAAAAATTCTTTTTTCATTTGAAAGGGTATGCTTGTCATTTGGTCCCATTGTCATCAGGTCAGGACCTGATGGTGGAAACCCTGAGAAATCGAGGGCATCTCTTGAAAATTGTAGGCGAGCATGGGGTAAAAACTTGATATTTATGTGTATATCTGATGAGACTACAATATTATGGAGGTTTAGGGCAGATCTGATGATGGAGACGACAGAGGATCGAGGGAACTCCTCAACGGTATATCTTAACTACCTCGTGTTCGGGCTTATTTTATTCGTGTTGACAAGATGTTTACACCGAGATGGGTAATGACTGCCACTGCAAGGTCCGTGATGCAGGTGCAGTACAGTTTAGGGAAGTCCTTAATGGTTGATAGCAGCTACATAGTGTTTGGGCTTATTTTATTCGTATTGATGCGCACTTTAAACCGAGATGGGTAATATTGCAGATTCGATGGTCGGCTAAGTAATTTATTTGATTTTAAACTTACTTGGCACCGATTTCAATATTCTTCAACTACTATATTGTATAATAAAAGATTTATTTTTTGCTTTTTAGTTATTAGTTTTGTTTTTGAGTTTTTTTTTTTTAATATAAATATTACTCGACTCTAGCCGTTTAGTTATTTCCAATCAACTATTTTAAAAAAAAACACTTATTTCGCCAGCGTTAGGACAGTTTCCTTTGTTTGTAAAACTAAAAGAATATCTAATCACCTTTATAATATGCTTACGTGATAAGAATGACTCATGCCAAATTACATTACTTAATCAATGGATGGGACACAGTTGAGTCAAGAATCAATGTCTGGATATGATCGACTGCACCATCATTCATTCGATACTTGGATCAGTTTTATAATATTTAAAATTTCTTTTTATTTTCATGTAAGATATTAGAGATATTATTAGTTATTGTGTAAATAAAAATGTACTTAATTTAGTATCATTTCAGTATACTTAATTATATTTCTAAACTTTCATACATATCGAAAACCATACTGACTGAGTTTTTACAGTACTACTATTATTATATCTACTATATTGTTCGTTTTTTAAGTCCAGATTAGACAATTCATTCCAAATAAAATATTAGAATGAATAATTATCAATTTAAATGTATTATATTGAAGTGGGAACGTGAAGATGTTGTATATTATTATTTTCGTGTTTTATAAAAAGTATAATTTTTCAGATCTGTCATATTAATCAAGTTTGATTTATATGGTATCTTTATGAGTATTTGTGTCAATCCTTGTGACGCTCCAAGGAAAATAAGTCAATATCTCTAACTTAATCTGTTGACTTCTTTTGATAACAAAAGCTACTTTTTCCTTATTACATTTCCTGGAATCTGTTCCATTTAATATTTATTTTATTTATTTATTTATTTATCCATTTATTTCAGGCATCAAGGCCCATATAAACATATACAATAACATATAAAATATAAAACTTAAAAATACTATAAATATATATTACATAATAACTAAAACTAGTGCACACGAAGTGTCGGCGTCGTGTTTCGCTGACTGGTGTCATGTAGGCGGCCACGAAACCGACGATACACAACACCTTTCGGCCAGAACTCTTCCTTGAGGAACTTCTCGAGATGGTGTGTCGGAACTCGCACCACGAACGAGTTGAAGTTCGTGTTGTGACGCGGCTCCAACCTCTCAACCCTCAAGGTCCAGTTGGTCTTGACGCGCACGTACTCCACGATCTCCTCAACCTTCGTAGAGTGGTGCAATCTGGACACGTAGAGCAGCGTTGTCGGTACTGCTGGTCGTAGCAGCATGTTGGGTCCTGCCAGTGCAGTACCGCACTGGTTCCGACAAGGAGGCTTCTTCTTCTTCCTCTAATAGGAACATGATATCTGAAATTCTGTTTTCCGTAAACTACCAATATTCACCACCTTCCATACAAATGGAGTGTACCCACCAAGCGCGAAGGGATAAATTAAGTACAAATTGTATCATTTATTTCAAAAGCTTAAAGATTTATTTTATTTAGACAACCTTAAATGTATCTTAGATAAAACGATTAATTTAGATTAAAAAGTTTTTGACGAATTAAACAACATAGATAAAGTATGTGGAACTTAGTAGCTACATAGCCACCTAAGCCAACCCGCAGATGAGTTGATCTTTCGAAGTTTTCAGCGCTCGTTACGATCAAAATATGTATTTCGATATTATTAAACTCAATATCACTAACCTCGGTTTTCAGGGAGATTCCGGTGGCCCACTCCTGTGTAAAGATCCCAATGACCCGATGCGCTGGTACGTCGGCGGCATCGTCTCGTGGGGCATCAAGTGCGCACATCCTCGCCTACCCGGGGTCTACGCGTACGTGCCCAAGTTTATACCTTGGATACATCAGCAGATCACGCAGTATAACGACGATGATGCCAAGTCCGAAGACATATAAGAAGATTTATTTATTGATACGTCATCACTTTGGAATAGATACATTCCAAACAATCGCACTATTCTGACAAATTCATAGATATTTCGTGTTAATCGCATTAATATTTTCATATGCGTAAATAGCGTTTTTAAATAATACAAAATTAAAAGTCAGAGACACAACAAAAAACTATGTGACATAGTCATTCTTTAAAGTATTTGGTCTAGAAGACAAGATGTTGATAATATTATAATTCCAAAGTGGTGACAAAATGAACTTGATATTAAATGACGACATTGCATATTTTGCAGAAAACTAAGATTATGAGAAAATATGACAATAAATATTAAATGTGACAATAATAAAACAATTATATACAATCGTAAAATATAGTAGGTAAGTCAATTTTTCAAGGAAAACGATATATTATACAATAAAAATATATACATGAAAGTCTTGACGCATACATATGTGTTGGGCAGTTGACTTA
This sequence comes from Shargacucullia verbasci, assembly GCA_947562105.1. Lineage (NCBI taxonomy): Eukaryota > Metazoa > Arthropoda > Insecta > Lepidoptera > Noctuidae > Shargacucullia > Shargacucullia verbasci. The sequence continues at coordinate 16,463,534 of OX387280.1, forward strand.
AATATTGCTTTCGACTACGACATTGGCTAAATATTTTCACATATCACCCGTATATCGTGTGATGTAAATTATTTAAAGCTGTGATAATAAATCATTTATTATGAAGCGTTGAAGTCGATATTGTATTAAAGTTTACCCATGACTTGAAAGTTGACTTTACAATGTGACTGGACGTAACTTGCGTCCCTCGATACTTTTTCTCGGGGTACTCAGGCATATATCAGTGGCATAGTTATAATTATATATTAAAACTGTTTTAAATAATGAGAATTTTATATGTAAGCCGCTTTTATAAGTAATGTAGTGTTCTCAAAGCTTTAGCGGACTTTTAGGAAGATTTTTTATATATATGTAGGTACTATGATTTATATATTTCTATTCTGTGTTAGACACTAGTGTGGAAGGAAACCCGTATTTGTCATAAGTGATCTTGCGTTCGTAACATCCAGTAGTCAGCCTAATAATTTTCGCAAAATAAAGGCCACGTGCGACAAATCTGGGCATCCTTAGTATTTAAGTGTATGTTTGTTTGATGTTAGATGTTAGTAGTTTTAGGGGAAAGTGCTTTTATAGAATAAAAATAAATCTCATTCACATGGATGCAGATTAAAAAAATATAGACAATCACTGTTTAATAAAAAAATAGATGTTAATCTATGCTGTTCTAAAGTTCTTCCTAAATGACAATAGAACTTAAATGTCGGGTTTATACGATAAAATCGTGACAAATAAAAATATTTATAATAATGAAATTCAATAATAATATACAATGTAATTGAAATGTGAAATGACTATAATGAAATACGTCTGTTTTATGTGACATTATGTCACGAGCGGAAAATGATGACTTTTGCCGATTGAACATCAAAAATGCTGTTTGGCACAACTAGGTAAAATGACAATAATAATTTTTGACAATATATTTACTTACAGACGTAGTTATAAGCTTTGTTATTATACACAATTAGATACTTCTGTGTCAGTATTATTTATAATAAAATAGTGTCACTTTAAAAATATCTTTGAAATTAACGGAACTTATAAATAAATTAGCGGAATAGCTTTAATAGATTTTAAGACGATAATATTATTTACTTATTAGATATATAGCAAATGTAGGTGTGGTAAATATTTTTAAAATTTAGGATTTAAATATACTTATGTAGTTCCTTTTATATGGGTAAAGTTTTGTTTATTGAATTATTATCTCTAGATGTTCTGCGATCAATTTGGGGTATTTAAGAGGATATGGTTATAGCACAAGCTATGCTCAAAGTAACATAGATATATTTATACATAAGTATAGAATGAAGTAAAAAATATAGCGATGTGAACATGAACCATTTCAAATTATTGTATTTACCACAATTATGTAGCGTTTGTTTGCATTTAAATACTCAATTTAGCATGATAATATAGCAGTTGAAGGCCCTCTCAAGGCGCAACATTTTGGTTCTAATGCAACAAGTGCTGGTTAAATTGTGTAACAGAGTTCATGTCCACATCGCACTAATTCTACATTTACGTGGAAGTATGGTTGTTGACTTCTTATGAGTCTTCTTCTCAACTCGAGCTTTCTACTAGTGTTACGAGAGTTAAAAGTTTTATATGAATACATAAATGATTATATAATATCAGATATATTATCATCATAATAAAATATGTTTTGTGCTGACAGATTATTTAATAGTACATAGTCTTTAACAATTAATTTTTATATCTCTATGTAGTGACTGAATTCATGTAATTTGGAAATTAGTACAGAATGAAAAGTAAACCAAAATTAAACTGTAGGACTAAATAATTTGAAGTAAATAGTGTCAGAAAATAATTTTTACTTGAATGCTATCTGTTCTTGTTTTGATAAAAGTATAAAAAACTAGATGTTATATTAGATAGTAAGTTAGGATAGGTATAATACAATAAACTAGTATATATTAGGGCCATGCTTTAGTGTTCTGTCACATCTTATGATACTTGTGATCTCTGCATTATGAACTCTGCATTATATTTGTCGGTAGGTACATTTGCTAACTTTGTTTTCTACTCGCCTTTATAATTGCGATTTTTATAAGTATAATTTAATTAATTCGCACAATTATTCTGTCTTCTATTTAAATAGATACGAGTGATCTGGGGTGGTTTAGAATAGATTTATAAAGGCTGATAAAGGAACAAAGTAAAATGATTCAAAGGACGATGATCATTTTAATCAACAACTTAGTAGGTACTTTACAATTACAGAAAAAATATCAGTGTATTGAGATATACTTATATTTCATTGTTAAGAAGAAAAAATACGACGGCACATACAGTTTTCAGCATTAGGAACATCTTATCTACAACCAGAAAACAAATATAGGTGGAATGTAAGGAATGTAACTTCAACATTAATTTGTAAAGGGCGAGCACTTTTGATTTCCGTTAGTCTGTCCGAGTTCCTTCTGTAGTAGCGACGCTTCATTTATAGGGTGTCTCAAACGAAACTAAGTTCGTTAATGAATTATAAATAAACATAAAAATGCATTGGTATTTGGCTTTATATAGAACATGTGTGGAATATGCATGTTCAGCTCTTAATGTTATATGAACGTAGTTTTACATGTTTAAATGTACATGTATCGCGTATATTGTATACTGTTGTAGATTATAATTGCTGTTGGAGAATAAAATCTATGGTAGACTTAATTGTGTCGTGTTCAAAGCATATCTTCTCTGAGTCAGCAGGTTTGACTCCAAACCATAGTGATAGGAAATAAAATTGTTAGATACATACGTATTTGTAAAGAAATAGTGACTATCGTAATTAGTGACAATAAATATTTTGATAATGAACAAAAAATATATAATTCTAAATTTCTATTTGTGGACACGTAGTGGTTAAGTTTTCATAGAAATAAATGCCTTGCGGGCATTATATATAAGACATGGGTCAAGAAACTGTAGGTAAAAATAAAGTTGATAATAAAAAGAGGATTAACACGAATGAAGACGTAACCACTAAATATCCCTTTACAACTTTATATCAAGCTTGGAACTTGAATTACATTGCTTTAGTCTATCAATTATTACATTTAATTATTTTGTCAGCGGTTTCTTTGTCCTAATTAATTATATATATATAATTTGATCGAAGCCACGCTTTACAGGCTTAATGACGGTTGTGTATTAAATGTTTAGTGGTGTATACGTCACTAGTATGACGTCACTGTTTAGTGCTCGCATTGGTGTACATTGGCCCCTATTAAATGTTGATTGTTGTAGAAAAATATTTATTAGATAATAATGAGTGTTTCTTTTCTACGTGAAATTACCTACTCACTGGATATGAAAACTATGTCTATTTACTTTGATATAATGACAAAAGATACACTGACAAAGAAGGCAGACAGCATGCGTATGACTGTGCTCTTCATACTTAGAAACATCTATCGGGTATTAGTTTTTTTTTTTCAGAATCTATCTGTGCTGGTCCACAGTTATAATAATGTCAAGATATAAGTATGAACTCTAAGTTCCTTGACAGTGTATCTACACAATTTTATTTTAAGACTCATTTCGAATCTGTTAAATCTTAAGATATTTTTATACCTATATAAGTATAACGAAAAATTTAGATACTGTCAATTTCTCACCAACGAGTATTGTACGCGCTAAAATATCAATTAATCTCAATTACATAGAGATACATAAATATAATACGTAAATTATTTGTTCATTTTTAAAGTGTCTCTTGCCAGTAATATAAAATTTAATCACTTGTCTCAATAGTAGTAGTACAAAAAATAATTTAAAATTCACAAAAAAAAAAAAAACTCAACAACTTGAATAAATAAATAAAAAAAGAATCAACAGAAATATCAACACCGTTGAGTTCTCATAACTAAGTAAAAGTTCAAAACTTTTTATTATCGGTGAGAGATACTGACAATAAGTGATCAGACAATATATTTTCGGACATTAAAAAGTCTGTGGCCTATAAAATACCTACCTAGCACGTTGATTTATTAGACTTTTGTATTTTTCCAACATCTAGACTTATGAATGAACCTTCGTAGTTTAGATATTTGTCATTAAGAAATTAGGTTACAGTAATAATTGGGACTGTATAGCATAGCGTATTAGACCAATTGTATTTTGAGTAAAAAAAAAGAGAATCACCTTTATATATATAAGAAAATAATGTTCACAACCACTTGTTAAAATGGACACAGCTTTTTATTTATTGTATATTTAAGGTGTTATTAACATATGTATTTATTTACCTACCATATTAATTGTCCCTTTATTACTATAATCTAACCTTTATATATAAATATGTAGAAACGTAATAGATACGCACAAATTACTCTGTACTATAAAGCCACTATTTTAGATGATTTCAGTTTATATACAGCTCATAACGGTAGATTCTACATACATGTTTATTATATCGATGTTATGTGTACTAGAAACATGTTGCTTTCTAAGATGTTTGTGATTCCTGTTTTTATACGATGCAACCTTTAACGTGCTTGGCATAATTAGCGCGATATGGTTTTGCAGTTTTTAAATGGCATATTGTTTTGCAAACGATATCGCCGACATTGTGACTAGATTGTGTTTGTTTAATTTTTTTTTTTTTTTTTTTTTTTTTTTTTTTTTTTTTTTTTTTTTTTTTTTTTTTTTTTATAAAAATTGCCCCACACTAGGATTTCTCCTGTATCGTGGGTACAGTTTACAAACATACATGTCACATGCACAAACAACCAGACCCGAAACAACTATCTGTAGATCATACAAATATTTGTTCCGTGCGGGGATCGAACCCGCGACACGTAGCGCAGAAAGCTAATCGCTTAGCCACTGCGCCAACCGTGTCGTCAAACAATATATAATAATAATAAATAATAATATATAAACGTCGTTTAATTGAAAAACAATTGCACATACATAAATATTCTACAATATTTTCTTTAAACTTTATTTCTTGTTTCTTTAAACTTTTTAAATATGTTTAGTTATAAATACTAAATACATTTATGACAAGTGTCGTCAACAGTACAAATTATCTTTGAAATATAAAATTGAATTCTCACGTAATCGTTACAAAATAATTGTAGCTACTCAAATCATAATAATTGTTATTACCAACATGTAATTATGTTTATTTCGTACAGAAATTGTTATATTATGTCGCGTCGTTAGTTTGTCATTGTGGCGAGCCGGAAGCTTGTGGCGCTGTAACCCCCTTGTGTAGCTTTACTTTGTTCCTCAAGCTTGGATTAAATATTATAATAAAGAGCCTGTTTTATTTTAACACCTTTAAAAGTTGAATAGACCACTTTTATATGACACGGTCCTCACCAAAAAATAACAAATTAAATGATCTGCATATAAAACTGTCGGCACTGTCCGTATATTAATTAGGTATATCCCGAGCTGCAGTATGGTAAGTCGGGACAATTGTTCGGTGGAAAGGTTGGACAAAGATAGAATGTGGACACAGGTTTGTCTCTTATTTCCAGATTAGTAAGAAAAAAATACCAAATAATAAAGGATTTCTAACTACTTCAAGCTAGAAAAAAATAAACTACAGTAATAATTGAATTAATATTTTACTAATGGATACAATATAGTTACATTAATCAACAATAGGTATAAATAACTAGACGTCAACCACTACTACTTAGACGTAGTACATTTCATTTAAATACTCGACCGGTTTAGGAGTTAGATTACACATGTAGATGGCGCTATCATCGATTGTACCTCTTCATTATTTTCAATTAAAGCTACATATTTATACTAATCCACTGTTTTTAATATAATACTTTGCATACTGTCTTGTGATGAACAAATGGAAATCACAAGTCTCAACTTACAAGATTGCAATTCAAAGGTCGATGACTATGAAGATGGCGTCCATGCGTTATCTAGCTCGTAAAACAGGTGACAGCTAGTGTTGGGACACATTATTTTTAAGTTATTGTAAAGTATTCAAGAAAATGTAGAACTTGTGTTTCCCGACACCAGTGTCACGTCATAGTGGCCTCTGTATTAGTAAACTCGTGGTTTTACATAATATACCAAGTTTTTCAACATCTACGCCGAGATGACTTGTCAGCTGAGGTTTATTGACGCAATGGAAATAGAAAATATACTCAGGGTACGAAATTCTATGAATTTATTACGAAAAAAATATTTTTTTAATAATATACATATGTAACATATGAACGAAAACACATATCAGAGATTTTCTGAAGAAGTATCTATAATATTGCGTCAAATAAACATCAACTTTGTTTTCGTCACTTGATTTAATTTATTCAAACTAATTAAACGTACCGTAACTTTTTAAATATTGCTAAAATTGTTAATTCGTAGCTAAACCGAATAATTATGATTTCGAGGACCGTTTTGAAGGAGTACCGATGAAGATTTAATTCTGGACTTATTTTGACCAACTAATTAATGAAGATTGAATTTAATTTTGTGTTAAATTAAACCATTCGTAGCATAGTAAAGGCCATAATGTAGCAACAGAGGACATGCAAGGATCGACTGAGATTTTATTGATGAAAAACAAACAATATAACACAATTTACATTAGTTATATAATTAACACTTTTGGGACATTCTAATTCTGAAGTTCCTTCAATTGAACTAAACTGAATTATAGTTTGAACTGTTAGGCTAAGTAGAATGGCGTGGCAATTGCGCGAGCGGTTCCCGTACGAAGGTACAGGTTGGAACAGCTAGAAGGAGTACCGTGTTAAAACCTTGTCCTTCTGAGATGATATTATGTGGATTTCGGCAGGTTAAAAGATGCCTACATAAGAATACTGTTTCATTGTTTGGTTTAAAGGACATAAGGGACAACGTTGCCTTATAAACAGCCCTCGAATCAAGCATGAGTTAAAATCAAAGTGTTCGCGCACAACATCCAAGTTCAGTCTTGAGTATTTTCTCTAAATTGACTAATCAATTGATTTGTTACAGAAATGACAAATAAATACCAATTTATAAAGAAAAATATAAGGATGCAATAAAAATATACACGCTCATGCTTTAAAAAGGTATAAAGTTAATATTACTCGTAAAGGTACTTTAACTTCAAATACTGTGATGGTTAAAGCATAATTTGGAATTACATGTCTATGTATGAATGCAATACTGTTCATTTTATTTTGAACGGTATTATTTCTATAAATAAATGCTACTCATATAGGTTGCCTTAATAAAAATAAAAAATTGAATGTAACTTATAGAGAAAACTAAGCTAAAATTAAAGTTAACAAAGCCTCTGATTACGGCAAAATAAAGTTTACTTACAGTCTCAATAGAGGAGTATTATGACAAATCACGTAAAGTATAATATATTATACACAATATATGTATATATCCGCATACATGCACGTTCACGCACAGACACGCACGATGACGTAAGCATAATCGCATTAAAAATATTCGATTACCGAATTATTCAACTACTTCGCATAATGTCCGACATTAATTGTATTTATTCACAAAACTAATACGTGAATAATGTTCTAATTATATTATAATATAGAAATAAAATCTAAAATAATATGAATATTAGTCTGTGTTTTATATTTTATTATGTAATACTGTGTTTTAGATACATGCAATAGGGTCATATCTGGCCCAAAATTTGATAACTTTTGTAAAAAGAAAAAGAAAATGGCTATAACAAATCTACTTGTTTAATCTAAATTTTGTTTTGTAAATCAGCCCAATTTTTGGTTTAAATACTGGTGTGGTGGCAAATAGGAACAAAATTATGAGACAGACATGACCCTTATTCAACACCCCAAACCTACCATAATTATATTACAATCGACATTACAAATTGACCGTACACAATAAGGCATATACAATTAACTGAACTGTATATAAATAAAACTTACTTATATTGTTTAACTAAACTAAACTAAGTTCATCAACAATCACTTCGTATGTACGTACATATATATTTAAATAAATGTATTGAACCACTTTAGTCCTTTTAATAACAAATGGTTTGGGAGTATAAATGGACACCTATATTCTACACGATATTCAATCACGGTTACTCACTAGCAAATTGTTACGATATTAGTCGACTTATAAAGAATCGACTATTAACTTATTGATACAATTTACATTTATGTGTAGAGTCGATCAGATACTAGTCGATATTTAACGCTTCATACTATCAGTCTAGTCAGTACGTGTTATTCTTATCGACTTCGACTTAAGATTAGTCGATTCAATTTAGTCACTTTCAAGTGCTTTTCTATGTCCATACACCTTGAGCTCTGACGTGAGCGTTATTGCACCATTGTGAAAGAGAAACTACATAAGGGCGTAGCGTTTGGATCTTGCACACAAAATATGTATGATAACTTTTAGTTAGTTGTAACTTTTGGGAGGTTCGTGAAAGTTCTATAAAGAAAAAATGAGACTATGATCCAGACAACTTCTTACACAAATTAGTATAATAATAATATATAACGTACATTGACATAATTATAATTATTTATAATACAATCAAATCATATAATCAGTTAAAATATAGATCTACGTTAACACTTTCTATGTTATATAGAGCCTCAAGGCAGATAGCTTTACAGATAAAATATAAAATTTTATATCAACAAATTATATAGGGTCGCGATGAGTCAGTGGCCGTTTAAGTCACATTTTGTCTAACAATACATTTTTGCTGATCATGATAGCAAATAAATAATTCATTGAATTTGCAATAACAAGTTATAACTACAAGGAAGTTTTACTTCAGCGATCAGTTATGTAAAAGCCAAACTTCATAATTTTATTATAGTTCACATATATTTTAGTGAACTATAATCCAAGCACATAAGTATACAATAAAACACATAACCAGCCACTGAACAAAGACCCTGTATAGGAAAATCTATGATTTCAATAACATATCAGTGGTGACGATATAATTCATTTACTTAAATTTAATGATATGAAGCAAGCGCAAAAGTTTACCGATTCAAACAATTTTAAATATTGTATATTTTTATATATATAATTCTAATAACTCTACTCGTTTAGCAATAGAGTCCATATTAACGTTGATAGGTGAGTTGACCGCGAGAGACCTATTTCGTCAATGTGGTAAACAAGTGTGCATCTAATAAATATAACGGTCTAAAATGTGGTTGAAATAAATTACAATTGAATTCTGATTGGCCATTGAGTAATGCACACACGCACACAACTACCAGTTTAATATAAATTCTATGCTAAAAACCTTCAATACACTTCAGTCGTTAAAGCCTCTTTCGAGATAATAAATATCACGCACACATTTTCTACTGCTAACAATATTCATGAAATAATCAAATGTTAAAAATCTTTGGTGTTGAGTACTATAACTTACTAAAACGAGATTTATTCGATTCTTTCGCGTTATATCCGGATCTACATTGGCGTTAATTTTGTATAATTAATTAAATATTAAATGGTCTGAATGTTCCAACATGTTTGTTCCAACATGTCAATATGAGCGAAATCGTGGTTAATGTTATATAAGCTAATTCATAGTTACTAACAATACTTTTGTACAAAATGATGAGTATGTTACTTATCCCTTAGGGGCCGAGCAGATCTTCTGGGAGTACTCACAACCGCTCAAAATTACAAGTAGAAAGTTTTTGGATTAAAAATAACGATGGGCGAACGTCAAGTTTTTTAATGTCATCGACCAATCTTGGCACTGGCCGATAGCTAAATAACATAAGTACTTTTGAAGGGACGCTGACTAGGTTAAATACAAGCTTTTTACTTAACTGCAAATGTACCGCACTTTATGAGTGTCCAACGATGGTATAACGAAAATGAAAAATAATATTCGATATAATCTTATAAATGGAACAATCGAATAATTGTATTACTTTCACTAGTAACCGCCCATCGCTATGTATTTAACGATTTTGTCTAGCAAAGTGTAACTAGTACTTCATGCAGTTTTCATTATCTATATGAAGTATTTACACCATAAGATCGGTATCCTAGGCTATCGCTTAGAGACATTTTTAAGATATAAATAGCATAACTATACGTAGTTATTTGTCGATCGTCATTGAGAAGAAAAAGGTGATACTAGATAATTCAGTATTTTAAGATATTTTGGATCGGAATGATTAGTGCGTAGCTTTAAATTAGCGAAATCATTTTTACACACGGAAATTGGAAAGGTTAATAAGAGGAGTATGCAGAAATTTGGAATATTTTATCTATATAAAAACTTGTATAATCTTACAAGGCTTCCTCTATTAACGATGGAAGTACAATAACCAGAAACTATAGATAATCTTCGATACAAAGAGAACACCAAATCTTTTATTATTATTCACTTCCTGTTATTAAATTTGTTACAAGAATACTAGCACACGAAGAATTCGATCGCTCAAAATGCGTATTAAGAATTTTAAATGAATTAAATCGTTCTCCTGAAACAGTGTTGTTGGAAAACTTCAAGCAATATTTAGATGATTCTAGAAGGTATGTACAGGGAAGACGGGGTTGCGATATTTGTTAAACTGTAACAAGTTATGCAAATTCGACCCTTATAACGACTGAGATAAGATTAAAAAATAGATTTGTAAGAGACAACAGTGCTATGTTAAGTTTAGTCTTTCAACATTCGCTGTTCGGGTTAGAAGTCTTTATAGGCCTTTAACTAAAATATAATTGTACTATTTTATTTATCCAAATCATGGGTTAACATTATTTTTATTGATCGCGGCAACTAAATACTCTTATTAATTCGAATAGCGTATTCAATATTATTGTGATGTCATTTTTCATCAATCCTATAGGCTGGAGTCTCTGCTACAAATATTCTACAACTGCCATTTGCCAGCAACCTTTATAAAACTGTTCAGTTGCGCTCACGCAGCGCTTTAACATTTCATTGAAACTTACTTCTTTTTAAATTAGATTATATATGAAACACAAGGCATGGTTATAAAACCTCTTTACATACAAAACATTAATACGTATCTACTTACTTCCAAACTTAAACCAGGTGTTAATAATCCCTACGGAAGTGCAACAGACGGATGTATGACAAAACCTGCTATCATTGAACGCATTGCATACGGCAGGGCTATTAATACGTAGTGAAAATGGATGATTTATGGTACTCATGTGGATAGGCTATAACTGTGACCATATTCTGAGCGGCCTGCCCAACAGATATAACCTGCAGACACACATACACAAATCTTATCAGACTTCCGTACGGCACTCGCTACAATACCGAGTACTAATGGATTATTATAATGGTAAAAGATATATATTTATTCCACTCATACATAAAAAATGTATTTGATTGTGATAGCACCCAAACAAAAACAAGATCAATATATCTTCTATATCGTCTACATCTTCCATATCAACAATCCATCAGGTCTCCACCGCCACCAACAACCCTCTTCAAATAAATACCAGTGAAACAATAATAGGCCTTATAGTTACCGCCGTAAGGATCTAATTGGACTGCTGGATGGAGGCCAGGAAGGCGGGGTCTACCGACGCCACCTTGGCTGTTAGGAAGGCGTGCATGCAGAACAGGAGGCTCTGCAGGATCTGGCACTCTAGCTCCTGAAAAACAACGGTGCGTTTGATATAAACAATTGATGATGAGCATAGACTTCTATTAACCTCGTAAGTCCTGGGTTTTTAAACAGGTGCAATTCTAACAACCTAATGTACTACAAAAAGTACATACTAAGAATAGTGCGAAGAACGAGGAAGATTCCCGTTGCTGCGATTTTAGAGGTGATACCTGGTTGTTCATATATTTTTTAGTATGTTTGATGTATTTTAACACTATAATAAGAAGAAAATACTAGTATTAATAAAAACACAAGTTTCACGTACATTAGGCAGTTAGACTTACTATAACATTCCAATGTCAGGTCTGAACTGCTACTATGTATTAATTTGTACTTTATAAAGTACGTTAGGACTTACGAGGTTAAGTGCTGTGAATGTAATAAGGTGTTATTAAAGTATCAATGGAAAGGACACTGGAAAATAATGTATGGGACCTGCCTGGGGCCACGCTAAAGTCACAGTTCATATAAATATTCAATTTAGTAGTGTGTACATTACTTCTACTGAGAGGTAGGCCCAGAATTTTCCAGTGACTTTTGGTTAGAGAAGTGAACTCTATGATAGGAGAGTTCTAATAATTGTGGCAATAAACTTTACCTACCTTTGTCTCAATAACTTTAGTCTCTGAATCTTGGAAGTGGAGCTTTAATTTCGACTTTCCATCGTCGCTCGATCCTCGAAGCTGTGAAAATCTATAAGAATACAAAAAAAAAAATACAGTTAAAAAAGCTGATTACTATAAAACTAGTAAGAAAGTAAAATAAGTCCACAAACCACAAATTATCACTGTAAATAAGGAACGCCTGGTTACCTGTAGGCCCACACGGGCTGCGCGCCCGGCGTGCCCTCGCTGAGCGAGAACCCAGCCGACCAGTCTAACGTGAGCCCCGCCGCGCGACCCATGTGCACCACCGTGAAGGTCTTCTTCTGTAACATCAACACACCACACACTCAGTATCATGTGTAACAATACTTTACATCTTACAAATAAGCAACATTTACGTGCAAAGAAAAAAGTAAAGTGCGATTCGTTAACATTACACCCGATTTGTCAAAGGCTGATAATGATGATTGTTGCACCACCATTTGCGAGTAAAACCTATTCTTCTATTTAAACTTCTTTGACATCTTATGTTTGACATCATCTATCAAAGTAACAAACTGTCGATGAATTTCGCAATATATTACAATAGTAATATGTCACAGCTATGTACGGAGAAGGCAAACACGTATGTACAATATGGAAAGAGCCCAAATGCACCGACGTGGCACCAACTGCTAATTTATTTCAAAAGCAGGTTAGATGATCTCATCATGCAATATAAACGACATCATATCAATCAATGGACAAAGTAACCAATAGAGTATTAGTACTACGAGTAGATTATCACGCCGTTCTCTTGTTGTCAACCTCATCATTCAACAGCAACATTAGTCTGTATGGCCTCGAAGTTGGACAACCCCCTCTTCGTCCTTGTTGCATACCAAAAAGAATATTTAGATAACGTCAAGTGTAGTGCACAAAACTTGACATAATTATGTTTACTACCAGGTATGCATGCTTCGCAAGCTGATGCTCCCGTGCAAGTGGCACCACGGCACGACGCTGTTCATCCGCAGCCTCAAGCGCCTGCGCGACGAGCGCGACCGACATACGTACTGCTTCGTGTGGCACCCCTACAGCCCCATCAAGTACTACTGGGACTGTGTGCAGCTGTTCTTTGGGTTCGGAGCCTTGCTCTACATGCCTATTCAAGTGTTTGTCATTTGTGAGTTGATTGAAACAAAAGCTGTGCTTGTATCATGATAGACACTTGTCTGTTGTCCATGTTTAAAATGTATCAAAATTTTCTATGGTACCATTTGTATATTTAATATTAGTAAAGTCCGATTTGTAATAGTCTAAGAAAATATTGCAAAGCCAGAATAACTTGAACGTGTTAAATTCCAGGTCCCGACTACTTCGACCCGCTCATCTTGTTTACGGACGCGATAGCTTTCCTCAACGTGTGTACTAACTTTGTTACTGGTTACGTCGAACATGAACATAAGAATATAATCCTTGAACCCAAGAAGATTGCCATACATTATCTTAAGACTTACTTCATTACAGACCTCATTGGAACCTTGCCTTTACAACTGATAGTACCTTACGACGATTGCGAGTATCCGTCTCATACAGCCATGTTCATTTTCAAGCTATTAAGGGCCACGTCATTGGCAGCACAATGGAAGAACGTTATCGGTCAGTTTCAACTGCCTTACATCAATTACGTGGCTTTGAAGATCATATTGATGATGTTCCTGTTCTTTCACTGGATGACCTACATCCACTACCAAGTGCCTCTAATGTGCTACCACATGTATCAACTGAACGACAATTTCATAGCCTGGTTGAACCGATTCTACGTTAGCAGAAATGAGCAAAAATCTACGTCTATATTTCAAAAGTATAGCTCAACTTTCTATTTGGTGTGCGGTTTGTGCATCGGAGCGGGATACTATACACCTTTGGATACTCATTTCATACCGGAGTTGTTGTTATCCTCAGGAATGGAATTGTTCGGCCTTCTCTTCCTAGTATATTCGTTCTCAACATTATTGCGGTTGGCAATCTACGGACAGTTCGAATCATACTGCTTCAATGGAAAATCGAAGGAGTTGGAGGAGTACATGGTATTCATGCGGTTGCCGAAGTATTTGCAGAGGAAGATCAAACTATTCATTAACTACAAGTTCAACGAGCACTTCTTCCACGAGGAGGCGATCAAGAACACGATCAACGAACAGATCCGACAGGATATCAACATGCACTGCTGCAAACGACTCGTCATGAACGTGCCGATATTCCAGGACATGCCGGTCGCTTTGATCAACGCTATCATATTCAGTTTGACGCAGGTCCTGTATATGCCTGGACAGGTTAGTTGGTCTTTTGCTAATATTTTCTACATCATGGCTAAGAGTAGGCTAATATTTACGTTATCGAAACTGCTTTTAGTTAGAGTTAGAACCTAATTTAAGTCACCATAGGACGCGGTTGTGAGAGGATATTGACATAGCCTTAAACACCACTGTACCGCAACAGCTTATCAGCTCTTCAACGCTATTTCATTCCATTTCTTTAGTAACTTTTTAGGCAGGCACTAAAATAACGGCATAACGTGTGCTGTGCCTTAAACCAATGACATTCTGGAGAATTACGTTAGAAATCGGTGCCTATCATAAACACATTGGTAAATCCTAACTACTGTTGTACTGTTTGTTTGTTTATTTGTTACGCTTTCGCGGCTTATCCACTAAACCGATTTTAAAAATTCTTTCACAAATGGAAAGCTACATTATCAGCGAGTAAAATAGGCTATATTTTATCCTAGTATTCCCACGGGAACGTGAATCCTAACTTATATTATAAATACGAAAGTGACTTTGTTTACGTTCATACTGGCAATGTCAAATGTCAAATCAGTGTCGCTCGCAACCATAGATTTAGAGTAAGTGGAATCTTAAGTCTATGCTCGCAACTGATATAATAGAACAAAATTAAAAATAAAATATTTGCAATGACTATAGAGGTATATACTCTTTGACAAACTCTTTGAAAATAACAAAAATAACGTTCAAATGTAAAAATTGATACAGTCCTATTTCGGCCACAAGGCGATTGGCTGGCTTCGGTAATGCTTATACAAGGCAATTTTATAAGATAGGTTTTACCAATAGATTTTAGATCTAAGGTTGTTTGTTTTCAGAACTATATCAATATCCTATGATCCTATCCTATCCTACCATCCTATGCTATCCTATCCTACTATACATATAAATGCGAATGTTTGTGAGGATGGACGGATGTATGTATGTTTGTTACTCCTTTCACGCAAAAATGGCTGAACGGATCTGGATGAAATTTGGCACAGAGATAGATTATAGTCTGGAATAGCTCATAGGCTAAATTTAATCTCTGGAAAACGCGGGCGGAGCCGCGGGCAAAAGCTAGTAATACATAAATGCGCCAAACTATTAGGCGCACCGTAAAATTAGGATTCGCCACCAGGTGAAGGAAAAAATTGTTCATCATCATCATCAACATCTGATACTAATATTTCATAATAACTAAAGCCCTAAGTATACCAATAACCAAAATGATTACCAGCATTATTTGAGTGAAGCACTTTTTCAGACCATAGTGCAGTTCAACACGCCCGGGAGTTCCATACACCTGATTTCATCTGGTACCGTCGCTGTGATGGATGCCAGGGGAAGAGAGGTTAGTACCATAATATTTGTCATATCAAAATTTTGTTGACTACAATTAGAGCCTTTTTCGAGTGAGAAAACTACCTCACGTCCAGAATTAAGAATGTATAGGATTCTCTGATGTGATAGTGACAACTACTGTGTCAACCCTGGCTCTACATTCGGATTTTCGAAGTCACGTCTAGTCCACCATCCAGTCACCAGACCAGCGTGATGGACTAAGGTTTTAATCCTTCTCATTCAGAAGAAATTAGTTTGATAAAAAGCCCGACTCCAGCAATGAGATAGTGATAGCCTGAATTATTAATATTATTATTGTGTGCATAGATAGCACATTTGCGAGACGGCGCGTTTTTTGGGGAGAATGCTTTGTTGTCACCGGGAGTGCCGCGAACAGCTACCATCATCGCGCTGGAGATTACCGAGATATACATGTAAGCTAATAATTATCACCGTAAAATGATGCCGAGTACTGCGTGGAAACCAAATTGAATACAACGATAACTCGTGAAACTTTTTGTGAAGTCGATTTTGTACAAAATCAATGGTTCTTCCAAACCTATACAGATCGATTTTAAGCAAAGATACACCCATCACTGGTGGGTTCAGCACGAGTGCACACTAGTTACGACTATATCGCAATGTTACTACTCATTAGTGGCAACATTAGGAGGTATGAATTCTGACAGGTATCTTTGGTTAAACCAGATTTACGAAGTCTTTTCATTGGGACAAAACCCCCGCGCAACCGCTCGATGCTTAACAGCGTCAAGTTGTAACGTTGGTACGGTTGGTGTAGGCTGGACAGCGCGGCGTTCGTGGCGTGCCTGGCGCCCTACCCGCACCTCAAGCGCCGCATGGAGGTGGCCACATCGCGCCGCTCCACGCTCGCCGGGGCATACCGACGACGTTGAACTGATCATACCAACACAACCATTCGCCTTTGGATTTCGAATTGTGCCTGCTTATTGGGAATAACTTGCATGAAACTATAACTTTATTAATTATACAAGTAATACGGAGTACGGGCGTGCTTTGTTATGTTATTTTAGATTTAGCGAACATACTAGATTTCGGTTTCTTTAGATTTTGAATAGCGGTAATAGTTACGTTCTTCAGTTTACGCAGTTTATAATTTAATGTAGATTATTTTACATAAACTGAATAAGACACAGCTGGAAAAAAGATAGCTTTTAAAAGATATTTCGGTTTTAGTGGGTTACTTTTGTCTATTATTAAAATAATTAAAGGATGAGAAAGCCCGAGGTTGCGGGTTATGTTTAAGTTTACGTTTTAATTTATGTTTAGCTGCATAGGTGTAACATTTATGAATACAAGTCATTAAATAAAAATATTGAATATTTATTTGTGCCGCCTCTCTGATTTAGTTTGCATAGATAAGCATCTTAGTGTATCAGATTTAGCTTTGAAGGTTTATTTCGCACTAAGACTAAGTTTCAGGACGAGGCATCACGGAAGGTAAACGTCTCGTATAAACACGGTTTAGACGGCACGGTTGGCGCAGTGTGTTGAGAGATCGACGACTGCGCTCGGTGTCGCGGGTTATTTGTATGATCTACAGATAGTTGTTTCGGGTCTGGTTGTGTGTGCATGTGACATGTATGTTTGTGTGACATGTGTATATATTATTGACAGTATGCGCTAATTACAAGGACACATATAATATGGTGCGTGTAAAGCAGCACTGACCCCGAGGCGTATGACGGAGTTGACGATGTTGGCGGTCCAGGCGGCGTCCACCCGCAGCAGGTCGCGGCGCGTCTCGGCGCTGAAGTACCGCGGGCCGGGAGCCGCGCCGCCCGCAGGCCCGGCCGCGCTGCTCTGCACCAGGAAGCAGTGCTGCCGCCAGTCCACCGTCTCGCTCTCCTTCACCGTGCGGAACATCGTCTGGTACACCTTCAGCGTCTCGGGACACTTGGCTAGCTCCGTTATGTTCATCTGCCAACGAAACGAAGGGAAATCATTTTTAACAGACCTCACTAATTAATATACTTTTCAGAACTCATGCTGTTTGTACAAAAAAGGACAAAACTGATTTCTGATCATGAGATTGAGTGACTAAATTAATGTCCGACCGAAACTAGTTTTTACGGCCGAAACCGAAACCGAATTTCGGCATAGTTCTCAGTTTCGGCCGAAACCGAACTTCCATATGAGGTTAAATTATTGCACTAAAGCTTTGCACGAATCTGACTGTCATTTTTCGAAATATTGCCAAATATAATTTTTATAGGACATTGTTTCTTGATTACACTAGTTTCCATCTTTAAAAATAAGGGTGAAATAACTATCGAGGAATATAGCTCATGTCGTACAGTATGAAAGTATGGAAAAAGGTGATAGAAAAACGATTGCGAGAGGTAAGTGAGATTACCCAAAACCAGTTTGGATTTATGCCACGTTGCGGAACAACGGACGCCATATTTGCGCTACGCCAACTGTGCGAGAAGTATAGACGTGCACATAAAAACCTGCATATGGTGTTCGTTGACGTAGAGAAGGCGTACGACAGAATACCCCGAAAGGTTTTGTGGTGGGCTATGATAGAGAAAGGTGTGCCTGTGAAGTATTTGGAGTTTACTTGCGCTATGTACCATTTACCGTGCCTCGGAAAGCACGTAAAGCCGTTGGTCCTGCGCCTGATCTCTCTCCGGTCGTGTCGGATTGCCGTCCCATCGGACTATGAGAGTAAAGGAATAGAGAGAGCACCTGTGTTTGCGCACACACTTGTACTCTATATTTCCTGCGTAGTTGGCTAATCTCCGGTGAGCTTGGCCGCCGTGACCTAAATCGGTCAGGAGGACATTATGATCGGCCGCTGGCAACACTGACGATTTCAATGTGGCGGTAGGCTTGCATCAAGGGTCGGCTTTAAGCCCTTTCTTCTTCTTCCTGATAATGGATGCTCTGACATCGGACATAGAGGAAGAGGCACCCTGGTACATGCTGTTCGCCGATGACATTGTTCTTGTCGGTGAAGATACATCTGAGTTCCAGAGTAGATTGGTAAAATGGAAACAAAAACTGGAGAAAGTTGGCTTGAAAATCAGCAGAAACAAAACTGAATATAGGTTCTGCGATTTCGGCGGTCTCTCCAATTTTCAAACCATGGCGCTAGATGGCGTACCCTTACTAATCTGCTCCGATTGCCAGTACCTAGGTTCACTCATGCAAAGCAATGGCGAAATGGACCAGGCTGTCAAGCGCAGAATTAACGCTGGGTGTATGAAATGGTGGAAGGTCACGGTAGCAACATGCGACTCCCAAATTCCCCTTAAATAAAAGGGTAAAAATTATAAGACCATGATAAGGCTTGTTGTCTTGTATGGATCAGAGTGTTGGACTACGAAAGGGACGAACGATAGGCAATTACATGCTGCGGGGATTTGAACGCTAAGAGGTATGTGTGATGTGACAAGAATGGACAGGATTAGGAATTAGTATATTAGAGGAAGTATGAAAGTGGCACCAGTGACAGAAAAGTTAAGAAGTAATCGTTTGTCATGGTATGGATATGTGATGAGGAGGGATGAGAAACATGTCACCAGAAGGGTTATCAGTATGTATGTTTGTGGATGGATACAAGGGAAGAGGTAGACCTAAGAAAGGAGGGAGGCATTGTGTGAAAAGTGACATGGTGTAAAGTCAGCATCAAAAAGATATATTACACGTAGCAAAATCAAAAAACCGAGTTTTAGATGGCATAGTGATTGAAATCTTGACCAATTTCATACATAGTATCTACGGATACATAAAAATACATGGTCATTTAAATTTTATGTTTTAACCAATACTTTTCCAAGAATATGAGTTTGAATTTCGATACATGTATACATCTTTTTGATGCTGACTGTACAAGAAAGTGAACTTTGAGATGACGTCTGATAGAGATGAATGGAAGAAAAAGACATATTGCGTCGACCCCAAATATGGGATAAGGACAGGAGAATGATTGTTCCTTCATTGATGATTCAAAACTAAAATAAAAATTACATCGTCTACTAGGTCTAATAAATTTTATTCAAGCCTTTTTTTCTAATAAATGAACATAAAATTATGTGTATGAAATTATTATTGTTCATTTCACACACATGAATATTTAAGTAACCTGCTGCTTACGCATATATTAAAATGAATTTTGAACTCTGAATCTATAATATATTTTCTGTATTTCACTCATATACAAAAATAAATCATCCAAAATTTATAATAATAGTGTATATTAATGAGCAACAAAGTTATATTGACCGAACACATTCAAATATATACCTAACCTTTATTTTTAGTAGTTTAGTACGTAAATCACATCAATAGCGAAATAAAACAGATTACCCGATTCGAAATAATGTTAAATACACTCGCAATTTCACACCAAACAAACTAATCCAAACATAACAAGCAAAGCAAGTCAAGGGACGACTCACGAATGTGAGAACAGACGCGGCAAAATGACACGTCGCTCGCAGCTCAGTTCGCCGAACACATCCGATCGCAGCGCGAAACCTAGAGTGTAGTTTCTGATTCGGCCGGACGCAAGCCGGAACCCGTTTTTGCCGAAACTAGGCCGAAACCGAAACCAAAAGTTCGGTCGGACACAAGTAAATGTTTTGAGTCATAGAATTGACTGCTTTGGATACACAGAAAGAGTCTCACTGAGTGATGATCACTATGATATGTCCACCACACCCTAGGCAGTCAGACCAATGAACTTTTTCAATCTTTCATAGTACCGTAGTATTCGGAAACACAAATTGGTGGCAGCAGCTAAGTTCAAGAGGATCATCATCATCATCATCATCATCAGCCAGAAGACGTCCACTGTTGAACGAAGACCTTCCCCAAGAGGATAGGAACACGATTTTTTTTTTTTCAATAAATTCTTCCTGGGTGTTGTTTTCATGGTTGGATGCCAATACGGAAAATGAGATCGTTACACAAATCTAACGTGGCCTCCAAAAGTCATCAAATTATTCAATTATGATTTTCAGCTAACTTATATCGAAAAGTAGGTCAGTGTCAAATCCAAGATAGTTTCACAAATTCATTCATATATACAGTGGTGGTCATATAGTTAAGAACGACTATTTAAAAACAAGCTTTTTTCAAACTTACGTGAATAACATTTATTGCATGTCTTTTTGTATCTCTCTTGGTATCGCAAAACTGTTCCACACTATCATTGCATATAGTTATAACATGATTAATTCAATAATATATAGATAAACTTTTTACATTAAACCTTAACATATTATTGCAAACTTACTGGCTTGCCACATAATTAAGAACGCTGGATGGTTTATGTTTTTATTCAAATTTAAATAGAGAACACTCTGTAACTAGGCCACTATTCGGTTAATTTTGGCGCCATTTAGTGATGTAAAAGTCAAGAAGTTGATTGTTTCATATAAAAACAATGTGGAAAAATAGAAGTTGTGATGAATCTACAAGGGAAGTAATAATAAAACTTCGCGATAAGAATTGGTCATATAAAAATATAGCCGATCTTCTGCAGTGCTCAAAAACGATGATATTCCAGGCTGTGAAGCACTTTAACACGTATCAAACAACTTCAAATATTCCGCGTGTACCTAAACAGAGAAAGACATCTCGGCGAGACAAATCAAATCAAATCAAATCAAATTTGTTTATTTGTAAACATAGGTAAGTACATGGGATGTTGATGATTAGTTTAGCGTGTCCATCTATGTTTTGCATTAGAGCGTACAAATTCAAATTCACATACATATATGAGAAATACAAATAATTGGTTTTGTAGAATTCATTACAATTACACAATACATTAATGAGATAAAGAAATTACGGAAGAGACGATCGAAATATCGTGCGTTTGGCAAAACAATACCCTTTTAAGGGGTCTAACGAGTTGAGAAAAGAATATTTTGGTGAAAATAACTCTTCAGCGATCTCAGCGCGCACTATCCGAAGGCGTTTGGTAGAAGCGAAGTTGAACGGAAGGATAGCTAGAAAGGTACCCATATTGAAACGGTGTCATAGGCAAGCTCGGCTTGCATTTGCTAGGAGGTACGAAAGCTGGACAGTAAGACAGTGGAAAAATGTTCTTTTCTCTGACGAGACAAAAATTAACAGAGTATGTTCTGATGAGAAACGATATGTTCAACGCCCTCCGAATACAGTTTTCGACCCCAAGTACACAAAAGTGACATTAAAGCATGGTGGTGGAAATGTGAAAATTTGGGTGTGCTTCTCTGGTCATGGTGTTGGACCTGTTAGACTGATAGAAGGAAACATGGATCAATTCCAGTACAAAAATATATTGGCAGAAACAATGTTACCATATGCTGAAGACGTGCTTCCGATTATTTGGACATTCCAACACGACAATGATCCGAAGCACACTGCACGCACCTTTAAAGAATTCCTCACATCTCAATCAGTTTCTGTCTTAGAATGGCCACCAAACAGCCCAGATTTAAATCCCATAGAGCATCTTTGGTGCGAAGTCAAGAAAAAAAATTCAAATCGACAGTGTGGTAACCTAAGTGAGTTATACAACGTTTTTTTAGAAGAATGGCGCTCTATTTCTCTTGAAAAATTTAAAAAATTTATAGAGTCAATGCCTCGCCGGTGTAAGGCAGTCATGCTGTCAAAGCCGTGGACACGCTACAAACTATTAACTTAGAATAAAATGTATTAAATTGCAATTTTTAGATTATAACCGTCTTATTTAATGTGTTTTTTTTTTTAAATCTAAATATCTACTGAAACAACTCTCGAGCAGTTTAAGAATCGTTCTTAATTATTTGTCCAGCTTTATTACTCTTTGAATTTGTAGGTATCGATAGTAAATTAAATTTGTAAAAAATTGTAAGTGAATTTAATATGTATTTTGTCCTAATCCTTACTCTATCCATGTAGCTATTTCATAACATAACTAATTATTTTTAAGAAGGAACATAAAAGTACAAATGACATTGTTTTAAAAAAAAAACGTCCGATACTACAAATCGTTCTTAATTATATGACCACCACTATATATGTATATAGGTATCATTAGGTTTTCGCCAGTGAACAAATCCGACCGGGTACACGTCAAGTACGCCTTCTTGATGATATGTAAGTGATATGGTATTGTTAAGCTACAAACCGGCGGCACATCGAACAGCATGACGTCGGTACCCTTGAGCACCAGGAACTTGGCGCGGTAGGTCTGCCAGGGCTGCTGCGCCTGCACCACTCCCTCGTGCACCCAGCCCATGTACTCGATGCGCTCGCCTGGACCGAAGTGACGGTTGAACAACTTCATCTGACGACAAATGTTACTTATTAGTTAAGAACACACTCATTTTATTATCACACATCACAAGTAGCCAATGAAAAATGGAATGACATAATTTGTTTAAGTGCACGAGCATAATTTTTAGCCTAAGGTTTTACTGCATTTGGCCTGTTAGAGATATGTTGTAATTCTTATGTTTCTCATCTTTAAATAAATTGAATTGAAAGAATTGTGGGATATTAACTGTATTAATTTTACTAATTAATATGAAAAAAAAAAAAGAATATCTAATATTGTGTAGGTTTAAGTGTTATTATTGTGTAAGTTGAAGTATTTAATGAATGGTTAGGTATAGTGTGAGCAGCGCAGCAGTAGCAGTAGTGTGGGTGTACCTGTAGGTTGGTGAGTCCCAGGATGTTGTCGGCGATGGCCTTGAGCCAGTGTGAGAGCGCGGCGGGCTCGTCCGCGTGGATCACTCCCGTGGTGAGGTGCGGCCGTAGCAGTAGTGTGGGTGTACCTGTAGGTTGGTGAGTCCCAGGATGTTGTCGGCGATGGCCTTGAGCCAGTGTGAGAGCGCGGCGGGCTCGTCCGCGTGGATCACTCCCGTGGTGAGGTGCGGCCGTAGCAGTAGTGTGGGTGTACCTGTAGGTTGGTGAGTCCCAGGATGTTGTCGGCGATGGCCTTGAGCCAGTGTGAGAGCGCGGCGGGCTCGTCCGCGTGGATCACTCCCGTGGTGAGGTGCGGCCGTAGCAGTAGTGTGGGTGTACCTGTAGGTTGGTGAGTCCCAGGATGTTGTCGGCGATGGCCTTGAGCCAGTGTGAGAGCGCGGCGGGCTCGTCCGCGTGGATCACTCCCGTGGTGAGGTGCGGCCGTAGCAGTAGTGTGGGTGTACCTGTAGGTTGGTGAGTCCCAGGATGTTGTCGGCGATGGCCTTGAGCCAGTGTGAGAGCGCGGCGGGCTCGTCCGCGTGGATCACTCCCGTGGTGAGGTGCGGCCGTAGCAGTAGTGTGGGTGTACCTGTAGGTTGGTGAGTCCCAGGATGTTGTCGGCGATGGCCTTGAGCCAGTGTGAGAGCGCGGCGGGCTCGTCCGCGTGGATCACTCCCGTGGTGAGGTGCGGCCGTAGCAGTAGTGTGGGTGTACCTGTAGGTTGGTGAGTCCCAGGATGTTGTCGGCGATGGCCTTGAGCCAGTGTGAGAGCGCGGCGGGCTCGTCCGCGTGGATCACTCCCGTGGTGAGGTGCGGCCGTAGCAGTAGTGTGGGTGTACCTGTAGGTTGGTGAGTCCCAGGATGTTGTCGGCGATGGCCTTGAGCCAGTGTGAGAGCGCGGCGGGCTCGTCCGCGTGGATCACTCCCGTGGTGAGGTGCGGCCGTAGCAGTAGTGTGGGTGTACCTGTAGGTTGGTGAGTCCCAGGATGTTGTCGGCGATGGCCTTGAGCCAGTGTGAGAGCGCGGCGGGCTCGTCCGCGTGGATCACTCCCGTGGTGAGGTGCGGCCGTAGCAGTAGTGTGGGTGTACCTGTAGGTTGGTGAGTCCCAGGATGTTGTCGGCGATGGCCTTGAGCCAGTGTGAGAGCGCGGCGGGCTCGTCCGCGTGGATCACTCCCGTGGTGAGGTGCGGCCGTAGCAGTAGTGTGGGTGTACCTGTAGGTTGGTGAGTCCCAGGATGTTGTCGGCGATGGCCTTGAGCCAGTGTGAGAGCGCGGCGGGCTCGTCCGCGTGGATCACTCCCGTGGTGAGGTGCGGCCGTAGCAGTAGTGTGGGTGTACCTGTAGGTTGGTGAGTCCCAGGATGTTGTCGGCGATGGCCTTGAGCCAGTGTGAGAGCGCGGCGGGCTCGTCCGCGTGGATCACTCCCGTGGTGAGGTGCGGCCGTAGCAGTAGTGTGGGTGTACCTGTAGGTTGGTGAGTCCCAGGATGTTGTCGGCGATGGCCTTGAGCCAGTGTGAGAGCGCGGCGGGCTCGTCCGCGTGGATCACTCCCGTGGTGAGGTGCGGCCGTAGCAGTAGTGTGGGTGTACCTGTAGGTTGGTGAGTCCCAGGATGTTGTCGGCGATGGCCTTGAGCCAGTGTGAGAGCGCGGCGGGCTCGTCCGCGTGGATCACTCCCGTGGTGAGGTGCGGCCGTAGCAGTAGTGTGGGTGTACCTGTAGGTTGGTGAGTCCCAGGATGTTGTCGGCGATGGCCTTGAGCCAGTGTGAGAGCGCGGCGGGCTCGTCCGCGTGGATCACTCCCGTGGTGAGGTGCGGCCGTAGCAGTAGTGTGGGTGTACCTGTAGGTTGGTGAGTCCCAGGATGTTGTCGGCGATGGCCTTGAGCCAGTGTGAGAGCGCGGCGGGCTCGTCCGCGTGGATCACTCCCGTGGTGAGGTGCGGCCGTAGCAGTAGTGTGGGTGTACCTGTAGGTTGGTGAGTCCCAGGATGTTGTCGGCGATGGCCTTGAGCCAGTGTGAGAGCGCGGCGGGCTCGTCCGCGTGGATCACTCCCGTGGTGAGGTGCGGCCGTAGCAGTAGTGTGGGTGTAGGGGAGAGGGGGGCTAGTTGTAACAGGGGTAAGTAGTAACAGCTTAATTACTCAGCAGGTTTCGAATATTTTGTTTCCAATTTATACTTAATCTGCTCCTTATAACGGGGCCTATGACGCAAGCACAGTCAGTGAGGTGCGGGAGAGCGCAGTGAGTGGTCATGAGTAGGTGCACCATTTTTGCCAGGTAATATAAAAAAATTAAGTTCGTAAAGTTTGATTCTAAGTTACGGCAATGTCTTTTTGAAATGAGTATCTATTAATTTATATAGTCAATACATTAAGCTGTCGTACGTAACTACTTTCATTGGATAATAACATAAACTTTTTTTTCAATAATCAAAAATATTCAAAATTTTGTCATGGGGCTAGTTGTAACGAAATTTTGGGGCACATTGTAACAAAATTCAAATACAATATTCCACTACTGTGCAAAGGTCTTACCTATTGCAGACCTAACAGATTTATCTTAATCAAATTTCTTTTTGTCTTAGGATGAGAAATTAAAGAATGTAATAGATTTAGAGACTTCTTATTTAAAGGCGTTAAAAACATCCCTCCGTTTTGGTACAAAAATGGTACGGTTGGAGCAGATTGGTTTCAAAAAATCATGAAAAGAAATCCAATCACTCAAAATATCACTTTTCAATCATTGAAAATTGTTTTGTCTGTTGATAGACATGTTGTTATTTTGTTTAAAAGACTAAATAGATACTAAGCGACAAAAAAATCAAAATGTTGATAAAGAAACACTGGTTACCTCATTAGTTTGTAATAAATACTTTATAAGTAATATATCTCATATTGATTTACAATAAATACCTTAAAATCGAACAAATATGTTGTTTTATTATGTTGTTACTACTTACCCCACGCCAGTTACAATTAGCCCCAAGAACGGGGTAAGTTGTAACATACTCCAACTTTCACAAAAAGTCATTTATACAAGCATTTCTTATCAATTTAAGCCCAATAATCATTCTGATTGATACCTGAATAGACGTTCTCTTATTTTAAAGTGCTTCATGATGAAAATATTTAATATTTTGACTTCCCCAATGAAAAAACTAAAAATTGTTACAACTAGCCCCCCGCTCCCCTACCTGTAGGTTGGTGAGTCCCAGGATGTTGTCGGCGATGGCCTTGAGCCAGTGTGAGAGCGCGGCGGGCTCGTCCGCGTGGATCACTCCCGTGGTGAGGTGCGGCCGTAGCAGTAGTGTGGCTGTACCTGTAGGTTGGTGAGTCCCAGGATGTTGTCGGCGATGGCCTTGAGCCAGTGTGAGAGCGCGGCGGGCTCGTCCGCGTGGATCACTCCCGTGGTGAGGTGCGGCCGTAGCAGTAGTGTGGGTGTACCTGTAGGTTGGTGAGTCCCAGGATGTTGTCGGCGATGGCCTTGAGCCAGTGTGAGAGCGCGGCGGGCTCGTCCGCGTGGATCACTCCCGTGGTGAGGTGCGGCCGTAGCAGTAGTGTGGGTGTACCTGTAGGTTGGTGAGTCCCAGGATGTTGTCGGCGATGGCCTTGAGCCAGTGTGAGAGCGCGGCGGGCTCGTCCGCGTGGATCACTCCCGTGGTGAGGTGCGGCCGTAGCAGTAGTGTGGGTGTACCTGTAGGTTGGTGAGTCCCAGGATGTTGTCGGCGATGGCCTTGAGCCAGTGTGAGAGCGCGGCGGGCTCGTCCGCGTGGATCACTCCCGTGGTGAGGTGCGGCCGTAGCAGTAGTGTGGGTGTACCTGTAGGTTGGTGAGTCCCAGGATGTTGTCGGCGATGGCCTTGAGCCAGTGTGAGAGCGCGGCGGGCTCGTCCGCGTGGATCACTCCCGTGGTGAGGTGCGGCCGTAGCAGTAGTGTGGGTGTACCTGTAGGTTGGTGAGTCCCAGGATGTTGTCGGCGATGGCCTTGAGCCAGTGTGAGAGCGCGGCGGGCTCGTCCGCGTGGATCACTCCCGTGGTGAGGTGCGGCCGTAGCAGTAGTGTGGGTGTACCTGTAGGTTGGTGAGTCCCAGGATGTTGTCGGCGATGGCCTTGAGCCAGTGTGAGAGCGCGGCGGGCTCGTCCGCGTGGATCACTCCCGTGGTGAGGTGCGGCCGTAGCAGTAGTGTGGGTGTACCTGTAGGTTGGTGAGTCCCAGGATGTTGTCGGCGATGGCCTTGAGCCAGTGTGAGAGCGCGGCGGGCTCGTCCGCGTGGATCACTCCCGTGGTGAGGTGCGGCCGTAGCAGTAGTGTGGGTGTACCTGTAGGTTGGTGAGTCCCAGGATGTTGTCGGCGATGGCCTTGAGCCAGTGTGAGAGCGCGGCGGGCTCGTCCGCGTGGATCACTCCCGTGGTGAGGTGCGGCCGTAGCAGTAGTGTGGGTGTACCTGTAGGTTGGTGAGTCCCAGGATGTTGTCGGCGATGGCCTTGAGCCAGTGTGAGAGCGCGGCGGGCTCGTCCGCGTGGATCACTCCCGTGGTGAGGTGCGGCCGTAGCAGTAGTGTGGGTGTACCTGTAGGTTGGTGAGTCCCAGGATGTTGTCGGCGATGGCCTTGAGCCAGTGTGAGAGCGCGGCGGGCTCGTCCGCGTGGATCACTCCCGTGGTGAGGTGCGGCCGTAGCAGTAGTGTGGGTGTACCTGTAGGTTGGTGAGTCCCAGGATGTTGTCGGCGATGGCCTTGAGCCAGTGTGAGAGCGCGGCGGGCTCGTCCGCGTGGATCACTCCCGTGGTGAGGTGCGGCCGTAGCAGTAGTGTGGGTGTACCTGTAGGTTGGTGAGTCCCAGGATGTTGTCGGCGATGGCCTTGAGCCAGTGTGAGAGCGCGGCGGGCTCGTCCGCGTGGATCACTCCCGTGGTGAGGTGCGGCCGTAGCAGTAGTGTGGGTGTACCTGTAGGTTGGTGAGTCCCAGGATGTTGTCGGCGATGGCCTTGAGCCAGTGTGAGAGCGCGGCGGGCTCGTCCGCGTGGATCACTCCCGTGGTGAGGTGCGGCCGTAGCAGTAGTGTGGGTGTACCTGTAGGTTGGTGAGTCCCAGGATGTTGTCGGCGATGGCCTTGAGCCAGTGTGAGAGCGCGGCGGGCTCGTCCGCGTGGATCACTCCCGTGGTGAGGTGCGGCCGTAGCAGTAGTGTGGGTGTACCTGTAGGTTGGTGAGTCCCAGGATGTTGTCGGCGATGGCCTTGAGCCAGTGTGAGAGCGCGGCGGGCTCGTCCGCGTGGATCACTCCCGTGGTGAGGTGCGGCCGTAGCAGTAGTGTGGGTGTACCTGTAGGTTGGTGAGTCCCAGGATGTTGTCGGCGATGGCCTTGAGCCAGTGTGAGAGCGCGGCGGGCTCGTCCGCGTGGATCACTCCCGTGGTGAGGTGCGGCCGTAGCAGTAGTGTGGGTGTACCTGTAGGTTGGTGAGTCCCAGGATGTTGTCGGCGATGGCCTTGAGCCAGTGTGAGAGCGCGGCGGGCTCGTCCGCGTGGATCACTCCCGTGGTGAGGTGCGGCCGCGCACCGCGGACCTGACGGAACAGGACACCTTACACTCCTCTCATTTGCTTCATACAATGTTTATTCCTGCAGACATCTCCGTTCCCATACACAGATATTTGCACAAAAATTTTAAATTCTTATTGTAACCCTTATTTAATTGCTAGGGGTTAAAGTCTTCTGGTAGTCTTCTGGGCACACTGCCGGTTGACAGCGATGCGGAGGAGTATTTTTATGCATAATGTTTTTATAATTCTTACTTTTTAAATCTGATTAGTTTATAAATATAGTGTATATTATTCAAAATAATCACAAAATGGGGTAGCGGTATTCATGGCGCGCCACACCTGCCTACTAGAAAAAGGTCACGGTTTCTAAAAATTGTAAATGAAAAGACACTTTTAAGGCTGCGCTAGTCGAGATTTTCTCCATACAAACGCTGTGGGGTGATTACTCCACCGTTTGACATCGTAGGACCAAAGTTAAGCATGATATTTATTTGTCTCGTCGTTATCTATGCCTGTACGTAAACCGAATACTAAAATAAATAGTAATTTGAAAGTTATGAGCCTCGAAAGTTCCGTATTTCAACACTAATTTTATGGCAACTTTGGGCGTATATAAATAACAGAAGTAGTATAAAATCTCTGAAACAAAATACGTACAGGCATAGGTTATTTATTCAAAAGTCTAAATAACTTTATTTTGAATTGATACATTCAGTAGTTTTTTTGTAAAAACACTTCTCCCAATAGTATATTCGCCAAATTTTAGGCGCTCGTTACTAACAAGAAATGATGTGCCTTTCACTGCGAAGTTCCGCCCTGCGGGCCGCGCGGGTAGCGGAGGGGTGGCGCACACGCACACGCACCCGCGCCTCTCGGGCACCTGTGTGTGTATCGTAGGACGTACGTGACTATAATCATTTGTATCTTATTATTGTTATCACATTGAGCCCTGGCTTTGAATTTTGGATTCCGATTTCGATATAAGTACATTGGTTGAATGACTTCGCTTGTATATTTTGTTTTGTATTTATGTTCTGGTTTTCCGTTCTCCGCTCCTATTGGTCGTAGCGTGATGTTATATAGCCTTCCTCGATACATGGACTATCCAACACAAATAGAATTTTTCAATTCGAAGTAGTTTCTGAGATTAGCGCGTTCAACCAATTCAGCTTTATAATATTAATATAATATATTAAAATATATTAATATATAGTATAGAAGTAAACTCGTGGTCGGCAAAGCTAACTCGACAACGAGATGTCTCAATCTCAACGTAAGTAGGTACATCTCCCGCAGTGAACACCTGGTTCCTACGAAATATTATTAGGATAAGTTCTAGGTGCCTATTTATTATGTACATAGTATCTATCTAGTACACACGGTGATATATCAAGTAAATATCCAGTATAAGCTGAGCTCGCATTGTATAGGCTTTTGGTACAACGAGAGCTCAGCTTACACTGACAAACTAATATATCATCATGCGTACCATAAAAAATATGAGTAACACACTATGATAAATAAATCCAAATAAATAATATTATTTTATCAAACTAGGTTGGGTTTGGTGGTTTACGTTTTCTTTCAAGCTTGTGTGAGCGTGTTGTACCTACGTAGGCGAATCGCGGCAGCGGCGGCGGCGCACAGTGGGAAAATCGCGTATGTTTCGTCTCAAAACTTCATATTTCAGTTGTTTCAAAATAAAATGAGCTGTTATTTTGCACACGTATACTTGGATATACCTATAAGGATTTATTGTTTTTTTTTTTATTTTGAATTTTTATGTAATTATTACAAAATTTAGCAAGATCCTATTGATTTTCGTTCATAGCAAGAAGGGTCTTAGCTTCATCAAACAGTTCCTTTTTTGATATTGTTTTTGAGGCATTTCTCAAACTTGAAATATAGGGACCAAGGTATGGAACATGTCTTCATAGGTAACTGTTAACAAATAAAATAAAATAAAATAAAAATACCTATTATAAAACTTCATTTATTATAGTAATATCGACTTTCATGTAAAACAGTTTTGAGACGGCTTTGTATGGGGCTTTTCCACAGTGCGGCGGTAACGGAGCCGCGCGGTGCCCCGGCGCGCTATATCAATGAGCTTGCGCATGTGTGCGGATACTTAGCGGCGTATACTATACGGGAGTGTGTACCTGTGTGCGCGCAGTAGCGTCTTACTGCTCATCACTGGCTCTATCCCTTTCTCAGACGATGTAGCGTGAGATAGCATGCATATTAGCCACGCCCATCAACGAGTTCGTATGTTGCGTGAGATAGCATGCATATTAGCCACGCCCATCAACGAGTTCGTATGTTGCGTGAGATAGCATGCATATTAGCCACGCCCATCAACGAGTTCGTATGTTGCGTGAGATAGCATGCATATTAGCCACGCCCATCAACGAGTTCGTATGTTGCGTGAGATAGCATGCATATTAGCCACGCCCATCAACGAGTTCGTGCTTTCGACTAGCGCACCCTTAAGATATGGCGTCTAACATACGTGCCGCACTGTATAAACCCCGTAAAGACAAATATTTATAATAATAATTAATAATCACCTCAAACGCGCCGGGCCGTAACTTGTCTGTTCCTAACACGTATCTCGTCACGTAGCCCATCATCAATGGTACTGAAACAAACAAGAACGTATTTAGTAATCAACTTTAAGTTATTAATTATTCACACACTACGTAATACTAAATAATATACTATCCCATTTTAAAAAAAGACACG
The DNA here is from genome assembly GCA_947562105.1 of Shargacucullia verbasci. Classification (NCBI taxonomy): domain Eukaryota; kingdom Metazoa; phylum Arthropoda; class Insecta; order Lepidoptera; family Noctuidae; genus Shargacucullia; species Shargacucullia verbasci. Next base: position 16,495,414 of record OX387280.1, read on the forward strand.
TTAATGGCATCAAATAAATAAAGGAAAAACAAAATATAAAGCTTACACTAAAATATAAATAAAATATTAAAAATATATAGTGTCATCACATTCGATTCAATTAATTGCTTTTCTATATTTTTTGCAAATTATAGAGCTTGCTCTGTAGTTCTTGCTAATCGTTGCATTTGTCACTGTTACCATTGCTGAGACTCTTATGTGAAGGACTGGGTACTAATTAACCAGATCAGCCCCGTGCGGGTGTCAATGACTGTGGATGTTATAAGTGTTTGATGTCTGTTTTGAATAATGCTTCGACATGGACTGTAATTTTTGTACTGAATTGTGTTTCTACACAACACATAATATTTGATGCGTAACGTGGTTTGCGGGACGCTCGAGGAGATGGAGCGGAGCCGCTGTCTGCGCACTGGTGAAGGACGGCCACTGTAGCCGCGGGTATTGTGGGTATTGACTGGGGCGAGGCTTACATTATGAACAATGTCTACATACCAAGACATGCCTGTTTCCTCTCGTGTTCTTTCATCGTTACCGCTTTATTCTCAAACAATTGACTGCAAAGCTAAATGCTTTTAGGCTGGCAGCATAATACAGGTTAGTTGAAGGAGATATGCACCTGATATGACGTCGACCCACTCCTTGACGGTGTCACAGGTGCGGTCTGAGGCCACAGAGGGCGGGCGCGAGCCGCGCACCGAACCCGTAGCACTGCCCGGACGACTGCCCTCCTCACCCTCCCACGCGCTCTAAGGGGGACAGATATCAAACAGTCAACAATCTAAGTCCTGTACATATTGGTCGAGACCACAAAAGTGAGTTCACTCACACGAATGTAAAAGTCAAAGATGCAAGATTTTTATTAAAGATTAAAATTACTTAAGTTTTATTAGAGTGATTCAAATTGCTAAACTTTTATGAAAGGCAAAGCAACACAAGTGACAGATCGTCAATATCAATCTAAACAGAGCCTTTTTCTGTCTGGAGGCTAGGGGTCTATTCAATAAAGACAACTAAATTGTATCACTTTACCTGCCAACCGCCATTGGTCTGTTCAGTATTTTTCTCTGTATTACAGTTGGCATCAACAGTCTTATTGTGAAGTGAGGGGTGGTCGTCACCTGTACTGCTGTCTGTGTCCGACGCACCGTCCGCTGAAATAAAATGTAAACATAATTCTATGTACTGCCTTACAAACAAGCCTGCATTGCAACTTAAGCATCTCTCTAAGACCATCATACACATACAAAAGCCTTGATTTTTGGTCTTTCGTCTGGGGCAGACGAAACATTGTAGTGTATATATACGATGGTGGTCTTCGGAACCTGATGATGAGCCTAGGAAACTCTGACACCACTTTAAAGCCCACCAAAGCCACATATACATTGCACAAAGAGGGTATCAGTAACGTGACAACAACGTATCTGCGTGTTCTCAGTGCAGTGTAGCAGGCCTCCCATCAAATATCCCAAGGTGGGGTAAACAAACAACTTTATCGTGATGCCAGTGTCTGACTGGCTATATTACTGCTCATCCAAATAATATTATTCTTTTAGACACGCCTCTTACGGGCAAGTTATTGTCATAGAAGTAACTAAGGTATTAGAAAAACATCAGAATTCAGCATATTTTAATATACTCATGATCTAAATGAGTCTCAAATCCAGTAAGCAATTCAGGTTTATTAAATAAAAATAACTCACCTTGTTTCTGTAAGAAGGGCGTCGCGGCCCTGTAATGTTTGACTGTAAGCACCACGATGTCGCCCGCGTTCCGCAGAATGTTGACCGCGTCGTCGTGCTTGCACGCTGTTATGTACTCTCCATTCACTGGAATAGAGATCATATTATGTTGAAACGTCATGGGAAACAATTAACAAGTACATTTCTTTAGGTATTGTTTATTGTTATTTTAGTTTAGTTCGCTTCCAAACAAGGAAAGAAAGAAAGAAGATAAACAACATATTGATAGCACGCATAATGGAACCAACAACATAAAAAATAAAAATAAAAAATATATACCTACAGAAACAAATACACAAATAGAATGCTCGTCTTATTTATTATTCATCTGCAACTTCCAAATTAGACAGCATTCTGTATTATAACTTATACCAAGGGTCCACGAAACGGCAGATTTCTTTTTGAACACTTCTGCTTATCTTCAAGATCATTTAAGCAGCTACCAACTAAACCGGAACGCTATCAATTAACAAGATCTAATCTAGAACTTTACTACCACATTTCATTATTTCATTAACCTAGTTACACAAGAATATACATCGCGATTATTATAGTTCCACCTATTACTATTCGTATTAACCCGCTAGTTTGATCCCAGACCTTCCATCATATCAATTAGACTTTCAAAACAGCGTCGCTTCTGAGAAATCATCTCTGTTCTCAATTCATTGCTAAGAATGATTCGTAAACGTCTTATAAATGTTCTATAACAGTAACGCTCAATAACTCTGTAACCTACTTGCACAAGAATGCAATGAGAAGTAGCTTGTTATTTTTCCACATGACTAGCGTGTTCGTATTTATAGACCGGCCGTTTGATCTCGGTAATTATATTAAACTTTTATTGCATAATGCAGCGTCGTTTCTGTGTACATCTTTGTAGGGACAGTTGTTTAGATTACTGTCGCTGTGTTAAAGTACCCACTCTACTTGAATCGCAACTAAACAAGACGTCATGAATGGCCTTAGAATCGTGAAAGATGTGTAATAAGGTACCTACTCAGATTTTATCAAGTACCTCTCCGAAATCTTTTAAGAGTACTTATCCTATCTTTGTCTGAAAATAGCTTATCGATGAGGTCGTAATGTCATGAGATTACTATCAATCACGGTCAATATTAAGAAGATAAGAGTATGTGTAATGTGAGATACAATTCGTCATTTTTTTACACAGCGACGAACTATTTATTATATAACACCATTATCTACACTTTACTGTCAAAATAAACATCTTTGAATCAATAAGACAATGTCACAAAATAATGCATGTACAATCAGCATACACATACACGTAACGAAATTCAAACGTTTATTCTTGTGAGACTATTGGTTAAAATCATAAAATTTAAATGACTATGTATTTTTATGTATACGTGTAGATACTATGTGTAGAATTGGTCAAGATTTCAATCACTATTTCCTCTAAAAATAGCTTTTAATTTAGCATTTAATTTCATTTTATTGATCCTGACTGTACAGTGCAACAAGCTACGAGATTCGATTACCGCAACCAGCCTGCCAATCTGCCACGCAAACAATCGTATCTAAATACATTCCTATGATCTAACTTCTCCAGTGTATCTTGATTGTCTTTAATTAGTGCTAGAACAGACGTACAATTTGCATCCAGTGGTTAATTGCGACTCGTTAAGCAATTGGCAGAACGAGGACTGCAAGTAATTCAAAGAATTAACTGTACTGTACATTGTGAAGACAAAGGATGTGTTGTTGTGAAGCGTATGTATTTTTATTTAGCACGAGCGCATAGTATGTATGTAAATTAAGCATTGGTTCCAAGTAAACAGGCGGAACCCATTGTCATGTTGTCATGGGTGTCAAAAAAGGTAAACAGGAGAATATGTGAAGAGGAGGGTCACCAGTGCAAACTTTTTAAACAGAGACCGTATTTGCAAAATAATTTTCGTTTTCTTAGATGGGTATTAAGGATCGATTTTCAACATATTTCCGTTTTGGTATCGATCTATGGTACTAAGCAAAGACTAATGAACAGAAAAATGTTTGTAAGTAATTCCCACGAATGTTTGTTATGAGAAAGGAACTCTAACTGCGTTGGGATTTGATTGTCTACATTCTGTGAGAAATTATAAAATTGTGTTTATATATTCATCATTTAATCGGAAAATATATTTAGAGATCGGCTTTCTATTATCACAATTAATAATAACATCATTATACAAGCACTGAAAGATAAGACTGAAGAAATGAAAATATCCATCAACTTGTACCTACGCAAGTAGGTATGAGTACCTACGATACCTACACATCGTTTTTATCTGTTAACGGGGCTTATTAATATATTGACACAGTGCTTTCTGTGTTATGCTGTTGTGGACCTGGTTGTCTAGAAGCAATTTGCACAAGTCAACTATCCTTTTAAGTTGCAAATTTATTAAGATCAGAAATCATTAGTTCCTTGCAATAGATCAATAATGACACGTTACAAATTAAGAAATACCTACTGTATATTTTGTGAGTGTACATCTTGGAGAGTGTTAGCAATAGAGACTGAGATGTAAGAAGATAACTAACTAATCAAACCTCGAACGCATTTTTCTTTGGTAACTCAGTTTTACCTTTAATAACAGCGTCTCCAACAAATAGCTGACCCGTCTGGTCAGCAGCTTGGTCCTTGTATATCTTGGAGATGAGGATGGGCAGCTTGTGCTCCGCCCCTCCCTTTATGCTCAGCCCCAGCCCGCCGACCTTCTGCCGCGTGATTTGGACCATGCGTTCCTGGAAACATTTCCAAAAGTAAGAAGAGAAGTACGATCATGGTCTCATATCGGGCTACATCGTGTTTTACTTAAATTGTCGTCCCAAATTAGTCCTCACAAGTCAGGTCCTCCCAAATTACGATTATGTATAGAGCGAAGAAAAAAAAAAAAAAAAAAACAAAGTGCGTTAGTGCAAATGCCTATTTACCTAGATCGTACCTCGTCTTCATACCACGCGTATGGTATTAAGTGACTATGTCGAAAAAAAGGAACGAAACGTCGATTCAAAAATCCTTAGCAGCTCGCTAGATATAACGCTCATGGGGAGGATGATTTTATTTAAATAACAGGACATCGTGAACACACCTCCGGTTTCAAATCTAAAACATCACGACACGCGGCTTTGATCCTGTGAGATACGGGAGACCACGGGACTACCTGCTCTAAATGTTTCACTGTCCGATTAATAATGCATAATTACCGTCCATTAGCCTGGTCTCGGCTTCATGCAAAAATCATTATCTGCGTGGATTTATGTTTGAATTGTTATGGCTGTCCGCCGTTGTTATAATATTTGCATGAGGTTATGGTCGAGCATACCGCGGTCGTTCTTAGCTAGCCTGATCGCAGTCGGCCACCAGTCTCAAATGTGGAGGGTGGTTTCACACGTGGTCTGCAACCATTTATCTTGTTTGAAACTTTACCCGCGCGTTGGACATGATTATGATTGAACAGCTCACAAATGGAACGCCCAGTCAACGCGACACGTTGAACCATCGACGAGAGTGATGTTTTCGGTACGCCAATGTATAAGAAGCTTAAAATTATTAATTTATTTTTATTTAACGAAATGTACAATAACCACACGAACGAATAGAACAGGGATTATACTGAACAACCACTAACCTTATTATCTGGACTAATTGTCCTTTTTTCTAAAACATACTCGATGAGTCGTCCCTTGAGAAGTCAAAACCAAACTGGCGTGTGTTGGTTGAGTACCTTACTTTCCAATATCTTTTTAAAGGCCAAACTACCCTCATTTAAAACTGTAGCATTTGAAACTTCAATGCGAGTAATATCAGATAAGTTAAATATGCGGCATTGTTTGAACTGTGTTGAAAATGACGCAGTCATATTATTGCAGTACTGAACATTGTTTTGTGAGGATGTATGATTTCGCACACACTCTAGTTTTGAGAATCTAGATAAGAAAAGAAACCTATAGGTAACAGATCTGTGTTGAGTTTCAAATAAACTAACTATAAGTCATTCATTTTACAATTTATTTAAAAACTCAGCGACTATTAGCAACACATATGGCCATGAACTTTATTTTATACTACTATAAATTACAAGGAAATTACGCGATGCTATTATGAAAAATAAATAGCTTTATGCCTATTCTACAAATATTTGCCCAGGTTTATAGAGTTCGCTGTTAATGGTCTACAAGAATGCCAAAGGGTTGGGTTTGCAAGGTTAATGAGTAGGATTTATAAAAAGTTACCATAAAATAGAGCTAAATATGAATTCGCAAATTCCGTGTGCTATAGTAATTAAAACAACTATTTCGCTGATACTGTAATATCCGTATTATATTACAGGAGGTATTTCCAAGTTTTATGAAGCTATTTGTACTTTTGCAATGTTGAGAAATTACCCATCATCCTGGTACTGTAACAACTAAGTCAGATACTTATAATAAGATATTTGTGTAATTACATTGAACTGGGATCTAAATTTAGGTTGATAAGGCCTATAGAATGATACAGTACATGTGAATCTACTGGAATCTGACTAGAGAATATGTAATACATAAGCATACACTTAATTCTCGTCTTCTGCCCTGTTGCAATGATCCTCTAAGGTTTCATTCTCAGACAGATTAGGCCTATATAAATCTCATAAATCTATGCAGATTGATAGATATCTCAAGTCTTCGAATCATTTGTTTCAGGTTATGCTAGTCAACATCTCCTGAGGATGCCCCGTGGAGGAGCAAAATAAGTGTCGAGGATCGATTTGGGTTGCATGTTAAATTATACCAGTCGTATATTTGCAGATGGAGGGCAGTGGTGCATATTGCACCTAAGTTTGAACTAGTTTGGCAGAATTAAAACTAAATATTCTAGTTGTATATCATGGATTTCCACAAATAATGCCTGATTCCATTAATTATGCTAGTCTCTTTAAATGCTTTTCCATGTAACAGTGGTGATCAATAATGCACATATATTTCATGAAAAAAAGTACATGGTTGCCTGGATTTAAATTACTACACTATAAATCCACAAATCTCACTTACCCTAGCATGGGGTACATTCTTGTCCTTAATCTGCACAGGCACAGGGGCCTCACGCTGTACGGTCACCGCATCCATTGTGAGCACCAGCCGTGCTGGTCTCGGACGGGACTTGCCATCCGAGACCTGCACCATGCCTGTGCGAATCTGAAAATAGCTACAAGTTAAAGAGGTGGAGGATATTTATGGATAACTGGAGTTAAACCATTCTCTTTATGATGAATAATGTGTATACTATAACTGTGATCACCAAATATGATAATTATAAAAATAACCATGAATTCTTCCTCAAAACTCTTAATAGTAGCTGTTTATCATGAAGACCCAAGTTTCTATAGAAATATTCTGAGTAATATTAAAAAGAATCAGTCTTGACCAATTAGATGAACATTGAAATTCAACAAATTCTTGATACAGAGTTGACATACCAAAAATTATAAAGGGTAGTGTAAAATTAAATGAAGGGGATGGAAAGTACTTAAAAAACCAAAGTACAGATTTCTTCTTATTCATATTGTGCGTCAGTCAGTAATAAGAGAAATCTATGGTAGTCATTAGTATCAACCATTACCTATAATGTTTATGCAATGTTAATTTGCTGATCAATGTTTTTACAAGGGATAAATACCCAATTAATTGTATCATTACCAAATTTGATGTGTACCGAATAACTGAATAAACAACAAGATCGTCAAACAAACCACTAACAATTCAAATGACTTGTAGTCAGAACAATTTGAGTGTCATCATAGGTCTAATTGGAATTAATGAACACTGCTTACCTTTTCATCTTTCTTCTCCTCAATAGGCGTCATCATTGTGGAGCATGTACACCATAACGATATAAAAACTTTTGGATCGTTCCAAATTTAAAAATGAATTATTCAAACAAAAAAATCACAGACCCTCTTCACTCTCACCAAATTCGACCTCATAACGCTGTCTTTCAAAGAATTTACTATCAAAAGACCATTTCTAATTAGCTCTACTGTTGCTTCTAATGATATTATTAATTATTTATGGGTTACACATTACAAATACTAAAAACAGGTCACTGGCATACGATAAATCAATATAGGTGAACGGCATCAAAACAATTGAAATACGACGGATTCACTACGAGTTTATAAAATATTTTAGATTCCAATAAAATTTCTATGATTAGATATGGACATTTAAAATGTTTTCATTGACAAAATTGCTGTGTAATTGTACAATAACAAATAATTTCTTGCAGAATTGACGACGGACGACACCACTTCGCGAGCGCGCTAAGTAGTTACTAGTGTTGTGAACTCGATGCAAATCTAAAGAGCGTGTAAATGGACATTACATAATCGATTATGTCAGTCTTAGTCGATTTAAAAAAATAATACGAAGCTGTTAATTCGTTAAATAAATTTGCCGCTTTTGCCGCTATTATACAAAATAATATAGTTTACGGCTAGACAAAAATGTTTATCAACGGAACAATTGTTTTTCGCTCCTGACACCGCGCCCGCCGGCGGCATCGGCATGGCGATGGCAATTCACGATTTATTAGCAGACGAACTATACTTTTAATTATAATGTCAAAAAGATCAAAATAGAAATAGAGATGGAGTGCTCTCTTTCCAAATAAGTATCAGTTCCTTGGTTTTAACTAAAAACTAGTGTTCTGTTATTTTATCATACTATTCGCTTTGCCGTTTTACCGATAGTGGCGCTCCAACATTTTTTTTTACCACAGAGTAGGTACGATGTTAGGTGTCATTAAAATTTACTAAACTTATTGGCGCCGCATCGAGTCAAAGCGAAAACGCAAATATTTAAGTTAGAATTCCCGTTGGTGTTATGGAGGAACGAGGTATCTGGTATGGTGTTCCTCCATTGAGAAGGGAGGATCCTCCGACCAGGCAAGGTGGTTAGCCCGGCGGGCCGAAGCCCGACGATTGATGTCAGGCATTCGTATACTTATGTGTTAGAATCATTGTAAACTCTTATAGTGCGATTCAGAGTTTGTTGTTGTAGCTTCAATCCGACAGATGGCGCTTTACTTTTTGTCATGTTGCGAGTCGTAGTCGCTACAGTGTTTGTCTTAATGCCGATAAAAGCAGCGCTGCCGTTTATTTGTCTCACACACATAATCTAATGCTTGGCTCACACTAATTTGCGAACAATAGATACCTACACAGTAAAGATGTGGTTTTGTTTTATTATTAAATTTAATGGTGGCAGCTTTTTTGGTTTTTGAGTTTATACTATATTTACAAGGTACAAGCAACAACCAGTACTGGGAAAACTGACTAAAACCCAACTCTGGTGAGGAAAGGCTCTGACCCTTCAAAGAATTCAGGCGAGTTGCTATATTACACGTCCTACGTAACACTGGCTGTGAATACTAGCGCGTTATACATAAGTAGTTATGTAGTTACTTCAATTCATTTCAAAACTGATCGTAGATAGTTGTAAACATACCTATGATATGTAAATGAGTTTTAATTTACGTGAATTTGAAAATTAAATTAATAGCTATTATTATTTACACTATCTTGTGCTTAGGCCGCCACACAGTTTAATCAGGTGCGGCTGAATATCAATATTTTACACGGTGAAACTATAGATATTGTTTACACTAGTCGATAAATGACAATGGGGGCCTTTGCAATGGGCTCCATCCCTAGTAACGTAACACTCTTACCTCATTAATGTAGCAACAAAACATTCAAAGTCCTCACCTTTCGTGTGAGGTTTTTTGTGACCAAAGATATGACTCGTTGACTCGAATTTGTTAGCTACTTAAAGTAATTTAATATAGGTAGGACGTACGATAGGAACTGATTATGTTCTGGACGGTTAGGTTTTAAATATTATTTTTTTAATTACATTGTATTAGGTACTTTCACATTGGTGAATTAAGTCGATAAGCGCACACCCCTCCGTATACCACAGACAGGGACAATCCATGAGAAATGATTTACATAAGTAAAACAAAAGAGGAACCTACCTACTTAATAGTAATATAAGACCGAAACAATAGGAACGGGACAGGTCGTTTAGTAAATAAAAAATATTTAAATAACATGTTATAAATATGAGACTGCTTCATTGGTCTTGTGTGCTCGGTTCGATTCCCGGGTTGGGCGAGATGTGATTGGGTTTTCCTGTATGGAAATTCTCCTCCTCGTCCGTGCCGTACACCTCTGCCTAACTGTTCGGGGAATAGGTACAAGCGCAATGCTATGTTATGGTGTTAGGATATGTGAAGCAGACGAGTGTGGACCTACTATTGTACACCTAGTAGTACATTTCACTAAAGCTGTTCTTAAGTGCCATATACTAGGAGGCGAGGGTATTGCCATCTACTGCCTACTTACTATGCAAAATTCCAAACCCAGGGATCGAAACCAAGAACAAGAACTCACACTCAGCAGCCGAGCTTGTGATGACCAAACCAATGGTGCAGCTTTTTTATTACGTATATAACTTTTCTTAACATTATCTGCTTTTGGATAAGGATTTCAGAACATTAGTAGTTGGTACTTATGTGTGCCCGTTCAGTCGTGGATCTAAAAGTAGCATTCACAATGAAAATAAAACTTCATACCACAACACACATCTTTATTTCTTTCTTCCGCACTAATATCAATAATTTTATTATTACACAACATGTATATAGAAAGATTTTTATACAATAGTGTATAATTAATACCTAATTAACTATATTAATCAACAATATAGTAAAAAGAATTACGAATTACTTAAATACTGGCAGTCTATTTTAATGATATGTATCTTTTGCAGTTTGGAACAGCCGTTACATTACTTAGTAACTACATAATTTAGTAAATTAATATAAGGGTTTACTTTATACTCTGAAAATATTTTATATGCATCTAATTTTACACGCCATGCGCGAACATTTTGAATTATGAGGGATTTAGAAAATAACAATTAAATGCATATATTATATTTTAAAGGTTTGCTGTGAGATCATTATAAGCACATTGCACACATTACACAGCAAAATCTGCGCATTTATTTGTTCAACTACCAATCTCACAGCAAACGAGTGGGTAACTATAATTATCATTTGCTAATATTTACAATTCATTAGATGCCATTTATAAATCTAAACTGTCATTAGATTAACAGCTTTAAATAAATCACATTATTATAAATAATTTATTTAACAATTTAACATTTAAGTAAATGGGGAGTCACAGTTTTGTGACGCAATCACATGTATGAATTATTAAGCCTTTTTACAAACAATTGACCGCAAACGAGTCGTTCACTTTTTGTTCTAATATTACAATTACTCGAAAGTTGCTTCAATTTGCACAATTTATAGAAAAATGTCCTCATATTTAAATAGAAAGACGTTAAATTTCACAATGTGTGATTGGACTTGTTCGATTAGAAAATAGTTTAGATGCCTACAAACATTTTATGTTACACGTGAATTGTACATTCTCGTCGTTCTTGTTCTTTTCTTTGTTGATATCTGTAGAAAAAAAAATGGTTAGTAAATGATTAATAAAAATAAGCTGTGGTGATATTTTATGTACGACATTATAATCAGATCATAAATTACCTATTTTAATTATAAATGCACATCATTAAATTTTTTGTTGATCTGGAGTTCATATTTTCGTTCACTGTATCATAAGAAAAGCCAAGAAATAATGTTTACAACATTATATAGTAGGTAATCAGCAAATCACGCAAAGTTTATTATTCATCAAAATATACAACCGTAGGTATTACTTTAAAGTCTTACTTGTCTATTAAAGAAGATATATCAGCGGGGACTGGGGCGAAGCACCCCGAGAGGCCGTCGCTCCCGGTCGGGCCTCCGCTGTTATAAAAATGGTGAATGTATTTAATGTTAATAAATCATTATTATCATCGATATTAAAGTAGCAAAGCTGGTTTAGTACAAGCTTTACGTTGGGTATATTAATAGCTCAAGTCTAAATGCGTATCCAAAAACTGCACGTCTATGAGGACAGTAAACAGTATCTAAGTATCAGGTAAATAAATGAATTGAATAAAAATAAAACTCTTGTGGAATTATTTAGCAAATAAATGGAAAAGTCGTACTCACCCAGTAGTTTGGTAACTAATTAGATAGTTGGGTAACTCACTAGGTAGTTATGTACTACTAACTACCAAAAAGTAAAACATAAAATGCAAAATATAAATTTCCAAATATAGGTAATAAAAATAAAAAAAAATCATATATTATTCATACGAAAAAAATGTTAACTAAAAATCGTAACAAAAGATCTATCTAAATAAATGATGTTCGTAAGACAAGCAAGACTGGAGGTGCAGGGGTCCAGACAAGCGGTGCGCGCCGCGGTGAGGAGTGAGCGGGGAGGTACCTGGGCTCTACCTGCTGCACGTGCGCGCGCTGCGCCGCCCGCTGCCGTACGCGCTCGTGCACGGCGACGTGCCCGAACCTGACACAACCGAAACGGATTCTTATACGTACATCACTGACAATTGGCGAAGTGCTAACTAATCTACAACAGGCCATTATTGAACTACTTTAAAATTGAGAGTACAGATTACAGATAAAATATGTATTATGATATTAGAATAACCTTTAGTAGTAGTATTAGCAGCGCTGTCGCTGTTGTCGTCGGAGTCCGTGTGCGTGTCGCGCCAGTTGTTGGGAGCGGCGCCTGCGCCTGCGCACGCGGCGCGCATGCGGTGCCGCGCCTCCACTGTCGAGCATTTAGACAGGCTCGACTCATCTGTCGGTACAACAAGTAGCCGTCGAAACCAAGCGAGCGCTTGGTGTTCAATAGTACGTACTCTAGTATTACAGCGAAAGCACTTTACAATTTCAAGAAAAAACAAAAAATAGAAATTTAATTTAAATATTTTATTGAATTCTTAGTTCAGCAAAAATGCCATCCATTCAAAAAATTCAAGAAGTCGTAATAAGTGATTTAAGAACCAAATTTTACTAATAAGGGGAATCTCACATCACTACAGATAGTAAGGCAAAATTGTTTTGAGCGTAAGAAATGGCATTAGACAAGCTGACAAGTGAGCTGACCATATCTGTAGTGATCGCAGGCGCGGTGTCGCCGGCGGTGCGGCGGCGCGGCGTCGTCGTCGCGTCGCGCGAGCGTGCGGAACTGCAGCGAGTGCGCCGCCGACACGCCGAACGTTGCGTACGGACTTATCTCGTATAGCTCCGCTGGAAAGTAATCGCATCTTATGTATCTACTCGTTGTTCAATAAATACACCATACGTATATAATATATACTGCTTAAAAAGCTTTACCTGAAGAATCATCATTGGACTTCTCGTTCCCATTGATAGAAGATGACGAGTACAGCTTCTGTCCTTCTCTAAGCTTTTCTCTTTCTGCTTCGTTGCTTTCGCTTAATTTTCTGTCGTCTCTCATGTAGTGGTCACTTGAAATGCAGAAGAATCTGAAATGTATAAGATCGTGTGTTAGGTTTGACGGGATATTGTTTATGAATATTCATAGAAAAACCATTCTAATTGGTAGCCGCAGAGAAAAAAGTTGTAAGGTTTTGAAGCGAGGACCACTTACTTCTTCTTCCCGTGTACGAGACACACGATGGCCGCCAGCGTGACGACGATGACGACGGCGCTGGCCACACAGGACACCAGCACCGTGCGCAGCGAGGCTGGCCGGGACCCGCCCGACAGCGGGGACGATGGCTTCATTGGGGGGATGCGACCTGACAGTCATGGAGTTCACTTACTAATATTTGATATCCAAAACCCTTATTTCACGAATTTCGCTGGATAAGCAAAGTTCATGCTAGGAAAATCTCTTCAACATGCGTGGAACTTAATGAAATTGTATCGGTTACCTCCAGTGAGCGTGTGAGTGTCCGCAGTGAATGTGACACGTTCCAGCCCAGCGTCGCTGTAGGCCTCCACGGCCAGCTCGTACCACGTGGCCGGCGTCAGCTCGCCCACCACATGGCTCGCGGAACTGAGACCATCGCCAACCTGCCACATACAAATGTAGGTCTTAAATCAATGTTTATTTATTATACGATACACTGTGACGTATATACTGTATTATTTACTGTACAAAAAGCGCCCTGTTATGTACTAGCAAACTCGGTCGGAGTTTGTCAGTACGTATAATAATAGCATCAATAGTCAAGTCAATAGATAGTTACGTTAATTTTAATAATATCCCTAATACCTTTATCCAATGCTCAGAGCCAGCTCTTCGATAAGAAACTCTGAAGCCGAGTATAGGACAGCCACCATCTCGCCACGCGTAGAAATTTATCTTTATTGCCGTTGAGTTCATGTGCACGTGGTCTTCAGGTTTCGGGGGCTTGGGACCTGCACATGATAAGTTATATAAGATATTCAATTCTTGGATAAAATATAAAGCCTCCAAAAATCTTTACTAAGAAGTTGTCGAGACATGAGACAATGAGCCCTGTTCAATACTCACGCCCCCCTCTCGTGGTGGCTGTCAGCACCTCGCTGGGTGGCCCAATTGATATCTTGTTCCGAGCCTGTATCTTCGCGTTGTACGTAGAGCCACACTTGAGCATGTCCATCGTGTAGGAGTTCACTTCGGGAGACAAGTCCACCATGTGCCATTCGGATTCTGAAGCTTGCTTGTAGTGGAGAAGGTAGCCTGGGAATGCCAACATTTTAACATTAAAATCAGAGGTTACAGTTTTTTACTCGTTACAAGTAATTAATATTTATAACGTTGAACAAAATTAGACATGCAGTTATTTTGAAAATTGGTAGCATTTTTTGCTCTATCTTCATGACAATACATCACACAGACAATACATCATACAGGTTATCACAGTTACCTAAGATAGGTTCCGTGGTTTCCCCAGGCAGTTGCCAGTGCAGCTTGATACTTGACGTTGTGGTGTACTGCAGTGACAGCGCGGGAGCTGCGGGCGGCATGATCACTGCCACCACGTAGACGATGGTGTCCTCGCCGATCGTGTTGCTGGCAGTGCAAGTGAAGTTGCCCGACGATTGTTCGTTCACTTCTGTTGGTTAGGATAAAGTAGTTTCGTGATAATTTTAAACCACCATTTAGCCCTTTTGTTGAATGGAAAATACGAATGTGAAAAGCGACAATGCAAGAAGAATTTGACACTGTTCCTAGTCTTGATTAATGTTGCCAGAAGCGCGCCGCGACCAGCGCCCACCGATACCCAGCGACCGAACGACGCTATGTTACGTACCGCGTATATGCAGGTGTCCACGATGCGTGACTTGGTAGTACTGGTGGTGCGTGACGGGCACCCGCGCGTGCTGCCAGCGCGAGCGCGGCGCGGGCGCGCCCACGCACGTGCAGGCCAGCAGCGCGCCGCGACCAGCGCCCACCGACACCCAGCGACCGAACGATGCTATGCGAGCTGGGACTGGAAGGGAAAGCATATCTTTCAGTCAGCTACTTAAACAAATTATATTTACTTAACTTAAGATTTTTCAGATGACATGGTCCATAAAATATTATCGAATTTGGGTATAGCAAGTTAATTGTATTGTTTCAAAATATTATAACAATATCAAATATACAAGTGAAATACCACCCACAGACTCAAATTTGGAAGGTACTCGTAAGTCCTCCTTGGGTATATAGAATATTCCAAAATTTAAATTATATCATCAGGGAGTCCTTTAAATCCTAAGGGGGTGAAAAGGGGGGAGAAGTTCATATAAGTCCGTATTTTTTATGGAAAATGCATAAAATTAGACATATGTACGTGTTTGAGCGTTTTTAGATATTAAACCCTTAATGGTATGAAATTGGGGATGAAAGGTAATTTCAAGTTAGTGACCATTTTTTTTAGAACATGATGTGAGCTTGAATGTTTTGTACCTACTTCGACAATCAATAGCAGCAAGTGGTAGCGTGTGGTAGGTATACTGTAATACTTTGAGGAGTTCTATACTCCATCTCTGAAGGTCTTCATCGTATCCTCATCAAATTATATGGAAACATACTGAAAGCCCCCTTTCAAATAACATTGTTAATGTGAAAGTTTGTGAAGACGTTTGGATGTTTGTTACCCAGTCATGCGTAAACCGTTGAACGGATTTAGATGAAACTTGACACAGATGCACCATGTTCGGGATTAACATCCTACTTCCTACTAATATTATAAATGTGAAAGTTTGTGAGGATGGATGGATGGATGCATGGATCTTTGTTACTCTTTCACGCCAGAACGGCTGAACAGATCCGGATGAAATTGAACACAGAGATACATATATTATATCTCTGTGTCTGGAATAGCACATAGGCTACTTTTTAATCCGGGAAAATGTACGGGTTCATAAACCACGCGGGCGAAGCCGTGGGCAGAAGCTAGTATAAGATATTTTTTTATCCCGGTAGTACGTTTTCACGGGACAATGATGTCCTTTTTCGAATTACAAGAAGCGGGTAATAGCTAGTTATATTACAATTATAAAATACAAAAATAAAACATAAAAAGTTACTGTACCCAAGTTGAATTGGAACAATATGAGCACTCATTATCAAGCCTATCATTTCACCGAAGCTACTCGGTTAAGTGTATTATTGGACAAAATAGCCGTTCCTAATGTTGAAAATCTATCACTTGGTTACCTTTGTAGTGTAATTAATTATATTATTTATATCACAAACGTGTGAAACCCTCTAATTTGTTTCAATCACTATTCGTACAAAATCGAAAGGGTTGCCCTCTTAGTAATTTATCAACATCAATCAATTCTGATATTATATACTTACATGCACAATACATGTTATATTAAACTGGAACAGTGCTAGGGAATCTACAAAGGCAGCTACAGAACATTTTTCCCACAATTGTTTATTTTTTTATAAAAACGAATTGAACTGAGAAACATTTTTAGCCACGCGTGAACTTTCCGTAAAAATTAAGAAAGTCTTCATATATTTATTTTGCTCTGAACTCAATGTCATGAGATCAAATCAAATCAGATCAAAAAATTGTTTATTTCTTTCACAAATAACACAATAAGTAACAGAAATAGAAAGGAAATCGAATGCCAATATTTATTTGTGGGAGATTATACATTATTTATTTGGGATAAAAAAACTGATGACTTTTTCATATATTTTATATAGCCATACGGAGCGTGTCTATATAAAATATATGAAAGAAGTCATGTGTCCACAACACTATTATAAATTAAATTAAAAATTATAATATACAGGATGAACGGTAATTAAACCTATTTCTTGTAAGGCATTATACTAGAGCCAATTTACAACAATGTCGATGTCGCTTATGAGGGAATTTCTATGACGTCAAATTTGTTGCAAATTGGCTCTAGAATTACTACATAATATTACTGTTCACCCTGTATGAGGTAGCTCAACTTCTTTAATTTAAGAACTCAGCCTTATATTGGTGAAGCAATCCTGTTCTCTAACCTCTGCCTTCGTTTTAACCTCTTGATACAACTCAACGTCAAAGTAAAGAAATACGGAATGTAAAATATTGTTTGCGTCGCAAATATGTATCTGGATGTCTGGAGCAAACGCTCGACCGTTTAGGTTAAGCTATCTGTCCTTTTTCGTTCTCATACAGACGACTGTGCCTCCGACAGTTTCGCTATATTAAAGCAGTAGGAGTATAGTTACTTCTGGAGCTGGGTCCCTGTCCCACCACGAGCGTGGAGTCTCCCTCGCCGGAGCCGGTGGTGGCGGACACCCAGAACTCGTACAGCTGGTTCTCCATGAGGTTCCGCACTTGGAACATCAGCTCCGTGTCGGGCTTCTTGTCTGCAGGCACGGTGAAGCTCGAATGTTTGCCTAAGCTAGAAACATACATAGCTATATATTTTAGTTATTCTTTTATTTATCCCAGGGTCACGGCCGAAAATGGTTTCGCGTTACTCACTGTCCTGCCTCTCGATAGTAGACCGTATAATGTGATATGACGCCATTGGGCTGTAGGGGTGGCAGCCAGCTCACAAGCACCGAGTCACTGGAATACGCCAGTGCTTTGATCTTCTCAGGGGCTGATGGAACTGGTCCAAAGGAATAATTATAGGCATTATTTACAATTTATTTCAAGCAATATTTTTGCAAAACAGAAAGGATTTTTTATAATGTTAATACAATGTTTTGACCAGCCTCATTAGACAAAAAACCTGACTGTTACTTATATTTTATGAAGCTATCAATGTAAGTTACTTCGACAAACCATTTATTGGAAAAAAAAATATGCAGGCCGAAAATTGGATGTTGAAATGGTTTATTCCACTTTGTTCACCCAGGTGATATCACCCAGGTGAACGAAGTGGAATAAACCGTTGAAATATAAGCTCTGTGACATCATAAAACAATATTAATACATATAAAACTCGTACCATCCTCCTCAGTCATGCAGTACACAGGCACACTTCGCTTGCCGTCCCCGGCATTGGTGAAGGCTAACACTTGGATGGAGTAGTTGGCGTATTTGCGCAGCGTGTGCAGGTAAGTGTCAGTGGTGGTCACTCGCTTGATCTCGCCCACGTCCACTGGGAAATCAGGATTACTGATTAGAATTAGGAGTACTTTGTTATTTATTTTTACACTAAGTGTCGAAGGAAACTGACTAACCATGATCGGTGGTTAGAGGTGAATAGATAAGTTTGTATCCTTGTATGAGTCCCCCGTGCTGGCCGATGGGCGGCGGGTTCCATGTCACTTTCATGCTGGAAGACGACAAGGCTGAGCAGGAAACTCGGGTGGGAGGAGACTCCGGCACTGAAATTAACAAGATAGTTTAAGTATTTTGCCATTGCAAGTGATGAATATTACTTTCAAACTACTACTTTTCGTTCTCTTGTGATACGAAATATATAATTAATAATATAATAATTAATATATAAATAATGATAGGTTCTTATTGAAGTGACTAAAGTATCAGTACGGCACCTCCTTCCAGTGTGGTAGCGGACACAGGTGAGGAGGCGGGGCCGGCTGCTACACCGTTGAAGGCGCGCACGCGCACCTCGTAGCGAGTGAACTTGCGCAGCGCTGACAAACTTAGTTCTGTCGCTGACCAGCCGTTCACTGTGAGCGTTCTGGAAAAACAAATGGGTACATAATAAGATTTATACCTATAATTTATCTGTATTCTGTTTATTGCTAGACAAAAAGACGTCCGAGAGGATTACGGTGGCATTTGGTCGTGACCGTATTTAAAGCAAATTTAAGTTTAGATCTATGTATTTAATTTACGGACTTGAAATTGCTTTGTTATGATAATTTAACGGCAGTACCTGATCCTCGTTCTAGTACCTGGTGGAGTTCCTCATGGGCGGTGCGGCGGGGTTAAGCTCGGTGCAGCTGACGGAGTACCCCAGCAGCTCCCCGTGCCACGCGTCGCGTGGTGGCGGCCGCCATGACACGTGCAGCTCGCCCGGCCCACCCGGCGTCACGTGCACGTTCGTGGGGGCCTCTGATGGTGCTGGGGCAAACAAGGGTAATAGAACTTAAATACTAGTACTCTTAACTTAAGCCTTGAAAGCAATATACGAGGTCGGATCTCAAAAGGACAATATCTCCAAACTACTTGCTAACTAAATTCCTATTTGACCAGCATAGATAGGAAACTAATCCTATTGACGAAACAGAAGTAAAAAAAAAATATCGTACACCAACTAAAAAAAATGACATCGCTTCAGGTCTCGACAAGATCGGTGTAAGACTCATAAAAAGAATACAAAACACAATCATTACACCCCTAACCCACTTGATCAACCAGTTGTGCAATGTGTTTTCATTGCAAGCCGTGCAGTGCACTACGCTGCACTATGAAATAGACCGTTTGCTTGCGGGTGAGTGGCTTGCGAGATGCGTAAGTCACGTAGCTTCTTTCCCCTACATACAATACACATCGAAATATCGAACGATAATACACAACGACGAATCGACAATATCGAACTACTAAAAGTATGAGAGATTTTTTTTGGTTTATTTATATGGGTCCGCGCTAGAAATAGGTTGGCAAAACCTGTTCTAAAGCGTCTATGACACTTAGAATTGTATATTTTACTTGTAATGAAACCACAGATTTAATGTAATGACGGACACTGTGTTCTTGATATGCATTTGCTTACCCTCTTCCTGTGTCTTCACCACTACTGGCTCTGTGTAAGCACTCCTGTCGATCTGGTTGATAGCAGCTATTCGGATCATGTACGCGGTGTGGGGCTTCAGACTGCTGAGTAGAGCTTCGTAATGTATGTCGCCTTTCTTCGTCAACCTAGAATTAGGAACATTTAGAAAGCTACTAATTTTTTTTTCAATTTCTTTGTTTTTTGATATAAAATCATTAAAAGCCGTTTTCGACTTTTAATGATTTTTAATTTACTATCCCATGAATACACGAATCCAATGAGAGGGTAATAGTAAAGAGCACTGACGTGAGGTGCGAGTGCGCGATGCCGTGCACGGACACGTTGAGCGTGGTGGCGGCGTCCCAGTGCGTGACGCGGATGGCTCCCTGCGCCGCCAGCGCGCAGTACTGCAGCGCGTAGCCCACCAGCGGACAGTTGCCGTCGAACCCTTGGCTCCACGACAGCCGCACGCCGCGGCTCAGGATCTCCGTCACCGACAGCGAGTGGGGCGTGTCGGGCTTCTCTGGAGACCATATTTTAAATGATTTAGGTTGTGCTCCAACAAGGGCGTGATTTGTTGCTACTTCGAATTAAGAGGCAGTTTTAATGAAGCCTTACCTTGGACGGAAAGATAAATATAATGGTCACTGTGACCGTAAGCGTTGACGGCTTGACACTTGTACACACCGGAGTCCTGCCGGTCCGCCCGGCTGATGTACAGCTGGGACCTTAAACCACTATCAGTCTTTGCTTCGGAGATGCTTAGCCTGCAACAATACCAAGAGCACGATAGAACAAATCGTATTCTTGCTTCAATTTCATATAAAAGCAGAAGATACAGCTGAAGTAGATCGATGTGGTTACCTATAAGTATTAAGATCTAAGTGGTTCATGTTGTGCGCCCACGTGACGCGGATGGGGCTGTCGCCGCGCACGTCGCACACGAGCGTCGCGGGCGCATCGCGGCGCGCCGTCATGTTGTGTGACGTCAGCTCGAACCGCGCGGGCTCTGGTACAAAAGAGGATATGTTCGTAGGCTAAAATGTGTATAGTGATTACCAACCTTGTAATTAATGATGGTAAGTTTTTACTGGAAAAAGATAATCTTTTTTTTTTAAGTACTCTCTTATTAACTAAACTTACCGTTAACAGAAACGTATATAGTTTTAGTGAGTGCAGATCCCACTCCGTTTTCGGATTTGCACATGTAGTTCCCCTCGTCATAGGGCAGCGCTGATTCGATCCACAGTGTACCATTTGATAGGAACTGGAACCGTCCACCCAGGTTTACTAGAGGGACGTAGTCAGTTGACGACCCTGATGGTACGGGTAATCGAAATTAAATTAAAATCCGGAATATCGAAAACATATTTATGATTTTTTATAAAAAAATACCACCTTCTAACATAATACATAAACTAATTCAGATATAATTTCTTTATTCGTTAAGTATTATTGCAGTGATGTTTTAGTTATTTTTAGTTGTACTTTGAAATGTCATAAAAACGTGTTGCAATTTACGTATGGATAATTTTAATTAATTAATTAACTGAATGGCAACAAAGAAATTATTGTGGGAATGGTTATTTGGTTTGGACATTTGAACTGTTAATAAAGATAAGAATAAGCAATAAATATGCTATTTTTTTTAAACATTGCTCCAGGCTAAGAATAATTTTTGTATCGTGGGTGTGTTTACATACACACACAACTATCTGTAGATCATACGAGTATTTGTTCCATGCGGGAATCAAATCCGCGAAATGTAGCGCAGCAGTCGATCACTCAAACACTGTGTCAAACGTTCCGTCAAATTAATTTGTCTCTCGAGTCTCTTGCTTCTATATTTTCTCAACTCCTTAGTTTTATATCCATAAGACTTATGTTTATTAATCTTTGTTCACCCACCTCTCTGTTTCAGCCAGGTGACTTGTGGTGTTGGCGAGCCTGTAGTCTGGCAGTGCATAGCCAGCGGTTCTCCAGCCAGCACCGCTTCATCCTTAGGCTCTACTACCCATTTGGGTGAGACTGCAGCGTGCAACCAAGTCAAGTTCCTGTTATTTCTGGATTCAATACAGCGATTACCGTAATTAATAATATCACCTGGTTATGATAAATTTAATATTCCAAATAATACATTACTTATTACATATAATATTACCTTTTCCATCAGCAGCAATACAATGTTATGGATGTAAAGAGTTATGTGTAACATTGGACCAAAAGACCATTCACGTTGCCTCTTAATTAATAAGCATCTCTAAGTTGTATACTTCTTGGTTAGGTTGGTATTACCCAATAAGCATTGCAGCGTTATATTTTTTTACCTAATCAAAAGTAAGCTTTATGTTTTGCCAAAATCTTATCATTATTACCGTATCGCAAACAAAATTTGAGTGCGTGATGACGTTTAAATATAATTTCATCACATTTTAACCTAAGGTGATATCCAAAACAAAGTTCTTAGAAATTAAATTTACCATTTTCGTAAGCCATCTGAAATCCAACGCTGTGCAAAACAAAAAATATTCAAGAATTTATACATATATGTGGTAAATATTTGCAGTGGAAAATAAATGTGCGCTGTGAATAAAATACTTACAAAAGTGCATTTAATTTTAATGAGATTTTATTCAAATTGCACGATACGAAACGTGAAGTCGTAGATGACTAAAAGCAATTGCTTATGAAAATTAAAGAGATAAAATTTATGGAAAATATTTTTAAAATTTGGTATAAATGCAACATGAATAAATTCATCATTATCGACACTTCATTAAGGAGCAAGGTAACTACACAAAATAGACACTTTGGTGCTGTTGTGATCCTGCAAAGGAATCAGCATATAATACAGACAAAATAATGACAACTCGGTGCTCTGTGCAAGCGTGATCAGCCTCTCTGATGATGGGAGCGCGGTAGAGGGCCAAGTGTCGGTAACTACGTCAACATACCATGGGAATATGGACCCACTGGGGTTTGTAGTGTTGTATTGGACCAAACCTACTTTAAACGAGAGGTGAAAGCATACAATTAATGTATTCATTTAAATATGCTCTTCGTATGAGTCTCAAGAGAATCCAGCAAGAGTAAAGTTGGGAATTACAGTGGGTTTTGACTTTGTATATGAGTTTTAACGGTTTGTTTGAGCTGCCAAAATGTATGCTATAATAACGATGTTGTAACTTAACATTTTTAATAAAACCACTTTTCACTCTTATGATCAAATTATATTAATAACACAATTCTTCGTGGTAGTACAACGTTTAAGATTACTATATTTCGTATTAGCCGCAATCTCCCGCGCTTCCACATCAAATGGACATCATGACAGTGCTTGGTGCAGTTGTGCGTATTGACATGGCGGTTACCTTTGACCACCAGTTCGGCGGTATAGTTAACCTTGGCCGCCGTATTGGAGGCCACGCAAGTGTACAACCCGCTGTGGCGGGCAGACACCTCTTTGAATACGAGGTTGCTGAAAAAATCAGCACCTCGCTCTTCCACCTATACAACCAGGCCGGGGTTTGAAGATATTTTTAGGTTAACTATTGAAGGGCTTTTGGGTTTGATTATTGAATTAAATTTTTCGTGATGTTTGAATATTGGTTCAGTCGATAAGGCTCTTTATCAGCGGTTGTTAAAACAAATAATGCTGCGCTTATTATGTATACAGCAATCGATTAGAACGAACAACAGCTTACTCATAACTTGGTATAAAAAATCATGAAGTCTTAGAGATTCTTCATAACTCCAACTTCAAGAATCAAACCCTCAATTTTAACCAATTATAATAAAAACGATTAGTGTTCTGAACTAACCTGTAAGCTAGAGGGTATGGGCAAATTGTCCTTAAGCCAGGTGAAGTGGACGGGCATGTCTCCTGACGTCACGCTGCAGCTAACCTGAGCACGCTTGCCTTCTTGCAAGTTCGCAGAAAAGGAAAACGGTTCTATTTCCGGTGGATCTAATAAAAATAGATTATATTTAATTGGATATTCCATACTGATATATTTATTATATAGGTAAAATTAACCTACTGCTGACAACAAGCTGCAGCTCCCTTCTGGCTATCTCTCCATGGGGCCCCATAACTGCGCAAGTATAGGCGCCAGCGTATGAAGGTTCCACTCTCGATACCCTGAGAGCACCATCGACGCTACTATCCCATTCTACAGGGTTGCTGTCTCGCTCCCATTTCACTGAACTGGAACAAGTGGGGCGATTGCAGTAAAAATATACTAGGAAATTAAATAATTCAAAAAGGAATGATAAGTATATTAATTTCCTCACCTGATAGGGTAGCCAGAATAAGGACAATAGAGGACCAGCTCTCGTCCAGCTACAGCTCTGATTGGACCTATGGACCTTACGTATGGTGGACCTGTGGAATAAGGTTTCAACTGTTACACATGTCTAAATCTTAAGAACATTTTGTTAACATCCGGCTGTATTTACTACAAATGTAAATATATTCTAGACATACCATAAATATTGAGTCTGGATGTGTGGGACACTTCTCCCAGTGAGTTAGCAGCCCTGCAGGTGTACAGGCCGCCGTCTTCTGACCTCACGGCCGAGATGTTCAGGTAGCTCACCACGTCGTTGGTCTTAGTCGCAAACTGTTCCACGCTGTATCTGGCAAAGAGTTACTTGTCAAAAACCAATACAAAAAGATCATGGAATAAAAAAAAATTGCTGATTACATTTTTTTTTCAGACTTCGACATCGGTCCTTTAAAATATTGACAAGAGGTGTCGGTCGAAGTGATTGTGATATTATATTACTTGAGAAAATTCAAGTAGTAAGGTAATCAAAACAAAACTCCTTCGATAATCAACTACAGTAGATATTTTAACTCGGTAAATGATTCCGATCGATTCTTGCTAGCAGATAGTTAAAATAACTACAAACAACATTCAGCACGGAAAAGTGAATCAATTAAACTGTAATTCGTACACGTATTTCAGTTCTAAGAAGAAAACTCTGAACATTAAACAAGAAAATAGAAGCTGTACATATTGACCTGGTACTCAGATTTGCTTAAATTTGTAGGGTTGTTTGTGTGACACGGGCTGAGCCAGATTTTAGGCGAAGGTTTTTTTAATGTGTTGTGAAAGTCGGGGTGTACTTCCTCTCAAATTGTGTTTACCGCTTTATTTAGTATTTCTAGCGTTCTTCCACTTTCAACCGAATTGGTTGATGGAATACTTATCAATTAATTTTTAAAATTGTAGTCATTAATACCAAACTCCTGATTTAGCAGTAGGCATTCACAATCTTGTTGTAACATTGGTACAAACCTGTGTCCTCTAGCCATGGTGTTCAGCGGCTGTCCGTCGAGCAACCAGGTGAAGTGGGGCGGCGGGGAGCCGGCCGCAGAACACTTGAGGGTCACCACCTGTCCCGGACGCAGCACTTGTTCTATGAACGTATACTGGAGTTCTGGAGCTGTATCTGGATGGAACATGAAACGAAACATACTGAAGAAAGGAAGGATTTTCTAAAAAATCTTCTTGGATGTGCCATAACAGTTAAATTGTCATTGACACTCCCATTATTGTAGAATACGAAATATTTTCTCTATTTATAACTTCAACAAAGAACAGCAGGTGATAAAAATGATCTATAAGGTTTATTTTTGATTTAAGTGTCCTAAGTTTGCGAAGGAGTTACCAAAATAATATAACATTACAGGTTAATTAAATTAGAAGCACCCCTCCGAACCTACCTCCTAACCTCAGCTCGGCACTGGCTTGAGCCGAGTCCCTTTCATTCCTGGCCATGCACTGGTACACGCCCTTATCCGCTCGATGTACGGAGGAAATCACCAGCTGTTCTCCATTGTTCTGCACCCTGACCCTGCCGCCCGCCACCCCGGCCCCGAGGGGCACGCCGTTGTGGAGCCACTCCAGGCGAGGGGCAGGCCAGCCGCCCCAGGTGCAGTTGATAATTGCTGTGCCTCCACTATTTACCACCTGGGGAAGGGAAAAATAACGGTAGGTACAAGGAAGAAATTATGTCAACGGGAGAATTATATCGGGGAAATTAATTCACTTATTGGAGGGGTACTTTATACGTGCCATTACCGATGAACGTACCGATTTAAATGAATCAATGTCTGAAATATTAAGTTCTTTAGTATTATAACTATACTATACTTCTCAGACATATTTCTTTTACTTCCTTTACAGAATGTGCGTAATCAAACAATAAAGTAGCAGGCGGCGTTCATAATGAAAGAGGAGCTTTATTTGCTAATAAACGGCACTATTTGCTTTTATGATGCCTGTTTAATTAAACCGAATATATACGCGTACGAATATCAATAACTTTGTTACATACGCCGATATACAACAGGGATGTCACGCGGAATTAAACGAATTAAAATGGAAATATTTTCGTCTTTTGGTCAAGGATGCCACACTGTACGCTCTTATTTCATAGTTGCCGTAAAGACAAGCATGTATCAGCAAGAGAAAGAGGTTGCTACTTACTTGCTTATAAGACCGCAATCAATTCTTGTGCTTTGGCAATAGACTTCAAACACAGTAGACGAACATAGTATAACCTTAAAATATAGCTGTAATATTTTGGCGTTATTTTTATCAATCTACACAAACATAATTTTATTCCATTATACTTTATGACCGACATATCTGTCAGTCCCCGAGCCAACCAAAACATTATTCTACTTACAAAGATAAAGTACCCTTTCCCCTATTTATGCTACAATAAATCAAGGAGTTTGTCGGTATATATTTTATACTTATGGAAATTCTTTGTACATATATATTTTTTTGGTTTTTCTGCACAATATTTCAACCCTAAAATATTCACTTGCGGTATTTTTTTTTACTGTATGTTTTTTTTCTCTTGCCGTTGTCTTTTTATAGCTTTACCTAAAATTAGATATAACCGTTTCCTAGCAGTACGTCTTTGTAGTTCCTTCTTATCTTCTAAAATTATATTTAATTAGACGAATTTAAGATTACTCTATATTGTTTTGATTTTTTAGCTTAAAGAGTAAAAAACGTAGAAAAAGCACTTCTTCTTATGTCGAATTGCCACGAATCAATCAGAGGATAGATTATCAGTCAGTTATAGTGGTATCGAGCCTAACTGCCCAGTACGCACCAGACGATGTCACGTTTGGGACTTGTAGACGTTTTTGCCTTGATCTCTAACACGAAAACGAAAAAAGCACGCACCACAAGGAAACATTATTATAACGTATTTATATCTCGCACGAGTCAACCCTATCTATAATTGCGCGCGTAATGTTTGCGGGTCGGTATCGGGACGCATTTATTTTATTTTACGTCGCAAATATTCAGCCAGCAATAACTTCGTACAGCTACAATGAAATGTTCCAAATACCCGGATTTTTTGGACAATCGCCGTGATTGCTGTTTATTTTGTTGATGAAATACCTCAATGACTCAATTTGATTGCGATACGTGAGTAATTGCAGGCAAATTGCTGTGTTACATGCTTTATATTGAATAATTTGTAATTAATTCAATAATTAATACCAATGTGTTTTGTGATCTGGGAGTATAATCATTGCGTTTTCCTTTGTGTGATTGGTTGTGGTGCGTTTTGTGTACAAAGGCTCAAGATGAACATTTCAAAACAACGGAAGTAGGTAACACAAAAATTAGGGATGAATATAAGCAGAAACAATGTAGACAACATCTTATTAAATACTAGCTTTTGTCCGCGACTTCATACGCGTGGAATTTAGAATCTGATATTTTCCTGCGGTAAAATGGAGCCTATATTTTAAGTTAGACCTCTAGCAATACATCGGTGAAACTGCATTCAATTCCATGCAGTAGTTTTTGCGTGATGCGTGTACAAATATACAAACAAACAAAAAATCTAAAAACTGTTGTTTTGGCTTCTGTTGCTCTAATAAAGACCCCATATTAGTGTTTCTCCAATATCTTTAATGTACAGACATCGGACTGTTATAATTTTATTATATGTATGGCTGAAATATAACGATAATTGTTGAAGATGTCGGAAAACATCATTCCGACTGGAAGCTTTACTGGCGTGCACCGCGTAAACCAGTTATATATCCTTATTATATTAAATTAGATCATTGTTTTAGAAAATAAAAATGTAGAGCATATACTGCTCTGCTATCCGTGCGAAGCCAGGGTGGGTCGCTCGTAATTAATAAAATTCTATCAAATATATAAATAATCTAAAATGCTTACGAAATAACAGCAGATATTTTAGTCACACACTAACAGTCTATTATCTCCGAACGGTTAGTTAAATCCATAGTTATCTGTACAAAGGTTAAATCAATAGGAACACAACTGGTGTCGATAATGCTAGCGTTCCAACCGATATAGAACGGCAATCATCGCACATAAACCGGTGATTTAGCAGAATTACGAGCACACACGATTGTACGCTGATCTACCACTTAGATAACTCTTTATAGGTCAAAGTGCAAGTTTTCACTATAATCATAGTGTTGTCTATGTAACTGTGTGATTTTGTTTCCTAACTGTATTATTTCAGATATTGTGCGTACACAATGTTGTGCGGCTTTACATAATATATGTACCGAAGCTGTTGAAATTTTGAAACGCTGGTATATATGTAAATACACGTAGGCTATCAATGTCGTATGTAAAAAATATCTAACCGAAAACCTTGCTACATAAACCACTACATACACCATTAAAAATACGAAACTGCTCCAAAGAAATAGACCTTTGACCTGAGATTTTATCTCAACCGGGCTCAAAGCCACCAACGGCCGCTGTGCGCTACATTTTAGCCAAAATGCTCTGCATCCAAACAAAATAGTCGAGAGCCAAGTTGATAACACCCGCAACGCACATGAAAATAATAAAAAAATCAAATTTCTAAAACATTCTTAAGATTTTGTTGTACAAATAGAGGTTCTCAGACATTGAGATAGTTGAAGCAATCTGATTTGCAATTCCACTCCTTAAAAGGGTGTGCGGTTACAAGTGTAGGGGATCGGGCCATTGGCCTCATCCGGCCCAATCTGAAACAATCAGGAAGGGTACCGTTTAAGCCTCTGTTACAATTGTCCCGGACACCTTGTTAACGTGGTTTTCGTGGCATACGATTAGAGGCAACCGTGTCCTACTAGTTTTATTGGAGTTCAGCGAAACTGAAATAGGAGAGACAACAACGAAAACAACAGTGGTGTTTGATATTATAAGTACCTTTTATATTGAGATTATATTATCCTGTGAATATCATAATAACATTTTATTTGATCATCTTGGACATGAATTACATAGAATTCTAATTCGTAATAGAATTCCGAACATGTTTTACAAATTAGACTTCACAAACTGAAACATCTAAAAGTACCTAACAAGACTGACAAAGTTAAGTATTTTTCTTAGTACTTGACTACGAGAGTTAGATGAATTCGAGTCTGTGTAATTTTAGGACAGCCTCGGGCACACAGGACTTTCCCTTGAAACATGTAGTTTTTTTTTTTATAACGATAACAAACCAATAACTAGCGTCAGTAGTCGCAAGCGTGACTGCTGAGCGTGAGGTACTGTGTTCGATTCCCGAATTATTATTTTTTGCTTAGAAATTCTCAGTAGCAGTACGGAATTTGGAACAGTGTCCGGTTGAGGCAATAGGGTCACCACATATTACATGTGACTTAATAACAGTACATCTCTGCGTTACCCTCTGAGGATACCGACGTGAAGCTATGTTGTGTTAACAAACCAATATTCCCAAATCCAAAACATTGCAGCTGCAATTTTCAAATCTCTCAATATTCCTAACTTCACTAGGCATTTTCAGATCCGAACGTTATTTTCTCCCCCGCAACGTTCCGTAACAAATAAACAAATCACACACGTTATTCGCGTCACGACTCACAGCGACATTTGAAAAAGCAAACAGCAAAGTCTTCTGCAAAACAGCAAAATTCTCGGGTTTAAAAGTACGATTTCCGTGTAGAAATAGCTTAAATATTTAATTGGATAAGCGAGGTTAATCTTGGGAGGCAGTTTAGGCCCGCACTTCTAACTACAATATTTACAAAGGTCTGCAAATAGTGGGGATGTTGAAGAAAAAAGTTGGCTTTATTGAATTACATCGGAGGCCTAACGATGTTACAACGATTCGGGATTGAATGGCGGTGTTCAATTGGATTGTATCTAAGGGCACGGAAGTGCGCCGCCGCGCCGCCGAACAAGTTCTCAAAAGTAAAGGTGCATGCAGTATCTAAATGAATCTTTTTGACCTTTTGTATCCAATGGACTTATGGGTGAGTACTATTACTTGAAAGATAGAACTATGAAGGACTGGAATGACTACGATTACAGTCAGTTTTTGTTTCTTTTGGGATGTTTTTGGTAATATTTATGTATTAAATATCCAATAAAGTCAATTAATTGTCACATAAATAATGTTTTTGTGTTGGTTTTATACAACAACTTACATTAGCGCCACCGAAATTAAAAGTTGTGTTATTTACATACGTTGGTAGATACTGGTTAACATTCAGATTTGAACTATGACCCAATATCGGTTTTCTGTTCACTGTCAAACAATAAATCAACATGATACCACTGGCAATACTCGTACAACTCGATACCTGCCGCCCGCTATCCGCAAAATGCATCAAAGTGCGATGACGTCATAACCCACGTCATAACCGCCATTCCTCGCCACCACAACCTATAAAACGCGCCCGCTGCATTAATGCAGCTTTTTGTTGTTATACCTGTGTGTTAATTAATTAAAAAGCTTTTACTACGCGCCTCTTAGTGATTCCGACGTCATTCCAATGAAAAATATTAGCTCTCTACGTATAGGATTTATCAGTGATATTTCACCTTCATTACGGGGAATGTAAGTTCAAACGTTGCGAGTAAATAAAATGCTACCAATTAGATTAGCTGAAACAGAAGTACGTCATATAACGGTACACATTTTCTGGCAAAAATGAAGTCGTTAGTCGAATAAGAGATTTAGACAGAAACGTTTGTAAGGATTATTCTGCTCAGTGGGCTTAGCCAAGTTGACTATCTATAATCGCTATCGCTTTAGAAAACTCAGCAAATGTATGGGACTTACATATCGTCATCGTTATGTCACGTGGTCAGACCAAACGAATTTTCAAATCGTAGCCAAGTTTACAAGATATCCGTTCGTTCAAACAAATAGAATAGAACGTTGTCGATTCTACAACGTTGATCACGATAACTCATACAAATGGTAGCCAAGTCTCACTTTTGACAATCGCTATCGTCTCGTAATCTAAGTTTCTGTTCGCTACATTAGCGATCGCCGAGACCCACGAGATAACGCTAAAAAGATGGCGCATTTGGAATCAGCTGTTCTAAGACTGGGATATTTATTATTCGTTCAAGTTGATTTTGGACTTTATTTGCGTGTTAACATTGAAAATGCATATTTAAAATATGTTGTGGTGTGCTCGTCATGAAGAAGTGTGGCTAAATCGCCGGAAAAGAGATTTATATTGTCAATTCGTAGATACAATAGGAGGTACTTTGTTTACACAAAGTTGTTTCGTTTGTTTCTTAGGTACCTAGTTCAAGTTGCGTGCGTATCACGTCATTGTTTATGTTATACATTCTTAAATATGAGAAAGATTCAGTCAATAAAGGGCGTTTTTAAGTAATATCTAATTATTAACGTATCCGAGCCGCAAACTATTCCGGGCTAGCTCGGGATCTAGATTCCATCCTTTCTTTAAACCTAGGCAGCAATTTAGACTAATTTAATAAGTTTAAGTCACAATAGTCGTTTAAAATTAAATTGTGCACTGTAGATATAATATATAAAATAACTTCAATCAATAATAAACTTTAAATTTTAGGTTTATAATAAATTTAAACTCTCCCGCGCACAAAGTACACAGTCGTGACTGACGTTGCTTTGACGGTTTAGAGCGCTCACCATAGACTATTACACATTGTTTTTCTATCCACGTTGTAGAATGAGCGATCGACACAGTTGTGTTGACTTGGCTAGCAAATAATCGTTTTCTAAAATCGCTCTCGCTAAGACGTTAACAATTATAGAAAGAGATTACGTTTGAAACGTTTGTAACTTGGCTAAGCCTGCAGAGCAGTGTTCCGAATTCAGTTATTAGACCATAAATCCAAACCTTATATTGACTGGACAGATTTTAAAGCGACACGATAAAATAGAGACACATTAAAATTATTGGCCAGATTTGTCTGATAAGTATGCTCATTACAGTTGTAGCTAACTTCCAATTTTATAACACTTCCATACCAACACTGACCTGTGTATGTGGTTGCGCATGAGCAGTGAGATGCGCTCGCACAGCCAGATGTAGCCTCAATGTTAGGTGTCCATGAGCGTTGGCCGCTCGGCAGGCCCATCGGCCACCGTCGGCTATTTCCGCGCGACGGATGCCGAGCGCGTCCTGAGTTCTGCTGTAGCGACCTCCACTTTCTCCATCACGGATCTCGCGGAGAACACCCCCGCCGGTTTCACGGTACCATCTGGAAAGAGGAAGAGCGGTTAGAAAATCGTCTGAAACGGTAACAAAAACAGTGTTGGAAAACGCTTTTTGATCTTGTTGACTGTATTTGAAATTCATGGAATTGTGACAGCAGCGCGCGTTCTGCAGCTTTCCTTAACATGAAATATTTGGGAGTATCCCGTCATGTGTTGTCGGACCATAGTTACAGGTTGTACTTGAAACTAGTCTGAAGTTCAGCAGAGCTAGATATTGTGAGCGTCCCTCCTCGTTAACAAGTGAGCAATAAATTATGTGACTCTGAAATAAAGCGGGGCCATAACAATAAAAGTAAATTACATATTACGTGTATAATAGTGTGTGAGCAATTTGTGTCGCTTCTAACAAACACCATTTATTTATTTAACATAAGTGGCTTGGTTGATTTACTGTATGGTCGTTTACACTATTACCTTGTATTGTAAAATATTGGTTCATGCTTTTGTAACATTTCATTCGTTTTAAAGCTATTTGCATCGTTTCCGAATACGGAGCTTGTAACGAATGTAGCATGGACACATAGGAGAAGAAAATAGGTACTATCTAAAAAAAATCTAGTGGTTTCCAGACACAAAGAATACTTTTAACGATAGACTAACTAAAACGACCTTTTATCCACTCGAAAAAATAGAAACATTTATAATTTTCAGGCCGCACAATTACCGATATTTTGAAAAAAGTTCCTAGTAATCACATTAAATTGGCCTTCCTCCTCGATCAGGGCAGAGTGTCGAGCATCTCATTCACTCCATACCTCTGTACAAAGCGTTCTCGGATGAATGGCCCACATCCTTCTTAACAGACTTTTTTATACGCTCACACATCACTTCCGGTTACCGGAAGTCCTCATTAAATTTATAAAGGTTACGCTTGGTGGGATTCGAAAAGGTACTTGTAATTTGGTGTGAAATAAGTAATGGTGATAAAGAAAAACGTGTTTGACAAGTTAAAAGGTTCCCGTTTGGTTAATCCAGATTATTTTTTCCTCGATGCGCGTGCCTTTTAATGGTCCAAAAGGGTACAAAGCGACAGATTGGCCCCCAAAAGTGACTCTTTCATAAAACCTGCAGTAAGGTGCACAGTGTACGTTTTCAATTTACGACAAGGATGAAAAACAATTGAAAAATGATTACTTCTAAAAAAAAAAAGCTTTATGTTGACCCACACGTTTTCTTCACAATCTCAAAGTTAAAGACTCCACGAACACTAATTTAAAACGCACAACTTCTTCATGGCGGCGTCGGCAACTGAAGGTTCCGCCGCTACGTTATTTTTCTCACAAGTCGGTTGCTAGGCGACGACACGCCTGCCCGGTCATTACCACACAGAACTGGCACAGGGAACATTCAGACTGAGCTTAGTCTGGTGTTGATGAATTGGGAATCCGATATTTGTAATGAACTGGGAATCAAGTTGGGTAGAGAAGTTACTTGCTTTTGTTACGAAAGATGGGCTATTTGGAATAATTGATGCAATCACAATTATTACTATATACTTATTTGCAGAAGCTCAGTCAATACTGTAAAACTTGTAGCGCCGTCTATCGTAATCAAGTGACAACTGCAATCCTACATCGCAATGAAAGTTTACATCGTGTCTAACATACATACGAATGTCCGATTCCAATCGTTAGGCTTCGATTCGCTAGGCATTTCACATATTTTAGTCTAAGAATCCTCGCCTTTCAATGAAGGAACATTATATAAATTTATCTCACTCTGATGACCCCTGACAATGAACTTACAAGAATATTTTCAGACATATATAAGAAAAAAGATCAAAACCTTCCCTGCCCACAAAGGGGAAGAGAATGAAGACCTCACAAATAAAAAGCATAATACGTTTACGATACACAGTTAAACCGTGGCTAAAAATAAAATGCCCGGGACACAAACAAAGCAGGCACCACCGGTGTTCCAGTATAAAATAAACGATTCAAACACAATGGACTAAAGTTATAAAGTTCCACTTTGTAACGCGACCGAGCTATTTTGTTACGTCACTCAACTGATCACTGTGCACTAAACTTTGATCAAAGAAATCTCTTCAATTTGTTACCAAATAGCAGTTTGTTTAGAAATTTAGATAATTTTGTTTGTTTAGGGATGTTAAAAGGAAAACTTTAAAGTTATTTTTTGGATGTTTAGAGAGGATTACGTGATAGAGCAATTATCTTGAATGTGCTTGCTTTTTAATCACCAATCATTAGTATAATTGATGTGTATGACTACTAACGTACTACCAACACGCCGACGATGCTACCAATCGGCTGAAAAGGGTTCCAGAGAAAAGCTTTTCCTCTACCATCTTAAGTATTGATAAGTAACATTACTTCAGGACAACAAGTCTCATCTTGACTGGACTTGATCTAGTCGCGACTAATGAGAGTGAGGTTCTGGGTTCTACTGCCAAGTCGGGCAGTGTTATTGAGTTTTTTCTGTACGGAAATTTTAATAGCCTGGCAAGTTCGTTCAAAGGACGCGCACTTCTGACCACCCCCGATGTTTTTCGTCCCCCATAACCCACGGACCATGGGAGTGTCATGAACGAATTTTCCAGGCTATAGTAGGTAGCAGCACGGAATTTAAGATTGTGCCCGCTGGATAATTATAGGTTCGCTCACTATTAAATGAAATTTAATAATGGTATCAACAAAACATGGTATTACACAAAAAAAAAAAAACAAAATCGCTAGTAGGAACTGTCTTAATACCATTAGATATTGAAATATTTTTCTGCAATATTACCGAGAGATCCATTAAATATTAACAAGGTAAGAGAAAAATAGCTGTCTCTGTAACAGGAAAAATATTTAAGCGATAAGTATATAAGAAATAAAAGCTACGTTAAAAGCAAATTGAACAGAACGTCCCGTAGCCCGTAATGAGTAACTCCCCGTACATTTTCTGAGACCAAATAAATTTCTTATTAAGAATAACCCGACGGCTGCGACTTTCTTTTTTGTCGTCCGTGGCAATAGCGGGATCTTTGCGACCCACGTAATTAGGTTTGGGAGGTCAACTTGGCCGAGGTCAGATGTTGACCACGCGTCCGTTCGTGAAAAAGTTTTTATATGGAAATGATAATAAATAATAATCAGAGGGTGTCTTTAAGTCAAAAAAGTACACAAAGTAAATACGCTGACAGCAACTGTTTGGATTCTGTACACTCAAGAAAAAAGTATAAAGTAAAATTACATTATACTCATAGGGTATAAATGGCAGTCTTATCGCTAACACTTTTTTGATCCGTGGCCAAAAATTAACTATTAGTTACATTAGCGTTAAAATCTATTGAAAATTGGCAAAAACAAAATATTATAATCACGAAGAAGTTACCTTTTTCACAGGCTTAAGACCTAGATGATTAGCCCTGTCACCTATTCTAAGAAAACAACAATGTGACTGGTGAAAAACTTTTGAAGGGGTAAATATTATCGTCCAATTTACAATAAAAGCAACAAATTCCACCAACAGCAATTAGTGCAAAGAATCAGTTCTTTAATTAACAGCGTGGCCATTTAATTACAGACTAATTCAGCGCCTACCGAAGCCACAGGAACCAATTTCCCTCATTAGCATAGATAACTAGATAACGTCGGCAAGTTCAACCATTTCACTGTGTTTTTCTTTGTCTATGGTGAATAGAAGCAAAACAACGAACTAACTCTTTACACCTCACTGCATATACTGCATAATTATGGCGGCGGCATCAAAAGAGTTGACTATGCGATTATTTTACTTGTCGTGTACCTACTTCCCTTTATATTGATATATTGTTACTGAAAACAACTGATCACCTTTATGGTTTGGTCAGAAACATTCCAAATCTTACAAGAAGGAGCCAGAAGTAAAAATTTCCAATTCGGAATACTTATACAAGCGGTCCCAATTCTCACTAAAACGTGGTAACCCTACCCGTCCACTATTCGTGTACCTGCGCTAACAGGGTTAATTCTGCTTACCTAGAAGGGCTCAAAACATTTATTTGTATTTGAACTAGCAATGAACTCCTTTGTTACACTAACATTTACACATATAGCACATATAACACGGACCTTTTCATTAAGGGTCTCACTTGTGGGGCACAACGGGGTTGCTTTTAATTACTGTTAGTTGGAATTAGTTAATGCATTGCATTGTAATTGAAGTAACCTCAAATAACTTCTATTATTATTTTGAAACGCCTATTACAAAGGTAGGTTTTGTATTATTTTTCGAGTCTACATCTTAATTCCATAATTTCTATTATGCTTATTTTTATTCTATTATAGGACACAAGAACCTCACAAAGTCATTAGAGTAGGTTTCATGTGAAATTGCTATATAAGTTTTATACGAGAGTCAAACAATCATCAGACTTGCTTTGGTCCGCTTCGAGATTATGTGAAATGGTAATCTGCAAGAACAATGATGAAAAACATTGTCCGTAAGTATTGCCAACTCAAAACATGTTAATATCTCAACTCAGCACTATTGTGATGAATACAACAAAGAGTCCTACACCACGACACAAAGCGCCAGCTGGCACAATTCTAGTAAATCACACACAAAATCACGACTACTGCAAACATTTACGTACGGTATGCAAAATTCGTTTGATATCGCATCGTTACTCAAATCAAACGCACGTGGTTTAGCGAGGGAATCAGAGCAGTGGATCGTAAGGCGGTGCGGCGCCCGGCGCCCCCCGGGGGCAGCACTCAGCGCGTGATGGATACAGCCTTGAATCGCCCCGGGATAAAGAGGTACAAGGAATGGACTGAAGCGAGCTGGATCGTGAGTTGATTGTCCCAGGAGCATCAGTTACATATTTAGTCAGTTTTTGAGACACCAATGTTAGGTTGCAAGCGTTTGACATGTTAATTATTATTAAACTCATGCTAATTTGTATTCCACCGTTCCTTGAAATCCGTTTTTAATGTATTATTTTAACCTTGGAATAATTTTATCCAGCATAAAGTAAGTAAAGTTGGTTCCCGTCCTACCGTGGACAAAACTAGTTCCTAAAGCCTTAGTATACTCAAGGTTAATTAATGTGTCAGGCTTTCATTACTTGAACAAGATATTAAATACCAATAGGAGGAGACCACGGATATTAACTATAGATGGATTAAAGTCATAAATTTTAGCCTTACTCGTAGTCACATGTTTCCAAGCATGGCAAAAAGTTGGTGCTGATCGACTTTCCTTGGGCGACACTTGGCGCGTGATGGATACTCCTTACCCCAGGATATAAAGTACGGTCTAAACGATGAACGGAAAGCGGATAGAAATGTTAGTTATTATGTTTTGACATAAAAAAGAAGCCATTGACTGAATAAGGCTCTGATTTCATATGAATTTTTTGTCATATTCATAATATTCATCAGATTGTTATCATTGATAACTTCAAACAAAATTTTACAGTGTATAGAAAGATATCATGTCTTCGGTCCTTTAGAGTCAGTGTTCAAAGATATTATAGTATTAAGACCCATCAAGAAAGAAGCCCATAAAATAACATCTCTTCATTATTTTCTCTCTAAACTTTGCAAGCGTTGGTCGCTTGCTTCCTGTCACGTACACCACCAATATTATTTATATGATCGCGGCAAATTCTCGTTTTCATAACCCCAGGGGAGCGCGCGTCAGCGTGTGGTTTTGATCTTAGGCCGTAGATGGATGCAAGGTTTCAGACTGGATGTAAGTCAGAGACTGGCTGTACCCTGGCTCTACGCCACGGTACAGCCAGTCTTAGTTTGGGTTTAAAGGTTTTCTAATACAAGTGTGACGGTTATAACAAGGTTTATGAGCTTTCTAAGCACACAGTTCTGCGTTTCGATGTTCTGGTGGTCCGGAACTGCCTGCACAGGCTCAGTCAGATGATCTCATATTTCGTCAGTTATTTTGAGCTATAAGAAAATGTGATAAGGATAACAAAAAAAAAAATACAATAATTATATAAAACATACTACGTGGATAAATTTAAACAAAACCGAAGAGTTATGTAAATAAAGAGAATAACATTATTAAAAATTGACCATCATAAAGTACAGAATAAATTTGTCTTCTGTGTCCATATGTTCATACATTCTCGCTGATCCCTTGTTGCTTGCTCCACCAATTTTATACACTTCGGCAACGTAGGAAGGCGGTAAATTTCACGTTTTTATGATTACGTTGATGTGTGACGTCAACAAGTCGTCAGCATCTTTAAGCGTTTTGTGCGAATATGGAAGGTAAGAAACAGGAAAGTTGAACAAATGTACCATGCTACTTTCTAAAACTGTTGTTGGTGTTATTGCTAGTAATCAAACTGAATCGAATAGAAAAACCTTTTTAGTACAAGATCACTCGACTCAAAATATTGAGTAGGACTCCCTGAAAGTCGAGTAAATATCCCTGATGGTCGAATTCAGTGGAGTCACAAAGTTGCGAGACTACGAAAAAAAACTTGAATTTTGTTTTAAATTCTCATCGGATAGATTTTAAAACAAAATTTAAATTAATATTACCACTTCACACATTAATATGACCCGGGTACGTCCTAAAACTGCGGCCAGACACCGGAGGATGGGCAGCAGCGTCCTCTCACTAATCGGTGAGCCACTGCGATCCCCCAATCCGCCTGCCA
Organism: Shargacucullia verbasci; assembly: GCA_947562105.1. Classification (NCBI taxonomy): domain Eukaryota; kingdom Metazoa; phylum Arthropoda; class Insecta; order Lepidoptera; family Noctuidae; genus Shargacucullia; species Shargacucullia verbasci. The sequence goes on from OX387280.1 coordinate 16,534,454, forward strand.
AGCGTGGGGATTATGGCAAATCCCTCCCTTGGAGGAGGCCTTCGTTCAGCAGTGGACGTCTTCTGGCTGATGATGATGATTACCACTTCAACATTTGAGTCGATGCTATCGTTTAATATTAAAAAGTTTACAGAGGGTTAATGTTCTATATAAAAAACATTAAGAATAGACCAGCAAGACCGAAAAAAAAATACACTGAAATCTGTGTACACAAATCTCCGTAGTACTATTGCAGTGGTGTCCAATATTCCACAAACTTGGCCCGCTAGGCTTCACTTAGTTATCTGCGTCCCGTAATGGAAAACGCTTGTTGTGCCCTCCAGGGAGGGACAGAGAAGAAGCTAGCTGTATTTGAATAAAGGATTGCGGAGGAAAAAAATGTAAATATGATTCTGAGTGTACATCTGCATATTTGAGTGATGGTCTGGCAATATATTTCGACGTCTGCGAAGAATCATGCTAATGGTACTTATTGAATCATTATATGTAATATACGTATATATATAATTCATAGTAAACATATCGCTGCCCATGTGGTGATTCGCGATGCATAAGTCATAATAATAATTTTGCAACACTTCAAAGTTTTCCTTGTAGTTTAATTTTTGTTAACAGTACACAGTACAGTACAGTTGAGGTACTAAATATTCAGACCAACAATGAAAGAAACAAAAATATATTCTCATCCACGGCCATATTTATTACCGGTTCTACGAGTATTCTAGTAAAAATCTGGCAAAAATATTACATCGCACAAATGCCTGCAGAGGGCGCGAATTATACATACCGGCAATTCATTACCTTACAGAGACCCGGAAACGGTAGCGGTGACGGTGGCATGGCGGGAGAGAAGCGGATACAGCTCCGAGCACTCGGATTTATTCGTTCCGGAGAGGTGACGTCACAACCGTTCGCGAGAAGAATGGAGAGGTTATAATGTGTTATTTTTCTGCGTTTAATGTCACTTTATCATTATGAGTTAAGGTGGGCGTTGAGTCGACTTTTAATACTTATTACTTTTTTTTAAGTAGAGTGATGTTATTGTCACTTGATTACAGTTATTCGATAAGTAAAAATAGTTTTTTGGAAGATCTTCCATTTAGTTCCCTTATTAGCTTTTATTATGCGTTGATTTGATTGGCTGTATTAGTATTGGCCTTACACGATTTAACGACACACTTACCACTGTGGTTAAGTGACCCTTGGACTGCTGCACTGTGTCGCCAGTTAGATTCCATGGCATGGAAAAATATTCCTATGGCCTATACATAATTGTAGGTACCTGGTCTTGATGTATGTGCATTTAAACATGTACATATGTAAACACACCCACGATGCAGAAATAGTGTGTGGGGACTTAAAAAAAAAAAAAAAACATTTATTTACTATTACAATTTTACATATAAAAACATTTCTTTATAGATTAACAATGTTATTCATAATTTAACAGTTAATTAAGGAAATATTTAACTTGTAGTTTGAACACTAGGTTGAGCCAGTCTCGTGAAGAGCTAAGAAAATGAAAATCGTAATACCAGCTCAATATTTACTAAGAATATTCCATATTACAACTTTTTATTGTGAAATATTAAAGCAAAAACCATGAGGACTGTTATAAAAGAGTCAGATAAAAAATATTTACTGGCAATATAAAAATGTGCCAAGAACTAACGTTTTATTAGATCAACAGCAATGAGGACTTGGCAACAGAAACGATTACTGGGCACGGTCAGATTCAATATATTACACATTGCCATCGCTACATTACGTCTAGACATCACGGGAACTCCATAAATCAGTTACTAATAAATCCCTTACCATTCTGCGACTGCACGACCAACGTCCCATAAATTGTCGCGAAATATGTCATATCTCATCCTATATACTTAAACGGGGGACGTAAGGCTGTGTACCCACTGGGCGATCAAATGTTGGAGAACATGTTGGCTGAGATATTGATAACCTGGGAGCCTTACAAGTTGACGCTACTAATGATTCACCATCATCATACCAGGCTTCCATAATAATTACACTTGGCATAGTGTAATTTATTGCATCGCAAAAGCTGTGATGATTCTAAAGACATCGCGATTTCTGGCGACATAGACCAAAACTGCTGGAGGTTAAATCTCGGTTGCTAGAAAATTGTTCAAACTGATTAACAAATCTTAACTGATACGATTGGATGTTGTATAGATCAGTTATTATGGTCCACCAAACAACAATGAGCATGTCAGTGACAGTTGATATATTAACTAAGAGAAGGCTTCAAAAAACGTTATTCTTTAGGTAACATTAGAAATTCTGCTTACCCCTTCAACAAAGCTAAATAGTACCTATGCTATGTTGGCTGCCGAATAGAAATCTAGTGTGCACGCAACATTACACAAGTTGCGATGTCATACAAAATAAATTGTGTGTGACGTATCGATACAGTGGACAGGCGGGCTGTGCGCGGAGATGGATGGCTGTATCGCCGACAGGGGAAATAAACAAGTATCGGATGGGATGGCACTCAGGCAGGGGTTTAGTATCTTACCATTTTTATGTTTGAAAATGTATGGGAGGAAAGTGCTTTGGAGCAGATGGACTACCATGGAAAGGCAGCATTATAGAAAATGGGATGGTACGATGAACGGAGAAATATTAAAAAAAGAAACACAAGCTTTTTACTATTTTACAGTATATACTAAGATACATATATGACTAACTTTCCCCTTTTGAATCAATATCAGAGCGGAATGAAAGTTTTCCTATATACTTTTAAATTATCGTTTATGAGCTTAGACTCACGCTATTTGTGGGGTATAGTAAAACAAATCATTAACAATAAGAAGGTATAGACCATATTCCCCACATTAAATAAATTACGTTAAAAAAGCAATGCTCCACACAGGCTTACCTGCACAAGCACACCCCTACATTAAATTCGTTCACAAGTTATTTCCAATACTGGTACAACTGGCTGCAAACTTCATCAGAACATTCACAACTGAGGTATATACCGATAAGCGAACGCCACGTGTTAAAGATTTGCCGCCGGCGAGCAATATTTATCGGTACAAGTTTTCAACTACATGCTTTTCAGTTCATACGATAAAGTGGGCCAAGGAATACGAGACAGCGGCAGCAGTATAGATATATTCCTTTGTCTTTATGAAAGCTTCGCTTTGAAAAAAGAAACGGTATGAATACACGATCTTTTAAAATAAACGTATCCAGAACAAAAACCGCACGATGATCCCATACTGTATTGTATTGTATTTATGGAACATAAGCGAAATTTTAAATTAATTATTATTCATAGCAAAAATATGGTTTAGCACATCTGTAATGGACGTATATAGGCCTATGACGATGATGATGATAGTTTGGCACAAATACATAAACTTCATAAGCTTTGAAAGTTTCACATTTAGAGTAGGTATATGAAATGAAATGAAATGAAATGATTTATCTTTGCAATTAGGATTTTTCAATCACTTTTACACGTCTTTTTTAAACTAACGATGGCGTCGGCATTTCCTATGACTATCCCTGAGAAGAAACGCCGAAACAGGGTATAGGGTGGAATAGCCTTTTGAAAAAAGTGCCATAACTATTTGAGCTAACCTGTCGCAACAGAGTGCAAGCATGCATCAGTTATCGTGAGAATTAATGAAATGAAGATATATAATCTTTATAAGTCCAAGCAAAATCCTTACTACATGCACGTCATATTGTCATCGATCTTACTCATTTGTCTTTAGAATCCTTTAAATGTATAAAGCAAAACAATCCGCCGGTTTGAAATCACACAGCTACACTACGAACAAACATTAAACAGACATAACCGCAAAACGCTGTCGCTTGGCCCTGCATCACTCATGAGCATAAACGTGCAATGATAATAATACAGTCATAACGTACTTAAAACTTTTTACTAACGACCTGTGCAGCAGTTCGATACAAAACTCTTGCCAAGCTCATAATAGTCGGTGACGCGGACGTGCGCCTGAGTTTAAGTACTCGTACTTATTAGTTTGACTTTAAAGTGTTGTGTGTCCTAATTTTAGCTCAGTGCGGCATCAGTTGTGCAGATTTTGTTTGGCTGCATAAAGTATTCTAAAATTGATAGAACAATTTGGATCGCAATCTGTATGAAATGTTGCCAGAGCAAATGTATGTATCATACAGTTATTTATAAAATATTTTAAAGATTTTATCCTATGAAGAGCAAAATGTACTAGTTTTTGATGGTTCACCCCGCTACGTTCATAGCTAGTCGTAAAATTCGTTCATAGATCGTTATGTAAAACATTAATAGAGAGCAAATTCGCATCACGGCACATTAATTATGACGCGAACCAAAACGCCTCATTTCCCCCTGAACTGCCAAAATATGTCCTCATCAAATACCCATCATTCTATACAGCTGACACCTTCGCCCGCTGCAGACCAGGTGGTGTGGCGAACAAACCGCGACAATTAATAACGCACCATCAAAATTGTGGGCGGCGCAGTTCTTGATGTATTTCGAGGAGATCCATTAGCGGTCAGACGCCTCGCCGCCTGACACATGACAAATGGTCGGGTTATTGCTGAGTTCTGAGATATGGTGCGATTGGGAGCGGGCAGTAGAGATTTATTTGGATAAAATGCGTCATCATTTTCAAGCTAAAGTTATGACATGAAATCTAATCTTGATGTTTTCGAGAGTAGTTCGACTACCGACTAGTTTATCACTACATATTATAAAACAAAGTCCTCCGCCGCGTCTGTTTGTCTGAACGCGATAAACTCAAAAACTACTGAACAGATTTTTATACGGTTTTCACCAATGGACGGAGTGATTCATGAGCAAGGTTTAGGTTATGATTTTGGCTGAAATATGACGGTGATTGTTGAAGACGTCGGAAAAAATCATGCCAACTGGGAGCTTTACTGGCGTGCGCCGCGTAAATGCCCGGCACAAAAGGTAGATACGACAGAAAAAAATGTAGATGCTCTACTACCCGTGTGAAGCCGGGGCGGGTTGCTAGTGTGTTTATAAAGCTCAGTAGTAAAACTACCGGTCATAATTTCAAACTAGACATTAAATATAAGTACAGTATTATGATAGCTATAACATAGGTGACAGGCATTGTGTGGAAATGAAAACTCGTTATAAATAGAAACTCGCGGCTCGCTAACAGTCGGCTTCAGGCTTCGCCCAAAACAGGCAGTGACGGGAATTGTGATGACAGAGTACTCAACTCCTCTCACGCTAATGTACTGAATACCTACTCTTTTTGAAACATGCAAACAATAATATGAAAATTTTCTAAACACTACAAAGTGAGGCCCAAATTTGCAAAGTACTTCAATGTTAACGTTCTGTGAAAAAATCTTGGGAGTGTTTAGTCTGGGAAATTATTAATGGGTTTGCTTGTGTTCTAGATAATAAATGGTCTGCGGCGGTATGTTTTTATGTTTAGGTAATAAACGTATTTTATTGTGTTTCCGATTTTGCTGTAAAAAATAACTTTTTGTGATAACTTTCGATCACGTTCGGTAGTAAATGAAAAGTAAAGGAAATTATATACTTATACTATACTTTTATATACTTATACTTTTGTAGATCAATCAAAAGTTCTTTTTAAAGCGTTTTTTTTTTAATTCACAAACATCTCAAACACAGAACAACTTTAAAAATCTGTAGATCATTCAAATATTTGTTCCATGTGAGAATCGAGCCCACAACCCGTAACGCAGAAAGCCAATTGATTGCTTAGCCACTACATCAACTTCCTTCAAAACTGTTACTTCGCAATCATAAAATATATAATATAAAAGGTTTAGATAGACTTTAAGATTTATTGAGGGCTAGTTTTTTTGTATTACTGCGCTTGTACTCTGAAGCCAAGAATTTTCTTTTTCTTTTTGTCAAATAAGTAAATGACAGCCATGTATGTCACTTCTATGTTAACTCGTAACTGCCAATTGCTCTCAATTAAAAGTACGTGTAGATAAGTCATGTGGACATTCAAAATGGAGATCATTTAAAGTAGGTCAGCCTCAGGACCAGGTCAACAGAGCACAGTCGGTCGTCTCAAACGTAATAGGTAAGTATTGTTCAGGGATGCATGGACCTCTCAGACAATGTTGTCACAACTCTATATATGTACATTTACAGTATAAACTTTACGAACACGAGGAAATATACTTTGACTTTAGTTGAGTGTTAGAAATTTCAGAAGTAAAATTACAGGAATTTATGTATGTAGCTGTTTGAGAACTCAAATTACTGGTTAGGAGATATTGAAGATGTTAGATCAACAAATGTGTAGACGACACAGTTGGCACTGTGGTTGAACGATCGACTACGACGCTACGTGTCGCGAGATCGATTCCTGCACGTACAAATATCTGAATGATCTACAGATATTGGTTCCGGGTCTCGATATGGAACACAGGAATTGACTAGTGCGAGGCAACGTTTCAAACAAATTGTTAGTAAATAGCCGTAATGTTTTTTTTTTCTTTCTTTGAACTTAATGCAACATATATAAGTTGTGAAAGTGCAGGCTGTAGGTACAATACGCTAATAGCATTAACATAAGATTGTTAAGGAACTACTTAGTTTTCGACAAATTGAAGGATCTTTAAAATAAGGACGAACATAACATTGTTAATCGTGTTTAATAAAGCGATAATGCCTACGATTTATCAGAACATTTAAAAGAGATATAATAAAGATATAAAAGGGATGTTTAATTATTTAATGCCTACACGTACCTTTTGTTCAGCTATTAAAATATAACCGAAGGGCTTTCCAATAAAATTATATTGCGCGCGCCACTGCGTAATTACTTGCAAAATAACTTATCATGTGTGAAATGTTGAGATACATATGTGTTGCTATTGCGAACGGTCACGTCAAAATATAAGAAAAATACTCTGTAGTCCGAGAATGCAAATTATACACCTTGCTTTTCCTTTAATACAGGATATTAAAATAAAAACACGCTGCTACGTGGTTCCCATTTCAATAAGTTCATCTTTACACAATGAAAATATTGGTTCCCCAGATTTCACACTCAGACGGCTAATAATGTTATACAAAAAAAAATAACTCGTGGAACTGGAAAATTTTCTAGTAAGTATAAACCGTCAGATAACGCACAAACCAATAGCCCGTATATTTCCAAACCCACAAGTTAAAACTTAGAAGGGCGTTGGTTAACAAGAGCTCTCGTAAACGGGTACCTATACGTTAACTACACCCCCGTACGATGTTGCCTGTTTACCGTGGTAATTGACTGAACTAAACTGAAGACCATGCAAAATATAGTAATATTGTCCTCTGTTTGACTATAATCATAATCTATGCAAGGGTCTGGTTGTGTGTGCATGTAAAATTTATGTTTGTAAACTGTATCCACGATACAGGAGAAATCCTAGTGTGGGGCAACGTTTTAAAAAAAATATTCTTTTAAACATACATTTAAAATGTACCTAATTGGCTTAATTCAACTTAAGATGATGACACAATAATCACGCAATTGTCGTAAGTTAGCCTTTACTTTGAAGAGTTTTATTACATACAATGAAATTATAGCAGAGATTGATTAATTAGCTTTTAGGCGGATATCGCACTGGAAAGTATTCCGCTCCGCAGCCTAATTACCGATGTAACGACAGGCGTAGATCGCGCGATAGCTTCTGTCAAACGTCATTTTTGTGTCATATAATGTATTGGCTGACAGTGAGATTGCTGTCGCGTGGCTGTGGCGTTGCTATCGCTTTTTTACGTAATTAGGCTGCCGGTTTGCGTTCGACGGAGCGCGATCTCCGTACGGTGACGCATTGTCAGTGTGCTACATAATGCGTGTTTTCGAACAAACCAAAGTTTGTTCGCAAGCAAAGCTAAAACCACGACCTCGCATCACACTCCGACGTGCGGTTCAGTGTGATATCCGCCTTAATTTAATACAAGACTGATCATATTGATAAGTCAAGTCTAAATAACTTCAAAATGGAAATTAAGCTTATAGGAACTATTTATTGATTGTCATTTGTCTAATTTATATACGAGTACAAAGTGGTACCTAAGTTTTGATTGTTTGCAATTAAATTGGTTCTACAGACAAGTCAGCTAGATCTCCAAGTTACCCTATCAAAACAATGATATTATTAATCTTAGACTAGAGTGTAGTCTCTAGTCTGAGCTATGAATACTATGAGGGTGGGGGGATCTGCATGTAATCCGTAAGTTTGAAGTATATCGGACAAACTGGTATCCTAAGCTAGTTGATCCATATGCTCTACGGTTGGATGAACTTACTCTAAGTTTAGCCTGGTATAAAATCTATTATCTTGAACTCAGCTTAGCTTTATTAAGTTTGAATGCAGTTATAATATCGTTTAGTATGTTCCTAGTCGTTATGTTTACGCTATAGAAAACGTCTCGGAATTGTCTCATTGGTCTAGTCGCCACAAGCGTGGTTGCTGAGCATGAGGTTTGATTCCTGAGTCGGGAAAAATATTATTGGGATTTTCTGTAAGGTATTGGTAGTAGCCCGGAGTTTGGAAACATGCGCAGTAGATAACAATAGGCTGGCTACTTTTAAGGGCTTAATTGACGACGAAATCGGTTAAATTTTGTTCATCAGCTCACAAGTCAGCCTAACCTGTCAAGGAATAGCAGGCGTGATGAATTTGCTATGTTATGTAAGACCCTTGAAACCGAGTTTTGGACGTAATGAATCTAATTTTGCGTGTAAGCACCGAATAGCGTCGTAATCTAATCTTTTATTTACGATCTTATCGTTGCCATGGTAAATGGGTAAGACGAGGAAAAAGGATACTGGCCTCCGTTGGGCTCTAATAAGTGAAGATCAGTTGGGGAGAATGGTAACAGATGAGCATTTGAACAATTCATGACCTAAATTGATCCTGACGGAATATCAGTAGGTAGGATAACAATTCATTCACATGTAACGATGGGAAAATTTTAATTCTAAGCATCTGCAAAACTTTTTAATTATTTCGAGTACTATGTATCCTCGTATTTGTCATTTTATACTAAGTTTAAAATAAAATCCATTGAGACCGGCAGGACATTGATTTTTAATTTTAACACGGCGGGTATTTGTAAAAATATGTGTGGTAGTCTCGATTCCATAGAATTAGCATTTATTTAAAATAGACAAATAATCTTACTTCTTGACACCCACATAAGATCCTTATACACTCACTCTTCTATAAATAAATGTGACCTACGAGTACAATAAGAATTTATATTTTAGGAACAAAGCCACAGCGAGTTCCTTTTTATTAAAATCGGCGAAACACGCCATGCCACAGTGAAAAGTAAAACAATCTGAGTAGAATTGCGATTGGACAGTTATATACTTCTTTTAAATAACTTCCCCTTTTTCACTAAATCGATAATAAATCACAGTATAATTTGAAACTCGTGTTTTCAAAGTTTTGATTAATAGAGCTACCATTATATTAAAGACAATAGAAGACAATGGTCTGTTATGAGCAGCACGACCATTGTTTTATGTGTACGGATATCTTTATTTAATTCGATATTGATTAAGGCTGAGAGACAAGTAAAGCGTGAATTTATTGCTTAATTAAATAGCCGAGGAAACGTCGCCGTCGTGTGTTGTCTCAGATACAATTTTATGACGTTTCAAACTCCAGCGCAACTCATGTTTGCGACACGGGAATGGGCTAATTAACTGATGTCAACTGTTCAACTTGTCATAATAGCTAACATAGAATTTAAATGAAAGGTGAGATTTGATCAGCCTTTCAAAATCAGGTTCTATTATTTTGTATGAAGATGCGTACGTACGAATGTTCCATATTGATGTTTATCAGATAGACAAAAATATACTATCAATACAGGAATATATATTGAACTATTTCTTGGTAAAATGGGCCGTATTTGTCAAAATATATGTTGTTTGGGTTTGAAGGTTAAGTGGTCAAACCTTTATCTTCATAAGCACGCTAATTACTATCCTTTTTCGTTAACTACTTACCCGCTAAATTAAACGCGTACTATGTTTTACTTTAAAATAATTAGTGTACTTGTGAGTTGTGTTTTCGCGGCCATGACTAAGTGTAAGTAGTGTCCTAATAATAACTAGTATTAGGTTAATATATAAGGAATGCTTGTTCCGCTAACTATTTTTTTTTATATACAATTCTCAAAAAAAATCTCATTTTTTTATATACAATTTTTGCCATTAATTATTATATTATTTACTTATTTATTTTGATATTGTAATGTCGTTTAAATTGAAATGATTATCATCATCATCTTATATATAACCGCTATACATTGTAAATGTGAATGAGATCTAGGATGAACGCTCTTAATTTCATTAATTCTCACGATAACTGATGACTGATGAAATGCTGACGCCATCTAGTTTAAAAAAAGACGTGTAAAAGTGATTGAAAAATCGTAATTGCAAAATAAATAATTTCATTTCATTTCATATTAAAATAAGTCACTGTAATATTATGTTTCTCATGAAGTGAAATTTGTTGTGAATTTCTTTTGAGAAAATAAAGTCCTTTAACCACGACCTGCATAAATAAATTAAAACCAATTTGATCGCGTTCATAAAATATTGGAGACATTGATATGGACGAACCGCGTTAGTTTTACCAGTGCATCAAAGTAGTTTATTTTGTGGGGTCGCTGTTTATATAATAAAGACAATAATAATGTTTATAATATTACCACGAGATGTGCCTTTTGATCTGCTTGCTATTTGTCATGTTATTTGCAATATATATGACCGCTGTAGTGTTCCCATGGGAAATGTACGTTTACCAGATCTATTAGGTACTAAATACATATCTTATGTAAGTGACTAAGTATATCTCAAATGTATTATATGCAAACAAATTGTATAACCACGTGAAGAGATAAAATAAAACCCGTTAACGCGCACTTCGGTCGCGGTCGGTCGTTTGCGGGTTAATGAGGGCCCGTTGACACCAGTGTTCTCTAGTTTAATACGCTCAAAACATGAACGAATTTACGCCCTTAGGACGGACTCGCATTTTATTGGGTTACGGGTCAGTCAAATGAAGTTTGAAAAGACGTTAAGGAAAGAGTTACATGGTTAATTAATTAAATAGATAAGTATATATTAAAATAATTAAACAAAACGCTTTCAGCAGTACAAGAATATTGATTGCTTACTCTTTAAGGAACAAAATAATGATTATTCCGTTCATAACGAAAGTTCATGAGACTATTTCATTATAGCATTAATCCAAAATTACAGTAAGCATGTCATAATACAGTTAAAAAAAGGAAATTGTAAACATTTTTCTGTAAATTCATTTTGTGAATAAAAAAGATAAAATAATGTGAAACTTTATAAGATTTACTTTAAATTTTAACAAAAATTTTACACAAAATAGGGGTGAAACGAAAGCAACCATTTTAAATGAATTCAACACGATTCTAGGCATTAAATAAAAGCTGAGTATGTAACAACGGCTCTTCAGTCGGGTGACTAATTGGAAATGACACGATGGGTAGACAGAAGGGTTAAAGTCCTCAAAGGCCCTAGCTTGGGTACCGCAAGCGTCAAACAAAAACCTGCGAAACAGACACGATCACTAATTTTCAGTCTTGCACAATCACTTTAGTCTTACGGCGCAGACGCAAGAAATGTACACGTTTAGTTTTTTAGACATAATGTTAAAATAGAAGAAATCAGGGCTGATCATTGGACAAATATAATAATTAATACATTAGCTCTCAATATGTACTTTACAACAATTCTAACTTGATTAAGGAATACATTTACAATAAATTTGTTATCTGATATTGTTATTTCTAATCGTGAGGAGAAAGAATCCACAAGAACTATAACAGACATGTTTTCTGTTTAACACCAAAGTTTCGCTATTATTCGGATAAAATCAAGAAAGCTGGCTTGTTTTCGAATAGAAATGATTTATCGTGGACATCCTCGCAAGCGAAGCACGAGCTTCCTGCCAATATCCTGATAAAAATATTGATAGCCGAAAAGAGTAATGCAAATTGCCATTTGCAAAATAATATTCATCAACTTCTATATAATGGCGAATATATAATATTTTTGCATGTGCAAATGTTCGTGACTATAAATTATTTTTGTTTTTCGCCAGTAGGTATAGCGAAAAAGTAAAAGTATGAGTGCTTACCAACCAATCTTTTTTTTTATTACTGTGCGGTTTTATTACCTTTCTTCCATTGTTATTTTTCATCAACACATTTCATTCACAATTTCATCTCTCCATTTATTCATGTCAAAGTGACAAGAGTCTTGATCTACTTGGCGTTAGGGTATACACAGACACTTGTGGGTACAAGCAGATCGGCTTGCAGCCCAGGCTTTTTACGTAACAAATAGGGTAGATACCTGATATACGTCGAGTAAATAAACCGCTATTATTCTTATACATGCGATGCTGAACACTCTTCACCTATATATTTATTTAAAAAAATTGATTTTGAAACTGTTTTGCAAACACAGCGCATTGCTGTTTCTGTGTCGTCTATATATTGTCTTTTGCACTTGCGTTGATTTGTATTTACAGACGGGAAGTGGGGACAACAAGAATACGGTTTAAAAAAAAATCTGGTGTTAGTATTTATTGCTTGCTGTTGCAGGACTTAAAAAATCGCAGTAGATGGAACACCACGTTCCGCCCTATATCTCGCAAACAAAGCGCAGTTAGTTAGTGTGCAGTCGTGTGCAGTTGCGAGCACTGATTTTAATGGCTTTGAGCAGTAACTGCGGTTTTTATTTTATATTTTATGAAATGTGGTCGACTCTCGTGTTAATTAGTGTGTATTTTCGGAGTCCGTTAGTTGGTACTCGTCAAATTTAAAATATAGTTTTTGATAAGTTAAATGAGTGGTCTGGGTTCACCTAGGCCGTACGCCGCTTTTGATTTTTTGTCCGTAGGTATGGTAGGTTAAAGGTGACATAAAAATTAAGGTGTTGCGTACAAAGATTATGTTATCTTTCTAAGGTTAAATCCCGTTAATATATAACGATTATTTGTTTGACTATACCTCCGCCAAGTACCTTTTCGGTCAACAATGTCTTAATCTCCCTTAAAAAGAACTACTGACTAAGGAAATCTTAATTACAGAAATTCAAGTAGGTACCTACATTAGAGCAGACACGTAGTACGGAGGTAATTATGTTTTAGTGGCCTCAAGTTTACGAGTCGTCGGGGAATCGGGAGTCGCGGCTTGTCGTACGCACTCAGCGCTTACGACGTCTGGGCCCGGCTTTATGTGTTCTTTGTGATGCGCAGTTTACCTTGCTAGGTTTGTTTTGTTTTTGGAATATATTTCTGTTCTGAGTATGCGCTGGAAGTCAGTGTTTTTATGATATCTTTTTTTGTTAAAACGTTGCTCCACACTAGGAATAATTCCTGTATCGTGGGTGCGTTTACAAACACATATATTCACATACACAAACACCCAGACCCGAAAGAATTATCTGTAGATCATAAAAATATTTGTTACGTGCGTGGATCGAAGCGCAGAAAGCGCTAAGTGTCGCAGGTTCGATCCTAATCGCTTAGCCACTGCGCCATCCGTGTCGTCAATATGATACAATTGTATGCGTTTTGTTTTTGCTGGTATGTGTGTGGTTGTACCCTGCTTCGTGCCGTTCATGAAAATAAATGTTATGAAGGAGTACTCTCTAAGTTTATGTTTCAAGGATCTTGATCTTCTCTGGATATCTTCAAATAAGAAAAATTACTAGCGAGGTTATTCTGATAGAAAAAAATTAACTAAGCAAAATATATGACGCCAAGTGGTCAATAAATAACGATACTTAGCTCTGCCAAATCACACGTGCCTGCGTTCTTGATTCTCTATTCAATTAAACTACCTACTTCAATCTTCAAGGTAGCCCAATGAATCAAGCCTGTGGTATCAAGTAATGTACATTGTACAGTCTAACAAAGGTATATATGTATAGGGTCACCTACCCACCGCAGGTGAAATTTTATTGATCTTTTTTCTAAAGTCCTTATATCCGGGTCTAAGTGTTTGTGTATGTGAATATTTGTGTTTTTGTAAAAATACCTACTATACAGGAATTATTACTAGTGTGAAACAAAGTATAAAAAAGAAAAAGAACTGATCACGGATGTGGCAATTGAGTTCAGTTTTGAAAATGCGTAACTGTCGAATTACTTTTTCCTTTTAATACTTAATACTTAGATTTTACAGAAATACGGGACACATATTGTGTTCATCATATAAAGGACAATAGGAAACAATGTATCGGACCAAGACCCACTAATATGCAGTTGATATACTAATGCTTAGGGCTTTTCAAGTAGAATATAAATTACTATTACGAGTAAGCTAATATATTAGTCTGATTTCTTTATTGTTATATGGTACAATTTACACAGATCATCATCAGCCAGAAGACGTCCACTGCTGAACGAAAGCCTCCCCCAAGGGGGGGTTTGCCATAATCCCCACGCTTGGCAGGCGGCTTGGGGATCTCAGTGGCTCACCGATTAATGAGAGGACGCTGCTGCTCGTCCTCAGGTGTCTGGCCGCAGTTTTAAGACGTACCCGGGTCTAATTTACACAGATAGCTAGATTAATTTACCTCCATCACTATATCTACCAACAACCCTATTTATTTCTCCGGTTCCTTTAAATACACTGTTCAAACTATTGCGCTAGTATTGCCTCTTTATTTTTCTCACTTTCCTCTAGGTTTGTAGTAACGACTCCCCCGGGTCACATACCCTGCCTACATTAGCCTGAGCCCTGATGTGTTTGGGCGAGCTAATACAAATGAATTGGTAATTATGGCGGTATTACGGCTCAATGTATTTGGTTACCAAGGATGGGAAGTTTAGTTTTCTTAATGATTTTACATGGAGTAATGAAATAGATGCAGGGGAAGCGCTCCAGGGGCAGAATTCCAACACGCTGGTGTAAAAGTATCGTAGAGGCAACAAGAGAAACTCTACAACGATCTATTGAACTGGCGCAGGACAGAAGCAAATGGAGACAAATCATATATGATCACGATCCTCATTAGTGAGGGAACGACAAAGAAGAATGAAATACGTCACATCATATGTGAAAAATTATTAAGTAGGTGCTTAGATAACGCATGTATGTTATGAGAAGTGGCTTTTTAAAATATTCTGAATTACACATTCGAGGTTTTCATCAGCTGTTAGAAATCGCGTAGAACTTCAGTTGTGTCTAAATTGTTATTTATAGATAAATATTGTTGTTTATTTATACATATGTATGTAAATAGTTATTCCCATTTTTTATTTCACCACAACCCTTACAATATTTCGCGGAGAACTATATTTTTAATGAAGTGTTTAATGTAACAATTGTGGTTCAGAGAAAAAGTTTGACGTAGAGGAACTGATTAGTTGTAGTAATATATTTATAATTTTATTCCTAGAAGAGACCTTACCAAAATTCTGTAAGCGCCCTATAGATAAGTTTACAATGTTCTACGAAAGGTATGAAGTTGTTTTTCTGTTAACAAATAACTAACCAGACGTAATAAAATATTCCTGGAATAGTTGACACACCCACAGATGTTTGTCATCTGAGTACGTATATAATAATGTCTTCATTGACATTGTCTGACTTTGGTCTGAGGTTAAGATATTTAGGTGGTTTTATTTTCACGACACATTTGAAAAAAGATACAAATTATAGGTCCAGTGTCTTACAACTAACCTAAGAGTATTTTATACTCTAGGGTTAGACTGGCTGTCACGAAATGTGAGCTGCTGATTCCCGTAACGACTGTCATAGGTATTCGTATATACAAGGGACCAGCAGCTTAGCGTGCATTTCGAGGCATAGATGGCCCTCGAGGTGTGAAACACACCCATCCAAGGTCTGAGCATGCGCTACTTCGCCTTTTGACTAATGACTGAGCATGCACTACTTAACTTCGCCAGTTAACTAACCCCCACGATAGTTATGTAAAAAGGCCCTCGTTTTTAGTATTATGTAGGTATTGTTAAAAAACTATAAAATATTAAACGAACTTTGAAAATACAAGATACAACTGATAAAAGTTTAAAGGCCTTACGTTACGCATAAAGGTAATCTGTTATCAAAACTAAAACGTTTTAAAAATCCCGATTCGACCGTTGAAATATTGCTTTGCGAAAACTATCTAATATTTAACTTTAAAATATTTAGTTTTATATCTGTAAAGAATAGTGTGTCTTTCACAGTAGTTATATAAGACCCGGGTAAGTCTTAAAACTGCGACCAGACACCGGAGGACGGGCAGCAGCGTCCTCTCACTAATCGGTGAGTCACTGCGATCCCCAAGCCGCCTGCCAAGCGTGGGGATTATGGCAAACCTACCCCCCACCCGCTGATGATGATGATGATGATATATGTAACTACAAATAATAAAGAGTAAATTTTAAATTTGAACGTTTAAGATTTTTTGCAAGTCTAAAATTGCCTTAATTAACGACTGAAATTGTAATAAGACGTTTATAAATTAGAGAAAGAAAATTGCTCCAATAAGAACGATTAAAGAGAGTTGGAAATTACATTTTGTCAAAGATTTCTTTTTGCATTCATTTTAAGTATAACACGACTCATCTGGAAGTAAATCTTCAGTGTTTTAACAGTTTTTATCCCTCTATGTCGGATAAAATTTGCAACTTTTGTCCTAAATAAATTCATTAATTAACAGACCAGAACAGTTTTATACTTATTGTGCTGTTAGCCAACTCAATGTCGTATAGTCTCAAGCGCTTCCAACCAATCTACATTTTGAAAAGTTGATCTCACGTTGAATACGTAGCTCATACGAAGGTTCAGTTTGAGCTTTGTGAAATACAAGTAGGTACTTACGTGATGGTGGGTGTGGGGTTGGCGTGTACTAGACAGGGCAGCACCACGTCCCCCCCTCTCCGCACCGCAGCCTCCCACTGGCCGTGTGAGATGCCACGCGGAGCTGATGCCACACCCATAGCTAGAACAGAATTCACGTTTATTTATTACTAGCTTTCGCTCGTGGTTTACGAACCCGTGCATTTTCCCGGGAAAAAAAGTAGTCTTTGTGCTATTCCAGATTATAATCTATCTTTGTGCCGAGTTTCATCCAGATCCGTTCAGCCGTTACGGCGTGAAAGAGTAACAAAGATCCATCCATCCATCCATCCATCCTCACAAACTTTCGCATTCATAATATTAGTAGGATAGAAAAATAATTACGGAATTCTCTCAATGCTAAAATTAATATTACTAATAGGAAGTAGAGAGAACTACTTACGAGCAACATCAATGTTGACTGGCGTACTTCTTCGCCTTTCACCAGTAAGAGAGTCCAATACTGAACACGAGTACTGTGCCCTGGAGTCTTCCACACGGACTGATCGAATGACCAGCCGCCAGCCCTCGTCTGCGAGGAGGGCAGGACCAGCTGCCGATAAAATAGATGATAGTTATGCAGGTAAACGGGTATGTTAAAAAAGAGAATCAAACTAAGAAGGTTTTCCCCTAGAGTCTTTTGCTTGGAATTGGAGTAAGTAAATGGGGTTAATGGTTTATTAAATTGTTATCCGTGCGTCTTCTGGGCCCCAAGTTGAAAGACAGCGCTGTAACACTGCTTAATAAGCTGTATTGCAGCATACAGCTGAACAAGGGGTCCCATTGCTGGCACCAAACACATATATAATATATGTTATAATATAATAATATTATAACTCTGTGTGTATTATGTTTATTTTCTTGTACTGTATTTTTATTTTTTGTTTTTTATTGTTATACGTGCCTGCAATAAATACTTTTTCTTTCTTTCTTCTTTCTTTTTTTTGATGGTTATAGAACTGATAACTATAACTTGCTCAAAGTTCAATGTGACTGTATTTGGGCACAAGATAAAGGAATTAAATGTATAACGTAAGACCTGCCATGCAATCATGCGTGCCCAGCAGAAGATCGTATGAGAGACCACACCATCTTATTTCCCGGGGCAAAGGGTATCAAGATGATTTCAGCGCAATAAAAAGAAGGGTTCGAACCCACGCCTCTTTATAGTGTTTTAATTTCAGGATCCACTTAACTATTATTTTGCACCTAAATTCCAATAACTTTGAAAAACGTGGATCACTTACACATGTGATCGGTAGCGGGCAGTACCGAGTCATCCCTGTACCAGGCTGCGACGGACGCATGCTCCCTCAGTGCGGCTGGAGCGACGCATGTGAGGAGAGAAGGTCCTCCTGCCTCGGATGGGGTCGATGTCACATGGACCTGCCACTCTTGCCATACGACTGGGGAAGAAAGGACATGGTTATTCGTGAAAAGTTTAAAGAAGAGAGCTGAAAGTAAACGTTTTGAAGTTGGTTTCTCGGTCTTAATACTTAAATAGTTTTGTCTTAGCAAAGTCGTTCGTTATTGCACTTGATGTAGCCCACATTAATGTCCTATGCGATTAGCAAACGTAATTAATGACATAAACAATTACCTAACGCCAATTACGAACGAAAACTGTAGAAATCATGAAAAGTAAAAGTAATAAAACGATAAAATAAATCCACAAAATTCCAAAGTTCCAATTTGAAACCAATCAAAAGATCGTTTAAACAGAAATAACTGTAAAAAACAGAAGCTTTGAGTCCGTCTAATTAACCGTAAAACTCAGTAACTTGAGCGAACCGAAGCGATGGGGTTACTGGCGAATAAAAAGTATTTGCAAACGAATACGACCGTGATTTCTGACGGTGAATAATTTCTGATTTGCTCATAATGTATTCGAAATAAATTGGAGCTGTTTCTCTAGTAGCTCTAAAGTACAGCGCCGGGTTTGCCTCGTGTCGAGGCAAGTTCAAGGATTTGACATTTAATAATAATCATATTTCCCGTCGGTTTTCTGATTGCCTTGTCTGCTTAGAGGTTGATTGATAAAATTGTTTCTGTTCAGTTATTGGATGGAAATATCGTGAAATTATTTTATACAATTAAAACTTTCATTTATCTAAATTTGGTAGTGATATTTATATGAGGTTAAAATATGAATCATAAATTCCGTGATAATACAATTGAAAATATAAAATAGTCATAATATTACTTCAAATTCCACAATACGTTTGAATTCAAAGCGAGCGGCAAAAAATATCTCTAAGCCTGAAGTTCCCAAACTTTTGCTAGCTTGTTATTTTTTTTTTTACCAAGAACTTTTTCTTGCATGCAATGAACGCTGTAGCAGATGCTTTAAAACTTTTGTGTTTCGTCCTCTTTGCTAACTCGATAACTTTTTTAAGCGTCGCTCTGGGGAAATCTTCATCTTATATTATACGAAACAACAGATAACTAAATAAGTCAATTTTCGTATAGACCTCCTGTGGATATTCAAACGGCTAGTAGCATATAATCGGCGATTAGACATTTTTGGTCTATTTTTCTTTTTGGTTTCCCTAATATATTTTTCTAAAGAGAATGTAGCACCAGTTTTTGAAGTGTGACTGACTAACACAAGCCATTTTCTTTTTCAAAGCAAATATTCTATACGAGACTAAAAAGGAATAATCTTATAGTGAACAAATGTACTGAAGTTCTATTAATAACACGATCTTACAAAATATACACATATTTGTGTATGATTTCACAACATATCTTACAAATTTAACGTTAAAGCTTTACGTTGTTTAGCAGTCGTTAAAAATCTCACAATTTGTAAGGCATTCAAATCTAACAGACGTCTGTGATGACGTCACTATGTGAATATGATGCACTTTTTAACCAGCCACGGTCTTGTTAGTTACAGTAAAAGGCACACTATTTGCTTTCCGAAGACTCCTTTCTTTAAACGCGAGGAAGTCTGAATATTTAAGATTCAAAAGACACGTAGTTGCAATTTACTAATTGCAGGTTGTTGGAATAAAAAGGCGTCAAATGTTTGCATAAGCTTATCAAGCTGTTTAAAACATTTTGAGATGTTTAAAACTCGTTAGTTATCCAAGGTAGCAAAGATGTTTGGTTTTCAATTATTCTGTAAATGTTTCTTGTCTATATCGTATTTAAACAGGAATAAAACTATATTATTTCATCAACAAGAGTTATAGGAAGTGTTACTTTAGTGCCTTTCAGTCCCGAGTGCTCTTTTATTGTAATAGGTGCCTCTAGGTGAAGTATCCACCTCCTTTTTACATAACAACTTTAGATCCTATAAAGCCAATAGGCTTGTTTCACATTCAAGCCACGATATCGATACGAAAGGCATGTTGCGATGTTGTTCGCTTAAATCGATTGATCGTAATTATGATCAAATTTTTGGGAAGATAGCGAATTAAGTGCACTTAACATGATTTGAACAATGTAAGAATTTTTTTTAAGTGCTCCTGGTTGGTATATGTTTGATAAAATCAGTAAGAAGCTACTGTTTTCTAATTTTCTTTCATTACATTGTTGTAATATCCTGAAGCTAAATAGCACGTAGCATAACATGTTTGTGGCGGTTAGATAAAATTGTCCGTATTAGTTTTATTTTTCTATTATTTGTACCTATGTCACTTCAATTTAAACAGCTGCAAAGCATGCAATGCAACACAGGCTCAATCTCTTAAAAGTGTTATCCAAAAGAATTCTGCTCTTGCATAGAATGACACAAATTCTGATCCGCACATGAATTTTAAAAGTCAAAGATGCGAGCCGTGTCAGAACTTAGATGCGTCTGCATAGAAGGCAAGTCGTTGGGCGACCACTGCCTTTATTCTATTCAAAATTATCATCTCTTCTATCAACATGCAAATAAAACGGCCGAGATAAAACTGAGACTGTCTTTGACAAACTTTACTAACTTCCATAATAAAAGCATTCGTCTCGCGAGCATAAAGTCGAGCACTATAAAGCGATTGTAACGCTCCGCTCCGAGCAACTCAAGCACTTTAAACTGATTGTTATGAGAGCAGGTTTAATGCTGGAATATGAAACTTCTTTTTAACGTCCAAAAAAGCTTGGCGGCTTTTATACTGATCTTTATTTTGAATTTTCTAATATATTTTTATAAGACCTTTGACGATCCGACGTTGACATGACGTTTCCTATTTTAATTTACTTTCTTGAAATGTTTTCTTAGATATTTTTATTTCTTTTTGAGTATTACTTCGGCGACTTTACAAGGACAGCTTGGTCTTGACTGCTACACGGAAACAAAGCTCCAAATGGACTTAATGGCAATTTCTAATCCAATCATAGTACTATTATCCTGCAAATTACCTGTCGCCCCCTTTGGAATATTGCTCGATGTTGTTTTGAATATTGCGGTATCCATTAATCGCATTATACTCGTAGTAACCTCAAAACGCAAATGCGTATCATAACTTAAGTCCTCGCGGTTCAAGAAACGTAAGTTAGGTGCGTAATTTACGCTAACCTAAACCTAGCCTAAGATTTATTAAGAGTAATGTACATAAAGTGCGGTTTGGTGGAATGCTGAGTTGAAGGCTGAGTTCTCGTAAAATTTTCACTACCTAAGAACCATTTAGGATATTACTATGATTTATTAAAGGAAAATAATATAAATGGATCCGGGACTTGCACAACTTCTCTTTGTACTTCGTAAGAAATATTCTTGTGATAATTACGCTACGAAATATTTATCACCTATATTCTCCTATACATATTTTTATACTTATTCCATTGTTTTATTAGTTTGAGTTTGAAATCTTGGGTTAGATACTTAAGGTCGGAAAATATGTAATTGAGTCGTTAGCAGCCAATGTTTGGAACTTCAAACTTAAGCTAGTAGGGCAGTGGATGCTCAGCATATATAGGGACGCTCGACAAACATTGTCCCTTACTTGCATAGGACTTAATAATCGGCGACAATTGCGTATCATTGTGTCAATCAGTACAGAGGTGTACTGATTGACACAATGACACGCACCTAACCTTTGTATGATGTGATTGTAAACAAGGCATTATATTTTTATAAACCTCTAAGCTCCAAAATGGAACGTATCTCGAAAATAATTGTCATATGAATAAAACCAGTACACAGCAGGGGAATTCCTGTCATTAATTATATATACATATGTGTATAGTATAGATATTACTGACTAATATCTTCGCTAAAGTAAATGACTGAGTGACTCTTCGTTATAAATGACTAGTGATCCGCCCCGGCTTCGCAAGGGTAGCACAGCATATACGCCTACATTTTTTTTCTGTTATATCATGTCGTATCAGCCTGTTGGGTCGAGCATTTACGCGGCGCACGCCAGCAAAGCTCCCAGTCATATTTCAGCCAATTTATACAAAACATTAATGATTTATACACCTAAATCTTCCTCATGAATCATTCCGTCCCTTGGTAAAAATTGTGTCAATATAAATAATAATTTAAAGAGCTGTCTCGCTGCTATCCTTTGAGGCAGCGGCGCAGCGGCACCAGACGCTCAGGGACATCGAGGTGAATTCAGATGAACTCCAACTTTCATAAACACTCACAGAATTTAATGAAAACTCGTTAAGTCCACGAGTGACGTGAAATATACGGGCGTTTATTTTGGACCGACCCGAGTACACGAGAGGACAGTACCTGTGTAAGCTTCCGCTCGCGGCTTCGTCCGCGTGGTTTACGAACCCGTACATTTTTCCGGGATAAAAACTAGCCTATGTGCTATTCCAGACTATAATCTATCCCTGTGCCGAATTTCATCCAGATCCGTTCAGCCGTTCTGGCGTGAAAGAGTAACAAAAAGTATCCATCCATCCATCCAACCATCCTCACAAACTTTCACATTTATAATATTAGTAGGATTTAATAAAATAGTAGTTAGTGACGTACATTATTTAATTGGTACTACTCGTGTACTACTAACTATTACAAATAATATTTAATTACAACGGACCACTTAAGTACCTTACAGACTTTACGCAGGTTCAGGAGGATAATTAGAGTGAACGAACTTATGAATCACTATTAACCCTTAAATTATAAAACACTTCACGTGCAATGCTCAAACACTTGAGTTCCCTGTTACCCCAATGAAGAAGAGGAATTCAACCACAAAATACAGAGAAACCGTCGCGTCGCGTTAAAAAACGCCATACGTATACAAAACAAAATTAATATCAAGTAAAGTTTTGAATAACTGAAATGACCCCGGTCCCAGTGAGTTTCATCTGCCGCCCGCGTCTAGCTCCTGTATACATATTTGATTCAATTAAAGCTCTCTGATCTTGCCCTCCTGAATATTTTAAACGAGCCTCGATTAATACAGGAACTAATCATACTTATTCACTGATTCCAGGAAAAGAGACAGATTTTCAGGAGGTTATTAAAATTTGATGAGCAAATTTTCGTTTAAGTGCCTGCATAATTCGCTTTGTGTTTTGTGGAATATCAATGCCAATCAGTTAATGTATTATTCAGTCAATATGTTGCTAAAAACTCTTCTATTTTTACATTAAAGGTAGTACTACGTTAGTTGATGCCGTCGTTTCCTAACTAAATATCCACAAACTCAAGTCTTAGACTCAACACTCTTAGTAAATTCAAGTACGACTAATGCAGGATTGTACCTATGTAAATAAGTTATTTCTTGTTCTGTATAAATAATGACGATTTCAAGTTTATCGCTATATTAATACTAAGCATAATAATATATTGTTTAGCAGGTAGCTTTAAGGCATCTTAGTTGTTTCTAAAGCGTGTCAACACGAATGTCCAAAGAGTTTACGAGAAAAAGGCGATGATAATTAAAACGTTACACCTAAAATGACCGGCGCCTTTCATGGTCGTGTAGTCTTGGTATAATTTTATTTTAATTTAACCGAACATGCGTCTTTTTAAAAGTTATTGGGATTTTTTATTAAAGAATTCTCAATAGCAGCCTCATAGTTTCGAGTTGTGCCTGGTAGATGACAATAGGCTTTTCCCATATTAGGAACATGAGACTTAACAACTGCATCGGTGAAATGTGGTTGTACAATCTCTGCCTAACCCTTTGGGACATTCAGACTTAAGGCTATGTTATGCTATGCGTGTCTTCTCTCTTAACTTAACTTACTTAACTTAACTTAAATTTTAGCTTCGAATGCATAAAAGCATCCTAGATAGTCTAAATCGTTCATTAGTGAATAAATTGGGAGCACTCTAAAACGGCGCGGCGCCAAGTTCACAGCAGCGAACACCGAGCCGTCAATTATCTGCTCTGTCGTAATGATAAAATTAATAGCTCAGCCCACCGGGCTATATTTCAGACATATCTTTATTATAGCTGCGTTGTTATCAAACTTGATGGACGATTCAACGCTGAATTATGAAAGGAGCAATTTTAATATCAAATTAATTATTATTGTAGGTTAGGAATTTTTGCTGAAATGTTAGGTTTTAGACGTTGACGTGGATTAAGAGCTTTTAAAAGAAAAGCGAAAGATATTGTGTTTCTCTGTCGTAGGCTTTGAAGTGACAAAGCATCCTCCTTTGCGCTAAAAACAACAAACTGCGATATAGTGGTGCATTTATCAAACGAAGGCCTATATATTATGTATGGTGTTACCATGCTTTTACTGAGAATGTCTATAAAGAAATACCGAATATCACCTCGCACGACCCGGGAATGGAATCTAGGATCCCTAGAACCGCACAGCAGCTATGCTAGACCAATGTGGCAGTAAAATATACTTTGTATAGGTATATTACGGGTACGTCCGGTATTGACCTGGGTACGTCTTAAAACTGCGGCCAGACACCGGGGGACGGTGTCCTGGCAGCGTCCTCTCACTAATCGGTGAGCCACTGCAATCCCCAAGCCGCCTGCTAAGCGTGGGGATTATGGCAACCCCCCCCCCCCCCCCCCCCCTTGGGGGAGGCCTTCGTTCAGCAGTGGACGACTTCTGGCTGATGATGATGATGATGAGGTATTTATTACGACTTATTTATTTTTATTCGGAAGATTTCTATCAACAACAGCTGTACATTTTCTTAGTACGAGGCTACACGGAAGAAAGGTTAGAACAAACATACTTCTTTGATAAAACCTTCTAGGATTATTAATCTTTGAAATCAACCTCTATAGGTATTTCTTAAAGGAACTGAGGCAGCATTTTTAATAAAATAATAACATAAAAGAATGGTTTTACAAATTCATAAAACCGCCGCAAATTATTTACCTGCGGCAGGAAATCGGTGACCGTAAAAACGAAATCAAAAAGCACCGTGGTCTCTAATTCGAGCGTATTAAGGTACAAAATTGTTTACGTTAAAAATTACATTAGAGGATTAGGTAGGTATATGGAAAAATAATATTTAATAGGTACGGGGTATATGTGGGCAGTTGTGATTAGAATACCTTTGCATGGTTACGTGTTGGTATTTAATTTAGATAAAAGCGTTGAAACGATATTTTGTAGAAGAAGTACTTTTAAGTGTATAAAATATCGTTTTTTCTTTTTTTTTTTTATGACATAGGCGGCAAACCAACAGACGGATTGCCTGATGGTAAATGATTAACGTCGCCCATGGACACCCGCAGCACCGGAGGAGTCACAAGTGCGTTGCCGGCCTTTTAAAAGACTTTCCAACTGCGCCATCATAGGGGGGGTTGGGGGTTTTGCCTCCGGTACCCTCACTTACTCGGCAAAACACAACGCAAGCGTTGTTTCACCCCAGTTTTCTGTGAGGCCGTGGTATCACTCCGGTCGAGCCGGCCCATTCGTGCCGAAGCATGGCTCTCCCACGATAGCATGGCTCTCCCACGGTAAACTGGTCCAGTTGATCTCTTGTTTGTGGAAGAATTGAAATGAAATGCGTTTGCCAAGTTATACAGAACATAGAATTTTTATTTGGAAAACCTTTCAGATATAATTTTTCTCGGCTATGTTTGTGTGGTTTTGTTACCACCGGCTATTCATATAGAGGTATTTTAGTCGGTAGTACATTTTATCACTTAGACTTACCAATTTATTTTATTAGATTGAAATACGTGTCAAGTGTTTAAATGACTGCCTCATTGGTCTAGTGGCAAACGCGACTGCTGAAAGTGAGGTCTTGGGTTCTATTCCCGGGTTGAGGAAAGTGTTATTGGGTTTTTCTGTATGGTAATTCTCAGTAGTAGCACGGAGTCTGGAACTGTGCCCGATAGATGGCAATAGGCTATTAGGCACTTATAGGCACTTAATAACAGAATTGGCGAAATGTGGGTGCACAACAGTACACCTTTACCTAACATTTTGGGGATAAAGGCGTGATGCCATGTAAATAATCTATACATATAAATAAAATTGGAGTGTCTGTTTGTAATATTGAAATAACCGTTTTTTACTACATGCATATGAATATATATACGGTACATACACCAAAATAACTTTTTTTTCAATTTTTGTCTGTCTGTCTGTCTGTCTGTCTGTCTGTTTGTATAGGCTAATCTCTGAAATGGCTGGACCGATTTTGACGGGACTTTTATTGGCAGGTAGCTGATGTAATAAGGAGTAACTTAGGCTACTTTAATTTTAGAAAAAATCTTTTATTTTAGGAAAAAAACAGGGTTAAGTGCATTTGGTCTTCTTTACTTTTTTTTTTATTGACGTTTCGCACTAAAAAATACATTGTTAAGTTCCGACATCCACGCGAACGAAGTCGCGGGCACAGCTAGTATAACTTATAAATAGTCCAAATTATTCCGTCAAGGACCAGCGAGAAATGTATTATAACCTTTCCTTATTTCACATAGCACCTACGGGCAGTGTACTTAAATTAGCCGAAAACCGCACAGCAAAAAGGTCAGTCCAAATTTGCATACACCAAACCTTTTTGCTTAATCACAGCTACATTTGTATGCGGTCCAAACCGGCCTTATCTCTACGGAACCTGTAATGCAGTTGTCAGACGTGAATTATTGGCGGGACTTCCTAATGGACTGCCTCGATATACTCACATCTATTCGAACTGGGAGCGAATTGGCTGTCCACTCTGAGATTATAGAGACGCATGAGTTGATTGGTTTTGGGGACACAGGATAGCGGATGGCACGATGTTAAGATATGGTACCTAGGTGAGCAAAGAAATCTCTGAAATCATTCAATAAAAACTTTTTGCGGTTTTACACCAAGAGATTAAGCAAAAATATTACGGTGAAAATGAATTTCGGATATAATTTGTTTGAAATCCTCGAATGGATTCTTCCTGGTAAAGTAATTAGAGCACGAATTCTGTTTTTCATCCAAACCGTCAAATAAGCTATAGGTACTTTGTTGTAATAAAGTTATAAAGTAATTCCTTGTCGATTCGTCGGCCCTGCTTCCGACTAATCTCCTACATAATATTTGCCTAACGCACGACTTCCTCTGAAATGATGAATAGTCTAGTATTTTGAGTATGAGTTGATATATAGAAATGCGATGCATCATCTTTTTTTGTTGATAAATTGAGATAGATATATTAGAGTTATTTTTACGTAAATTTTTCGGATTTATTTCTAAATAAACTCTTTTTTATCTCCTTTAATTTATGGGATTTTTCTCAAAATAACTTAACTTTCTGTTTCTCATAAAAAGTATTAGTAGCAAGGTGAGTTGCATGTTATTAGTATTGCTTTTGCCCCCTGCAACTAACCGTTTTACTACATAATATATTATTATGTCCCATCTTCCTCGGAAACGTATGGCTGTAGTATTTTCAGCACATTTTTAGTCAGACATCCAGGTACACAATTCATGGATATTCTCGGTTATAAATAGGACTGTCCTATCTTCTCCCGAGGGTGTCGTAAGAGAGCGGATTACACCACTGGGGCGTACAGCACTCCAATTGTGAAATAATGTCATTATAATACCATTTTAGTTTATTTCGTTCGCAAATAACAGTCTCATAATTTTCCAATTACTAATTTTCCAATACTTCAGTATCAAATATATATTTAAACGATCAAAATGAAATTGCGTTGTAAGCGGGATTCAATGCAACATTTTTGTTATACAATAATGTTTGTGAGAGAATTATCGAATCCACGGGTACCTTATGGCCACTATAGGTACTTTTCTACTAATCTTCGTTAATAAATAATTACAACATTACGAAAAATTCATTAACTCTCTCGCTAACTGTACCTAATAACACCTTTATTATGCAATCCACAGGCTTATTCCCCTAACATGTTTATAAAACGTTTTATCGATTACCCCACACCCTCTTCGATCAAGTATCTAACATAAAAACGCCATGTCTATATAAAGCTTATGGCAAAAACATCAAAAATGTCTGATTTTTGCGTTCGTGATGGCAACGCGTGAACGCTTCTATTTCGGGATTGGCTCGTTAGCGCGGTTCGGTAGGGATGTGCGGCTCCATATCCGAAAGTATGAGAATATCTGCACTCATTTATTTGATGTGGATATTATCCACAGTAATCATGTTATATAACCATGTTATATATAAGCTTAATGCAGATTTTTGAGTTTAAAATTTCAGTAATTTATTAGTACCATGATGTCATGGAATAAAATATAACATTGACTTAAATAGAAAACATACAAATATCCTCTTAACAAGTGATTGTCATGTCAACCTATAACCAAATAAAGAAATAAGTGAAGCGGAATGAAGCATATCTTGATGATTTAACACCCAATAGCAATTCGTAACATCAATACATGATCCGTACCAGCGGATATAATCCGTATTTGACAATCGTTCACCACCATCGGTGTATCCGAAACATCCGATCATCCGAAAGCACATTGATCCTCTATTACGTGTATATTCAGTGAATAGAGAATTTATATGCTATCAGTAAATATATTTATAAAAGATCAATTGGAATACAATTTCAACTATGATTTTTTACATATTATTAATATTTTCTACTTTTTTTATTTTACTTGTTTATAACAAAAAATAATTATTAATTATTGAATTTGTAGTTAGTGACTTATAATCTTGATAACAATTGATGAACAAATACCTGTAAATATCATTCATATATTTGTTCCGTACGGGAACCGAACCCGCGACACATAACGCAGCAGTCGATCTTTCAACCACTACGCCACCCAAGCCGTTTATTTAAAGAAATACTATATTTTTATTCATTCCAGTCATCACTGGTAGGTATAAGTCTTCGCCGTTTCGTTACTAATCCAAAAGTGCAAGATATATAAAGTGCATTACCATGCAGCTCTCAGAGCAGTCGTAAACGTCAGTCACTCCACTGCTTGAAGAGTACATCTACAGACCCGTATAAAACCTCGTTAATGTGACGTGTAACTTTAAGAGCCTATGTTCAGCTTAGTTTTACTGGCCCCACGAGAAACAATAGAGAGACACGTGTACATGTCAAGTTATTTGTCTTTGATGGATGGATAGTTCTGTAAGAGGGTTGAGACACTAAGGAAAAATCTTTCTTATTTACTCATATATGTTCAGTGATCATATACAATACTTTCCTACTGTGCTCTCTATGCATTCTAGCAGTACCATGAAGATTTGATTTAAGGTTGATTGTTGCAACTTCTTGGCGTACCGAAAAGGACATCTTATCAGGCATACATTACATACATATAGTCACGCCTTTTTCCCATCGGGGTAGGCAGAAACTACGGAACGCCACGTGCTACGATCCTTACATAACCCTTTTGCTTCATCTACATTCATGCATCGTTTCATACATGAACGCCGGTTGTGGGTACTGCGCACCTGACCTTTTTGAAGGATATCACCAATAAGGTCCGTATATGTCCTTTTAGGGCGTCCCCTCCTGACGTTTCCACTAACAACCGCATTATCAGGCATAATGAGCAAAATATGTCGATAATATATAAGTTTATGAGAAAAAGAGAACTATGTGTTGTTTGAGGTTTTGCTTAGGCTTATATCGGATACAAAATAACAATTTTCTAAAGTAATCAATTGTTTAAGAGTGATGACAACGTTTTTTTTTCAAATATTTTATCAGTTGTCATTCAGAAATACTGTATTAACGAGTATTAAATAAATAAATAAATTCAACCCATTACTGTCCCACTGCTGGGCAAGGGTCTCTTCTCAGAATGAGAAGGGTTAGGCCTTAGTCCACCACGCTGGCCCGGTGCGGGTTGGTGGATTACACACTCCGTCAAGAACTTTATGGAGCCCTCTCCGGGGTGCAGGTTTCTCACGATGTTTTCCTTCACCGTAAAAGCAAGAGATAATCCAATTCTGATCCGCACATGATTTCGAATAGCAGAGGTGCGGGCCGGGTTTGAATTCAAATCCTCTTGCATGGAAGGCAAGCGTTCAACGCTAGGCTGTCACTGCCATATCACTAGTATTACAAATTAATATTAAATGTAGTATAACAAATTAATGTAACAATAAACCTAGTAACACAACCTATACTAATTAATAGCCCTATCATTACGTCCGCAACGGTGGCGGCTATTAATCAAATATCCCATTGTATTTATCACTAGTGCGATCAGTCACAATTAACGGGCGGAAATCCAAACTGCCTCGCAGGCTGTAACTCATTGGGAGACGTAAATCAATTGTCCGGTGAGATTCACTGCTGACTGCGGATCATCGGTCGCTATTAATGGAAGGCGTAGGCCCGGAGTGATAAGCTTTAATATCAAAATGTTGGGTACAGTCCAACCCCAGAAACGTCACGCAGAAATTCGGCGTCACCCTGGCGAAGAATTTTTTCGTCTTTACTGTGCTTATATTAGAAAATAATGTTAGCAAACTTCTTTAAAAAAAAAGAAATAACAATGCTTCCGACTAAGAATAATTTCTGTATCGTAGATCCGATTACAAATGCTAATATTCACTGGCATATACACTCAGACCTGGGTTAACTGTACACCATATAAGTATTTGTCCCGTGTGGGATTCGAAATCGTGACACGTAGTGCAGCAGTCGATCAAATTAACCACTGGACCAACGGTGCCATCTATCTGCGTGGTATTAATGTCTAATTGTAGACCAATTAGACATTAATACCACGCAGTGGTCGCAAGCACGAGTGCTGAGCGTGAGGTCCTAGGTTGGATTCCCGGGTCGGGCAAAATGTTATTGGGTTTTTCCGTATAAAAATTCTTAGTAGT
The DNA here is from genome assembly GCA_947562105.1 of Shargacucullia verbasci. Taxonomy (NCBI): domain Eukaryota; kingdom Metazoa; phylum Arthropoda; class Insecta; order Lepidoptera; family Noctuidae; genus Shargacucullia; species Shargacucullia verbasci. Next base: position 16,565,530 of record OX387280.1, read on the forward strand.
AGCACGGAGTTTGGAATTATGCCCGGTAGATATCAATAAGCTCGCCCCCTATTTCATGGGACTCAGTAACAGCATCGACGAAATGTGGGTGTACACCTCTGCCTAACCCTTCGGGGAGTACACGCGTACAAGGTTGATTATGACAGTAGATTGTATTTATCACGGCGTTTTTAATACCTTAATTAGACAATTATATTTGCGGCTTTTCGTTTTATAGCTAACGAACAGTTTAACACAATTGTGGCTATTAGAAGTTAATAATTAATAATAAGACAGACGGATTGTCAATTAAATTTATACTTTGTTATTGTTTGTGGCTTCTAATTTGAATACCTTACAATTTAAGTAACTAGCTTTGCGGTTTCCGCGCCGTCATCATCATTAACATCATCAAGCACATGGTTATCAAATCCAAGAATACACTTTGCATCTTAGTCATCAGTTTATTCCATAATAAGTAGCTGCGAAGGTAAAATTCCAGTTATTCTGCACATTTTTTTTTTTAATTTTGCTCCACGCTAGTGTTTCTCCTGTATCGTGGGTACAGTTTACAAACATACATGTCACATGCACACACAACCAGACCCGAAACAACTATCTGTAGATCATACAAATATTTGTTCCGTGCGGGGATCGAGCCCACGACACGCGGCGCAGAAAGCTTAATCGCTTAGCCACTGCGCCAACCGTGTCGTCAATTTGAAACTTTAAGGCTGCATGGACAATACCTATTGAATTAGGTGCGCATGCGTCGCAAAAAACATGTTATGTAGGAGTACTACACATTCAGTGACTGAAAAAATCAACACAGTATATATGTTTTCGGATAAAATTTTATCTTAAATTGGAAAACGGCGAACATTTTATGGTTATACGTTATTACAGCTGTTACATTATCGTTATCTGATATTTAAGTACCATGCATATAGGTATAGGGTTAAACGTTTAGTATAAATGATGTCATGAAAGGAATCAAACTTTGTTCTTCTATAGTGACTCACTGGCTCCTCACGCTGAATTATAACCAAACGGAAGAATTTATTAAAATTCTAGAGTAGGTGATGCAGAATTGCAGACACGCATACAAACATGCACACACACACACACACAGACACTCACACAACAGCACACACACCACACCACAAACACCACACCACACACACTACACCAAACACACACCCCACACAAACACACTCAAATTATGTTGATTGTTCTAGTTTAGGTTTTAAGTTCTAGAATTAAGTTTTTGTGAACGGATCGCAGAGCCTAGGTCCTACAACACAGGGAATCCTAGTGTAGGATCTAGGGCATAACCAATAATATAAAATTTCTAGCAATAAACGATTTTCATTTTTCATTTTCTTTTTCATATTTTAAAAATGCTACTCCACTAATGTGACCACAGACATAAGAGAAGTAAGTTAGGAGATATTTTGAATAAAGTTTCAAGCAACAATGTGATACGATAATGTGGAAAACTGACTGCCTCATTGGTCTACTGGTCGCAAGCACGACTGCTGAGGTCCTGGTTTCGATTCCCGGGTCGGGCAAAGTGTTATTGGGTTTTTCTGTATTGAAATTCTTAATAGCTGGAAATAAACACGCCCCCTATTAAATGGGACTTAATAACGGCATCGGCGAAATATTGGTGTACAATTAACCTAACCCAGCACAGGCGTGATGCTATGTTATGTTTTATATGGATAAGGCGTCAAACAATGTCATATTAACTGTGAGAAAATAAGATGCTACAGGTTCGCCGTTAATTCGGGTATTGAACTTATAATAATGACAATCGACTCCAAATATAATAATAATAATAATGTCCTCCTGACCGATTTTGGTCACGGCGGCCAATCTCACCGGAGATTAGCCAACTACGCAGGAGATATTATACAGAACAAGTGTGTGCACAAATACAGGTGCTCCCGATGGGACGGCAATCCGACACGACCGGAGAGAGATCAGGCGCAGGTCCAACGGCTTTACGTGGTCTCCGAGTCACGGTGTGTATTCACATACACAAAGACCCAGAACGGCAGCCTAATTATGTAAAAAAGCGACAGCAACGCGACACCCACGTGACATCAATCTCACTGTCAGTCAATACATTATAATTATGACACAAAAATGACGTTTGACAGAAGCTATCGCGTGGTCTACGCCTGTCGCTACATCAGTAATTAGGCTGCCGAAACAACTGTCTGTAGATCATAAAAATATTTGTTCCGTGCGGTAATTGAACACGCGACACGTAGCTCAGCAAAATCGTAAACCGTAACCGTGCCAAATATTAATTAATTATCGTTAATTATGAATATGAGGTGCATCGCTAGTAATGTATTGAACCAACAAACAAACTGTAAGCTGGTATTAATGAATAATTTGTTATTGAGCCAGTGTCCAGGACGTGCTGTAGCGAGCCATTCATTTTAATAAAGCCTTTTAAATCAATGTTTGACGTCGATGATTGGCGATACATACATGTCCGAGTATAAGGTTAATAAGGTCACTGTTTATCAGTGACTGAGTTTTTAATAATTGAAAGAGATAATTACTCTTAGCTTCAATCAACATGATTAACCAACCTCAGGCCAGAGCTGGTCAATAATATGGTAATTAAACACCTTTAGATGCATCATGTGCCGAGCCTTTTCCTACTGTGAGGTACAGCATTTTATACAGAGCGACTGCTATCTGACCTCCGACAACCAAATAATTACTGGGAAACCGGTCAGACCGGTGCACCGGTCTGACCGGTTTCCCAGTAATTCACCAGTGCACGGGTGGTCAGACTTTTTGTCCTTGTGACACTCGTAACGTCTGTTATAGATATATTCTTATGACACCCGGCATCAACTTTTCGAAGCACGGAGGAGTCCCAATGTGTAAAGAACGGTTACCCATCTAATGGCTAACCGCACCAAGCGCTGCTTAACCTTGCAGATAGACGGATTAGCGCCGTAGCTATGTATCTACAAGCCCCTCGGGTTAGCACATTTAATAAACTAGCACGCTCTATGTTTTTGCTACCAGTACTGCTCTAACTGTTAACTAACTTAACTAAGTCGAGCTCAAACCACGTCCTTTCTATTTATACATAATGTATGCCAACGACATTCAAAATGGTGGAAACTACACATTCTATTATTAATAAGTTTAGCGACTACTACTCGCAACATGGCAAAAAGTAAAGCGCCATCTATCGGAGTGAAGCTACAACAACAAATCCTGAATCGCACTATGAAAGTTTACAACGATTCTAACACATATACGAATGTCCGACATCAATCGTTGGGCTTCGGTCCACCACAACCACCTTGCTTGGTCGGAGGATCCTCCCTTTTCAATGGAGGAACACCATACCTCATTCCTCCACATAACATTGGAGGTACGAATTTCTATCAAAGTTTGAAACCACTCGCTGATATGCGGTTAACATTACTATCAGTGATGTTAGAACTGTATGCTCTTGATAACTGCGAACGTCATAAGGCAGTATGTACTTAATTAAAGTATGAAATAGACAAAGTGAAAGTGGAACTTCTTCAATGCATTGTAACAGCAACAGAAAGTACTATTCACAGAACAACGAGACTCTTGAAACTGACTACTATTTTCTAATTCTAGTGAACGCAGGAGCATCTGCAATACAACAAATAGAACATCTTATTCTTCAGAAAATGTAGGCGAATTAGCCCCATTCTAATATTTTACCTGTATTGTGGATACAGTTTAAACAACCAGACCCGAAACAGATATCTATAGGTTACATAAATATTTGTACCGTGGGGGGAATCGAAGCCGTGAAACGTACTTCAGAAAGTCGTTTATCCACTGTGCTGACCATGCCATTTTACTCCTCTGTTTACTCCACACAAATCCGTCCAATCAGATCGTATCTGTGACATCCTGACAGAGGCGGCATGATTTATCCGACACAAATGAAGATATGTTTCAATCCAGAGATATAAGCGACCCCTACCAGTGGCCCAGCTGTGATTGATAAGGGGAGCGTTAAGCCCATCACTGTAAATTATAAATCGTGTGTCTAGATGTTTGTTTATCAAAAACGGATTGGAGTGATACCCAGATTTAATTATTAATAATTCACTCTGGACATGTAATCCTTTCATTTTGATTGTCTGTCAAACAAGTGTTTAATTCGTGGAAAACCCAAAATGGTTCTGCACAGACAGTTTATAAATTAGTATGCTCAAATTATTATTAGTTGGTATTGTAGTTATAATATTAATGATATTTTCACATTTATTTACTTCCTACTATTAAAATAATGTGGCATCCGATGACGTTAATTACAAAGTCAAAGGTTTTTATTACAAATGGGCACAAAGCTTTTTTTAAAATTTATGAATCTAGGTGCACGGTTCCAAAGTGGGTTGGTCCTATGGAGAAGAGGACGGCAAGAAACTCCATGGATACTCTTCAAAATATTGGTTTACAAAAATAAAAGTGGTAGAATAAAAACAATAAAAAGAAAAAAACTCTTGCAATACAATATTACATTACAAGACACACAAGGACTTGGTAGGTACTATAATATGATAATAAATTAACATTTCATAATAAAATGTTCGAGTATAAAGATATTTGTTTGATAAACAAATATGTATAACAATGATAATTATGTAAATGAAAAATAATACAAAAAGAAATAAAAGTCTAATCATGGGGATTGGAAACATCTGGTCACAATGTTATAATACTGAAAACAAATGGAAAAAACTGGTAAAAATCACTAAGTACAATCCAATAGAATGTAAATACTTAAGAAATGACGTGAGGTGCTCATACTAATATGTTTAGTAGAAGTAATAGCTTCTTAGTGCTTATTTCACAGATTTTAGTTCAAACCTAACCTTTTCATTAGATATAGTAAAAGACCAAACTTATTATCATTTATTCGCAAACAGATAAATGCATATTTGTATCGTTAATTTCAGTATAAGGTAATATTTATACTTCTTACGTATGCTCACAAGGTACTTAACTCTTCTTTATTCAATTGGCCCAGTGTCTATACGGAACTAATCGAATAAAAGATTGAGTTTGCTACGGCGTAGCTGACGTCTACGGTACACTTGCTACGGCGTAGCGCAAATCCGATTCATTATTCTAAGCTTCGCTTTGCATATCTAACTATGAATAGACTCTCAAAAATATAAAGGAAAAATATGACGCACGACCGCTTTGGTCAGAATAAGTGGTAAATAAAGGATGGTAGGTATTTACTTGAACTATCTAGGTATTTATATTTATACCTAGAAATAAGCGACATGTCAACGATGGCAGCTATTTGTTTCGTGAACGAGGGTGCGACGTTTGACGGATACCTTCGTCATTCTTTGTGATATGTTATTGTTTCGTTGCTCTAACAAAATTATTGACAATAAACTGACCAGTATATTTACACCATGTTATATAATAGGCATATTCTTCTGGACAAAACGTACTACACGATCCAATATTTCTTTGAGGATAAATAATTTAATCCTATACCTACTAAGGGTAAGGTGCAACATTATGATGTAATGTATTTACGTAGTAAATTATAGTTATTTTAATTTGTTAAACGTAGTCCTTTTATATATATTTTAGTAACTATGCAACTTTAAATTATTGTATGCCTAGTAGGTAGAATATAGTGAAACTAATATATTAATAATGTACATCTATTACTAACCTGTGTTCACAATAAACGATTTTGATTTGATTCAACTGAAAATGCCCCGCATCAACTTCACCTGCATTGCTACTAATAGTCGAAATTCTGACAACCAATCAACCATGTAAAACGTTTGCATGCCAAATACTGCCAGCAACATGGTGACAACTCAGTGGAGAGTTCTGGAAATCCTTTGCAGGTCTACACTATCAGCACCAATTCAACTGGTAATTTCCTTACAATTAAAGTTGCCCCTATAGTGAGGTGTGTGTTTCTATAAGCCGTATATATATTTAAACATCTAGTTATTCCGCTGCTTATCCGTTACAGACGAGGGTACGACATTTGACATATACCTTCGTTATTCCGCTATCGCTTGGTGTCACATTTAGAACTATTTTGAGTTAAATCGCCTTTTTTGTAAGAGTATTTATAGGCATAAATAAATAAAAAAAGTAAATAAAAATTGCTACTATTTTTCACGCCACAGATTTCATGCAAAGGATAAGGTCGAGGCATAATGTCCTATACAGATGGCCGACAATAGGGACCAATGGCGACATAATGATCAATGGGATATTTTAGTGCGGGTACATTCGATTTTTTCTTATATCGTAGGTGCGTTGTGCGTATAAACACAAATCGCACATGCAAAACAGCCTGCCTCTGGTTATATAAATACATGTTTTTCAAGATGATTAATTCAAACCCGCAACTTTGAAGTAGACCGCTCCACCTTTCGCCACTGAACTTATCGAATTACACTTAGAAAAGCGCAAATAATTAATAAGACATGTTCATGCATGTGGTATACACACAGACGTGTATTTTATTTGTGTGTTGTAAACGCATCCACGGTGCTGTAATTAAACCTAGAGCGGGCAACGTTAAAAAAGAAAAGAAAACTTAAAGACGTAAATTGTTAAAAGCAGATGAACGTACATACATATATATTAATGTATTGATACTCCTATTAATGTATCTATAGCCTCTAACGAGAGTATCTACGAAACTTTATTAAACTTTGGAATTCGATCAAAATTCGATCAGACCATAAAGTGACGGCTGTCTAGCGAATCATTTACGAACTTTTCTGAGTTTTCTCATAAAACCTTTTAAGTTATCGTGTTAAGAATTGGCCCAAATCGTTTATAGTAATCCAAGCCTGAGTTTAAGTTTAAGTAACATACTGATCTGTAAAATTTGGTAGACCACACACCGTTAACAACTTTTTGGAGCCCTTTCAGGTGTCCAGGTTTCCTCACGTTATTATCCTTTACCGTTATCGCAACTGTGTAATTAATTTGAAAAACCAAAGATGTGGGACGGGACCAATATGATACCACCTTGGATGGAAGACAAGTTCAGCCGATAGGCTGTCACTACTTACTAAAAAGCGTCATTAAGGTTCATTTTAATAGGTTAGAGTTACAAAGCGTGCACTTGTCTATGACCGGAGCTAAAAGGCTGGGTGCGGTTCAGCTAACTAATGTTACAACACGCCTCCCAATTAAGAATAGTTTCAATCTTTGTCTGGAACCACTTTGTGGTGCACTGTGATATCATAGTGTCAATTAAATGTCTGTTTGTTTTCATTTAGTTGACTTTCAAGTGGAATTGAGGATGCTGCTGGAATATTAGTTTTGTCACTTATATATACAGTGGCTCGACATTTAAAATTAAATTAAAAGCATTTTTACTCCAACATCAGAGACAGTACGAGAATGTTCGAGCTAGCTCATCCGCTATATAGGTGTAAGTAGATGTATCAATTCCCTGCGATTGCGCATTTTTGGCATGACTTATAGCATTATTATTATTTCCTTTATTCATTTTTTTTTATTATTATAATTTATTTTATTCTTATTTATACATATTATCATACCTGATGTTCATTATAATTGAAATAGAACGGAACTTTATTATACTTATTAGTTATAAGTTTCGAGCGTATAGCACTCGTGGGTTGCAGCTGAAAACCAGCGTTAGGTGGCAAGTATTGCTGCTACCTAACTTATGCTGAGCTGTGGCCCCTTTGGCACTACGGCAACTTTTTATTTTATTTTAATTATTTTTTCAATTGTTATTCTGTGCCAATAAACACATTTTCTTTCTTTCTTTCTATATACTAGTCTTTATGTACGTTCTTATGTTAATATATTAGGTCATTGGTTCTGGTTTGATTCTCATGTTTTTTTTAGTGGGAATACTCGGTAGCAACCCGGAGTTTGACATAGTGCTCGGTAGATGGCAATAGGTATCCTATGTGTCAGTCTATTGACTCATATGGGTAAGGCATCAGGAAAATGTGGATGTGCAACAGTACCTTGAAGTCAAAGTCAAAGTCAAAGTCAAATATTTTTATTTCGAGTAGACCTTTACAGGCTCTTTCAAAATGTTGTGATTCTAGGTGCACGGTTCCAAAGTGGGGGTAGGTCCTATGGAGAAGAGATCGGCAAGAAACTCCATGGATACTCTTTTAAAATAATAGTTTTAAACTGGTTACAATCTTTAACGGTAAAGACTATGCGAGTACAATGCAAGCCAATGTGCGCAAAACGACACTTCATACTTCTGCATAACCCTTTGGAAAATACAGGCGCGATCCAATGTCATATAATTTATCGAGTTTTAGCAAGAAATAATTTGTATAACTAATACATTTACATATGTTAATTAAAATAACCAGATAATTTATGTCCAAACAACGATTAATCAACTAAAGTAATGGTAGAAGAGTAAAGTAAAAAAAAAAATATCACAAAACAAAGTAGTAAATAAAAGTTTGCTATTGTAACACAAACACGACACACGCTCCGTATTACATACGAAGGCATAAAGTTTACTGCACACTTTCTTACAAATAAATTCTCAATTCATCACACGAACAGAATACGTCTTCAATTAGGTGTCGGATCGCTCAGCGTTTAGGGCACATACACACGAGCGACTATACTATACAGCTCAGAGATCAACACTCCTTGATAATCGAACAATAGTTGTTCTGTGACTGATAGACTTGCCATGATATTTACCAATTTAGTGATTGATTACAACTCCATTGTTATAATGAGTTTATAAACATCTGATGCTGAAATAAGGCCTCTTAATAGACCACTACAATTATTACGCTTGGCAATCGGGTTACAATCGGAAACCTACAGACAATTCAATTGACAACATTATTCTTATTAATATTACTTACTATCGCACACTGTACACGACTAAACAATTCATTTGCCTAATATCGACAGTACGAGAAAGCCAAGAACACATCAAAGTACTTACTAAAACGTTACCTAAGTTGATGAACAGTCGATTCAATGTTCGTAGCCACAGCTACGAACAAGCTACGACGCTACGAATTAGCTACGAGAAGTGCTACGCCATCGAAAAGAAGACGAGATGAGACGAGTACGGGGGCGATACGGATCCGGGACCAGTACGAAGTAATGAAACAAAGTTCACTGGTACGCTTCCATTATTCATCTTATCCCCCTTCACTCGGTTAGAGTAAAAATTTGATTAACTCCGACGCTGCGTCTTTTGTTTGTAGTAAGATGAAGAGGCTTAGGGGTTTTACCAGCGAGCATGAAGGCTGGCTAGAGTACCTCATATATATTTAATATGTTTTAATTTTATAGATACACGCAAATTATTAATTAGTTTTTAATTCATATTGATCTAGTGAAGTAATCTTTCAGACGTTATACATATGTAACCTACCTATCGTATTATAAAAATGTGTTATTGATTTGTTGCTGCTAAAGAGTTATAGACCAACTATAATTAATTTATTTCGAGTCACTAAGTTATTCTATTGTTTTCCTGTATTAGTAGAATATGAAGATTATATTTGACCAATAAACATGTATGTATCATATGTGTACTCGTAATTTGATAATAGGATTGCGAACTTCTGTTTCAAGATAACAGACAATAACATAACAGGTAATGTTATTTTGTTAAATGGGGATCTTTGTTGTTTATTATGATCTCCTTATTTCTGTAAACATGAAAAGTTACTAAAATATAGTTTCATTCCCTATTACGGTAAAAGAAAACAAGAACATTGGTCGTTAATAAGCCGCAACTTCACATAACGAGCTGTTATGACACTATACACAGTTAAGAACAGAAGGTACATTATGAATGAAATAATCCCGTTCGGGATCAAAATAAATTCAGGAGTACGAGTGACGACGCTGATCTAGCTTCTGGACACCCTGGTCGAGTCACCTGATCCAGTAAGTCCATTTTGAACATCGGTGATTGAAGAATATTTCTACTACGACATCATCTGAGAACAAAGTTAAAAATAGCCTCATAGAGCGGATTTTTTTTAGTAACTATGTCCTTTGTCCAATAAAAATATTGCCGTTACCCTTCTACGTTTGAAATTGGCAGTTGAAACCGTTTTATTCGACGCCGACGACGTTTTGTCGCCCGTTGTTAGTTCAGTGCATATAGAGACTGGTCCTTCTGTATGTTATTGTTTAGTGACTATAGTGAAGCAGTTCTTTACGCGTCCCGGGTCGGTAATAAATGTCATGTGTAACGATAACAGCGCCCAGTTAATAATAACGATGTTGAAATGTTCACTTTTATTTGATTCCAGTACTGCGTGGAATTGAAGCCAAAATTGTACCACATTTTAAATGTTTAGGTTAGGTGACATTAGATCTATATAAGGTTGTAAAGTTTAAGTTCTTATCCCTCATTATCATCATTAATGTCCTTCTTCTTCTTTAATTTAAGAACTTATCTCTTGTCGGTGCAGCAATCGCCACTGCTCTCTATTTTCTGCCTTCGTTTTGACCTGATACGACCTTACTCTAAAGTGACCCCAATAAAATGCGAATGTTCTGGATATTGAAATACAATAATTCCTTTTACTAAATAAAGTCACTCAGACTCTAAGGTTATACTGGTTGTCAGACTATTTTGGCTGCTAACACTCAACGGGACCGGGACTAATGCTCTCTGATGCACGGAGGGGTCTCGATGTGTGAAAAATGGTCACCCGTCCAAGGAATGACCAGGCGTAAATCGCGCGAAAACTTCTGTCAAACGTCATTTTTGTGACGTATAATGTATTGGCTGACAGTGAGATTGCTGTCGCGTGGCTGTCGCGTTGCGGTCGCTTTTTTACGTAATTAGGCTGCATGAGCTATGTAGCGAGCCCCCCTTACTAAATAAAGTGTATTTATTTTTTATTCCCCCCACCAATATTCGCGACTAACTTTCTTAATACAACTTTCTTTACTTTTATACCCCGTACGTTTGACATTATTAATTTTCCAAAACCTGTTAGCATCCCTTCTATACCTACGAGCTTTCCTCTGTACTATATATAAATGTATATGTATATATAGTTTGCGGAGAGCCCAGCGCCGATACGGAAGCCGCACAACAATAGGTGTCGGGTTGCCGGCTTCCTATTGTTATCAGCGCCTGTACCCCAGTACCCCAGCGCGCCTCACAACCCTCGTGAATCTACTTGTGCTGAGATAAATCGTTTTACTGTTATTGAGTGGTTTTAGAGCTGGGCTATTTTTAAACGACTGATGCACAACATGTGATTTTTATACTAATGAATTCATATTTTCTATATATGTATGTATGTGGCGACTAGCAAGTGACTATATTCAGCTGAGTTAAATTAATGCTTATGGTCACTAATACTAAATAATTGGTACATTTACTTGGTTCAAATTTTGTATGCAATATCTGTGCTGTCATTGGTAATGTAACCAACTGAATAAACATTTTAACCGATAAATTGGATATCGGCGTTTAATAAACAGGCAAGCAGTTGAAATAACGATGAATTAAGCCATTTCAGTGCAATATACACGTATTTGTGAACCGTGAATCAAACTCACAAACAATTAATCATTTTAAACGTTCTAATAAGCTTTTATATCTTACATATTTTCAATTGGTTGGCATAGTGGCTAAGCGATTAGCTTTCTGCGCTACGTGTCGCGGGTTCGATCCCCGCACGGAACAAATATTTGTATGTTCTACAGATAGTTGTTTCGGGTCTGGTTGTTTGTGCATGTGACATGTATGTTTGTAAACTGTACCCACGATACAGGAGAAATCCTAGAGTGGGGCAGTTTAAAAAAAATATATATATATATATATATATATATACAACAACAACATTTTTAATGATTTTATCAAATTATTTTTCTTTGTAAGTACACCTCGTTAGTTGGCGCTTCTATTAGATACACGCAAGTAAACCCAATCAACAGTGACAAAAAAAAAACGTGAGTAATATATTTTGTTCTTCTTTTAAATCACCATAATAACATGAATGTATTTCCAGAGGGGATAGACGGACCTCTTCTAGAAGACACTGACGTTTTCGATGAATAAGCCGAGAATTTTTTACCGATTGTTATCGAAGCCGAACTTAACATACAGCGGTACTTGTGACCACTAATGAGGCGGTTTAACGATACATTTTCGCGTCACAAATCCTACTCCCCGCCAAACATAACAAAGCTAAACTAGCGTTCACCGCACGAGTACCACGGCCTAATACCCTTTACCTATAATTACCGCGTTAGATCCATACCGCGTCGGTTTTATCTGTAATTCCGCCCCTAGTTATTAGTACAAACGGGCTGTTTGATTAAAGCTCCTGCTACCGCGGCGCACTACCGCCAGCCTACCGCTACCACTCCCGGGGCAAAAAAGGGGACTGTCAGGTACGGCTAATTACTAGGGCTCTGTATGGGTGTTATACTATACACATAGTACACAAAAGAAGCAGAAAGTCAATAAAAAATAAGAAATTTTTACTCATCTATAAAATAAATTTGATTCGGATACCTAGGTGCTTTAATTTTTATTTAAGATACAGTCACATAAAAACATAATATAACAATTCGGTACTACTGATATGTTCCTTATATTCAATGTATATCGTTGCAAATCAAAACTCCATTATATCAAGATATGGAAGTTAACTTACTGTTAGCTTCTGCACTATGTGTTAGGAGCACATCTGTTTATGCGGCGGTGTAGGGTCAGTAATGAGTGTATGACGTAAGCAGCGCTGGGGGGTTCGCACGGCAACTCAAACTGTGGCCGGGAGGGATTGACGAATTATGAGCTTGATGGAGCTCGTAACCAGGCTCGTAAACAGTGGCTAGGGGTTTAATAGCAGTTTTAGCTCTGTCTACAGGCCTAACAACGTGGCCGCTGTTAAGCCTAGCTATGTCATCGACAGCTGAAAGCATTATATATTTTAAATGAGGTGGTTTAAAGCCGTGTACGTGTAACACAATCAGATAAAGTGTACTTAAACGTTTGTGAATACGAACAGGATTGCTCTGTCATTTATTGAATTCTTTCTGTAAATTGCCGTCATCGAAAGATTAGCTAGCTAAATTTATAAGGAAGAATACACATAGTAGATAGATAACGCTTTTCAATCTATCACTCACACATTCACTCCCAATGATGAGCTTACTAGTGAAAACGAGATGTATAGAGAGAGTGCAAGTTTTGAACCACTTAATGTAATCAGATGTTCACCAAGCCTTATGTTAGGAACTTTTGCATTCTTTGCTTTGCCTTAAAGATTAATTTTTTTTGAACTTGCTTTTAATAAACTTAATGGTGAAGTCTTTGATGAAACATTTATTTAAGTGTATTGATGCTGTTTCTTGAAGTGTACATATTTGATTAAAATGAAAACCTTTTTTGATATATCTTCAACATCACTTAAAAGAATTGAACAATATTGCTATTATTATTTTACTTTTTCGAATCTATTATCGTAATAAGAATTCAATTGCGCCAGACCTTTAGCGTCTCATGTTTGTCGCGAAGCGCTTGCTTATCATTAGTAGGCATGTGTCACTGTAAAATGTCACCATGTGTTTTATACACTGTATTTCTTAACTTTAAATTCAAATTCACATGTTTTTCACTATTGAATCACCTTTCACCTCTCAATCAACATTGCAGCGAACTTAATTTTACTTACAAACAGGAGCGGCATAGAGTCGTGGCCCGAGTAGGTAAATGTTTACAAATTATCTCATAACATTATTACGAGGGAACGAGCGGAGAATTTGTGACGTCACGGCTTGTAGCCACGCCAGGGAGCAGGGAGAGGTAATTTGATATTTTTTCTTTATTTTTACTGTTAATTTCACATTTTTGGAACGAAAGGGTAGTTATGAGTGAAATGTTGTACATATACCTTTTTCTAACGTCACACTTCAATTCCCCTAATAGGTAGGCAGATGGATAATATATTAATAGATTTGATGGCTTTGTATCTTAACATCTATTTCGTACTCAAAATGGTTATTATTGTGGTACAACAGTATATATTATGCATGCTTGTTTTATTTTAGTATCCTCATATTGTAAATATTTTCTGATATTGGTTCAGTAAAAAAGTAAACTTTCGCCTGTGCGTGGTAACCGCCCACATTACATTTCCCTAGAAACAGCTAAAAAAAGAAAATAAAACATCAGCCTTCATACGTCATCTGCCAAGCGTATAAGTTAATGCGCGTTTGTGCGTGTGTGTGTGCGTTGACGTCATGAAAGTAATTTCGACGTAATCTTTGAAGTTATAAAGCTGAAAGCATAATCGTATATTGTATTATTTTTAACTCTATATTGTTTTACGCGTATCTGATTTTCGAAATGGATTCATCCACCCGGTCTTCGATTTTATTAGTTTTTAATAAGGCAAGTCCTTGAAACATGTGTTAGCTAACACACTATTTATACAAACTCAAAGTTTATTGTTTCAAATGGGCCTTTGCACCAACATCAACCGTGCACCTAGATTTTTAAAACGTTAAAAATCTAGTTTCACGGTTTTTAAGTGGGTCGATCCTCTGGCAAAGAGATCGGCAAGAAACTCCTTGGATACTCTTTCCAAAACGTTGGTTTACAATTAAAAGAATTAGTTTTACACGTTGTTATTTAAGTTCTTATTAAGATAATAAAATCGATTAACATTTCATAATAAAATGGCAGTCATATAGATATTTGTTATACAAAAGTCTATAACAACATGTAAGAGGTTCTGTTAACAAAGTAATACAAAAATATACCATGATTGATCTGCCTTGGGCTGGTAAGAAAACCCAGGTGACCATCAGCCCAATGACGCAGTCTCGACTGCTTAGCTTAAGGTCTCAGGTTCTACCACGTCGGGCCGTGTTATTGAGTTTGTCCATTACAAATTCTCATAATAATAATAATAATTTATTTATTTGCTTGAAATATAGTACATAAAGTTGTTAAATAATACATTGATCGACCGGACATATTTCACCATACAATATTGGCATGCAAATCATTGGTATAATGTTAATTTTAAGTTTAATTTTAAAAACAAAACGCTGTCAAGACATTCTACGAGAAAACACAATTTACATACAAGACGAATACATATTAAGGGCGGATCACTTAAATAGAAAAGCAACTATAATATCTAATTAAATTACAATGCATTTCCATAATTGTAGAAACGACAAGAGCGCTTTTTCAAAAATTCGTCAGTTGAGTAATAACTCTCTTCTATCAACCATTTTTGTAATGCACAACAGAATTTTTTATAGGGTAAGTCAACAATGTAGCTTGGTAGGGAATTATATTTAATTAATTATATAAATAAGTGGAGCCATGTAAACGCAGCTTCGTCTTAACAGTTCCAGTCTAGGTACTGGCATTTTCTTAAACAAGTGAGTAATTAGTCGTTTATTGCTGTTGTCATTATTTTCAAAAAGCGAAGAATTGTATTTCACAAATTTAGCGACTTCATATTCTCGGTAATATCATACCCTCACTGTTACGGCGTGTGCGCCGTAACCACATCACTATTCGGCGGATGTACCGAGCGGGGCGCGCGGGGCAGATCACGCGCACTCCCGCTGCCGTCGTCGCCAGTCACACCACCGCAACGCACCGCGGTGTACGTGTGTCTCCAAACACTGTCCGTCGTATTGTTGGTGAACTTGGGCCTAAGTTATGTAGCCATACTATTAACAATACACAAACATTTGGCGACCGTGAACAAAAGAAAACTGTTAGTTCGGAGCAAGTCCATCACGTAGCAGCGTCGGCGCCGGCGGTGGAAGCCATTTTGTTGCATCAGCGAACCAGCCGGGCGGACCGCGTGGCACGTGGATCGCATAAATATTTGAAGACGGAAAAAGCCGGAGCTTCCTGGAAATCGCAGGCATCGCGTCAGGAGGTCTTTCCGAGGGGAGTAAGCCCAGTTTCCATTTTCCTTTCCAATTAATGCCTCTGTTTGGGTGATTGGGTTTTTTTCTTTAATTTAGTCGTAAAAGGCGACTCATTGCATTTATTTGCAAAGCTATGCTTGCATACCTACGGTCAAGTACCGTTTATTAGTAAATTAATACGGTCTGACAAATTTATTTGCTGTCTCGGACTAAAATAGGTATAAGTGTTGACTATAAGTGACACGCGCTGTCGCTAATATTTGCTAATTTTGCATACTGCTGGCATAATATACCTAATAAGGTTTTGTCCTGTGCTTTCCCACTTTTCCAACCTCTGTACGAGCGAAAATACATAACTTTCATCCTATTTTTTTAAAATTCATATATTGCATGTGTTTTGAAAAGCATTTGCCGAACGTTTTCAGAAACTTCGACTCGGCTGCGTCTGCGCGCTGCCCCATAGCCTGCGCGCGTGCGTCGCCGCGCCGGCGTCGCCTTTGTTTTACGGGACTCGGGCTGCGGAGCGGCCATCTTGTCGAGTCGCCGTGCACCGGCTTCGAGTGGAGCGCAAAGGGTTTATGGGTTCGATGCACATAGTTTATTGCCTAGTTCATTGTTTTTAAACGTGTTTATTATAAATTATACACAATGACGAAGGAAACGAGTAGTGAACTAGCCGAATTAATTAGGAAACGAGGTAGCTTAAGGGGTCGTTTAACAAAAATAAATGAATACGTAGAGCAGTTAGATATTAGTAAATTAAATAATGTAACCATAAAGGAATTAGAAAAACGTTTGGATAATTGTAGAGATTTGTTGAAAAAATTTGATGATGTACAAACACTAATTGAAAGTTGTTGCATTGAATCTGATATGGATGATCAATTATCTTTAAGAGAATCAATCGAAGCTAAATTTTATTCCACTATGTCTACAATGGAAGACATACTGGAGAGGCATGGAGGTGCAGAGGAGAAGGTGTGTGATACGTGTAATGACGCCAGGAGTTCTCATTCGCAATCCCATGGTCTTCAGTCTATTAAATTACCAACTATTAAATTGCCAACTTTCAATGGTTCATACTTAAAGTGGTTAGAATTCAGAGATACATTCAAATCTTTAATAAATTCAAACGACTCAATTCCAGACATAAATAAGTTTCACTACTTGAGATCCTCGCTGGAGGGGGGTGCTATTGAAGTGATAAAGTCGTTGGAGTTTACCTCAAAGAATTATTCTGTAGCATGGGAATTATTGTGTAACCGATATGACAACAAAAAGATACTTATAAATAATCATCTTAAAGCTTTATTTAACATTACGTCATTAAGTAAGGAATCTTATAGGGATTTACGTTTTTTAATTGATCATGTTTCTAAAAACTTACTAGCGCTCAACACTCTAGGTCAGCCGACTGACCAATGGGACACTTTAATTATATTTATGGTCACAGCAAAACTAGATGCTATTTCGAGTAGGAAATGGGAAGAGCACAGAAATAATTTAACTGACATTCCAACTTTAAAAGACTTTTATGAGTTTATACGTAGTCGTGCTGATATTTTAGAAACCACAGCAGCTACTACAATGCAGTACAATAAAAATGATAAAGGTAATTTTAATAAATATCAAGATAATAAGTGGAAAAATACAAATTCAAATCAAAGTAAACATCTAGAAAAATGTAATACTTTTATGTCATCAGCAGAGGACTTAGTTGAATATTTGTGTTTATTGTGTAACAAGCAGGGACATCGTGTCTATGAATGCATAAAATTCAGAAATTTGAATGTACAAGATAGTATTAAAGAAGCATCTAGATTGAGATTGTGTACAAATTGTTTGTGTGAAGGCCATAATGCATTTCGGTGCCGTCTGAAGGGTTCATGTAAGTTCTGTAAGCATAAGCACAGCACATTATTACACATTAATAAAAATCAAAATAATAGTAGTGTAGAGAAGAATTTACCTGAGGATAATGTGCCTTCCACTTCAAATCAATCACCAATGACACTGTCCGTTGTCTCCGTCAACCAGGTTCTGTTGTGTACCGCTATGGTAGAAGTAGTTAATGAAAACACTAATCAGGCTTACCTCGTTCGGGTGCTATTAGACACAGGCAGTCAGTCGTCCTTTGTGACTGAAAATCTGAAATGTATGTTGGGGCTTTCAACACAAATTACTGAACCATTACGAGTTTCAGGAATCAATAATTTTTCCTTTAATATTTCTGAGCGCTGTGATATAACGATAAAATCACGCATAAACTCTTTTAATACTAAAATAAATTGTTTAATTGTACCACAGATTACAGGAACATTGCCAAGTGCACCTGTTAATCTGCATGAACTGAATTTACCTGAGAATATCGTGCTTGCGGACCCAGACTTTCATCATCCCTCTGAAATTAGTATTCTTTTAGGGGCGGATGTTTTTTGGAATGTCGTAGGGTTAAAGCGTATTTCGTTGGGCGTAGGTAAACCTATCCTACAGAATTCAGAGTTTGGATGGTTAGTTAGTGGTCGTATAGGAGAACATAAACAAAGCCATGTGACATGCAATTTTACAAAGGAAATAGAGAATAATTTAAAAAATTTTTGGGAAGTTGATGAACTCCCACCCACCAAAAAACTTTATACGATTGAAGAACAAGCTTGTGAAGATAGCTTCATTTTAAATTCAAGTCGCTTACCTAGTGGTAGGTTTGTAGTTAATATACCACTCAAAGAGTCACCAGAGGAAGCGTTAGGTGACTCATACAATCTAGCTAGAAAACGATATTTCAGTTTAGAAAAAAGGTTAAACAGCAATCCCCAATTAAAACGTTTATACTGTGATTTTATCAGGGAATATGCAGACCTAGGCCATTTGAGGGAGGTGAAGCGTCCTGGGTTTGGTTATTACCTACCTCATCATGCAGTAATTAGAGAAAATAATGAAACTACAAAGCTTAGGGTTGTGTTCGATGCTTCTGCAAAAACATCATCTGGGAAATCACTGAATGATATTCAGATGATAGGCCCCGTAGTACAAGATGATTTGTTTTCAATTTTATTAAGATTTAGAAGTTTTAGATATATACTCACAGGTGATATAAAAAAGATGTATAGACAGATAGAAATTGACCCGTCTCAGAGACATTTACAGTTGATTTTATGGAGAGATGATGAATCTCAGCCTTTAAAGGTCTTGCAACTGAACACTGTCACTTATGGGACTGCATCTGCACCTTTCTTGAGCACGAGATGTCTTGTTCAGTTATCATGCGAATGCTCCAACCCTATCATCTCTAATATATTAAAACATGATATTTATATGGATGATTTGAATACGGGATGTCAGTCTAAAGAGGAAATTAAGGAAATATATGATGGGGTCACTAAATCATTGTCTTCAGCTTGTTTCCCATTACATAAAATACGCACAAATTGTCCCGAAGTATTGCAAGAAGAAACCACCTCTACAACTTTAGATCTCAGTAAACATGCCACAGTTTTAGGACTTAACTGGTCACCTTCAGCTGACACCTTGCATTTTACTGTTGATATGGAAACAAAAAAGAAAATTACTAAGCGCACAATTATATCTTTGACATGTAAAATATTTGATCCGTTAGGTTTGCTATGTGCATGTATAATAAAAGCTAAAATTATTTTACAACAATTGTGGAAAGAAAACCTGGACTGGGACGACCCAGTGCCACCACTCATTGCAAAAAATTGGTTAAAAATAGCAGAAAATATTAATAATCTTTCAAAAATTAATTTACCTAGAAATGTGTTATGTGAAGTTCCTGTATCAGTAGAATTACATTGTTTTGTAGATGCATCGCAAGAGGTCTATGGAGCCTGTGTTTACTTGCGTTCAATAGATAATGAAAATAATGTCACAGTCAGACTTCTTTGTGCCAAGGCGAGGGTTGCACCGCTGAAAGCCATGACCATACCACGTCTTGAGTTGTGTGGTGCTCTCCTTGGTGCTCGGCTATCTGCAAAGGTTCTCCAGTCTATTCGAGGTCATAAGATCACTGAAAAGGTCATATGGACCGATTCAACGGTTGCACTTGGCTGGATCAATGCCAAACCGAAACTTTTAAAGGCCTTTGTAGCTAATAGAGTAATTGAGATCAATGAACTCACTCAGGGATTTTCATGGAGGCATGTCTCAACTAGCCTCAATCCTGCAGATCTGGCTTCCAGAGGTGTAGACCCTCAGCGTTTGCAGGTCGAATCTTTGTGGTGGGAAGGACCATCCTTCTTAAAGAAGGGATCGTCTGCTTGGCCACAGCAAACAAATAAATCAGTCGAATTACCAGAATTAAAGGTATATGTACAAACTGAATTTGGTCGTGAACCAAGTCGTGACTTAGTCATTAATTTCGATAGATTTTCTAAGTTTAATCGCGTACATCGCGCCTTTACATACACATTGCGGTTTTTGGATATGTGCAAAAACAAAAATAGGATAATGGATCCTTTGCAAACAGAGGAATTAAATAAATCATTAACTACTCTTATTAAAATATGTCAAAATGAATCGTTTAATATAGAATTAAATTCTTTAAAAAAGAGCTTAAAGTTACATAGTAAATCGAAACTCTTACCGTTGAATCCATTTATTGATTTCGAAGGTGTATTGCGAATAGGAGGTCGGATTGATAATTCAAATTTTGATTTTAATAAAAAACATCCTATTATATTAGATAGTAAACATAGATTTACCCTTTTATTGATGAGGCATGAACATATTCGTTTACTTCATGCTGGTCCTCAGCTGTTGTTAGCTTCTTTTCGAGAAACATATTGGCCTTTAGGTGGAAGGGTTTTAGCGCGAAAAATATACAAACAATGTGTTACTTGTGCTCGTTATCGTGGCGAGACTAAACAGCCTATTATGGGCAATCTGCCGTCAGTTAGATTAAACCCTACTTTCCCTTTTCACTCAACTGGCACTGATTTTGCGGGACCTTTTCTAATCTCTAGTAAGAAAGGGAGAGGTAATCGTACTAGTAAGTGTTACCTCTGCCTGTTAGTTTGCCTAGTAACCAGAGCGGTGCATCTAGAGTTGGTGAGCGATCTAAGCACCCAAGCATTTATCTTATGTTTACGTAGGTTCGTGGCGCGGCGAGGTAAGCCCCATATTATTTGTTGCGACAATGGCACTAACTTCATAGGGGCAAACAATGAACTGGGTAGGCTTTTGCGCTCTAGTCGTGAGTCGGTCACGGATTACGCTAGTTCGGAAAGCATAATTTTTAAATTTAGTCCAGCCTATTCACCGCACTTTGGCGGGCTATGGGAGGCAGGCGTAAAATCTGCCAAGTATCATATGAAAAGAATAGCAGCAAATGTTTCCCTAACCTTTGAGGAATTATCTACTCTATTCGCCCAAATAGAGGGAATCCTAAATTCCCGCCCCCTCTCGCCTCTGTCCTCTGACCCTCTAGACCTCAACCCTTTAACCCCCGGGCACTTCCTAATCGGACGGCCACTGATGGCGGTGCCTTCTTTCGCAGCCGGAAACTCCAGAGCGAGCTACAACCTCGTTGAAAAACTGCGTCTGCAATTCTGGGAGAGGTGGCAAAAGGAATTTGTGGCAGAGCTTCAGCAGCGTACAAAATGGAAACATGGCTCCGTGGCACCAAGTATTGGAGACATGGTCTTGATCAAAGACCAGGTCCTGCCTCCACAACGGTGGCGCCTCGGGCGCGTCTCGCGTCTGCATATGGGCGCAGACAACACGTGTCGCGTCGTGGACGTCTACACTTCGAAGGGGACCATCCGTCGGGCGATCCACTACCTGGTACGACTGCCTGCAGACGTTGAAAGTCGACGCTTTCAAGGGGCGGAGGATGTTACGGCGTGTGCGCCGTAACCACATCACTATTCGGCGGATGTACCGAGCGGGGCGCGCGGGGCAGATCACGCGCACTCCCGCTGCCGTCGCCAGTCACACCACCGCAACGCACCGCGGTGTACGTGTGTCTCCAAACACTGTCCGTCGTATTGTTGGTGAACTTGGGCCTAAGTTATGTAGCCATACTATTAACAATACACAAACACTCACCAAATCTGTACTCTGTAGAATTAATGTTCTGCCATACCTCCCAGTTCCCAGAACCTGCTGAAAATCACGAGTGTTTCTACGTAAGCATTTATGAAATTAGAACCTGTATGAATGACGCAAGTTTATGAACAAGTTAATAAATAAAAATAACTTCTAAGAAAAATACCTACGTTATAAATTTTCGAGGTGATAAAGCCTAGATAAGTACCTACTAGATTAGTCCAAAATGTAGTCTAGACGTAGAATCTCAGGTCTGAATTTCAGGTCTGATCATAAAATTAATAACAGATTTGTTCTCTCCTTGTGAATACCGAATCAATAGTGAAGCGTTTTCTCGCGAACATTGTTTGGTTCAACTGTCAAGAATGCCTTTATATAGTCATGAATAACAATAGACTTAGATTTTATATTGAACTTGCGACCCGCCCCGGCTTCGCACGGGTAGCCAAGGATATATGCCTACATTTTTTTTCTGTCATAGTATCCTATCAGCCTTTTGCGTGGAGCATTTACGCGACACACGCCAGTAAAGCTTCCAGTCGACATGATTTTAATCCGACATCTTCAACAATCATCGTCATATTTCAGTCAATTTACAGAAAACCTTAATGAATTATACACTTAAACCTTCCTCATGAATCATTCCGTCCAATGGTGTAAACCATATAAAATTTCCTTCAGTAGTTTTGAGTTTATCGCGTTCAGACAGACAGACGCGGCGGGGGCACTTTGTTTTATAATATCTACTGATAAAATTACTTCACAATCTACAAAGTACAAGCTTTAAAGTATAAACACTGACTTATTTAATTTGATTGCCAAAATAAAGGCAATAACACCAGCAAAGTCGCAACTATATAGTCACAAACATAAACATATTACGTTAGTTACACAAACATGCGTGAAAGTTGGTACACATAAAGAAAATATTATTGGTAGAGGGACCACCCACATGGAGCAATTTGAACAGAAACGGGTCTAACGAGCGGCAAATTGCCTACGCAATACCGTGACATCATTATGTATTAGTGTACGATTATATGTAATTACTTATGTTATTCCATTTATGTGGTAAATATGGGTTTGTGGAGTCCTGTAGCTATGCGACGGCGAATGGAAATGTTATTTTATTGTATAAAGGTAAGCGTCACAACTAGCGTTCGGAACCGTATGAAACGTACATGTGTTTCAAACATCCCGCATACTTTGTGTTCGAGTGTCGGCAGTTATTGTCTGGAATCCTCATAGTCATTATCCTGATGGATACGATAATTTTGATCCATATACGATAATTCTATGGCCCTGGTACGATAGCTGCCTTGCTTCAGGTTGTGAACACTGGAATCACAAGTTATAGTCATGCGTCGTTTTGAAAAAGTCATTTTTTCAGTTTTACGCGATTTATACCCGGTTAAGGTGTATATGACATCGAAGACTCAAAAGTTTAGCAACATTCCAAATATTATTGACATGTCTCGAAACCATAACTCTGAACATTTTCAAAATCTTCAGTAGCTGGGTTCACGAATTTTCAATGTAAGTCCAACCCTAACGTATTTCATACTGTGACAACTTTCTGAAAGGGTGACCCTTTACAGAGAAATCTGTGAACGGAATCTTACAAAAATACTTGTGCGAAGTTTGTAACACATAGTTTCACCAACCTGCCTGCGTGCGCATGTCCCTGGAGACGATGGCACCGTGCGCGTTGTGAGCACGACAGCGGTACACTGTCGCATGGATGTCCTGCCGGTACTGCACAGCGCTGAACGGCAGGAATACCAGCGTGCCGTTGTCGAGGACTTGTCTGTGGAAGAAATAAGAATTAGTATGAGATAATAGAGACTCTTTACTCTCATATATCACAAAAATTATTTTAAGTACGTATAGAGATTGAGTAATTGAGTATCCTTTTGGAAAGAGAGAGTGTGAGTACGTACTTTGTAACTTCGTTTAGCCGAAACCTTTTGAAAGCCTCTCGACAAGGGATCACAGTAAAGAGCCATATTCAGCACTTACCTGTTCAAAAACTTTAGGTTTTAATTTTAAGGTCGGCTTAAATTAACTGCCAACTTTAGTAAATGTTTGCTTTTCATAAAGCTTAAAATACATGGTTAAGATCAAAAAGGATTTGTTTTCGTTAAAGTTTATTTTACAGAAAATTCAAACAGACTTGAAAAAGTGATTGTGTACAAGAACTTCAAAAGAGATGCTCTGTCGTTTAGCTTAATTATTTAATTAACAGTTTGAATTTTGGATATTACTGTAGTAGTTTTAGATAGTGAAAAGAGACATACGCGCTCAATGTCATCGCAGTTTTGAAAACATTGATGATGTTATAGTATTTATTATGAAAGGAGTTTTGAAGGCTTTCCTTCTAGCAGTAGAAAAGATAAAAAATTACCCTGTTCAAAACAAACAATATTTATTTTAATATAGACGTACCAGTACACAATTTATCATAACTTTTTAAGTGGTACAAATACCCTTTCCTTCTCCGAAATCTGAACTAAACCCGAACTCATAAAAAGTGCCCAAACAAGTTCTATATTCCCTGAAACAAAAACGAAACGGGCAATATCTTAAAAATTTAAACTTCGAACCGTAAACCGCGCACGATTCTGTAAATTATTCCTGGCTTTAATTTCTTCAATGAAAAAAGGATAAGACTGAATTAAGGTCGAATTGCACTTCCCTTTTAAGAAAGGAATGGCGGTGGTCGTAATTGGTGCCGGGGATCTGACGGAAAAATTTCAGAGAATATTTTAAAGGTACGTACATAATTTGAAGTGGGCAATTGAGATCTGTTAGTGGAATGTTCTGGTGAAACGTTCGTGTTCAACAGAATGTAGTGGATGTGAGAGCTTTTTGACTAGCAATCAACTGTATGGGAAAGATCTTCAATCAAAATTATTAAATGCTCTGCTGACCAGAATATTGCATTCTACACGGTTTTGGTTAAATGAATGTCCCGAAAAACTGGCTAATCAAAACAAAGGCTGCTTCACTAAAATTATATTATGAATCACTACATCTTCTCACATTAAATACTTAAGTACCTAAACAAATGTCTGGATTTTGAAAAAGAAACCTTTAACCCTTTATAAGGCAGAGGGAACGAGGACAGGTACAAATTTATACTAAATGGATATTGTTACATAATATATAATGAATGTCCTTTGCATTTTTTTCTTTCGTGAAAATTTGGTGGCTTTATAGTTGCCACTGCCTGTAAAGGACTATCGAGAATAAAATATCCAAAGTTTAATTAAACTTTTTATTTCTGTTTTTCAATTCAATTCAAATATATTTTTATTCATGTAAACCATTTACAGGCACTTATGAATAGTCAGGCTCTAGTTGCCACGTTCCAAAGTGTTGATTTCCAATGGAGAAGAACGGGCAAGAAACTCCATGGTTACTCTTTTAAACTCGGAATTAAATATACAATATTAATTTATACATTGATCTCGAACAACAATTATGTGAGTACAATGTAGCTTAAAAGAGTCTAACTTATGTAAGTCTGAAACTCAAGCCTGATAGTTGTGAAAAATATATTTACTTTTGATAAAATTGCCATGGCAGCTATGAGCCGACCAGTCCCAATAGACGGCACCCGTTCACGAGTATAACGCGTGCATCAGCGTCGCTTTGCTCAACCATATTGCTGTTCAATGGTGGTCAATTTTATGGTGGCAATATAGTGGCCACTGCCTTAAAAAGGGTTTAGTTAGTTCAGGTGTTTCTTTTCAGAAACCGTCAGTAGAAAACTTTGGCACCATCCAAATCTAAAAAAAGACTTAAGCAGCACAAAACAGTAACTTTCACGATATGCAACATAATTTAGTATGCTCAGGCCTGACACAGCGTAAGCATATTATTTCGTACGTATAACGAATAAGGAAAAAACACCAGAACCTTTCACAGAACAACTGAGTCGACATGATCGTGACGTCACCATTCTTATTCCAATTTAAGCTCAATAATATCACGAAATAAGAAACATCGCAAAGATAACTTCAACTTTCGTATTAAGATGTTCGAATAAGACCGATATCAGTGAAATTTGGAAGTACAATATAAAACATAGACCTCTGGCTTATCCTCAAAACAAACATTATGCTATGGGAGACCGAAATAAGGTGTATTTCGGTCTCCCACAATACTTTTAATATATTTTCTTTGGACATTTGTTCTCTCACCCTGAAATCGTGTATTGTACTAAGTGGGACTTCTTTCACAAAGTCCTGTTAATATTCACCTGTTACGTGTCCCCTAAGGTTCCGATTTTAATTCACTTGCGAAACAAATGAGTGCGTTCGCTTCCCCTTTACAAATTGTTTTATTACAGGAAAGGTATTACAGCTTCTGTTGTGGTCTTGTGGTGTTTTATGGGCTAAATATTAAAATAATTGAATCTTATCTTACATTGTAAACGGGAAGGTTTTAGGGATAATTTTCGAGAGAGAATAGTAAAAAATATTTGGTTTTATAGATGAAGATACTACTGAAAAGATAGACGTCATCTTTAGAGGCCATCTCTCGACATTAATTAAAACATCCCTGTGGCATTATGGCTTCACCAAGTGACCTTTTGCGATTGTCCTTTGTTCATTCCTTACATCTGAATATAATGAAACTTCAAAGTACTCTCAGTATATTGTGATTACTTTGTCCATGTACCCGACTCCATCGTAAGCTACATCGACAAGAGGATTATACTATGAAAACATTTGACAGTGTCTGGTTCTTTTCAACATCGTAATCTTTTTACGAGTATATTGCAAAAACTTGCCGAGTGGTAAGACCCTTTCAGTATTTATGATTGTTTGAATTGAATTCTATGTTTCCTTTAATATTGTAGAACAGTTGTGGTGAGTTCGGTGCACTAACTACACAAAACTAGCAAGTAAGCTTAATAGTTAATAGGCACCAACAGGTACCACACAAACTAATAAAATCTCGAAGGTTTAGTAAATCGACGCTAGGCTCTGTGTCCTTTTGAAATCATAGTTATATGTGCCATTGTAAATGAGGGTAGGTTTTCGTACTAACTGGATACCGTCAGCCATAACTTTTATGTCAAATATTCAGCATCCGACAAAAGCCGAACTCATTCGTTATCAGTATTTTCTACCTGAAAAATGAAAAACTTGCTATATCGATTTTAATGAATCCTGGTGTAGACAGAGGGGCTGCTCACATAATTTTTTCTACATATGGCGATTTTAAAAGTGGGACGCAAGACGTCTGCGGTGCGTCAGCGCGCGACTGCTTGCGACATCATGCGTTACCTTGCGACGGAAATTACCAAGAAACTGAATTTCTGTCTAGTAATAAGTGCATATTAGTGACGTAGTATAGACTTTGTCTGGTAATGTAAAGAGTGACTTAGAGGCCTAAGAAAAAACCCCTTTGTTTTCGTTCAGTTATATATCTTCAATCATCCACTAGGGAAATAAAATATTGACGTTCAACTATCACCAGCTTTCCTATACATGAACAGAATTTTCTAAATCCTTAAACTCATTCATCTTCATTCAACAAAACAAAAAAAAGAAATTCGAAAGACTTCGAAAGTCGCAGCAAAACAAGGCGGTATCGTATCATCTGTCATGTTGGAACCAAGTTGAAGAGATATCGTATTTAGGGACGAACAAAAATCTCAGCTTCGTAGAGATTCCCTAGGGGCGTGGTCAAATGGCTGGAAATGATTTCGCACGTTTTGTGTGAACGTGTTAGTTACGTTATCTGACTTCCGACGATATTAGTGTACTTACTGAAGTGACCCTATCCCTGTGGGTGTCGTAAAGGGCGATTAGGGATGAAATTGGGATTTAGGTGTACTGGATTTAGGTGACTTATTGACGGTCACGGTGTTTTTCCTTATGGGTGTCGAATTTAGAAGTCGAAGCAAAATACAATTGAGATCAACAACTTATACATGGGTACATAACATAACAAGGCATCACGCCTACATTCCCCAAAGGGAGGTGAGCGTCGTACACTCACGTGTAGCTTGCACCGAACCATAATATTATATTATTTGTGACCGAACTAACTTCTAAATTCCAGCCTATTCTGAGAATACTAATGAGGCAGTAGTCAGTCATACGCGGAGCCTTTACAACGGCCTCTGGCCAAGCGAAGCTGTACACCTTGTCACATGAAGTTGTATTTCGCGAGCGATATCTTTGGACTATTACGTAGACATTATAATTTAAGTGTAAAGCGGAGGTGTACTCTACACCCACATATTTTGTTGTTACTAAGTCACTAATAGGAGACGAGCATATTGCCATATAACACAATTTTCTTACAGAAAAACTCAGTAACACTGTGAGATGCGGCCATTTCAGCCTCACGTTCAGTAGCCGCGCTTATGTCCACTAGACCAACGAGGTAGACAGTTTTCATGGTGTCATCATCATCATCATCAGCCAGAAGACGTCCACTGCTGAACGAAGGCCTCCCCCCCGGGGGGGGGGGGGGGGGGGCTGCCATAATCCCCACGCTTGGCTGGCGGCTTGGGGATCGCAGTGGCTCACCGATTAGTGAGAGGACGCTGCTGCCCTTCCTCCGGTGTCTGGCCGCAGTTTTAAGACGTACCCGGGTCCCACCATTTCATGGTATACTTTATTATAAAGAGAAATCTACTACCTTAAAAAAGAAACCTTTGAATTTATTTCGGCGTTTCTTCTCAGAGGCAGTCGGTAGGACTTGTGAAAGCTTCCTATACTGAATTATTTACAGAAAATAAATCATTATTTCATTATTATTCAACCGTCTGTCGAATATGTTCCATCCATCTTACTAATAAATTAATCTAGTTTATCTTATCTAATATAATATTATTTTAAAGTTTTGTCTTATAGGTTCTGTGATGTTATGAGTTATTTCTATCTACATTTCTAGTTTGGTACAATTTACAACTAGCTAACCTAGTTTGTGTTTGATATTAATTGAGGGAAAAGTCGTTTCTCGTTTTAATTAACAAGCGCTTTATTTTAGCTGAGCTGCCGCCGAAAAAATTGCAACTTTGTGTAGTTGAGTATTTTTATTCCGGAAATAAATTATATTTAGTTGCGATATGAAATATAAATATATATTTTTTTATTTTATAATCAGATGACGAGTTCTAGGTTATGTAATGAAATTACCTGTTCTTTAAACTTTAGGTTAAATATTTAAAAAGTAATTAGTATGATCATGGAATTAATTGGTACACTAGTTTTGTTTTTGGTTTTACGAATATCTACTATCGGAAATATATTTCATACGAGGCTGACATACGAGTATTATTTTCATAAAAATATTCTTTATTTGACAATTCTAATAAATCGTCTACTTAGTGAGATTACAAACCTATATACAAAATAGGCACAACGTGAAAAATTTAAAATGGATCAAAACCTATATATACCAATATTCTCATATATTTAAGAAAAGAAATTCCACGTAAATGTATGTATATACTTTCAGTACATATTTACCGATACACGCCCCACTCGATCACGGGGACTAGAAGCAAATTTTATACACATGTCATCATTGAGCAGGAGGTTTATTTCTCAGGGGAAATTTACGGATAACTCCGACGTAACTGTATTATAAGAGTTTTGCCTAAATTATAGTATCTACCTATACCGCAGTTTCTTTGTGGCGTGGCTATGTCAGGAGTAAGTACCTGATCGGAATTGGAAAACTTGGTGTACTGTAAAAGTTGTACGACGCACTCAAATAAACGTGTACAGACGTCTCAATTTCTTCCAATCACAATCTGTAAACGGATTGTGGGTGACTGATGGGACACAATCTTGCGATGTATGAAAGTGTTGTTACAATTTTACCTTCAAACGTCACGTGGGGCCTTCTAGACCCGCGTAGATATAATTAGAATACCTGGAGGCACTTTTTGTATTGATATCCATTTTATTCGCTTTCAAATTGCCTTTACGGTATGTATTAGTCAATACCTATATCGAATGTTGGTTGGATCCGATATAAAAATAATCTTATTTCAATGTAGGTAGGTGCTGTTATACTACAATATCGTCAACTAGTATACGCTCGCGGCTTCGCCCGCGTGGTTTACGAACTCGTACATTTTCCCGGGATGAAAAATAGCCTATGTGCTATTCCAGACTATAATCTATCTTTGTGCCACATTTCATCTAGATCCGTTCAGCCGCTCTGGCGTGAAAGAGTAACAAAGATCCATCCATCCATCCACCCATACTCACAAACTTTCACATTTATAATACTAGCTTTTGCCCAGGGTTTGCCCGCGTTTTCCCGGGATAAAGTTTTTTTTTTTTTTTTTTGCGTGACAGAGTAACAAACATCCATCCATCCATCCTCACAAACTTTCACATTTATAATATTAAGTAGGATTAGTAGGATATTAGTAGGAAGTAGGGTGGTCACAGGACAACAGATAAATGAGTAGGTAAAATAAATAAATAAGCAAATATGTACATCAGTAAAGTAAATACTATTAAATAATTAATTATCTACTTGATCAAGTACTTAGGTGTATATAACAGACAAATATTTGATGCAATCGTCTCCAAATGTTAATAATTGATGTGAGTTAATTATAGTA
The DNA here is from genome assembly GCA_947562105.1 of Shargacucullia verbasci. NCBI lineage: Eukaryota > Metazoa > Arthropoda > Insecta > Lepidoptera > Noctuidae > Shargacucullia > Shargacucullia verbasci. Next base: position 16,596,125 of record OX387280.1, read on the forward strand.
TAACATTAGGGATGATGAAAACTGCGTTGTGTAGTCAATGAGAGAAGATATTGAACCAGGAAGGTGAAAACTATTAAAATTGCTTTACATCGTTACGTGATACTACCAATATTCTGAAGCCCGGCCTGGTTGTCACAGAAATATTTCGTTTTTTGTTTACCCAGCGTGGTAACCTGGCATGTGCAAAAATGTCTCCTTTTTTTGCACAGATTTCGTCACAGTACAAAAAAGGGTGGCAAGAATTTTAAACAAATATCACAGAAAACTGGGACCTATTTTTAGCATGAAAAATTATCACTGTTGCGTTGATTATAAGTACATGATGAATGCGAATCCTATAAATCATTAGACAGAAGGCACCCGGCAACGAGAAAATGGATTTTCTATTGTCTCATTAGCATCACTTGATGGGTCAATGTGGCCTCAACTGACGTCAATATGACATAGACGACTATTGTAACATAATCCCTCACGTCGTAGAAGGTATGTATCAATTAGCAATCAATAATCCTGAGATGGAATCACGGTGAGTATCGCGAGCTAATCATGTCTGATTTGATTACACTGCTCGATTGTTATGCTCTCCTGGTACCTACTACATGTGCCGCAACAATGTATCGAACCCTGTTGTTACGTTACGCTTGTGTATTCCCTAGGACCGGCAGAGCTATACCAATCATATATTGACCGTATTTGTCCTCTTATGACAATGATAAGACCACGAATAATTGTAATAGGTAATAGAACACAAAGCTTCACGCTTGGCATGTACACAATGTAGTTAGTGTAAATACTCGTAGATAGTGGTAAGCAAATCTAGCATGTTCAAATTATTTACCTAATCAATAGTCGATAACCCATATTCAAACAAGCGGTTTCAGATATTAATAGGCAATTATCAGTAGCACGGACTTCCTTATTGTTATCTGACATAAGGGCAACTACAATTGTCCACTCTATATCAACTCGTGAAGAGGAAAAATAATCATCAAAATTTTACTTTTAATTATAAATTTAATTTACTAATATAATAACCCATTACTGTCCCACTGCTGGGCAAGGGTCTTTTCACAGAATGAAAAGCGTAAGGCCTTAGTCCACCACGCTGGCGTGATGCGGGTTGGCGGACAGCACCCACCGTCGGTAACTTTATGTCCCCCTCTCAGGTGTGCAGGTTTCCTCACGATGTTTTCCTTCACCGTTAACGCAAGTGATAATCAAATTCCGATCGGCACATGATCCCGAAAACTCAGAGGTGCGGGCCGGGTTAGAACTTAGACCATTTAGCAAGGAAGGCAAATGTTCAACGGCTAGGCTATCGCTGTTTACTGCTACTTTTAATCCTACTAATATTATAAATGTGAAAGTTTGTGAGGATGGATGGATGGATGGATCGATCTTTGTTACTCTTTCACGCAAAAACTACTGAATGGATCTGGATGAAATTTGGCACAGAGATATATTATAGTCTGGAATAGCACATAGGCTACTTTTTATCCCGGAAAAATGTACGGGTTCGTAAACCACACGGGCAAAGCCGCGAGCGGAAGCTAGTTTATAATAAATTTTACTGCGGAATATAAATTTTCGCCAACCTCGGCTACAGGTTAAGAATTTGAAGTGATATTATATAAATCATTCCATTATGAACACGGACAATTCTCATCTTCATCCAGGAAATAGTCGTAAATTAATTAACTATTGAATCAATAATCACTAATCCTCACGCCGTCGGGCTGTTTTAGTTATTAATGTCCAATATATCGTTTAAGTGTGTGCTTATTATCGGACGTCGGAGCAAAATTACGTGGTTAATAAATGAAACATACGTTAAGTAGCTGTAATTTCAAGAATCCAGCAGGATACGAAAAATAATCTATTAACAAAAGCTAAATATTAGTCATTCATTAACTGACTACAGCTGACAAAAGAAATATACTTTTATTTTTCTTGCAGCTGACAAAAGAAAATTACTTAAATGACATTACCGCATAATATTAAACTACTTCAAAGAAACTTTGAAAGACTCAGTTGTTCAAATTATTGCTTGAATAAAAAATAGTAGCGAAGGACCAAATAATATGCTCAATACTTAATCATATTAATTGCATAATTATTTCCACAATAATATATATTCTTGGACCCGGGTACGTCCTAAAACTGCGGCCAGTCACCGCAGGACGGGCAGCAGCGTCCACTGAGCCACTGCGATTCGCAAGCTGCCTGCCAAGCGTGGGGATTATGGCACCCCCCCTTTTGAGGGAGGCCTTCGTTCAGCAGTGGACGTCTTCTGGCTGATGATGATGAACATTACAATTAGTACAAATATAACAGTTTCTCTTTCTTTTAACACGTAATTAATAAAGTAACGGGCTACATTTTACACTGCTAATCTATCCATTCACCCATTTCCCATTTTAATACCCTATTACCGGCAGGGTGACCCGCCTCATTATCGTCCTTCCAAACAAAAGTTATTGCTGTTAACTTTTCACATAAATTTTTGTCGCCCCCATTAAAGTAGGTAATGTAATTTTGGAGGATGAAGGGCGCTTTAGTATATTGTTCGTTGTTGTTATTTGTGTTGGAGTATAAATAATATTTTGATAGCCGTTTGCAGTAGGTATTACGAGACCTAAACTTGAGACAAAATCAAACAATTTCAAAAAATTTAAGGCTTTGGTACACTCGCTACCATCACTCATCATAACTCGTCATCGGCATCGGTAAAACGTGGGCGTACAATAATACACTTCTGCCTAACACTTCGGGGAATACAGACGTGCTACGCTATTGTCATAGATCAGATAACAGGTGTTTAGCGTCATACTAGCTACTTACACCCTATAACCTAAACTCTCAGTAGACTCAGCTTGACAAAAATTGTCACATAATGTGTAACCTTCATTGGGGATATTAAAAATACTGGGCGTGTGCTTGTTATAAAAAGGCATTTACACGGAAAATAAGTGGATGTGTACGTACAAATTATAATTATCTCTTAACGATATCCTTCGTTACATCTCTCAGTGTTTCACGTTTGGTACAAGTTAGCCAAAGTAGCGAGTAGAAATGAATTCAATAATATGTAGATATACGTAACATAACAGCATCACGCCTATATCCCCGAAAGGTTAGGCAGGAGTGTACTATTGTACACCCAAATTTCGCCGATGGTGTTATGATGTCCCATGTTATAGGGGGCGGGCCTATTGCTAAATATATAAGTAGATATACCTAATAGGTAAAATATGTATATTTTTGTTAACATAAATTTTCTCTGTAAATATGATATTTCTAACGGTACAGTACAGAAATCAGTACTTTAACAAGAGCCTTAGTTTCGCAAGGTCTCTTGCAGCGATGGCGTTACCAATGCATGATAGTTATCTGGTGCCATCGCAACCACTACGGGTATTATCTACACGATTGAGACAAAAACATAAGACTAGATGACTTTTGTTCAGTTTAAGAGAAACTACAAAAAGCATGCAAGTGGAATCATAAATAATCATTTTGTCAACCGCTCACTACTTGTAGTACCTCGCACCGCTCGGCTCCGTTCGTAAATTTTCGCGGGCCAGTGCTCAAAGGGTGTCCGTGTTCGTTAGCAGGCTCGCGCCGCCGTCACGCGCCGTCTTTGAAAAATAAACTGCCTAGCTCTAAATGTGCGCACGAACATGTAGGTATGTGCAGAATTTCATTCGCTTCAGAAGTTCGGTGATTTATACACGGTGTCTATCAACTTCTAAGTATTTTATGTGAAAAGCTTAACAATTTCTGTTCTTTGGTATTCCAATTTCACATCATTGGGTAAGGAAAAGTTCTCCCTGATCCCATCTCGTCTTCTAACTAACTTGTCTTCAAGAACTCTATCGAATCAACTCAATGAATTGGACTAAAGATTGAACATTTTGTAAGCAATTTGGAGAAACTTTCACAAATTGAAGGTCAATTTCTGTTGATTAAGTAACGTAAGAATAACGTTATTTCTAGGCGACTGTTTTTCTCCATGACTGAACGTGAGTTCTCGGAACTTTTACGTACATTACGTAAAGTTTTTATGATTGTGTATATTCTTAGTGACTATGTCAACACGCGTCGTGTGATTCTGAATCTTAACCTTTGCTGTACCTTTTACATAGATAACTATGATCCTTATTACCATCCTCTAGTTAATCATTCGTATTTGTTTATCTTACACATTTGAGTAAGCATCTAAGGAAGCATCAGGAATCAAACTCAAAACTCCAAGCTTACCGTCCTTTGCATAAAACCACAGCGCTTTCGCCGTTTGTAACTGGAAAGTCCACCATATTTACATTTCGCATTTTTTCTTTTCGTTGCCGTAATATCTCAATTTACTCAATTTTGAGAGTTAGCTTGTAACTTCTATTTCCTTATCTGATGCAAAGATTCGGATTATTTCTTCAAGGAACGTGAAATTTCGTCATTTTACATCAGGGTACCTAATGCTAATAGCAAGAATACATTTTAAATGGTTTTGCGTAAATTTGGTTTCGGATTAGTAGCAATTTTGGACTCACTGCACAAAACTGGTCGTAAGGCAAGGAAACTAGCTATTATCTAAGCCTAAGCTAGTTGAAGAGCGTTGGGACATAGTGTAAAATTAGATATACTAGTAAAAAGCGTTTTTCTCTGACATACATATTTCATTTCCGAATAGTTTTCTTTTTCATTCCACTTCATATTCGACATTATTCGGACCCAATAGCAGCAACTTTGAATAATATAGGACAGCCATAAATCATAAATATATTTGAACCGATTCTCAAAGACTCGCGTTGAATATCCTCATACAATGGAACGAAGCATAAATGCGCATATTTTGCTCCCAGTCTTTTCAATGTTGATATAGGAAAATGCGAATAACGAAACAGCTAAAAATAAGCGGGTGGAATTTTTTTTGAGAGTTTCTATCTAAATTATTATAATTAACATTCGTAAATGATTTAGTTTTTATTAGTCAGTAAATATGTTAAATTTTGATCAGTCTCATTGATTAAAATCAAATACAATTATAATCACTCTTAAAAAATAACAATTAACGATCAGTATCCATTATATAAGTTTAAAAATTAAAAGAACTAAAATATCAATCGAAGAACAGTTATTATTATTTTATACCTTTATTAGAACTTTTTATTGGCTTTTCGGAAACAATAAGAGACTTAAATCAACCCTACATATAAGAATTTCAAATAAAGTCTGCAAAATCAGCCCCCGAACATTCAACATGGTTCCATATAATATATAATACGAAATCATATTAGGAAATATCGAAGGACGTAACGACTTGGCATTATGAGGCGACGCGACGTGCCTTACTATTAATACTACGGCTAATGCAGCGACAAACTCTTACACAACCAATTGAAGAAGGCTGGTTTATACTTTCACTTAACGTTTGTTTACAATTTAGTAACATTGATTAATACTTTAAGATATCAAAGCTTTTTAACAAACAATCAAGAACTAAATAAAAATAGAAAACAAAGATATGTAATATTAAAACTAAACAGGTTCTAGAACTATCCCAAAGGTATACATATTACACAAATACACATATTATTATACACACAAACTCAATTTAATAGAGACTTGAATAAAAAACCTCGTTACTTCAAGACCCACAAATGAACAAAGTCTAAACGGTCGGAAAAGAAAATACTCGCTCCAAAGAACAAAGTACATAATAGAAAGACAATTTCGTTAAAATCCGATTAACTTACGACTTCTTTTCTTTATTTCTTTGAGAATGAAAAAAGTAAAACATTCATTTTGCCAACTGACGAATGAGACGGCTAATAGACTGGGAGCTAGGGTGCCGGTAAAGATCGAAATGAGTGATTGAATAATAATTACTTTGATAAATTTATACAATAGATTGTATTGAGTAAATTAAGATAAGTAAATATTTTTATTATAATCAGGTATTCAAAGTCGACCCGTTACTTAAGCTTGTTCTTTGATTGATTTAAAAGACACCGTTAAACGGCCACAAAATAAAATTCGAATGCTCGGTTTACAATAAAATACCATATATTTGTAGGAGTGCAAATTGAAGCGCAACCTTCAAGGTTTGCGGTCCTCCTTGTCGCCGCTAAACCACAAAAGCACAGGATTAATTTTCGCCTCGGGTCTCGTAAAAGAGGAGAGAGAACAAGAACGGCCATAACCATTTTATTTTATTTACTTTTATAGCTTGCAAGCGAGATTCTTGCAAGTACCGTGATTTACGACACCAGGAACTTTAACTCCTAAAATCATAAAATAAGACCTTCTATAGATACTTACCCCCCCACTAATAAACGCTGTGTAACGGCTTTTTAAGCGTACATTTTTCACAGTATAGGTAAGTTTGACATAACTTTATTTAGCGTTTATTAGTGGAGAGGCTTACGGACCCTAGCATAGATAAAGTCGACCTTCTCGTGGGCGTTTGAAACGGTGACCAAAGGATTATTTATAAAGAGGTCCAACATTGCTCTCACATAAATATTTATCATGATAATTATGTGGATTTAGAGACCTCGACCTATGGGTTTAATTCGTAAAGGTAGTGAGATCAGAAATGCTCCATCTAGATTTAAAAAGACGTATGAATCTGTAATCATTTATATAGTTATATAAGCAGTTCCCGATGCGCTAAGAATACCATTACTATTACCAATCCACGGGTGAAATATGGTGATTAACGCATTATTCCATAATGATATAATAAACTGAACATTGCACAATATGTAATAGGTACAAGCAGAAGAACCAGGCTTGTATGATCAACCTTATTATTCGTTTGAAGGACACAATTAAACTCATTTAATTCGCGGAACTGGATTGGTTATAAGAAACATTACATTTTATGACGGCCTTCGAATATTTTTAGACAATCGATACTTCTCATTCCTCTAATTTTTTTTTTCTAATGAGATGGAATGAGAATGCGAAGTCTGTGCCTTATGTAAGATATTAGAATATCGGAATCTGTTTACACTTGAGTGAGACCAGTAAATATGATGGAAAATAATGAGGTCTTGAATTGAACGCCTTCGGAGCACGTCTGAGGATATTACGCATGGATGTGCTAACGACCTGGCTTATCACGATGAATGATGTACAGGTATAGCAGTCGAGATAATTGAGACTCCGCGAGTGAATTAGAGTTGCCTCCAGACACTGGAAAGGTATTATGCAAGCTTTTCATTTATGACAGTGATTTACTCGTTCTGAAAATAATATGTATTCTACTTTAATGTTTTAACATAAAAATCATTATTATTATGATGAATAACAGACATTGTTTCAGTCCAAAAATATTAAAAATACACATAAAGTTATTAACTTTACATCAATATATTTTTAGTTGTATGGCTATCGCCATATAAGACGATCGCCATATAAAAAAAGCAGTGATAGCCTAGTGGTTGCACGTTTGCCTTCCATTCAAGAGGATCCGAGTTCAAACCCAGCCCACACCTCTGACTTTTCGGAATCATGTGCGGATCAGAATTTGATTATCATTTGCGTTAACGGTGAAGGATAACATCGTGAGGAAACCTGCACACCTAAAAAGGCTCCGTAAAGTTCTTAACGGTGTGTGTAGTTCGCCGACCCGCACCAGGCCAGCGTGGTGGACTTAGGCCTTACCCTTCTCTATATGAGAAGAGGCCCTTGCCCGGCAGTGGGACAGGTAATGGGCTGAATTTATTATTATTATATATATATATATAAGACAATAAATAAATTTTATAAATTTGATAAATAAATTTCAAATGTAATATCCAGGAAACTTATGCTAAGCTTATAATAAATAGTCCTTTTAAATTATACTCTACTGTATCTGTATTTAACAAGAAAATAATTAAGTTTTCGATAGTTCTTATTTATGAAAATCATTTGGAACTTTGTTAAATAATCACTTGGTTTTTAAACCTGTACTTACGGATAAAATTAAGCACTAGGAATGTGTGGCTATATAGGTACTGCCGGTTTCTACACACATACATATAATATGTCATCCAACGCTATATTCATGTAGCTAGTCCGAAAAACTCCAACATATTCAATTAAAAACGCTTAATTACATTTTTCTTTCATTCCGAATTCGTACACATGACGTAAAAATAAAAAGCTACAGCTGCACGCCTAACTTCGCCACTAACCCTCGAAATACATTTAGCTGGCGTTTTCAAAGACTACAAATTATGTAAATTAAAGAAAACTTGTAACTTTTAGTCGGACTATTATGAAAATTAGAAATTCATTCATTTGACAGCGACGGTTTCGGGACGGTCTGTTTACGAGTCGCTTTGAATGGTTTTCATTTGCACTAAAATTTCTGTTGTATAGTTATTTTAGTTTAAAACGAAAGGCTATTGTGTTGTGATTTCAAAGTTTTCATTTAATTTTAGTTTGTGCACGTATTGTTTTATGTTCTGTGTTTTATTTTTAACCACAATGTGTAAAAATTAAGCGCGGTAAATAGGCTCACTATTATATTGAACTTAATATCGCCAACATATTTTTTTCAGTTCAGCATTACAGCTCTTCCTTTTAACAGGTAATATAGGCGAATTTGAATTGACAGCTCAGTTGGTATTCAAGCAGGCAAATGTTCCTATGTTGCTGACTATAGCTAAAAATGTTGACTGGTAAAACTATGAACACCAGTCCCAACTAATTCAGTAGGTAGGCATCAATTAATTTTCATGTCGTCAAAATACATTATATAGCCTGTTCAAATATTATTCTAACTGGTTTATACTTCGTATAACCACACAAACATCGTTCAACCAGCTAACTATGTTGTTACCAAGTTCACTATACCTCATAATGTAGCTGTAATAAATCAATAGGTCACAGTATGATGTACTGGCAACACACCAGAAGGTGTAAAGCCAAGCTTACAGTAGGTAATCCCTGTATGTCGGTCATTTTATACGTTATTCAGTATTGAAATAAGTGGGGTTTCCTGCAGCGCATCATTTGAATTTGACCTCATGTTATTGGAAATATGCGTTACGTGCAAAATGTGAATGTGGTTTAGTATTATTGTTCTATGTTTGTTGAAAAAAAAAAGTAATATCTGTAAGTCATATAAATGAAATTTAATGCATGTGTGCCAAACGCTATAATTCACTAATAAACAACTAAAAGCCTTTAAACACTAAAACTGAGACATTATTCGAATATTTCTTGTAAAACATATTTATACGAAATATTTCAAGTTTCCCTCGACAGAATTTTCTCGTGAAATATTGTCCGCGCTGAAATGCAGAGGAATATAAAAATAGGTAATTTTTATTCGGTTCATAAAATTATCTTTATAATAATGCTCTTTAAACCAATGTATTTCATGAATACTTGAAATTCAACTGGGCGTTGGACGTTGCATTTTTGCATAAATTAAGGAAGGAACCGCGGTAAATTGTACAGTTTACAAAAAAAAAAATGGATCTACTCGGCTCGAATTATGTACGTACAAAAAAGATTTATCTCCTCGCTGATTCTTATAGAACAATTCATAGCACCAAGAATTTTTCCAAGCATGAACCATTATTCCGCCAATTCGCAAATCCGAACACAATGCTTCAGCAAAAGTTTCCTCAGCAGATTCCCATAGCTGTCCGGTACTTCGGTCCGTCCGCACCCGCCCCTGATAAATCAAATGTCACGCCGAAGATTTACGACGAGACCCGAACGTTGTCGAAGTCCGCTGACTTAGCACCAGCTTACGCGCTAATAAACTCATTGAACGCTATATATAGAGTTGTTAGATAATTTGGAACATAAACTGTAGAATCCTAAGCAAACTTAGGTTTAAACTAGATCGTTTTACCCAAATTATAATTTCGAAACGTTTTGCGAATGATATTTAATATAGATTTCGTTGTATTTACATTAAGCAGCGAATGGTTTGTGAGATAGACTTATTTAGTATATCATCGTAGGTAGGAATATTTTAAGTCGAAAAGCACTTAGTCTAAACTAAATATTGTAAGTTGAATGAGTTCCAGTTTTAGATTTAATGAAATTAAGTGGGTACCAATGAAACTGATTCAGAACTTATGTATACCTACATTTTACATCACCACTGCTCTTACGAAGAAATATGGAAGGAAACCGACATGTCCTATAAACAAAATATTGAGGACTTGTGACATCAGTCTGTACTGGGCCCGCGCAGTCTATTGCACCACAGTATGTCTCACAGGTATTGTATGATAAAGAAACATGATATATGTAAATAGTATCAATCCATAAATTAACAAACAAACGCCAATTAGAACAAAGCTATTCAAAAATAGTTGCCTCAATCACCGGAGAGCGGGTGTAGCTCAGCATTTACACAGGCAATCAACCGTCTGTGAGCCGGTGCACTAGTTTCATAGACAGAGAGCTCCTGACAGCCTCACAGCACAAAGATAAAAGGAAATTGAAATAACTACACGACAAAGGTCTCGACTTCAACGAAAAAATACAAACAAAAGTAAATCTTGATACTACAATAATAGGATTCAATTTTGCTAGAAATATCTCTGTGTAAACAATGCTGGAACATCGTCGTTAATTATCTCCATAGAACTCGTAATTTTGCGGTCCTTCAATGGTTGGAGTATTTCTAAATATAGCTTTACGTCTATTTTAAACTTTATGGTATTCGAATAAAGATTTAATTGCACTGTGTACTCCAAAATACTATGAGATATTTTTAAATTGTTTAAGATGGCAAACATTGCCTTGGGACTGCCTTGGGGCTAGGGTTGCAGTCTAGATACAAGATGGATAAAATTATTATTAGACGAATAGGAGGGACAAACTTAGCAGACATTTTATATCAATAGTTCGGTATCGTTATACTGAAGAAAAATTAAACAAAACAATCGTTGGTGTAGTTACTGTATCTCCATATCAAGGCATCGATACTATTTAATCCTAATTTCAGCAAACCTGCTACAGGTAATTTTGTTAAAAAGCCCGGTTATCGTACAATTGTGTAAAGAAGTTAATTAGTACCGAGAAATCCATGGCTATTTCCATCTACAACCATAAACAATTAAATACATACTTGAGCTTCTTAATTTCCAAACAAATGGACAGAGACTGAGTGGACAACAATTATAAACAGCTCACCTAAAACATTCAAGCACAATTTCTTCCTAAAATTTAGTATCGCGTTAATTCGTTCGACAACGCGGGCCCGGGGCGAGCTTGGATAAATCCACCTGAATATGCATGAGGAGAAGCAAAACAAGACATTATGTGGGACAATGCCACCTGGCCATGTGGGGCACAGGATTGCACGCCCATGTTAAACCTCGGACAAATATGAGTGATTTATTGTTCGGACAAATTGGCTGCTGCATTTTGGTAGCGCTTTTTCAGCGCGAAATGCAACGTGAGAGTGGTACATGTTTGTACGATATTTTTGGAGTGTTGTGGAAATAGATACATATCGCTGCGGTTTCTTTTTATTCAGGCTGGCATAATGTCGTGGACTGTTAAAATATCAGTGACACAGTTTTAAATCGTTGTAGGTTATGAAAAAGAATTTGAGACTTACTCAGTCATTCATATATTCATACGAATTATAGAAAGTAGATAATTTATGCTAAAAGGTTTTATATGGGTCTAACTTAAGTGAAAAATAAAAGTGTTTATATCACAGGACATTCTCAAACATGATGAAAACCTTCGTACAAGATCTAGTCTAAACCTAACGCGCAATTCCCACCTCATAATACATTACCAACAACCACGTTCATACATATATAATTCGGTAAGGTCCACAACAGAAAATTGTCATAATTCTCAGCGCGTTCGGACCGAGTCCTAGTTTACGTCCGTGGACCACACAAATTAGTTTCTGCTATGAAATAATGTCAAATGCGATTTTCTTTATGTCGGACACTGCGGTTTTAAGTTTGGAACACGAGAAATGGCAAATTAATTTGCTGTTTGTTTTGTGGTTTTAGTTTTGTTTGGTGAAATACTAAAATTCAGTTTTAATATTACATTATTATTAACATTTAATTTTATTAAATATAAACCGCACCATATATTTTGAATGTATAATTCTGAATAGATAATGCCTAGAATAGCATTTCATATGTGCTGATATTACGATACCGGACCATCAAGTTTGCTTAGTGTGGGGTAAGAAATATTACCATTACAATCGTACGATGTTTACAAGGAGACGTCCACAAGCTGATATCATTGATGATTACAATATGCCACATCCCTTGGGAAATTCAGGCGTAATATTTGTCTGCTGGCCCGCGGGGACATGCCTTACACTTTACACATCGGTTAATACCTACGGGCTAAACCTCTTTTAAAAATATTGATTTGTTTTATTTAAACGCCATCTAGTTTATAAAAGACGTGTAAAAGTGATTGAAATATCCTAATTGCAAAATAAATAATTTCATTCATTTCATTAAATTTCATTTCATTTAAAAAAAGATAATAGTTTCAATACAAAAAAAAAAAACAAATAACACTTTGCCCGACCAGGCAATCGAACCCAGGACCTCACCAACGCGCTCGCATTTAGACTATGAGGCCGTCATTAAATATATGATATTTAAAGTACTATATTACTAATTAAACTTTGATCGTGAAAATATCCGCGCTAATCAAGCGGTTTACTAGCCGCCTATAAGCCCCAATGTCCCAAAAACCGTCGCACTATCTGCACTAACGACGTCATCACGGGCCATGCACCTAACACGTAGCGAGCATCATTACCGATAATGTGACTACGTTATTATTACACCATTCACCAGCCGGGTTATAGGCCTTTGTGCTGGTAACTTGCTTATCTAGCTGAGGTGCCAATAGACGAAGTTTGAAGTACGTGTGAAGTTAAAACTTGGTCCTGTAAAGAATATTATTCTTGGCTTTAAGTTCATGTGCTTGACTAACTCGTCTAAATAGGATCACGCAAGTTTGTTGGTTATACGCGAACCTTCCAAGACTTGCAAGCTGATCGGGTATGTCAACTTTGGCTGGTTATATTCATAATAATGCAATCATTAGGTCTCCTTTTATGGAGGCTTGCACAATTTCCCTTTGTTTAACAACGGATATGTTGATAAATGTAACATTTTCTAGTGGTCGTGCATGGAAATTGAAAAGAGCCTCCCTGGATATCGAGACCTAAACAGATCTGGCGCACCCTGGATAGTCTGTTTCATTATGTACATGTCGACTGGCCGATCTTCCCACCTCGAGATGAGGTGACATTTTTACGCGATGAACTGAGAAAAAGCAGTTCGTTTTCCATACAGCTGTATGGAAAATGTTAAATGAAAAGCTTTTATTATTCATTATTTTTAGCTAGATTGGACTGCATCATTGGTCTAGTGGTCGAAAGCGCGACTGAGCGTGAGGTTCTGGGTTCTGTTCCCGGGTCGGGCAAAGTGTTATTAGGATTTTCTGTATGGAAATTTTCAGTAGCAGTACGCAGCTGTGCCCGGTAGATAGCAATAGGCTCGCTCGCTATTACATGGGACTAAATAACAGCATCGGTGAAATGTGGGTGTACACCTCTGCCTAACCCTTCGGGGAGTACAGGCGTGATGCTATGTTATGTTATATAAAATTTAGATAAAAATAATGTTTAAAGAATTCTATTCAGAAATAGCTGATCGAATGACCTAATTTCTACTCGTACTATTGTTTTGTTTGAGCTGCCGTTAACGAGTAGTGCTCGAAATTACTTTTGAAATGTCTTGTATATTCAGACTGAAATAGAGATTGAAATTTCCCATAGATCTGCATTAAACAAAGGCTGTCTTAGTTGAACTTTACATTTAGTATGGTTTCACTTGTGCAACAGGTAATTATTATTTCATGAGCTTCAGTTTTATGTAGTTTGATGAAGTTTGACTTTTGTAAGTCAAACTGTTGTAGTTAGGTTCTATTTACTATGGAAAGGTGTAGGTACATTACGTAGTAATACTGAAATGAAGAGCAAAACTTTTGACATTTCTCATGGATATCGAGTATTAAACCGTGTGCGGTAGATGATGATCAGATAACATCGGCTGCAAAAGCAGCGGAATCTATTTGTTCACGGATATCATACAATGATCACAGACGCAGTAAATTATATCTTAACACTGACAAATGTTAATAATAAGTCAGGGCAGTTATAGTTGAACTACCGTTATAAAAACTTTAATTAATAAGACGCCTGACTTCTTTGCCACAATCGCAGAGATAAGACAATTTCGCATCGACTCAAGAGAAATTTTAATTCATGAGACATCTTATTCCAAATGTACGCACCTCCATTTCTTTCTTGAAGCGGCAATCAAAGTATAGTTTTGAGTATGAATAGGGATTATCTAAATACAAAATGTCACATGAAAATTCAATCATCAATCATCATCATCATCATCATCAGCCAGAAGACGTCCACTGCTGAACGAAGGCCTCCCCCAAGGGAGGGTTTGCCATAATCCCCACGCTTGGCAGGCGGCTTGGGGATCGCAGTGGCTCACCGATTAGTGAGAGGACGCTGCTGCCCGTCCTCCGGTGTCTGGCCGCAGTTTTAAGACGTACCCGGGTCCAATCATCAATAGTTCTTGATAAATATCCGGCAATTTATTTATAACTAAGTTCAGCCTCCAATCAGTTTCCAATTACGACCACTACAAGTTCCTCAATCAATGGCGCTAGTAGCGGCCCGATTGCACTGGGAAATAGGGAATATTTGAACAAATCACGTTATTGACTGACATACAAAACAATATTTACTTTATATCTATAATATTGATTCACTCTGTGACAATTAAGAGCTTGTATTGTTATTAAACATTCACCATTCATTTTTAACTCTAGGGAAATATTTCGTTTTAATACTGCAACTTATTGAACGGTCTGGAAATCAAGGGGGAAGCCTTTGCCCAGCAGTGGAATATGACAGGCTAACAGCAGTAAACTGCGACTTATTATTAACTTTGTTATAATGTGTATTGTCTGGGGTATGAACTGATAACATATTTACTGTTTCAACTCTGTTTCCTTGTACCGTAAGTGCATCTTGTCTTTTACATTCCTTCCCGCAGCCATTAAACAGGCCGTTAAGTCTATACTCATGCTAAAATAACGACCCTCTACACTGTAAAGCTATTCTAAAAACACTGCAAAAACTTCGCTCCGTAATTTCGGAAGTCTCCAAAACTATAAAACGAGTTTTTATTCTTTTACAGTTGCAAGCCACTGTAGTGTTGTAAGGGTTCTTGCACACTGATTTTTTGTTGCGTTTCTACTGCACAAAATCTTATCGTTGGTATTTAAATAATCATTTTAAAGCAAGTTATTTCAAGGCCATCTAAAGTAGTTTGAAAGAAATCTTCTATCTTTAAAATAATATTAGTTAAACGTATACAGTGAAATATCAGTTTTTAGAGAACCAGAAATTAACTGTCGTTGTGTATATCAGCAATCTCAGTAATTCAAAGGCCATAGACAGACGTATGTAGTTGCTTCCCTGAATGCGCAGTGTTGTGTCTAAGTTGGATAATTACACCATCAATCGAAACAGGTGCTCTGATAGAAAAACAGTAGGAATCACTACAACTGAACGCAGCGATGTGAAATATGTCGATCGGTCCGCAGTGTACAGTTCCCCTAGGTCTGGAGCACTTGTACAACTTTAGATTTACCGCGCTCGGTTCCCGACGCTTTGTTGCAACTGCCGCAGTTCTGCATTTCTCCGAACGGAAAATTTTATATTGCGTAATTCTCCCTGATTGTTGTTCTTCGATGTTTTAACATAAAACGTTTACAAGTTTTTTTAATGAGGAAAAGTTTATTTTAGCGATGTTACCAGGAAATATAATTGTGTTGTCGTATAATGAAATAATTTTAATGGAATTTATGTGGATACGAAATAATGAACCGCAGCTTAATTACCGATGTAGCGACAGGCGTAGATCGCGCGATAACTTCTGTCAAACGTCATTTTTGTGACATATAATGTATTGGCTGACAGTTAGATTGCTGTCGCGTGGCTATCGCGTAGCTGTCGCTTTTTTACATAATTAGGCTGCCGGTGGTATTTTTGCAGTTTTTATTTTCTATTTTGGGTTGAGGTTTAAAGACTTATGATATCCATCGATCTGTACCGGACCCTGACATAGATAAAGGCCCAGTCAAATTAGATAACAGGACTAAATCGTAGCAATAGAAAAATTAATGTTACGCGGCGTATTGAATGTTTAACATAAATTAATATAGCATCACACGCCTGTATACCCAAAGGGTTAGGCAGAGGTGTACTATTGAGCACCTACATTTCACCGATACCGATATTACGTACCATGTAATAGGGGGCCAGCCTATTTCCATCAACCGGGCACAGATTCCAAACTTCGTGCCGCTACTGAGAATTTCCATAAAGAAGCATCCTATAACACTTTGTCTGACACGGGAATCGAACCTAGGGCTACTGTAGTACTTAAGCAAAGTGCGGCTGTCTTATTTTGGGTTCGCGGCTTCGCCCGCGTTGTTTACGAACCCATCATTTTTCCGGCCGGCATTTTAGCCTATGTGCTATTCCAGACTATAAATAATCTATCTCTATGCCAAATTTCATACAGATCCGTTCAGCCGTTCTGGCGTGAAAGAGTAACAAAGATCCATCCATCCATCCTCACAAACTTACTCATTTATAATAATTAGTAAGATTTGTCACCTAGTAATGCGTGATTATATCAAAATACGACAGTCATTCTAGACGTAAGAAGTATCCTACCAGTTTCATTATTCCTTTTAACCAGCACGTAACTTAAATTTGTCTGGTTAAATAAATGAGAATTGGTATTCCGTTTTGTTTCGTGTCGAAAGCGGTTCGTAAGTGAATAATTAATCCACTAATGTAACAAGTATAGGTTGTCGGCTTCAAGTGACGCAACGAAAGCACGCAACACGAAATATTACCTATTGCTCCTATTATTATTAATAAAGACATATTGTATTGCTTCTTGCCAGGAAATATCAAGTAAGGACTCCCACAGTATCATTGAATAATGATACTGTTTTATTGGACAGGGTAAAGCGTTCTGTGTTTGGTTTAACATAGTTTAAACTGCTCTAGTTAAGAACATTTTGCGAGAACATGGTATTCCTGAACATTCACATAACATAGCATCTCGCCTGTATTCCCCGAAGGGTAAGGCAGCGGTGTATTATTGTATATATACAATTTGCCACAATCTCGCCTATTTAAGACCCATGAAATAAGGGTCGAGCCTATTGCCATCTACCGGGCACAGTTCCAAACTCCGTGCTGCTACTGAGAATTTCAATACTGAAAAACCCAACAACACTTTGCTCAACCCGGGTATCGAACCCATGACCTTACTTACCTTACCACTTTCAAAATTTAGCTGGTTCCGGTGGTTCCTGCAGCTACATTTCTACCATATTGTAAATTGAATTGTAAACTGACCCCTGGGGGTCCACCTGGACCACTTTGGGAACTAATGGTTTAAATCAACGAGCTCGCAGAAAAATGATATTGGGCCTTATGTCTATCACAACTACAACTGGCGCACGTATTCACGGTTTTGCGATCTTCCATCCTCACCGACTACGTAATGTAATACAGCGTGAATGTGTGAACGGTCACTCGCGTCACCTCATTTGCACGAACGTTTTGTTGAAAGGCGAAGCGAGGCACGAACACGAATGTCAAGTATCAACGCCGTGTTATATGTTCTGCGAACACAGTTTTATTTGGTGTCCATCTGTCCATCCATCATACATTTTCAGAGACCGTTTGACTCAAAATAGTTGATAGTAGTGGGACACATCCTACATACATGACGTGACCCAATTCCAGATTCGGTACACGAAAAAGGGAATTCTTTTTGAGGCCCGCTTACTGGGCAGGCGGAAGAACAAAACAAGTTGTGTGCCGCAATAAAAGTTTGCTCACTAAATAAACCTGAAAAAAGAACATCTGAACCGTGCTTAACTTGTACCGCAACACAAACTTCGTTTAGATAATACTTGTACTGACGTGCATTAATCACTCAATATATACACTTTTTGCTTTTAATATCAAAATAAAATACGCGTCAACCGCTACGAGTTTACGTAGCAATGCCGTAAGTGCTACGGGTCTACGAGATGCGCTACGCTCGCTACGATACCTTTAAAATGTGACACAATGATACTCTAATGGGGACACATGACTCCTCTTAGGACAAATGAAAGCCACGCTATTGTTCGTATATTTTTAAAGTAAATGTTCGTTGAGTGGTGCTAAGTTCAAAGCTATTGTTTGTGTGACATCACATTAAGTGTTTCTAGAACTGTTGGAACTAGATTTTTTCTCCAAAGACAACAAAAATATATGGTGCATCTTATTTGAAATGTTTTTTGGATTAAAAATGATTCGTTTAACTAAACCAACGGATAAAATATAAAAATCCAATAATTGTCTTTTATGTAATTTGTTAATATTTTAAAGTGGAAAAAAATGTACTCAAGAAAACTTGCTACTGAAGTAGATTGTACCTCTTCTATTACCAGGTTGACTTAAAAAACATTACATATTTTATCATCCCGAGGGTCGCATGACGTTTGTCTTGTAATTAATTACGCCATAAATAGTTGGAACAAAAGAGTCGTTCTGTACTGTATTGTGTACAAAACCTTTGTTTTGTTAACGTATGTAACATCATGCTTTGTTTTACGAGGTAAAAAGTTGGTTAAATTGGAGTCTGCAGAAGTTTTTATTATAGAGTTTTATTATCCGTATTATCCGTATAAAATGCAAGGTACAATTAGCAGACCATTGCATTGGGACATTCAGCGCAGCGGTGAGATTGGTTGACGATATTAGGTGGACCATAGATCGTTTAATTCTATTGATATTGTTAGCGCTCGACTGGCACGACTTGCAAACGATCTATTTGTTGATGCAGTGGGATTTAGCGTAATACATAATATTATCGACTTTGAAGGAATTAGAGACGAAGACTCATTATATAGAACTGAATAGCAGTCAATAACTCTCCTCTATATATTTCCAACGTAAATATAGGCACGCCATCTACAGCGCAGTCGTGTAAAAAACAATCGCAACACAACTTGTGTCGTGTTCGTCAACAACTCGTACCGTGTATGTTTCAGTATGCAACCTATTCATAACTCGTGACGTAGCCCGCAATTAACGAAGTAATAAATAGCTGAGACAAAAGAGTTGAACACAAAGCACCTTTGTTAACCGTAATCTGAACTTGTATGTATGTTAATACGTCAAATAAGGTGCGTGTTGCTCGGATTAGGGAGACTTTGTACTCATTATTCACCTACTTACTGCCTCGCTCTTGCTGGGCCCCGGAGTGGCAAATTCTGCGACCAGATCGGGCAAGATCTCTCTCTGCCAGCCATAGTATCGGCTATGCTGGTAGAATCGGAAAACTGGGAGACCACTGCCTCCTTCTGTGAAGCAGTCATGCTCCAGAAGGAAGCCGCTGAGCGGGATCGGGAGAGGGCCGATCCGGCCGGTAACGGGGGGACCTTTCTACAGTCTCCCCCGGGACGTGCACGAGGGGATGGCCTCTTTACGGTCACCCCCTCCGGGAAGTGCCGTTTGGCATGACACCGTGGTGGGTTTTGGTGCGGTCTTCTAAGAATTCCCGAAGCCCACCAAATGGTGTCGGTACGGACCACCGTGATTCGTTTAGCCTGTAGGAGTCCGGCACACCCCTCCGAGGATCCCCCCAGGCGGAGGATAGCCCATGATAGGTTATCACCACGCTAATCAAAAAAAAATTGTCTCTCTTGCAGCTGTTGAGCTTGAGCGTGAGGTCTTGCGTTTAGTTCCTAAGTTAGAAAATGTTTAATTTAATTGTTCTATTAGGATATTCACAGTGTAAGTCTGAAGTTTCTAATAAAATTTCTGGTAGATGGCGAAAGGTTCGTTGCTTAACCAGTTGCAATTAGCCTTAGGCTTAACTGAAAAGTACTTACCCTAACCTGCTAAACTTTTAGCTAAACTTTCGTAATCATGACATTTTACGAGTTACATCATTTTTAAGTCCAGCTTATGCGTATTGATATTTCTTTTATAAAGCGTATATTTAGAAATTCTAAAAAAAATATCCATTGAACAAATGTTCTAACTAGTAACAAATTGTATCTTAGTAATATATAGTTTTAATAAAAATTGTCTTAAAATGTCTCACCACCATTGTACCGTGATTGTACCCTACGTATATTTAGTTTAAGATCTTAAAGTCTACATATGCAATCAAAACTATATATATATATATATACTCTAGACATTTTGCAAAGGCAAAGTTAACAAATTAATTAATTTCGGCATTCGATGACAAAGGAACAGTTGGCCTTCACCGGGAATCGACCCAAGGTAATCGAACTATCTGAATAACCAAGGTTATTATCAAAGGGATCTTATTATATTAATCCCGCTAATAACAAAGCATCACGCTTGTATTCCCCGATGGGTTACAGTACTGTACTCATCTATTACTGCAATACACCTATAAATAGGACGGTAGTACTAAAGTTCGTTTCAATTGAATTTAATAATGATTACCAACCTTATTTGCGGTACAAAATATGCTATCTATAGATTCCGATAGTAACATGACAGCAGAAACGGCGCGGTAATACAAAGTTGTTTTTCTGCCATGCCACGTTCGCAATGTAAGTACGATGTGTTATTGAAGCGTAAACGCATGTAATCGAAACGAACTATACATATACAGGAGGTAAGGCTATTGCCATCCATTGATTCCAAGCTCCTGGCTGCTTCGGAAAATTTATTTTCAGCAGCTACCCGAATTATTTTTAAATTAACATGACGGATGTTTCTCAGTTACTTTTATAGCGGATTAATTTCAACTTAGATCCGCTATTTTAAACCCAGTTTGCGTGTCTGATCGTGACAGGTGATCACTGACGCACAGAGTCAGTGATAAGCAAGAAATACGACGTGAAGCGTGATGCGTATCACAGATAGATAAGAAGCTATCCCTCTTTTTGGCGGCTAAACGCAAATTGCTGCACGCTATCCAATAGATTTTTTACTTTTAGTGGCTATAAAGTTTTTGAAGTAAAACCTTTGTTATTTTTATATATTAAATATTTAAATTGCGGCATTAGTCTGAGGTGCTGGATGCAATATCTAGGTCGGTCGAAGTGTTTTTCGTTTTGGTAAATTCTCGGTAGTGGTTCAGATTTAAAAACAATATTAACATATAATTTATATCTCAAAGACTTATACAGAGGTATAGATATTGTACAAATAAATTCCGCCAAAGCTAATGTAAATAAACGAAACAAAAATGTTTAGGTAATACAAATTAATATTATTACAATCATTGTTGAATTTCTATGGGTAAAACATCTCTGCCAAGATTGGCTTTATGGTGAAATTTAACTTATAAATATGCATATGCATCTATGAGAATAAACTCAAGCTGATACTAATACATTATTTATGTGCGAGACACTTATATACTTATTTTCTGAAAAAATGGTCTCAGAGCAGATGCATTTGAGAAATATTAGAACTTGTGCCAACGTTACACGACAAGCAAATGGCAGTCTTTAGTTTTATCCGACTGCGAGACGGAAAACGCAGGAATATACTTCTTTATTTCTAGATTGCGTCGTTTTATTATTGTGAACCGAGCGATAAAACTTAAAACTTAGGCGCAATATAGCCGTTGGGTCCAGTAAGCTTATACTTTGGCTTTAGACGGCTTGCGGCTCTCTCCAGGGAATATTACGTTGAAATATCACTTCTATTGTGCAGAAAATAGAGGTTATTTATGGCGACACATGGGCTCGGTGTACGACGTAAAATTTATTTACAAACTGTCACCTCTAGGTGGCGCCTGTTCGTTGAATTATGGGCGTTAATATTTGATTTCAATTTTATGTGGTTTGGTAAAAGTTGACTGGAGGAGCGTGGGTCCTTCATACGCGCTAAGGAGAAAATTAAAAAAGTTGTATGAAGGTTACTGCAGCTTGTGACTAATCCACGAAGCGCCCTACTATTTATTTAAATCGCTACAGTACAGTACAGTGTGCATAATAAATTGCTATTGTGGTAGTTCTATCGCCACACACTAGTTAGAAAATAATACACAGCATCACGCCTGTATTCCCCGAAGGGTTAGGCAGAGGTGTACTATTGTACATCCACATTTCACCATTGCTGTTATTTAGTCCCATGTAATAAGGGGCGAGCCTGTTGCCATCTACCGTGCACAGTTTCAGACCTCGTGTTGCAGACTGAGAATTTCCATATAGAAAAACCCAATAACACTTTATCCGACCCGGAAATCGAGCCTAGGATATCACGCTCAGCAATTGCGCTTGTGATCACTGGACTAATGAGACAGTCGTTTATAAATAAATGAAAGAGCACCCACACCCCACGTTTAACCCTTAAACAAAATATTGGGGCGCGTCTTCGGATTGAACTACCTGTAACTACCACAAGGGAAAGTATTGCTTTAAAGTTTGTTTGTCACTTTTAGTCACACTCATGAATATACAACGATACACTAGTAGTAAATAGGTTTAAACTTTAGACTTTGACCACGCCATGACAAATATTGCCAAACGTATTATTATCATTAATTGTACGATAGAGTTGACACGTCCATATTAAATAAAAAGCTTTTAAACATAGAATAATGATAAATATAATTTATTAACTGTCACTCGTCACGATTGTCGTTTTGACTGACATACGGGACGAAGTGCCGCTTTATGAAATGAGGGACATTTCAAATGTATGATATGTTTACAGAAACCCATTCGCCAAAGATTTTCAATATGTTTGAAGCACCACTTATATTCTCACGACATTGCATCGGTTTGATACAATAACCACAATATCGCCGGCTATATCTAAATGTGGCTCGCCCCGCTTCCCTGATCCCGCACGATCAATAGTTTATGCTATATTTGGAATCTTGGACTCACAATTATTCACTGAAGTCCAAGGAATAAAATGTATAATTTATGTGGGACAATCTTTTGAATGTGTTGAAGAAGCAATATTCATAAAACAACACACCAGATTCAATAATTTACAAACTACGAATTTTTGAGTAGTTGACGAATCTTGCTGTTGTAACAAATTAGTTGTAAAACAAATTATTTAAGTAGGCTTAGTACAGATAGTTGTTCTGTGTATTGCTGGTTTAATCTTGGAGTCGATGGGCCAAGATATTTTCTTTTAAAACATTAATTTATATTCAAGAAGACCTTTTGCTTAACCATTGACATACCGTTTTTATATCAATAGTATCATTCTGACGAATGAACCCTTTTTCTTTGCTCTTTTAATGTCGCGTAACTACTATCGTTAATCTTTCCTTGATCATATGATAAAAGTAACAGTTCTGGAAAATATAGTATCTAATTCATATTCCATAAACAACACGACAAACAAAGCCGCAGCTTCCCATACATAAATTCAATAGCAACTTGACGTTCCTTTTATTTCTCGATCACTCTAACTAGATATACGTAGGTATGCCCAAGCTATAGCTTGTATTTCCGACATATCGCATGCAACTCGCACGTGAGACCGAAACGTGAATTATGAGCTGTTTCATCAGAACGTCGCCATTGCTAAAAATGCTAAGGCTTCACACAAACTGGAGAGAATTCAAAATAACTGGCAGATCGATAGTGTCGGGCTTAACGTGAGGCTACACCGGGATTGTATTGTTGTATTGTGTACATTTTAGGAGTTTGATAAAGTCCACCATACGAGTAATACTTTTAAACAGCAATTCTCATTTATAATCGCGCTGGAATTAAATCTAGGCTTCTTATAAAAGCGCAGTTTCTATAAAAAAACTTTGACTTCTTAAATCTGCAACCACGCTAGCGTCCTACAATTTTACGAAAGTTAAACATTTGTGTACAATCCTAATCATATCTAGTACAAATAAGTTCACATTACGTACGTGAGTACTAACGTAAGTACATTAACACTACGTACACAACAACTAAATATTGAGCGAATGATCCTTTGCTTTCCTATTTAATATAATAGCGGCACGTTCGTTTGAGTTTTGATTATTTAATTAGGCTCTACGTACAATGGGTACGTACACCCATACATAAACTTCCAAATCTATTGAAGCGTTACATTATTTGGTCTTCTCACTCGATTAGACCTTAAAATTAGTACAAACAAAAATGTTATCAGCGTATTACTCCCAGCTTTGTTATGACAGCCCGGGGTTTTATAGACCTTCGGCTTACTTCATATTATGATATCGAATGTTGGTTTAGGCAGTCGGCTGTGAATAAAGGTTATGATAGTGGCAAAGTGAGAATTCTGGTAAAGTTGGTAGAATGTTACAATTATATTCTGATATTATGTTTGTTGAAGTTTTTGGGATAACATGGGACAATATGAATTAAACTGCTTTATTAGGCAATATATCTCCGTTTGAGCCTCGTAAAATTACCCCTACGAATTCGCCTGCCTCTGTTTTTACCTCCGGACATCAAAACCGCAACCTACAGCATGCTCCCTAACTGTACCAATCTAAACTAAAATGTGATAGCTACGCAATTGAGCCATATTTAATATATTGGGTTACCTTTGCTGAGATGGTGAATTGGACTGCCAGGGTACTCGGACAGACAAACTGACTGTACATCCTTAATGTAGTGGTGTTCAATGCTGCACTTACAGTGCATCATGGTACGCTAATGTTCTAGAAGCATTTTTATTATGTTATCATGCTGTACAAAAAAATTATCAACTCAAACATGACGTTTTCTTTAATACGACCCGCTAAAAACTAACAAATAATATTAAAAATACAATCTTGAACCAACAGAGCACTATATTTTATATCAAATCCAAAACAAAAGTACCTCAAACGAGCATTCAAAAATTCACAAAGGATAACAGACGGGCAATAATAGCAACATCACACGCTGCACCTCGGCACGCGCGAACTACACACACTCACGGCCAAAGCATCGCGGCGGCGCGGCGCGGCGAACTATTCAGAACACCTGATACATATTTCATAGCGCTCATCCGAATCTACGCTCCGACACTCGGATTATTTTAAAGATATACCGCTTGCACCACAAACGATTGAAATTCTAGAGGTTTAACGCGTTGAGCGCTTGCTAATTTTGTGGTCTGGCTCGTTAAAATTCTGTTTAAGGTGTTCTTGATTTGGTGAGTCTGACAGGTGAAATATTATTTTGATTTTAAGGCTGAAGCCGGATATTTTGGAGCACGGTTAGCGACCTACATATTTTATTAGTTCTACGGTAAGCACTTAATATTTATACGTAGACCTACGTTGAAAGCGTCGGGACACTGATATATTTTCTAAATATACGTATGGTCATAATATTCTGACAATTCTAAACGTCACGTCCAGTTATCACATATTACCGCTTATATGATGCAACTTTATGACGCTTTTCAAATCGCGTAACCATCTATAAATAACATGTATCATCTTTTAGATCGCACGCATACCTTCTGAATGTACCCTGTATAATACCTACCTAGTTACGTACGTAGTGGCATACAGCCACAAACATCACAAAGCAGCCATCTCATTGTCTACATTCCACAATATATCAACTGAAATATAGTCAACCAAAATTAGGTACACTTTGCGATTTGCTCTCGCGTTCGAGCACTCTCTGTAAGCAATATTTACTCGTAGTGCAGCTAAGAGCTCTTCTCAGATACAGTACACGCTAGAGCTCCGACCATAGCTTTCGTGTTATAATTCTGTTGTTCCCTTCTTAACGCTGTCTGTGGTTGCGTGATGCAAGCAATCCACGGCACACTTGAAAAATGAACTCCTTTCATTCTGCATTCAGATAATTTTTCCATTACGATATTTTTCACTTCAGTAACCTCTTTAAACGTTTCAAGCATTTATCTAAGAAACAATAATACTTTGTTCTGCCAGCCCAGGTCAGAAGACATGGCTAGTTTTTATAAGTTATCATTATACATGTTTTAATTATATTATTGTTATGCTGTTATACCATTTCTATATCCCTATAGTAACTAGTCGCATGTAATGTATGAGGTAGATAGGTCTATTTTTAAAATTTAAATCATTTATTATGCGGAGATACCAAAAGGCTCAAGGAATGTCTCCAACACATCAGTTAGATATCAGTTATTTCGTAGATACACAAACGGCTGCCGGCGCCCAGACATGTTACATTTTCTATTATGTCTACTTGGCTTCACTTGACGTGTCAAAACGTTATATGAGATAATAAACACCTTTAATGATAATTAAGTAAATCTAATTACAGAGTACATGAAGAACTTTAATATAATTCATCAGCATATACATTATCTAAGTTCAATGTTGAACTGGAAGATTAAAATAAAGCCTAACATTACTCATGATTTTGCGTTAGTCAATAGATTTAAAAGATAATACCAACTCTAGTTAAATCCTAAACAACTTTTTAGATAATGTTAATTTATTTATTTAATAATCGCATTGTTTATGACCTTATACATTAAGATGAATTAGTTAATTTCTAGACGACAGTTCATTAGATCCCTGACGGAGTATTATAGCCTAGTTATAACACATTAAGGAGTTAAATCTTAATGTAGGTATTTGTCACGTTTGTGTAAATCTTTATAACATTTATGTAGATACTAGCTTCCGCCCGCGGCTTCACCCGCATGGTTTACGAACCCGTACATTTTTCCGGGATAAAAAGTCTATGTGCTATTCCAGACTATAAACTATCTGTGTGCCAAATTTCATCCAGATCCGTTCAGCCGTTCTGGCGTGATTGAGTAACAAATATCCATCCATACATCCATTCTCATATAATTTCGCATTTATAATATTAGTAGGATATTAGTAAGATTTTATCCTACTATATCTATTCTATTGGGATGTAAGGAAAGAGCCTCCTCGAGTGACCAAATTTGAGATCGTCTGGCGCAATCTTGGCAGTCAGTCTTGATAACACCATTGATGACTGGCTAATCCTTCTATCATGGTGTAAGCGATTCCAATATGATAGCTCGTGTTGATCCGATAGAAGAAGCTCAACAAGATAAACAATATTTAATGTATAGATGTAAATATTGTAGACATATTTTCTAGTACCAAACCGTTATTATATAAACAAAACTTGAAACTCCACGTGTCTCGCCTCATATTAGCAGTGAAATGAGAATGATAAAGAGTGACACGCTTTATTATTAAAAAAAAAAAAAAAAAAAAAAAAGAGTAAGAGAGCCATTTTGCGATAGAATCTTTTACAGTTTCGTTTACAAGTAAATGGGTATATTATTCATAATAACTTTACATATCGCTATTCCTCTTTTCATCTACTTATTACAATATAACACGACAAAATGTGAGCCGTATATCGTCCCTGACAATTCTAACATTATTTTATTCATACAAATCTCATCATAGCATCCAAATATACGTTCAGTACAAAAGTGTTTCAGTTAGAATTTACTCGCCAAACCACTCTTTATTGTAATTCCCGACACTTCAGCTGCGATACAGAATTCTTTCCTTGAGAAAATTCCGAGGCAGCAGGTGTGGATGTGATCCCTCGTATATTATACATGACTTTCCCAATACGGACCTACTTGTTCGTACGTGTTTATGTACTTGTAACACCGTCATATCGGTCTAGTGCTCGCATTTGTGTCTGCCGAGTGAACACTTTGAGTTTGATTCCCAGGTCAAGCAAACATTTATCGATTTTAATTTATTGATTTTTTGAATGGATAGATAAAATAATTAGTCGTAGTAGCCGCAAGTGTGGTGAGCACTGCTGAGTGTCCTACATTCGATCCGCGTGTCGGACAAGTCATCATCATCATCAGCCAGAAGACGTCCACTGTTGAACGAAGGCCTCCCCCAAGGGGGGGTTTGCCATAGTCCCCACGCTTGGCAGGCGGCTTGGAGATCGCAGTGGCTCACCGATTAGTGAGAGGACGCTGCTGCCCGTCCTCCGGTGTCTGGCCGCAGTTTTAAGACATACCCGGGTCATGTCGGACAAGTATTATTTAGTTAATAGTAAATAAAGTAAATTTCTTAGCAGCAGATTGGAAATATACTCGTTGGATGGCCATAGGTTCGCTTCCTATTAAATGGGACTTTATAACAGCTTTATTACACTTCTGCCTAAACCTTCGGTGAGTACAGGCGTGGCGCTATAATGTCTTAAAATTAAGATTTCACTACAATCAGCAACTCGAGAGAGTTGACACGTGGTTCACTGCCTATGTTAGATAGAGAAAAACTGTTAATTTAGTGATTGTTGTATAGCCTCAGTGCAGCTTTCATACCGTGTGAAAACTAAAATAATTAATTAGTATTCTTTTTTATATTGATTTTAGAAACTCAACTGTTATTCAACTTAATTTACTGACCGTACCTCAACAGTGTTATGATTTGAAATTAAATTTTGACACAAGCCAGAAAACATCAGTCGCAGGGAACATGTGTCATCTGGGTTTAATATTGCTGGTGAAT
Source organism: Shargacucullia verbasci (assembly GCA_947562105.1). NCBI lineage: Eukaryota > Metazoa > Arthropoda > Insecta > Lepidoptera > Noctuidae > Shargacucullia > Shargacucullia verbasci. The sequence continues at coordinate 16,624,699 of OX387280.1, forward strand.
GGCAATAACCTCACTTCTTAGGGAACGTTCTAGGTTCCATATTCCAGTAGGTTACATCTCTGTCTTCTACATCGGTGTAAACAAGCGTGATGTAAAGATTGAGAGGGGCAGCAGGTGTCAATGTGAACTCACTTTATTATACAAGGCTCTTCCAATATGAAGTCAAACGTGCCTATAGCCCGGGGTCGAACTTTGACGCTGTATCTATGAGTCACTGTGTATGACGAAATATTATTTGCATATTATTACCAGTCAAAGGTTTGGTGCTTGCTTGTGTAAGCAGATTTGGGGATGAGTAGAGAGCGTAGGCGTTGGTGGTAGGTTTTCCTTAGCGAGAATATTGATGGAAATCAGCATTTGAAACATAACATAGCATCAAGCCTGTATTAGGGTGCTCTAAGGGTTAGGCAGAGGTGTACTATTCTACACTCATATTTCGCCGATGCCGTTACTGAATCCCATGTAATAGGGGGCGAGCCTATTGCCATGTACCGAGCAGAGTTCCAGACTCCGTGCTGTTACTGAGAATTTCCATACACAAAAATTCAATGACACTTTGTCCGACCCGGGAATCGAACCCAGGACCTCACGCTCAGCAGTCGCGCTTACGAACACTAGACCAATGAGTCAATTTAAAACAGCAGGACATAAAGTACCGATTGAAGTATTAATCATATAATTTTCTTATTTGAAGTTATCATACTAATCAAGTAATGGCCATAACATTAAATGAGAATTTCTGAAAGATGAATGTTCGTTCAGAATTACTTAGTTGTAACTTAGCAAGTAAGTAAATGTTCTTTCACATTCAAACTTGACCTTAAAGAAAAGTAATTTAATTTAAATATAGCGAAGAATATTTCAAACGGAATTAAGACCTTAATCTTCGTAAATAATAATTATCTAAAAGACATCAATCAGTAGCAAGTACCTACTAAACTCTTAATAAAATAGTTAAATTATATTAAAACAAATTTTTGTTTCAGTTTATTTCAGTTCGTAATCCTTATAAGTTGCTCGAACATTTTGATCCTTTTCAAAGACCTTTCCACAAAAAGAACAAAGCGAATAATTACAAACTAAAGAATAATAAATTAATGCTGTTAATACAGCCGAGCGGTTTTGAAGACAATACCAGTCATCAAATCAGTAACCTTTCAGTGACCAGTCATCAAAAATGACTGGGTTTGGGAGATAATATTATGTATACACATATCTATTAAAACCGAACGATTCAAAAATCAAATTATTTTTAAAGCCTTATGATCAGATTGTATGCAATACGCAGTCCGATGCCACGTCTTTCGTTATTTTGTATTCGCACTCATAAATAAATTAAAAAGCTAACTTAATAAATAAAATAAGTCCACTAACCTCAAGCCCGGCACATCATCAAGCTGTGCGCCATCGGGCTGCTGCCACGCGATCTGCGGTGAGGGGAACCCGTGAGCGGCGCACGAGACTCTGGCGCCCGTCGTGTTGGAGAACACAAGCCGGGGCGGCGGCTCCATCAGGAACACGGGCCCGTGCTCCTGACCTTCACCACCTGCGGAAGAACACCAGCTCAAAATTAAGTAGAAACAAGAGAGTTAAGATTGCTAAGTATCTTGTTGATCCTATCTGTATGTGGCTTGTTTAATCGAAGTCAAACATCATCAACATCAAAAGATCGGTCCCGGGTACGTCTTAAAACTGCGGCCAGACTCCGGAGGACGGGCACCAGCGTCCTCTCATTAATCAGTGAGCCACTGCGATCCCCAAGCCGCCTGCCAAGCGTGGGGATTATGGCAAACCCCACCCCCTTGGGGGAGGCCTTCGTTCAGCAGTGGACGTCTTCTGGCCAATGATGATGATCAAGATCACAATTGTATTTTCCGAAGGTTTTACAAATAGGTTTTATAAATTTTGAGCTGGTGTTCTTCCGCAGGTGGTGAAGGTCAGGAGCACGGGCCCGTGCTCCTGACCTTCACCACCTGCGGAAGAACACCAGCTCAAAATTAAGTAGAAACAAGAGAGTTAAGATTGCTAAGTATCTTGTTGATCCTATCTGTATGTGGCTTGTTTAATCGAAGTCAAACATCATCAACATCAAAAGATCGGTCCCGGGTACGTCTTAAAACTGCGGCCAGACTCCGGAGGACGGGCACCAGCGTCCTCTCATTAATCAGTGAGCCACTGCGATCCCCAAGCCGCCTGCCAAGCGTGGGGATTATGGCAAACCCCACCCCCTTGGGGGAGGCCTTCGTTCAGCAGTGGACGTCTTCTGGCCGATGATGATGATCAAGATCACAATTGTATTTTCCGAAGGTTTTACAAATGTTAATTAAACCCGTGTCTATATTCAAGAAGCAAGTCTATTGCCAGTAACCGGGAAGATTCCCAATCGGACTGTTCTATCTTAAACATATAAGTCACGGTCAAATAAAACTGGTATGTAACATTACCACGGGTGAACCAATAATGATACAGACGTGAAGTTGACCTAACAACCATAGTTACCTACACGTGTTACCCATAATGTTACTGTTACAACTTTTCACAAAGGCTTTACAAATATGTATAGCTCCTAAAAATAGAATGTTCGCAGAAAAGTTGCCGTTTCCGCAAAAATGTTCCGGTTACAATAACTTACTTATATTTCAGCAATTCTTACAGGTCGAACAAATTCTATTGTATTGTTATCGAAGGAAATCCTATTATTTTGCTCCAATGCCCCTTCCGGGAACTTGCTAATCAGGAATTCAGGAATAACTTGTATTATTTTGGTAGAATCAAAGAAGAGACTACTTAGTGAACCTTTTAATGTTCCCACTACTTGGAACCACGAAACATCTCTGTGAGTGTGTGGAGTGTAACTTAAGTATGGATCTCTAAAGCATTAAGTTATTTATCTTTTAAGATAGCTATTATATAAATATAGCATTACGCCTGTATTCCCCGAAGGGTTAGGCAGAGGTGTACTATTGTATCCACATGTCACTGATGCTGTTATTGAGTCCCATGTAATACGGTGAGAGGCTATTGCCATCTATCGGACACAGTTCCGGACTCCGTGCTGCTACTGAGAATTTCCATACAGAAAGACCCAATAACACTTTGCCCGACCCGGGAATCGAACCTAGGACCTCATGCTCAGCAATCGCGCTTGCAACCACTAGACCAATGAGGCAGTAGTAGATAGCTATTAAATGACTTCCATTATGGCAATATCATTATAATAACCAGAAAGTAAAAAAAGAAAAAAAATCGATTTCAATCTAACTTAACTGCCTAATGAGGCTTCCATCCAGATAAAATTAGAAAAACTTAGTTTTAAAATGAACACTTAATTTTTAGGTCTCGTTGAAAATGTTAAGTGGACCATTACGAACTTTTAACGCAAATTTTGTCTTTGAAAAGAGCGCTAAAAGTAAATATTTAAATCTATTCATCCCTTTAGCCATTACTGATTACATAGCGAAAGATCTTTGCGGCTTTACACTAAGTTTTTATTCCATAATTATTGACATCCATTGGCTTGTCCTAACCAAAGAACAGTTGAACCTGTGGCTCTTCGTGTTTTATTAAATCACAAGACCAAGCCTATCAAGTTAGCCGGTCAAAATCAAATATACATATTTCCAGGAACGGAGACAGTAACTCGTTTCCATCTATATGTGTACAAAGATATTTGTGAAAGGGAACAATTGAGCCAGTTGCATACATTGTAGCCATTGACGTATGAAGTTGCGACTTTGTAAGAGACTGAGCAAAATATGTACAGGATGTAGGTAATAAGTAACTTTGAACAAGCATTATATTGCAGGAGTTCGGTCCATGGTGGCCCCTCGTGAACGTGAAGTATGAAGAAATAGTAAAATGTATATTATGTACATAACAATATATACATACTATGTATTAGACCAGTTCTAATACATAATCAATCTTTAAGTTGTATATGGCCGCAGTTTTAAGACGTACCCGGGGTACGTCTTAAAACTGCGGCCAGACACCGGAGGACGGGCAGCAGCGTCCTCTCACTAATCGGTGAGCCACTGCGATCCCCAAGCCGCCTGCCAAGCGTAGGGATTATGGCAAACCCCTCCTTGAGGGAGGCCTTCGTTCAGCAGTGGACGTCTTATGGCTGATGATGATGATGAAGTTGTATATTTTCTGGCAACAAATGTTGTGTACTTTACGGCGCTAATGGGTTTAAATTAAAATGACAATAACACTTATGTATATTCCTTAAGCATAAAAAGGTGTAAAGTTTACCAAAGCTTCAATAATACGCATAGCAACAACAAAAGCAAAATCTAAAACAAAAATATTATCCTCAATCTACAGGATGTTATCATTCCTCGTCCGGGTTAAACCGAGATTTGTCAAATTAGACGGCGGGTTAACTGCCTTAACGCGGTTACCGCAGCCAGACAGACAGCTGCTTGATATGTATAATACGCCATTTGAATTTCAAACGCCATTCCTCCGTAAACTGATTCAACTAGCGCTTGCCACAATGTTATGTTTGGATTAACATAATAATGTGTTATATAACTAAGTTTGGATTATGGTACGATTGGGTTGTTGTTGTTCGAATCGGTTTGTGTCAATGTGACTTCGTACTTACAACGGGTATCTGTTGCGTTATGCTTGGACGCACATGTTTACAACAGCTTTACCTACTGCTCCGCACGCTTGAAGTGTTTCAACACATCCATCTATCATTCCGTACCGGAATTTAGCCGTTAAATGTAACACACAGTCATATTAATTTAAATTTTTTAATCACTAATGTGGTTTACTATTGTGTTTTTTAGTTACTAATACTAATCGCACTGAGGCACACCACCCACGGGTACTTTACCCTTTTGAAAAGTATTTGTAGTTATTCCATTCCCTTAGTATCGAAAAACTTATATAAATATAAGAAAAACTGAATAACGTTCTACTAAAGTATCCAACCCACCCCTGCAGCCATATTTAGATACTACGAACACCACTCAGATAAAATCGCACCTTCCTAGAACTGCAAAAAATACGTGCACAGACGGGCTTCTATTTGCTCTCGCATAAATATGCAGTTTTGAAGGTAGCTCGCGACGCCATTCATCGCGCCCGTTTCGTCGCTCGTACCTGAATGATCCAATTTTGCCATCTAACATACACTGACGTAGAGGAATTGATCGTGTAAAACTATTGTAATATTTCAATATTTTGGTAACAGAATAGAAAAAAAATACTGAAACAATTTAAGCTCGTGGGGAATTCTAAATGATCTGCGATTTTAGTCTACTTTTAAGAGAACATGGTCAACTTAATAACACACCCCGCTAAAACGTTTTCTTAATTTTAACAGTAAATCCTTCCTACTAATATTGTAAATGTGAAAGTTTGTGAGGATGGATGGATGGATCTTTGTTACTCTTTCACGCCAGAACGGCTGATCGGATCTGGATGAAATTTGGCACAGAGATAGATTATAGTCTGGAATAGCACACAAGTTACTTTTTATCCCGGAAAAAGTACGGGTTCGTAAACAACGCGGGCGATGCCGCGAGCGGAAGCTAGTCGACTATATTATAACAGTAATATACTACATTGTACGAAGAAATTGTTTTAGTTTATCACGATAGCCATTAACCACAGGTGATAGACATCCATCATACTAAACTACGAATGTTGTGAACAGTCTCAACTAGTCAGCCACATTCATCTTCAACTAACTTCACGATCAGTCAGATGATGACCACTCAACTACACATAGGTAAAAGAAAGGGCTCTTAACTTTATATAGGTACGCTACCACTTATATACAGCGGCTCCCCCAACACTCACGAGGTCGACGCCTTACTAATTCCAAGAGCTATGTCGACAACTTTGTATACTCTACAGATTTCTTCGTTTTAGTTGAGTAGAGAAACTTTGTTCAATAAACATCTTGACTGCTCTTTTGTTTTAGCATCTCTGTATTAGTCAAAGGGTTCTTTTTTGAGAGCTCACTTGTTTTGTTACATACAATATTTTCTTATAAGCTTTGTTGAAATGCACCTTGTAGTCACAATTTACCTGACAATCTTTTGATCTGATTGACCCATAACCAATTCGAAGCTCAGGTTTCAACCGGTAACCACTGAAGTAGATCTTATAAATATGTGTCTCTATAGATTCCAGCATTCCAAATTATCATTATCGTTACGAGTACATCAATTACTGCGTGCATAACTAATAAATAACTCAGCTTTTTTGCCTTTTTTTAATCCACTCATCCAATATTTTATAAGGCATAGCAACAACATACCTTTGCTTTTAAAAGCTCCAAACTCGTTTTAATACTTTTATCTTCCGTGTCGTTCTTTTGTTCAGTTTGGGGCTGAGGAATTCAGTCACTCTTTGTATACGTTTGGCTCAAAGACTGTCGCGTCGATTGTCTGCTTTTATGAAATCTAGGACAGAAATTAAAGTGTTCGCTTGAGTAACGTTTTTGTTTGATTTAAAATGTACGTGATATTTTTTATAATATGAGTTTAATGATTATGAATATGTGTGTTGTTTCTACGTTTCTGATATGTTTGTGGTCATTCTGGTTGCTTATCTCGTGAAAGAAACCTATTAATTTAGCTCGCGGGATCGCAGTAGTGGAGGAAAGGGAGGGAGGCCTCTGCCCAGGTGGGTAAAATTAAATACCCTTATTCGTTGAACTGGGTAGGCGCGTGATGACCGTCAGAGTCAGACCTTATCCACCAATGACGCTGGCTTTCCACCATTTGTCCAACAAACATACCAACTATGTTTGCACTGCCAATCATGACTTTAATGCGTAAACCGTACGTACCATCTTCAACATAAAAACCAACGCAACAAGATGCCAAATTTTCAAAACTTGAAAGTACCCCCGTATGTATTCAGCACAAGTTAGAGAGACTTTCGTTAATTTATTCATGTCCGCCGCCACCCAAGAGTGCAAACTCGTTTATGGTATTATTGCCAGCTTGGCTTAGTTCTCTAAAAATACGTTTAAGAGATACAGGCGTACAGAGTGAGCGGGATCGCGCGCTTTGTGTAATGTTACTCGGACGATAAGTCTCAGTTTTTTCTCAAGTAAAGAATGGCCAATAAAATAATTCATGATATTATTACCACGCAGGCAGCTTGCGTCATTAACTCTTGCTTGTAAGTGTTTCTATATTTGTCACAGGAGCTTTATATCAGGAGGTTATCACTTTGTTGTTAGGTCCCGGTTCACTATAACCGCAGTAGTAACCTTAAGTCATTTTTATAAATCTTTTTAATTTTTTTTTTTTTTAAACTTTGCCCCACTCTATGATTTCTCCTGTGTCGTGGGTACAGTTTACAAACATACATGTCACATACACACACATACAGACCCGAAACAACTATCTGTAGATCATACAAATATTTGTTCCGTGCAGGGATCGAACTCGCGACACATAGCGCAGAAAGCTAATCGCTTAACCACTGCGCCCACCGTGTCGTCGAAAATGACCTGAAGTTATTAACATTTCTCACTTTTTTTCTAAGAACCTTATCCAGCAACCTATTTCAGCAGATAGTAAAAAAAAATGCGCTTAAGCGTGTATTTGCGGAAAGCAGCCCGTTTATACCTATACTTATACTTAGCAGAAAAGTTACCGTTATGTTAACCCTCACAACTTGCCTTAATTTATGTTAAAGTAACTGTAAACCACTATCCACATGGACTTAATTAAAATGTATAACATTATTTTGTAATTACTGTACTGCCATGTTAAATTCCGCGGCAAACGATTTCAAGCCCCATTGAATACTACGATTGACATACTATATCACTATGTACGGTTATATAAACTGATTACAATTACTCACGCTTGTACATTATAACATGTCCACACATTTCACGTCACGATAAATCAACAAAACTACGGTAAATAATAATATGCATATCTGAAAGCATGTTTGATATGCAATTAAGCCTCATCTATGTAATTGAATTTTTGTTCGTATTTAAATTAATTCGTAAAGTGTCTAAACTTTTTTTTTTAAATGTATATATAAACAGAGCCCGCAAAAGAATGTGTGATTGTCAATGAGTACCATAGAATTTGTCACACTAGATATACGCAATGTTTAAAATATCAGAATTACTCGTAAGGTAGTCATTATATCGGCCTACATTTACCATTTATCAGTACAACAGCATACTCGCCCATGCTAGGCACCCGGGGACCGCGGACCAGCAACCGTAGCGATAGACTTACCACAACCAGATGGACAGTTGGCATGGGTGGTGACACCGAAGGCGTAGAACTGAGTGATTAGCGATATATTAACCATCACACGCAATAGGTCGCCATAGATCGATACACTGCAGGCGTAAAATCGAGTGATACGCTCACGGCTCAACTAAGAAAAGCCACATGGACAATAGTCCAATGCTATAGGCCATGTTCATATAATAATAATAATGTCCTCCTGACCGATTTCGGTCGCGGCGGCCGATCTCACCGGAGATTAGCCAACTACGCAGGAGATATTATAGAGCCAAGTATATGCGCAAACACGTACAGGCGCTCTCTCTGTTCCTTCACTCTCATAGTCCGATAGGACGGCAATCCGACACGACCGGAGAGAGATCAGGTGCAGGACCAACGGCTTTAGGTACCTGCTTTCCGAGGCACAGTGTGTATTCACATGCACGAAGACCCAGACCCGAAACAAATATCTGTAGATCACACAAATATTTGTTCCGTGCGGGAATCGAACCCGCGACACGTAGCTCAGCAGTCGACCTCTCAACCACTGCGCCAACCGTGTCGTCAAGTTCACATCTTGTTGTCGCCTTACACAGAAGATACTCGTCATAAAGGTATTTTTACGCCGAAAAATGTAAAAGTTTCCGGGGAAGGTATCCACTGGTAGTTACAACTATCTAGTATTCTCTTTTTACCTATTTTCACCCCAGTAACTAGATAAAAAAGGAACAAATCCACTCGATATGCGCGATAAATGGATTATTATTACACCAGCGCTGTTCCGACTACTCTCTTAGATTACTTTTTAACTTAGTTGCGTTGATGTTGTTGTAGCAATGAGATTACAACAGAATTGTAAAATTAATGTTGGTTGATTTTAACGGTGAATTCATTATACGAGTAAATATCAGATGATTGAAGGACATCCAGATTCAACATATCATAATATATGTATTATCATGCCTGTATTTCCCGTAGGATTAGGCAGATATGTACTATTGTACACCCATATTTGGCCGATGCTGTTATTGAGTCCCATGTTATAGGGGGTGAAGCTGTTGCCGACTACCGGCTACAATTCCGCACTCCGTGCTTCTACTGAAAATTTTTGTTCAGAAAAATCCAATAACACTTTGCTCGACCTGGAAATTGAACCCAGGACCTTACAATAAATAAAATGTGTGTAAAATGCCCGCACGCTATATTTACCTCTTTATTCTTCTTGTCTCTCTTAATTACTTTTCATATAACCTATTTTTTAACGCTGTCAACAAAATGTTCCAACTACCCTACTGTTTACGTAGAAATTGAAATGAACACAACAGCGCAACAACAACAATAGCAAAGCAATTCAGCTCGTCATAACTCTATGCTCTTTTGTTTTTACTTTTTTAAACCTCGGCGAACAATGGCAAACGCAAACATATATTTTACCCAAATAAAAGGTTAGCAGTTTGAAAAATGGGCAAGTACGATGTTAAAATGTTGCCAGAGGCGTCCAGGGTGAGCGGCAGTCACAATTTGTTTTCGTTTGGACTGCTGGTCTTCCGCTCATTTTTGGATATAAAGTATGTTAAGATACAACTCACATTTTCGAAGCTTGAAGGGTAAGGAGATGAAAAAAAGCGAAGAGTTGATTTGACAGCTATCTGTTCCGTTGGGAACTTTTCATGCGATCGGATGGCAGAAATACAAACGGCTTTAAAAAATACGAGTATAACAGAGAGAGAAAAATATTTCAAACGGGATCTTTTACGTCCGTGGAAAATATACTACAATCCATTTATGCATTTATAAAATAACCGATGCAAAAGTAATAAATCAAGCCGATTCTGTGAAACACAATGCATTGAAACTATAGAAATAAAACATTCTCCCGAACAATGCGCATTATTCTGCAGGTTTATAAAATCAAGAAAATTCTCCATCAATTCTAACAACCATTTGGAGCAAATATTTGAAATAAGATTATAAATAAAGTACAATATTTGAAATCAAGAAGTATCTTAAGGTGAGAGCGCTCACTGAGGCCTTTCGCAAATTGTAGACCAATAAAACACTATATACATTATCAGCAATTTCGTGCTAGAATGATATACATATGTATATCAGAAGAAATAAGAAAGAAAGAAAGAAGAAGATAGGTATATCAAAGTCAAAGTCAAAGTCAAAGTCAAATGTTTTTATTTCAACTGGGCCTTTACGGGCGCTTTTAAAACGTTATGATTCTAGTTGCGCGGTTCCAAAAGTGGGTTGGTCCTATGGAGAAGAGACCGGCAAGAAACTCCATGGATACTCTTTTCAAAAAACTGTTTTACATTCTTCTTTAAAACGCAAATTATACAATATAAAAAAACTAAACACAAAAGAAATAATAAAAAAAAGAAAAACAGTTATACAATAAAAGTATCTAAAATACAAACAAATACAAAAAAAAAAAAATGCGAAATCCCGCTAAACAAGTCGCAGGGTTTAGACAGTTAGGACGTGACAGTTACCAGGGAAGCCACATGTGCAGAAGAAAATTAACGCCACACGTCTTTATCGTCAACATAGTCTATAGTCTTATAATATGCTTTTTTTATAAGTACTGACTTAACATGTTTTTTAAACTTGCCATCCGTTAGATCCGTTACTGATTTGGGCAGTTTATTATAAAATCGGATACTATTCCCTAAGAAGGACTTATTTGTTTTGGTTAGTCTAAATTTAGGTACTATTATTTTATGTTTATTTCTAGTATTTATATTGTGATAATCACTGTTTACTTTAAATGATTGGAGGTGTTTACGAACATACATTATATTTTCGAAAATATACAGATTTGGCAACGTAAGAATACTAATAACTTTAAAAAATTCTCTGAGGGACTCCCGGGATCCCATATCATAAATTGCGCGAACCGCCCTTTTCTGGAGTATAAAAATAGCGTCTACATCCGCCGCTGCCCCCCACAACAGGATCCCATATGACATGATGCTGTGGAAATACGCGAAATAAACCAAGCGGGCAGTGGCTACGTCAGTTAGTTGTCTAATTTTCCTTACTGCAAAAGCAGCAGAACTTAACCTGCTAGACAGGGTCGTAATATGAGCACCCCATTGCAATTTTGAATCAATAGTTATACCTAAAAAAATTGTTTCATTTGTTAAATCGAGCTTGCTGCCCTCGAGCATTACGTTTGATCCAACTTGTGGTACATTTGGCAGAGAAAATTTTAAGCACTTGGTTTTAGTAACATTTAATAGAAGATTGTTAGCCGCAAACCATTTAGAAAGGATGGCTAGTCCATTGTTAACATGTAAAAGATCACGGTCTTTCCTATTGATTTTAAAAATCAATGATGTGTCATCTGCAAACAAAACTATATCGGACAATTCTGTCATCATATAAGGGAGATCATTAATATAGGCAAGGAACAAAAAAGGGCCCAGGATTGAGCCTTGAGGCACACCCACCTTAACCAGGGACCCCAGAGATGTTACTCCATTAATACCTACTTTTTGGAGTCTGTTTGAAAGATACGATAATACAAGCTCAAGGGCTCGTCCACGAATTCCGTAATGACTTAATTTCCGCATGAGCGTATTGTGGTCGACGTAGCCTTAGAGAGATCGCAAAAGATACCAACGGCATCCTGCGAGCCCTCCCAGGCCTCTAAGATGTGGGTGACCAATTTGACACCTGCGTCTGTAGTCGATCTACCTTTCGTGAAGCCAAACTGTCGGTCATGTAGTATCTTATTTTTATTAAAATGCGACATCATTTGGTCAAGCATAATTTTTTCAAATACTTTACTAATCGCGGGAAGAACAGAAATAGGCCTATAATTAGAAGGATTATGCTTGCATCCCGATTTAAAGATTGGAATAACTTTGCTGTGTTTCATTAAATCAGGGAAAGTACCACTATCTATACAAAGGTTAAAGATTTTGGTAAGTATTGGGGTGATATTATCTATGAATAATTCGAGTACTTTAACCGAAATACCCCAGAGATCTTCAGTATTTTTAATATTTAAGCTTTTGAATGATTTTTTAAAGGTGCTAGGTGCAATATGTTGGAAAGCAAAATCTGGTATATCCTTTCTGTAATATTTTTTCAATAGTGACTCAGCTACATAGCTCGACGAGTCAAGTGACTTCGTGACTTCAATAGGTATATTAGTGAAGAAATGATCGAATGTGTTTGCGACTTCAAATTTGTCGGAGACAGTTCTATTCTCAATTTTTAAAGACAATTCATTGTCCCCTCGCTTTATTTGACTATCAATCGGCATTGTGGCTATATAATTTCAAAATTTACTAAATATTTTGTAATTACACAGAATTGAGTCCTATAAAGCTTTGTCATAGACCTACAATGTATTATTGATCTAAAATTTGCAAAAAACCAAAGACAATTTTAAACTGGCGGGCAAAGCGAGTGATTCCGGTAATATCTAATAAACATAAATTGTTAAAATCAAATCTCAAACGTAGGGAGAAGGCGCGCATAATTGCGTATTAAGTAGGCAAACTATTTAGAATGTAGATAAGACAACATGCTGTGAAGTTCAGATGTCTCACAAAGCCCCTATTCTCTCAATAACCTTAAGGTTTCACGCTGGACATAGCTAGCATCGCCCTCTCAGCATTACAAAGCAATGTAAAGTGCTAGCAGAAACTAATTTCAGCAAAGTGTTGTGTTTTTATAGGAGCAAGTCTCAAATGATACAAACAAGAGTTTTGTGCATCTAAAACAGTTTACAACTTCTAGAGGATTCGGTAAACAACAATAGGATCCTCATATTGTATAACAGGCTATTATTTAAACAGGCGTCTAACTGATATTTTTTTCCGTATTGTTTTTGAGCTAAGCCTAAGTTCTTCGTAACGAAACATACTTCGATAGTCAAACATAAATACACCACAGTCGTTACGGGCAATCAGTATTTCGAAAGTCTGACAGCCGGTTTAGCCTTGTATTACGAAATCCCCAAGTAATTGGGAAGGTTAGAGGTCAAAGAGTGGCATCCATATGTGGTTAGATTGGAAGCCGATTTTAACAAAGTTATGAAAGGCTAGGCTGATGATAATGAGTCGTCTCTTGCCTATAATAAAGCCAAAGGGATAAAATGTTCCTTTTATTTTATACTAAATACTTGAGATTTTATACCTTCTACATTTCACAGTTGGTAGATTTTTTTATCGTTGCCCCACACGAGAAACGCTCTTGGGTTCGTTAACAAACAATTATATTCATATGTACAAACACCCAGGGCCGGAACCATTACATTACAGATTCTTAGAATCTGTAATGTAATAATAATGACTAGGGTTAAAAGATATGTATAAATCAAGTTAACGTTACGTTAGCTAAACGTCATCCTAGCCAGTTCCCACTTGCGAGTCGGACATCGTGTAAGACGGATTATAGTAGAGGCATCAAGACAATTAACTCACAATACTTAAAGATTCAGATGAAGAAAATAATCTAGTCTAAAGTAAATGTTAACCCACTGCTTGCTTGCACCATGCTACAAGCTGCTGAAGCAGTTACTATATTGTTCTTTCATCGCCGTTTGCTTTCATTTCATATCGCGTTCAAATCCGATTTAAAGCGCTCCTACATTTCCCGTTAGTAATATTAGAATGATTTCATTTTAGTCTTATCGTCACTCTGATGTTCCAGGTTTATTAAGACAGAATAGGCGCTAATGAGCTGCCATATTTATATAGTCTTGTAACGAGAGTATTACATGAGCTTTGCATACGTATGAAGGTGCAGATGGTGACAGTTTAAGCTCCCTTCCCGTGCGGGCGTGTAAACACAGGAAACGACCTGATGTCTCGATACGACTGCTGTGAGACTGTTTTTATTTAGATATTTGAGGCTCTACTGTGTTCCTTTAATAAACGAAAGGAAAACTTTAGTCTCGTTAACCGTACTCTACGAACTCTTCACCGATCGCAGCGCTGAACTTCGTAAACGCGACGGTAGGCGGCAGTGCTCTTAACTAATGTACAAAATACAAAACAACGAACCGTGTTTTTGTAAACAATTTTGTAAAAACTTACACTGAACGACCGAAAACGTGATTCAATAAACTTTCCTTTGTCAATTTTCTTACCTATAGCAAACCTAACAATTTAAAATATCCTTAAACCCATAAATATGTTACCTTTACTATAAAGGAATAGGCTTAATATTTTCCAACGGTTACCCAAGCGAGTCGCTTGGAATCTAATAAGCGAGTTGAACCGACGCAATCCGATTGTCCCGACAGACGGACGGAGGGCTAACGCAATTTGTCGGTGAGGCCGAATTGACGCCCGACACGTATGACTGACGAGTTTGTTACTGGCAGTTTTACAGTTCAAGAGGTTGGAGCGTGTAGTACATACTACGTGTTCGGGTGAGGCCTTTCACAACACAGTTGAAGTAGAGCTGACAGAGTACTGTAAAGATTTGTAACTATGTACGGTAAAATTGGGGAAAGTCTTCAAAATAATATATTTTTTTTACTTGGCTATATTTTTTACTAGGTCCAACTCTTCAAGATGCAGAAACAAAGGATTCCGCTGACTAGGTGTACCTGCCGACTTCTTACATGCTCATATCTATACAAAGGATTAATAATTGCGTTTGTTAACTCCAGCATTATTGTGTCACAGAGAACGTGACATGGAAGCGACAGAAGTTTCCTTGCCTTCGTCCAATGAACGTCACATTGTCATTGTGTAGATTGCGTATAGGTACCTATTAGGTTAACTTATGTAAGAGGCAAGCACTTGCCAAGCGTCTTTGTATCAATTGTGATGTATAATATTAGCACTCGGGCCTGAGTTACTGTTTCATTTTCGTAGCAATTCTTAAAGCCACTAAACATAGAAGAACGTTCACCCGCAAGAAAAACCGTAACGATACTTTATATCAAAGAAAAAACAAAAGAAAGTAATATACCAAATCCTTCTAATTCTCTCAGTCATTCATCGTTCCCCATTTTGTTGAACTGGCTATTTGAAAGTGAACTTTAGTATGCAGCTTTAGAACCCAAAATTGCATAGACTATAAGATCGTTTGGGTTGCACGCAAACACATTAGCATATATACAAGATATACAAGTAGACAACAAGTTTTGCGTCTAAAAGTTAATGAAAATGTTTTGCGAGCTCATTACATTTTAATAAAGCGTTGAAGCCGGGTAGGAAATTTTGAAGATGTATGCCATAACTATAGCAATTTATATGCTGATTGGAGGGTGATAGTTTAGCATCCAGAAGAGAAAGTATAATTCTTCTGAACAGCAGGCTAAACTTATGGTGGCTTCGCTTAGAAAACTAAACTTAAAGCTTGCTTAAAGTAATTGCGCCCAGATTCTCCGCATTTGTGTTTTAGGAAATTATTCAGGACAATATTAGTGTTTATAAATCTGGGGGCACGGTAGTGCCCCCGCCAAGACGAGCCAAGCGAAGGCAAGGGCACTACCTACCTTTTCTCGAAGTGTTTCGTCGTATTTTTGATTTATTCTTTTCGGAAATTATATTGAAGTTTGGCTATGATCAGTGTTAGTTCTAGAAGTATAGTTCAAATAGATATGTCAAATGACTAATAGTAGACGAGACTCGAAGTTCTTAAAGCGAAGCTAAAATGGCTTTACAAACATTTTATATTACATTGAATTGCTCCCATGAGCAAAATGCTTCTCAATCCAGGACAGTCCCGTGCACTTGTGTACTAACTGTTATTATATAAGTTTAAGTGATTTTCTGAACAATGTGATCAGAATAACGGCTTATAGGTAGAGTGTTAGGTTTTCCAGGTCATAAGTACAGAACCCAGAGCACGAATAAATTTATTCCTGCGTAACATTATCGTGGCATGTTTAAATAGGGTCGAAATCTTCGTTTTCAGGGTAGGTTCTGTACTCTGAGCTGACGATCGTTACAATAATGTTATAAACGATTGAAATTTTCAGAAAGCATGGTCAGTTATCCTACAAAAAATGTTGTTAGGTACTTAGGTATACAATAGCCACTCCATCTTAACCTGTAGATTCATCTCTTTGAGAATTAAACCCACCACACATGGCGCAGCAGTCGAAAGCTCAACCAATGCGTCAAACGTGTCGACAAAACTTAAA
Organism: Shargacucullia verbasci; assembly: GCA_947562105.1. NCBI lineage: Eukaryota > Metazoa > Arthropoda > Insecta > Lepidoptera > Noctuidae > Shargacucullia > Shargacucullia verbasci. The sequence goes on from OX387280.1 coordinate 16,641,055, forward strand.
TTAAATAGATTTGTATAAATTATTAAACAAGTCTATTTAAACTCTTAGCATATTAAACATAAAGATCAGATAAAACGCTCACTGACTTAGTCAATATATTGGAAATCGTCATAAATGAAAATCTTAGTTACCAAAATCATGAGTAGGTAGTACTTACCTCACCTATATTAACGTTTAGTAAAGATCAGAATAAAATATAAAGGCTGTCCTATTTAATAGAAATGTAAATGTAATTTGGTAAAATATTATACTAAATAATGTACGCCATGACTCCAGTGGCGCCCCGTGAAATCGCCAACCTTTTACGTTAATTATTTTACTTTGATTTGAAATTATGATTACTCCATCCGAACGCCTATACGCAGATACTAATGAATTAATTTAATAATTAAATTAATGAGTACATCCAGAATTACCTTGTGAAATAGGGATATTACAATGCGGCTTATCATATGCCCCTATCGTAATGTTTCTGCTTATAATTGAATTGGCCACTTTAATCCTTCTAGTAGTTGTAGAGATAAGTAGGTATCTTCAGGAGATACACAAGGCAGCGTTTTGCGTATTTATTCAGCCATTTATGTGCAATTTTGTTTATTTACTTTGATGAATGTTATGTTTGGTTTTGGAGAGTATTGGGACTGTTAAACTTTTGTTTGTCTCCAACTTTAATATTGTTTTTTTTTTCTTTGCTATGTTACTAATTTTTTAATCTAATGTTTTGTTCCGTTGCGTGCGCGCACCTATTGTATTACTTCGATTGTACAAAAAGCGGGGACCAGCTGGAAATCAGTGCTGTGCTCATACGCACAGCAAATACTGAGCTGGGTTCCTTGCCTCACATACAGAACCCATTTGTTATGTGTCTTTGTTTAATGTATCCTATATTGTGTGGCTAAATAAATGGTTTAAAGATTCCAGTAGATTGATGAAAAATATTTTTATGTGTTTAGTTTAGAACACAATATAACATCATTTTAAATCAACCAATGAGAGCACGATTAACACGATCGTTCAAGTGTGAAACTTAAATCTTCGTATTTAGAAGAAAAAGCGGTTTGGCTGGAGGTTAATATTTTCAAAAAGCACCCACAATACTTTGAAATTTCATCAACGCACTTGTGACACGAATAGGAGATTGCAGTATCTCATTGTTCATCACCCGTTCTTGGCAAAATCCCTAAGTCCACAACGAAAACAATAATAAGTATATCCACTCACACATATGTACAGTATGTAAACTACACATGTTGTATCAATGTGTGAGTATGTTTACGACTTTAATATTGTCGTAGGTACGCTGTTAAGTTACCAATTGAGAACGCATAACGACCATGAAAGGCTCCGTGTACATTTTTATGGTTATTATTGAAATAGTTAAGTTATTTTATAGCCTCGTTAGGGAACTAGTAACCATAGCCAAGCTTTAACAATGAACTGTTATACTTTTGCATTAAATCTCACCCAACGCAAGCTAAGGATGGATTAAAAAGAATCTCGAGGTATTATAGTCTTATGAATACAGAAGTATTTGGAAACTACAACGTGGAATTTTACTACTAAACTATTTACTACTTGGATAAATATATGTTCTTTAAGGCCAGAATTAATTGGAACAGTTTGAAAGACTAGAACTGAAGCCTTGGCCTTTTGATCATCGTGACCATAAACGACTGCATCAATATATTTTTTACTAGCTGTGCCAGCGACTTCGTTCGCGTGGATGTCGGAACTTAGCAATGTATTTTTTTGTGAGATCAAATGCATTTAACCCTATTTTTTTCTAAAATAAAAGAATTTTTCTAAAATAAAAGTAGCCTAAGTTACTCCTTATTACATCAGCTACCTGCCAATAAAAGTCTCGTCAAAATCGGTCCAGCCATGTCAGAGATTAGCCTATACAAACAGACAGACAGACAGACAGACAGACAGACAGACAGAAAGACAAAAATTTAAAAAAATGTTATTTTGGTGTATGTACCGTATATATATTCATATGCATGTAGTAAAAAACGGTTATTTCAATATTACAAACAGACACTCCAATTTTATTTATATGTGTAGATGTGTAGATGGTAAACAAAGCTGTAGGCTAAAGCTATGTTTTGATACTAAATACAATTCCAATATTTCCGTTGTACGGAAACAATATGGCGTCGCTCCTTATAACAACAAAATGAACAAACTGGCGGATAAACAGTGAAATATGACTCAATAAATTAATGTCCCGTCGACGCAAAACTGTAATTGAGTTTTTCTGTTGGAAAAATTCTCATCTATCCGCGATCGGAGTTTTACACGAGGATTTACTTATTTTTACACTATCGATATATTTAACAGTTGAAGCTCCTAGTTTAACCTAAAGTTATACAGAATCCGGCGGAATGACCCGGGTATGTCTTAAAACTGCGGCCAGACACCGGAGGACGGGCAGCAGCGTCCTCTCACTAATCGGTGAGCCACTGCGATCCCCAAGCCGCCTGCCAAGCGTGGGGATTATGACAAACCCCACCTTGAGGGAGGCCTTCGTTCAGCAGTGGACGTCTTCTGGTTGATGATGATGATGATGATGATATACAGAATCAAAACATTGAATATAAGAAAAGTAACATTTCACTCTCATAATCCTTAATGCTTTGTTTGTGATTGGAATTCTGTGAATGTGATAAATAAATACAGCTTAAATGAAATGAAATGAAATGAAATTATTTATTTTGCAATTAGGATTTTTCAATCACTTTTACACGTCTTTTTTAAACTAGATGGCGTCGGCATTTCCTATGACTATCCCTGAGAAGAAACGCCGAAACAAACTCAGGGGTCAAAGTCTATTTTAAAGTCCAGACAGATTGTATTGATGTAAAGGTTTATGTGAGACAAATATAGGGTGGAATAGCCTTTTGAAGAAAGTGCCATAACTATTTGAGCTAACCTGTCGCAACAGAGTGCAAGCATGCATCAGTTATCGTGAGAATTAATGAAATGAAGAGCGCTCAGCCTAGATCTCACTCACATTTACAATGTATAGCGGTTATATATAAGAAATAATTTCAATTTAAACGACATTACAATAACAAAATAATGAAGTAAATAATATAATAATTAATGGCAAAATTTGTATATAAAAAAAAAAAGGAAAGGCTAAAGAGCGGCTCAATCCCAAGCGTTTTTGTCATCTAAATAGTCCGAAATTTTATAGTATCCTTTTTTACAAAGTTTAGATTTAATTACAATTTTGAACTTCTTTAATGTTAAATTACGTATATCATTGGGAAGCTTATTGTAAAAGCGTATACATTGTCCCATGAACGAGTTGCTTATTCTGTGGAGGCGCGTAGCATGTACAGCAAGGATGTGTTTATTCCTAGTGTTCAAAGAATGAGTATCAGACAGTTTGACAAAGTTCGAAATATTTTTATAAACATATATTAAATTTTCAAAAATATATTGTGACGCTACAGTTAGAATATTAATTTCCTTAAATCTGTGTCTCAGCGACACCCTTGGACCAAGATTATAAATAGCTCGGACAGCCCTTTTCTGCAAGACGAATATAGTATTGATGTCTGCAGAGTTTCCCCAGAGGAGGATGCCGTAAGTCATAACGCTATGAAAATAACTGAAATAAACTATTCTGGCTGTATCCACATCAGTTAAGTGCCGAATTTTTTTGACAGCAAACGCGGCTGAACTAAGCCTACCCGATAATTTGTTTATTTGCGGGCCCCATTGCAGTTTGGCGTCTATAGTGATGCCTAGAAAAACAGTCGAATCCACAATGTCCAGTTCCACTCCATTCAATTTAACATTGATTGGTACTTGTCGGACATTGGGCGTTGAAAATTTAAGACATTTGGTTTTTTTCTCATTAAGGAGAAGATTATTAACATTGAACCAATGAACTACATGAGATAGTGCAACGTTAACTTCGCGAAAATCTAGTAATTGTCGTCGAATTTTAAATATTAGAGAAGTATCATCCGCGAACAATACTACCTCGTGATTATCCCGTACGTAATATGGCAAGTCATTAATATAAACTAGAAACAAAAATGGACCTAGAATTGAACCCTGCGGGACGCCCATGGTGACCTCAGATCCCGAAGATCTCTTGCCATTAATAACATCATCGGCAAACTGTTAGTGCCAGAACGTGAAACACAGCTGAGGCGTTCAGAAATAAGATACCTACAGACGCTTTTTATATGTACAATTGTACGTATATCTATACTCTATACATAAAATAAAATTGGAGTGTCTGTTTGTAATATCGAAATAACCTTTTTTTATTACATGCATATGAATATATATACGGTACATACACCAAAATAACATTTTTTACAACGTTTGTCTGTCTGTTTGTATAGGCTAATCTCTGAAATGGCTGGACCGATTTTGACGGGACTTTTATTGGCAGGTAGCTGATGTAATAAGGAGTAACTTAGGCTACTTTTATTTTAGAATAATTCTTTTATTTTAGAAAAAAAATAGGGTTAAGTGCATTTGGTCTTCTTAATTTCACGTAACTATTATAATTTTTTTTTAAATGGCTTTTCGCACTAAAAAATACATTGTTAAGTTCCGACATCCACGCGAACGAAGTCGCGGGCACAGCTAGTATCTAATAATTTAGTCAGACCACATGCAAACACAGGTTTTATACTCGTCTTTATACGAAATGCATTTTTCTTTAGCGATAAGTGGGAACGCATGACCGGTATATTTTGTTTCGTTGTCCTCCGTTCGTGTCGTATTCGTGACGCTATCGTGTATTATAAAAAGTTTGTGCTCGTTTCTCTGTTTTATTCTTTTACTGTCACTCGTAAAGTACGAGTATTGATACTTTAATTTTGCTGATGGCATTGGCTAAGTGGCAATCTCATTTTCAATTTGGTGGCTGTATAGTAGGCAGTGTGTTAAATAGGTGAACTGCTAATAATGTGAACTATAATAAAATAAATAAACGATAGACTTATTGATATCAAAATTAACGAAAAAAGTTATAACATTTTAATTATTAAACCTAATAAGATAAATAATTAAAAAACTTCAGCTAATCCTACCAATATTATAAATGTAAAAGTTTTTTTTTTTGTTTTTTTTTTTTTTTTTTGTTTGTTTATCCCGGGAAAATGCACGGATTCGTAATCCACGCGGGCGAAGCCGCGAGCGGAAACTAGTATAATATACACTAAAACCAGCATCCCGAAATCCTCTTTCTCACATCCCAGTACTACAAAAAATTCACCATACCTTGAGTCTATCAAATAAATTAATGTTACAGTTTGGTCATAAAGTTAATTTTCAGCCTTATATAAAGTAGCATGCATTATACTAACAGCAAATTCGTATGACGTCACAAGAAAAACCGAAGCACAAAACCAACACGACCTCTTCAAAAAGTATCGTTCTATCCTGCAGCGGACGTACACCATACAGGGTGTCATGTATCGTGATTTTTCATCGGACGTTCGTCAATTAACATGTAAATTGGACTCGCTCGCTGATGAGTCCCCTACGTGTAGGGCTGACCCTTTTTTCAGTGTTCCATGATAGGGCAGTAATTTTTTTAGACGCCCGGAGGGATTTTTTTAAAATGAAATGCGGTTGAGCACCCTTTAGATGTTTATAAATGATGGCAAGTACTAAAATAGAGACAAATAAGCTAGATACTTGCATTATTATAATAACTTAGGCAAGAAAAAATTCAGCATCGACGAGGACATTATGAAAACAATTAATTTCATAATTTCCTAGTTTAGGTTTCGGAGCGAGATGGGCGGACGATATAGTTGCCATCGGGGTCGAAAATGGATGAGACTCGCGCAGGAGCCTAGAAACTGGCACTTTCAAAGAGAGGCCTATGTCCAGCAGAAGTCGAAGTCGGCTGTGGATGATGATTAGGTTTCGGATAGCGCGTTGAGTCTTTTATTAACAAAATGAAACTGTTCCTCAGAGGTACACTTATCATTTATGTACATATGTATACCTACGTAATACCCGGAATTTTCAATAAGGTTACTTTTGCAAAATAATTGACATGACAACCCTGCAACCGTGCATATACAGGTGTATACAATTTCGTGTACACATTTTAAGCGGCAAAGCGGATTTGCTTAATAAAACACCGGATTTGTTTAATTCCGCGACCGACGGGTGTTCATACAAGACTTAATTAAGTTGTGGATTTGATATTTTTGGGATATCGGTCGGTCAGTAAGCGTTTGTTTTGATCTAAGTGTAAGAATATGATAGAATACTAGTCAAATATTTGCCTTAAGATGATAGCTCATCATTGTAGTATTAATAATATTTTTTAAAGGAAAAGAAAAGAGTGCTATAGTCTCCCTTGAACGCTATGAAGAAATGTTATTAATATTATTCTAAGGTTGTGTTATCTGCAATGATTACTTTCAAGCAAAACGTAATGTTTAATATTGTAAGTTCAGTTCTGTAACACACAGTCACAGAAAGGTCAAAAATCTCGTAAATTCTTGCAAATAGGATCTAAAACATTTGACACTTGCATAGATTACAAATAAGGAAAATAAATCCAGTCCGGTACTATTTTTGGACTGAAGTCTGAAACCCGCTTGAGTAGACGAGTAAGTAAGTTAATTTTGCGTCCATAGATGATAGAGACCAGTGACCTGTCTGTATTATTTATGATCTATACATTAGAGCGAATACATAAACCCAATCGGAACTAACACACTACACATGTATTTGTTTATATTCGACCACGATCTCGAACACTACGAATAAGTAAGAGTGAGAAGAGAGTTACATCACTACGACGATGTAACTTGTTCACAGCCAAAAGACATTGCCTCTGCAAGAAAAAGTCTGCAGCACCATAATCCATTAGTTGCTTACAACACCCACGGGGACCATAGCGCTGCTTTATTCCGTAGCCGTGGGCGGAAAGCGGGACCATAATTGCAAAAACACCTTAAAATGATAATAGATTTTATTCTGTAACTCTTTTTGGAGACAAAGACGTAGTAAAGATAAAAGGACGGCAGTTTTGTTATACCAAGTTATAAGTATAAAAGGATCACTTGAAGCAATGTGCAATAACAAACAAACGTACAACCACAAAATTAAAATCAACGTAATTTTATTAATTAGATTAAGAGAAGTTGGTTTTGTTTTTGTTTGATGCGTTTCATTTTGTCCAATTTTGCTGATCGATATCATCAAAAAACAGTGTCATTACTGATCAGTGAAATGGAACAAATGACAAGTAATTTTGAATTTATGCTGAATGGGTCCATCACATCTTCTAATAAGTTAGGAGGGGCCTATTACCTACATACATAAGCTCGTTCTCGAGTAAAGCATTTGGAACTTCTGCATCTTCCTTTCCTGTGTCCATGATGACTGAGATAAGTTCAAGTGAAATGTCACGTGGCAAATTGAATGGGAGTTGGGTCGCCTTTTTGTCGCAGCTTTGTCTTGGCAACTCTTTGTTTGGCAGGGTCTAAGGCCGAGGTGAACGATCTTCATCTTCGCTTAAGTATTGAACTAGTTATCAAGAAAATATAAAGACATAAATCCCGGATATGATACCCGACACATAACTCTTGAAATATGGCTTCAATTTAATTCGTGTGGTTTCCGTTTATCCATCTGGATTGATAAATTTACAGTGAAAGTATTTAGTCGACTTAATTTTTTATATGAAAACATTAATTACCACCCTGTATCATTCGTGGAAATACGAATATATTCAGGATTGAAAATTTTCAGGCTTTGGATGTACCCATTAGACAGAATACTTAGATGTTAACTTTAATTAGCGTACAGCAGACAATACCTAAGCGTGAAGTTACGTGTGTATGTTTAATTATTTCCATAAGCCTGTAGGTACAGAGTTGTCAGACTAATCCCTGTCGGCTTCTAGTTATTAAACTTAGCAAAAACTTTCGCGCAGTTGATCCTGCACAAAGTTGTGAACTTCTAGATTAAACCATTTATATCGATTGTCTAGTATAAAGGGATATGGAAATGCGTGAGTTGGAGCTCCTCTATAGTGGATGATGATGATGACTTACTTCATAAAATATGCAAGTTAAATAGGTCGTGTTAGGTGGGGTGTTTATGTTGTCGTGCCCCAGATGACTAAGGCAATGATTTATCAGTCTGGTTCAAAGGTTAATACTTTACTTAGATCACATGTTTAGTAGAAGAAATAAAACCCAGAAGACTACAACATTGGGTTAGTGACTGAATCTTGCTTGAGGTTGATCGAACTAATTAATACTTTAAAATCAAATGAATTCAAATCGAACTTTCCTGTTATCGTCGTAATATCATCCTTAAGACGATCATCAATATCGATAGCGTAGCTGTTTGGAATTAATCAGTAATCCAAGCTCAGCGACACTGGATAACTCACTAAATCCATCTAAGTGTTTTCGATGAGGTATGCGAGACTGCTTATTGATTCGAGTGGGACTCTGACACGGGTGTCTGTAATGAGGGAGATGCATGGGGAACTTCCCTTCTCCTGTGCTAAGCCTTTTAATTGAAACGTTTCATATCAGCGTAATGAAGACTTTCGTGTAGATATTGGCAATACGACAACCAGCATTTTTTTTTCATCTCGATATTAAACGCAAAGAAATCAAAGATGGGCGAATTTCTTGTTAAATAGGCTAAGGATACGTAAGAGTCCCGGCGTCCGGTAACAATACAACTTTATAGTATGGTTAATGGTTTAAATACGGATACAGCCTCCAGTCTGTTGAAAACTAAGTAGGTTCATCCGGAGACCAGGCAGTCAGTCTCATTATAAACCTTGCTGACGTTTAAGCCGACTTGACAGAAGAATACCTAAGTTTACCTGTAAATGAGCGTACTATAAATAGGTATTACCGCATCTTCGTGTTTAGAATTAATCAGTAAACTAAACGAGACAATGGCTTAGCCAGTTAATCCGTCTAAGTGATTTCAATGAGCAACGCGAAATAGCCTTTTCATTGATCGGGAAGAGACTTATACAGTAAGTATATATATATAATAGAGACACATATACAATATCTTTGAAGAACTAAAATATATTGAGATTATTTGTATTAGGACTGGTTACTATTTTATGTGTAAACAAGCTGCACATACGAGTTAGCAGTAATGCTGACAAACGCAGAAGCCTCGTTTACTATAAAATTTGCAAACGGTCGGGCGTTTATAATCTCGTACAATATACAGTATGTGACTCTTGGTACAAAAATCGCCAGAATTTTTTGTAGAAAATATTCAACGCTCCGAACTTACAATTGCTTTTGGTAAGCCCAACACCGATACGAAACTGGATGTACAGAAAACTCTTCTGTTAGGTCCCACAGGCATCTTGGCAAACATTACACAGTAAAAATAATGCGCCAGTACCTAAACCTCTAGATGGTGACATCAACTTAGAACACTTTCGACAGTGTACACAAAATAACAAGTGCGCGGTAAGTGCCCGTGTCACTGGCGCATCCTGAACATCAGCCACGACGCTAACTTTGGCGATTTTCTAACAGTCATGTTACATAGATCTTTCTAAGACAAAGGAACCAGAATGTTACTTACCCATGGCAAACAGGATGATGAGGGCTGAAACCACCCAAGAGCACATTGTGATGTCGCTTCCGGCTCCGGTTACATTGTTTAATTAGGCCTTTCTACTATCACATTGAGTCCTGGAACAAATAAAAAAAGTGTTATTCATTAACATAGCATCACGCCTGTTTTCCGCTTTGCCTATCGCAAAGGTGTACTATTGGACACCCACATTTCAGAGGTCTGCGACGGAGGCTTCACCTTCACAGTTATACGCAAGGAGAGTAGGTGAATTAATGCCGTCCATAATTTTATTTTGTTCGCGTTCACAAAGTGCTTCTAAGAATAAAACATTTTTACTTTACTTTTCATAATTATCAGTCAATTAATGTTCATTCTTCTGGGGCTCAGCGTCCCCTCTGAGAAAGGGAAGTTACTTTTAAATATTTATTATTCCTTTTCTTATTACAAAATTCGAGTACCTATAAAATTTGTTGTAATAAAAGAGTGTCACATAAACATTTTCGATTCGCGCATTTATAATAATGAACTAAATATCAACATAAACAGACAAACAGTTCTGGTTACTCAATTTATTAAGATTTGAGAATTAACTTTCCCTTCGTTGCTTATAAATGACACTGGGTTTAAATAGCTTGTATTAACTCTGCTTTTTTTTTTTTTCAATTATACCCACAACGTTCAGGTGTCATTTTAGTTACATATTTCGTCAACAGATGGCGTTAGTAGGTATACCTTGGTAATATGTTTAAATATACGAGATTTTGATATATTTATAATGGTCTCTTGATGTTTGAGAAATCATTACTTGCGGATTTACTTAAAACCTACCTGGACAAACAGTTGTATACAACAAAAACATACGCGACTTATTCTCCTGAAGCGTCTTGGCTTAACAGTTTCAAATAGTACTTTAGTTAGGGTGTGGAAAATTCCAGTATATTCAACTGCTATAAATACAGTTAGAAGCGACGTCCGTCCGATATCGTCAGTAAACGCATTCATCCATGGAAGTGAGCGAAATTATCACTTAAAAGAAAACTTGCGCGGGTACAACAAAAAAAAGTTTTCCTTTGAAAAGCTTAAGAACTGTTTGCGAACACTTTATGTACGATGGAATTTTTCAGAGCTCTTAAAATGTGAAAATGTTATATACATTTAATTATTGTTATAGTTGTGTATAATTTAATGCCTCATGTTTTTATTAGACGCAAGCAACTGCTGCTTGTGATCTCCTGGATTCATTTCCCAGGGTGGCCAAAGTATTATTGTTACATGTCAAAATGTAACAGCTACTTGGCGAACACATATATTATCACTTACTAACTAATTTATACATAATAATGTAAAAAAAACCAATAACAAAAAACTGTACTTGTACACAAATTCATTAAATTTTACGTTAATTACAGGACAAACCGATTACTGTGTACGAATAACCAAGCCTATTAATTAATTATAATTAAATAACGCCTCCATAATTAATCACAGGTCTCGTGATTATGTTGAGCGACGACGAAGTCGATTGTCGAAGTAATGTAACATGTTTTGCTTATAAATCGGTTATAATTGGCTTGGTTGGTCGCGACTTGCGTGCGTGAAACAGATTTGACGTCGACTTATGGGGATTAACTCCCCATGATCATTAGGGACATTAGGGAAAGTGAAATTGTGGGTATTACGTCTTGTAATAAGGCTTTACGAATTTCCCATGTGTTCTTTCACATACAAACAATGTACTGAAATTCGGTAAGTATATTACAAAAATAAATTGGCTACATAATTTCATTTTACAACACAATAGATTTTATTTACTATACCTTGTTATATCGTTACTTTTGTCAATAATCATATCAAAATCATATGAAACAGTCACAGACTGTTTCGGCATATTTTACGGGCTTTATGACGTTACGGACTCGATTTTATTTAACAGGTAAATCTACTCCAAAGGAGCATAAGTCATCAAAACATAATTTTGTACTCTGTGGTCATAAATCTTGGTGACAACTTGTAAAGTGAAGCACGGCGTTGATAAATGAGTGCTCGCTCCACTCGTCACACTCTGAACTCGTCTTAATTCTACTTCTCGCTCTCTAGGAGTTGATAATTTGTGGAGATGTTGAGGAAGCGTAGGTTTGGAGTTCTTGCTGTAAGCAACAGGAGTTGGTTTGTTATTCAATTTTACCCCACTTAGCAAGAAGGACTAATAGACTAGTAAGAAGGATTATTTATTCCAGATAGTCTTGCGTGTGACCTGGTTAGATTTTAAGACTCTTTACTATTGATGGTAGATCCCATAGCTACACATAAACCGTTAAACCTTCACGAGGTCAAGTCTTAAGTTTACCAAGATATATCTATGTGACAGACAGACAGCATAGTCTTAGCTGTTATAAGGTCCCTTTTCACCCTTTGAATACGGTATCGTAAGAATTACCATTTCCGTGATTTAATACACAAAAGGGGGCTTTCGGTTTAACATAGAAGGTGAAACAAAAAGGATAAGCCGGAGTTGGGACAATTTCACCCAATATCTTGAAAATGGGGATCCGCAATGGGGATAAACACCCCCAGTACTCACAGTTCATAGTTCCTTTTATTTCCTGCTGATAAACCACATGGTTAAAATATTGTTTTAGATATATGTAAATATATGCAACTAGAATACATTTTTTAGTACGACTATACGAACATAAAATAACATAACATAGCATCACGTCTGTATTCCCCGAAAGGTTAGGCGGAGGTGTACTATTGTACACCCACATTTCGCCAACGCCGATGCCAATTATTGTGTCCCAATGTAATAGGTGGCGAGTGTACGGCCATCTATAGGGCACTGTTCCAGACTGCGTGCTGCTAGTGAAAAGTTCCATACTGAAAAACCCACGAACACTACGCGACCCGGGAATCGAACCCAAGACCTCACGCTTAGCAGTTGCACTGGCCTCCACTAGACCTATGGCAGTCAATGCTCATAATATTATGTGTAGTCTGTTCTTGTAATATTTGTAATAGTTCTGCTGAATATTTTAAGTGTATAAAGCAATGAATACAAAGATCAAACCTCACTGTGAGCTGCGGCATATTACTGCAAATTATTTGATTCTCAAAGATTTCTGTTGTTTTTAAACTCGATAAATCTTGGAATGCACAAAGCTGTCTTCAATGCGCTCGTGGAAGAGTTAACTCACCTACGATTTATTAAAAAGGGCGCGTAACAAAAGAAAACTTTATCGTCAGTTAATAAATAGCATAATTATATATTACACAACAATGATGTAAGTTTCACGTGTAAATAGATAAATTGATCAATACTCATCAACGTTCGACAATCTCTCTATTTAATGATGTCAAAGCTTTGCTTATTAAAGGCACGTCGCTATGTAAAAGGCGATTATACCAGTCACTCTTGTGTGTAAATACAATTGGATGAAAGCGTAGTTGGTGTGCCCTTACACTTTAGCCTTTTCATCAAATTTATGTACTGTAGTAATTACGATATACGATCCTAGCAGATAGATAAAAACATAATTTGATGACTTCATGGACTAAAGTAAAGATAAAAGAATAAACTCTGTTTTATATCCAACCATGTTACATACATAAAGACCAGATAATATAGAAGTTTCTTCATGTATATCGGATAAGTTACTTTTGTATGAAGACGTTAAAACTTTCACATTATTACGCATGTTTGTTACTGCTTTTTACATCAGCCTTTGATCTTGTTGACCCTGAACCTTTTAGGTGAATATTTTAGTAAAAAATCGTTTATCGCCATACTACCTATTCATCACCATCAAATTATATCATCATCATCTTTTTTTTTCGAACCCGCGACACGTAGCGCATCAGTCGATCTCTCAACCACTGCGCCAACCGTGCCGTCAGATCTGCCTACCCTTTTCCTACCTATGTTCGGATGGGCTCGCCGTCTAACCAGATGCTGGTGTGACTGCCATCTGCATCCAAGAACTGACTGCAACAGGTGCTGCTAAAGTAAAGTAGTATAAGATACACGCTGCTACTTTAGCTGCTATAAATTCTAATTCCATGACAAGAGTCAAAATATGTACAGTACGAATTTTAACTGCCCTGAACATAAAACCACGGATGCACTCTAGTTTTTCTCCACCCCAAACCACTACTAGAACTAAAAAACAAACGCGACGTAAAACCATTTTCATAAAACTACCACGGACTCAGCTAAACCGAGTTTTTGAACTTTAGTGAATGCAGATAAAATTTTAAGTGCTCGGTACTCGCTAGTCTTGATAACGTCACCGCTTCGACGCCAGTCCAAGGTTCCTGAATGTTCAAGATATCACAGTTTTAATTCCTATAGTTAAACTGAATCATTAGTCAACAGTTATGCTTATAAATCGTTGATAAGATCGTTGGATGAACTTAGGCATTACATCGTTCTTTGCAAATTTTTCTCTTTGTGTGATGATTATAACTGAATAACTTCCATGAAAGTTTGTAAGACAAAGATCAAAGAATTTTTCGACTATTGAGCAAACAATTTATAGACATTCCTTTTTATCAAGATTGGTGTGTTCAGAGTCTCATACGCAACTTTTCTAACTAGTAAAACTCAAGATTGACAGATAATTGAAACTTAAGGTTGTTGTTACTTGTACTGGTATTTTCTGAAGTTTATCGATAAAACTCACTCTAAAAAACTGTTACACTTCAAACTTAATAATCTTAAAGTAATTCTCAGTAAGAGGGATATGATCAAACTAACTATAAACATTGGAAATCCTTCTTAATCTGCCTAAAAAACTACGGTATCATAAGTTCGTCCCCAACACGCTCCGCCGACCGGCTTAGTGGTTTAGGTACAATTTAAACTCATCGCGATATTCGCTATACCTAGTTGTCGTATACAATTCGTACATATATAACGAAGTCTCTGTAACGTCACTCTAAGATGGCTTGTGACAGCATGTAAGTCGTGTAGTTTTGTTGTTAAATAGTACTTAGCTCCCTAATATACTTTGCGTCTCACTGTTACCCACAACGTTGAAGTAATGCATTTGTTACCTCATACGTAGATATCTATATCTATAGGTATATATATGTGTGTGTACGAAATTCATAAGCGTGTGTAAGCTGTCACAGGCCATCATACAGTGCCGCTAGTATATGATGCTTATTCAGATACCTACCAGATTCAGTACCCTAGAATTTAATATCAAATTGCATTGTAGGATGACAATGATAGACAAATATTTTACTGGTTATTTGTACTTGGTCGAAATGGATAAAATATTAATTTAGGAATCATTAGTAACAGCTGTTGTATTTTTATTGAAAATTACTGATTTATGTGACTATACATACAGCATACAGCAGTTAACCCTTTCGAGGAATATAGTGTTGTCCGATATAATGTATTAGATATAATAATGTATGACGAAGAAGCCCGAGCAGTGTTATTTTTAAAAATAAGGACGTCATCAGTGCTGACGTCACCTATTTCCTCAAACTGGTTATCCATTTGGGGTTGCTTGTCTATGGTCACAGTGAAACTCAAAGTAAGGTTTTTACTGATTTATTTGACAACACTCAGGTGTCCGAACAGTACGACGGCTCGAGTAATAATTAATCTTAATTCGTTCCTTCGCCTCTATTTATAACATAAAGCGCGCACATGCAACCACGCAGCTACTGTTTACAAAGTTTTGCAAAACAAGAAATAACTCCTTATTTTATTACTAAACGTTAAAAATAACAATAATTACGTAATTTTAGCCGTTCTTTATAATTAATTAGACAAATAATAAGTATTTGCGCCGATATATAATATAATAATAATAATATAATATAATAATATAAACTTATAATAATAATAATATAAAACTTATTGTAATAAATTGGGAGAAGACAGAGTGATCGGTTAACTTTGCTAGTTTTATTTAATTAATAGCTAATCGCTGTACCTACAGAATAATAAATTACACTTTATGAAAGAACACTTTATGGAAAAACATAACATAGCTAGCATCACGCCTGTATCCCGGAAAGGTTAGACAAAGCCACAAAGGCGTATGTACTATTGTGCACCCACATTTCGCCTATGCTGTTATTAAGTCCCATCTAACAGGGGGCGAGCCTGTTGCCATCAACCGGGCATAGCCACAAACTCGGTGCTGCTACTGAGAACCCAATAACAATTTCCCCGACCCGGGAACCGAATCCAGAACCTCACGCTCAGCAGTCGCGCTTGCTACCACAACACCATTGAGTCAGTTGTAAAAAATAAAATTTGAGATTTGGGAATTTGGCAGGTTGATATTTGAGAGTTTGAGAAATTGTGATTTAAGGTTTGAGAATTTGAGAAATGGAAAATTTGAGATTTGAGAAATTTGAGAAATTGCTATTTGAGAGGCTGATATTTGAGAGTTTGAGATTTGAGAATATGAGAGATTGAGAATTTGAAATTTGAGGTCGATATTTGAGTTTGAGATTTGTGACTTAAGATTTTGAGAATTTTACATTTGATTATTGAGAAGTTGAGATTTGATAGTTTGATATTTGAGAGCTTGAAAATTTGAGAAGTTGAGATTTGAGAGTTTGATATTTGAGAGCTTGAGAATTTGAGAAGTTGAGATTTGAGAGTTTGATATTTGAGAGCTTGAGAATTTGAGACTCGAGAAGTTGTGATTTGAGAATTTCAGTTTTGAGACGTTGAAATTTGAGAGCTAAATATTTGAGTTTGAAAATTTGTGACTTATGAATTTGAGATTTGAGAATTTGATATTTGAGATGTTGAAATTTGAGATATTTGAGTTTGAGAATAAGAGATTTGAGAAGTTGAGATTTGAGAACTCGAGACTTGAGAATTTGAGAAGTTGAGATTTGAGAGTGTGATATTTGAGAGCTTGAGAATTTGAGATACCAGAATTTGTGATTCGAGAATTAGAGAATTTGAGATTTGAGACGTAGTAATTTGAGATATTTGAGTTTGAGAATTTGAGAATTTGAGAATTTGTGATTTGAGATTTGAGAATTTGAGTTTTGAGAAGTTGAAATTTGAGAGCTTGATATTTGAGTTTGAGAATTTGAGAATTTGTGATTTGAGAATTTGAGCTTTGAGAAGTTGAGTTTTGAGAACTCGAGACTTGAGAATTTGTGATATGAGAATTTGAGTTTTGAGAAGTTGAAAGTTGAGATATTTGAGTTTGAAAATTTGTGATTTAAGATTTGAGAATTTGAGTTTTGAGAAGTTGAAATTTGAGATATTTGAATTTTGAGATGTTGAAATTTGAGTTTGAGAATTTGAGTTTTGAGAAGTTGAAATTTGAGATTTTTGTGTTTGAGTTTGAGAATTTGAGAATTTGAGTTTTGAGAAGTTGAAATTTGAGATATTTGCGTTTGAGAATTTGAGTTTTGAGAAGTTGAAATTTGAGATATTTGCGTTTGAGAATTTGAGAATTTGTCATTTGAGATTTGAGAATTTGAGTTTCGTGAAGTTAAAAATTTGAGAGTTTGATATTTGAGTTGGAGAATTTGAGAATTTGTGATTTGAGAATTTGAGTTTTGAGAAGTTGAAACTTGAGATATTTGAGTTTGAGAATTTGAGAATTTATCATTTGAGATTTGGGAATTTGAGTTTTGAGAAGTTGAAATTTGAGATATTTGAGTTTGAGAATTTGTGATTTGAGTTTTGAGAAGTTGAAATTTGAGAGCTTGATATTTGAGTTTGAGAAATTTGAGATATTTGAGTTTGAGAATTTGAGTTTTGGGAAGTTGAGTTTTGAGGAGTTGAAATTTGAGATATTTGAGTTTGAGAATTTGGTTTGAGAATTTGTCTTGAGAATTTGAGTTTTGAGAAGTTGAAAGTTGAGATATTTGAGTTTTGAGAAGTTGAAATTTGAGATATTTGCGTTTGAGAATTTGAGTTTTGATAAGTTGAAATTTGAGATATTTGAGTTTGAGAATTTGAGAATTTGAGTTTTGAGAAGTTGAAATTTGAGATATTTGAGTTTAAGAAGTTGAAATTTGAGATTTGAGAATTTGAGTTTTGAGAAGTTGAAATTTGAGATATTTGAGTTTTGAGAATTTGTGATTTGAGAATTTGAGCTTTGAGAAGTTGAGTTTTGAGAACTCGAGACTTGAGAATTTTGGAATTTGTGATATGAGAATTTGAGTTTTGAGAAGTTTAGTTTTGAGAAGTTGAAATTTGAGTTTTGAGAAGTTGAAATTTGAGTTTTGAGAAGTTGAAATTTGAGATATTTGCGTTTGAGAATTTGAGTTTTGAGAAGTTGAAATTTGAGATATTTGAGTTTTGAGAAGTTGAAAGTTGAGATATTTTTGAAGAGGTTGAGAATTTGAGTTTTGAGAAGTTGAAAGTTAATATATTTGAGTTGGAGAATTTGAGAATTTGTGATTTGAGTTTGAGAATTTGAGATGTGAGAAGTTGAAATTTGAGATATTTGAGTTTGAGAATTTGAGATTTGAGATTTGAGAATTTGAGTTTTGTGACGTTGAAATTTGAGATATTTGAGTTTTGAGACGTTGAAATTCGAGATATTTGAGTTTGAGAATTTGTGATTTGAGAAGTTGAGTTTTGAGAACTTGAAATTTGAAAGCTTGATATTTGAGTTTGAGAAATGTGATATGAGAATTTGAGTTTTGAGAAGTTGAAAGTTGAGATATTTGAGTTTGAGAATTTGAGAATTTGTGATTTGAGAATTTGAGTTTTGAGAAGTTGAAATTTGAGATATTTGAGTTTTGAGAAGTTGAAATTTGAGATATTTGAGTTTGAGAATATTAGAATTTGTGATTTGAGAATTTGAGTTTTGAGAAGTTGAAAGTTGAGATTTTTGAAGAGGTTGAGAATTTGTGATATGAGAATTTGAGTTTTCAGAAGTTGAGAATTTGAGAATTTGTTATTTGAGATTTGAGAATTTGAATTTTGAGAAGTTGAAAGTTGAGATATTTTTGAAGAGGTTGAGAATTTGTGATATGAGAATTTGAGTTTTGAGAAGTTGAGAATTAGAGAATTTGAGATTTGAGAATTTGAATTTTGAGAAGTTGAGTTTTGAGAACTCGAGACTTGAGAATTTGTGATATGAGAATTTGAGTTTTGAGAAGTTGAAAGTTGAGATATTTGAGTTTTCAGATGTTGAAATTTGAGATATTTGAGTTTGAGAATATTAGAATTTGTGATTTGAGATTTGAGAATTTGAGAATTTGAGTTTTGAGAAGTTGAAAGTTAAGATATTTTTGAAAAGGTTGAGAATTTGTGATATGAGAATTTGAGTTTTGAGAAGTTGAAATTCGAGATATTTGAGTTTGAGAATTTGTGATTTGAGAATTTGAGTTTTGAGAAGATGAAATTGAGATATTTGAGTTTGAGAATTTGAGAATTTGAGTTTTGAGAAGTTGAAATTTGAGATATTTGAGTTTGAGAATTTGTGATTTGAGTTTTGAGAAGTTGAAATTTGAGAGCTTGATATTTGAGTTTGAGAAATTTGAGATATTGGAGTTTGAGAATTTGTCTTGAGAATTTGAGATGTGAGAAGTTTAAAATTGAGATATTTGAGTTTGAGAATTTTAGAATTTGAGTTTTGAGAAGTTTAGTTTTGAGAAGTTGAAATTTGAGATATTTGAGTTTGAGAATTTGAGAATTCGTCATTTGAGATTTGAGAATTTGAGTTTTGAGGAGTTGAAATTAGAGATCTTTGAGTTTTGAGAATTTGTGATTTGAGAATTTGAGCTTTGAGAAGTTGAGTTTTGAGAACTCGAGACTTGAGAATTTTGGAATTTGTGATATGAGAATTTGAGTTTTGAGAAGTTCAAAGTTGAGATATTTGAGTTTTGAGAAGTTGAAATTTGAGATATTTGCGTTTGAGAATTTGAGTTTTGAGAAGTTGAAATTTGAGATATTTGAGTTTTGAGAAGTTGAAAGTTGAGATATTTGAGTTGGAGAATTTGAGAATTTTTGATTTGAGTTTGAGAATTTGAGATGTGAGAAGTTGAAATTTGAGATATTTGCGTTTGAGAATTTGAGTTTTGAGAAGTTGAAATTTGAGTTGAAAGTTGATATTTGCGTTTGAGAATTTGAGAACTTGTCATTTGAGATTTGAGAATTTGAGTTTTGTGAAGGTGATGTTTGAGTTTTGAGAGCTTGATATTTGAGTTTGAGAATTTGTGATATGAGAATTTGAGTTTTGAGAAGTTGAAACTTGAGATATTTGAGTTTGAGAATTTGAGAATTTATCATTTGAGAATTTGAGTTTTGAGAAGTTGAAATTTGAGATATTTGAGTTTTGAGAAGTTGAAAGTTGAGATATTTTTGAAGAGGTTGAGAATTTGTGATATGAGAATTTGAGTTTTGAGAAGTTGAGAATTTGTGATTTGAGATTTGAGAATTTGAATTTTGAGAAGTTGAAAATTGAGATATTTTTGAAGAGGTTGAGAATTTGTGATATGAGAATTTGAGTTTTGAGAAGTTGAGAATTTGAGAATTTGAACTTTAAGAAGTTGAATTATGAGAGCTTGATATTTGAGTTTGAGAATTTGTCATCTCTATCACTCTATCTCCGACATAATTACTCAAATTCTCAAATTTGAGTGATTATGTCGGAGATAGAGATGTCTGGCGGGAATTCTCACTGCACATAATCACTGCACATGTGGCTTCCCTGGCAACCACCCAAACCGCAATCACAATCAATTCATTCATGTGTTGAGCCATTCATACTAATTATTTTTTTACAATTTAATAGTTTTTAACATGTCTTATCATGTTTTCTATTTATTTTATTCTCTCTTTTTCATAGGTTGCTATGACATCTATGAATAATTTCTGAAAATTAATTTCTTTATATACATGTATAATGTAATCTTACGCTAGTTACAGATGGCTATCCATTTTAAATGTGAGCACAATGTAGGGGTATTCTTTTTAATTTTATTTTTATTAACAGACTTTATGTTACAGTTGCATTTAGTATTTATTTGACGAAACCTACATTGTTCTCCCATACTTTTTCCACATTATGTTCATGGCAAGATTGTTAAAAGAGACTTTAAAATAGTATCCATGGAGTTTCTTGCCGGTTCTTCTCCATAGGACCAACTTTTTGGAACCGTGCAACTAGAGTCCTATAACGTTTCATAAGTGCCTGTATTAGGTTTATTTGAAATAAAAACAATTCTATCCATCTATCTATCTAATATACTAATTATCCCCACACTTTTGAATTCAAAGCAAGTCCAGATTTATGGGGACGATCGCTGATACATTCATAATTAGTTTGAAGGTCCCCAAGATCCTTCATTATAGATTCGAAGGCAGTGTCTTGTTTTAGTTTACCTACGTCCATAAGTTTTCGCTAGTCATTTGAGAATATAAACTTTAGTAGGAGCCGCAGAGCTACGGAAAAGGTTGGAATCAGGAGGCCTACTTCTATTCTCAGTCAGAAATCATTATTAACTTTTAGTTTCATGTCATTGATTTATTATTTATAGAAATAAAATTACTGGCACCTTTTTAACTAGGTGCCGTGGGAAGGTAAACAGCTGGTAATCTATTTAATCTTTTATTTAGTTAGTAGTGTGTGATATAAATTAATTAATCACTATCGTGTAACTGCCGTATTCACCTTGAAGAATAAAAGGCAAAGAAACGGTAAATTTATTTAGTTTTCTTATATAGATCGAAGACAATACTGTTTGTTGGTTCTTAAACAACTGGTTACTAGTCTTGTCATTGATGTAGTACCAACAACGGTCCTAGGAATTAAAAATACGATGTTGTATTAAACCAAAGATCTGTAACACTAGCATTATAATTACTTTGTATTATCACTCAACTAACATAAAGTGTGAATTCAAACTTCAATGGTCTCACACACACACAAATACCCTCACAGATGCAAAACAAAAACACATAAAGTCAGGCAGACAGTCTGAAAGACTTTTTTCCTTTTCCACTCCAATCTGCCTTTGCGAAGTCTCCTATTTGTCTAGGCTACGAGCACAAACATAATACTGCATCCTACATCGATCTAACTACCTTCTGATAAAGGTCAAATTAGCTTGATTTGATAGTAGAAAGAAGGATATAGACAGGCGAGCCACTCGTGAGCCTGAGAGATCAATTATGCATGCCATGACAAGAGATGGGGGTTTAAATAATAAAGGGGATCTATTCAAAGTGATGGCAGATTTGATACGACTAATTATTTAAGTCTGGGATTCGGGATTCAATTTACTAGTTGCTACAGGTACATGTTTATGTAATATTGGGAAGGTATATCTATCTTATGGTAATAATTTGTTTGTGAGCTTATGGTAATCTCATGAATTGAATAACCAATATTTCTAAATCCTTTGATTATAGGTAATACATATTATACATAAGTCGTAATCCCTGTTTTAACAAAGGCAATTTACTTTTTGATAATATTGATCTATGGTAGTGCTAAGTTATATTGAAGTTTGTAAGCAAAACACGAAGTCACGACGAAGTCAAAAGCCAGTTAATAGTAGCCAGTTAGTAGTCCGTGAGACAAGGACGCAGGATTCGGATGAAGATAACGATGCAAAATGACTTATGGTATCGAACCGACTATTACTATAAATGATACAGTCGTATAAATATATAAAATTCACGGTAGTATCCAAACCAAAGAGACCCATAGCATCACTCAAATAATCCAAGTCACCATAAAATTATTCGTTAAGCCGCAATAGCGAGGCAGGGGAGATTGCTACGGCTATCCCATGGGGACTATCCATTCAATGGGGTAAAAAGTAGCATACTTCCCATTTCCCAACGCGTCTCTATAGCGAGGAAGTTCCCTTGTCCTTCGCCCCGTGGAGATTGGATTGAAATGGACTGGCCGACCTTACATTCATGGTTGAAATGGCTGGAGTGGTATGACACTCGTAGATGGAACAGTCAAGTTTGATTACGTTTACACAAAACTGTCCTGGCCACTACTTGATATTGATACTATGTATGTTGATAGACGTCGAATAATATTTTTATATGTATAAAATTCTGGTGTGCATCTGTTCGTAATTTTTCTTAACGACTTGATCCATTTTGATGTTTTTTTTTGTATTTATGGGTTCACCTGGATGGCTCTTAGCTATAGTAAGACCCGGTATGTGGACTGTTATCGAAATCCAGAAAACAAAATACGTGTAAACAAAATTGTCGGCAACAGGGAGTATACTATAGATAATAATGCATTCGATTACGATTATTGTACTGTGCTAGTATAAATAAGTAAGGGTTAAAACTTATGTAAGCAAGACTCTAACCGATATTTCTTTACAGGTTATACCTAACAACTTAGAAGAGGAGTAATTCTTAGGTCATATGTGGCGTCTTCCTAATGATTACATATCCAGTCGCTAGATGTATTAGGCTATAAACAGAAACGAATTTTATAAACACAAAAGTATTTTTCATTAAAAGTATATTATTATTGTATTGAACCATCCACCATCCAACAAGATAAGGTCATGAACATAAATACATAGTTGTATAAGCTGCGAAGGTCGTTTATAACGTAGACGTCGCCGCAAAATTATTAATATATCGCGTCCCTTGACAAAAAGGTATAGCGTACTATGTAGACTTTATCAAAGGTTAGGTGTCTCACTTGTAGATGTACATCTTATCAATATGTAGTTCATTACTTAGGTTGCCTATACTTAATATTATCACTGACAAGTGACTTTGATGACGTCAGAGCAAAGCGCAAGCAAAGCTAATATAGTATAACTAAAATATTTTAGACGTACATTGTTCATTTGATACGCTAACAATATTAAGTAGCTATTAAAATATAATGTCATTGTACCTATTAATGCGAACCAAAATAATTTTAACACTTAAACGAGCTTCAGACTACAAAAAATAACATTATAAGCGTTCTTTCCATTCTTCTTAATCCCTGAAGAGCTGTAAAACGAACACTAGAAAAGTATTTTCCAACAAAATACATATTTTATTAGAAAGTTAACAAAATCTACTCTGAGCTCATGACGAATTCCCTAATTACTCATTTGAACTTGTAGACGCGCTACGGCGTAGCAGCTCTACGAGTGTCGTAGACCCTCGTGTCGGGGAAGAGACAGGAAATTAATCTTAAGTATGATAATAAACCTTAAAATGTTGTATGTTACATAGTAACTTTATATTTTACTTAAGTCATACATGATTATATCATACACAAGGTTGCGAATTACTTTTAAACGAATATCCTATCTTCAATTACAGTAAGGAAATATAATATGAGATAATGCTCCTGTTCTTGGTATAGTTTACCAAATCAATCAAGTCAAGACGGCACGGTTGGCGCAGTGTGTTGAGAGATCGACTGCTGCGCTAGGTGTCGCGGGTTCGATTCCCGCACGGAACAAATATTTGTATGATCTACAGATAGTTGTTTTGGGTCTGGTTGTGTGTGCATGTGACATGTATGTTTGTAAACTGTACCCACGACACAGAATAAATCCTAGGGTGGGGTAATGTTTAAAAAAAAAAAGTAGTTTTATAAATCATACGTGTAAGCAAAAAGTGCAAGGATATCAGTAATCTCTTTATTGCAGAATTCCTACATAGGCTGATGAAAATAGGTAACACGATCCATATTATTCAACTTTAAACAACTAAAATGTAAATAACTCTTCACAGAAATTTCAACCTCAAGCCCAACCATTACCTGTAGGTACGACCCTCAAACACAAACAGACAGTACAAACAAACTATGTTAAACAACGAAGAGGTTTGTTGACCCGGTTAGTGGCTACCTTCAGTGGTCGCTTCCGAGTCACGTCACGAAGGATTCATGTCTCACATCACTAACAGTATCGCGTCAACTTGCCCGAATGGCTGGCGTAATGATACGAATTCAAGTCACCCAACTAGTACTTACAAAGCTTTTCAAAGTGGATGGGCAGCAGAATTCTCTAGTGTGTTAATAACAGCATATTGTGATCACCAAGTAAACTGGCCTTGGCGATGATAGTCAAAGTAAACGTCTAGAACTGATAGTTTTGGGTTCTTAGGGGATTGAAGAATTTGACAGTTTTTTATCAAAATGGCGTCCACGTGTCATTCTTGTAAAAGATTGCTCACATCTTAGAAATGTAAACACTATTCTTGTCGAGAAATATCGATTGTTTAAAAAATTATCTGATGACGTTATTTAGAATAAAAATGGCGAACAATTCTTTACCAATGGTAAAGAATTAATCTTTTTGTACGTAAACTGAAACAGAACAGGTTCGTAAGGTTCATGGCTCCACATGGCTACACGATTAATGAGTAACTAATTACTATTTCAGACTCTTTACGAATTTAGTTTTACACCAATTCCAAAAGAGAGAGAAAAAACGACCGAATATTTTCACGTAATGCACATACATAGAAAATCGATAGGTACTGAGTACTCGTATACCTAGTGTTCAAATACATTTCAGTGAGCTTAAAACAGCTATTTCCGTGCTCACATCCCAATTATCTGTTGGGCGTCCGTTGACCTGATTACCATCACTACTTAGTTAGCAGTCGTATCACGTAACATTCGCGCGGTACTATTACTCTAAGGCCTGTTGACAAACGAGATGGGTACACTGACGTCAACTAGCCGCGAGGTATACCTACCCACCTATTTGGGAAAAGAGGGATTAGGAAGTTAGAATTTAAAAAAAAGGAGAGCGATTCAGCCGTATAAGGTACTGTTAAGTTTTTGTGATGTTCTAATTTGCGAGTTTTTTTTTTTAACAATTTTATTATTGATACTTAAAACAACGAATGTCAAATCAATTATTTTATGGATATAGTGAAATGATAAAACTGTTAAGACTATTTAAACATAAAATAATTTTGAATTTATTGGCTGTCAAAGTTACTCTTGGATTTCAATAAATTCTACCACGTTCATGTTTTATCTATACGAATAACCTTCAAATTGAGATCTCTAACGCTAAAACTTCGAATCAAAATAAATCAACTATTTGATAGAAGAACCTTTAATTCCATTGGCAAAAGTTCATGCATGAATAAAGCCGCTTGATATTATGATTAACCCTATAATAACAAATCACATTAACGATATCGGATATGTATTACTTATAAGCCCAGACCCATTATATATCCATTTCACTTCGTTGGCTTTAACCGGTGTGGGAGGGTTAACAGCTGCTCTGCTATTCTTCCACCCCACACGTTATTCAAATTACGTATAAGTAACATTACATGTTACACTTAGCCTAAATAAATATTATGTAAACAAAGTAAGACTCGAAAGTTATTCCAAACTCGAAAACCGAAAAGTCGAAATATACAAAAATGGAACTCGTAGTTACGGGTTCCATCTATACATCTATACATATAAATAAAATTGGAGTGTCTGTTTGTAATATTGAAATAACCGTTTTTTACTACATGCCTATGAATATATATACCTACGGTATACACCAAAATAACATTTTTTAAAGTTTTTGTCTGTCTGTCTGTTTGTATAGGCTAATCTCTGAAATGGCTGGACCGATTTTGACTTTTATTGGCAGGTAGCTGATATAATAAGGAGTAACTAAGGCTACTTTTATTTTAGAAAAATTCTTTTATTTTAGAAAAAAATGGGTTAAGTGCATTTGGTCTCACTAAAAAATACATTGTTAAGTTCCGATATCCACGCGAACGAAGTCGCGGGCACAGCTAGTTCTAAATATGAATGTAAAAAATAAGTTTTGTATTGGCGCAAGATATTTTTGTTTTAAGATGTGAGCAGATTTTCAAGTAGCAATAAAGCGACAATAAAACGATCCGCATGATCCTCGGCTTCAAAGAAACTTTTCAGTTTCTTCCCGGGAGTATTATAAAAACAAGTGACCTAGGCTTTATTTATTTGGCTTGAAACTTTATTATAATATTTCAAACGTCGCCTTGAACAATATAGAATATATACAGATTAGAAAATCATCCATATTCTATCATCAGATCAGAGCTCTTCTAAGAGAAAGTATTCCTTTTTACATACAAAAATAAATTGAAAAAAAAAAAAAAAAAAAAAAAAAAAAAAAAACCTCCCTTTTATAAATCGTGGTATTAATCTATACATCTATACATATAAATAAAATTGGAGTGTCTGTTTGTAATATTGAAATAACCGTTTTTTACTACATGCATATGAATATATATACGGTACATATACATATGTTTTTAACAAATAAATTTATCTTTATCTTTATCTTTATCTTATCTTATACCAAAATAACATTTTTTACAATTTTTGTCTGTCTGTCTGTCTGTCTATCTGTCTGTTTGTATAGGCTAATCTCTGAAATGGCTGGACCGATTTTGACGGGACTTTTATTGGCAGGTAGCTGATGTAATAAGGAGTAACTTAGGCTACTTTTATTTTAGAAAAAAATAGGGTTAAGTGCATTTGGTCTCACTAAAAAATACATTGTTAAGTTTCGACATCCACGCGAATGAAGTCGCGGGCACAGCTAGTTTCAAAATATAAATAGGCTTGCTACCCATACACAACTCAATAAGTGCATCAGCGAAATGTAGAAGTACGCCTCTGCAATTCCCCTTGGGGATTACAAGCGTGATGCTATGTATGTATGCAGGATATGTACCTATGTAATGTATTATTTTACTTCCTTCCCGGAAAATAAAAACAAGACGTATCGAGCTCTTATCGTTCCACAAGTTGTAAAACTCCAGTCGAAGAAATGGTTTCCCTAATGGTGAGAAAGCATGGCTATCCTGTTGTGGAATTACAATCTATGGTACTAACAAAACCAAGTTATTTGAACACGGTGTTACACTGACAAGGGTTCTGGCGTATAGAATGCTGTTTATTAAAGGACGAGAGGAGTGAAAGCTGTGTCGAGTCCGAGATAGAAGTATAGAGAACGAGCCGCTTCAAGTCATCGACGAAATCGTTATTTTATTATTCGTACAAGAGATAAGATGTGAGAAAGATAAAGAATTTATTAGTAACTATATGAAAAGAGGAAAATAGTCTCTTAATAGTAAAATAATTTCTATATTACAGTTACACGGATTGTTACAATATATTATGATACGTTTTAAGCGCGTAGCACTTTTAGTAGAGCTACAGTAAACCGCTCTAAACATCGCTCTCGGGAGCGGTAGAACTTGAGTGTCACTTGTCAAACGTTACGTTTAATACTCCGGTGAAGTTAAGATAGTTTTATAATATCAAATATCCAAAGTCTTGAACATTAGTTTGACACGAAAACTGTAAATAAATATTAGTACAACTTCAAACCACGTTTAGGATGCGTTAATGAACGAATTATTTCATTTCGTAACTTTAATTTTAAGCCTCGATTAGCGTATTAAATAAAATAAATTACGACGTGTTGCACTTCTCCCAGACGAGCGTGGACTATATCCGGGACGCAATTTAGAATATGTATTATTTG
Organism: Shargacucullia verbasci; assembly: GCA_947562105.1. Lineage (NCBI taxonomy): Eukaryota > Metazoa > Arthropoda > Insecta > Lepidoptera > Noctuidae > Shargacucullia > Shargacucullia verbasci. Next base: position 16,669,075 of record OX387280.1, read on the forward strand.
AATTATAATAGCATAATGTTTATTGTCTCTCCACTTAAATAGGATGTAATAATATTTTCAACCCTAAACTACCATTATCATTCAGGGCTTCCAAATGACCGCTTTAATGTACAGTCAAAGTTACCAGGAGCACATAAATATGTACAGTTCGTGTTTCAATGTTTGTCTAAAGCGTGCAATGTTTAGAAAGTTAGTCAAACCCTATGCTCTGTGCACTGAGGTTACAAATTACATACCATTAGCCGGGCTGCGCTGTTCCTAGTCATTAATGACGACACATATACCGCTCTAGCTGGAATGCTGCAGCTTTGACACAGTTCCAGACTAAACACACCTGGGTAAAAGGTGGTTGAGATACAGGCTAGCTTCTTTGTTTATTATTATAACAGAATACATTTAAGAAAAATGTATTGAATATTTTAAATAGGTTGACGGAAATTATGCCAAAATAATAGCTTACATTTGAATAAAATCGACAACAATAATGTCAGCTGACAAAACGTACAAAACATTAAAAATAACCTCACATTTCCACGTTCAATCTACGCCCGAATTCATTTCCTCGAACATAAACTCAAAAGCAGAATATTAATTAGGGGTGCACTCATAAAGACTTTAACCCTACATTCCGCCGGTCACACTTAATTACTACGTACCTATTTTAACGCGTTTTTTTCGTGCCTTTCTTTCGCACAAACGGTTGTATCGGGTTGCAGGAGAGGGATGGACACAGTGGATGGTACACGAGCGCGTTTGCCGAACACCCGCCGGCGGTGGCGGCGCGAGGCTGACTAAATCTGTGTCCCTCTCAAGCCAGGTCAGGTCAGACGTAGAGCCGCGTCCAGAGGGCGAAAATTTCCTGAATAAATTGTGTAAATATTTTAACATGGGCCCGGTGTTTTCAGCGGCAATTTGACGGGACACGGTGCGTTCTAACAAATTTGTTGCTGTCGGTACGAATTTTATTGTGTCCGATTTATTTGACCGCACGTGTAAACACGTAGGGATCAAACGCGTTCGTATAATTTCGTTTAATGTTTCAATTTATGGAATCAAACAGATTGATTAATTTTTTTAAAGATTTGGGATTTAAAAGGTCATGTGAGGAACATTGGTTAAACGATTATGTGAACCAAATTATATACGATACTGTTTCAGTCTGTTACTTACTATAGAAATGAGAGAAGAGGGACTAGCTTAAAAAATTCCAGCATGAGGTTTTGGGAGTAATTGATATATAACAAAAGATGACTGGCAACCTAGTGGTGTAGCGTACAATCACATTATATAAGCTTTTCACGGCAAACCTGATTTAAAAATCCGAGGGAGACCAAAGTGTGTTTACAAACAAAACCTGTAAAAAAAAAAACAATAATTTAACGCACATGGCCGTTAACCGTTTTTACAACCCTCACTATGTGTATGTTTATGTACCATGAATACACTCAAGAGACGTGTCAGGAATAATCGAAAGTATTCCCAATCTTGGTATAAGCACTCGGCGTCGGTAAACTCCACATAATCCGCCGAGTCCCGAGACCCGAGCAAACAATCGTACCAACTCAATCAGCCAACGTCCGTATGGATGCGGCTTTATTCAGCATCCCGCACACATAAGCACACATCTTGCTACACACACTACGACGGCATCCTTCGGAGAATTTGATACATTTTTGTCTGTGTGCGTGACAAATGCCTGCGTGTATACAGCCGCCGCCCAAGTGTTGGTTTCCCTGAAAATGGCCGCCGCGGAAAACGCGCATGCGTTTAAAAACTATACATCAATACTGTTTGAATTTTGAACGCTATTCGAACTTGGACTTTATGAGCCTCAACATAAGAGTGTCGAGTCAATTTGTTGGATGTAAGTAGTTAGTTGGCAGTAAACACGGCGGGTTTTTGAAGTTCGGACTTGAGTAAGGTAAAGGACACTTCTTGACGTTGGCGGCGTATAGAGAATTAAAATGAGTGCCATAGCTACAAACTTAAAGCGCGGTTAGTGAAGGCGTGGTATACGACGTGCTATATAAGTTTAAATCCTAACTGCTTTGTAGTTTACAGGAACTTTGGTTTCTATAAAACGTTGTATTATGTGCAAAACATGAAACAAACAAAATCTTGTCTCCAGTATGATTTCCAATATTTATGCAGATAAATTCCACTGCCCATCCTCATTACATAATACTCGAAACTTTACGACTTCCACAAGAAAGCTACATTTTTGAGGATTTCAACAGCCATAAAGCGATGTGGGTTTGCACAGCTCCAAACCCTAATTATCCTCGACCTCGCAAAGGTCAAAAGCTGCTAATAGGTGAAATTGCTAGAAGGCCAAAAATCTATTGAAACGGAGAAAACAAGTGAAGCATCTTTCAGATTAATTTTTAATAATGACTCTCATCTCGTTTACAAAACACGCGGGACCACATAAATGTGGACATCAAACGAATCGGAGCGAAGACTGTAAAATTTTACGTTTGATCCCCTTCAGCGAGTTGAGAAGAAACCGCTTTTGACCACTACCATGGAACTACTCAATATTGATAGAGTGAGCTGGAGTCGAGAGTATAATATTAATTTATTTGGTGTTATCAGATACTTCATTAATTTATTAGAGATATTTTTTTTACTTAACCGTATTTTTTCATTCTGTTCATGATTTCGGAATCATGACCACAATTAAAAAATACGGTTCTATAGGTCAATGAAACTATTAATAAGCACGGTTAGGTTAGGTTAACTTGCAGTTGTTTCCTTGTCAGTTGTGCTGATTTAGGATTATTTGAGTGCAGGACTGTTTGTCAAACAAATCCACTATCTTGCCTGCAACTCGAAACAAAGTAATTTCATTTTCATTCAGTAGTAATGGTCACAAATTGAGCTATCAACTAGCCCCAGTGGTCCGCTCGTCACTCTGTTCGTCCTACAGAATTGCTTGCAACTCAACATCTTAACATTCACATCGTACGCTGCATTTCTGATACGTGCCAATTGATCCTATCGAGTCTGTGACACTGAAATTAAATGGCATATTAAGTTTGAGATTCACCAAGAGAAAACTAAAGATGAAATTTTGGATGAGATCATAGTGTCGCCATTTCATTTCTTTAGAAAGTAGTATACACTTAATTATCATGACCGCAGATATTGAACTCCTTCAAAATGTCCTCTTAGACCTCAACAGACATACTTATCATTAATACGGATTTCTACATCTGTTTGACATTCTATGTAAGTGTGATACCGACTGTAAAAATACAGAAGAAACAATTCTAACAATACGAAATATAGGTACAGTCCATACGTTCGTTTTAACAGACCGTGGTCTATGTATGGCATCATCGACACCGGCAGCCTTATTACCGATGTAGCAATCAGTTTGCAACAAGCGTATATCGCGCGATATCTCTTGTCAAATGTTATTTTTGTGTCTTAATAAGTATGGCCAAACAGTGGGGCTGCTGTCGCGTTGATGTCGGTATTTTTACGTAATTAGGCTACAGGTACTGGCTCTTCGGAGGCTTGCTTGACGATGGGCTTATGTATAATATCTATGCGTTCGTAAATTGAACATATTGTAGAGAAAACGAACAGAGTACAGTAAATACAACTATCTGCCCTGCAGTCGATAGTAAGTGGAATATTTAAATGATTCATACAAAGGACAGTGTTAAACATCTCTTATTCCAAATTTGTGCGGTATACGTATTCCGGTATAGGTACCATTGAGCTTGCCCTGCGGTGGCATATGGCAGAAGCAATTTATCACGCGACCGCTGCTCTGCGGTGGACCAATTAGTGCACACACACACACACACACACACACAGACACACATTTACAAGTAGTGCGAGGTATAGGGCGTATGGTTGTTAACATCAGTGAAGTTTTATAAGACTTTGTCTATAGAAGAAAGGCTGCTTTATTTGTTGCGCAATGTGAAAGTGTAAACTAAACTAAGTCTTTAATTTCTGTTCCGTTGGTAGCCGTGAATTTCATTAATTGAAATAAACTAAAGGTTATTTCATTAAGACATAGACAATGCCCGACGGCTAGTCACAATTGATTTTCTAACAGGTGATAATGTCTTTCGTATTTTCGCTATAGAAAAAATCGGCGTACTGTTTAAATAAGCACGACTGTTTAAATATGGGAGTATGTAGGTTTAGTACGAGTAGGTATTTCCTCCATAAAGGACATACTTTAAATAATATTATGTAGATATTATAATACATATACCATATTTGCGTTTATTATTACATCTCACAGGCTAGGAGATGAGGATTTTTAAGAATATTATAAATTTTTCACTTGTATTATAGCGTGATTTCGTTTTCAAGTATGTCTAGTTATATATCAAAGTTCTTTTTTTTTTTTTAAAACGTTCTAATAATTACTGTATCGTGGGTGCGGTTACAAACACCTATATTCACATACACAAATACCCAGACCGGAAACATCTATCTGTAGATCATACAAATATTTGTTCCGTGCGGGAATTGAACCCGCGACACCTAGCGCAGCAGTCGATCTCTCAACCACTGCGCCAACCGTGCCGTCAAATAATTCAATAAAATCAATAATAAATTCAATAATGTCCAAGGATATTAGATTAGATTTGAGACATAAAACTAAACGAACAATGTCTACCGTCTCGTTAGTTCATATTATCTCGATATTAGTAGATATTACACTTGGCTCCGTACCACTCTAGCAATATTACGTCCACGTATCACAACTTGATTTATCAGCTATTCGGGAATACCTATTCAGCGAGTTACTTTTACTTTTTTCTACGTGAGCGTGCACGTCGTCAAGACTAGATCATCGGACTAATCTTACAAAAACCAAGTGTGACTAACTACAGTCTAGAGACTTCCCCGTACACCGTATCCCTGATAGAGAACAGACACCGAACAGATACCTATCTTCTCTATCAAAAGCCGCAGTAAATAACGCATCGAACTCGTACCCAGAGGAGTTATGCAATGCAATACATAAGTATGTCTTTATTACACTTAGTAGACACATCGACTATATTTTATAGAAAAAATAGAAAAACATCTGGTCTGAAAATTATTACAACCTTATCTATTCATAACTGGTGCTTTGTTAGAGGTTATTACCAGTCACCAGTTATTATTGGAATACTGATAGAAGAACTCGCTAAATAATTGTTATAATACTTGTTTCTCACGTACCTGTGTCTCTCTATGCTTCCTTTGCTCCTTTCTAATGCGCTAGCGTCACTCGCCGCTCGCTGATCGTCAACATGATAGTCACACTATCTGTTCCCCAACTTCTCTGTTCTGTTATCTGTTCGTTAACTTTCATTTAACCATTACAATTTGGGCGAACATTATTTTTATTTACTTACTTGACTCATTTTATTAAAATCACAAATTAACGTCCCAGATTTTCACAAACGAACTAACTAACTAACACTACCCGCTTTGTTTGTCATAATAATTGTCATTTCTGTACTTTTATTTTGTAAGGCAGTGGTCATCGTTTGCATACAGCCAATATTGTGAAGGTTTTGAAAATTGATTTTTTATTCGGTTTGCAAACAAATCGCAGAAATAATGAGTTACTTTCACGTTTGCTTATTATTCACATATGAATTTAAATGAATATTTATTTATTTTAGATAAGCATTTCATGATATAGTCTTACGTACAGACTTAAACTACTCATTAAATGTCTATCTATGATTCTATGCCCTTCTTGTTTATCTGTCCTTTGCCGCTTACTAAGTATTTCTTTTAGGCAAAGATCATGAATGACATACAACGTACTTATACTTGAAAAATGACCCGTTACTCAAATACATTATGAACTTTTATGTTAGTCTATGTTGACTATTTATTTATATTGATTTTTTTTAATGCGCGAACAATATCTGTATATAGTTTTTATATACTTCACCACGATTCGCGTAACAGTTGACTGGAAGTCAGATGCTTCCAATTTTGATTTTCTCACAAGAAATATTGATTTGCGTTGGACTGTAGAACCAAGGTCGATCCTGGCGAGTATGGCTTCAGCAAACTAACTTTTCCTTGTGTGCCCCAACACAAGGAAAAGTTGGTTTGCTGAAGCCATGCTCGTCAGGATCGATTATGATAAAAATTGTTCGTAAGACTAGTTTCGTCATGCGAACTTGACACTGATTAAAGAGAACTTACAAACACTTTACAAAATATTAAGGTGAAAGCGTTTTAATTTACAATTCAAATAAACAAAATCAGTTTGAATTCAGCGGGCTAAACGAGCGCTTCCACGCAGTTATAAGTGGTATTTTTCATTTTAGAAAAAAATATATGTTCCTAACACTACCTACAGTAGTCTTATTACGCGTCTAGAAAAAAATAATTTGATAGTTTTAACATTTACACAGCCATGTACCAAACTGTACACAGAATGATCACCAAAGATAGTGTAGATAATAATCCGGCAATGGCCGTGTGCCAGATAGGGAACTGAAACATCTTGGGTCTCGAAGCCACACTTAAATGCCAAGTTGCCAGCAAAAATGGCAATGCCAACAAAACTATTGATGTAAGACGACATTATGTTAGCTTAATGTTGTTATGGGATGAGATAACCGTGTTGTGGTCGAAGTAAATCTTGTTGAGTATTTATTGTGTTGTTTTTAATTCGGATATTTAGTTAGCTTTTTGGCCACTTAATAAGGATATATACTGCTATAAATATTGTCGTTTATATTTCCTTATCTTATTTTAATAAAATGAATAAGCTGAAAGAATTGATATAGCTGAGGATTAGCGTGAGTAGGTAGGTAGTTTTCATTTGCTTAAGCTTTTGTATATTGTTTGGTTTTAATATAAAAAAAAACAGCAACACGAATCAATCGATTGTATTTTTGGTTTCCTTTAAAATATGTACATTAGCAAACACGTAGGCAGTGACAGTTAACATAAGACTTGAGTAGATCGGTTTATTGCTATTATTGGTAACCTACGGTTAAATTATTATACAAGAGTACAAAACAAGTTATAGGTATAATAGCAAATGTTTATGTATAGGTATGGCTCGTTTATATTTATAATGATGCTAGTAAAAGTGCTCAATAAAAGCGTATAGAAAAACTGATATCGTTAACAATACATCCGTCTTATCCAGAATTGATGAGCTTATAAATTATTTATAATGTCTATGGGAAATACCACCAGAAAAAACTCTCTGGTTTTCTGTGACAAATAAGTAGCTAAGTACCTTTTTTTTAATCGCCCACGCATTTTTTATAAGTATCAAAACTTAGAGAACAGTAACAAAATTGTGAAAAACCTTTATTAAATACATTATACAAACATACAAATATCATAAACATTAACTTATTTTGAGCATCTTTAAAATAATCCATATAACACATCAGCCACAAAAAAATTAGATCAACGCCATCTACCGAGCCCACTTGTTATTAGGAAAATCGTAATTTTCTCGTTCATTAATATTAACAATAAAATCTTCTTGTACTTATTTTTATTGACGTCTTATTTTAAATCTATTCCTAATTTTTACAATCCGTCAGATATGATTCAGGGTTTGTTAGGTTTGGAATAACTATTGTTAAATTGTATGAGTAAATTTAACCAACTATTGATTTACTACAAAAATGGGAGTTTTGAAGAAACATCTTGTTTCAATAGAATTAAAAATTATCATTTTAGAGACACCAAATAGGCCGCATTAATTTTTTCAAATCCAACACAGTACAAAACATCCTAAAATATTTACATTTTTATTTTTCGTGTTAAAATCTCTTAAAGCTAAAACGGTAAATTGGCTAGGTAACAATTTAATAGTATTTCGCTTGTAGCAGTCTTTATTGTCGTCGTATTTATACGTGTATCGTAAAATCTCTTCTCTCTTGCTCCTGCCGCTGTTGGTATCTGGAAATATAATAACAGCACCATCTGTTAATCCGTTGTGGAAGCAGCAAAGATAGAAAGAGCGTTTTCCAGAGGCGGTCAACAAAGTAGCTAAGAGAAAAAATCATATTTATAGAAGTTCTTTTGTTGGATGATAGATGTCGTGAAATAAAATATTTTCGGATTTTGGTCTTTATAGAATGTACTGGATCCAATTGATATCCGCAATAGTTTGTTACGATAATTATCAATGTGAAATTATGAGAGAAAGGAAGAAGTAATAAAATCCTATACCTATTCAGAAAGCCGTTTACCTAATGTAGAGTTTACCTAGACGATGTGGGCGTGTGGTGTCGCCGCGGCCTGCGACGCGCCTTGTCGTGCGCTCGCTGCGACACCGAGCGCGCGTCCGCTGCCGACTCCGCACTAGAGTCTGTCACTGCGCGGAATACCTCGTCTAGATGTTTCATTTAGTTAAGTATACATTGAACTGCTCTTTCGTGTAATAATGTGTTTTAATAGAAAGATCATAGTTTTCTTGTTATATCATGAAGAACATACCTTTTCCGGGAGTGACAGGCATTCTGTACGAGACGCTGGAGTTGCACTCGGCACACGGCGAGCCACTCGAATCAGAGTCGGACTCGGAGCGACGCACCATCAGCGTCATGGCGCGTGACAGTGTGTACTCGTCTGTTGGATAAAATACCAGTTTATTTTAAAACAAATTAGGTACTTTTCTGTAGGTTTCTATATTGAGATATGGGTATCAGACGAGGGCTGTCTAGTTGGAAAGAGATTTAGCGGAGGCTAATACTATTCTTCCTTTTTTTGATTAATAAGAAAAGTAAGTGTTTGTTCCATGCCCTAAATAAAATGATAAGAGTAGAGCAGTCAGGCCATGGTCGCTCACCGTTGTTGTCGTGGTGCAGGTGGTGGTGCGGCGGGGCGGCCTGCAGCGGCGCGGGCTCGGCGCGCCCGAACGTGCGCAGCGTGCCGCCCGCCGCACCGCTCTCCTCCGCACCCCCCGACATGCTGAACGTCGCGTACGGACTTATCTCGTACATCTCTGGGAACACAATTATGCCACTGCGTTGTCTGACCGGCACGTGCGCGCAGCCACGTCACGCTGTCTGGCTATTGGACCGGACAGCACGCCTTGAGCGATGCGCATCAGTCAAACTCCACTTCGGATCAGGCGCTCGGACGAGTCCGTCTAGTCAAGCAGTCAGTGCACACAACTCTCTACCCCGCGCAACCCGAAATCTTTAGACCCCCGTCGCCCGCAGATCATGGGTGTATCACGAACGAATTTGCCAGGCTATACAGACCTTGTACCTGCTTGATGATATCTCATACTGATTTTTATTTTTTAATCGTTTAGTTATTTATTTTTGTGTTGTTTTTAAGTTAATAAGATATTCATTTAAACACTTTCTAAAAAGTTGTCAGATAGCCTATTGTTAATTTATTTTAATTTAACTAGAACGACCAATAACACAAATTAACAAGTATTTAAGAAAATATACACTAAAATGTTAACAACAGTCATACATCTCTCTCACACAACCACAAACATTCCGACAAAATCTTCGCCCATCCATCCTTAAACAAATCAATACTCGGGTGTGCATCCAGAAGATCGTCCAGTGCGAATTGTTACCTTGTTGATCTTTTTTCCCAATGGATGGATGCTTGATAGGTGATGAAGTGTAAACCTGCTGACAATTGCGCCGATTATCTCTTTTCTCTACAGACTTGTCCTCCTCTTCAGATATATCACCTTGTTCGTAGCCTTTCCTGAAGCACTTCGTTGACGGGCTGTAAAATTTAATTTCTATTCAATGGTATTACTACAGGTGCACTATTACAGACAATTGAGACTGAAGAGGTAAATCGCTCTAAAGAGAAGGTAAAATATCCAGTCACCTTCGTTTGTAGGCAAATGCAGCTAACAGCAGCAGTGCAGCCAGCAGGCCACACGCTGCCGCTGCTAACACTGCAGTCGCGCGCTCTTCACCTTCCTCGCCCCCAGGGGGGAAATGAGCCGGTGCTGGGATGCGCTCTGAAATCATTTGTTGAAATATTTATAAATGGAGATGGGCAATGTTACGCACACATAATATGGTGAGTTTATCGTGTCTGTCAGAGAGCTGACTACTCGTCTGACGAGCCAGGTAATAAGACCAATCTTTGGGTAAACCAATAATGGCTTTCGGACTAATTTTCAAATCAAACAAAGTTACAAACAAGATTTTTATACAGTAACATACCTCCGCCTTCAGTCAATGTTGAAAAGTAATAATTGCCAAGCGTAGTTCCCGCAGCGCTAGTAGCAACCACCTTCAGATGATACCAGGTGGCAACCGTTAAGCCACAAAAGACAGTCGGCTGAGCTGCCGGCGACACCGTCTGGGTGATCCACGAGGACTCCTCAAAACTCCTCACAGAGACCGCAAACTGGGTTAGAGGGCACCCATTGCTGTCCCAAGTTAACAGGTTTAGTCGGACGCATGAACTGTTGGTCGTGATGAGGTCCTTTTCTGGTGAAGCTTTTGAAGCTGTAATAGAAAAAGTAGATTAAAGTTTTATTTTATTTTGCAACATGCAGAAGAGAAAACCTGTAATATGTACGCGGTGAGCCGCAGCCGGTACAGCGAGCCGCACGCCAGGCGCTGTACGTAATAGTATGTATCGAGTTGACTCACGTCCTCCCTTGGTGGACACGACGAGCTCGTCGCTGGGCGGCGAGGAGCCGACGGCGTTGTACGCGGTGAGCCGCAGCCGGTACAGCGAGCCGCACGCCAGGCGCTGTACGTAATAGTATGTATCGAGTTGACTCACGTCCTCCCTTGGTGGACACGACGAGCTCGTCGCTGGGCGGCGAGGAGCCGACGGCGTTGTACGCGGTGAGCCGCAGCCGGTACAGCGAGCCGCACGCCAGGCGCTGTACGTAATAGTATGTATCGAGTTGACTCACGTCCTCCCTTGGTGGACACGACGAGCTCGTCGCTGGGCGGCGAGGAGCCGACGGCGTTGTACGCGGTGAGCCGCAGCCGGTACAGCGAGCCGCACGCCAGGCGCTGTACGTAATAGTATGTATCGAGTTGACTCACGTCCTCCCTTGGTGGACACGACGAGCTCGTCGCTGGGCGGCGAGGAGCCGACGGCGTTGTACGCGGTGAGCCGCAGCCGGTACAGCGAGCCGCACGCCAGGCGCTGTACGTAATAGTATGTATCGAGTTGACTCACGTCCTCCCTTGGTGGACACGACGAGCTCGTCGCTGGGCGGCGAGGAGCCGACGGCGTTGTACGCGGTGAGCCGCAGCCGGTACAGCGAGCCGCACGCCAGGCGCTGTACGTAATAGTATGTATCGAGTTGACTCACGTCCTCCCTTGGTGGACACGACGAGCTCGTCGCTGGGCGGCGAGGAGCCGACGGCGTTGTACGCGGTGAGCCGCAGCCGGTACAGCGAGCCGCACGCCAGGCGCTGTACGTAATAGTATGTATCGAGTTGACTCACGTCCTCCCTTGGTGGACACGACGAGCTCGTCGCTGGGCGGCGAGGAGCCGACGGCGTTGTACGCGGTGAGCCGCAGCCGGTACAGCGAGCCGCACGCCAGGCGCTGTACGTAATAGTATGTATCGAGTTGACTCACGTCCTCCCTTGGTGGACACGACGAGCTCGTCGCTGGGCGGCGAGGAGCCGACGGCGTTGTACGCGGTGAGCCGCAGCCGGTACAGCGAGCCGCACGCCAGGCGCTGTACATAATAGTATGTATCGAGTTGACTCACGTCCTCCCTTGGTGGACACGACGAGCTCGTCGCTGGGCGGCGAGGAGCCGACGGCGTTGTACGCGGTGAGCCGCAGCCGGTACAGCGAGCCGCACGCCAGGCGCTGTACGTAATAGTATGTATCGAGTTGACTCACGTCCTCCCTTGGTGGACACGACGAGCTCGTCGCTGGGCGGCGAGGAGCCGACGGCGTTGTACGCGGTGAGCCGCAGCCGGTACAGCGAGCCGCACGCCAGGCGCTCCAGTGTGTGCGTGCGGCTGTCGCCAGGGAGCCGCGTGCTGTGCCACTTGGCTTCGTCGGACTTGGAGTACTCGATCAAGTAGCCTGCAATTTAGTATTAGGTAAACTTGCTGTTTTTATGAGAACTCTTTTCACACTTCAAAACTCTTCACCACTCTCAAACTCTGTAAGCCGGACGAGCGAGGTAATAATGTTACTCTAATTGTTATATTGTATGTTTCCCCCAAATCAATCTCTAATTATAATCTTGAAGTAGGTAAGAACGTAGGACAAAGCTAACCATGCAGGCTAGATCCTCCGGTGTGCGGCTTCTCCCAAACAAGGTGCAGTCTTGCAGGTGCAGCGGCAGATAATCGTAGCTGTGGTTTCGCCGGTACTCCTAACACGCGCAGTTCCCAGCTTGCGCGCTCTTCACCCCATGGGTTGCGCACTGTGCAGGTGTAGTTGTCTGCTGAACTACGGTCTACCTCTGTAACAATATAATTTGTAAGAGTATAAAATTAATTGAAATTAAGGCTTTAATAGTATTTTTAATTCATAGATAACTATAAGTGAGTAGGACTTACTCAGTATAACTAGATAGGGTCCATCAATAAGGAAGTTGTCGTCGTGCGCGAGCGGCGGCGCGGGGCGGCGGCGCGCCCAGGCGCGGTGCGGGGGCGGGGAGCCGGCGGCGCCGCACCACAGGCGCGGTATAACAATATAAGTGAGTAGGACTTACTCAGTATAACTAGATAGGGTCCATCAATAAGGAAGTTGTCGTCGTGCGCGAGCGGCGGCGCGGGGCGGCGGCGCGCCCAGGCGCGGTGCGGGGGCGGGGAGCCGGCGGCGCCGCACCACAGGCGCGGTATAACAATATAAGTGAGTAGGACTTACTCAGTATAACTAGATAGGGTCCATCAATAAGGAAGTTGTCGTCGTGCGCGAGCGGCGGCGCGGGGCGGCGGCGCGCCCAGGCGCGGTGCGGGGGCGGGGAGCCGGCGGCGCCGCACCACAGGCGCGGTATAACAATATAAGTGAGTAGGACTTACTCAGTATAACTAGATAGGGTCCATCAATAAGGAAGTTGTCGTCGTGCGCGAGCGGCGGCGCGGGGCGGCGGCGCGCCCAGGCGCGGTGCGGGGGCGGGGAGCCGGCGGCGCCGCACCACAGGCGCGGTATAACAATATAAGTGAGTAGGACTTACTCAGTATAACTAGATAGGGTCCATCAATAAGGAAGTTGTCGTCGTGCGCGAGCGGCGGCGCGGGGCGGCGGCGCGCCCAGGCGCGGTGCGGGGGCGGGGAGCCGGCGGCGCCGCACCACAGGCGCGGTATAACAATATAAGTGAGTAGGACTTACTCAGTATAACTAGATAGGGTCCATCAATAAGGAAGTTGTCGTCGTGCGCGAGCGGCGGCGCGGGGCGGCGGCGCGCCCAGGCGCGGTGCGGGGGCGGGGAGCCGGCGGCGCCGCACCACAGGCGCGGTATAACAATATAAGTGAGTAGGACTTACTCAGTATAACTAGATAGGGTCCATCAATAAGGAAGTTGTCGTCGTGCGCGAGCGGCGGCGCGGGGCGGCGGCGCGCCCAGGCGCGGTGCGGGGGCGGGGAGCCGGCGGCGCCGCACCACAGGCGCGGTATAACAATATAAGTGAGTAGGACTTACTCAGTATAACTAGATAGGGTCCATCAATAAGGAAGTTGTCGTCGTGCGCGAGCGGCGGCGCGGGGCGGCGGCGCGCCCAGGCGCGGTGCGGGGGCGGGGAGCCGGCGGCGCCGCACCACAGGCGCGGTATAACAATATAAGTGAGTAGGACTTACTCAGTATAACTAGATAGGGTCCATCAATAAGGAAGTTGTCGTCGTGCGCGAGCGGCGGCGCGGGGCGGCGGCGCGCCCAGGCGCGGTGCGGGGGCGGGGAGCCGGCGGCGCCGCACCACAGGCGCGGTATAACAATATAAGTGAGTAGGACTTACTCAGTATAACTAGATAGGGTCCATCAATAAGGAAGTTGTCGTCGTGCGCGAGCGGCGGCGCGGGGCGGCGGCGCGCCCAGGCGCGGTGCGGGGGCGGGGAGCCGGCGGCGCCGCACCACAGGCGCGGTATAACAATATAAGTGAGTAGGACTTACTCAGTATAACTAGATAGGGTCCATCAATAAGGAAGTTGTCGTCGTGCGCGAGCGGCGGCGCGGGGCGGCGGCGCGCCCAGGCGCGGTGCGGGGGCGGGGAGCCGGCGGCGCCGCACCACAGGCGCGGTATAACAATATAAGTGAGTAGGACTTACTCAGTATAACTAGATAGGGTCCATCAATAAGGAAGTTGTCGTCGTGCGCGAGCGGCGGCGCGGGGCGGCGGCGCGCCCAGGCGCGGTGCGGGGGCGGGGAGCCGGCGGCGCCGCACCACAGGCGCGGTATAACAATATAAGTGAGTAGGACTTACTCAGTATAACTAGATAGGGTCCATCAATAAGGAAGTTGTCGTCGTGCGCGAGCGGCGGCGCGGGGCGGCGGCGCGCCCAGGCGCGGTGCGGGGGCGGGGAGCCGGCGGCGCCGCACCACAGGCGCGGTATAACAATATAAGTGAGTAGGACTTACTCAGTATAACTAGATAGGGTCCATCAATAAGGAAGTTGTCGTCGTGCGCGAGCGGCGGCGCGGGGCGGCGGCGCGCCCAGGCGCGGTGCGGGGGCGGGGAGCCGGCGGCGCCGCACCACAGGCGCGGTATAACAATATAAGTGAGTAGGACTTACTCAGTATAACTAGATAGGGTCCATCAATAAGGAAGTTGTCGTCGTGCGCGAGCGGCGGCGCGGGGCGGCGGCGCGCCCAGGCGCGGTGCGGGGGCGGGGAGCCGGCGGCGCCGCACCACAGGCGCGGTATAACAATATAAGTGAGTAGGACTTACTCAGTATAACTAGATAGGGTCCATCAATAAGGAAGTTGTCGTCGTGCGCGAGCGGCGGCGCGGGGCGGCGGCGCGCCCAGGCGCGGTGCGGGGGCGGGGAGCCGGCGGCGCCGCACCACAGGCGCGGTATAACAATATAAGTGAGTAGGACTTACTCAGTATAACTAGATAGGGTCCATCAATAAGGAAGTTGTCGTCGTGCGCGAGCGGCGGCGCGGGGCGGCGGCGCGCCCAGGCGCGGTGCGGGGGCGGGGAGCCGGCGGCGCCGCACCACAGGCGCGGTATAACAATATAAGTGAGTAGGACTTACTCAGTATAACTAGATAGGGTCCATCAATAAGGAAGTTGTCGTCGTGCGCGAGCGGCGGCGCGGGGCGGCGGCGCGCCCAGGCGCGGTGCGGGGGCGGGGAGCCGGCGGCGCCGCACCACACGCGCGCGCGGCTGCCCGCCCGCGCCTCCAGGCGACGCCCGAACGAACTTATTTTTGCTGGTGCTGACGAAAATACCAAATGAACAAAGAAGTGAAATAAAATAAAACAATCAAATTTGTTTGTACGAAATAGATACGAATACAATATTTTAGTATCAGTTTTTGATTTCGAGAAAATGTACAGATTTTTTTGGAGTATACGATAATTCTCTTTTGCAATGAAAGATAGCGGCCGTTACTTTTGATTAAAAAAATAATGGGTATCATTTTCTAGGTTTTTGTAGTCAAACTCGAAAGACAAAATACTTTTGTTCGTGTAGGCCATAGAAAGGCACTTACAAATCGTTTAGCTGGGCGGTGTGTTTTATAAAAAGACAGCTGAATTTCATATGGGAATATGTAAAACGACACACATTTTGAAATTCAAAATGGCGAACGCTAATTTGATAGTAAAATAGTCATTTTCTAAGTTTTTGTGGTCGCTGTGTTTTACGAATAAGACACAGACTATATTTCGCAAAGGAATATTAATTTTAAATTCAATATATGAGATGTTATTTTAATTTAATCATCATCAATCATTTGTAATCATCAAACCAATTAAACTGCACATCAAATTAAAAAAGATAGATCTTAAAATACCAAGTTAGTTGAGGTATAAAATCGAGCGTCAAGCCCTGTCAATGTGTGTGGACGCACTATAATGTGGTTGTGCGACTCAAATTACCTAAACTTGATGTCCATCGAAATTGTAACAGCGCCCAAGAGTACCGTATTGTTATTTCGTCACGACCTCCCCGTGTCGGGAGTGGGTACTTTAAGTGGTCCTTCGAGCCGATACCTTTCCGGAATATATTTTTCGGATTCTATTTGATTATTTATCTATAATATAAATTAAAACACTCGTAACCTTGCGTAACATAGTTTGGAACATAGTTATTTCCACTTACCTCTGGAATTCGGCTTCCGAGCCACAATAGCGCTCATCTCCCCTTCCCCAGAAGCGGTGGCCGCCGTCACCCAGAACTCATAAACTTGATGTTCCTGCAGACCTCGGACTTCAACTTGATACTCTTCCTCGTCATCCTTATGGAGTACCATCATCTGTGAGTGTTGGCCTGTCCTGTCGAAGAACAATTATTAACGAAGTAGACGCGAAAGATTGCATAGGATTATTGCAATTCTTCATTATAAGAAACGAGACCGTGCATTTTTTCGGGTCACACGTAGCGCCATCTAGCATCCTAAAACAATTGAGACCGTCGAATGCTATTGCTCTTTCCCTCGGGAACAGTACTTTTTTGGATGAAAGGTACCCTATGTCCTTTTCTGTACCCCTGACAACTTACATGCAAAATTTCATGATGATCGATTCAATAGTTTAGGCGTGAAAAGGTGACAAACAAACTAATAAACTTACTTTCGCATTTATAATATTAAATAAATAATCGTTAATTTTTTATAATACAAACCTTTGTGGTCTATTGTAGACGGTATAGTGTTTTATCTTGCCGTTCTTCTGTAGCGGTGCCAGCCAGCTCACGATCACCGTGTCTTCAGAGTTTGCCACTGCTTTGATATCCATCGGAGCTCCCGGTACTGAGAAAATAATAGAAAACAAAACTCATCACACACAGTAAATTGGAAAGTATGACATAAAAATTATTAATATAACCTTATTATTATCCCATTGAACTTGAAAAATAAAATCAGTACCTCTATTATGAGTTTTTCACTATTTACTTTCATAGTAAATGTAAATTTTCATGCAAGCGATTTTAGTTCTTAACTTAGTTACATTAGGGATTAGAGTCGCTAACATGACATCTTTATAATATCGTAAATAGTAAATCAAAACTTAACTATGACACATATGTCACATAAGCGACTCTAAGCCCTAATGTAACCAAGTTAAGAACTAAAATCGCTATCATGAAAATTTACTTTACTATGATAGTAAATAGTAAGAAAACTCGTGATAGAGGTACAGATCAATCTACAATGTGCTGTATGAACGAGCCAACAAGCATCACACGTTTCTGTTTGTTTGGCTGCCAAAGATACTCACTGTCTTCGTGGGTGCAACAAAACACAGGTTCAGAGCTGGGCCCGGTGCCTGCAGCAGTCCTGGCGCGCACCGTGATGCTGTAGTTGGCAGCTCTTTGTAACGTTTGCAGGACAGTCTCCATGCCACCCGAGCGACGGGTTTCCACTTGACTCTCCAATTCGTCGACTGCCTGTTGAAAACAGTCTTATTGTTCGTAACAATATTTATATTTGTGATATTGTAACATAAAATAATAAATAATGTCCTCCTGACCGATTTCGGTCACGGCGGCCAATCTCACCGGAGATTAGCCAACTACGCAGGAGATATTATAGAGCACAAGTGTTTGCGCAAACACAGGTGCTCTCTCTATTCCTTTACTCTCATAGTCCGATGGGACGGCAATCCGACACGACCGGAGAGAGATCAGGCGCAGGACCAACGGCTTTACGTATTCCGAGGCACGGTGTGTATTCACATACACGAAGACCCAGACCCGAAACAAATATCTGTAGATCATACAAATATTTGTTCCGTGCGGGAATCGAACCCGCGACACGTAGCGCAGCAGTCGATCTCTCAACCACTGCGCCAACCGTGCCGTCAAATTGTAACATATTCCAGTACTAGCGGACACGAACAGTTTTAGTATCATTATTGCAATAAAGTTATATAAATGTATTGAAGCAGTCTTGAATATGAAGTAATTTATTTTGATAAGTATTAATACCAAGGTACAAATAAAGAGCCTTTTTAAGCGGCGACATAACAATTTATTTTTTTAAATAAACGAACTCTTATTGTTACATAACTATAATAGTTAGACATATGCTGTCGCTACACTTTTTGTAGACAATGATGTGTTCTACAAAGTTGTAGTACATTATTTTGTTCTATCATCAATAGTTTTAGCAGCGCACGCGATGTAAGGAATTTTTTGGGTCATTTTTATACACCTTTGGTTACATTATTGGAGTTTTAGTAAGGATCCCTAATTAAAAAAAATATAATATAGCCTATGTCACTCGGAGATAGTGTAGCCTCCCAATGGTGAAATAATTTTTCAAATCGGTCTAGTAGTTTCGGAGCATATTTAATCCAAACAAACAATCATATCTTTCCTCTTTATAATATTAGTATAGATATGATCCATTTCTTTTTTGTTTTGCTTGTCGATTATCACTTATATAGTAAGCTAGTCAAGACTATGTGTTTCAGATTAGAAATATTAGGCATACATAAGTAAAAAAAATATAGCGACTGACGGTATGTTTATGTGACATACCTCATATAACACTTCATATCCAAGCAGCACTCCGCCTCTCACCGCGGGAGGTGGCGGCTCCCACCACACACGCACTGACTGTGCTGATAGTGGCTCGCAACGAACTCGCTCCGGAGGGGCTTCAGGGGCTAGGAAAAATAATTGTTTGATCATGGTAAATTAGTATTATGTAGTGGAAAATTTCAGAACTATTTTTAGTAGGAAACTTTCTTGAACAAACAAACAATTTGGACGAAGACGTCGTCACATAATTACCAACAAGAAAAATTTGGATCCAGGAATTTTCTAGCGACGGAAGGAGTAGCTGATTAAAAGGATCACCTCCTTCCAAAGTAGTAGCCGTGAGCGGCGCGCAGGGTGGGCCGGCCCCCACGGCGTTGAAGGCGCGCACGCGCACCTCGTACTGCGCATGCGTGCGCAGCGCCACCAGCACGGCGTGCGCCGCGCCCCAGCCGGCGGCCGTGAGTGCAGACGTGTGGTTGTCGGCGCCGGACGACACCTCGTGCCAACTCACCACGTAGCCGAGGAGCTCGCCGTTCCAGGACTCTTGAGGTGGTGCCTGTCAGTAACATTGTGTATCTTTAGTGTTATGCATTATATTGAGTTCGTCCAGATATTGATCATCAAACCTTATAATTATTCCCGATTCCTGTTAATATTTGTTTCGAAGACTTTCAACTTGCTAGCAATATATTTTTACCTGCCATTTGACAAGTAGTTCTCCTGGTGCTGTCGCTTGCACTTGCACGTTGTGAGGAGGTTCCGATGGGGCTGCAGACATGCACAGGGTATTAGTTATGTATTATACTAGGTACTTGAATTGGAAACAGTATGCACAAAATAAAAAAAACGAAAAAGAAATTCGATGATTGTTTTTTTTTTGTTACATAATACCTTCTTCTAAAGTCTGTACGATGATAGGGTCGGAGTACTCGCTGTCACCTATAGCGTTAACCGCGGCAAGTCTCAGCGCGTATGCTGTGGCTGGGCGCAGACCTTCCACTCGGTATTCCAGGTTCACCTCCGAGCTGGATTCCGGATCCTGTCTGTAACGATTACATGCAATATATTATTTGGGGTATGCTGGTGTAACACTGTACCTATTTAAAAAAAATGACAAAAGATACGAATTTTAGTGTATGACAGTAGAAATTTCGTTTCGTTTTCGTTCGAAATAGTAATCTCTCGTTGGCAGGTGCACGTAGTACCTCTCCACCACCACGCGGTACTGCAGGCGGTACAGCAGCACGCGCGCGTTGCCGTCGTAGTACCTCTCTAGCAGCGTGTCGGCGGGCACGTCGCGCGTGGGCGCGTCGGCCCAGTCGTGCGCGGCGGGGCTGCGCGCGCCGCCCACCACGCGGTACTGCAGGCGGTACAGCAGCACGCGCGCGTGCCGTCGTAGTACCTCTCTAGCAGCGTGTCGGCGGGCACGTCGCGCGTGGGCGCGTCGGCCCAGTCGTGCGCGGCGGGGCTGCGCGCGCCGCCCACCACGCGGTACTGCAGGCGGTACAGCAGCACGCGCGCGTGCCGTCGTAGTACCTCTCTAGCAGCGTGTCGGCGGGCACGTCGCGCGTGGGCGCGTCGGCCCAGTCGTGCGCGGCGGGGCTGCGCGCGCCGCCCACCACGCGGTACTGCAGGCGGTACAGCAGCACGCGCGCGTGCCGTCGTAGTACCTCTCTAGCAGCGTGTCGGCGGGCACGTCGCGCGTGGGCGCGTCGGCCCAGTCGTGCGCGGCGGGGCTGCGCGCGCCGCCCACCACGCGGTACTGCAGGCGGTACAGCAGCACGCGCGCGTGCCGTCGTAGTACCTCTCTAGCAGCGTGTCGGCGGGCACGTCGCGCGTGGGCGCGTCGGCCCAGTCGTGCGCGGCGGGGCTGCGCGCGCCGCCCACCACGCGGTACTGCAGGCGGTACAGCAGCACGCGCGCGTGCCGTCGTAGTACCTCTCTAGCAGCGTGTCGGCGGGCACGTCGCGCGTGGGCGCGTCGGCCCAGTCGTGCGCGGCGGGGCTGCGCGCGCCGCCCACCACGCGGTACTGCAGGCGGTACAGCAGCACGCGCGCGTGCCGTCGTAGTACCTCTCTAGCAGCGTGTCGGCGGGCACGTCGCGCGTGGGCGCGTCGGCCCAGTCGTGCGCGGCGGGGCTGCGCGCGCCGCCCACCACGCGGTACTGCAGGCGGTACAGCAGCACGCGCGCGTGCCGTCGTAGTACCTCTCTAGCAGCGTGTCGGCGGGCACGTCGCGCGTGGGCGCGTCGGCCCAGTCGTGCGCGGCGGGGCTGCGCGCGCCGCCCACCACGCGGTACTGCAGGCGGTACAGCAGCACGCGCGCGTGCTGTCGTAGTACCTCTCTAGCAGCGTGTCGGCGGGCACGTCGCGCGTGGGCGCGTCGGCCCAGTCGTGCGCGGCGGGGCTGCGCGCGCCGCCCACCACGCGGTACTGCAGGCGGTACAGCAGCACGCGCGCGTGCCGTCGTAGTACCTCTGTAGCAGCGTGTCGGCGGGCACGTCGCGCGTGGGCGCGTCGGCCCAGTCGTGCGCGGCGGGGCTGCGCGCGCCGCCCACCACGCGGTACTGCAGGCGGTACAGCAGCACGCGCGCGTGCCGTCGTAGTACCTCTCTAGCAGCGTGTCGGCGGGCACGTCGCGCGTGGGCGCGTCGGCCCAGTCGTGCGCGGCGGGGCTGCGCGCGCCGCCCACCACGCGGTACTGCAGGCGGTACAGCAGCACGCGCGCGTGCCGTCGTAGTACCTCTCTAGCAGCGTGTCGGCGGGCACGTCGCGCGTGGGCGCGTCGGCCCAGTCGTGCGCGGCGGGGCTGCGCGCGCCGCCCACCACGCGGTACTGCAGGCGGTACAGCAGCACGCGCGCGTGCCGTCGTAGTACCTCTCTAGCAGCGTGTAGGCGGGCACGTCGCGCGTGGGCGCGTCGGCCCAGTCGTGCGCGGCGGGGCTGCGCGCGCCGCCCACCACGCGGTACTGCAGGCGGTACAGCAGCACGCGCGCGTGCCGTCGTAGTACCTCTCTAGCAGCGTGTCGGCGGGCACGTCGCGCGTGGGCGCGTCGGCCCAGTCGTGCGCGGCGGGGCTGCGCGCGCCGCCCACCACGCGGTACTGCAGGCGGTACAGCAGCACGCGCGCGTGCTGTCGTAGTACCTCTCTAGCAGCGTGTCGGCGGGCACGTCGCGCGTGGGCGCGTCGGCCCAGTCGTGCGCGGCGGGGCTGCGCGCGCCGCCCACCACGCGGTACTGCAGGCGGTACAGCAGCACGCGCGCGTGCCGTCGTAGTACCTCTCTAGCAGCGTGTCGGCGGGCACGTCGCGCGTGGGCGCGTCGGCCCAGTCGTGCGCGGCGGGGCTGCGCGCGCCGCCCACCACGCGGTACTGCAGGCGGTACAGCAGCACGCGCGCGTGCCGTCGTAGTACCTCTCTAGCAGCGTGTCGGCGGGCACGTCGCGCGTGGGCGCGTCGGCCCAGTCGTGCGCGGCGGGGCTGCGCGCGCCGCCCACCACGCGGTACTGCAGGCGGTACAGCAGCACGCGCGCGTGCCGTCGTAGTACCTCTCTAGCAGCGTGTCGGCGGGCACGTCGCGCGTGGGCGCGTCGGCCCAGTCGTGCGCGGCGGGGCTGCGCGCGCCGCCCACCACGCGGTACTGCAGGCGGTACAGCAGCACGCGCGCGTGCCGTCGTAGTACCTCTCTAGCAGCGTGTCGGCGGGCACGTCGCGCGTGGGCGCGTCGGCCCAGTCGTGCGCGGCGGGGCTGCGCGCGCCGCCCACCACGCGGTACTGCAGGCGGTACAGCAGCACGCGCGCGTGCCGTCGTAGTACCTCTCTAGCAGCGTGTCGGCGGGCACGTCGCGCGTGGGCGCGTCGGCCCAGTCGTGCGCGGCGGGGCTGCGCGCGCCGCCCACCACGCGGTACTGCAGGCGGTACAGCAGCACGCGCGCGTGCCGTCGTAGTACCTCTCTAGCAGCGTGTCGGCGGGCACGTCGCGCGTGGGCGCGTCGGCCCAGTCGTGCGCGGCGGGGCTGCGCGCGCCGCCCACCACGCGGTACTGCAGGCGGTACAGCAGCACGCGCGCGTGCCGTCGTAGTACCTCTCTAGCAGCGTGTCGGCGGGCACGTCGCGCGTGGGCGCGTCGGCCCAGTCGTGCGCGGCGGGGCTGCGCGCGCCGCCCACCACGCGGTACTGCAGGCGGTACAGCAGCACGCGCGCGTGCCGTCGTAGTACCTCTCTAGCAGCGTGTCGGCGGGCACGTCGCGCGTGGGCGCGTCGGCCCAGTCGTGCGCGGCGGGGCTGCGCGCGCCGCCCACCACGCGGTACTGCAGGCGGTACAGCAGCACGCGCGCGTGCCGTCGTAGTACCTCTCTAGCAGCGTGTCGGCGGGCACGTCGCGCGTGGGCGCGTCGGCCCAGTCGTGCGCGGCGGGGCTGCGCGCGCCGCCCACCACGCGGTACTGCAGGCGGTACAGCAGCACGCGCGCGTGCCGTCGTAGTACCTCTCTAGCAGCGTGTCGGCGGGCACGTCGCGCGTGGGCGCGTCGGCCCAGTCGTGCGCGGCGGGGCTGCGCGCGCCGCCCACCACGCGGTACTGCAGGCGGTACAGCAGCACGCGCGCGTGCCGTCGTAGTACCTCTCTAGCAGCGTGTCGGCGGGCACGTCGCGCGTGGGCGCGTCGGCCCAGTCGTGCGCGGCGGGGCTGCGCGCGCCGCCCACCACGCGGTACTGCAGGCGGTACAGCAGCACGCGCGCGTGCCGTCGTAGTACCTCTCTAGCAGCGTGTCGGCGGGCACGTCGCGCGTGGGCGCGTCGGCCCAGTCGTGCGCGGCGGGGCTGCGCGCGCCGCCCACCACGCGGTACTGCAGGCGGTACAGCAGCACGCGCGCGTGCCGTCGTAGTACCTCTCTAGCAGCGTGTCGGCGGGCACGTCGCGCGTGGGCGCGTCGGCCCAGTCGTGCGCGGCGGGGCTGCGCGCGCCGCCCACCACGCGGTACTGCAGGCGGTACAGCAGCACGCGCGCGTGCCGTCGTAGTACCTCTCTAGCAGCGTGTCGGCGGGCACGTCGCGCGTGGGCGCGTCGGCCCAGTCGTGCGCGGCGGGGCTGCGCGCGCCGCCCACCACGCGGTACTGCAGGCGGTACAGCAGCACGCGCGCGTGCCGTCGTAGTACCTCTCTAGCAGCGTGTCGGCGGGCACGTCGCGCGTGGGCGCGTCGGCCCAGTCGTGCGCGGCGGGGCTGCGCGCGCCGCCCACCACGCGGTACTGCAGGCGGTACAGCAGCACGCGCGCGTTGCCGTCGTAGCCGCGCCGCCAGCACACGCGCGCACCGCGCCCTCCACGCTCCCGCACGCGCAGCCCCAGCGGCGCCTCGGGGAACTCTGCCCAACGGAATCAGTATTCAGAGATACAGTTTTAAGGGGATACATCTAGTTGGCAGCCGAAAAAAAATGTTTTTGTGATTTTTTGTTTGGGAAAATGATTGTAGGTTTCTTGTCTTTTTTCACAGTAAAGGTCGGTGAATAAAATGACTTCATTTTCTGGATATAAAAAAAAATATGAATCGAAAAAAAATCCTATGATTGAGCACTGCCTTTTGATATAAAAAAAAAGTGTGCAAAAGTTCAAGTAAATGGGTCCACTCGTTTTTGAGATGTTGTGATCACCGATTCTGAAGAAGTCGTTTCTTGAAAAAACGCATGTCTATTACATTGATATTTTTATTAAGATATACCCTTTACTGTGAAAAATGACATAGTTGGAAATTTGAAAAGATTTTCCATAAAAAAAAATAAAAAACACCTAAGCACTTTTCGTTTTCGGCCGCCAACTAGATCTAACCCATTAATAACAGCAACGATTTTTTAATAAATGAATGAATTACAATATATTCACTGTATCTTATAAATCTACACATCTCTAATAATGAGCAGATGAATGAAATTCCAAAATACGTTTTGCTTATGTTATTATACCTTGAACAGCGAGATATATAAGCAGCTCGTCTCTCCCATACGCGTTTTCTGCGCGACACCGATACACGCCGGAGTCGTGACGCTCGGCGTGTGCGATGCTCAGTTGCGAGCTGACGCCGCTTTCTGACCGTTTCTCCGATACTGATACTCTGAAACAAAATTTACAGCACATTACATTTTTTACAGTAAATGAATTATACTAGAATGCCAGTGAAATATGTAGTATAAAATATAATGTTTTAATTAAATAAACCATAAATATTTTTACATAAAAGATAACAAACAGTATGTGTTCCTCATTCCTGTTTATGTAAAATTTACCTGTAAGTAGTAAGATCCACTCTCTTCATGTTATGCGTCCACTGGAGTTGTATGGGTGGGTCACCGCGTGCATCGCACTGAAGCGTCGCCTGCGCAGTGCGCTTCACTGTCATGTTGCGCGATGAAAACTCAAAATGGGCAGGCTCTGAAGAGTTACATTTATAATCCAAAAATAGCGTACAGTTGGACACAGGTATAAGCTACTAGTAATGTAAACAATCCAAAATTAAAAAAAAGGTTCTTATTATTTATAGCCTAAATAAACATCATAAGGCTTTATTACTTACCATTAACAGAAACCGCTATAATCTTGGACAGCCCTCTTCCGATTCCATTTTCTGCTCGGCACATGTACTGTCCTTCGTGATGGTGGGCTGCAGGGGCTATACTCAGGGATCCATTGGGGAGCATAGAAAACTGGAGGTCCAAGTTTGATACAGGTCGGAAATCACTTACGCCTGATCCTGGAAGATTGTTATGAATGTGACAGTGATCATACACAAAGGGTTCCAATTATTAATAAATAATTATGCAAATAACATCAAAAACTCACCGTGACCTTTCAGCCAACTGACCCTTGGCTCAGGATATCCCTTAGTGGCGCAGTGGATCAGGATCTGAGTGCCTAAAAGAGCTGATACGTCTTGAGGCTCGTACACCCACGATGGTGCAACTGGAATTAATCAGGAGGCATTAAAATTTCAGCGATCTTTCATTAGAATTGTTTTAGTTTAATGGAAATATTTCCTTAGGAAATATTATACCCCAAGGTAAGACGATATCATCAAAGTTTACTCAGAGGCCTGTATGTTACCTTTTACAGCCAGCCTGGCTGTATGATTGACTTCAGCTGCAGAGTTACTGGCAACACACGTGTAGTCCCCACTATGCTTCGAAGTCACGTGAGAGAATATTAGGAAACTGAACTCATCCAGAGACTTCTCTTGAACCTGGAAAGGATTAACAGAATAAATATATTCCTTTTTTTGCGGAGATTAACCCGATTTTTTGAGAAAGGCTATGTACCTTTTTTGCACAAATATTTACAACCAGTCTCAGTCCTGCCATACATTATAATATCTAGTTGCTGCCAATATCAGTATATTATTATTACCTGTAGGTTATTAGGAATGTGCTGGCCGTCTTTGAGCCAGGAGAAATAGACTGGTTTATCCCCCGACGTGATGCCACATAATACTTGTATTGAACTGCCTTCTACCAAGTCAGCTGGGAAAGTAAATCCTGCTATTTTTGGTGGATCTGAAATGAACCAAGTAGTTTAATGTTTTGCAATTTAGAGGCCAAGTGAAGTGTGTTTATCTTTATCATTAGTCTAGTGGTCGCTAAGCATTCCGCGCATTGATTATATATATATATAATAATACCAATATAAATAGACCTTTAGTAGTTGGTAAACCAACTTACTCCTCACAAATATCTGGACATCCTTCTGCGCGTACTGCCCCGATGGTGACGACACTCTGCAGGAATACACTCCAGCATCAGCCGGTTCCGCTGGCCACAGTAGCAGCTCTCCCCCAACTCCTGATAATGCACGGCCTCCGGTAGAACTCACGTCTAGTCCACCACGCTGCCAGCGAATCTCGCTAGAATATAGTAAATATGAGGTTAGTGTTTTGTAGAGGATTTTTTTTTAATTTTATACGTTATATCTTTTATTTTACAGTTCATTCTTAAAAGATATTTCGTTGTCGTTCGTGTGTTTTCTCACAAACGAAATATAAATAAACATCTATGAATGTTGTCTAGTTGAACTCAATTGTTATGGACGGACTTGTGGAAACATTCATTTGCATGGACTATAAAATATTCTTCTGATGGTGTGCCAATGGTGGTGTTTTAGGGATAAACTAAGAGATTTATCACATCTTAAAAAACATAGCATGCTGCTTTTACTTCCTGGATTGCATTGCATTAGTCAAACTAAATCGTACCTTAAATCGTTTATGCGCTTACAACTTTAGAGCAAGACCAGTTGGCTAAAGGTAATGGCCACTAAATGGGAAAATACTAGGACGAAGAATAAGTAACATAATACACAATTAGAGTCAAGGGCTTCAACAAAGGGTAGTCAAGTCAAAGGGTAGTCAAGGTAATCTAACATCGAACTACGAAAACAAAATAAAAATGAAACTTATAAGTTTACTAAGCAAATGCACCTCCATCAACCTGATTGGAAATCCGGAGTATGGACAGTAGATGGTGGTGTTCACGCCCGCCACCACACGGATGGGACCGATGCTTCTGATTGACGGGGCACCTACAAAAAAAAGAGACGAACATACATTAAAAACTACAATTATTTATACTAGCTATATAAGTCATAATACTAATCTAGTTTCTAATATCTTAATAGACACATTTTTCGACCGTTAAGATGAAGCTTATCATCAAGACTAAATAAAAAGTACTTACCATAAACATTGAGCCTAGTAGAATGCTCAACAGCGCCCCTAGAGTTGTGCGCCCGGCAGTTGTAGCGACCGCCGTCTTCAGGACGAACTGACGTCAGGTTCAGGTAGCTCACCACGTCACCGTTGGAGTTCATGAACTGGGTTATGCTTCTGTAAACATAAAGTGTTATGTGCTCTTAGTAAATATAATAACTCGGAACACTCATACATTTACTCATATATTACTTTTAACCAAAGTTAAAAACCCGAGGGAATCGCCCTGCATAAACTTTAATTCCGCTAAATACGATCCTTTTCCCAAATATTTTTCCAAAATATTCCGTCATCGATCTCTTGTATTTCCTTCTGGATGAGTCATGTTGATTGTGTGAATAACTTTCTTCGCTGTCATCATTTCGTGGACGTCACCCACTTACTGAAGGCTCTTCCACGATTTCTCCTACTTAACCTGACGGAAGTAGAAGAATATTTTTTCTAAATTTATATACATTCTTCTTTTTATATAGGCTAAGAAGTTCGGTTAATTTCTCTGCTGCTTTGTCCAAAATTCCTGTACCTTTTTACCTAGACGGGAGGCGGGAGGAATAAGACCAAAACGTTACCTCTGTGGAGTAGTGTGATCCTCAACAGGCTGTCCGTCCAACAACCAGGTGAATCGAGGCGGTGGACTGCCGGATGCCGCACAGTGCAACGCCAACGCAGGACCTGGGTGTAGTGCTTGCTCGATGAACGTGTAGTGCAGCTCAGGGGCAGTGTCTGGAAAGTAGTTTCATTTTAATAAAAATTGCTATTCCAGAGCGTCGCCTAAAGGGTTGGTTGTGAAAATATTTGAAAATTCTTCGTACATACTAAAATACAGTTGCAGATATAAACCGCCCATTAATCCACGTCTACTCATTATTGATAATATTATCATGTTCCACTAAATAATCTCCCTCCAAACAAACAGTCTTACATCAAAACAAAATCCAATCAATGTTGTACAGACCCAAATGTATGGGAGCCGTTTATCACGGATCATAACGGGGTAGCTGCCATTAGCGGCGGATTTATCGCCCTCATGATGCCGACACATCATTGTTTTATGTTATATGATAGATACTGAGTGATGCTCCAGTGAAGTATAGGAGACTTATCGTAGAAATGTTTTGTTTGCGAAAGGTAATTAATTACAGTACAGTACATTATTAAATATAAAACGAAAGAAACGCCTGTAGTGGAGGTCAGCTGGTCACGTGGCAAGATTGACAGATGGAAGATGGACACAATTGGTTACTGACTGGTCAAGTTCAAGTGGCAAGAGAGCCAGAGGACGCTCAAGAGAAAGTTGGGAAGATTTTGATTGAGAAATTAAAAAAAAAAATGCTGGAGAAGACTGGAAAAAGAAAGCGAAGGTAAGGACAACTTGGAAGCTGTTGGACGAGGCCCATACCCGCCAGGGGCCTTAACCGTATAACTCTTTAAATATATATATTTAATATAACTAATATTTTAACTATATATGTTAAGTAAATAAAAGACTATATTATTATTATTATTACATTATTAAAACCCCTAGGTTTTAGTAATTACATTATACTCAGATAAAAGGAAATTTACTTTAATTATTTTTTTTATAAACTAATGCAATCAGTCGTTATTTTGTTATACAAGAAATACAAATAGAATTTTTAGTTTTAAATTCCACCAAACTAGTTCAGGCTTTGGTGCAATATGCAATGTGCATATATATTATTTGCACGCGGCAGCGCGGTGCTGCATATTGCACCCAGTTTGGCGGAATTAAAACCTAAAAATTCTTATTGCGTATCTTGCACATTATACACTAAAATGTATTAGTTTTCGTCGATCGTAAACGTGAATATGTGGGCAGATTCATAATATCCACTACTGCGTTCCCTAAGCCAAAAGCCTCCCTTGACCGCTAATGGATGGTTTTGTCTGTTTTGAACATTAAGTTTGTAATATGTTAGAACGTTCTGTCTGCTCCTGGGTGCCCATTAAAAAACCCGTTAAATCAAAACTTAAAAAACATTGTTGTGTAGTTCTTCTCACGATATTGCACCGTATTTACCTACTTATACATTTAAATGAAAATTTAACCAGGAGGTTGTTGCATATAAACTTTTTCTATGTAACACTTCTATATTTCATCTTGGATGTATGTATGTAAGTGAAGTAGTCGAGGTTACTTAATATTTCATACAATTTACTGAAGTCTTAACAGCGAGTACTTAATGCGTTGCATTAAACGCGGTGCATAACTAATATCCCTGCTAGCTCCGGCCACGAACAGGCGATAACGTTTACATTCCCTATTGCTTCATTTACATTCATGCATCGTTTCAAACACGGACGCCGGTTGTGGATACTGCGCACCTGACCTTTGAATGACATCACCAATAAGGTCCGCATTATGTAATACAAAAGAGATCAATTATGAGAATTTCAATCTCCCATCCCCCGTAGTAGAACTAGGTATGCAATACTAATGAGTAAAGCTTACAGCTAACATCTGAATCCAACATTACCACTAATCTGAACAGTCCGCATTCAGTCATAAATCTTGGCAAATAAATTCAATTAGCCGCTACACTAACATAATAACGAATGAATACAATGGCCGCCGGAATTATGAGGGTCTAAATTGTAAGCGGCTAGCGTTTCTGAGAGCTTTATTACAGGCCGTACCGGACGCCGTGACAGACTATATGTCAGCGTGTGGCGCAAGTTGGGGAGGCAGCGAAGAGACTTCATCATATCATATCTCATCATCATCGAATTGCCGTACACACATTATGCGAGTAGTTGAAGGAAACGTTTAGATAAGTTGTAAAAGGCATAATAGACGTCGAGTAAATTATTGGGGATTGGAGAGGAAACATGATTATCGACTTGATACGACACTATCACTTCTTCAAGACAATTTTAGAAGGAAAAAATTAAGGAAAGAGAGAAGGGGACGACCTAGACGAAGTTTTGCACAACAATTAATGGAGAAAGTAGGGGTAGAGTCGTATCAAGAGGTCAACGAAGGCAGAAAATAGATAGCTGTGGCGATTGATCCACCGGCAAGAGCTAAGTTTTTAAATTATAAGAAGATTGGCGATGATCGTGTTTTAAATCTAATGAATACTTCCTTAAGTTATTATGTTGCAGGCAAAACATGTGTACACGATCAATGTATTTGTAAGACCTTTATTGTACCATGTTTTTATGTAAATAAATATTATTAATAGAAATTCGAAGTATTTTAAGAGCCATCTAGAAAGTACCGTGGCCCTCCGCTAGGAAATACTGGCTGCGGGAGGCAGACACCAGTACTTCGTTACCCAACTTGGGTCACACAAACGGCCTTCACAGAACAGTGACATATTGATTGTATTAGATAGGTTGCCGTCCACAGTTCCTGCCGTCTCTCATCGCTCAGTCCGTCCGTACTTGGCACGGCGCCCGCTCACAACGCTGGCTCCTGTAAACGTTGCATCGTTTCGCGCGAATTTATATCAGATGCCGCTGATAGTAGGCTAATTGTATAATTGTGTGCGGCGCGCTTATCTGCCGGCCGCCGGACGTTTTGATGCCTTATGTATTATTTGGAACAGGGAACTAGTAATGAGCGGCTATTTGGTCGTTAGTGTTGTAGTTTGGTTTGTTCGTATGGTGGAGTAATTTTTGACACTCTAGAATAATTGTTCAGGTGTAACAATGCAATATACAGTGAAAGCTAGTTTTAGTAAGTTTCACCTAGAGGTTTAAACTCAAACTCAAAACTTTTTTATTCGTGTAGGCCATAAAAAGGCACTTACAAATCGCTTAGCTGGCTCAAATGGTAGTAGAGAAAAACCAGTAGGAAACTCTATGGTTACTCCTTTAAAATATCGTTTATGACATCGTCCTACACATCTTCCATGTACAGTACATGGAAGATGTCTAAGAACAATGTAGGTCAATGTCTGGACTGGTCTTTGGAAGAAAGTACCGGTGCTATTACAGATTTAAGCGGAGCTGTCCTTACAGACAGGACACATGCATCAGTAATCGTGTAGCTCAACCCTATTTTAGGGAGCTCAACGACCCGTTATTGAACATAGAAAAAAAAATCTATTTATAAAATACTTTCTTTCCAGCCTTTGAAGCCTCAATCAGTCACATCGAATACTACTTGTACCTTAGCTTATGATAAAAAACTTATCAAAAACAATAAAAAGTCGGCTTTCATATTTATTGAAAGCCATAACATAAGTTATAAGTGGACATGATGTTACTCGGCGATGTAACTCGTATATCGTTCGAGGCTAAATTAAAGAAGCCCTAATAAATGCTCGACTAAAAGCTTTAGAAAAGGCTAGTCTGGACCGCCCAGAACCTCCGCTGCTGAGATTTGAAATGGAAATAACATATACATTGCAAACATCTTCATATGTTACGAGTTTAGAAATCAAGACCCATTCTATAGTTCCCATCGTGGAAAGAAAATTGGACCAAATTAAAATCCTTGGTAATAACAATCACTACTAGATGGCGTTAGTTGGTTAAAGATATAAAACTGCTGCAAAAACTGATGCAGCGAAACATTCCCGAGTTAAATCTAGATAAGCTATAAGAAATGAGTGATCATATCTTAAAAACTACTTTAATTCAAAGGAGTTTTACGAAGTATTAAACTGATGCCAAACTAGAGCTTCAGCCGCGAATGAAAGAATTCAAAATAGGGCAGCGCGAAGTTTGCGAGCGGTTGAAACTGCTCGCCGGGAATGTTGATCTTCTTAAAAGAATTAACGGGAGCTCAGCTGCTTGTCTGGACCTTTTACTTGTTAATACCATAATATTTTGCTTCTGATGAAGGCAATTTCTTGGATATTTGCAACAACCAGCCATTACGTTATCTAGGCGATCAGTGTCAATGGTATGTATTAGTTAATGACGATAGCGTTGCTCATCTCACGCGGGACACAATACAACTATCTGCGAGCTCTAACATAGTAATTCAACTGGACATGGCTTCCCTAACACGCGCCATTGGCTGGATTTACGGCTTAATGCAAATGGTTGCTCGATATTCAATGTAAATATTAGTTATGCTATAACTAGTAGAAATCGATTCGACACATCGTGTATATTACAAATCGCCGCTCAGCCATGAAAACCTTGTAAGTGTAAAACACAAATTTTACAGTAGGAAAGAAAACGGTCGGTCAAAAAAAAAAAAACTATGAATGCTTTTGATTTTTAAGGTTCTCATTATACATCATAGGCGGCGCTAGGAGTATTTTGGTTAAAAGTTTTTTGAACTAATACGTGCTTTATGATTTTATCAAACAAAAGACGCCAAGATACAAAAAGTTTTTGAAAAAATTGGATTTACCAGGTTTTCACTGGTGGGCGACGATATTTAAAAGCTTTATAAGATACCGAATATTTGTCTAAATTTGTCTTTGTCATTAGAATTCACATTCAAATATATCTCTGGTTTAATGGATTTATCCGTATCCCACTTTTCGTTAAAAACACTATAAGAGTTATGTTTCTATGTTGCCACAATTTCCACAAAATATCATAATTAAGACACAACGGTGTGCAAGGACAGAGCCTCCACGAGTGACGCTATCTGAAATTGTCTGATACACCCTGGCCAGTCAACCTTACTACCACCATTGCTAGCTAGCATTGGCGATTCCAATATAATAATAATATTGGTATTGGCCCGTGCCGACACGACAGAAGAAGAATAGAGACTGTCCGGTTGGTTTCTATCATTCACATGAAAAGAATCTCCATACAATATTTGGGTCTCCATCACAATAGTGCAATACAAACAAAAGTACAAATTAAAACCCATAGTTCAGTGGCCGCAATAATCCTGCCTGTACGTAAAATATATGACGTCATAGATCGTCTCCATTATTCCATTAGAGCCTTCCGGATTATCCCGCAGTTTGACTTACGGTCTGTCCGCGACATTATTGCGAGAATTATGGCCACCATAACCAGACGCAGTAGGAGGTATTAGTTGTAGGTAAATTATGTGTTCACGGTTGATGGCGCTTCAGGGGTGAGTAGATGAGGAAGTCAAAATGGGGGACGGGTTCAAGTTAAAAAACATTATTAGGTAAAATAGAACCGAAAAGAAACTGTTTGTAATATGGGGGTCCTGCTCAGACCTGTGCTGGCTGTAATTTAGTCAAAACAGCTAACAGTCTGACATTATAATATGTATCCACCAATGCAACACGATGACATAATGCGCTATATGATAACATATTTAGAAAAGTGGCAAGACTGTTATATTTTGTACCGATTAAAAGCATGGTTTATTGGAACTCCCCCGGTCTAACTAATTGTGGTAAAGCCGTAAATTTAAAACCTAGTTCTTAAGCCATTTATGGACCATTGCATCTTTTTCAAAGATTTGCAGTCCTTTGTTCCATTGAAAAGGACGAATAAAATTTCTACTGAGCTCTGTGCAATGCACATACGTATGCATAAGAGGGACAAAATTCCAGCTAAAGAGGCAGTGTTTGCTCCGTGTATATTCTTCTGTACATTTGATTAGAATACAAGTGGCTACATTGTGGGGTCGCAAGTACCTATACCGTGCAGGGAGAGTCTTTACTAGCTGAAGACTAGAGCTCTGTTTGTTTGTGTTTTGTTGTATTATGGAAAACAGCGAAGTGATATGATATTTTAATTATAATTGTAACAACTGATTACATGCGTTTTACTTTAATTTAACATATTTATTTTAATGTTGGAGGAGGTACGCAGAAGATAAATTAAAAAGATAATCATAATATGACTCATGATAATATTATAAAACAAATAGTCACACTTATCGATCTCAGGCAGATAATATACTTTTATGTTAGAAGCCTGAAGTTTCGTGATAAATTATAAAAAAAAATCGGTGTAAAAGTATGTAAAGCTTCTTTTTCTCTTATATTACTTTATTATATGCAACTCAGTTCAACTACTTTTATTTTACAAGCAGCTAGTATTTGTGTAAACGTTGATAATAACTACCAGTAGTGACTTTTTTATAAATTATCTGTTCTGTCCGAGAATACATTGTACGGAATCAAATGCCAAAAAGTTTGTACTTTACGGCATTCCAGAATATTATAAAGAGACTAAAAATGATTTACATGACAGGATAATTCAAATATTTCGAGAAACCATGAACACTGACCTTTTAGGATATGTAGAAAACTTTTACAGGATAGGAAAAAAATCTAAACCAAACAGGCCACTGGTCATTGAACTCCTAAGCAAAAGGATGACTAAATATATTATAAACAACAACGAATACCTACAAGGAACTGGACTATCTGTGTCAAAACTTTTAGATGAAAATGAGCGCAAAACCAGACAAACACTACGAGAGGAAATGATCAAAGCAAGAAAAAAAGGCTTACATGCGATTATCAGAAATAATGAATTGTACGTAGAAGGAAAAAAGGTTGATAAAAACCACGAAGAGCTAATAGAAAACAACAACGTCCCAGGAATTAACACAGAGTTCCACAAT
The DNA here is from genome assembly GCA_947562105.1 of Shargacucullia verbasci. Taxonomy (NCBI): domain Eukaryota; kingdom Metazoa; phylum Arthropoda; class Insecta; order Lepidoptera; family Noctuidae; genus Shargacucullia; species Shargacucullia verbasci. Next base: position 16,703,901 of record OX387280.1, read on the forward strand.
ACTGAGCAAGAAAATCAGACAATGAGACGAAGTAACAACCAACCGTTCGAAGTGGAAACAAGTGAGAATAATAAAAACCGTTCCTTTCGGAAGTACTGATAAGCCACTTAACGTACTATTCCAAAATATGCAAAGCCTACACAACAAACTACATATCTTAGAAGCCTTTACTGTACAGAAACCTATATACAACGCTATTTGCATATCTGAATCCTGGCTAACGCCTGAAAAAATAGATACCGTACAAATGATGCTAATAAAAAATGCGTAGGTATTTTTCTCGATTTAGCCAAGGCTTTCGACACCGTCTCGATTCCTTATCTTGTGGACAAATTGGCGCGGATCGGCATTCGGGGAAATGCCTTGAGGATTTTTGAAAACTTTCTCTTTGAACGGACACAGAAAGTAAAGATTGGAGGACATGTTAGTTCAGATTCCCGGGTTATATACGGCGTTCCACAAGGCAGTATACTCGGCCCGAGTCTCTTCTTGATTTACATTAATGACCTGTGTCAACAAACGCTCGCAAAAGGCAAAATTTATACATATGCTGACGACACGGCACTGGTATTTCATGGAGAGACTTGGGACGAGGTAAGACAAAACGCCGAGTTAGGTCTACATAGGGTCAGCCGCTGGCTAAGAGCTAATATGTTAACCCTAAACCTTGCAAAATCGACACTAATTCAATTCAGTTTTTCTAATCTCAATCCGGTAGATATTAATGTAAAATTACATGTGTGTAACTCGGCGCCCGACAACACGACCTGTTCATGTCCTGCTATTGGTAAATCTGAAATCGTGAAATATTTAGGAGTTGTGTTGGATGGAAGACTAAGCTGGCGCCAGCACATAAACCTGACCACTGCGCGTATTAGAACATTAATTTGGATATTTAAAAAACTGAGATACGTGGCTGACCATGAGTTATTACACACGGTATATTACGCGCTTGCACAATCAGTTCTTGGATATTGCATTGGGGTCTGGGGCGGTGCGTGCAAGACGCACATGATTCGCCTGGAAAGGGCTCAAAGATCTGTCCTTAAAGTAATGACATTCAAACCATTTAGATTCTCTACCACAAAATTATACGAGGAGTGCAAAGTGTTAACAGTACGGCAGATATACATTTTACGTGCTGTTATTAAGCAGCACCTCATTACACCCTATAATAAAGAAATAATAAGCAAAAGAACAGCACGAAATGTTTGCCCACATTTAAAATGTAAATCTGCATCTGCTAGAAGACAGCGCAAGTATTTATCTATCTATCTGTACAATAAAATAAATAGAGCGCTTAAAATAAATCCTCTTTCGATCCAAGAAGTAAAAATGGCTACTGTCACAGGACTACACACAAACCGAATCATTACTACAATAGCACACGCACACACGCGCGCACACACACACACACACACACACACACACACGCACACACACGCACACACACACGCACACACACACACACACACACACACACACACACACACACACACACACACACACACACACACACACACACACACGCACGCACGCACACACACACACACACACACACACACACACACACACACACACACACACACACACACACATCATTGCGCGCCGCTCTAGTCGATCCACCACCACTATATCAGGCTTATTGGCCACAATAGTCCTGTCAGTGATGATGGATCGATCCCAGTACAATGTGATATGTCCATTTTCGAGAACTGGGTCGGGCACATACCTATAGTACGGCACATCCGATTCCACAAGGCTGTATTTCAGAGCAAGTTGTTTGTGGATAATCCTGGCTACGAGGTTATGCCTATGCAAGTATTCTTCGTTAGCTAGACGAGAACACCCGGAGATTATGTGTCTAATGGATTCTCCCGGACGGTGGCATGCCCGACAGATGTCGACCGTGCCGTCTTTCACAATAAATCTCCGGTAATTGTTCGTCATCATAACTTCGTCCATAATTGCACAGACAAAACCTTCGGTTTCCCCAAAGAGGTCACCGAAACGCAGCCAGGCAACGGACGCTAATAAATCTACATCGGGTCCATGTAGGGCCCGGAAAAAGCGTCCGTGAAGCTCCTTACTCTGCCATACCTCCATGCGATCTTTAGTGTCAAGCACTACAGGTTTGCGCCAGTTCTCTTTAGCCAAGGAGAGCGGGGTGAGGCCCTTGTCTACCGCAACCACATCTCTATGCATCCCCACGTCGTCTTGTAGGAAGTATTCCCTGAGACTGCATATCTCGCGATTATGGAGGGTCTTAGCATTTAAGAAGCCTCGACCTCCACACTTTCGCGGGATATACAGTCTCATTACCGATGATCGTGGGTGATGCATTCGATATGCAGTCAGCAGCGTACGGACCCTCCTATCCAGGGCGTCGAGTTCGGTCTGAGTCCATTTGAGTATGCCGAAAGAGTACATCAAAACCGGCATGACCCAACCGTTGAAGGCACGCACCTTATTTCCGCCTGATAAAAGACTATTAAATACTTTCTTCAGGCGGCCAAAGAAACGCTCCTTCAACGATTGCTTCATGTCAGTAACATTGATGCCCAACGCTTCCGACATACCCAAATACTTATAGGTTTCGGCTGCGGAGAGGGTTCGAAGGTTTATGGAATCCGAGAGTTGGGTTCCAACGGATTCCACAATCTCCCCTCGCTTTACATGCATGACCGCACATTTGTCCACACCAAAATCCATCCTGATGGCGCTACTAAAGGTTTCTGTTACTTTCAGTAGCTCCATCAGTTGCAAATTATTGGGAGCAAAGAGTTTTAGGTCATCCATGTAAAGGAGGTGAGATATAATCTGACCACCTCTCCTCAGCCGATAGCCTATACCTGAACCCTGGATACAATATTGCATCTTCGTATTCCAGAGTCAACCACACCGGCGGCGGAGTATGCATTCTACTACAAGAAAATATAGAGTATAACGATATTGTAGCAATTAGAGATATGTCTATTGAATATGTCATAGAAGCATGTGCATGTGAACTACCTAAAGAAAATATTCTGTTATTAATTATATACTGGAATAGAAGGGAGGAAGAATTATTTTTTAAACAACTTAAAACAATTTTAGATTATATAAATAAGAAATATTCAAAAACAAACGTCATTATAGGAGGTGACTTTAATGTAAATATTTTAGATAATAACTTAAAAACCAATCAATTTTTAGATTTTATGTTAGAGTACAAGTATAAACAACATATAAATTCCCCTACGCGCATAACATCTACTACTTCTACGTGTTTGGATTTGCTATTCACAAACTTTAATGATTCTAAATTGTTAACAACGGTGGAGGAATTAGGGTTCTCTGACCATAGTGCGACAGTTATCCACCTAGAACTTCCCCAACCCTCCAAACATATTACCTGGTATACTAAAAAAAGATTATATAACCAAACAAATATGGAACTTTTTAAAACAAAGTTGAGCGCTCAAAACTGGGATAAAATTTTATCATTAAATAAAAATATGAACGAAAATTATAACGCGTTTCATGATACATTATTAAAAATTCTAAATGATTGTATACCGGTTCAAAAAATAAGACTAAAAACCCAATATAAAAGATATTGGCTAACGGTAGGAATTAAGCACTCTTGTAAACATAAAAGATTATTAAAAATACTTGCATTAAAAGCCAATAATCAAGTAATAACAAAATATTACAAACGTTATGAAAAAATTTTAAAAATTGCAGTCGTCACAGCTAAAAAATTACACTATAAAAATAAAATTTCTAAATCTAATAATAAAATAAAAACAATTTGGAGTGTTGTAAATGAACGAACGAATAAAAAAATAAAAAAAGATAAACAAAATATAAAACTACAAGTCGAAAATGAACTTTTAACTAATCCAAAGCAAATTGCCGTGGCGTGGCGCTAGCTGTCACGCTAATATCGAGTCCGTATTTAAAAACAAATTAAAATTATAAAAACAGTGATTTCTAAAGTTTGCAATATCAAAATATATTAATAAACTTCTGAATCTCTTGTGATATTGTTATCCAGTGAAAAGTAAAGCATTTACCTGTAAAAAAACTATTTTAAAATATAATTGTGTTTGGTGCGTTAAAAACACAAAACCAAAACAAACAGTTCAAAATCTAAACAAAACTTTCAAACTACTGTGATAAGTGACTAAACAGAGTGATAAAAATATCCTAAAGACAAAAAAATATCAAACAATAATAAACTGTGAAGTGACACTTAGTGCAAAAAATATTTTCTGCATGAGTCATAATAACGAAGTTTGTCAAATTCAAACTTGGTACTGTGTGTAAGCAGTGGTTAAATTCACTGACATTAAATGGCTACTGTGTGGCGCATTGTTTACTGCGCCTTGTATCCGAATCAACCGTAAAAGCATCGGTTCGCACCTCATTGATGACTACGGATTGTTTTCTTTTTGTATTTTTTTTTTCTATTTTTAATTGTTCTTTGCACAAATACAATTTTTTTTTTTTTTTTTTTTTTTTGGAAATGGCTCATTCAACAAATAAGGACGATATAAACGTCACAATTCGACCTAAAAGATTGTATAGAGCAAAATCTTTTGAATCTGCTTGTTCGTCTCTCGATTCCACACAATCAGAACTGTTAGGAAGAAGCTTAGACCTATCGACTGGCAAAAACATAGATATTTTGGAGGAATTAAAGGCTGAAAATATAAAGTTATCTATAAAGCTAGAAACGGCAACTAATGAAATAGACAACTTGCACCTAGAGATAAATCAATTAAAAAACCTAGTTACACAGCAAACACAAAACATAAATTCATTGAAAGATATATGTAAAAGTCCCATAAAATGTGTCAAAAGCCAAATAATAAGTAAGGGAAGAAAATCGAGACGAATGCTAATGGATAACTCCAGATTTATACAACCAATTCCTGACATAACTCCAAATGAAACATCCTTAGAAATTGAACAAAACGGCGCCGGTTCGATATCAAGCTCTGACAAAAACTTTCAATATATTGATCATGGCATCTCCGACCGCTCCCGGAAATTATACATATTTGGAGGCGAACAATGCCGAGGATTATCCAGCCTGCTGTCAACGTCGCGAGAAAATACTAGATATGAAAAGTATTCTGTTATCGGTTTAATAAAACCAGAAGCAAAAACTAAAGAAATACTGACACCGGTCCATGACTGTCTTACTCAAATAAAAATCGATGATCGAATAATACTGTCCGTCGGGGAGCATGATGAAAATCCTAATCATGTAATGACGGAAATATCGGCTGTATTAAAGCTACTCGAAGATCGGCACGTTTTTGTGACAAGTGTTATTAAAAACAGATGTTTAAATGAGAAAATGTTAAATAATATGTTGAAAATAATATGTACCCAATTTAAAAATTGTAAATTCATAGATTTGAAAAATAATAATGAATATTTTAATTTTTCTATTTGTAAATATATCAACTTAACTATAGATCAATATGATTATAATTTGAAATATTTAACGTATAACATGAAAGGTCCCAGAAATGTAAATACAGCGTACCAAGAAATAAATAGTTACTCAGACACGAATGATTGCTATAAACCAAAAAAAGGGACGTTACCTTTTTATTTTCCATTTGTAAAGACAAGTAAGGAGCCCCCTACTAAAAGCTCTGATATACATAAATATAGCAATGAAAAAAAAGGTACGATACCATATTATTTCAAAAAAATATCTGATTCTATAGTGAATACGGCTGCTGAAAATGAGTTTTTTCGTTCCAACCTCTAACACCCCGAAGGAATTTATAATCTTACATCAAAATATTGCTGGTTTGGTATGCAAAAAAGACTTGATTGAAATAACACTAACAGAACTTCAAAGGAATAACAAATTGCCTCAATTGCTATGCTTCTCAGAAACGTTCATAAAAAATGGGGATCCAAGAAGCGCAAAATTGGTAGGTTATGATCTGGGGTCGATATACTGTAGACAGAAATCAAGAGGGGGTGTATGCATCTTTGTCAAGAGAGGTATTAAATATAAAGAGCTAGTATACATAAACGAATATGCTTGTGACAATGTATTCGAATGTTGCGGTGTACAAATTGTATCCATTAATTTAATCATATTATGCATTTATCGTACACCACAGTCGAAAATAGATTTGTTTTTTAAATATCTTCAGACTTTGTTATTTAAATTATTTTTAGTTAATAATAAAAAGCCTCGGGTAGTACTTTTGGGAGATATTAATATAAATACGCTCATAATCAATAAAGTGGTTCAAAATTTCAAAGATATTTTAGCCAATTATAATTTAATATTGCATATTAATCAACCAACTAGACTCAAATCGTGCATTGATCATATAATTAGCAACATAAAACATGCCAAAGGTGAAGTTCTTAATCTGGGACTTTCGGATCATGACACAGCACAAATTTTACGTATATCAACAACGAATAATATTACACAACCGTCTAAATACTACGTAATCAAACGTGACTACTGTCATGAAAACGTTACAAAATTCTGTAACTGTCTGAAAAATATGTCATTTAGTGAAACTTTTAACACAAATGACTTAAACACGTCTTTCAATTACTTCTATGAGGATTTCTGTTTATTTTATAAGTTGTGCTTTCCTAAATTTAAAAGAACTATCGTGTTTAAAATACGTGACATTAAATGGATAACAAAAGGTCTAAGACGTAGCTGTAAGACAAAAAGGGATTTACGCTTTAAGTTTTATAAACAAAAAACAAAAGTAAATAAAAAGGTGTACCATACATATTCAAACATATTGCGTAGATGTATAAATAGAGCTCAAAAAATATATCATACGAAATATATACAAAATTCGAAAAATATATGTAGAGCTGCCTGGAAAGTTATAAAAGAAGACATGGGAGATGGTATAACCAATAATTTTATAAAGGAAATTAAGGTGGATGATAAAATTATTTCTCATCCGAAAGAAATTTCAAATGTATTTAATAAACATCTTATAGAACAGACTGAAACAAATGATGTAGGGTGTTGTAATACAAACAAAACTCGAGCAATAGGTAGCATCTTTTTGACGCCGTTGAGCTCTAGTGAAGTAAAAAATATAATAATGTCTTTGAATAACACAAAATCGGTAGGAATTGACGAAATTACCACTCATATCCTTAAAATGTGTGTTGATAGTATCTTACCGGTTATGAGATATCTAATAAATCTTTCCTTTGAACAAGGTGAATTTCCGCAACCTTTAAAAAAATCATTGGTTAAGCCCATTCATAAAAAAGGAGAAAAAAATGAATTAAATAACTACAGACCCATTACATTGATACCGATTTTATCAAAAGTTTTTGAAAAATCTATACATAAAAGAATGACCTCATATTTAAATAAATTTAATCTCATTAAAAAAGAACAAAATGGGTTCCAGAAAGGCAAGTCTACCACACTTGCAGCTTTCCATTTAGTACATAATATTCTAATGAACATTGACAAAAAAAACAAACTATGACTATATTCTTTGATATGATGAAAGCGTTTGACCGCGTTTCCCATAGTTTGCTTATTCAAAAATTAGAAAATTATGGATTCAGAGGGCCTTGCCTAAAGTGGATAGAGAGCTACTTAGCAAACCGTGAACAATGTGTGGATATACCTTATATAGGCAAAGATTTTGTAGTAAATAGTTACAGATCGATATATTTAATAAATAAGGTGGGCGTTCCGCAGGGCAGTGTGCTAGGACCACTACTGTTCCTATTGTATATAAATGATCTGCCTGATATAACAACACATAAGTGTACTCTATTTGCGGATGACTTTTCTATTATTATAAGATGTGAAAATTTGCTGTGTTATGATATTGAGATAAACAGAACCATTGGATTCGTTTTGAAATGGCTTTATAATAATAATTTACAAGCTAATCTGTCGAAGACAAGTTTCATTCAGTTTCAATCTCATGCTTCAAACATTATACGGAAAGTGATAATCCACGATGGAATCTTAATAAACGAAGTTGATAATGTTAAGTTTTTAGGGTTGACGTTAGACAAATTTTGTGATTGGAAGGCACATGTTGATTCTCTTTGTAAAAAAGTTAACAGTTTTGTTTACGTTCTAAACAGGCTTAGGAGAACATCATCTCGGGAAAATGTTTTATTAGCATATCACGGATATGTTAGTTCCATCTTACGTTACGGCCTTATATTATGGGGAAACTCCACAGATTCTGTAAGAGCGTTCCTATCACAGAAACGATGTATACGAGCTATAGTGGGCATACCTCCTTATGAGTCATGTAAAGAACATTTCAAAAATCTTGAAATTTTGCCCCTCCCTTGTATTTACATTTTTGAAATTAGCATGTTTGTTAAAACTCACCCTGAAATTTTTATGAGAGCCAATGAGATATATCCACGTAACACTAGAAACGGCGAAAGGCTTGTATTAAATTATATACCGAAAACGACTTTATTTCAGAAAAATTGTTATGCAATGTGTGTAAAAATATACAATAAGTTACCATCTTTGATTAAAAATCTACCAATAGTACAATTTAGAAAGAACCTAAAGATGTGGCTACTAAATAAAATGGTTTATTCAATAAAAGATTGGCTCTGTGACAACTTTAATAATGAATATTGAACTAATAATGTATCAAATTATATTTTGTAATATCTTGACATTGCTTTTCATATTAAAATTGTCAGCGACATTTTTTTTTTTTTGATATTATTCTATTTAATTGAATTGTTATGGTATATTGTCAAATGTTTTATCAAATACGTATTATTGAAATTATTAATTATGCTTTTATTTAGATTATTTTTTTTTTCCGTATGCTTCACGTTGAGCAAAATAGAAGAACTTGATTTTAGTTTATAAGACCTAAACATTGTATTTACTCTATTTTTATGGAAATAAATGATTGATTGATTGATTGATTGATTGATTGATTGATTGCAAATTACCTTAATAATTTTTTTGCTTCTATTGGAGAAAATGTGTCGGGTAAAAATGTCAGAAATTGTAATGCTTTGCCTCATTTGGAGAATACTATTATATATTCCTTAACCCTGTTAGCCCTCGGGAAGTAAACCTTATAATAAAAAAATTAAAAAATAAAATGAGTCATGGAATTGATGAGCTCCCGCCTACCTTATTTAAATTTTGTGCAGATGAGCTCACAATACCATTTTATATACTAGTAAATCAATCATTTAATGAAGGTGTTGTGCCAGACCTACTAAAACAAGCAGTGATAAAACCTATCCACAAGAAAAATCTGAAAACAGATCCGAACAATTATCGACCCATTGCCCTTTTACCCACAGCCTCTAAAATCCTTGAAAAGGCAATGACCACCCGAATATATTCCTTTTGCGAAAAATACAAAATATTCGACGAACACCAAAATGGATCTCGCAAAAATAAATCAACAACATTGGCAGTATATAAATTTATCCAGGAAGCCCTAAACATAATTAACAACAAGCAGTATGCAATAGGCATACTGCTTGATATGACAAAAGCCTATGACAAAGTGCAATTCCAGATACTTTTAGATAAACTATACAGAATAGGTATACGTGGATTAGCTCATAAATGGTTGACATCGTATCTCACAGATAGACAGCAATTTGTAGAAATAGAATTTTTTAACCAAAATAACAATGAAATAGAAAACGTCCGCTCTAACAAAAAACACATAATAGCTTCAATACCCCAAGGTAGCGTGATAGGATGCCTATTATTCTTAATCTATATAAATGATTTGCCTAAAATCATCGCGGGACCTAGTGTACTCTTTGCGGATGACATATCCTTGTTAATATCATGTCAAACAAACGTAAATTTAAATGAAAAACTAAATTCTACTATCACTGCAACAGTTGACTGGATGAAAGAACACAACCTAGAAGTAAATTTTTCAAAAACAAAATTAATATCCTTTTTTCCGTACCAAAAATCCCCTATAAATATAAATTTCACCTTTAAAGAACACACGCTAGAAGTTGTAAATGAATTCACCCTACTGGGAATAACAATAGACACCCATATAAACTGGAAAACCGCATGTGAAGAAAGTGCGAGCTAAAATAGCAAAATTCTCTTATGCCCTACGCGAGGTCAAAAAGACCACAGATCTCTCAACGGCGCTAATGAGTTACTACGCCTACGCTTATTCTTGGTTCACTTATGGAATAATTCTATGGGGAAATAGTACCGACGCACTAACTGTCTTCACCTTACAAAAAAAACTTATAAGAATTTTAGTTAATATAAAAGAAACAGACTCTTGCAGGCCGCACTTCCAAAGTCTAAAAATACTTACTCTTCCCTGTATCTACATTCTAGAAATTTGTAAATTTGTGCGTAAATACCCGAAATATTACAACACTAGGGAAACTATTCAGAATAAATATACATTGAGGCATAGAAATAGACTGAACTTACCTACATCCCGGATAAAAATGCATTCTTCTAGTCCCCTTGTCATGTCCGTAAAAATATACAATAAGCTACCAGAACAAATTAAAAATGAATCTAAATTCGATATTTTTGTTAAAAAATTAAAGAACTTCCTAATAGACAAATGTTTCTACAGTATTAATGAATATTAAATGAATAGCCTTAAAAATACATAATAGACATACATGTTATATATACTTACATAAAATAAAAATACAATATAAGAAATAATAATATATTGAAATTATTACTTATATACATGTATACAATATTTAATAATATAATTTAGTAAGTGCAATTTAGTTAATAGTTTATAATATAGCATGTTAATATTTAACAGTTAATATATAATGTAATAAAATAGATGTATAGGTACCTAAATAAGCTCAAATTATAGGCATATAGTATATAAGTAAACAAAGAAATATAATAATTATCAGTAAATTAAGTAAAAGTAGCATAAGAAGCATTCTTCCTCTCCTCTACAAATACAAATATGCTGTGCCCAGCAGGGTCCATAATTGTTTCTATATTTATTTTAACATACCAACTGCTACAATGTACATTATGGAAAAGCAATAAATATTGAATTGAATTGAATTGTTTATAATTTTGCTGCAAATGACCTAACAAAGAAGCAACCAATGAAGAGTCTGTTAATAATGAAAATAAATAGTAATTTAGCACCATTCTATAATGCCTATTTCCAAAAACCATCTCATATTTTTATGATTACTAGGTATATGTGTGGAATTTGATGAAATACCGGCAATACATAAAAGTTCTCGCAACATTGTGTCTGTTGTCCACGTCTCTTTACAATAGAAAGCAGACTCCATTCTGAATATCGTATTTATTCCGTAGCAAAGTTTAGGTGTTTATAGAGTTGTCCATGTCTTTGTCCCGGGGTCAGTCCGGCGGTGTTTGACGCTCACTATACATTGAACCGTACGTCGGATGGCTGGTGGAGAGGTGTCAAGTGGTAAGCAAGAGCGAGTCGTATAGTTTTAGCGGAGTGTCAAGTGAGGTAACGATAATATTGTGCCAGCGTAATAACCGTAATGGGTCAAAGAATTTTCATTCTTCTGGGATTCATATCTCTCTGAAAGAGAAGAGTTAATCCACTACGTAATCTCATTGTGTATGTCACAAATATTTATATTTTCTTTCTCCGTTAGAGCAGTGATGATTTGGAGCACATTTGTCGCGTCGACTTATTGAGTCGGGTCGGGAGCTCATGGGGATCGACCGTATGTAGCGCACCTATAGAGTACCTAGACTAGATTCATGATTTATGTTCATATTTTTTCGTCATACTACAGGTACCAATAAACACTAAAGGTTTCTACATATTTTGGTGACCTATTTCAGATATCCTACGTATACGGTAGCAGGATGGTATGGTATAGAGTTTACGAAGTCATTGTGCCGGCTCTGGTCCAGTGTTTGACACTCCCTATAGATCGAAGCGTACCGGCCAATGGACTAGCATCAAGTTATAACCGGCAGCGGAGAGGAAGTTGAAACCAAATTATACTGGTCATCGGAATGTAGCCTCGCCCCCTATTACATGGCCCTTGATAACGGCACCAGGGAAAGTATAATATAGTACATCTCTGCCTAACTCTTCAGGGAATCGAGGGGTGATATTATGTTATAATGATAATGATTCACCAAAAACAATTTCCCTAGCAGAGTTCGATGCCTCAGTGAAAATAAAAGTTTTTCATTTACTAAATATGACTATATTTCTATACTCTTCTTTCTTTCAATATTAGTATATTCGCTGCCGTTTAGAGCTTGGGTCGTTGGTCACGGCAGCGGGTGACGCATGGCCGGTCCAGTCATTACTGCTCCCGTTAATCAATAACCCGACGACATACGAAATCGCACCGCACTGCACTCCGCAAAATTACACCATGTGTAATTACACGGCGAAGTGCACGCTGATTGGCCAATCGGCTCTCAAAGGACGTTAATCGACCAATCAGAAAGCAATTTTCGTTTTCACGAACGAAATTTTTCAGTAACCGATGGTATTTTGGTTTTATTGTAAATCTTACATGACGTTCTGATTTTAACATTGTTTTGACATAAAAATTTTGTTCTAGCAGTACCCAGAATAACGGGGGAGTACCTACTAATATGTATGTACGTATAGCCACGATAATTTTAAATAATAAAGATAATTCTAATATAAAATAAAGCATACCGACCTACGTAATTATAAATGTCTACAAACCTGAATTAATTGTAATAACACGTCATTAGAGTCTAAATTACCCGTCAACGTATCACAACGTACATCATTAACACAGAATAAAAACAAAAGCAAGGAATACAAGTGATGTGGTAATCCCAAAAACACAATTCCGAAACTGGCAAGTCCTAAACAAATACGTGAGGATGGCCTTGAACCGTCCATTAACTCCAAATGGACCCTCGGCTTGGGACTAAACTGGGACTAAACATTTGTTGAAGGGAATTAATTCCGTTACGACTATCGACTTTTTCTGGACCGAAGATAAAATAAAAGGAGCCACCATCCGTAGTAACATAAACAATATAGGTATTTTATATCTGGTGTATTTCTTTATCTGGTGGACTGTTGAAGAAAAATATAAATTTTTTGCTGTTACAATTATTATTATTGGTGTTAAGGACCAAAGTTCTGTTTTTAAGACAGCAATTCATCATTGCTAACAAGTCCTCGGAGATTTACTATGTAGTATAAAGTGATTCAGATCTCTTTTCCAAAGGAGAAAACATAAAATAAACAGAGAGTGAACAAAACACCTCACGTTCAACAGTAGGTACTTGTGGGACCTCCACAAGTTGAAACAAAAACATTTCAAGGAGATTTAACACTATTTGAGTAGGTCTAACAAAGAGAGATGGAACCGGGGCAGATCTGATTAGGGTGTAGGTGTTTTTGTATATCAAGTGTTGGTAACTCGAAAATATGAACGAACACATTTTTGTTTAATCAAATTATTCAGATATCTAAACAACAGTATTATGTACCTATATCATTTAAAAAAATAGTAGGAAAGCAGGCTGTATTTCTCTACCCTTTAAGTTCAGTTATGATCCTTCCATTAATCGCCAGTTAACAAATGATCGGAGCTCGGAGTGTGACTAAAAAGTGCTAATTTGTATATAATTACAGACAATTTTAGCTTCTCCACGCTTATAGCTCTACAAAGACAAATTGTTTAGTAATGACAGGTAATCTCGAACACAGTATAGTCTTTCAATTGACTTACCTCCCAGCCTCAGTTCAGCAGCGGCCTGCGCGCTGTCCAGGTCCCTCTCCGCGAAGCACTGGTACATGCCTCTGTGTGCGCGCACCACGCCGTGAACGCGCAGCACGCGCTCCCCGCCGCCCACCGGCACGCCATCGTGCAGCCATCTGACACGAGCGTCCCCGCCTTCCACTGAGCAGTTGAAACTCACTGAACTGCCCGAGTTGGCTACCTATAAAGAAATCGATGGTTGTAATAAAACTTTCATTAAGATACAATAAATAATTTAATAGATTGTACATATCACAACCAAATTGTGCTATCATGGAAATATCTGGCGTCCAAAAAGCTTGAAAAATGTGTTTGTTTATTTAGTTTCACCCAAAACAATTTCAACATACACGTGGTAGGCAATTCAGGTCGAGCCAATAGTTCACGCCAATCGTGACAGGTGACAAAAAGAGAAAACAAATTAGCCCAATCACCCCAACCGTTGGAACTCGATAAACAAGTGCGAAATAGGAGCAAGTCGCCTCAAGACGATCCTTCCAGTTCGGCCTCATGAATAATTCAGGGGGACATCACCTAGTGACTACGTCACGTTGCGTGTCGGCTCAAACTGGATTACTAGGGCTGTGGCAAATGGTAGGGTACCTCCAACAGTCTGAGCTGATGTGTTAGGTTTTCAATTAGGTCGCATTGATGTGAAATTACTTTTTGTGAAATTGAAGTTCAATAGTATTTATTCGGTTGACATCAAATATTTACTTAGGTGGCGAGACCTTTGGGTGGGTGGATATCTTTTCATTGATATAGGTCATGCTCGGAATTTGTTGTTATGTACAAGGAAGAGCGAAACTGGAGTTATTATGATGGACGGGTGCTTGGTCGCAGCTTGTTGTTATAGGCACACAATACTACCATACATAACTCATAATAGTTCAGAATATCAAATGATCGGCCAGTGTATTCATTGTTAGACATTCTAAGCTCCCAACGGTTGTTGTGTGAATGTTCGAAGTAGTGACAACCCTGAAACAAGGGTTATTAGCTAGGGATGCTATTATAGGACGTGAATAATTTATTGTTATGACCGAACATTTTCCTAGATAATTTGCATCATGCATTAATAGTAATAATATACTTGACCGAAAAATTATGAAGAATAGTACCGAGAATCCATTATGTCATCATTGTTTCTCCTTAATGAATAGAATGCCCTGTTTCGTGGTAAATAATAAGCAAACCCTTTCCCTGGTGGTTGAAGGGATAATTCAAATGGATAGGCAGCACCAACCACCCGTAAATTGACAAAGGTCTCACTGTGATTACTAAATCGCCAATAGGATTGCGCCCACGTTTTAATATGTATGTATTCCTTTGGAGCCAAAAATATCTCGTTTTCAAATTCATCATTTTGTTCGTGTCAGTATTACGAAACTTTTGATCTCGAGATAAACGAATGAAAACACTTTGTTCAGCCTCTAATCAAATTATGTACAAGCAATATTTACTTGAAAATGAAATTATACGAATCAAGCTTGGTTTATTAAATTTGATGGGCTGAGTCGCAGAATTAATTAAAAATAAGAATATAGCGACTGTAACTGAAATAATAACCGTTTGGCTGTTGGCAAGGTTATTTGTTAAAGGCTGATTTATTTGTAATTGGACAAATTGATTTGATTAGCAGTTTTCTTTCCTAACAAAATTTATTTTCCAATTAACATTGATGTCCGCGATGTGACTACGCCGAGTTCACAATGTTGGCGGTACCTATTACGTGTTATGATAACATCATGTTTTTACATTTTCCTTTACATCATAACTAATATCGGAGATAAAAAAAATGCATTTATATTGTTAGGTACTTTGTTTATCTTCGCTTTCGACTTGCGCCATGGTACATGCGCTTATCAACGGTTCCATTGGTGTTGTATATTACAAGTAGCATTTACCTATGCTACATGCATACTACGCATAAGTTCCAAGAGCATAACAAACCGTGCCAGTGTAACTATATCCAGGTATCGCATGACTTAAAAAAACGTGAGGTATAATAAATTCTCGGAAAAGTTCAGTGGTCATGTAAAACGTGACATTCTTTAGCTGTTTCGAATATCAGAAATGAATATACCTATTTAAAAATATCAACTTATTTTAACATTGCGAATGTATATTTTGTTAGCATTTTTGCATTTCCGACAAGCACTTTTTTCCACGGTACACATATACCTACATACCGTTGGATATGTTATAGCTTAATGATGAAAGTAGGTACTCCTGCGTTAAGAGTCTAGTTGCTTGTTTTTATAATAGAAACGGACCTCTAAATTCAGTGTTATTGTTCATGGAAACAAGGTATGTTTATTTTTACCCCGTCGAGACTTCTCTTAATTCACTAATAAAATACACACGTTATAGCATGGAAAGAGAAAATTCTGTTATTTCACGCTCACTAAATAAACAATTTAAAACGAGTTGATGTGTGGTGCCAGTGTTAGCGATTCAATTTACTATTGTATATTATTTATGATATTTAAATAAAATAATTATAACTGTATTATTTACCTCCAGTGGCCTTAATTCTATAACGAGACTCAGGGGTTTTTTGTTACCTTTTCATTTCACCACAATGTTCTAGCTAAATAAAAACTAAGACGTATGAACTCTAAGCTCTTGTATATTGTTAACAAATAGTAATAATAGCTATTACATCACAATCACACAGCGACGTTCAAACATAATTAAGAAACATAAATGCGGTTTCTAAAATGGTGATTTGATTGGTAAGTAGATGAACTGACTTACGGTTTACGTAAACCCATTTCAAAACCTTACGAAATGTCTTAACTGCCTATTGGAAACCGTGTGTAAACTTTACGAATTGTCAGCGGAAAGAAAATCACTACCACTTGCACATACATCACTTTTATCGCATGCAACAATAATCATCTTCTTGTTTTCATCTACTGGGTGTATATCCTGAAACTGTGACATCAGTCTAAGACAAAGTGTCGCCAACACACACACCGCGCCTCACCTTGTCTATATTCGATGAGCGAAACGCTGGGATCACATCGCGCGATGTGTCTCGTCCCTACTGTGATCTGAATACTTATTTTTCAATTTTTGCAACGTCAGTCGCCGCTGACGGGAATTTAGCTGCTCTTCCAAATACAGATGTAGAACGTTGGGACAATTGCGTTTTCTGTCAGCCTTTACGAAATAAAAGGGAATGTAAGGCTTGGGCTAGGAATATACGCTGTTTGTTGTGTCACAAGTTAGGAATAATTGGATCAAGTTTGTGCGTATTTTGTTAGAAGCCGCATTAATGTGTGTGGCACTCAAATATTCGATTATAATGTAGGTATATTGTGGTGTGCTTAATATTTTCTATAAAGATAATGTACAAATAAGTTTTATTAAGCAACTGTTCTGCGAATTGTTGATGCTTAAGTTACGAGTTAATTAGGTAATGCTGTTCGCAACATATATACCTACAATCGTGGTACTGATATTATATGACTCTAATCACTATAATAATATAATACCTCAAACTACTGAATGGTACCTGCAACTGCGGGTGCACACTGACGACCAGCCTGGACCTAACTCTCAGCCTGGCATCGCGCCTCTGCTCTCCGAACTGGTTGTGCGCCCTGCAGGTCCACACGCCCGCGTCGGACAGCTGCGCGCGGCGGATGATCAGCACCTGATCTGACACCGAGATCCTGATGCTGTTGGACACAGGGCTCAGACGTCCGTTGGAGTGGCGGAACCAGCTAGAATGGGAAAAAGTAATATTGGGAATCATCCATGCATTATGCACGATATAACCAAAGCGGAAACATGATTCAATATAGACTACGTTAACCTTTTATCTTTTGGTTTGCGAGTCTTTTGAATCTAACCACAAATTACTTGTACGGTAAATACAAGACCTACAAATAATTAAGTTTTATTCTACGAAAAGTCTTGTTCATAATTATATCGGGCCGAAGAGTTATTACTGTGATGGTAGTTTTAACATCGCACAAATAGGAATATGGAGCAATACTATCATTTTATAGATGCCCCTTACATTTATTCACCTTATTTGTTGTACTTAAATATTATATATATAGTTATGGATATACTGAAAACAGAAATTAATTCTTGAGAGTTCAAAACAAGTGGCTTACTAAAATAACGAGAACAAAAATTTGGGACATAAATCCGCCTGCACTCATAATGTCACACACCTGATCTGATCCTCATTTAAGGATTGAAATTTATACGAACTGACGTGTTGTGTCTGACATAGTGGGAACAAAACCAATCGTGTTACAAGATTCTCGTCTTATATTGCGTAGCTTCAATGGGTGTAGGTACCTGTACGTGGGTGGTGGGCTCCCGATGGCGCAGCAGACAAGTCGAATATCACCGCCTTGGGGAACCATCTCGTCTTCTGATACCGTCAGCATCCTTGGCGCCATGCTGGATGTTGCGTCTATGGTAAAAAGATGTTAAGTTCAACCTGAGGTTAATGGTACCAGTTAAAGCCAAAATGTATATTATCAATTTTAAACTTAGCTATTTAGAAATTCTCAGTAGCAGCATGGAGTCTGAAACTGTACCTAGTAGGTGACAATAGGCTCGCCCCCTATTACATGGAACTCAATAAGGGCATCGGCGAATTCGGGGAATACAGGCTTGATGTTATTATGTTATTACTGAAGAAATCTTTTCTAGCAGATTAATTTCCCTACCAAGACCTTAAATGTCCGAACTATTGTAGTTATACTAACGTGAAACAGTGACCATAGCAGGTGCGCTCCGTCTCTTCTCTCCAGTCAAAGCATGCTGTGCCTCGCAGGAGTACGAGGTTGCATCGTCAGGCCGAGCATCACGGACCACCAGTATGTCACTGCGACTGCCTCCGACTATGAAGCGACCACCTGCAACAACATAAGGGTTATAATATATAAGTATTTATATACGGCCCGTCTGATAGTAAACGGTTACCGCAGCGGCGAAGTCTATGGGCGTCCAGCTATTGTCCAACCTAAAATAATGTTGGATTTTGGGCCTTTCATCTACAGAAGACTGATATGTATGTGTTTTAGTACGTTACAATGAAAATATTTTATGCCTTCGATTATTATCTTCCTGGTGAGACTAAATATCAGTATTTCACACGGATCAAAAATTGTTACTTTTTGCCTAACTAGAACTTCAAATTAGGGTAGCTTTTTTCTGAACCCATAAATAGGAATTACGTAATTAGTAGGTTCTTTACGACCACATTAACTTCCTTCCGCTCTAAGTATTCCTAATTACTATTTTGCTATTCTAACCAATTTCGAGGCTATCGCTACACAATTTCCGAATATAAATATATACATATTTATACCTATCATACTTGACGCAGGTTCAGTAACAACGTTCATAGTGCAGCTCAGAGTATTGAACAACCACAAACCGGCTGTCTATTTGATTAAACTGCAATGTTCCCTACCGACACATTCATCGAGATACACCAACATCCTCCTAAGAAGTTTTCGTGAATTGACATATGTAAGTCGTAGGATGAGTTGGAGTGGCTTCTAATAATAAATTAGGACCCACAGAAGCTCGACACCTTATAATTGAAAGCACACACTGTTCTGTTATTACGATGAAACCACGACCAATAAATAAACGGAGACCCAAAATCCATACATATCGGTCATCACCAGCAGCAGGGTAGATCAGAATTGCAGGGAGTTTTTACTTTATTGTGTGGCTGTAAGATGACGGACGATATTTTTGTACATTTGCAGTCTACAGTCATTTTGAAAGCTGTTTATTTAAGAGTTGTCTTGCATTTTTTATCGTAGAGTTTCTGTACCTATTTGGCAGTGGTAGCGAACCGCTCATGACTTTGAAATTAGGAGACAACTTCGATCGAGTACACTTAACCATTTATAGCGTGGGGGTGACACCATTTGACCGACAGCGATGTACTCTTTGTGCTGGACAGTCGAACACAAAGGCGCAAAGTTTCAGTAAAAAAAAAATGTATCAACCTAACCAACTTAACAATTAAGGTATGGTCTAGTATTTTCTCTTTAACAGATAAGTGAAGTAAAACCGATATTGCATAGAAAAAGGTAGGTATATATTATCAACGCAAAATTGTGATTTAATATTTTGCTAGAGTTTCTCGTTTCATTTCGTTTGGTCATTGAAATACTTGGATAAACAAAGAAAAATGAGTCTTGCTTCGGCTTTGTGAGATTATTTGTGTTTATAGAATAAAACACATTTTTAATTCCGGTTTTAATACCAAACAAACTGAATGTTTTTTTCCTTTTGTTGAACAAATATTATTTTGAGCTTATATCTCTCGTATTGAACCGAACAGATATAAAATTCTTAATCCGTATTTATTTCAACAAATTGTTGCTATGTAAGAACTTAAATTTCCATGTAAAAATGATTTTCATTTTCTAGAAACTGTATACTGTACCTACAATTAATATTTCTATTAATATATAACTGTATGCACAGCCTAATTTATAAAAAGAAAACCCTTTAAACAAACTGTCAACGTTTAATTAAGTGCCACATAGATATCATCCAAAATTATTGCTCAATTTAATAGTCATACAATAAAACGAATTAAGTTAGCGTTAAACTTGAACACGTGCAATTTTGTTTTCAGAAGTGTTCAAAACACTTGTGTGTCGAAGCGTACCCCAGCACCGTCTCGCCGGTCGGCACCGTTTACGATCAGATAACTTTCAAGCGGGAGTTTTTCAATGAATTCTAAATGCGCGACTACCTCGACGGATCCCCTTCGCGCTTGAGCGCTTTGTTTCAGGATTGTCGACTGTTAACTGATCCAGTCGATACTATTGTTACTTTGTTTGGCTTTAAACGTTTTTTTGCTGAGAAAAATCCGGTCGTTGTGATTTTAATATTCTAGTAACAATGTTGCTTTAAATCATCCTGATTATTCTCATAGCTACTGTACGCAGCAACTAAAAGTAAAGTTTAACTTAACCTCACAAACAAATATTTTAATGAAGCAATATTAATAAAAAAATCACTGATAAAAACATAATTGCATAGCCACGCTTGTATGAGTCGAAAAAAAAGCAATTGAGTTTCTGCCTACCCTGTGACGTCACAATACATGTGACGCGCCACCTTGTCTGACGGCGCGGAACAGTATAACGAAGTTTTAATTAAGGCGCCCTTTTGAGTCCTTTGTTCGAAAATATTGTCGATTGTCAACCAAATAAAATAACTGGTGAATGAAATATTAAAGGTAAATTGAAGTGTTTGTGTGCCTGTGGGAATATGAACCATTTTAATTAAACAAACTTTTCGCGTATATAATTTTCTTTACCAGTTACTTACATCAGAATATTTAGAATTTATACTGAACTAAGACACGGAAGGTATACTGCCTGCCTACACCAATTAGATAGACTGCCTTTTTGATCTGTGAGACGAATACAGTGCAGTTCTTTAAAAAACAGGCCTAATGAGACATGGGATTAAAAAGAACCCTGTCACTACACCAGAAAATTCTTTATTATTTAAAATAAACAAAATAATTAAAATATTTAAAAACCCTTCTTAATAGAAAATAGGTGGCGTGGAAATATTATCCACGGTATCTGACACCTGTTCAAATTACTCTCTTGAATACTGAAAGAGAATCATGAATATCAATTTATTATTTAAATTAGTTTCTTTGAAGACATTTAATTTAGTGGAGACAGTAAAATGGAGAATGAACAACAAGAAAACTCACTCTTGAATAAAATAAGAAGGCTCTGATTTACTTTTAATTTCGTTTGAAAGTTGTTAAATTACTTTAAGAGAATAATTTATAACATCTGTCTAGGTTAAAGTAACTCGATAATCTGTCCTATCAGATAAAATATATATTTATTGTTAAGTTAATGTTAGGTAATGCAGTGATTTTCTACCCAAATTCAATGATGCAAACCCAGATACTCATATCAAAATATCATCGACTTGTTTGCTACATAAAAAAGCAAACAACAAAATTTCCAGGAAAAAGCTTCAAGATTGCCAAAGCTGATACTATGTTTACCCATAACGGAAAAAAACACAACAGGTCCATATCGATGCTAATCGAGCTATCAACGAATATTTTCCTTAAGGATCAGAAAAAAACTAAAGGGATCCTTAAAGACAAGAACGTCGTCCAGAAATTAACTGAGCCTTTATCGTCGCCTTAACTTGTTTTATGTCGGCTTTATGAACGGTACGTCATTCGAATAACCATAAAAGTGAATGTTGAAGCTGTTAAATGAATGTATATAGTTGGGGAGTCGAGCCTCCGCGCGATGGGTGATGTAAGATAACTTGGTAAAACGTCTGTCCTAGGCCGATAAGAACCAGTAAAAATTCCAACTTTCATGAAAGATGTCGCCGTTTTAATTTGAGCTATGTAAACTGAGCAGTTAATAGCGTTTGTTAAGGCAGTTATGTTGATTAGCATTATCATAAAAAAATACGCATTATAATTTTTACGGCTGAGTTTTACTCGTTAGTACTTAACATATTTACACAACAATACCTAATTTAAGTACATCAAGAGCTTTAAACGACATATCTGTACACTTAGAACATATTAGCTGTTTATTTTCCGGAAAGTAGTAAAATCCAGCTGAGCAAAATGCGCTAAATGATGCTTGTATTAAATGCGCACGTTCATTACATATTGCCAGGGTTACGCGTCGCCTACGTACTTACACTACCTCAAAATTAATTCTGCAAAAAAAGTTAATGATGTTTTCATAAGCACTTTTTAACTTTCAAATCATTTGTAAATTTTGATGTAGAATTAAAATTTAATTTGGTAAATAATTAAGAGAAAATTTTATTTAATCATAAGAGAAAAGTCTCTGATATATTGGTGTTATAACCAAAAGAAAAAATAAGAAATCGCCCTTTTGTAGTACAACTAAGTTAACGTTCCTTAGGTTTTGTTCAAAGTTTACTTTTAGGTGTGCAGTGGACAAAGAGAAACAATTTCTCTTACATACCTAGACTTACCACGAACTTTCACTATCCCAAGATTCATTTAAAAGTAAATAAATGTAAAGAATGCCGCGCAGAATCTGCAACAGTGAGTTCCTCAAACTGGCAGGCGGATATTAAATCAAGCGAGCGGGTAATCTGCATAAACGCCGGCGAAACTGGCAACTCCCGACGCGAACTAAACTGCATCTGGTGCGGCTCACTAGATGGTGCAAATTAGCTATTTTTTTATATTCTTTCAAAAGTTTGCTCTACTTTTAAACAAAGTCATAATTAATAAGACTACGTTAATTTTTGTTTTCAGAAAATGTGTATTTTTATTTCGTTCTAGGAATGTGTAATTAGAGTAGGTATTATTTACTTAATGGAAAAGTAAAGACTACTCTTAAAAGCAAACGGAAATTCCTCCATTAGTACCTACCTTGTTGCTTATTAAAATATCACGCTATCAGTGATTCTTCAAGCACCGACAACTTATTCTTAGGATGAAACAACAACAAATTACATATTTACCTTCCCAAACAACCTCATCAACCTATCGCTAATGTATCGTTAACGAAGCCTCTTCCAGTTCAACTTTACAATTTATCAGTTTAAGCAAAGAGTAGTAATTCCTCTCAACTGCATCAAAGGCGGACATTAAACTTGCATTAGCGTCGCTTAACTTTTACGTAAAGTTTGAATCTTATTGCCGCTGCGCACCGACAATTGAGCAAAGTTCTCTATTCAATTTGTACTGTTCTTCTTTATTAAAGGACTGCAAAGAATTCAACGATGGACTCGTTGAATGGTAATGTTGCATTTACTGCCGCCTTAAGAGGTATTTCTTTGGTACCACTAAGATTTATTCTAAGTAAATCTGCGTAGCTAAAGAGAGACAAAAATGATTTATCTATATCAGAAAAATTCATTTCAGCAGTATCAGTTAGACATTATCTTAACCCAATTTTTTATGTCACTATTATAAACATATAATATAAAAACACTCTGTTATAGATTATTTCGAAATCGGTTAAAAGAAAATAAAAATAAGTGCTACAAAATAGCCTCCAATTAAGAAAAATGTAGCTAAAAGTATTTCTCCTGACAAGGTTAGGAAAGAAAAGTTAACTTATACGGACTCCCTCGAGACGGATTAGCAACTCGTCAGTATCGGCTATCGGGGCCTACTAAGTTACTGTAGTGACCTTTGTTTCAACATCACACTAAAATAAACTTAGAAAATGCGTGACAGGTAACTGAACATGTTACTTGCTAGTTTTCGAAAAGACCTAAATGACGCTTGTTGATTTAAAAAAAGTCTATATCTTGGTCAATGTTATTTTTTTTATTATTTTTTTTTGTCAGCCTTTTGCCTAATGAGGAACTAAATATTTAATATTGAATTATTAGTGTTATCTATATTTATTTCAATACTCTAGTTGCGACAGTGACAATGCCTTCTCAGTTCTCGAAATGAAGCCAATGAACACAAGAAGACCCAACATTCCAACTCATGCTTAGAAGCTTCATATATGAATTAATACACCTTGAAGAACCAACTCCATTTAATTCAATGGGCTGTTCTGATAACACGCCATGTCTATCCAAGGCGACGCTATCTCGTGGAGGATTATTAATTCTACAGTCAACACAATTGTCCCATTGTCAGTTAATCCTATCATTAGATACGGGATGTTAGGTTAGGTTAAGATGTTGCTGACTTTAGACGCCTTATCACTTGCCATTTTATAATCAGGTATACAGGCTTTGAATAAACTTTGGAATTGTTCTCTCAATTGTAAGGGTATAAAGTATGATATGGAAATTATCACGCTCGAAATGGTGTTGGTGATGACAGATCCTGCTACAGTGCTACCCTTCTATCTTATACAATATTCTTTACACTTAGATACGGTAATCCTTATTCCTACTCTAAGAGAAGAAACGGTGAATTGTTCTTAATCGACACCACAAAGCAAATGCAATTCAGTCTGGAATATAAATGAATTTCATTGTGTAGCAATGAAGCAAATTAATTCCATTTTAGCGCTGCGCATTGCAACTAGAGTAAGAGGCTTTGTATTAATTAAGATGTTTGAAGCATCGCTCAGGGCGGATTCCAGTCGATAATTGTGTATCGCACCACTCATTCGAGTCACTCGGTGCCGCTGCTTTATCTCAGCATTTCGGCCCCAAAAGACAATTTAGTGTCCTGTTTGTTGCTATTCAAGATAACGTTTAACTGACGTCTGTTTAGATTTAAGCATTGGCCACGGTTCATTATTATGACGTGGAAGAAAATCATTATTATTCATCTCTGGACTGAGGTGATGAGTAAAGAGACATGTTTTAAAATGCATTATTTGCAATTACTCATATTTTTTCATATCTGCCATTATTAAACCTATTTAAATCATCGTTTATACTAATTTGAAACTGTATTCACGATTTGGTTGGCTTCCATATGATTTCACAAAAATAATCTCAAGAAATTTCAAAACCGCTGAACATTAACAAAAGTTCCACAAACAAATATAACTTGAGTCCAAAAATAATTTCTCGGAAAAATGTCCAAGAAGTTGAATGAGTCATTACGTCGACGAGTAATCGAAAAGCGGAAGCGTCCGTAAATGAAAACATTAATCGAATTTTCTGGTTCTAATCGAGGACTCGGAACTCATAAAGCAAGTTCAGCTCCCTTGTTCCTGTCACAGACAGCCGTTTCCTACACTTGGATTAACGAAAAATTCTTAATTTTCTCCTTTCGAAAGCAATAATCGGCCATTTGGCCCCTTCGTGAAAATTAATTTCGATTTTATAAGATCGGTAGTCGGAGTCGGTATTGTTGGAAACTTTCCAGACACTGTATCTACTGGGAGTAGGAGGGTTACGTTTGAAAAACATGTTTGACGAACCCAGATTCATTGTTGGGACCCAATAAAAAGATTCACGAACAGTAATGGACATAAAAACTTTTTTGGAAGCTGATTACTTCTAGTTATAATTTGTCGATGATAATAAAAAGTCCTGAATCATGGCTTAATGTTCGGAATAAAGATAAAATGTGAACTTTGAATATATTCAGCTTCAATAAAATGCCTCACATGGATTATTCTTTCAGTAGTTTTCTTTTGACTTTGGCAAACCATAAATAAAGTCAAGAAGGTTTTTGAATATATTATGTCTGATCAAATTAAGGTGTCAATATTAAACAACAAACTATGTATATGTATTGTTAAATGTTAATGTGAAGAGATCGGTCGATTTCCAGTATTATAAAGTAGCTAAAGCTATTGGTAGAATAACTAAACTCACCAGCTTCAGCAGCCAGTGGTGCCAGCACACTTCCATCCTTGAACCATCTTGTGACGGAGATGTGGTTCCTCACGATTGCCGGCACAGTGCAGGTCAGTAGTGCAGCCCCTCCTGCCACGCCGTGGGATGACTGCACCCGCACCTCCCAAGGTACATCCATTACTGCAACAGAAGAATATGATGTAATGAATTGTTTAAACTCTAGCGCATGCTACGTGTATTTCAATATCTTTATACTCTTATCATCGCAAGTAAAACTGGAAACCAACGAAACACCCACGATGCCATAAGAACCTGTAAATGGTTTACGATAAAAGTAATGAGTGATAACTTGATTCATCCTGAATCCATTATCATGTCAGGCCCAAATGTTATTTAGTACCTGTTTTTGTAGAGACGATTGAAACGTTAAAGTTTCCGTCTAATCAGTTCCTGAGCACAAAAGTCTATTACACAATAACCATTGCTTGGGTCCCTAAATGCTCTTATCTTATCGTCATACTCAACTCCTTTGCGATGTGTACGTAGTACATACACTCAACAACATGCTACAATTACCAAAATTCAATCAACATTTCAGTATGTTATGTAACCGCATGTGGTCACTACATCATACACAAACTCTATCAAATAGGTAATCCTTCGCTCGATAACCCGCTCTCATAGATCAGTGTGTCACTCATTATCCTCCCTCACTCCGCTCTCCTGTACACCCCCCGTAATGATGACATGACATCGAGTGACGTCATTAATTAAACGGGGCCCACGTCCGCTGGAATTGGGTTAGCGGTTACTGCATGCATCAATTGTGTGTAGTTTGGACACCCATTGTACTTGGCTATGAAGTTAGGGTTAGTTTAGATATTTGGTTATTGTTTACAGGTTCTCGAGTTAGTTGAAGGTCTAAAGTTGTAAAGGCTGACTAGGCTGAGTTCGTGGTGGATTTCCTAACATGTTAAGTTATGCACATGATTGAGAAATACAGATTCATTATGACTGATTTGAATATATTAAGTAATAATATAAATGTTTCTTGTAACCCTGAAATAGATTTATTTCTGTTTCGATATCAGCAATATTAGTCACGCATCAAACGCTACGAGGCTTTTCAGTTCGTTTTGCGAATAAATAAGATACAAATAGCTTTTACCTATCTCATGTTTGCCAAACGCAATGACGACACGGTTGGCGTTGTGGCTAAGTGATTAGCTTTCTGCGCTAAGTGTCGCGGGTTCGATCCCCGCACGGAACAAATATTTGTATGATCTACAGATAATTGTTTCGGGTCTGGGCGTTTGTGTATGTGAATATATGTGTTTGTAAACGCACCCACGATACAGGAATTATTCCTAGTGTGGGGCAACGTTTTTAAAAAAAAAAAAAAAAGAAAAAAAAAAAAAAAAAAAAAAAAAAAAACATTTTTTTTAGACTATTAATTGAATTCCATATTGTTTATTTATTATGATCAGTGTGATAATTCGTTCGCAGAGAAATGGGTGGATATATTTTTTAAAGACTGGCTGAGGTGACGAGCTTTAAGTCGTCCTATTATAAAAAAAATTAGTCCCTAAAAGCGAACGATGTAAAACGGTTATTTAAACATGAAGTGAGTGGTTCCACAGAATCCTTCCTAATTCCTATCCATTAATGACTGATGCAGATTCTGCGTTACAAAAATTAAAACAAGCTTAAATACTGCTGTTTTCGCGTTCGCGTGTATGTGTCTTTCATTTTCGGAATAAATCCATCAAATCATTGACCAGAAACGTCGCGTCGTAATAGGCGTCCGAAAAGAAGATTATATTACATTCGAAAGTGAGCCCAAAATCCGCAACTGATGTAATCCGAATTTTTCCAGTTTCAATTTTAATCCAATTATTAAGTTTGGAACCCGGGGCGTTTGAAGCGGATTCCATTTTGCTGCCTGTCCTGTTCACTCCTTGTTATTTTGGATACTCAAGCCTATTATGAGTAGATTACAATAAAATTTTAGTTTTCAGATTTGTAGATACAAATATAATAAATTTGAATACCAAAAACAAAAGGATTGATTTCTAGTGTCATCATATTGTGGAATCCTGGACATCCCGACATTTGTATTATGTTCCCTGGAAAAAGAATAAGGAATATTGAGACTTTGGACTTCACAACTGTAATAAAACATAGAGAGATAGAGATATAAATCTCTCCGCAAGTATTCCGTTTAATTTATTTCACCGAATCTACGCCTATCGATGCCTACTCTCCGAAGTCCTTTTCCCGCGCTCCGCGCTGTCAGAACTGTCAAAGACCAACGTCACCGCTCGGATGCGCAGCGGTTCACTGTTGCTACCTCTAGAATCTCGTACACAGTGGAGACCAGGTGAAATGCAGTTTTATAATTAATAAAAAAATAATATATTTTTTATTAACTTTGCCCCACTCTTGGATTTCTCCTGTATCGTGGGTAAAGTTTACAAACATACATGTCACATGCACACACAAGCAGACCGGAACTATCTGTAGATCATACAAATATTTGTTCCGTGCGGGGATCAAACTCGCGAACCGTAGCGCAGTAAGCTAATCGCTTAGCCACTACACCAACTGTGTCAATTCAATTGTCCCGTAAATGCGTATAAAATTTCATTCGTCCATTAACAATAATATTTGACGGCACCATCTTATCTCTTTGCCACACCACGTACAAAACCGTAATCATCTTACACTAATTTCCTACCACTTCAACTAAACAGAGCGCAGACCATAAAATTAATTAAAACTCCAAATTGAAACAGAAGCCAGTAATGTGTTGGTGAGGTGACAGCAATCAGGCACCACATTAGTGGGAAGGTTTAATAGGAATTACCCCTACTCAGGCGGAAGGGTACATGGACTCTGACAGCGTTACACATTAAAATGTGTCAGCTAATGCGTTGTGCTTACTGGAATTGTGTATCTCGGTTTTAAGCAGGTTAAATACGCGTGAGACGCACTTTGTTTTTAAGTTCAAAGAGCCAATTTATTTTGTGTGTCATCCTGTGAGGTTACTTTATCTCCACGAATAAGAGGGCGGCAGCATCATCATGTATTCTGATAACACATATCGCATTTGGATAATTACACTATAAAAATCTATTTTTTAATTAATTTAGTCTCCTCTATCTACATAGATTATTCCACTGCGATCCTATATCCATTTTGAGACATATTCAAAACATCAGGAAAACAACTCGTGAACACATTCTCTAATTAAGTAATCACGACAATCGCCAGATCAACTTCTCATAGCCAAACAGTCACTCAAAAATAATAAGATGTCCCCCCTCCCCCCCTCGCGGGAGATTCACCGCTGGTAATGAAATCCGCGGCGAGTCCGCCTTGAATAATAAACATCCGCCGGACTCTGATTTCCCTCGCCGCCGATGGTTCCTAACAAAATGTTGGTGAACTCGAGCATTAGTCTGTCAAGCAAACGACTATGATACGGTATTGCGGAGCCAATTATCGCTGTGGTGGAACTTTCAGCTGTTTCGCTTTACGAGGTAGATCTCTGGGCGGCCATTATTTTGGTACGAACAATACTTGAAGATGCAAATCAAATTGTCAGGTGTGGATCAACTTCTGATGATTATATTAATGACAAAGCTGCTATTGCCAGCTGCCTAATTGGTACACCGCGTCCAGGTTAGGAAGTCTAAGTCCAAATTCTCAGTAGCACCTCAGAATCACGAATTGCGCGGGGAATACGTGCATGATATTGTTATGTCATTGTGTTTAGGGTGACGTTGCGAATAGGGCAGCACCTGCTTATACTGGGATTATCACCACCGTTTGACAACGATTTGGTGATCACACTATAATGCCATAGGGCCGCAGGTGTGCTGCTCGTTCACCAAATATATCGAACTGTTACAACACCCTTGAGGACTGAAGGGTCAGCGTCGTCAAATGGGGACGAAGGCACGAACTTTCTAAGATCAAGGTATCAAG
This sequence comes from Shargacucullia verbasci, assembly GCA_947562105.1. Taxonomy (NCBI): domain Eukaryota; kingdom Metazoa; phylum Arthropoda; class Insecta; order Lepidoptera; family Noctuidae; genus Shargacucullia; species Shargacucullia verbasci. The sequence continues at coordinate 16,733,928 of OX387280.1, forward strand.
ATCAATTTCCGTACAGATAAAAACATGCGAAATACATATTATATTAATGTTATTGTACCATGTGCATATGTAATAAGTAAACATAATAACAAGCTGCTCCCGCTGTCGACGTTTACGACTCCCGAGACGTACAGTTCTGTCACCGACACCTGATACACAATCTTGTTTAGGGTTGAAAATTTATGGGCAATCTTTTTATCTTTTGATAATATAGGAATACTGATTGGGAGAAGTATACTCGCTTTACTACAACTCAGACACCAGAATTATTTTGCTTAAGGGGACGGACGCAGATGACAGTAAAAATTTGAATGAAAAGAAAAGTTACGGATATACCTAATTAAGTATTTAATTATACCAGACAAACTATTAGCAAACCATATTTAGTAATATGACAATTGCCACGGTCATTTTTAATGATTTCCTCAAAATAACCAGTGATTCTAACGATTAAATTAATAAATCAACAAAGATATAAGGATAAAAACTCACAAATTGATTGGATAACAATTTTGAGAGCAAAACGTCTTCTAATCTTTTGCTTACCAAGTTTGAATAAACATTTAGCTACCGCAAGAAAAAAACGAAGGAACAGATTTCCAATTGGAAATTTCTCTAATCGGCTCTTCACGATTTATTCTTACCGGATAAAAATTCAATACTTCATTTCCCGAATGGCGGCTCGCGAAATCGGTTTTTTTAATTAATTTCTTTTTGTGCGACATCAATGCCGCGTAGTTGTTTGTAAATTAAAAACGTGTTTTCTGGCGCACGGAGAAGATTTTCTTCATAAACAGACTCGATAAATTTTTGTAAAGAAACAAATAGATTTTGTGAGAACAGTTTGCTTGGCGTCAAGGAAGAGCGTTTTTTATAATTATTCACAATATTTATTGGATTCTCTTTCGGAAAAACAATTGGGCGGAAGGAAATTGGGTTTAGTGTGGGCGAGAGAGTTACTTTCGAGGTTTGGAGGCCTTCACCTTATATATGTATATTATTTCAAGATGTAATGTTAGCCAAAATAATAAGAGGTTCTGTGTGAATTATTACAACTATTAGCAAAAGTATATTGGATGCAATTATCTTTCTGTATACATAAACTAGATTAAAAAAAAAGACTGAATTTCTTCAATGTACAGTCCGAACAGTAGCATCTATATATATGAATTTTGGTACTAAAGAATCCACACAGATCAAGTTCCGAGGAAAAACTAGTTTAGAAGACAAGGTTTAACACAGTGGTAATATTTTTTATATCTCGTTGCTTCGCTTCTATAATCTTATGGGTCTCAAAACGTTTATAGCTACGTCCCCCTCCCACTTAACGCAGGTACTCCATTACGACACGAGGACATTAATGTTTACAACGATAAAAGTTCTATTAGAAAACGCTTAGCCATTTCAGATAATGCGCGAACAAATAAGTACCCACAAGATTACCGAAGAAAATGTTAAAGAACTTTTGTTTTTATTATCAGAATTGAAATTCATTCAGTTATTCATAAATTATTACCCTCTTTGTAGATTTTCCAAGAATTGTTGTATTTTAAATCGATTAAATCCATAAATTTCGATTGGCAAATATTTCTAAGATTACTAACTCAATACAGCATCAGGTATAACAAATACCTGTATCTGTCTAATATTTACAATCTCGAAATTCTTACTTGTAGAACGGTCGACGACTTCCTTTTAATACCAAATTGTTAAACATTTCTGCCAACGATATTAAATTAAAGATATTCTATTCGTAGTCTATATACGGATGGCAAATGTATCATATTCTACGGTGAAAGTTCTCAAAGTTTGCTTAAGAATACTATCGAGATACAACATAAGCCAAAATAAGGTGGTATACATATATAACTACTTTTACCTCAAAAACTTGGTCAGCCAAACATCGTTAGGTATGTAAAGCGGCGGCAATAAGAAACATCTGGCGGGGCATTACAGCGGCCCGTCGACTTTCCGACTAATTAACTTTCCTCGAGGAAATGTTGCAAAAACTCCACTTAACATTCTAATCACATTTTTTTTTCACTCAAGAATAAATTTAGTTAAAGTTCAATAGGAAGTCAGAATGTGCGGTCACTGAATAAGGAGTGTTTGTATTGTTAGTATAGTATAGTGTTGTTATTTTACAGAGTTTATTTAACTGAACGTTTGCTTTGTAATGATATTTTTAAAAACTTAAATGGAATAGAATCTGAGACTTCAGATAGCAAATATATACGATACAATGTTCTAACCCTTCCTAATACGGACGTATTAACCGTTTAAGCACGATTGATAGTCGTGACATGTGTGTGCTAGTAATAGTCCTAACACATTCCATCACCAGAGGTCATCAGCAGGAGTAGTCACAAACATTGTAATGGTGTATTTTTATAAGCCAATTATTGCGGCTACTGAAAAGTTACGGAGCTCTCCACCTCCAATAATTTTATGGAGATATGGTACAAACATATGTAGTTTATAGCATTATTTCATGTTTAAGCTTGTTCCCTTGTGGATATCACTTGGAATTCTTCCAGCTAGAGTAATACGAGGTACACAATAAATAGTAGAACTTATTGATTGCTGTTGTGTATTAAATAGTTAGAATTTACTAACACCTAACACACCGGTCCCAGTTATAAATTTGGTTCTATCGATATTGAGAACTTGTGGAGTGCAATAATGGAACAACTTGGAATTGTACTTACTTGAGATTCGAGCTTATGTACGAGAAAAGATGATACGTAAAGAGATACGGTCCTTATGATTAGTAGCATAATAAGGACGAAATAATCTCTTTCTGTAGGTGTTGAAATTAAATGTGTAATTATGGCCACACTATTGAATTGGGAAATTCCTGTAACGATACATAGTGATGATGTGTTAATAATAAATAAATAAATGATTATCTTTTTCTTTTGGACGACCGTGTTTCATCAGGCTGTGAACTGCCCATTTTCATCTCATAATTGAAAAGATTATGCTCACTAAATAGATAGCCTGCTGCACCTATTCATACACTGATATCATACACATTGCCTTTGCTGAGCAAAACTAGGCCAGTCTCATTAAATCCTTACTCTTTACAATCAAGGAATGACTTTTCATTCCCTCCACCATTTTCTATGCCCCTATACACATCCATATCAGTCCAAAGCCCTTACGTGACAGTTGCTTAGTGCGCAGCCCCTTCAGCCCTATGGAACAAAAGCCCTTTTTACCCAACAGCTAGAGGGCCATTAATTCCACTCCCGGTTGAAGGACTTTTGGAAAACGCTCAACTTCATTTGTTTAGACCCGGTTATAAAGGCGGATTATGTTTTGTTTAATTTCTATAAACTCTCAAATTTAAGGAATTTGATTTAGTGTCAATAAAATTGTTTTGAAATATGATTTAAAGATTCTTAATATCTTTCAGTGCTATGATGTTAATTGGAATTTGTTTGAATATAACGCGCCGTGTTTTGAATTGCTTTTACCGTTATATTAGAAAGCAAAATGTCGAAGCAATTAATTTTACGCTCATTGCACAAGTTTTGAATATAAGAGGTACCTTGTTAATTAAATTAGGAACTCGCAAATCAATCATCGGTTGGCGCAAAAAGATCTCCCTTTTAGGTACATGTGTAAGATCTTATAGCTTCCACAAATCTTATGAATTTAAGCTTGAAATAAACCCTTAATCAAGAGAATCTCTTTTATTTATCAGAGAGACTTCTTTTTACTTCAATCTCTTTCAACAATGTCAACATGAAAAATGCTAGTCGCCCTACTAGAACTTACAACACACGACCAAACTCAGCGTTCAATATCCGATGGTGGCTGTAAAGCGGGGCTTACACCGTATCGCCATTGTGGCCCGCCATTGTTCGGTCGCGCAAAAAGACCGCCAAGTGCTCGTCGAGATACGGCGAGTGGCAAATCGGCTGATACAAGAGTCGGCCGATAAGTGTTGCGAGAAAGCTGACGTCACAGATTGTCGGTCGTGTTTTTGTGAGAAGAACGTGGTTTCGGTGAAGGTACTCCTGGGATTCTGACGTTTACCTTAAGAAGAGAATACTACCTCAGATAATACGAAACTTGTTAGAAGTTATGTATTATCTGATCGACAAAGTTTAGTATACGAAGTTTGACTTATATAAAATTCAACAATAAAATATGCATGAGAACATGATATAATAACAGAGAGAAAAGACAGTGGAAATTGCTGCTCTAACAGCTGATTAAAAGAGAAGGATCTTTAAATATAATGTCTGCATTCATTGTTCAACATGAAGCCCGTTACTTTATTTTTATATTGATATGTAACATAATTAGATTTATTTTGATAATTATGCTGCTAATTACATTAGCTTCAAACTAAACTGTTAGTAAACGTACACTAAGCTTTTCTTAGACGAGACAAAGCAGTTCCCATAATATTTGTCAAGAATATAGCTTATAATGTATGAAATGGAACGTAAACCTGCATCTAAATATATTTGAACAAAATATTGAAACAAAAAAAAAAAGCAAGGAGAGCTTACAAATAGACCATCCACTATTACCCATTATCTTTTTTCCATCAACAAAAATCGACCACGGAACCCGCAATCCTGATCCAACCTAATTCCGACACCTTTAACATCAAAAAAATCCAACGAAAATTGGACGTTCGAGCATCGTCCGTATTTCGCGGGCCTTATTCCATTAACGGACCTTTTTCGCGCCTTGCACAAAGCGGGGATATTGAGGGGCACAGACCTCAATCTCGGAGGTTTACGGCGGCCCTCCAGACCTCCTCCATAAAGAATTGTATTTGCATTCCGAAGGCTGCGAGATTGATCCCGACTTTAGCATGTCAATACCAGAGGTCAAGGGCCGGGTGGAGGATGGAATTAAAACCGTATTAGTTGTCGATAAGGCTGGTATTTGATTGGTAAGTGATGTAGGGCAGCGTTGGAGGACCGTTTGGTATCGGTTCTTAGGTTAAAGGTTCGATGTTAGGAGTACTTGATGGTAATTGTACGGTTTGAGTAAATAATTCGCTGGGTTTTTGAATACGTGAGTAGAGAAGCTATTTACGAATTCATTTCCAAATACATCTTCTAGTAATAAAAAGTATATTATGGTGAACAAAATTTCGTTCGTGATCGAATCTAAGGTCTCAATAATGCTCTAGCTGTGGGAACTATAGGTACGCGCAAAACATTGTTACATGAAACTTCTAGGCTAACTTTAGTGAAAACGCTTTAACACCATCACACTAAGGTGCATTTCATATCAACAGCCAAACTTCGGAGTTCACTGTTACTTCGACAAAGACTTCCTATGACTGCAGCAATCCGCCGCTCTCATGAGACCGCTCCAGCCTCCAACGCAAGTCAGTCCTCATTTTTCCCCGGCGACTTCGTTTTAAATTCCTGTCACACTCGGTCCCTTCAGACGCTAGATTGAATATAAACACACAAGTCACGTTTCGACGTGTTTTTCTACACGACAAAGGCAGGTTCTAACCGTTTAGCGCACGTAATCAAATATATAAATTGAACGGTGCTGATTCGATAATACTTTGGTAAATTGTATCAGGTTTTTACGGGAGGCCTCATGGGACGCGTAAGGACGTCATTGTCGTTCGTAATAGCGATAGCCCTTGGAATAATGGTTGCTAGCTTTTCGCATGTTTTTTTAAACCTGAGATTGTTTTGTGTTTTGTTTTTCTGTCAAGAATTACACTGTAAAGCCACTTACGAGTATCTTACTTCTGTATTCATGGAGACGAAACTAGATAATGCACTCCACATTTTTATAACAGCAAAACATAGTAATAGTAGTCCAGTAATACTCGTGCTACAGTAACTATTCATGTCTGCGTATTTCTTCATAATGTTTACAGATACTGTGAAAATTACGTGAGTTAAAGTTACATAATCTTGTATATTTTTTGGACCATTTTTTTTTCTTTACTTACGCTAAACGTCCTGAAAGTGGGAATAAGATAACGAAATTAATTTAGCGCGACTCCATCTTTGCAGCTGTTCTATACAAGTTATGCAGATGTTTAACCGATTTAAATAGGTAATACAGGCCCAAATACGATCACGAGGGTCAAGTTTTTAAGTTCCCGACACTATTATTTTTCTCATGTAAAGCCTGCTTACGAAGTAGACCAAATCAAAGAAAACACGTGTTTAATACTGTACATTTATTTTCACAGTTCATTGGTATTTTTGTATCGGTAGCTATTATCGTTGAACTGGGGGAGCCGGCAATGAAATGTTAAACAAAACAACAAAGTTATACGCTTAGAGCTGCACGTTCTGAATACATTAGGAGCTCTTTTTCCGTTCTGAAATCACAAGTGCTATAGATATTATTGTAAAAGGAGTTCAATGGATTTACCTACCTTTTTTATAACATAAAAAGGTAAATATATATTTTTTCTTTTCAATTTTTTTTCATTATATCTTTAATTCTTAGGTGAGTAAAACCTGACCCAATTCTGGCTCTGGCTTCATTATTTTTTACACATGGCGTTCCTTGACACCAATTGCACGTTTAGTATTATGACCATTTGAGTATATTGTTGCCCAGCTTCTTAATGACGCTAACACGCTTACGATAATCACGACATGAGACTGGGAGTTCCTTTATTGATTATTTAAAGGATACTTGGCGTTTCTCCTGTATCGTGGAAGTAGTACTGTTTACACTAACCGAAATCGAATTGTCGTTTACGTTTGTCTACAGTAGTCACGAATCAACAAACTCATGTGGTTTTGCGCACATTGGCTTGCATTGTACTCGCATAGTCTTTACCGTTAAAGATTGTACCCAGTATACAACAATTATTTTAAAAGAGTATCCATGGAGTTTCCCGCCACAAGACCTACCCTCACTTTGGAACCGTACACCTAGAATCACAACGTTTTAAAATAGCTTGTACTGGCCTACTCGATATAAAAATATTTGACTTTGACTGATCTTAACTTCAATATAGTTTTACTGCCCAACAATACCGCCTATTCATAACACCCACCTCTGAATTCATAGGAAATAGCCGTCTTCCTGCCCTTTTTGAACCTTAACTTGATTGATGAAAATTAAACAATAAACTTTTCCGAGGAAAACACAATTTACTTGCGATGGGCCTCTTAAACTTGCCGAAGTGCTTATTGGCAGAAAAACGTCGCTAATGGAATAGAATGTGACGTCACGTTGGCATGGAGTCAAAGATGAGGCGGACTAGTGTGTGTAGATGGTACAAAGTTTTGTGTCTACTTTGATAAATATTTTATTCTTTAGTAGATAAGTGTATTAACTAACTATGATAGTGGTGAGGTGAATGATTAATTATTTACCTATCATAAAAAAACCATTAAATTTTATATATCATCACGCTTGTATCCTCCAAAGGGTTAGGTAGAGGTGTATCGTTGCAGAATACAGTCTTATTTAACAGATACAAAAAAAAAAAAAACATTAATACTGCCCGACTTAGGCGTCGAACCCGGGACTGGTAACCACAAGGCCAATAGAATAAATATTAAAATTCTTTAACCACGAGTATTGCACTGTGTACTAATCAAATTACATTTTGCTGATCAATCAGCCTGCCAAGCGTGATTATGGCAAATCCCGTCGGGATCGTTCGTTGTAACAATTTATGGAGGGTCCCGTTGCGGTACCAGCAAACATTAAAAGATGGATAAGTGATCAGAACTCCCTAATGCAGTATTACTTACTGATTAAGATATTAAGTACGTACACTCACGTGCGGGTTAATGTGCCATAATGCATGCAAGAAAACTGTTTTGTTCCTTCGTAATTTTGAAATTAACATACGCACACATTACCGGTTACGTAAAGCATTGTAAAGTACTATTAAAGTAATGTACACATACTATTGGGCCGGTCGGCTTCAATACTTGGTATCGCGTCTGTCAACTGATCTGTGTCCGATGAGATTGTGTGAAGTATTCTGTGAGCGGTCGGCGTCGGATTACAAGCGTGTCGGCGTGACAGGAACACGGCGCGTGACGCGCCGGCGGCCTGAGGGGTGAGGGGAGATTAACTTCACAGAATCTCTCAAGTATTGCCCCATTAACTGGACCCCACACATTTTTGGTGTTGTGTGCTATTTTCCAATATCGTGAAAAGGGTTTAGTTTATTTTCAGGCCAAATAAAATACTGAATTATCGACTTATTTGCCAATAGGATAGTAGGAAATGTTAGTTTAGTATAGTAATGCTTTATGTACGTAGGTTAATCAGTTAAAATTGAATGAAACCAAATATACTAGAGCCAAATAAACAACAATCAAGATGAAAGCCTTCAGCTCAAGAAAAAAGGCACGAATTCCTATACTATATGGTGGGTAGGTATATGACATACCTACTGACATAATATAATACAAAGAGCCATTGACCATTAAATAAACCAGAATTAATCACATCGCGTCCATGTGGTGTACCGCAGTTGCCGCCTCGCGCGACCTACATGCTCTGTCTAAATGGTGGCCGGAATTATTTGTTGTACGTGGACTATTCGTGTTATTTACTAGCCGATATACATACAAATATTAGGGTAAATATGTAATGGTTTAGCAATGTTAGGGGCTGTGTGAGACCTTGTTAGGTAAGGCTTTTGATCAACAATCAATACATTCAGAAAACAGTAAGATGAAAGGGTCCGTACCTACACCGTTCCGCTATCATGTTTCCGTTCAATATTTAATAAATAGTTTAGTATTTAACAGCCTCATTATCATTATCATTATCAGCCAGAAGACGTCCACTGCTGAACGAAGGCCTCCCCCAAGGGGGGGGGGGGGGGGGGGGGGGACGTACCCGGGTTTAACAGCCTCACTGGTTTAGTATTCTCAATTGCAACTGCTGAGCGTGAGGTCCTGGGTTCGATTCAGGGGTCGAGCAGTGTTATTAGGTTTTTCTGTATGGAAATTCTCAGTGAAAAAAAAGTTTGCACGGAGTCTGCAACTGTGCCCGGTAGATGGCAATAGACTCGCTACCTATTATATGGGACTCAATAACGGCATCGGCGAAATGTAGGTGTACAATAGTACACCTGTGCTTAACCCTTTGGGGAATACAGGCGTGATGCTATGTTATGTTATTTAAATGGTCTCAAACTCTATATATGAAAAGTTTCCACTGTTTTGGACCGAAAATTATGAAATCGGCGTAAGGTCTTGAAGTCTACATGATTGTGAAATCATGTGTGATTGTGGCATCCGTGATCCGTTTTATGATACTTTTATTCTATCAACAGATTATAGGTACCAACCCATTGAAGATTTATTATATTGTATGATAGACTATATAGGTAGATCGTGATTTGACCCAATCTAGATGAACTACAGCGGTGCTGCAGCTGTGCGATAAGCCACAGAGTTACGTGGGTTAGCGATGCCGTCACACAATATATGATTTACTCGTATTTTGTAACCACACTATGTTTTGTGTTGTGGTACTCGTTCTCCTAATGTTAACGCTATACATGTAAATCAGTGAATTTAATAACGTACAGTCAGCCTTAAATAGACGCGTACATGTAGCGAAATTAAAACGCTTATTTTTGGTAAAGGATTAATTTAAAATCATACAATTTTAATGACCATTATTTTTTTTATTTATTCGCATATATTATGTGTAAAATTGCTTAAGAATTCAATAACTATTTCGTCTAAAACGCGCTTTTTAATATTGCTAAATATATACATCTGTTTGAGACTGACTGTACCTAGATATTAGTTTAATCTCTTCGTATTGTGGTAAATACTTCACAACTCACGTTGTTTGGATCCGAATACTACACCGCTTTGTATGATTCACTGTTATGTAGCTTCATACGAGTACGTAGGAGGTAGGTATTCCATCATGAATTCACCGGCACGTTGTTTGCGTAAGCGAAACACGTGATAAACCGCGAGTTCTGATCTTTTTGGTTCCACAATAATCCACTACGAAACATCCATCGAAAGGATTGATCTCGACAGGAGCACAAAGATCGCAGATCAAGAAATATTTACGTTATTTCGCCTACCATTGTAATTAACAACGAAATTCATACTTCATCCTTGAATTTCACTGAGCACAAAGTACTGATTTACCCGATTAAAATAGGTACGCGGGCCATTGTTTGGAATTTACGTCCAAATTTCCAATAAGATGCGGCCGCAGAGGGCCGCAACGTTGTTCAGCCACTATTTCCAGTTTGTTTTATTTACTACTGTGTGAGGTACTGCCGACATTGTATTTCGATAGTTTAATTGGGCGTCAAAGTAATTAAAACTAGAGAAGACAGGCCAGTCAGCTGTGAACTGAGTGAAGTTACAATATATATTTATTAGGTTCCTACAATACTGCTTAATATTTATTTTGAAACTAAAATAATATTTATATATTTATAAAAAAAAAATTTTTCTCTGATCTCATAGTGTAAGTGATAATAAAACTTTTGGTGTAGTAAACCTTTGGTTTAGTAGATAATTATTACAACAAGTACTTGTATAACGGCAGGCATTCTTCAGCTTCGTACACACTTACGCTTGCGCATCTCTGTCTGCGGTGAGACCACAATGTCGTGCAACGTCGCGCGTCTGTGGTCGCCGAACAAACGCTACGATTCAATTAAAGTTTGTTTTATTTACTAACAGAGTCAGTATTTAGTCAGCAATTTCATAAATTTCCTAAATCATTAAATAACTAATATTTAATGATTTTTCTTACAAGAATAAGTATAATTATGGTCAGAGGGTCGTCTTAGGGGCCGAGTATATTATCATTATACACATAAACTAGTTTGATGATCCAGGTATGTCTTACCTGACTGAAATGAACTATTTGATTCGGTCTCAGTATGTATCTGTATCACAATTCGATTAAAACTAATCGACAAACTGGATAACTTTCAACGCAAGTAAATTCACGATGAAGTTAGAACCGAGAAACTGTTCCACATTAAAAAATTAAGCTATTTCTACACTTACCCGCTTCAAGTCGCATGTCGCGCGACAATATCGTGCCTGCAGTACTGGCGGCGCGGCAGCGGTACACCGCCGCGTGCACGTCACTGCGATATTGAGCCGCGGAAAACGCGCCCAGCCACAGCGTGCCATTTGGTAGTGCGCTCCTGTGGACAGTGTGAATATACCTTTAGAATGTGAGGAATTTGGACAAAAAGAACTTTTAAGCTTTCAGATGTCTATCAACATTAAGTAACAATAAGTGCCTTAATTATTCGTTCGAGAAAACCTTTCTCAAACGAATAAAATAATGTAAGGTAAAAAGACAACAAAATACAACAACAAAAATATCACATAGGTACCGGAACCTGTTTACCTACTTTAACTTTATAATTGCGCGGAAGCAGAACTAAGTGACTGGTACTGTCAGTTTCTCTGTTCCAGTTGTTGAGAATTACGGAAATTCCAGGTAACGCAGCTACTAATTATAAATAGGAAAATCCTCCGTCGTGTTTGTAAAATACGTAGGTTATACATAAGTACAATAATTGAACTCAAATTAATTTTGAAAACATTAATGAGTTATCATCAAACAATTTATTATAAATGGGAACAGCCGTTGGCACAGGCTTATTACACGACTGCCCAAAAAAGGAGTGTAATGTTTTTAGGGTTCATGTATGTATGTGAGTTTCTTTGTTCCACCATAACTTTTGAATGCCTGAAGAGATTTGGATGTATGGGATATCGTTAGAATCCTTATATCATACCGAGTGACACTGGCTATAAATTTTTGAAATACGTCGGGGGATCGTTCTCTGGTGTTCGTTTTTAATATAAGAGGTCTCGCAACTGCAATGACAAATTAATTTACCTAATACAACTTATTTTTTACTTTTTAGTTCGTTTTTTGTTTTAATAATCATATTAAAAATTATAATTTACATTATACGACGTTATCTGATCATGTGATATGGATTTACGCCTCTATCCTACCGGAAAACGAACACGTGGATAAAACTGCATATTGTGTGTGTTTAACCACTTATCTTGCGTGACTTTTTACTATAAGGAAACGAAAAACTCAACTTTCTACGGCTTGAGAACTTCACAGCTCATTTTTCGATCAAAACCTGCATTTTCCAGTAAGAGACTTAATTCTATTAACGAAGAACGTCCTTTCTTCACGAACCGTCGCCCATTATAGACGAAAAGGTAAAAAAATAGTTTTAAAATGTTTGAGAGGAAGTCTCAGTACTATGTTCGAGATATTACACAAACTTAAGAGTTTCTTACAAGTAACTATGAAGTATTGCAACCAAAGAGAACTACCTATTTATTGTTGAATGCTGTTATCAGGTTCTTGTTTGTTACATTAAAACGTTTTGTTTCGTATATAAATGTTATCGAAGTATTGAAAGAATTTGTGTAATGACTCATTGTAAAATATCAAATTTATGACGAATTGATGATATGTGAAAGATGATGATATGTCTTGATCCGGAATTGATTACGATACTAAATCCCGATTTTTCCGCATAAAAGCTCCACTCTCTATTGATTAGAAGAACTTATTAAATACTTTCTAGTGAGCAAAGACAAGCACCTTAAAAAGCTTAAGAGATTTGGTATTATATCCTGCATATCTTAGTTAAACCAATTCAAAAATCTTTCTTTCTTTCCTTCTGAGCATTTACTCTCCTCAAAGAAGTAAGCTGAAAAAATGCTGTAAAGCCAATCTAACATTTACGATGGATAAAAAAGGTTGTTACGTGATCGGGTCAGGGCAGCATTCCTCAATCATGGGTTTAACGGCTCCCATCGCCGACTTTTGAGGTCCAAAGGAGAGTTACGGTGGACCTTATTTCAGCCCATAACTTGCGATCTGTTTCGACGTCCTGTGTTAAGTCACTGAGTTACGCTGCAGTCATAAAAGAGGTGTCATATTTTTTTATGTATATCCAGTTAATCAGAAAGTTTATTGAGTTTCAGTAATCATGGTGTATCGTTACTTGATGCGATAGCCTTATTTTAGCACCCCATATTTTTACAAAGATCATATATGGACGAGTATCTTTAAGGGCTTTAGGTGAGACCAATAGTAAAGAAAATTCAAGCAAAGCCACTCCTATGCTTCCCTTATAGTTACAAGTTACAAATTTTGAAGTTTTTAAATGCAATGAAGATCAATATATTATCAAAGTGCTTTTACTTGAATTTGGTAGGAGTCTTGATACTCAGTTGGGCTCCGCACAATAAAAATCCAAAAGATCGGACTGCCAACAAATTATTTAGTAACTCTCACTCACATAATAAATGACAGAGTCCATCAAATGCCATATTTGCGTCACAGCGTCCCGGCAGCTGCCAGGTGTACCATGTCATGTGTATAGATCTATAACTAAATGGGCCATCAGGCGTCACATAAAACTGATGTGATCCGTACAATTCGCAGCTGTTCATCACTATCGATTCAAACCGAATGTCACCTGAGATTTAACATTTTGTGATTTATTTAATGGTAGAAAATTGAAATTCATTCACTTGGGTGTGGTTCAGCAAAATGAGTCGAATGATTTAACCAGCACTTTTCCACAATTTAACCTTTTTTAATTTCTTAGGAAAACTGTTTTCTAATAACGAAAGCCAGTTCCCAAACCGCAGTAATTAAAACAGCGACTCTTTTCATCAAGACTTAAATTATTCAAATTCAAAACGATTTTTCTTAGCGGCCGTCTCAAACACCGTCCTATTCAGTGTCCAAACTTTCATTGAATAATCTCTTTGAATACAAATGGTAACTTGAAACAAAACACTCACTTTCTGACTGTCTTCATAATTAATCACGCAGATACTGTTCCTTCCATTCCAATTCAATTCCTTGGCGTTTTTGAATAAGAAAATCTTTTAAATACAATCCACGGCTTTGTGAATAAGATAAATGAGCCACGATTTTTGGTTTGGATAAAAAATGTCGGCGAATGTAAGAAAAATAACGTTTGAATGGAAGTCGGGTCGGACTGTGGTTCGCGCCATTTATACCCGTCGCGGTTAAAACGATAGTGTACACTATACTCTGTCGTGCTATAGTAACGATGCCAGATTTATAGCGGCTCTCAAAAAAATATTGCTGGTTGACACTATGCGTGACTTTTGTATAGAGCAGCAGTTATTAAAATTGATTGCTGCTTGTATAGCTGTAATACTACCACCCTTGTGGGAAGATCAACTGACTGCGTTGGGTACTTGCTAATGGACTCCTTTACTTGTATCACTAAAACTTCTTAAACAAAATATTAATGGAAAATAATGGGCTACTATCTTATACCGCTTCAGTAGGTACACTCGGATACACAATAAATTAATAAATTATCTTTAAACACGAGCTCACTGTGTCAATGTACAATTACAAATATAATATTTTCCAATATTAATTATGATCGTAAAGAGAATCTATCTTCGTAACTAATTTATTTCCCAAAGTTCTTACACAATAGCGCTCCATCTACCGTTTATTATATAAGTAAATGAGCCTTAAAGAAATTGACAATCTTACTTCACTCCCAATTTGCCTCAATTGTTACCTTTTACAACGATTCTTGTTCGATATTAATAAAATCGTTCAATATGACAAGTATAATGATGTTGATTTATTTTATTAAACTTATTTACCGATACGACAATAATAGGTGTTTGATAACGTATAGAAAGGCGAATTAATTTTAAAAAAATTAGAAGATTATGTTTAAAATTCTCACATGAAGTAAATTAAAATGGATGATAAAACTATGTTCCTAAATTTAATGACAATCGTTCGTGGGACCTGTGGGAGTCAATATACGTGACCATTAGCACAAAGCTCGTTCAATTACTGATAAAACAATACAGATATACTACTAATTATCTGACCACTGTTACGAATTAAACAATGGGTAAAATTATCGAATATTAAGCATCAAATTGATATAGGAAATAATTTGGTCAGTTTCATTAAAAGCAATCCCTATTATAACCAAACTATACTTGCATAGAGACCAGGGAAATGTAAAATGTAAATGTATTAATCCTGACGTCTTCATTATTATTAAATTAATGGGATTGACCTGTGTTTTGTTATTATTTCTTGACGGTGCGGCGGCAGAGGGCTCGTCAAAACTACCATTCCCACAAGAGCAAAGCAAACTATTAAATCTGACTCCACGTGATACTTCAAAACACGTCTCACATACCGTGTTTTGCTTCCATCAAACCAATATCAACTACGGTCCCAGTATCAAATACTTCGAGCTTGCCCACTCCAGAGCCATATTACCCCGTCCACATACATCTTCCGGCCCACGAGTCGTATCTACCCAATAAGAGAGTGGGGTTACAATAAAATAATCATGCCAGTGTTTACGTGCCTCGAACCGCCATGAATATTGCATGGGGCATGGATTATGTCGCCAGCGAAGAACTGTGAAATAAGGGAGATGTGGCAACATGCTGTGGACTAGTTGCCGACTAGCTGAACCTGGAGGAGATTGATTGAAGGTTGAAAGGATAAAGATGGACGATGGTCCATAAGATGTTTATCCCCATGCAGTATTGATTAATGTCTAACAAAGATCAAACGACTTACAGGTAGCCATTATGACCATGTGCAAGTTTGGTAAGAAGTCGTTTTTAAGAGGGACCTTTGTTGTCGTTATCAAATTAAATGAAATAAAACATTTTTGTGTGACTGTAAAGGCAGGTAGACTTGGGACTAATTTATATATCAACTTCTAACTTGAATCGAACTCTGTCTGATTGATTGTCCCCAAGTGCTGCTATGTTTGACTTGTCTTTGGCGTATCTGCGATTATTCTGTGCTGAAGGTGGTGTGTAGTAACGATGACGACACAGCTTTTTATGTGACACGCAATGTTTGAGTGTAGCGAGATCTGTGCCGCGCTCATACCGTTGTAAGCTCATGTATTTCTGGTCGCGTTGGTAAAGTATTTGTAGTGCGTAGTACTAATCTTCGTTCAATTGACTATATCTAAAGTATCCTGTATTACAATAATGATTTAACCCTGCCTTACAAAACGTGCTAAACATTAGGCTTTTATTATTAAGCGGGGTTAGAAGATAAATATACTTGCCTAGTATCGGGGTTGAAAAATATTAATTAACATCAAAACAGTACGATTTCATTGACGTCCAGCACATGATCGCAAGAGCATGTTGTTTTAATCGCAGTATGTGCTAGCTGTAAGTAGTTCATCACGAGAAGAGGAGTGGCTAGCTTCTTGCCAATTTCATGCCATTTTCCGTGTGTGTGTGTGTCTACAAATGGAATCCTTATGTCTAATCCTCTACTGATTTTGGTTAACACGGCGTAATCTTCTTTGATACGTTACTCCAGTCGATACGACTAATGATCCGCCGCAACATGTACGAGATTTAAGCTTACCGCAGATACGTGGAGTATTTATGTAGTTAAGGTACAGTACCAATTTATTTTCGAAAATTAGCTTTCGTATTGATACAGATCGACAGCAGGAGTAATGATATAAAGGCAAAAGAGCACAAGAAAGAAGACAACATATGTGGTAGGAGAATAAGACACTACTACTGTTAATACGAATAAGCTGAAAATGGTGAGGAATAATCATTTATTAAATATGAACTAATAAGCTCGTTAAGCAAATAAATTAAATCATAGACCCGGAAAATACAGTGAAAAAGACTGATTCAAACAGCATCAAGCGCAGTTCTGACTCTTAACATTAGGGAGATCCCAATTAGCGTGCGTCAAAGTACCCGAGCCTGTCACTAACGCTCCGAAGGCTTTGATCAACACTGAAGCAACCTCAGTGCAGAGTTGTGCACATATTTACGTACAACACACCTGAAAATAATTAATGTGGACGAAATTGTTCAGTAAATTCTCGCTCGCTCAAAAAACATCAGCGAAAACCTGTCGCGAAAAAGGGTGATTTGTGTATCGCTGATTCGCTCAGAATTTTAATTCATATTACACATTCAAATGACGCCGTCTATATGCTCCGTGTTTTGCTGCGTCGGTCGTAGCCGACTACGCGCTTTCGTAGTAAGTCGTTATTTGCTGAATGTACTCTATCCATGAAAGATTTTAATTGTTGTTACTTCATATTTATAGTTCATTTTTATGTTAAAAGAATTACCCACTCATATCATTTGCTTTTTGGAGGTGCCCGGCCGCGGCAGCGAAAACCAATATAGATTTTCTATTTTTAGCGTCACTTGTCGGGTTTATTCAGATACATTTAATCCTCTGTCTGAAGGTACCTCTAACTCAGTAGGTATTCAACTGACTTTCCCTATGAATATTAAGTAGCAAGTTACTATGTAAAAAAAAAAGATCTATATATTTATAAAAATAAAATGTGGTAACAATTAAGGTATTCTATGAAATACTGTTCCGAGTCAATCCTATAATTTACACCCATTTATCATGTGTCATAATAATGATAGTATTTACCATGTCCCATACATACCATATCTACGATCCTAATATTTGCAAGTAATCCCGCCTACGGAAGGAAAAATAAAATGTGACTTACAACCTAATCGTATGTCAGTAATACATGAATAATTCACGACGGAATATTGAATAACATTGGGGGACTGCGCGAACTTGGGCTACCACGGAATTAAGGGATTGGACACTAGGTGGAAGGTTCGTCACGTGGCTTGTATAAGGGTGACGGTACAGTCATGTAACACTAGTTATTAGTTTTATGATTTTTATACGTTTTTGTAGCTTTTATTTGACCAACTATTAATAGTGCACGGTTTGACATAGTGCATCTCAGCCATACTGAGCATTATTTGTAAGAGAGACTCAACTTTGTAAGAGCAGTGGTTACACAGCTAACCTGTACTTGTACTTCTGAGTCGTAAGTAGTGGATTTAAATCTAGGCGGAAAACGGTCATGTATCCAGGAGACCGGGAGTCCCGGTAGTGAGAACATTAAATGCTGAAAGAGCTGTCTGAATTTGTAAATCTAAATTTGAATTTTGAAAATGTCTGTACATAGTCTATAGCCTTTAATCATACCTGTATGTTACAAGATACACTTGACTACAGGTATTCTTCTTTGAGCACCATTCATGCTCAAGTGTTGGCAGCATTAAGACGTCATCTTGACGTACCACATAATCTCGACTGGTGAGGTGCGGTTGGCGCGTCAGTAGGCGTCGTGTTATTCTCTTTCATTACAATACATGAATATTAATTACAAGTTCTGAAGCGAGTTTGTGGAATTCTACATGTTGCGTGAATTTCACGACTTTTCTTGAAGTTGTGAGACTTTATGAGAACCTGATATCTGAACCTATACCTATTCTAGTATAGTCAGTTTATTACTATTGCTAATCATTCTACCCATATTTAAGTTCACTGGAAACCCCTGAAACCTCGAAAGGAATAGTCAGGCTTTAAGTAAACTAAATCACATAGGAAACCAAACAAATCAAAATTTATTTAACATTTTTACAATATTTAAGTTCATCACGCTTTTATTCCTCGAAAGCTAAGGCCTTAATTTCAATAACAAAGAATTCATCACCAACTCGTATAGCTGTGCGAGAGCTATAATATACAGCCGTATATAAAACGTTCGACTCAAAACTTATATTTAACCCTTTACATTCAAAGTCAAATAACAGGCGAGATCCAAATCGTACCCGAAACTTTGTAATACGGTGTGACGAGTAGGCCCGCACGAATTCATCAAGGGTATCAATCGGCATAACGAGGGCAAAGCCCGGCAATCAAACTAGCCCGCAGAGCCCCGGCAAATATTTGGTGGAACTTAGGCAAAGCGTGTGTGCCGATGTGGGGCTCTAATAGTGTGTAGTGTATCGCTTATGGGTTAGATTTGGTACCAATTGAATTAATTGTTTTGGTTAAAAAATATTATTTCGTCCTCAACTAGGTGAGGTATTTTAATTACCTTTTAACATAATAAGTATGCGAGTGCTAATTGAAATCGTACGATACCATAATTGTAATGTTTAAGAATAAAATCTGGTTATAGCCACAGAAGAAATATCAAATATACTACTTATAATTATTAAGAAAAACAATATTTTCGATACGAATTTAGAAAATTCGGTGATCGAGATATATGGACCTAAAGGAAAATTCGTCTGCAACTTGGGCCAACCCACAATAGTTCCGGTACACATAATGTAGTGCGTAGGGTACTGAGGAGGCTGGTTTTACGAGCGAACCCAAAGGGCCGATTGTTTGCTCGACAAACGCGCACGAAACAATTCTATGTAAAGCCAACATTATTAATATTAGCTGGAGTTTATCGAGTGTAGACCCGGCTTAAAATGCCAGGGCTTATAGGCTTTCAAGGTACTTGAACGTTATAATAATACGTCAACTTACTAGTTTGTATTACTAACTACAGCTAGAGGCAACAGTTGTACTTTCAATAAAACTGATCGTAAAATAAAACCTTTTTTGTAAAGCCTATGTAAATGGAGTTAGATTTTGAAACGTAATTCGTGTTTAAATAAAATACATTTTACCATAAATGTTAAACCTCGGTAAGCTAACTCCAAAATTAAATTGTACAAAATATTCAATCCCGTTTGCATGAGTATTTTTGTATAAGCTAAAAAAATATAGGGATTCGAATCGGAATCGAGTAATCAAAAGATTGAAAAAAAAAAAAAACAACAACAACATCAAAATCCGAATAATTTGGCAGCGTGCAAAAGAATTCCGATATCGAAACGAGAGGCTAATACAGCAAGACATTATTATTTTTTAACAAACCTAATGCTGGTCGACCTTCCACTCTCCCGCAATCAACTAACGCACACATCCACGATTTGGGACACCTTTCGACACTGATGTCATGCACCCGACACACACATAGAATTGTATTTGAGTTGTGTTTGTGCGATATTCTTATGTAAATGTATGCATAGTCTTGCAATGTTTCAATGTGTGCGTCACCCAATTTGAGGCTTAACGCAGCATGTCACACGCCAACTCCATCAATGTATGCGTACCCGAATTGTCACGGACGGCAAAATTATACATGTGTGAGTGAGATTCTTAGACTCACAAGCACGAACAGCTTATCCTTCGATACCTTTTGTCCACGTAATTTTCCAGAGAATCCCTGGGGTATGCCGTCCATTACGCACGCGGATAACGACTGAGAACACTTTGAATTTGTTTGAGACTCGGCCTCATAATGAAAAGCAAGTCTTTCATAAAAGAGATTAGATTGAACGAGCTAATTTTAATGAAGCAATATCTTTTGTTGGTTCAACAATGTCTCCAGATTAGGCGACAATGTTGTGCGTATCGAGATAAGAAAATGTAAAAAAAATTCAACATCTTTGAGGAAAAATTTTGGATCGTTTAGATTGTGTTCATTTTTATGAAAAGGAGGATCTGAAGATAACCAATTGAAATCTGACGCAATGTCAAAGAAACGAAAACAAAAATGCCAAAACAACAATTGGTAATATACTTATGTGTTATGTGTATCCCAAAGTTAGTGTAAAATGTACACCATCTATCGTACGTATGTGAAACTATCAAACTTAATACTACACTCAGTATTAATTTATATAGCAGTCAGCCGAATTACCTATCAAGTGGTGTGTCTGTTACTGTAGTCAAATTAACTTTGCTTTCGAAGAATCAGAAGTTCAATACTTTTACACTTAATTACGTAAGTCCGCTAAGAAGTTCTTATATGAGGTACGCATAATATGTAAACTTTGCGAGGCTACAAACTAACCTTTAGAACAGATTGAATTGTGGTGAGGCAATCTCGCGATTTATTGAATCTCTCACAATTGAACAATTACAGTGACGCTAGCTTGGTGAAGGTAAACAGACTTCAATCATAAATACAGATCGATCAGATTATTTTCTACAGTTACAATCCTACAGATTCGCCTTCCTCCAGGGGACGTACTGTTATGTTCGTAATTGAATGATGATATCAGTATACAGGCAGGCATAATACGTATACGTCGAAATAGATTTTTCTTTTGTGTGCAGAGGACCACAGAGGGACTTTTATGGAACTTCTTTCTCTCAAAAATTACACATAGTAGTACTTTGAATGTAAGCAAATAACAAACGAAGCCCGCATGAATTACACGCAGGAACAAATTTCAACTGAAATTAAGGCCCGGCGAGAGAATGAAAGTTAAATTAAAGGACCAAACAATCGCTGTCTATATTGTGTGACTGCTCTATGGTTGGACTTCCTTTGGTTTTTGTGAGGTGGCTGTTTTTCTTTGTTTCTTTTGCTCTGCAGTATTCCGTGTAAAGAAATTTAGATGAGAAATGTTATGAAGTTGCAGCAAGTTACTCAATGCTTTCAACGAAAATTAGTTAAAATTATAATTTGAGTGTCATTGAAAAAGCCACAACTTGAGTCACCTTGTTTATGTAAAACTGAATCCAATTCATTTCGCCAAACTTAAGTGCGGAATATTAAAATGCGGTAACACTTAAACGATAACACGAAATTGATCTCCAGTTCCTGGGATTACCACCAACATGGCGCCAAGCTTCTTGGTAATTTTACATAGTATTATAAATAGCCTTAGGATAAAAGCCCAACTAAGTCCCTGATGCGGCGAGCTGGCGACTGGACGCTTTCATAAATGAGTAACAGCGAGTAATATTTACTCGCTTCGGAAACTAATCAGAGTGGTTCCAACTTTTCCAATAAACGCTTACATGTGAGAGGAAAAATCAGTGCTAATAAAGATTGTGGAAATTAGAAAAAAGTGCCTGCATGTCTCTGAGCAGTATAAATCAGTCGTGAGCATCAAGATAACTAAAAATACGTTAGGCACATCACTGTCTTAGTTAAAATTTTCAGATTGCGTGCACCTTTTTTTAAATTTTGTCGATACTCAATAAAAATGACCTTACGGACGAGGAAACAAAGATGTATTTGGCGTTGTATCATCAAATTCAAGCACAAGGCTCATCAAGTTTCGTACGCAATAGTTTAAGGCTCTCCTAAAAGTTCTTCGCATTAATATCAGCAAAATACGAAAACGAAATCTTAATTTTCTTCGAACATAAATTGAGAGTTTCACAATTTCGGAAAATTAAGTCTTTGCTTCAACTAACACAAAACGTACGCAACAAGACTCACTTTAAATGAAAACTGCCAGACCGACATTCGTAATCTTCCATAGTAGAAACTTTGTTTTGCGGTTTATAAACATTAACTCAAAATACGCGAAAACTTTTAACTACATATATTCGCGAAATGTACACAAGCTTGATATTTAAGCAATATGTGATAAGACAGTATACATGAATATTTTGTTTCTTTACTTTGAGGAGACTAATTCTACATTACTGGTAACTAACAGGGGATATGTACAGGTCCAATTAGTGGGCACAATTACCGGTATATCAATAAACATTGAGGTCAGCCCGCTAGGGATGCTTGGGCGATAATAACTAGTTTGAAACGATACTGAAGTATACATTGTCAATAATTATCACTACTTATTAGACATCTGTAGGTCGTTTTCTGGTCAAATTTTCCTCAACTTATGTTTAATGATATTCTCTGCTGGTAACACATCCATTATTATGCCTAGATGCCGTTCGGTATTTTTGTTAAAAAACTGTAGATAAACTGAACTCCGTTAAAACGGTTATACATCCCGGTTTTGCGAGGTAGGCGGGAGCGATACCTAATAGCTTTTGTCAACCCTCGTGAAATAGTGGCAGCGCGCTGTGACTGATGATAGCGAAGCGACGGAGGTATGTACCTACTTATGATAGTCACTTGACCTGTGTCGATGGCACACTTTGTTTGACTTTGTTTTATAACGTTGGAAGGTTGAAGAAGTTAATATAGAAATTATTAGTCACAAAACTCATATATTTATAGTTTTTTTTTTTAGTGTTAAACAATTGAATGGTTTGTCAAACAATAATATAAATAAAGTAAGTCGTACCAAGCCACAGTCTTATTAACTGATAATATAATTACACAATGTGCTGCAGATTATAAGCCTCCTTTCCGAGTACTGTCCTTGCAGACATTATTTATAGACAGCAGTAGACAGCTAAAGTAAGGAAGCCCCAAATAAGGGGGTAGATACGTAGTCGAAAATAAATGCGCTGGGATGGAAGAGAGATGGTGCCCCAAGTGTTCCGACAGCTGGGTAGCTAGACCGGCAATAAAACGTCTGTTAACGCCTGCATCTCCGATTAGACTAGAGACTAACGGCTGATTTAGCTGCTGAAAAAAGATACATTATGAAAAACTCAACAACAAAATATCTATATGAACATCTTGTTCCTATACTGGTTATCTTTTAACTTATAAACTTGACTTGATTATTTTGTACGCAGAAACATAAGAAATGGTACACTATTTCACTGTAAAAAATATTCTTCTGATATAATTTTTTTGTAACCCTAACTAGACTCGTTTATTTCGGTGACCTTACAATCTCTTCCTATACTAAACCGCTTCAAATGAAACAGCGAACACCAATCGGTTACCAGTTCCCAGTGCCGGCGTGACAGAGATGTATGGGGCCAATGACGTCACGGGACACACTCGTGTTATATTAATGACGTCAGAAGTTATACACGCTACAGTTGCGATGATTGATCGTCTCGAACGGACTGACGCTAATTTGTTCCTATGGACTTGCTTTAAAACTGGGTTACATTGCGATAGTGAAGATAAGGTAACTTTTGAAAGAAACTTCTTATAATTGTTATTTCGTTTTTTCTCTTACAATTCCTAATACTTTGCTGAAGAAAGGTAATAGTAGGCAACAAACAAGTTATTACTCCTAGTGTTAGTAAGAAGGTAGTTATATAATAATTTAAATGAGTATTATAATGATTTAGTTTCACTAACAAGATCTTCTTTATCAAAGTTTTTACATAAAAGTCGATATAATAAATGACTGCAACAATATTCATTGCATTTATATTCAACCTCTTTTTTATCGACCACTTTTCCCTCATTTTTCAAAGCATAGCAACCTTACCAAATACAAACAACAACACAATAAAATACAAACTAAAATACCTTGTTGCAAGTAATATTCAGTAACGTCACTATCGACACAGATAGAACAGCTGACGAAGTTCCGGTGGCCATGTACCCGATATAACTTAACGTTTGACACCCAGCGAGGAGCAATGTTGTGGAGACATCGGACACAACGTATTTTTAAAAATGTGAGAACGAAATGATACTCTATTCTGATGGAGAACTTCTTGTTTTCAGATTTGAGGTTGTTTATGTTTCTTGGTATTCATTTTAGATGAGTTGTTCCAGTGACCAGAAATAGCATTAAATTGCGTTGGTTATCAATTTCAAAAACTATGTTATAAGTTGGAAGACTTCAGAGCTTGTCGAGTCGAGATACAGTTAAAATAAAATAACACCAGGTCTGTATTCCTCGAAAGATGAGTCCCATGAAATAGGGGGCGAGCCTATTGGTATATACCGAAAATAATTCCAGACTCCGTGTAGCTACTGAGAATTTCCATACAGAAAAACTCGATAACAGTTTACCCAACCTGGCAATCAAACCCAAGATCTCACGCGCAACAGTCTCGCTTGAAAGAACTAAACCAATGAGGCAGCTGTTGTACAGTTAAATAGCGAGTGTATTTAAAAATAAAAAAATCAGTCAATCACTACTACTACTATACTGCTGGCCAAGGACTTATTCTCAGAATGAGAAGGGTTCTGTCTTAGTCCACCGCGGTGGTCTGTTATATGTTAGCGCTATACATACAATCGAGAAATTTATGGAGCCCTTTTACGAGTAGGTGTGCAGGTTTCCTCGTGATGTTATCTCGAGTAACTATTCAATTCTGATCAAATGTGCACCTCTCCTGCGTGGGAGGCAACTAAACCTACCTAAACGATAATTCTAAATAATACTATCAGAAATGCACGTATAATATCCACATAATTCCTCAACCAAAACAAACCCACTAACTTTGCTCCACTTCGCATCAGAATCTGCGTTAGAGTCAAATAATTCAGAATGTCGTACGAAAAAGCATAGAACAAAAATTTCGTGTGACAGCACAGCACGGACCGGACTGTTCGCTGTCCGGCTTGCAACCGGCGACCGGCGTCCGCACCAATAATTGTGCACACACGTCACCGAACGCCAATTTTCATGTAAATTGTAAAAATTCATCCAGCGATCGAACGCGTACCAACTTAATGCGTACTGTAGCTATAGTTGTGTGGACAAAAGTGTAGTTGTTGGCTTGTTGACGATTGATTCGATATCGTATGGTGTAAATGGAAGGAGATGCTGTTTTGTTTTTGTTATATTTAAAATCAGTTATAGATCTATTAATCTTTATCTGATCTGCTTTTGTTTTTGTTCCTTTTGAATTTTTGCAGCCAATATTCTTTTTTATTTCGCTAATGATTTGTACGCAGAATTAATTTTGAATTACTTTTGATCAGTCAAAGTAATTGGGATTTTCTTTAATCTATTATAATAGGTACCTATTTACGTATGTTTTTAATGTAGACTGGAAAATACAATACATCTACCTTATTGCTATTGGAACATAATCAAACAATTCATTTTATTATTGTTATATAATTGCACAGGCAAGCCTTTTAAATGAAATAAATGATATCTATTTAGTTGCAAAGCAGCTGTGTTTCGTGATATATTTAATTTCGCTCGAGCAGGCGATCTTGTTAAGATTGAGGGTGCTCAGACGTGACGCCTATGTATCACTAGCTTATATCTTATATCCTAACGCTTCCTGGACTCCGGGTATGTGCACGTGCGGCGGCTGAAATAACGTCAGTACCTATGTATGTATTATGAGTAACATTACTGGTTACTTGATGGTCTATGTCAAAATAAATTGTGATTGTTGATGTAATTTCACTATTACATCAGTTTTATAAATTAAGAAACAGTAGGAAGTCTGCAACACAATAGAAAGAAAGCAAACGGCGACAAAGAGATGAATAATAACGTCTATGTATGCAAAAGACCCGAATAAAGGTTTATTTGAAGTTTTTTACTCTAAGTATAGTGTAAATGATCCAGAATCTTCTAATCAAGCAAGCGCTATACACTACTGAGGTGCCGTTCTGACTCTTCAAACATAAAACAAAACTATAAAAAATAAAAAATACTTTTCGTTCCAATCACACAATTAATTCAACATATTCAACATCCATCTTATCATACATTTTGTCATCCATATGAATGATTTAAGCGTATGTATATGGTAATTCGGGTCGCTTCTTCCGTGCGTCGTAAAATGTTTTATTGAATAGATGCGCCATCTATAGCGATGTCGCCATCAGATGACACATAACCGTGTTTTATGGGTTCTCTTCAGGTTTCGGTATTGGCCACAACGCGGGAGCACTTTATTATACAAAATTACTTGATTTGCCTAAAAAATTGCTTGGCTTGGTTTACTGACTGTATTTAAATAAAACTACGACTTATGACCCCCATCCAACAGCACTGCGCCTGTGTGGTGGGTTACGACCCAATTCCCCTCTTATGAAAGGTCTGAATTTCAGCAGTGGGACTATTTATTAATAGGCTGATAATACGAAAGTAAAGTTCCACCAAACTGTAGTAAAGGTTATCAAGAGGGATATTATTTAAATTACTTTCTTATGTATTCGTAAATATGAAATGTAAATTAATCTGAATTTAAAAATGTAACCATGGAGTATCTTGCCCGATCTTCTCCATTGGAATACATCACTTTGGAAAGTGGCAACTA
Source organism: Shargacucullia verbasci (assembly GCA_947562105.1). Lineage (NCBI taxonomy): Eukaryota > Metazoa > Arthropoda > Insecta > Lepidoptera > Noctuidae > Shargacucullia > Shargacucullia verbasci. Next base: position 16,760,682 of record OX387280.1, read on the forward strand.
GAATCTGATTGTTCCTAAGTGCCTTTAATTGGTCTGCATAAATAAAAAAAAATAGACATAATTAATATGATTCTGAATTAACTCCCTCACATTATTCGAAATTGGGAACCTCACGAGTACAGAACGTTCCAACGATGTAACGTTAAAGACTTTCTGAATGAGGATTCGGCGTAGAAATCGTAATTTAGTGGTTTATTAAAAAAAAGCAGCAGTTTTGATTTTCTGTAATTTCAGAACCAAAATAAAAAGTAATCCACATAGTTTGTGAAGTACGTGTTATGCTTCGTAAATCTCGAAGTAACAGCGTTTAACGAATACCGCAACATTTTGTTCCAAAAGTGCCGTAAGCTCAGTAGTGAGACGTCGACCTTATCGCGTTCACGCCTCAATGGGCGACCATCCCCTGAAATATGACGGCATTGCCACCTCGTTACCCACACACACCCACACAAAGGAAAATGAACCCTATTACTGTTACATAAGAAGTTAACGTGTGCACATAAACTCGTTCAACTCGTGACTTTCAAAGTTTGTTTTGTGAATACGATTAAATTTGGTTGGTACCTACATGCTTGCAAATTAAGTTGATATTATTGATAAGTGAGTTGTGCTGACTTTGTGTGGAAATTTTTAGTTTCGTTACTTTAGAAAGCATTTTAGGAATAAGTACCTAGACCTACAGTACTATATGTAGTATACTACACCTTATATACACCCAAGAGAGAAAGAAAGTAACCGAATCGAAACAGTAGTTTTGATTCGGTTATTTCCTAACATTATTATTCTACGTTGTGCCAGTTTGGAATCCAAAGTCACTGCAAGTTGTCAGAACTGAGTAACTTCAATTCATGGGATAGAAATTTCCTATTTCAATATAAAAGTAATTCAATAAAATGAACAAAAAAAAAAAACAAAATTAAATTAAAAAAATATATAAGACAAAAAAAAGCAAAATAATATGAAAAATAAAACCAAAATTATCCGTTTGGTTAAAATCCTGTGAAATATACAATAATTAATCCAAGAACTGTAAATACGGGAATTAAACTTCTCAGACATCTTAAAAACGCAATTTCTTGAACGCGCATAGAACATTAAAACTACTTTTAGCCAAACCAACAAACCAACCAATTACGTTTAGGAAAACAAACCAAAGCTATAAAGGTGGTTATAGCACACCCAATAACACTTACCATGCAGAATTTAAATTGCAAAAATTATATAAAAAACGCAAATGAAAAACATTACGGCACGCGAACATCACTGACGACGGCCATTTACCGACTCAATTTTACTGAATATGTTTGATAACTGAATTTATTACCACGAAAACCGTACTGTTGAAACAAAGGATAATATACCTTAGCCCCCTGCAAAAGAGGTGGAGATGGATGGAAAAGGTAGATGGTTAGTGGGTAAATACATCATCCACAATTATTGGCCCACAGCACATTATTAGAGGAACGAAGATAAACGACGCTTCTACGTGGACTTTCCCAGGCTTAGTGGTAATATTTGCTAGCAAGCAGTTTTTGTACATCGACCTCGTACGCGGTATTAAGGTTGCGTAATTTTATGGTGATGAAGAAAAAATGTTGTGTGCTTCAAGACTAATTTGATGTTGGATGCGAGCTTAATAGTGTTAGTCCAAAAATATTTATGGTTCTATGATTTTTAGCTAATAATATATTCCAGCCATGGGCTAGAAAGAGGCAACCTTTCTAGGTAAATTCAATCAAATAAAGACAAGAAAATTCAGGGCCCACGGAAAGAAGCCTTCCCAAGTCCCCATACCAAAAGGTGCGTCCGGCACATCCTAAGCAATCAATTCTGGTCAATATGTAGCTAATTTCTGCACTAATTCTCAATTTAAAGCAGATCACACAAGCCGTCACGAAATCCAGATGTTACAGTATATGGCTGTGGACCCGAAATCTGCTAACGTAAGTGTTTCATCAGCCTTGATTTATGTTCTACCGATTTATTGCTATAACATAGCGTTTTTATGATTCACGTTGCCCAGTATAATTATTGGGATGCTGTCATATTTTCGTTGCGACAGCTAATAACACTAAATATCCTGTATAAGCCCTGACATCGGCTGACGCAGCCATATTCTGAAGACGTCACGAGGTTATTACGTCAGAAGGTTATTACGTTAACGAAGACAAACGGTCGGCATGACGCGAATATGAACTGCATGCTGTAGGGGAAACAAGGAATAGCAGGTAGCGGGTTTTGAGCTACGCGAAATGGATAAGAATTTGGTGTTCGTTCAGAAACAATTTGATGATATTTATATTATTTGCACACGACATTCAGTAACTGAAGATGAATAAAAAGAAACACCAATGCAGCTATGAAACTAATCCACATCCATATTGCAGTGGAAATGTTAGCACCCTTTTTACCATTTACGTGACCCCGTAATTTTGGGATTCCTACAATTTGAACGGGATTTTATTGTATTCCTGTTCGTTGGTGAATCCTTGTCTGGATTCGGCAATACTTATATAATTATATTATTACCTAATCAAAATATTTTTTCCAGCATATTGAGCTTTGTTCAAACTAAGAAAGATAATATTATTCCCCATTTATTTTAAGCTCCTGAATAACTAATTCAAATCTTGCGACTACGCGAAATAAGTAATTACTTTCGACATTATAATGAGTCACTCAAATGGAATATTAAAATATGTGTACCTGCGTACGTACAACATGAAAGAAAATTCAGTACGGAATGTTATGACGCTTTTTTAATTGCTTCCCTAATTGCTTAAATGATCTCTTTGGAGCTTGTTGTTTTCTCCATACTTCAATTTTTAATCTCACTTCAATCAAACCACGCATCAATCTATAATTCCACAGATCAGTTTACTAAAATGTCTGCAATCTTCTTCTTTGTCTCCCGCTTTTCACTCACTCCTTTCACCTCTCAGCTTCACATCCACCATTCATATACATAATTTATCAATCATTTATCACGCAGCGACCGCGTAGCGTACGCCTCTGCAGCGCCGCCTGCGCCAAATTGGCCGTACGCTAATGAAAATTGAAAATTGGTTCTGCACACTACTAGTTTTCTCACTGATGACTGTAGTGTTGAAATGATCAAAGCAGACCGGCTTACCATTTGCATAAATATTTACTCTTCGAAAGTAAATATCAAATCATTAGCAAGGTTCTAAACTTTTATAATTCAGTATATGAGCCTGATTATGACCTTAAAATAACCTACAGTAAGTGGCCGCGTTTACATCGTAAGCGATTGAAGGGTATAAAGTGCAAGATAAATAAGACGATGAAGACAGAGTACCTACACGACGTAGCACACACTAGAACACGCCAAATGGTCCTAAAGTAATGAATCATTAACCTCACGAACCTATTATAAGTATTACGAACCTTTCAACGTACATGTTATGCACAGGGTTCAGTGAAGCGCAGCTTATAAGTGACGCAGTGAACGGTCCATTGGGCACAGGGTGAACAGTATGATGATGTGTACACACGTGCGAAGTTGTTGTTTAGTGGTTAAACACCTGATGTTAGGCTCGATCGGGCATGCAAATTATGTGTTTTAAGGTTTTAAAGTCGATTTAACTTTTATGAAATGTTTTGTCTATTCCTTGCGGTACGGTGGATTTACTCTGGAGTCTAGCTATAGCAGTTAGCCGTTATAAAACCCAATTAATTAAATATCTTAAAACTATTCCAAAGCATATTCTTCGTCCTAAATAATACTAAAGAATAAAGCTACGATATATTATTATTGATAGTATCATGATGATGATAAATAATTGCATGTACGTTATGTATATATTTTGTTACCTCTTGTACATAACACGTGAACGCAGTAAACCAAAATGCATGCAAAAATGCGTCTCTGCCAGCCTAGCTCACAATCCCAAGTCTACCGCACTAAGCCGACCGGTCATCTCTCCACAAACGGTTTAAACCCCAAATTTATACGTCGTTAATCTTGTCTGACCCTTCCGCGTCATTGGTTCTGAATGAATTAATGCCCACCCCCGCCCGGGGATTAGCGTGATGCTTGTCCGACTACGAAACGACTCCGTACGGAGGCATCGGGCCGTGAATATTGCGTGACGGATGGTTCCACGCCGCCTCATTTGATCGGCCACGATAGACTTCGAAGGTTCTATTGATACATTAGCGGTTTCATCGATAGGATATTTAATGATTTAGGTTTGGTACGTTCTATTTTTTTGTAATAGAATTTATGTTCTACCCATGGACCTATAAAGTGCTGCATTCTATCTGGATGCGACGACCGATATGCGAATATCGATATTGGCAACTCCTGTCGAACGCCCATAAGTTAAGTATGTATGTAACTTTATTAACTTACTCTTTTTATGGTAATAGAACAAAACTATACAAGTGTGCAGACTTGTAGTAGGTATGTTGAATGGAGACTTAATTCCATACGGCGAGCAGAACAGAAATAATTAATAGGAATAAAGTCGAGTCGCAATTTAAATGAAACGAGCATAAAAACAGAATGCGATGACGTCACAAAGCCCGCTCAGGTATCTGACGTCATATCACATAACGTGTGCTAGACGTTAAGCGTCAGCCAAGTCTGTAATCCTGCGGGCCAGATTACTCGCATCGACTCTTTGCCGTCCATCGCATGACTGATGTTTTTTTTTATCGGGAGCTACCTCAAGTCTATTAATTTTGTGATAAGCTCTTTGCTTGAATTTGTTTAGTTTGATATCATGACTGTCGTTGGTAAACGATGAATTTACACAAATCATGCAACTATTGCCGAGGTACAAAAATATACTGGTTTCCTAGAACCAAGCGAAACGCATAAAATGCCTCTGATTGGCCAATCGGTCATTGTTACTTTCTTTGCGATATCCACCGATGGTAATATCCGTAGATTACTTGGGTAGTACTTCCTAGGAAGGAAGGAAGGCCTCCTACTAGTTGGACTGACGACATTGTGAAAGTCGCGGGCAACCGATGGATGCAAGTGGCGGAATGTCGTTCGATGTGGTGGTCTAAGGGGGAAGTCTTCGTTCAGCAGTGGACGTCTTCAGGCTGGTGATGATGATGACTTTCTAAGATCCCATCCCGCTCACTTTCTCAACGAAACTATGCAAGCTTACACTATAATTTTAGTAGGTATATTACCTTACATACGAGACGAGTATGTACTGTAGAGGTTTCATTTATGAGGGTATGGTATGTGATATAAAGACTGGTGAGTGATAAAAGAACAACGATTTGGAAGTATGTCAATGTGTGACGTAATACATTGATGGATTCATAGGAGCGTTGTAATTGAGACTGAATTGGGTTTGCTAGTGCAAACAATACAATGATTATTATTATAATTGCATTTTAATTGTAGTTTTCCCGTACGCCCCAGTATCTATTACCGTACTATTCATGTCTGACACCAATTTAAAGGTACGACATAGTTATATGACCAAATCGCAAATAACGTTGGTTTTGATGATACGGTTGGCGCTGTGGCTAAGTGATTAGCTTTCTGCGCTTAGTGTCGCGGGTTCGATTCCCGCACGGAACAAATATTTGTAAGATCTATATTACATATATGTTTGTAAAAATGTACCCTAGGGTGGAACACACTCCCACAGGAGAAATCCTAGTGTGGGACAATGTTTAAAAAAAAAGCATTCATACGTAATATTATAGATCGCACAACTACTTAGTTGGCTTGAAGTGAAAGACAACCATGACATGTGAAGCTTTATGATAACTGCACAATTCCTGAGCCTTAGGAAATAGATAACGGAGAGCGAAAACTGTCTTAAAAAAAAAACAACGTAGCCTCACACTAGGAATAATTCCTGTATTGTGGTAGCGTTTACGTACACAAATATTCACATACACAAACACTCAGACTCGGAACAACTATGTAGGTCTACAAATGTCTGTTCCGTGCGAGACTCGAACCCGCGAAGTGTAGCGCAGCAGTCGATCGCTCAATCACTGCGCTAGGTATTTTTACCGTTTAGATGAAATAGAAGCATATCGACCATGAAGTGACAAGAACTCCTAACTGACATTTAAGCAATTTTAAGCTTTTTACTTTTAGATAGACTTTAAATTTATCTGCCAGTCTCATGCATCCCGAACAACTACACAAAAAGTGTGTGTCACGCAGTAGTCACCACTTTTTTTGTACTTTATTAGCAATACTAGCTTTTGCCCGCGACTTTGTCCGCGTTTCAGTCGTTTTTCTTAAAAAAGTAGCGTATGTCCTTCCTCACGGTTCAATGGTTTTGATGTAACAGACAGATTAACTTTCGTATATGATTTCTATGTAGCTTTAACCATTAAGGCTGCACACGCGACGGAAGCTTAAAATATGGAGTAACTTCTCCCGTTTTCCCAACATTTCCCTTCACTGCTCTGCTCCTATTGATTGTAGCATGATGAAAAGTATACTATAACCTGCCCAGGAGTATGAAGAATAATTGTACCAAGTTTCGTTAAAATCCGTCGAGTAGTTTTTGTTTCTATAAGGAACATACAAACAGACAGACAGACAGACAAAAATTTTACTGATTGTATTTTTGGCATCAGTATCGATCACTAATCACCTAATAACTACTACTAACTAATACTTTTACTAACTAATACTAACTAATACTAACTAATCCCTGATAGTTATTTTGAAAATATATTTCATGTACAGAATTGATCTCTCTACAGATTTATTATAAGTATAGATTTGTTGTTTTCATACCCTATGCTGTAAAATAATTAGACTTTTTTCATTTCCTGTAAAATTCTGTTTAGGCAGATAGAAGTTCTTGTCACTTCATCGTCGATATAAGTATTTTTTGCGTGCGGAGACCAAACTCGTGACCTGCGACGAAAGCCAATCGCATAGTCACGACCGTATATACCCAGAAGTATCGTACCTATGTACGTGATGCAACGTGTAATTGCAATAAACCAAAAACTACTAACTACCTAGTTCGTTAAGGTTAAATCTTTTACCAAAAATGAAAATTATAACGAGCCCATTGGTCATTAGAAATGAATATGTCTTTATTGACCAACTCAAGGATGACAACAACAAAAAATAATATAATAAATTCTACAAATGAAAATATACACTTTTAATAATTGTAAGTATGTTATAGGTCATATTTTATCACAATAAAAATATTATAGGTCTAGGGTCTTTGAGGTTACTGCTTCGGGAAAATAAATATAGGATTACCTGAGTCCAGACACATCAGACACCGGGGCTCCATCCTCCGTGAGCCAGGATATTACGGGTGCTGGGGTACCGTGAGCTGCACACGAGACCCTGGCACCGGTGCTGTTGGAGAACGACAGCCGAGGTGGCGGCTCCATTAGGAATAGCAGCTGGCATGATGATGGCGACACTGTGGAAGAAAGAGAGGGATTAATACCTAAAGATTGACAAGGAATATCGGCTTCTTCTATCGTGCATGGCATACTCATAGCTCCAATGTACGACGCAGAACACCGTTACGAATATTTGTTAATGAGGGTAAGTTCGTTGTTATGGTTCGGGCCTACCTTACCCGAAGTTTTTATAAAAGCGTTGGTTTGTGCAGCTTGTTCCGATTACTTCTCATAAAATTATATGTTCTAATTAAAATGTCTGCATGATTCGTCTTTAGACGACTTACAGTAAAATATAAATTTCTCATATACCTACCTAATTGAATTCTGTTTTTCTATTGAGAGTTTCTCAGTATAAACTGAATTCTAATTTATCGACCCTCAAAAACAAAATCATTTATAGCAATATAAATTGTAAGTATTTATAAAGATTTAAATTAGCATTTTTGGTATGTTTCAACATGACTTACTTTAATAATTTAGTAATCGATCGTTAGTACCATCTACTACAGACTCTCCTAGATGGCGCTGTTACCAATCCTTATAATACAAGAACAGTTAGTTACTGGTAATAAATAATTCCCGTAGAGGGCGTTAAATTTATTTTATTACAGGACATCCGACATTATTTCAACTTCAGGGAGTGCAGCGTTTAGCGTCATAAATATGACTTCATCACACCCATGAAGACATTCATAATTTTATTAATACACACACACATGTAATTAAATCTTTCCGATTTTTTAATAGTATTTTTACATGATCTATAAAATCGCTCGTCTTATTCTAGTAGGTATAAGTTTAATAGTATCTTTCTGTTGTCTTTGTTTCAGCAAACTGCCTGACAAGACAAAGTATTTCAAACTACCTATTTGACGGAAGATAACTACCTATTACTGCTTAATAACGAAGAAGTATTGATTAAGGGGCCTTAAATGTAGGTATAAGATAAGGATTTAGAGTTTAACATTTGAAATATGAATAATAGAAAAACTGAAACATTTGACTGCATGAGCAAGTTACCCTAGGCCTGTTATGTACGATTAAAAAAAAAAAAATACAAATGACGTAGGCGCGGAATCATATGTCAAATAGCACTAATGTCGGTCGCCGTGGTCGCTCGTTGTTGAGCTTGATCGTTTCGTTATAAGTTAATCGAGTACCTATGTTTTGGGCCCTTGGTTGTTTTAAGTTATTTTAAAAGTTTACCTTCTTTTACATAGCCCGTGGTGTTAGTGATCCGAGAGTCCTCCCGCGTTATCGTGAAGTGTTACAGTGATTTGTGATTGTGGACATTATGCTAGTGAAAATGGCGGTCGTCATTGGACAATTACTGAGAAGTGCACCTGTAGGTATGCAGCTGGGGTAAGTGTTCCATGTATGTACATAGGTACTTATATAATATATTAGTAGATTTTATAGTGATCCGTAAATAATCATATATGTACTTAAGTACTTTTTTTGGTTCGATTGTGTTTTACAATATGATATCTAGGTACAATGCCCCCTTTCAGTAACTAACCAGGTACGCTTTTTTTGTGATATCCCGTGCTATTTTACGGGATAACCGGGATTATATTATTAGTATCAAATATTTATTAGCTCGTAAGTGTAACTGATCAGCTCTAAAGTGTTTTTTGATACTTTCATCTAATTCTACAAAGGGCGCTTATAGCGACGATATTCTGATCAACTTGAACAGGAAACACCAGTAACATAAAACGTAACAACCATTTCCTTTTAGAGCCTCATAAACTGCCATCGGTAATAATACGTCTTCATCCTAATTTCGATGTTTGTAACGAGCATGTAGGTACCTAACTGTTACACAAACAATTACGAAGCATACATACTTACTAACCCTTTCAAGGTTTCCTTCTTCTTATTTGTCAGAAAATTATCAACTTCTTATAACCAAGCGTGTCATTAAAGAAAATAAAAGGGAGTTTCAGCGGCAATTCAATTAATGTGAGCTGAACGGCGTAAACAATTAGACGCTCGGAGACGATGCTCGGCGTGGCAACATACAGAATATTAGCATGTGTTAGTTGACGAGTGTACGTAATTAGCAGCTGCGAACGAACTCGTATGAGTTATTGGATGTGCCTTTTAATGAAGGAGTCAAAGGGAGTTGGGGTAGACTCGCGAACGCTGTGGTTCATTACGGATGCCACGCTGGAATAGGTACCGTTTTGTTAATAAATAGACGCGTGACATAAAATGATTGCTATGATGGTGATGACGCGTTAAGCTGCCACTGTGCACGTGCACTTAAACACGCGTTTAACAAAATATAGATCGTCGTTCTCTCCCTTGACGTACACAAATTCTGAATGTTTATGAATAGGAAATGTACCTCGACGGATTCTCTCAAATATTTATATTTAACATAACTAAAGGAATTTAACAAAGGGTACCTTAAGGCCGGCCTAAAGTCGGCTTTAAGATTTATGATAGTCGCGTGCAGAGAACCGCACCTTAATCTTACAGCACCGGCTCACAATACAGCGCGTTGGCATTCAGGCAATTCGTTACTCCATGTTCCGGCTTTATTAAAATTCCAGTGCTGCGTTACTTTGTCGTGCGACCGCGCTAATTGTCGCAAGTCGCGCAACAATTCGCGACGGAATCCTCTTTGACGCGACTCCTTTGATGTCATTTATTATTATAAGACGCTGTGTAAATTAGTTACAGTTGATATTTCTGCTCAACTGCGTTCACCGCGCCTTCGTGTTTATTAAGACGGAGTCTGTTGATTTTTCACTTCATTTTCAAATTTAATTTTTTTTAAACCTTGCCCCTCCCTTGGTTTTTAAGTAGGTTTGGCGGAAATATTATTAATAGGTATCGGATGCTAATCAATTTAAGTGATTATGTTCCCTTGTTCCTATTATCCTTGATAATAGTTCTACCGTTCCTACTACCCGCTATGTTCATATTGTGTGACACATCACACTTAATAATACAAGTTTCCTATATTTATAAATTCCTGTCACCTTAGTAAATAAAACCCACCACGAAGACCACAAATAACAATACAATAACTAACATCCTCAAGAGTTGACTTTATAGTGTACGAGAAAAAGAAGTTAATAAAACAAAATTACACGTACCATGGCTTACAGCGGCTTAGGCCAGCCACCACTCAAATTAACTGGCCGTCTCCGCGACTATAAAAAGAGCATTCGAGCGTGTTACGCGAACGTAAAATATATGAGCTCCTGGGCTAGCGCCTCTTGTAGTGTTGTGAGTGCAATGATCGATATGAACTTGTATAATGTACTTGGTTGATGGATGTCTAATTATAATATTGGTGTAACCTTGTGAAGATGAATCTACATATAATCGACAGGCTGGGTGATCGATTGCTGACTGTATGGCCTCTGTGGTATGTATGAGTTTTAGTTAGGTGCTTTTGATCACAACTTTAGTTTTTATTGCCAGGAACACGACAAAATAAAAAAGGCTATCTGGAAAAAAGCTTTCTACTTATCGACAACGTATTTGACATCGATACGCCACTCCACATCACTAAACACAATGCCAGGTGTTCCGATATTGTTTTATTTGAGTTCCAGTTAGAGGGAAATTGCATAACTTGGCCCACCGACGTGTTTATCGATTACCTAACAGATAAAAACTACGGGAATCAACGTCGTAAACGAAACTGCGCGAGTTTGTATTTACGCACCCGACGGAGTAGCGATCAAGGCGAGCCTTTTGTTTTATATCTCATTTTCTCTTACGGCTTATCCAGTAAAAGAAAATAAACTTTAAGCGGTACTGTCGGCAGGTGACATGAAATAATTATAAATTAACAAGTAGCTCTAAATTTTCGGTAGACTATAATTATGTTTTAACTAGCTTCCGCCTGAGGCTTCGCCCGCGTGGTTTAGGAACCCGTACATTTTTCCGGGATAAAAAGTAGCGTCTGTGCTATTCCAGACTATAATCTATCTCTGTGCCAAATTTCATCCAAATCAAACATCCATCCATCCATCCTCACAAACTTTCACATTTATAATATTAGTATTCTAATAATTTATTTGAAGTACGCAGAAATAAGGTCACAACACGGTTCAAAAAAATAAAACTAAATCGGCAACAACAGCAGCTGTGCTTGTGAGACAGTTTACCAAAGATGATGTTCATTTAGGTTTTTAAAGCCATGATACGAGTACCATTGTATCATCTTCCCCTTCAGCAAATAAAGAGCGCTAAGGGTTTCCGCGCAAGATTTATTGAAAGCAATTCACGTTAAGTATAGCAATAATATGTTGAATGTATGGTCATATAGGATATTGTCTTAAAACGATGGTTCATTCGATGTGATCATGTAGGAGTTTTTCTCTCATTATTATGAACTACAAGTGGAAAATAATGAATCTTTTTTTATGATGTCTACAAGACCAGGCTAACGGGAAAGTATGCCAGAAACCGTTCATTGGCAGAGCCCGCAAAATATCTTTGTTTCAGAGAATTTATCACAAGCTTCTCATAAAATCTCCCCTAATTTGTGTCATCTAAGAAAATTTCCTAATAAAGGTTTTCCTTTACATAAAATAGAGCCACAAACTCGCTGGAACATTTCTTTTTTTGTTAATAAAACTGCCGGAAACAAGTGAAGTTCGTCTTTGTTAGTGTCCTTCATAAAAGTGAACAAAAGACAGGACGCTATACTATTGTGAGCTATACACAGTGTCTGCTATTTAATATTGTCTTAGTAAAAAGTTTTAATTACCGGTAGGTTCGGTAAAAACTGGCAAGTTTAGTTCCCGATTATATCATCGGTGGAGAATCGTACGCGTGGCTAGCGAGTGTCATATTTTGTGTTCGATTTTCGGTCGGTTAGTGTTATTAGATTTCTCTAAGAGGAAATTCTCCGTATCACACCCGAGCTTCGAACTGCAAATGTAAGTCAATCGTGTGTAAAATAATTATGAATCAGAAACTTACCCAAACAAAAGTGTGTAGTATGTTCTGACTTTTTGCATTTACCGGCCTTCAAAATACAAATGAAAATATTTGTCCTACAGAATCAAGTCCCAAATAGTAAAAATTTAGAGCAAAAGCAACAAAAATGTTCAAAATGTACTTCTACATCAAAATACCTTTTAGAAATTGAGGTGAGTAACCAAGTTAATGAGCTCAGGGTTAATTCCGCAGTTAAAGAGTGTTGGTCCAGCAAAGGTCATTGTAATATCCATTTAGTTAAATTTAATCCTTGGTACCTCATTAATAACTACATAATCCATTCGGGCGTCGTTTAACCCTTTCGGGCCCTAAACAAGGCTGTAACTTCAAACTGTGTAGGCTTCGCGTGTGGCCCAAGGGTACAACTGTGAAATATATTTTTTAAAGTATTGGAAGGATTAAACATCATCTTGTATGTGCAGGGAATAAACTGCTAATAAGTAAAGTGGGTGTGTGTATCTGAACCTAACGTGCTATTTTGTTAGGTTTAGTTTTTCACCTTATGGTAACCGATCACCGCTACCTGTGAATATCGATGCCGAAAGCCATAAGTTGGTATGCTTTGTATTCCGGTAACTACACTGGCCGTCCCTACCGTTCATCTTTAATATAACTACACATAGTTGATAGGACGGTAAATAGTTCACAACTATAGTTCTTGCTATATACCGCTTCTGCTTATCACACGGGCCATGCCATAAAAGGTCTTTGATATGCCAATATGCATGCACGACAGACTCCTCGAGGCAAATTGAAATTTGCCAAGGGTCCCACCTTCAGCGGGTCACCCTGCTGAGCTTGGCGCGAAACGGTTATTGTCCGAACGTTCGCTTTCATTGCGCGCTATGAATGGAATACGCCTGAATATTTTGATTATGTAAATGTAGTGGATAATGCTGGGAGGTAATGGCGGGATAGGGTGATGTTTTTTTCAGGATTGTTGTTATTTTGTTTTAATTCCCAGGTGAAGGTAAAATTACCGAGCAGGTGCATTCTTTTGTATGGTAATAACAATATTCTACAATCACCAATCATTTCATCGATGAGTTTTAATCGTCTTCAGATATTCGAGAGCGTACAAGTAATCATAAAACTAAAATATAAATCAATTATCTATTCCAGATTTAGTTTTTGTATAACTACGCATACCGCGGTCGATTACTAGTGGATATTTGTTGAATTAAATGTATCTGCATAATGTTAAATAGATTTTTAAATATGTCCAGCTATAACGCAGTTATTATCATTTCAAAAGTCGACTAAATGAGCTACTTTTTTGCTCCATCTCGTTTCCAAACTTCGTACAAACTAAAAATTTAACACACAACCTAACTTTTTTCGTTTCTCAATCATGAAAATTTAAGTAGCTCTAACGTGATAAAGTTGGCAAGGTTCTCCAACTTTATCTACAAAACAAAAACTTCTCTGTCCGTCCATAACTGGGTCAACTGAGCTTCATACAAGTCAAACTAAAGCCTTCGAAAGCGTTTCTATCATAATTCATGGAGGACTTTAATTTTATATAGGTGCTTGATATTATACAAGAACTTCTTGCTCATTTTTTTAACCAATTCTCTAAGCTTCAGCGTGTGATCTTTTAACAAATAAGGTTTGCGTAGTGAATTTTCAATATTGTGAATTCGAGCTATACTTACAAGTTCATGCCCTAGTAGAAAAAAATGCCAGTTCGCGTACGGGGCTGACTGCCCAGGGTGCGTCGAACATATTCAGGAATCGCAACTTGGGACGGCTTTTCACAAATCAGAAATGGGTACTGCTTGAGCTAATACCTCCTTCACAATAAACTGCAACTAAAATTACATGACACATGACACTTCTTCTTTTAAATATAAATTACTTCATCCTCATTATAATGCAGTAAAAATATTCGACTTTTAAATCAACTTTTGCTTGAAAACGTTCTTCTCGTTCGGTAAGGAGAGTTATTAAGGCGGACTTGGTGACTAAGTGCTGGCAAGACAGCTGTCACGTCTAATGACTGAAGCGCTGCTTTAGTTAAGTTTGAGCTTGAGATAAACTTAGTTGACCAACAAATGCGAGCTTTCTTGCGCTGGATTAGTTTTGGGGATCGGTTTTTAGAGTAATTACTTGATTGAAAATAAATTACTTGAAATGTGGTTATCTTATTAATGCTAGTCTCTTGAATCTATACCTACATGTACATTATGCTTGTCTAGCACGAGATTATTTACATTAATTGGGTTGTGCTAGGAAGGTTCACGTGAATAGGGCAACGGGTGCCTAAACAATTCGCTCGGCAGTCCGACAACGACAGATGTTTGTCTTTTGACGCTCGTTATAGGATAATGTTTTCAAATGGAATGAGTAAAAAAAAAATGGTGCGTAAATCAGCATATTAGCGCCCGGCTGACTTTAAATTGAATTTGTTGAATCGTTGAATCAATTAGCTATCCAACATTTCCGAGAGATAAACACCACGTAAGTGACAACTGAAAGTAAACGATTATAATATCAGATAATAACCATAATAACCAATAGCATTCTAAATATGGTATTCAAGTATGAACACATTGGGTAGAAATTACTTTCAATACTTTACTCGGTACAGTCGATGTCTGTTGTGAGGTGTACGATATCAAATATGTTTCGTACTTCTTGCAAATACTTTTCGCATACGTTTCTTGGCGCAAATTCCCAAAACACCCATTATCTCAATAATAACACTTATAAAAACTGTCAGAGTGTATTACTGGCGCAGTCGGGCCATAAAACGCAACGTTACAGCTACAGGCCCATAAAACGGCCATACGTTTAAACGCTGAGCAGTAAAGTGGGTGTTCGAGCTCGTCGATACGACGAACATTAAATTAGTTTATGCGCCCTTATATTGGATAAATACTGCCTGAATGGGTGACAGGCTTTGATGTGCTTTAAACTGTGTAGCGTTATGTAGGGGGAGGGGTTACGTGCCTACGAGGTAATCGTTTAATATGCTCCTAACTACAAAGATCAAGTTATAATTTTAACAGAGTCGGCACGACGACACGGTTAACGCAGTGGCTAAGTGATTAGCTTTTTGCGCTACGTACCGCGGGTTCGATCCCCGCACGTAACAAATATTTGTATGATCTACAGATACTTGTTTCGGGTCTGGTTGTGTTTGCATGTGACATGTATGTTTGTGAACTGTACCCACGATACAGGAGAAATCCTAGTGTGGGACAAGAAAGAAAGAAAGAAAGAAGAAGTCATTTTGAATAATATGTGGAGGAACGGAGCGTATTGTTTTCTATATACGGGACTCACGCATTCACATTTGCCAAAAAATCAAACATTGTAATATGAAGTTAAAAAATACAAATTACTCAAAGTGATTTTTCCAAGTTTGGATATTGAACTTCATATATCTATCGGTACGTAAGTTAGTTTCTAATTACAAAATCTCGGAGGCATTAAAAAAAATCCTGTTTTCTATCCACGTAAAACACTTTAATTTTACATTACTTCTACTATCGTAAAAATTAATCGCTAGTAGTCCGTAACTGCTAGGATACACGTCCGCTCCGAGCGGGATCACATCATTTTTAGGATCAGTTTTATTATTCAGACTTTACCATAGAAGGTGTTAACTACCCCTGATGGAACCGGACAGGAGATTAAGTGAAATAAAAAGTTGATAAGAAAATTCTTAACATAGCATCACGCCTGTGTTCCTCGAAGATTTAGGCGGAGGTGTACATCCTGTACACCTGTATTGTACACTCTCACGTCGCTGATTCCGTTGTTTTTGTAATGTTTATGCTATAGGACAGTTCAAATGAGACACAGCTGTTCGGTAACACGGTTTATTCCACACTGACGATAGTTATAATATCTCTAATTACCCACTACATATTAATCATTCATCAAACTATGCACCTACAGTACAGTTTTGTTCCATACAAAAGGGGGCAAACCTATTGCCATATACCGGGCACAGTTCTTAACTCCGTGCTGCTGCTGAGAATTTCCATAAACCAAATAAAAAAGGGAAGGAAGGCCTCCCACTAGGTGGACCGACGACATTGTGAAAGTCGCGGCCAACCGATGGATGCAAGTGGCGGAATGTCGTTCGATGTGGTGGTCTAAGGGGGAGGTCTTCGTTCAACAGTGGACGTTTTCTGGCTGATGATGATGAAATAAAAAAAGGAAGAACCCAGTAACACTTTGCCCGACCCGAGCAAAGAACCCAGAACCTCACTCTCAGCATTCGCCCTTGTGACCACTAGACCAAAAGAGAGGATTATTTTAGTTCTATTTTATCCACTTTAAAGTAGTTCTAACCAAGGCACAATGTGTTTACTAACTTTGATCCGAAGTAATGTTATGACGTACAAAAAGTATAACGCATAAGAGTCACCAGGCTATCAGTAGTGAGATGAACGATAAAATAAATGGAACAAGAAGCACATATATACTCGTAGTATATAAACAATTAATAACAATAGTCAATATAATAATTCCCATCTATGAATTGAAACTAAGAGCTTGAAGTCCGCGCCTGTTAGCACTCTAGCCGAAAGCCTCGGAACGTACTCCGGTTTAATTTAATTACTTTTATTTCAGTCCTAAAATAATAGAGGTGCCATTTAGAAAAGTTCGAGTAAAACATTGTGAAGATTTCCCCCGAAGTCACCGACCCCGTGGGCGATAATTGCGCGGCGCAATTACACTTGCATTTAATTACGCGCCGCCAGAGGTCGCCGGCCCGCCGCGTCACTTCCGGAGTCGCGCCGGAAGCTGCGCACACTGACGCTTTGTTCCCAACTCATATTGTGTTGGTATGCGTATATTGCGTATATTGTGTATTATTCATTTGTTTCAATTTCATGACCACGGCTACATCGAGGGCAGTGTAGAAAGGTCATAATTATGTAAACTTAAAGCATAGGTGCTATTCGAATTAAACCATCATCATCATCATCATCAGCCAGAAGACGTCCACTGCTGAACGAAGGCCTCCCCCAAGGGGGGGTTTGCCATACTCCCCACGCTTGGCAGGCGGCTTGGAGATCGCAGTGGCTCACCGATTAGTGAGAGGACGCTGCTGCCTGTCCTCCGGTATCTGGCTGCAGTTTTAAGACGTACCCGGGTCTTAAATACCGAATTAAATACCCACGGTAAAATAAAAAACGATTTAGTTGATCCACTCGTTATTATTAATTAAATTACTTCTCTATACATACTTGCTGTAACGGTATATTCAGAAAATGCAAAGATTTCAAAAATTGGACTATATAACATGTTTTATTAGAACTCCTTACCAGTGTTACAAAAGCTACGGCTTCGTAGCACGTAGCCGCGTAGCCGCGTAGCCACGTAGTCACGTAGCTCGTAGCTCGTCATACGCTTCTTATCCCCTCCCGATTTTCGCTTACACTTCATCCACTCAACACAATTCTGTTTATCTTTCATTTTCGAGTCAACGTCAAAATTCATACGAAAAACACTTATGTACCTACTCAACAAAATACAGTTGAATAAAAAAAAAAACTCGACCTGATGTTTATCATCATCAGCCAGAAGACGTCCACTGCTGAACGAAGGCCTCCCCCTTAGACCACCACATCGAACGACATTCCGCCACTTGCATCCATCGGTTGCCCGCGACTCTCACAATGTCGTCGGTCCACCTAGTAGGAGGCCTTCCTACGCTGCGTCTTCCGGTTCGTGGTCGCCACTCGAGAACCTTTCTTCCCCATCGGTTGTCCGTTCTTCGAGCGATGTGGCCTGCCCATTGCCACTTCAGCTTGCAAATCCTGAGAGCTATGTCGGTGACCTTGGTTCTTTGGCGAATATCCTCGTTCCGGATTTTATCGCGCAAAGAGACTCCGAGCATAGCTCTCTCCATTGCCCGCTGTGTGACTCTGAGCCTCTCTAAGAGGCCAACAGTTAACGACCACGTCTCAGTGCCATATGTCATCACTGGCAACACACACTGGTTGAAGACCTTTGTCTTCAGGCACAGTGGAATTTTGGACGAGAAGATATCACGCAATTTCCCGAACGCTGCCCATCCGAGTTGGATTCTTCGAGCGACCTCTTTCTCGAAGTTGGACCTACCTAACTGAACAATCTGTCCAAGGTAGTTGTAGTGGTCGACAACTTCGAGCGTATCGTTCCCAACGACGACCGGTACGGGTGCAACATGGACATTTGACATAATTTTCGTCTTGTCCATGTTCATTTTAAGACCCACCTGTTGGGAAACGCTACTGAGGTCGTTGAGCATAGTATTGAGGTCCTCCAGCGACTCTGCCATTACGACTATATCATCGGCAAAACGAAGGTGAGTGATGTATTCGCCATTGATGTTGATGCCAAATCCGTCCCAGTCCAAGAGCTTGAAAACGTCCTCCAATGCGTTCGTGAACAGTTTCGGAGAAATAACATCTCCCTGTCTCACGCCTTTCTGCAATTGGATTGGTTTCGTGCTCTCGTCCCGTAATCGGATTGACATGGTGGCGTTTCTATACAAACACTCCAACACTTCGATATACCTATAGTCGATATGGCATCGCTGAAGGGACTGCAATACCGCCCAGGTCTCGATAGAATCAAAGGCTTTCTCATAGTCCACAAACGCTAGACATAATGGCCGATTATACTCCTGAGTCTTCTGTATAATTTGGCGGAGCGTGTGTATGTGGTCTATGGTGCCAAAGCCCTTACGGAACCCGGCTTGTTCGGGAGGCTGGAAGTCATCAAACCTGCGTTCGAGACGGTTCGTAATGACTCTCGAGAACAGCTTATACACATGGCTCAGGAGCGAGATGGGTCTATAATTCTTCAATAAGGTGTTATCACCTTTTTTGAAGAAGAGCACCACCACGCTCCTGTGCCATGCTTCTGGCGTAGTACCTTCGGCTATGACGGAATTAAATAACTTCTGGAGGACTAAGAGTACCGGTTTTCCACCCGCTCGCAGAAGTTCTGTCGTAATTCCATCATCACCCGGCGCCTTGTTGTTCTTAAGCTGTTTGAGAGCCATTCTAATCTCGTACAGGCTGATGTCTGGGATGTCCTCAGTGTAGTGTCGGATCAGCTTAGCTCTGGTGTCTTGAGCTGTGCTGACAGCGGGTTGTCGTGTTGAGGTGTACAACTGTCCGTAAAACCTCTCAAGCTCCCTGAGAATTTCCGGCTTCGACGAGATGGTACTGCCATCTTCGATCTTCAGCTTCGTCATTTGGCTTTGCCCAATAGACGAATTCTTTGCGAACACTTTTGAGCCCTGGTTTCGCTCAATTGCATCCTTAATACGTGCTGTATTAAAGGAGCGCAGGTCGTGCCGCATCGATTTCGAGATTCGTCTATTGAGTTTGCCATATTCCGACATATCAGCTGAAGATAGCAGTCTCATCTCGGTCCGCTCTTCCATTAATTTAATGGTTTCCTCAGAGAGCTTTTGAGGCTTTTTTCGGCGTGAGGTCTTGAAGAAGTTGGACCCCACTGCTTGGACAGTTTCCACCAACTCGTTGTTTATCTCGTCCACAGTTTCGCATTCGGCGAGGCTCTGGAAGCGATTATGCAGTTCGAGTTGAAAGTTTTCGGGATCTTGGATCTGAACAGGACCAGGACGGAGCGTGGACTTCATCAGACGAGACCTCTCCAGCTTGACATTGATATTCAGTGTGCCTCTTACAATGCGGTGATCGCTACCGGTTTTCACCTTCCCGATCACAGAGACATCACTGAATATTCGCTTCTTGGTCGTCATGATGAAGTCGATCTCATTTCTGGTTGAACCATCGGGGCTTATCCACGTCCACTTCCTGGTTGGTCGCTTCTGGAAGAAGGAGTTCATCATGAAGAGTTCCTCCTTTTCCATGAAGTCGACCAGCCGCTGGCCCCTCTGGTTCCGCTGCCCATATCCAGACGACCCCACTCTCAACTCATCGCCATTCCGTGAGCCCACCTTTGCGTTGAAGTCCCCCATAACAACGGTGAAATAGGTTTCAGAGCTGTGTATGGCTTCGGATATCTCCTCATACACAGCTTCTACTTCCTCGTCGGAATGTGTCGAGGTCGGTGCATATACCTGGATGACCTTCAGCAAGTACCGGTCGGTAACTCTGAGTATCAGGTACGCTACCCTGCTCGACACACTATCGACCTGAACGACGTTGTTAATGAGGGACCCGTGGACGAGAAACCCGACACCACCCTGGGATTTACGTTCGCCTTCCCGGAAGAAGAGCATGTTGCCGGACTCCAGGATTAACGTATCCTGTCCCTCTCTTCGGACTTCCGATAATCCCAAGATGTCCCATCGCATCTTGCTCAATTCTTCCTCCAGCTCTACAATCTTCTCGTCAGTCCTGAGTGTGCGGATGTTATGCGTTGCCAGGGCCAAAGTCCGTTGGAAGTGGTAGCGGGGCATCTTCCGGGGATTCTTCGCACCCCCTGCTCCTCCGTTACCTGGCCCGCTACCTAGGCCAGGGATAGAGGAGCTGCCGGGGACTGGGGGCCTTTGGCAAATGGTTTTTGTCATTTGGGGGGGGGGGGGGGGGTTGCCATGCTGATGTTTATGTGTGTGTTTAATTAACAAAATACGGCATTTGAACAAAACAGCGGTGAATCTGGATGGGTCTCATTGTGCTTTGTTCGCATACCTACGTAGGTATGCCGCAAGTCACGCGGCATGCGCGCGTGCCTACGTATGCGTTGACAGAAATCCGTCGGCTCTTTGAACGTACAAGTATTCAAAATAAAAATGTTTCTGTGCACACTTTACAGCCACTTTTGTGAAGCGCACGGCTCGGATTGTTGATTACTGAGAATAAAGGGTGGTTAAATTTTAGTATTTAAAGGGAATTTTGTGGGAATTTGAGCTTCATAATATGCATACCGAAAATAGGTACATAAATACGTTATGCGAATATACCTGACCTATATTTATATAATTGTAAATTATTTCAATGTTTAATTTTGTATCTATACTTGGGGTCTTGTGTATTGTATTTATAAGTCTGTTGCCGTAGTTTAACAATCCCAACGATCTAATAATGTCTTATAATCGCTTGATTGGAAGAGACTATAGTCATTATAATAATAGAAGGCTCTGTTACCAAAAACGCGAATCAAACGATCGTTTTACTGAATTGGACACGGAATATACATGTATAGACACTATTATAGACAGGTAAAAAAAGTTGTAAACTGCTGTAATGACAAACAACAATAATAATAATGTCCTCCTGACCGATTTCGGTCACGGCGGCAAATCTCACCGGAGATTAGCCAACTACGCAGGAGATATTATAGAGCACAAGTGTGTGCGCAAACACAGGTGCTCTCTCTTTTCCTTGACTCTCGTAGTCCGACACGACCGGAGAGAGATCAGGCGCAGGACCAACGGCTTTACGTGCTTTCCGAGGCATGGTGTGTATTCACATACACGAAGACCCAGACCCGAAACAAATATCTGTAGAGCATACAAATATTTGTTCCGTGCGGGAATCGAACCCACGACACGTAGCTCAGCAGTCGATCTCTCAACCACTGCGCCAACCGTGTCAACAAACAACAACTGATAACACAGAAACACTAAAGCGATTGTGACACATATTACTAATGTCGCTATATTCTCAAGATCATTCGCTTAAGGTTCATATCCAACAATCATCAGTTTGACAGTAACTATGACGATATTATGTAGATGAATTGCTCAGGGTGCCTTTACAAGTCCTTTGTTTGAGAAATGTGGCCAAGTCGGCCTGATGGCGAGATAACATTGTTATGAGAGTGAGCAAAACTTACTGAACTTCAAACTCGGGAACCCAAAGAAAAACAACCACTGCCAATTACAAAATACTAGAACTTTGAGCTTAATAATATTCTCACTAACCTTTTTAACAATGTTTACGTGTGCAACTAAGCATAAAGAAATGAGGAGTGAAGTAGATTAAACAGAAGACTAACTGTACTTACTCAACAATATATTTTGATTTCATTCCTAGCACCTGAAGTTGAGCAGTGCATTGACAAGACCTTTGTTTAGGGGTCTCCATGTCAGTGCTCTGCTCCAAGCGTCAACTGTGGCGCTTGGTGCTGTCGACGGGCCGTTTGTTTGTCGAAGCACGGTGGTGGGTAATTAGGGGGCGTCATTAAGTATAGTGGTAGTTCGAATCTTTACCTTAACGCACAGGTTTAACTAAACAGTACGATAAACTTAGCCTAAAGATTTATGTAAGTGCTTTTCACTATAATTTTTAATTAATTTTTAATTAGTGCGTGTGCTATGTCGACGGGTATAATCCTTTCATTTTAATGGTCCTATTAATGTAGGGAAGCTATAGTCTTACTTTACATTCTTACACAGACTCTATCCTAGCGTTTTCTATGCTAATCTATGGTCTATCAAAAAGGCAGCTGTTTAATAACAGTTTGTACATGTATAGCGTAGAACTTATTCTCCCGGCGTCATAATTTGTTCACATTCCGCTTACGTATTAGGTCTACGAACAGGTACATTTTCTTTTCAATAACTAATATATTCAAGCAATTGTTTCATTAAATTTTCATATTTATAAAACGAAATTAATAGAAGTGTTAGCATATGTTAGTTTAAAGCGTAACCTAATTCCCAACTTCAAACTCCACTCGACTCTATCGCTGCTATGCAAGCAGTGCTACATAAGTTTCACGTGTTACCTACCAGCTAATATTTGCGTTAAAATAATATTATGCTAAATAAATATATCCAGGCAATATTATATTCTAGCGCTCACTGAAAGATTGCATTAGCGAACAAATTGGTTTTCGTAGTAATCCAGTCTTGATCATAATAAAAACAACCATCGTGTATAATGCTATTATCACTACGTTATGTATTATTGTGCCTGTCGTATCATCATCATCAGCCAGAAGACGTCCACTGCTGAACGAAGGCCTCCCCCAAGTGGGGGGGTTTGCCATAATCCCCACGCTTGGCAGGCGGCTTGGGGATCGCAGTGGCTCACCGATTAGTGAGAGGATGCTGCTGCCCGTCCTCCGGTGTCTGGCTGCAGTTTTAATACGTACCCGGGTCTCGTGGCCTGTCGTATAGTAAGTGATAAAAAAGGCCATCCTCTCTAAAATGCTTAGGGGCTGTTTTGGAAGACATTAACTGACAACGATAGGTGCTCTCCGTTCATCCATACATTTTAAGACGATATCCATGTAAAGATCAATAAGTATGTGTTTCATTTTCTCCGATTCTTTACATGACACATTTCAAGTACATTATAGCGAGTAGTTTTGAACGTAGCGGTGTACAGGCGTGGTTCCGGGGCGGGCGGAACGCTAGCGACCGTTATTAACGACGCCCGGACGACGGTAATTAATAACTGGCGCGATTTATACGCGTTTAACTTTAACCATAAATATATTGGATGGCGAGATGACGGTATGATGCGGAACGGATTAAAATTATTCAAGATTATGTGATAAATTAATAGCCTTTAGAGAAAAACGTGGTTTGAAACAATCACCCATCCAATCCATTCGAATTTATTATGTCGAAAGTAATACGTTAAAATATGGCAATTCCAAGAACAAATTGATTGTATACTATACTACCAATTATTTTTTTTATTTATTTATTTAAAACTTTATTTCAAGTAACATAGACTCATATTTTGTTAGTAACACACATTACACTTACAAACTAAGGTTAGTATATTACATATATGGATGATTAATTTAATTTACGTGAGCCCTGCAGCAGTGGTTCACGTATGGACAGTCAACCCTACCCGCTATCATAGCCAGAATGCTGTTGGAGCTGACCCTAACTCTGCTAATTAATATAAAAAGACTTTAACAATGAAGAAACTATTTTTTGTAACTCTAAACCATGATATGAAACTTGAAAAACGTGTTTAGCGGTCAACGATAACCCAAGTAGCACTTTAGTTCTAGACAGTACTCCGGGAAAAATGTAAGTGATTCAATTATGCCTCGACCTAAACTGCTAAGAACTTGCGAAAAGACATAAAGAAACAACGCTGGAGTATGTAAAAAGTGCGCATACAAAGCATGATACTTGGTACATTTGCTCGCAGTGTCTCTCCACTAAGTATCTCGCAAAGTTGACATTACATGCTCGGAATTGTTTTGTAAGTACGTACTTACACGCGAGGCTGTCGTATTCGTACGTTACTATCTAAATTACCGCTTCAAATGTATTAAATACTTGTGCTCTAGTAGTTCACTAGAGTGTGCAAAGAGAACAATCACTTACATAATACGATGGTCGTTCGGTTCTGATAGGTATTCTCGCGTGCTTGGCGATGATAACCTGTTTACGTCTTCTCTTGAACATTCCAACGAATAGAACGCGACATCAAATAATCTTTGGGGACTATTGTCATTAATGCTACGTCTGGCAAACGGGTTGGTGATCGCAATTAGCTAGCTGAAAGTTTATGTGCATAAAAACCAACTCAAAAAGATAGTTCCACTTTCTTACGTTCTTTGTGTTAAGGCAAATAGGCAAAAAAAAAAAAAAACAATATAAGAATAGTCTGAAACTCACTTACGTTCCCTAGATAGGCCTCAAAGAGCTAGTTACTCTATCCTGATACCAAACAATATAAGATGCAAAGCGAGTTAGTGGGGAGCGCATCAAGCCTCTATTAGCATTGCAAACGCCGAACATTGAGCCGTTCCGAGCCGCTCTCGTAATGTGAACCAACATCATACTGGCCTGTGTTTGGACATTGGCCCAACTAGCTTTGAGGATCCGTTTACTGATGATGGAGTACGGACTGGTACAATAGTCCGAGTAATTAATATACACATGGACATCTAGGTTGTATGTAAGCAAATTCATAGTCGTTACTAGTACATATGTTCAATACCGATAAACCCTAGAAATTTCACTTTCAGCACAAAATGATTTTATCTATTGTTCACTCATTTTGC
This sequence comes from Shargacucullia verbasci, assembly GCA_947562105.1. Lineage (NCBI taxonomy): Eukaryota > Metazoa > Arthropoda > Insecta > Lepidoptera > Noctuidae > Shargacucullia > Shargacucullia verbasci. Next base: position 16,785,972 of record OX387280.1, read on the forward strand.
GATTGGAATCAGACCCCCAATCCCATAGAAAAGTGTTCAAATAAAACTGAATTCCAACTAAAAATAATATTGAGCAAACGTGAGCTGATTGAATCGGCAACAAGCGGTCACAAAGCACAGTTGAACAGTGGCGATACAATACCCGGGTCCTTTATGAGCGTGGCTGGATATTTCATGTGTCAAACACAAGCCAGCCGCTCCATCGCAGTGTTACGTATCTGAACCTGTGTACTATGTAGAGAAGTATTTTTATTTTTCCTGTAATACTATTTTACAATTATGTTAGCAATCATACGTTTACGTTACGTTTCTCCTAGCGGTTTTGGGAACTTGTAAACAATTTGAAGTATCAAGAAATAAATATTCTAAAAATTACTCTCAATATTTTCACAGCTGTATCGTGTAGCTATGTTAAATTGTTTAAAACAAAGTAAATATATGTTTGATCCTATTAATAGGCTATGGTACAGACATATACTAGAAACGACTTGAAAGATGCAGTCTATATCATCCCAAATTAACGTTGTCCAAAAATAATCTCACATGAACACATTGTAAACTCTAACCAACTCAACCGCTTAGCTAAATCAAAACCAGAACCGCTAAATGTAATTCAATCTCCCAGCTTATCAAGCTCAGCAACAGCGAGAGGAGCACTTTCCCCCAAGTACGGCAGCCTGCAGAGTACTCTGCAAAGTACACTCTGCAGCAGACTGTGCAAAGGGCTCCAACTTGGGATCCACGGCTTAAGTGCAAAGTTATGATTGCTAAGCTCGCAGTCGCCGTTACAGTTATTTAACTTAGTTATTAGCTGGGCATTGATATAGTGTTCCGCTTTGTGACCTCACTTGCTGCGGGAAAATGTATTTTGTTGCCGAAGGAAAATTGTGGCGTGACACTTTAGAATTTGTCTTACTAAATTTGAAAAGTTGGTTTCAGTAGATACATAGCAATAGTCGTATTTACAGTACAATTTTCAGTGACACCATTAAAATTTTGGGCACTGTTAAGTATAAGAGATATTCTTCGTTGACAGAACGAGGTGAAGATAAAGCTTTTCAATTAATTCTTATGCAAGTGTGATGTATGTCACTAAACAATAAGCCCATGTTACAGGTACCGCTGTAATTATATAAGTCACGACTATAACAGATGCTGACTCATTACTTAATAAAGGTTACCTCATCATGATATCATTAGTAAACGTTTATTTAAACTCAGTCTTAGACTGTAAATCAACAACAATCAATTCAGAACTATCCACAAACATCTCGAGGGTACACCAGCGGCAGCTGAGCGCCAAATTAATCCGTTCGCAGGTACAATGGTGGGGCCGCATTGTTCCCGTACAATTGTTTTCCCCACATATTGCGTCCCGGCCTTAATAACGCTCGGTTTATGAAAAACTCTCCTTTTTTAATGTTCGCGGCGCCAGCTTCCTGTTGTGGGCCCGCTTTAGGGTTCCGCTATCAAAATATAACATTATTGCGGTATTTCTTGAGCTTGATTTTTGGTGTGTTTTTGACGCTGAAATAATATTGAAGTGAGCATCGCTCTTTTTCTGGTAGGTTGGAAAAAAAATATTATAAATTTTTATCATAAAATAGTAAGCAATAAGCATAGCTAAGAGTATAAAATAAGACATGGCAGATTTATTAAAATATCTTAGCTATGCTAATCACTACGCTGTAATGTAGTGCTTTTTTCTATACAGTAAGTATGTCGAGAGGAAAGCAACAGCATTATTATAAATGTCATGCTCATTCCAGTAAGTGGCGACGGTTTCGTGGATCGATTCTTATATATAAGTATAAGAAACAAATAATACTTGGGAACATCATTATTAATTAATAACACAAATTGCAATTCATTAAATTTTCACCTAAGAGAATAATAAATGAGCAAAAGGATCCTCTTTAAAACATCGAGTTACAAAATACCTAATGTAAAGCGTTGTACATTTGACTTCAATAAAATCGAGCAGTTCGTAAATACAAGAGTAAATTAATGTTAGCTATCTAAAATCCAAGTCGTTTCCTTAATGACTGGAGAATTGCCACTAAGCGGTACCACTAAGTGCCAACTAAGGATGCCAGCAACGGAAAATGTACATCGGTGATAGAGCACCAAATGTCAACAATTAGTTTGCGGTTAAGGTTAACTGAAGTATTCACAACTAATAAATATAATTCCAAGGAACAATGGAATATGAGGGATTTAATTTCAGTACAGTACTTAAAGAATAATTTATAGGTATTTCTGAGTTTAGGCACCACTCGCGGTTTCTAAACTCAGAACTACCTTTAGATGTCGTTTCTATAGTTTATGGTATTATAATCTTTGAGTTTTAATAATATTCATTCTGAGAGATGGATAATGATGTAAGTAAACGCGGATGCTAAAATAATTAAATCTATTTTTATGTGACACAAGTCAATTATCATGTGTACTTCGCAGCCCTAGAGCCGAGTACAACAGACACCTATTTCTTAACAAGTAAACTTTTGTACGCTAGTTCAATAACAAAAACTCTGTTCCATGCATTTAAACTGTTTTCATCTCAATTAATCAAGCAAAGTTAAATTTTCAATTTTGAACTATTTTGCGCGTCGGGTGGAATCATTACTTTCATTGTAAGTCGGCAAGTTAATTAAAAGTTTCTAGTTTGTTAACTGAAACTCCTTCTTGCTTCCCCCGTTATTGTTGCGTTAATTTAAGTGGCGTAATTTAAAAATATTACAATATAAACTTTAAGGGACGATAAGTTAGAAGAAAATATTCGAGTAGACTCCGCTGTCGTTGAGTATGTTTTTCACATCACTATTGTCGTACTAATTTATATGACACCTGTATATTATGCAGGTGAGTTTTAATGATCCGAATACGAATGTATAGAATTCGCAACAAACTAGCACAAAGCGGATTCAAATTCAAAAGCTCTTGCTGACTTTTTATTCTATTTCATTAAGTTGCCTCGGAGACAAAAGGACGTCACATTAGTAGCTTATCTGCCCGCATTCCACTAGAAAGTTAACATTTAAGTGGCTTATCATGAGCCAGTTACTCATTACTGACGTGCACTTTCGAAAGGTTTTTAATTTTAATACTTATATAGAGCATTTTCAAATATGAATCTTATTACAAATATTGCAACGTTGTTCATATTCAAAGAGGAACTAAAACCATATACATATATCATAACACATCAGGCGGAAAACAACATGAGCCCTCCCCAGAGTCCGCAAAAAGAAACACCCGTGTAGGGAGGGAATGCCAAAACATCACGCTTGACAGGCGGTCTGCTGATAACACTCAGATGCTATTTAAGGAGACTGTTTAACTTCGTGATCTTGTAATAACGTTAGGCAGGTTACTCTTGGCTGTACATCAGTCATAAAGTTGATGAACATTATTTTCAACGAATATAACAATGGACGGTCAAATACCGTTTGGAGATTTCTTACAGAATACCTAAACATGAACAGAATTATTTAATTTCGTTTATCTTTAGGTATTTTGTGAGAAATCCGACTATTACCTCACAATTATATAGCTTAAGTGGCCTAGTTTAGCACTTTGGTATCTAAAGGTATGTACAGTACTAAACTTTACCAATCAAGAAGACTATTATGATGGCTCCGATTCCTTACGCGCGTTTTTTAATTTAACATTAGCACTACTTTTGCCAACGCCTTTACACATGTAACATCACTGTTACCATACAAGTAGCGACACTAATAATTATTATTAGATACACCGAAACAATTAGCTATAGTTCAACCAACCGCAGTTAGACGCAACAATTACTGTCTCATAAGCTAGTTTTGATCAATGACTGGCTTAACGCGGACATTAGTAACTGGAAACATATCCATTGACGGATTGCTGGCGGTTATGATAGAGTGTGTGGCATGACGGCAATTGTGTTCTACGAGCCACAAAACGGTGAGAGAAGATCGTGGTGGAGACCGCGTCAAAACGAAAGAATCGTGGATTCATTAGAGTAGGTTCCTAAATTGAATCTAGTCGTTTTACAAGTTTATTGTAGTTATAGGAAAAATGCAGATACAACATTTGTTGCCAAACTAACAAACAAACAGACACGAAGAGTCAAATACTGAACAATTACGAGTATCTTTAGAATTAGGCGAAGTTCAACTTTTGGAGTTGAATCATGGAATTGTTGCGGTAAGCCACTGCCACTGCTGATTCAAGCACATTTAGTTTAATCGTTGATGACAATTTACAGAAAAACGAAGAAAACCAAATTGTTTTCAGTTTTGCCGCACGTACGGCGTTGTCGATGATGGCACAGAGGTCGCTCAACATGCAGGTGTAGAGGCCAAAGAGCAGTAGAGTCAATATGATATTGTTTTAAGTTACATGTAAAACATGAATCCATTGAGTGTTCGTGTGTATCTATGGTATTTGAGAAAATGTAGACTTTCGAAAATGTGACTACACCTATACCTATGGTTTAAAATTATAATCACCGTAAGTACTGGGTATGGGCGATGTAATCCTCAAATATAAGAGGAAAAGTAGTAAAATTAAATACAGACAGATTTAGTTCAGCATTAGTTCGAAGTTTGTTTAACTTTTTACATTTCCCAACGTTTCGAGTGTTTTGCATCGCCCATCGTCGCCAGGGGACCATGCACGGTGCAACTACTCATAGCATATTAAATAAATGTACTTTCGTTCCTAGCAAAATATTATTTGTATTTCATGTAAATATGAACGACGTGGAGCTCAGATACATTTATAACACTTCGAGCAACTACTTTGGGAAACTTCTGAGTCGATAACATGGGAATAAGTTGATAAACCACCGCTTCTTTGTAGAGATCACAAGCCATCGTGTTGAGGGTTTCAAAACGTACTGATAAACTAACAGACATAAAAAGTCATTAGTAGATAGCTGTCAATTTTTATCTCATGTAGATCAAAATTGACAGCTATACTAATGACTTTTTCATCTGTCTGTCTATGTGAATCAGAGAGTTTATCAACTAGATTTTATTTATTAGTCACTTGTGAATTAGAAATATTAAAGCATTCAGTCAAATAAATTGTGGATAGGCAATCAGCTAGTTTATCAGTAAGTTGTAAAAAAGGCTCTTAGCTAACTGAATTCGTTACATAGGTTGAGCAGCATTCCGGTATATAGTATTGTTAGTAAACGATGTCACTTGTTAAAACCGACGTAAAACCATAAACCAGAGTGGGCCATAGACCGACATTGACTGAGGGCATTCCAAAAAAAGTGTGTGTTAATAGTTAGTCAATCAATTAACTTTTTAGCAATACCCAATAACCCTTTTCTAGCTGTAAATTAAATAGACCGCATTTATTAATTAATTGAACCTTCTTCATTACACTTTACAACACGGGGTTAATACTTTTATATTACATAAAGTTCATCATTGTTTTACTATTACATTGGTTTTTACTAATAATGTAAACATTACTTACCCCTACAAATGCTTGAAGCTAAAACCTTCCCGCGAGCAGTCAGTCGTGATGGGCGCAGTTGCCCAAAAAATTGGCAAATATTAAAGGATCCGCCCACGGCCAGGGGTGTCGTGCACACAACTCAATTTGCAATGTTTGCCCACCGTATTTGTTTGCATCAACTATTTATTATGTATACGTGCGCTGAATATTGTCAGGCTTTATTTTTGTTTAATTCTACTGTAGCGAGCTAGTTTGCAATTTGAATTACTGAAGAGTTTATGTTGTTTATTTATTTGTATTTAATTAGTTGGTATTTTTTTTTGCATTATACAGAAGCACTGTTAGTCACAAGGGATCATCATGAGGTATTAGAGCGCGATAATCCGAAGACGTTGGGCAAGTACATTGATGATCGCAAATATATGTATGTTGTTGCGTATGATATTATAGTAGTCGGCACTGACTCGATGATAGAGATAAAAAAAAATAAGATCGTAAATGACGCTGCTAAGTTAGCGAGATTTGCGAATCTGCTTCCTTACAGTTTATTTAATTGCTATTTACTTTGTAGATAATGACTACATTTTGACTACCGAGGGGGTGAGTTACTGAGTCGGACAACAAAATAAAGATATTCTTTATAAAGTTCCGCTTCCCTATCTAATAGACGATTTTGCAAAAAAATATCAATTAAAACTTTTATGAAACCTACTATCAAACAGGACTGCGCTAACTTAATAAGGTGAGCTAACAATTAACGACTTTTGAACACGACCCTTGATTCGCTTTACATTGTCTGCGTAATGGGATAACATTCGCGTTCGGTTTAAAACCACCGAGCATTATTACTGCAACAGTGTCGGATTTATCGCTCGCGGCGCAACATTGAAGTTAATTGGATGTAGGGTAGGTTTAGAATTATGAAGGAGTTTGTATTGTTACATGGAAGTTCTTGTTGAACAAAACTTGGCGGTGGTCACCCAGGGGGCGCTAGGAGGGAGGAAATACAAGTGTAGAAAGCGCATAATATACGCGCATAATCTTTATTATAAGATTCTTGCAGGCTTACGGTGTATTTCTAACAATGACCTAAATATTCCTTGATACATATTACTTCTATTTAGTAATGTGAAGAAACGAATCATTGCACAAAACGAGCAAATTTTATTGTGTGTGGAATCAATTTGTCATGAGTGATATAGTACATAATTAATCCAGGGAAATTATTTATTTATTTATTTATATAATCATCACTTACAACTATTATTACAGGTACAACCCAATGCAATAGTGAGACAAACTTAATAATAACAACTTATTTTCTAAAACTTATCATATATAATGTTATCCTTGTGAATTCACTCAGTGTACAAGCAAAAATGTCTATCTCCTCTGCTACAAGGTTAAGGGTGCGAAGCGCCCGCGTCAGGGGCGCCTCATTCAACAGATTAGTGCGACCACGAGGTACAGCCAGCAGCTGAGGCCGACGTCGCCGCCACACATATCTCTCGGGCACACTCAAACACACTAACTCTAATATGTTGGCGTTATGTATCTTGCCTCTAATTAATTTAAATAAATATGAGACAAGTGCGAACTCACGCCTAACTCTCAGCTCGTTGTATCCAACCATGCCTAATATAAACAAAGTTGGATACATAAGCGGGTAAAAAGGATATACTCCATAGAGCTTCAAATATAAAAATCTAACAAATTTATTTTGTATTCGCTCCAACATGAGACTATATTTAGTTTCATGTGGGGCCCAGATGACTGCATTGCATTCTAATTGGCTTCTTACCAAAGTGTTGTATAAAGCGATAATCGCCGTAATATTTGTGAAACCACGAACAGTACGTAGAATAAACCCTAAATTTCTGTAGGCCTTTTTACAGCGCTTGACTATATGATCACGAAACGCTAGCTCCGAGTTAAGACTAATTCCTAAGTCCCTAACCTCTGTAACCCTGAGCATCGGCATCCCATCAATGTTGTAATCATGTACAATAGGACTATGTGCACGCGAGAAAGTGATGGTGACACATTTTTGGGCGTTGAATTGTAGAAGGTTTTCCTTGCTCCAAGTAACTACGCTATCTATGGCCTTCTGTAAGCGTTCACAGTCATCATCACTCCTCACTGCCAGGGATAACTTAAGATCGTCTGCAAATAATAAACAATTTGCATCTTTAACGACTTTGGGCAAATCGTTTATCATAATTATAAATTGCAGAGGTCCGAGGTTACTTCCTTGGCTTACACCAGACCACGTAAAGTATGGCTCTGACTTGTGTCCCTCGTACTCTACGTATTGCTGCCTATCCCTCATGTAACTGGCGAAGAAATGAAGTAGGTGCGGAGTGAAACCAACAGCTGCTAGCTTCTTGAGCAACACGTCATTATCGACTAGGTCGAATGCTTTTTTGAAGTCGAAGTAAGCAGCGTCAGCTTGCCCCCCACTGTCTACAATCGGCAGCACATGAGCCATGTAACTCAGTAAGTTACTGGTGGTGCTCCTCATTGGTCGAAACCCGTGCTGTGCATCTGAGAGTTGCGTTCTCACTTGCATAAAAATTAATTTGTACAGGCAAACAAAAAAAATCTGTGGCCTCTATTAGCGCGACACGACAAAAGTTTCAAACACATTAGACCACCCTTACCGACAGTTACACCATAATTACCAGTTAAGGGTGAGTAGGTACGTTTAGCACGTAACTAACAATCAGACCCTTATCGGGGGGTGCAAGCGACCGGCGCCGGCGACCACTTCACAGATCATTACTCCTATTAAACTGTGTAGGGTTAAATCATGTTGGATAAATTTGGGGGATACTGTTGCAGTGATAAAATATAGTAAGTAAGTAAGTAAGTTTATTTATTTGTTTAAACATGGTGTACATACATTGCATGCAAGATATTAAATAAGTAACGAAATGTTGATGAGATGGTTGATGAAAGAGATGGTCTCTTGTTACGAATTTGTACGCCACAATATGCGGCTGAACATGATAGAACATTGCGTATCGCATACGTGATAACATGCAACAAAATTGAAAATTACATTGAATCATTATTAACTAAACATTATCATTAAAATTAGAACACAACAACACAAGTATAATATCAGATGCAATTCAATGTTCGTTAAATATATATAATATAAATTAATAATAATTGTGTCATAGCAAATTACAATCCCATCAATAGTAGAACTATATTTTAATAATACTGAATATTCTTATTACACATTGAAAACATATACAATAGATTAAAATACAACATCGTCATCTCAATAACAAAGAAAACTGTCCATTTTCATAAACTCTGATATACTGTAATATGCTCCTTCAGTTAACATAGTCCTCAATTTACTTTTAAGAGCAGATATACTCAACGTTTTCCATGATTTGGGCAATTTATTAAAGATGATTGGAGCCATGCAAAACATGCTCTTACGCATAAGAGTTGTTTTAGCGTCATGAAGACAAAGTTTGGAATTGTCACGTCTATTCCTAGGGACAGTATCGGACAAACGCTCAAATAAATTAAAATTAGATTTAATGAACATTACTGTTTCCAAGATGTATAATGAGGGCAATGTCAATATTTTATGTTCCTTAAAACAAGATTTACAGCTGTCTGTCGTTTGCAGTCTAAACATCGATCTAATGCACCTTTTTTGGGCCCGAAACGCTATTTCATTGTTGTATATTTACACTATTCACAAACTTTATGTTTGTTTTCGGTGGTTTTCTTAAGATTACTTTAGAACCGTGCATGTGACAAATTGTTGATGCTCAGATTTGAAAACTAGGCACTTGAAGCTATTTTTTTTAATACGACCATTTTTCGCCGGATTACAGCCTGTTGTTAATAGGCAAAAAATCCCTATTAAAATATGCCTTTAATTTTGTGATTAGTATATGTAATATTTATTCATTATATTATTGTAAAGAACTAATTAACTTATTATTGCACATTTGTTTCTTAGCAAAGAACGGGCCACCCTGGCTCTTGACTTGGGTAAAACTTTACCGTGGGATCAGTCCAAAAAAGGTTTCTCCTATGTTTAAGGACAATTCTTCCAACATAACCACTAATAATCAGTGTCCGTTAGCCAGGAGTGGTGATAATTGCATGTTCCCTCACTTCCCGTATTGTCTCTGAAAACTTTACAGATTTTTAAGTTTTAGTAAAATACATAATTTTAAAAAGGACTTCGTTCATTTAGTAATGTCCATCGACAATGATTATATTCTACCTTCCGTAAGTCTTATATTTTGATCCAACAGAACGTGGATATTAACATGCAATTATTCATCACGCCAAACATTCCCGGCCGCCGAAGTGGAAACTACAAAGAAACTATGATCAAAGTGGCACATTTCACGAGCTGGGGAACACGCATCCCCTGCGAGACCGAGGGGGTGGAGGGAGGTGGGCACGGGGAGGGGGTGTCACGCACTCTAGTTTTCCTCGGTTACTTTTAATTTATCCAGTGTGTCCTAATCCGATTAGTAAACCTGGCATATTCATGTATACCTATTAATATCATATGATATAATTTAATAGAATTTCTTAATTAAGTATTGTATGAGCGGTAGCATCGATAAGTGCCTAAGTATTATTTATTTGAAATAGGGGTTTCCATATTTTTTTTTTTATTTGTTCAACGGTGCAATGTTCTATGGTCAAAATATAGAAGAATCAGAAATCTATCTTATATTTTACTATATAAATAATACTGAAGAAAATGGATGCCTGAAATGGAAACAGCAGCGAACCATAAAATATCTTTATTCTCAAAGCACTAGCAGTTAATCAAGAAACGAAAACACATGAAACAGAAGCCAGTTAAAATTTTATTCAGCTGATAGTTACTATTGTCATTAAAGTTTAATATCCGACAGAGAACGTGTCAAAAGGATCACGGGACATAAACTTAGAACATTACCGACTGTCCTATACTCCCCAATGAGTTAAGCCTTTACATTACATCGGTCAACGCTCCGAGGACCTGCCAAACTTAGACTGTCAAAGTCAAGGCAAAGAGTATAATCCATGGAACTGTGAACCTTCCATCAAACACTCAGCAGCCACGCTTGCCATCACAACACTGAAGTGGCGGATATATAGTGGAATCTCATTTATTTGACAGAAATTGTAGGCACGATTAGACGTTTCATAACTGCTTAAAGAGCTTTGATTAAATTGTTGAAGAATTTTGTTTGGAATTCAATGTTAAGAGAAAGCGAGATAATGAATTAATTATAATATTATGTTCTTTGTGTTCTCATGTTGCTTTTGAAACTTATTTACGCCTTGAAAATTTCTTCTATATAACATTGAGTGCATTGAAACAATATTTTAAAAATAAAAAACTATTTGCTTGTATTCGAAACCGTACAATGGACACATCATCATCATCAGCCCATATTCGTCCACTGCTGGACATAGGCCTCTCCCAGTAAGCGCCACTGAACCCGGTCTTCGGCTCTCCGCATCCACTTTCTACCAGCCAACTTACCCAAGTACAATGGACACGTCTAATACTAAAAGCAATAACGCTAAGTATCATTAAGTATCTTGTATTATTGCTTCACAAGAATGTTGAAACTATTCATAAACAAGACCAAGTATTGGAAATACTTGTGAACTAAGTGTTTCATTTATCTATCGGCGCCGAAGTTCAAGCGCTTTGAGGTATAGCCCGCTCTAGTGCTCTCAGGAGGTTCCAAGATAAATATGTTGACCGCAGAATTACTAGTACTACTTGCTATTACTAATGATATTGTTGATATTTACATCAACAGAGCATACATTTTGAAACGCTATTTGCTTACACAAAACTTAAGAACAATATTAAATAGGTATATTACGCAAGATATTAGTTTCATTGTAAGTGCTACAAAAAACTTAAGATACAAAGTAAAGCCCTGCTTCCAGAATATAATGATGTCATGCTTTTTATGCCATCATTACATCGAGCAATGTTATTACAGGTTACAGTCCAAAGTAATGACTGACATAAAACCATTATAATTATATATTTGTGCATTTATATATCGAGCTAGACCAAATCCATGTCAGTCCGTAAGGAATATACTGACACAAATAATTAAAAATTATATGACAATATGAAATGTTACAGTCTTACAGATTATCTATTATCAGAAACTATATTCATCGTTTAAATTAATTAGGATTTTGATGATTATTCGGTTGGTTGTTGTTTGTCACCGAATCAAAATATAACAGCACACTAAATTAATTGCATCGCAAACAGTACGTTAATTATAATAGTAGCGTATCGCGCTGCCTACATCGGGAGTTCATTAGCGAGCCACCTCGTAGAGACACACTCATTAGGAGGATGCGACGTCGCCGCGTCCGCGTCCGCGCCGGCGTCGTGCAACACACTTCTTTAATTTAGGTTACTCACTCCATATGCTGAATACATTTTTGAAATAGTCACTGGAAACAAACAAACATACATATACCTATCGTAGACGAAGTTATATATAATTTAGATTTAATGAGTGCAATGAGATAAAATATTATGCAGTGACATGGACAGTTGAATGAAAAACAACATTAAGTTAAAATTTTATTTCAACGTCAGACTATTTGAGGACACCGCTCATGCATTGATGCGATTGAATATATTGAACAGAGCTTGACTAGTTTTACTGTCAAATTTTGTTAAAAAAAAATCTGTTTCACACACATTCACATGTATTTACGAAATGTTCACACATTTCGACCTGTACGCCGCCAACAATTCGACGTTACATTACTAGGGGCGCACAAATGATGCGTGGAGCAAACGACACCGAACACGGTGCCCGCGCCACCCGCATGAACTGCGGAGTACTAACTGTTCAGTTGCAGCTGAGGAACATAATTGAGGTCACTGAACTGCGGAACTTAATTCAATTATAAATTAATTGTAACATTTTGAGTTTTATCTCTGCTCCTCTTCTATGTTTCGAAACTTGTAACAAAGTTTATTAAACAAAGTCAATATTACAGAAACTTAGACACAACTAAGTTAGTCAAAATTAAGATAAACGTGTTTAATAAACTTCACGCCACTAATATATTCGGAGGACGCTTCCATATAATTACAGTATAAATTTAGTCAAGGCGTTAGGTTAACTTGGTTATAAATAAATATATTAAACCACAGCTTAACGCCAACTTTAATAAAGGGAGCTTAAATCTTTATTAAAAGGAACAAATTATAAAGAGCTTTAGGACTGCACGAAATATTTGAGAAGAATTTGTTAATTAACTCGTTTTATTTTATCTTCGAGTTTAATAAACTTGGTGTTTAATTATGCTTGCGTTGCTTTCCGTTCAAATCTATAGTCGCGAAGTATTTAATGTTATAACATGTAATCCAGGTTATAAATATTATAAAATTTATGTTTTCTAGTTCTAATATTATAGAATTTATGAGTTCTAATAAATATGTATAACTACGAGGCATGTTCCTAGTAGTTAGTTATTATACCCATCAAACTGGATATTTCTTTAAAAAACTTTTGTCTCATAACAAGTTATTTTACTTTAGTTATATATTCTTCCTATATAACACGACGGCACGGTTGGCGCAGTGGCTAAGCGATTATCTTTTTGCGCTACGTGTCGCGGGTTCGATCCCCGCACGGAACAAATATTTGTATGATCTACATGATAGTTGTTTCGGGTCTGGTTGTATGTGTATGTGACATGTATGTTTATAAACTGTACCCACGACACAGGAGAAACCCTAGTGTGGGGCAACGTTTTAAAAAAAAAAAAAAAAACACATTCATATATGTACGGTGATTGTGTATCAGTATATGTTTTCTTTATATTTTATTGTTCGTGCGCGCTCTGTTCCATTATAACACATAATATATTATGTTATGTTCCGTACCATTACATTAAAACGTGACACGAGTGTACTACAAGTCACACTAGCAGCCACTGTGCGTCGCGCGTCGGTGTCAGTGTGACGCGCGGCGGCATCAGGCGGCACGGCAGAGTTCATTTGATTTGACAGCTGATCTCAGCGCGGTCCGACTGCCGTATTACAGGGCGCCGGAAAATTGGACAAGCAACGTGTCTGTGGGACAGAATTACATTAAGTCACCAAGACTTCTTATGTACGGTCTTTTTTGTATGATACTTTGATAATTACATAATGTCTACTAATGTTATTCTGTTATTTTTTCTGGAATAAACATACTATTAGCTTCTTTACCATTCGCTAGAACGTCTTGTTATAATCTTTATATGTAATAAAATTATAACAGGCTGATGTCTGTACATTATAGATATTGGAGAAAAACTAATATGTGGGGTCTTTATTAGAGCAACAGAAGCCAAAATAACGTTTAGAATTTTTGTCGTGTGTGTCTGTATGTTTGTACCCGCATCACGCAAAAACTACTACATGGAATTGAATGCAGTTTTCACCGATGTATTGCTAGAGGTCTAACTTAAAATATAGGCTCCATTTTATCACAGGAAAATATCAGATTCTAAATTCCATGCGTTCGAAGTCGCGGGCAAAAGCTAAAAATTTTATAATCGAACAACAATTGTGACTAAACTAATATTTGATGGATGTACTTCCAAAACAAACACACGGTGGATAGGAGAGTATCGGGTCTGAATAAAATCAAATAAGAATAATATCAAATCAGGAACATCGGTTTCACTCTATAAAATCAGCAATAAGTTAAGCACAACATTCAAACCTAACTAACACAGTTAATTTATCACAGTAGGTATATCTTGCTCAACTATAACACTTAAGTAAACATAAACTCGGTTCATAAATCTACCGCGAGTCACATTAAGCGACCTCTACCACGAAGTTGTTCCCGGCGGGAGCTCCGTTGATTTGACAGCTGATCTCAGTCGGACCACCTCCTCCGCCAGGCTACTTTGCATCATTACTGTAATACTGCCAGGATAATTAGACAAGCAACGTCGTAAGCTGAGCAGGATTACATTAGTATGTAGAGGTATTCTTTAAATGGACTTATTATATTTAATGAGATAATCCCATCGTCTCGAAAATAATAAATGTTTATTTTTGTAAGAAACTCAGAGCTACCTGCCACTTAGAACCATGTATCTTATTATATGTTACTTTAATTTACTAAAATTAAAGTAACATTTAGAAATAAAATTAGCAGTTATCGTAAGTACAGTTAAAACACTCATTCTCAAGCTCACACATGCAAGGTAACTTAAAACTTCTGTTCTCACCATTCATCAGTAGATTCATTAATATGAATTTAATTACTTACTAAATTTATTATTTATTCTAATTCTAATTAATAATGCATTGATAAGAAATTACGTCTGGATGATCAAGTATCAAAACTCATAACAGCAAACTGCAAATACAGAATGAAGCTCCAATCTCATTAATCTATCCTCCGCCACAGACACAGTACTGAAACACAATACACCGCGTGACGACGCTATCGAAGCCCACAGTGTGGCAGGTGGCGACGGAACAGTTCCCAAGTTATCTGATGAAAGTGACAAGACTTAAAGTGGTGCGTTGTCCAGACATTGGAAATATCTTGAGAATTGGAAATGAATAAGTTGAATGAAATTATTGAAGGAACAGATATTTGAGTAGTTCTAAGTTAGTTAAGTTGTGTAAATGAACATTTTCGTAGGATACCTACACAAAATTAAGAAAACAATAACGTACAATTAATTAACGTACACGATGTTTATTTCTTCAACATATCTGAATCAAATATAATAATAATTATTATTTAAATAACATAAAATAACCTTAGTCAAAGATTATATTAAAAAATCCTTTGTAGAAACAAAACCCACATTCCAATTCCAAACAGAACGTAATTTTAAACCGGCATTAAATATCTCAAAAAGTGTCTACCGCACGCTCTTTTTGATCTTTTAACAGGCTATTGAGGGCGGGCTCTCCCAAACACTGCTGAATATATCCCTATAAGTGGCCGTAAATCCTTTGTTAAAACAAAACACGGGTTCCATTGTTCCTCCCCTGTGGTTGTTGGTACTCCCGGCCGTGGCAAGTATCTGAGACGATTATCTTTAATACGATCTGGTGTTACTTCGTCGAGTTTGTTGCTAACTCTGATTAAGTTAGTTACTTTTAAATCTAAACTAGGTGTTATTGTAGGGTGTATTGGCGTTGTCAATAATGATGTATGTATATTATCTATACATATAAATAAAATTGGAGTGTCTGTTTGTAATATTGAAATAACCGTTTTTTACTACATGCATATGAATATATATACGTTACATACACCAAAATAACATTTTTTACAATTTTTGCCCGTCTCTCTGTCTGTCTGTTTGTATAGGCTAATCTCTGAAATGGCTGGACCGATTTTGGCGGGACTTTTATTGGCAGGTAGCTGATGTAATAAGGAGTAACTTAGGCTACTTTTATTTTAGAAAAATTCTTTTATTTTAGAAAAAAAAATAGGGTTAAGTGCATTTGGTTTCACTAAAAAATACATTGTTAAGTTCCGAAATCCTCGCGAACGAAGTCGCGGGCACAGCTAGTTTTTAAAATAAAAACTGTTCTTAATTTTATTACAATAATCAAGTATAGGTTACATTAATAACGCTAATACGGCAATCATTTGGCTACGTGATGCAATTAATTTACGTGTTCTAGTTATTTATGCTGTCGGTACTATTTCGTGTTGTTTCACCGGCCAAACATTATGTTATTCTATATTCTAAATTACCAAATAAGTGAAATACCAATTAAAACCGGTAATCATTTGCAACCCAATTTATTTCTAAATTAATAGACATTAAGTTAATACCATTAAAATTTTCGTATTTGTGCCTGAATATTAGGTTATTGACATTAACGATACAATACGATAGGTTCCTTATCCCAACAATACAACTCTTTAGTTTGAACATATATATTTTTAAACAGGTAACATTTTACTGGGCCTTGATATTGCATCCAGGAGCTCACTACCGGTAAACGTGCTTCCGGCCACTAGACAAAATAACAAAATTGCATTACCTGCTGTACCTACTTCAATATGGCCACCATTTTGCTCCCATTCGTTCGAGTATGTTCACAAACGGAGGTCACCGTACAAACTCTACAAATGCTATCAAAATTTCACATCACAAATAGCGCGCCCAGCCAACATTGAACAGATTAAATTCAAATGAGATGTCAAATACCAACAGTTGCTTTGAAATGTTCACAATGGCCACCAAATAGAAATTCAGTTGCTATCGCTTGTTCAAATTTACCTTAATAAAGTATTAACGTGGGAACATTTTCCACAATTTTTCCTATTAGATAGCCAGGTGGTGACGGTTTATTCAGCAGATATTTGTACAACGAAGGGTTGCGTTGATTTTGTTATCGATATCCTCGGCAGGCATGTTAGTGCATGCGTTATAATTTTTGTTTCACTTCTCTGTAGAAAATGTACTTTAGGTGTCTGCTATCAGTAGTGTCCTATGTCTTACACATTAGGTATTTTTTTTCGATATTGATAACATACTTTGTTGAACACAAAACATAAAAAAGTCGTTATTTAGTGAAGTTGTAATCTAGCATGTTAAATTACATTACAAACATATAAACCTCAAATGTGCTTCAGAATGTTTGAGGATCGGCACAGATCTTAATTGAGGCGTTGTTTAATGACGTCATGTGACCACAAGAGTCCTCGTGTTTGTCTGATGCAAACCCGAGTCGGGCTGCAGTTAGTCAACTAATATTGTAGCCCCTTCGGGAATTCGGCCACGTTTGTTGCATTCGCTAATGAAGGCGCTGAAGTTTTGCGCGGTGGATGCTGTCTTGCAGGTAAAGTTTCCGGAAGGTAAGTTGGTACTGTTTTGATTCAGATTGCGTGCAGCTATTAAAGTTTCAATGTTAGATGAGTTGTTAAAGTAGTTATATTTATTTGAAATAAAATAAAACTATTTTATTTTATTTAAATGAGCTGAGACAACACAGAGGTGAAGAATAAAATAGATATATTTAAATTCTATTACTTTGTGTCCTGTAATCAACAGCACACGGGTCGCGTCACGTTGCGGCACCGTGACACTAACACGTCAGGAGGCGTGCCGTGTCACGACAATATGGCTCACGCGCGGGACAACGCACGTACGTAGATGTACGCTAACTGTAACAAATACTCTACGCTCGCTTATTTACTACACGGCCTGTCGCGGAGCTGAAATATGTGCAGCGAAACACTGGGGCCTGGTATAAATCAGGTAAAGTCTATATTTATTAGTACTGGAATCGGGCATATCGTCACAGAAATAAAAATTGATAGAATTTGCTGTACAGTACGTAGGTACTATAAACGTCTTAAAAAAACAAAAAAGGTTGAGAAGTAATTAGATTTGTAAAATTAACATAAATTGAGAAAAACAAAATATTATTTATAAAACAAAAGTTGTCACTTTACACCTAATAAAGTTCACTTCGCAAAAACCTAAAAATCTCCAACGAGGAAAGTTTTCGTCTCATCTGATGATCACAAGACATCTCGCCAACTTGCGGATTTAGTTTAATGACATGTCTCGCATCCATTACTCGGAATGTAGGCGAGCGTTTAAAGCTGGGCTGTGCAGCGCGCAGTGGAGTGTGTCTGCGGATGGCGGCACGATTAGCAATTCCGATGCGCCGATGTTTACTGCACTTCAGTCGTTCTCAGACATGACTCCATATACTTCGTCTACTTCTGTTGTGTGCTATTATGTCAACTTCCTTGACATATGCAGCTGCAAGAACGTCTATAAACTACGTTGTGTTACGACCAACGTATAGAGCCTTGATTCGTGGTCCATAATTGATTGATTTAACTTTTTAAGTGGTTTTCTATCATTTTTTGAAACTAAATCTAGTAAATAAATACACGCCTAGTCACGACTTTTTAAAAGTGACTCTGACTTTGACACGGTCGTCGTTAGTATAGTATAGGTATACTTCATAAAAACGGGTACCCATGCACCTAAAGTAGAGCTTTCTTCAGTCCAAAGGTGTAATGCGTATAACGTAGAGATGACGGCATTACATTTCTTATTTGAGTCTTACCGTCAGATCACACTTCGAGGTAAGACCTTGTTTACCGGGACGATGCCTTGACAAATTTCTAATTAGAACCGTAATTATAATGTATGTGTCACTTCGGTTTCTCTTTGCGAAGTAATTGGAGCTCGCAATCTCTAGAAACGTCGCGAGATGAGAAACTTCGAACTGAATAAAACGAGGCAAAGTAAGTAGTGGGTTTCATTGTAGCTACTGTATAATGGATATGGTATGAACTCATTTTTCTCCGTCACCCGCTACTTCTGCGGAGGTAAGCTTTTAATTAAACTTATAAAATACGGTGAACAGGATATTAACTGTAAACGTTGCATGGAACTGCAACTCCGCATTGTCATAGATGTTTTTGAAATAATATTAAGATAGATGATAATATATTGATTTCTGTCATAGGTTTTCAGCCAACCGAATCTTTTCCATACAAAAGTGATATCTATTAAGTATTTGGTCGGGTCAAAAAGCAGCCTAGAACCTTCTAGAATTTTTCGGACTGATAGTTTCAGAGATTAAACAAACAAAAAACCAAACAAATGATTTCTTCAGCTTTATAATATTAGTATAGATAGCTGCACCTTGCGGTGTTACCTACGGTTTAAAGTGACCGACCTGCGGTAACAGTATTTTTTTGGGATAAAAGTTAGTCTATCTGTTAGTCCAGCTTATCAACATCTTTATTCCAAATTTCAACCAAATCCTTTCAGTAGGTTTTGCTTGAAAGAGTAATAAACATTCATAAATGCATACCTCCTCACAAACTTTCGCGTTTATAATATTATTAGTAGAATAATATTGTTATTTATTAAACCAGTTATATGAGAGATTGATTACTATAAACTGGACTCACAACAGAAGCAATTCTGGAGTGGTGTATAAGTTACTTTACAGTTCTATGTTTTTAAACAAACATTTTATACAATAAATATATACCTAAGTTTCATATATTTTTTGTACTAATCTCAAACCAGCATGAGAGTTCAAAACCAGTCCAGCGAACCATTCGGGAGACGCCTGCCGCGCTACATATTAGAGGCCACCTACTGATGCATGAGATTCTGTTTGATTTGCGGCCGGTGCTGCAATTGATTGCTTCATTAGTATCTGCATAGAGTGGATAGTAATCAGAACACGTCATGTACTGTACAACCAATTTTGTATTGCAGATACACATAATTAAAATTAATTTTTCATATAAACTTGTTTTATATTCTTTTTTAGACTAGTCTATTTGGTCTAGTAGTCACGAACGCAACAGTCTTGGTTTTGATGATAGTAGTAATCTCGCACGTATTAAAATGGACTCAATAACGTGTGGGTGTAAAATAGTACACGTTTGCTTGCATACACTATGCACACCATTCAGAAAATACAGTGTACTATATAGTGCCTATATTTTTATTAAATAGTATTGAACCTCCAAAAAATTAACACAGAGCCTCTACATATAACACTAAGACAATGTTCGTCTCAAAACATAAACTACGATATATTATATCGCACGAGCTAGATGAAATAACAAACATTTTTTATAGCCAGCCGTCCAATGAGCAGCTGGTAAGCGTCCCTTCTATTGTTGTACGAGTCCAGCGCGCAATGGAGGCGGTTCGGTTGCAAAATTGATGCGACCTCAGCGAGGTTGGCGCGTGCAAGTTTGATGTCGATGACAAATAAATTATGCATCGGTTTGAATGAGATGTTTTTCGACGATGGTCTATATTTGAAGAATTGGATACGAACTTGTGACCAGTGAATGCGCACTAGTTTTCATGCAATAGTCTTTGTGTCTATGTAGTTAGTGTGTGACCGTAATAAATACAGTGATTATGTACTTAAATCAATATAGGACTCTGTTATTGTTCTTATAGGAACACAGTCAAAAATTTTTATGACTTACATATTAATTATGTAATGAGTAGTCTGTTTGCATGAATGATAAACAGCTTTCTAGAAACAGTTTGCGTAAATTTTTTTAAACATATTTGCACGGCGCGCGTGCAAAATTACTCAATTACTCGCTAAACCACACATTTTCCTGCATTATACAAACAGGCGAAGTAATAAAGTATAGCAAAATGCAGGTGGATTTTGTGAGGCTGCGGGCAGAACGTGCACACGCCCGGAAACCAATTAGAACAACTGAGACGTGTAATGAGTGACGCGACGCCGCTGCTGCCACGCTGCGTCGGCGCAGCGTTGATGCTGCTTTACACCGGAAGGTGTACCGGTTCTGTATTTAGGTATTGTTATAAGTGTACAATTTAATCGTCGAGTCTAGTGTAGGTTGTTATTACTGCAAAAATGTCTGACTTTAATACTCACCTGTAGTAATTAGGTACTATCATAGACTAACTTGATGAATATTTCTTGTTTGGTTTGGTCTGAAATGTTCGTCCAATTGCAATGGTTGTAAACAAAAGGCTACGTAGCTAATATAACTTAGATATAATATTATATAACAGCAATCCGTTTATAATGCCGGTTGATTACGCTCCCTTAACAACTGATATTATGTGCAATACATTATTATCAAAATAAAACCGAGCTTAAATATGACAAAGCTCCGCATTGCTCCATAAACTATTCGAGTGTAGTCGTCCATTAATATAAACCTTTGTAGAACCACGAATATTTAAATTTAATGCATACTTTACACAAAATAACTCGTTCATTATTTTCCTCTGCATTAACATACCGTAATGATATTTTTTAGTTTATCCGTTTTCGAAATCTCGTTAATTTCCGCCTCGTAATTTTACATTTGCAGTTGCGAAATTGAGACACAACATGCAAATTGAAAATATATCTCGGATCTGTTGGATTAAATTAAAATACACGCTTCATGTACGGCCCTCGCCCGGAGCGAGTCTCCGTTCTGATACAATTATAATTTATAATGATACGCGTTACGACATAGAAATACCTAAGTTGATCGCTGACGATGCACAGAAACAAAACAAGTGAACGTGACCGCGTTATGAAGCCTCAATCAGATATATATTTTAGTTACAGCTTCAGATCATACTCAAAAGACTAGGATAACGAAACAACTTATAAACTGCTTTACTGCTGAACACCTGCAGTTTCTTAGTAATAACTAAGAAACTGAATAAATTTATTCAAAACAAGATCTCTGGCATCAAGACTCATAATAGAATGATATTGAAATAAGCAATAACGTAGCGTGAACAAAGCAGAAAGCTGACTTCTTGTTGTGAACTAGACGAGAATCCCTGCACTCGATACACTGGCCCAAGTTTGATGCTGAAGCGGTTATAACGTAAACAATTTTAAGATCGAAACTAATGTTGAAATAAATCATTATAATTATACGTATGGTATGTAAAATGAAGTTGAGGAGCTGGACTCTACAGCGCAATTTATACGTTAATTAGATTGAGTCGATCTTCACTATTAATTTATATAAGTCAACGAATTCTGACATTTGTGACATGTGAAAGGTAAAATAAACGTAAAGAAATTATTTTACTACAATAGTAGTTATAAAAGTAAAAATACGCAGCACATAAGTCTTAAAATATCATCAACAGAATGTTTCCTCGAAAAAGAGAATTCCATTTCTTTGTCGCCAATCTATGGTATGGTACAAATTGCCCACTTCGCCGAACCATTACATTTTGAGTAGCTCTAATTACTCCTGAAGAGTGCTAGTGAAGCAATTACAACACAGTTATGATACGAGTGGCACTGAAATACAGAAAAATAACTAATGACAAGTAGAAAACATATTGTGTTTTTAAAATTAAGGAAAATTAGAAATTTCCGAAAAAAATCGTAACTATAACGTTTCGTTTTATTTGATTCAAAATAAAAATTAGTTTGATTTCTAGATCCTAAGATTTCTAGATGGGTGTGTAAGATTAACTACAATCTTATATATAAATAATAATAATATGTATTTATATCTCTTTTATGACCCACTAAGATGAAGTGACGTATCGCTTCCCAATAAGAAAAATATGGGAAAAGTGTTAAATATTATCAGTAATTCATCATACCATTTAAACGTCCATGCATGAACGTCCTAATATTGCATTATGAGGTAAGGGTGTGAGAGCATTTTGACATTAACGCAACGCCTCCCTTGCTAATCAAATAAATTCCTTGGTCACCATTTATATCATTCAAGAAACGAAAAGATGGCGTATTCCTTGTGCTTGCATGTATGCCTTACACAGTAATAGGTCAGATAATGTTTACAAGGTGCACCAGCAACCTATTTTCAACTAATAAAATTCCAAAAAAGTTCCTATTAAAACCAACAAAACTACGAGCAACAAAGTAAAAGTACCGCTCATAACTCGGCGTGGCCCAAGTCTTACGCGGCGGCGGTTTCTGTAGTGCACGGCGCCCGGCGCCCGGCGCACGGCGTAGCGGCCATTATACGTTTGAGTGGCTCTAATTGCTTTCCAAGAGCCTGTGAGGCTAGGCTTGCGTTAGTTGCACGTTCAGTCGCGAGATACTGGCAGAATTACTCATTTAGAAATTGTTGTTCATGTGTCTTTTGTGGAGATATGACTTATGATGTCTATTGGTGGCAATATAGTGTTAAATTTAAGTCACTTCTTTTTAACTATGCTGATGCTTGCATGAAACGTTAGCTAAATATTTACGATAAAAAATTTCGTCTGACAACCGACCGAAAATTTTCTGATATTCAATTTAATTCCTAACTCTGACAATTTACGCAATCTGATGCATAAATAATTTAGATACTAAGGTGAAAGTAATCAACGAAAACAAAAATAAATTCTCTTTCTTTCAGTTCAATGGACCTCATGATGTCCAAAATGTACACCTGTGCATTTGATAGTTTTGATATGCATAATTATTGTATAATCATTTACTAATACTCCGGCAACACGATAGTCATTAATACGCGAATATACCAACAAGACAAGACTCGCGATTAACACGTCAGCACAATTATATCAAGCGCGAACATTCGAGATGATTTATAATGAAAGTTAAGTGAACCCGATTTGCATAATTTTCATACACATATAATGTATGCATGGACTCGACGAGGCTATAACAATCTCGCTTGTACCACTCATTTTCAGCAAAATGCTGATGGATTAAGTTACAAAAATTAAAGCATTAAAAATTTTATAGAGCGCCGAAGTTTTTGGAGTATTTTGGGCTTGAACGTTAATATATGATTTAGGTTGTACCTATGCAGTAGTGGTGAAAGATTAGTCACTCAGCAATGGTTGTCACGGGGCTGACTGCCCATGGCGGTCACATCGTTTATATAGGTATAGTTACTCGGACGTCCCTTTGGTTCCAAGCCAAAACACTTATGTAAGTAGTATCGTAAAATTTAATATACTGCTAGATATTTTACTCATTTACACACTACGTTTGGTTTACACATCCTAGCTACACTGAACTTTAAAGGCGGCAATAGCGCGTAAGTAATAGCAATTTGCTAGCCCAGCGCCCAGCGCCCAGCGTAGCCTGACCTAGTTCCTGAAATTAAGTTTCGCATTCTCACAGGCCAATTATGTTCTCATAAAATAGTAATAATCACCTGAAAACAAAGTCTATCTTTCTCTGTGGGTTGTGTATATCTATGTCAGTCTGTTCGCGTAAAAGTAAAAACTTGCAATGGTAATTGGTATACATATGCCTTACTTAAGTGCGAATTGATTTCGTGTGATGTTCACAGGGCGCGCGTTCCGTACATGGCCGTTTTTATACAAAATAGTGCATTAAATGCGCGTTCGTTATGTTAATCAGCCAATTAGTTTAGCCTGTCGTAGTCCAGTACTGAAAATAGATATTCTCTATGTGTCCATTTGACTAGTCCGCAAGCTGCTGTGTTCAAATCCTCCATAACAATAACAGTAACAGAACATTCCTTAACTTCCCACCACTACAACAATATCGTCTAAGTAGTGCCATAAGCCGTAGTATTCAAAGAAAGTCCCCATAAGCGCTAACGGTGTAATAACACTAAACACGCTGTAACAGGCCGTTCGGACCAATAACAGAACGTCTGCCGCACTAATAAAGGTATAACGTCCGATGGAATCAGCCGCGGACTGAGTTATGAGCGCCAGCGATTAATTAACAAGAACTATGGCAAATTAGTGTGAAATTCAATATTTCGTTATGATTGTGTCTAATGAAACATAACGAAATATTGTATTAATGAAAAGGATACTGTAATAATAAATCTTCGTTTTAAGTAGCTCACAAATATCAACCTTGAAGGAAGTCATACTCGTAATACATAATATATTGAATGCACTGCATATAAAAATGCACCAATGCCGTTATTAAATATAATATAATATAATATTTCCACATATACCAGCCGCATTTCTAAACTTCAAACGGTTAAAAAATAGTTTTTACCAAAAAATACTATATCAATTTGTTTGACTCAGGAATCGAACCCAGGACGCCTCCGACTACTAGACTATCTAATGAATTTTGGAAAACGTTCCCATATCCAGGGGCTTACAAACGATGCTGCATACTGCGCAAATAAACGTTAATTTGCTTACGTCAATCACAATACACTATGACAGTGAAAACTCACAAATATAATAATAGGTATACCAGCCGTTCTATTAATCCCTTCTTAGTGAAAATTTCAAAGTTTTTGCTCCAGCTATTTAGGCTATGCGTTGATAGATCAATCATTCAACCAGTCAGTAAATGTATATATACGTATAGAAGATATATTTATTTGAAAATAAAAATTATCGCAGACGCGTGTCACTCGTTCCACCACACAATCCCTTTACACATAGTGATAGAAATTGAGTAGTGTTGCGTAATTGGCGCTCGCTGTAATTACAGCCGTGGGCTTCAGCTAAATATTACGCGCTGCCCCCGTAATACGCACTATTACCAGCTGCTGTAGGTAAGTGTACGCGGGAGCCCGTAAAAATATTAATAGCCGATTTATTGGTCAGGTGGGATGGGGTGCAAGCTTTAGTGTGGCTGATATTGCTTTTTAGATTTATTCAATGGTAGATTATGTGTGGCGTCCGCTGGTCTTTGATGTTCAAGCGGGAGTTACGTTCAAACTATTCAAAGTTCATTTGGTATATTCTTTGAAATCATTTAACAAAGTTTTACGTTGGCTTTTGGATGTTACAAAGACAAAGTTATAACGCACATGGATAATTCAGAAAGTTGTTTACTCAACTTAAAGCTCTGAGATGTCAAGTTGGTAATCTACGTCACTGCAATTTCTCCAGGAATAAAACAATACAGCTCTCTAGCAAGGCAGTATAAGGCAGTAGGGACACTCCACTTTTGCACAAATTTAAATAGCATCCTTTGACCTTTATAAGAAACCGGTGAGCACATCGTCGTGAGTCGTAATCTCTTTAAGGACGTCTGGGTCATCTCCATTTTCCCTGAACCTTACAATACGGAGCCATATCAAAAATCCAATTATTTCATAATAACTCCAAAGAGATTTAAGAATTTCTGCGTGTTTTATTATTTATGAACGTTCAGCATTTCCAATAATTGTTGTCAACTTTGATATGAGAGATCGAGAGTAAATTAAATTCCAGCCGAAGCATGAAACTTTTAGATTATTCGATTATATTCAAAATAATATGAACAACATATTTAATTGAGGAAGTATTTTTAGTTCAAATTTATAGACTCATTACCCATATTAACATACAACTATGTACATATATCATGGACTGAATACATACGATAAAACATAATTGTTCTTCTGATGTATTTTTGAAAAGGCAGCGTGTATCTGACAGTAGCAAGTGTCGTAGACTATCAAGTTTTGTTTGATATTAATGATCCTATTTGGGAGAACGAAAAAATTGCGATGTTGTCAAATTGTATTTGCTTTGGTAGACGTATTATCTAACGTTGATAATAATAATAAGTAGCTTTTTAAAACAGATAACGTTAAAACAAGGATATTTCTTACTTTGAGGAAACAAACTGTATAATTTGTTTGCTCAAAGTAAGAAATATCCTTGTTTTCATACAAAAACTGCCATCAATTTAACTTCACTGAAATATTTCATTGTAAAAGGAGTACAGCGACAGCGGCACGGCGACGACACGACACCGGTCGTTAATTGTAAACGTCAACCGCGACGGAAATCCCTAATTTATTTTGTCGACAATCCCGCCAGACGCGACCTTTGGAGGCTAGACTCCCCGATTTATAATTACACCTTACATGTTTGTTATTTTTAGATAAAAGGAATATTTTAAGAATATATTATTTATGTATATATATAGATAAAGAACAGTTTAAACTGCCTGACAAATGGTGGCGATCAGATCAGGTGGCGACTATCACGTTCAAAAATACTAAACTGTCTTTATTTCATCATTTGCAAGTTTTCATGGGCTTAAATAGTAAACGAGCAGGATTATATAGTGAAAGGATATACAATATTCTTTACGTAATGAATTATTATTGCGTATGCTATTGTGATAAATGACCATATTCAATAAAAAAACTGAGAACCATTCCAGGCTCGTATCGTAAAAATCATACATATCTTACACTTCAAACTAATCTGTCGATATAAAACATTTCTTGATCAATAACCAACCAAACAGAATTATCAAATAATTAACATTAACTCGTCGAAGTCAAACATTGAATCAAGATAGACGGTGTTAAGATGACGTCACAAGTCGTGAGCGGCGAAGCCTCGGCGAGTTCCCAAACTAATTAAAATTATAAACACGGCCGTGTAATCTCGCCACCAGTGATTTGATTACGTCATAATTCCGTCTAAGAAAGGGTTGGATTAATTTAGTACTGAACAACTTTGGACGGAGATTTGAGTTTGTATTAAAGCTCTGTTGACGTATCCTTCAACGACTGATAGAAGTTCTAAACGAGATAATACATATGTGTTTTGAAAGTTTTTCTTTATAACTATGTTCGTTGACCAGATCCAAAATATTAGAAAGTCGAACATGAAGATAAAATTGGTACCGTACTGAATATAGTATAAACTTACAATTGTCCTTATTAGTTCTTTGAATTTTACAATGTATTAGACTTTAACACCAAAGTGATGAACCTCACAATCATGTTAAAAAATGTACATCTCACATTGCGGAATCTATATCTGAATGCATTGTCAGCGTCGATAACCTTACGAGGGACCGAGTCCAGCAAACGGAGGCAACAATTTTTATATTCTAGCATATTCTTATCACGATAGAGTTGAAAATGCAAAAGCAATAAGTTTGGTGTCCATTATTCTCTCCCGTACGTAGGGAATGTTCCCAAATGCCCGGTCCGGCACGAACGCGCCAACGTCAGCTAGAGTTAAATATTTGTTTTAATAACAAAACTATTTTTCATACAATTGACCGATTTTTTTACATTTGAATACTAAAATTTTAAAAGAGATGAATGTTTGTACATAAATATTTGAAAACCTTTGGGCATAACTGAGTAAAATTCGTATTAAATTGGTGACTGTTAAAATATGTACGTTATTTGTTAATTTGCAACGTATCATCAAGATATGAAACGATCTATACATTTTTGTTACACTTAAATTTGATTAATATTTAATTCTAATATATGTATTAAGTATACCTAGTCATTACTCATTACATATTATTTCAGCCCAATGTTCTACTTCATTATGCGGTCGACAACAAACAAGGAAATACCCCAGTGTACGGTCATCGATACAGCGCTGGTCCCTCACTAGGTGTCACTGTCAACGGCGACCATTAGTCTTCGTCGCGTACGATGGACTGACGGAGGACACCAGACCCCTTGTAAATCCTTATTATAATGTGGATTTCGTCGTGACGTAATAAATGGAAGTTTATAAGTCGACCGAAATTCCTAACGTAATATAGTTGTAAATACATATATATTTGGCATAATGGAAGCTGAGGAAAACGGAAATTATGGACTTGTACCGGGCATATTGAAAAAGTTTGGGAGTAAATATTTGTATAGATGATGGCCGCGGATTCTAATAGGTCCCAATAGAAGCAAGTTAATTTAGATTGTAACCGAATGTGGATGTTACCTTGTGGATGTAGGACATTACATACATCGGGAAATCGTGTTTTTTTTTTGTCTTTCATATTGTTGTTATTGCTTAAAGATATAGTAGCGACAAAAACCTCTACCTACATTATAATAAGACGATTTTGTAATTTAGACGATTCTGAGTAACATTCATTCAGTCTGAAGACATTAGAATTGTCACGAACGATGTTTACAATTTGTAACTATGTTGTAAAGGGGAGTCGAGTAATTACTGAAAACTAACTTGTGGAATTTAATTAAATTGAAATAATTTAATGTTGACAGAGGCCCTCCATTGATATAGGTCGCGGATGAACAAAACACAACTGAAATAATTGGTTGGAATTAATTGAACAGATCGGTGCCGGGCACCTCATTAATGTCTCTCAGTGTATTAATAAATAAATAGGTATGTGTTGTCCACATACTCAGTAAATACAGTATTCGCTTTGTTAGAAAATGTATTATGCTATTACTTTTCCTCTCATAACATTTTCATCTGAGTGCTCGTCAGAATTCTCTGTTATGAATATTATTATTACATATCTACATATTGTGATAAATTGGATAGTGGATTACAACTGCAATATGCATAATATGAATGAATGGTTTTAATTGAAGCAAAGTAGGTATAACCGATTTTTCGCATCAAATATCCAGTGAAAGCCTCAATATGCAAAATTATTTCTATTCATACATAATTCTTGAAGGCGCACACATTTTGTTGAAAAAGTATGAAAACATTCACATGAATGCTCAAGATGTTTAATATTGAAAAGCAAACGAAAAATCCCTTTTCCAAATGCGCAGAAATCTAGCATATTAAGAATTTGCCATTAAATTTCGCGCATACCCGGTCCGCCCTACACCCGACCGCTTTTACCGTCTAGACCTATCATTCCATTCCGTCCGAAATTCCACTTAAAATCGTAATATATCACACAATGGCCGTCTAGGATTCCACGAAAACAATCTAAAGTTAAACAGAGGCAGATATTATTAGGAGGCCGGGGCTCTGTGACGGCGGCGGCGGGCGTGGAAACAAAATAAGTTTATAGCCACGAAAAAAGAAACGAAAAAGGAAAACATCAAATAAAAGATTAATACATTCAACCAGTTTAACATGATACAATGTGTAATGCCAAACATATACCATAATGCGAGATAGCACTAATATTGGCCACCTGAGACTAATACCATATAACATACTGTAAAATGTTAAGTAGCAAACTTGACCTATATATTACATAATTATGTATATAGTACAGTATCACAAAAATTCTCATATTTTTGGTGTTGAAGTAAATACGCTATTAATTTAGTTTTGAGTGTCGAGCCACACTTGTTCTTTTTTATTGGCGGAGGAATATTTTTGAAAATGTTGTCTTTGCATATTGAAAGCTGACCGACTGGCGATTAAAAGTTGCTGAGCTTGACTGTTGTTGGTCCTGCTAGTCTACGGTACTTTATTGCATAGATACCAATCAGGCCGCGTGTGATTTAATAACGGTAAAAAGAAAACTCTCAGAAAGGAGACAATTTTCAACGCTTCATTTTAATTTAAGGAAAGGTTATTACTTAAAACATTTTGTGTTTTCGCTAATTATAATTATGAGAAATTAAAAAAGAATAATTGCTACTTTATAAGATATTTTAAAAGCCTTATTAAGAATGAGTGAAATTTCGTAGATTGTTTATAGGGTCCTCGCAGATAGTGATATAAAAATCTGTTTTTACTTCATCATCATCATCATCAGCCAGAAGACGTCCACTGCTGAACGAAGGCATCCCCCAAGTGGGGGGGTTTGCCATAATCCCCAAGCTTGGCAGGCGGCTTGGGGATCGCAGTGGCTCACCGATTAGTGAGAGGACGCTGCTGCCCGTCCTCCGGTGTCTGGTCGCAGTTTTAAGTCGTACCGTCGTGTTTTTACTTGCGTGAGTGTAAAATATGTACTCAAAAAGACGACACTATCTTAGAAAAGACTAAATAGAATAAAGACATAAAAAAATAAAGACATTATTTTGCTGTCAACCAATAAAACCGTAAAATTAATTTGAAATAAGAACCCCAGAATACGGTCCACCAGTGCTATTTATTTAGTTTGTATTAGCGTAGAAATATAGACAATGGAAATAAAATCGGGCAATCTGCGGTTACACCGCTGCAGGCGATTAATCTCACCGACCGCTTTACGGAGCTTACGGATATACAACACAATGTTTGCCAAATAGATTTTTAGAAAAAAAAATCAACTACACGCTCACACTGACGCCTATGTACAGTGAAGGTAGGTACGAGTCAGGAATGCGGTTCGCTAGCGTTTCACCAACGCTGGGGCAATCTGCGGGTGCAGCGCGCGTAATTAATGATACCAAACAATTTGTGTACATACCTCCGTGTCCTGCAACACGACAATGTACGCAAGGTGGATTTCCAGAAACCAGAACAAAAAATTAAAAACACAAAATATTACCCTTCAAGTACAGACCAAAAACTATTTGGAGCTACCAACTAAATGAAATTAAGTTGCAATATCTCAAAAGTTTTGAGAAAGGAGAAAAGTTTTTTAAAGAACACACAGCGTTAATTTACAGATAGCGCCAATTTTGGCGAATATTTAGTGTTTGAACAGTCGCCAAGAAGTGCCATGTGTTCACATTTGTTCATCTGAATGGCAAATAAGTAATGTAATCGTAAATGTGATCGTGCACCACTAGAGAGTCATTGATATCAACTATCCTTAGTCCAATGTTCACACCAAGGTAATTATTTCAAAATGAGGGCTATTACTATGAGGCTATTAGGCTATATAGAGGCTATTATATATAGAGGCTATTACTATCTATTTACAACATATATTGCCTATTAAAGCTATCAGACTAAAAAATGCACAGAAGCGACCGAAATGTCTTTACTACACCTTTTGTTTAGCTAACGAGACCGCTTAGCTTAATGCCTGTACAGCTATCAGCGAGTCGCTGTCGCCATCCTCTTAAGCCCTGATACCAAGAGATAGCGAGCACCGTGAACACTGTCAGTTAAGGTCGGAGGCCCAAGTGTAATATTAAATCAGAGTCGCTGTCAGGGCATATCTGTCATTGTTGCGTTGCTCAAAATGCTCTACAAGCGATTAGAGTTATTTCCTTTTGTTGTCAGTTCACTCTGTTCAGACCTTCATTTCATCAACAGGGGTATCTACAAACGCTATTAGGGTGCTATATCATAATCACGGGAATATACGGCATGTAAATGCAATCTTCTATCCAAGGATGAATCTCTAGGTAATACTGCAATCAGTACCTCGATCAGTCCAACAACCGTCAAGCAATATCAGTTGAAATCTTCGTTCGCCCGCGCCGCCGTCAGTCCATCGCACAGAGCTTCGGTTGCGTCACTCAGGCTATGCCGGCGAGCACAATGCCACTCACGCGAGACGCGGAGTGATGCGCGCCGCGCGTGACGGACGCGATATTGTGCCGTGCAATGCTGCTGGATTTATCCAAATGGTTTCTTTCGGGTGGCAGCTTTATTTATTTAAATCAACTTTCAGATATATTAAATACCACTTTCACGTAAGTGTGTCACTTCACATCGTAATTTGCTACTGGAAATGAAGCAAAAGGTTATTTTTCTTTATAAAGGCATATAAATTAGAATAATTATTTTGAAGCAATTACATACATAGCTGTACGTTGTACTTGCCAACTTGATTCTCGATATATCTCGGTACAACATAATATACGAATCCGGTGCCAAGTTTGATACTTTATGGTTAGTATTAATTCGTTTGGATCTATTGGAAATATTTTATAGTGACTTCGATGTAACAATTTTTTTTTCCCCTTTTAAATGTTACAAACATCAGGCGGTAGAAGTAAAAATAGCTTCGAGTTAGGCGTGGTTTTTTTTTTTTTTCATTTTAGTTTGTAAGATTTATACTTAGTATTGTAATATCTGGACAAAGAGCGAGCACACCTGAGCTAAAAAAATATTAACACAAGAACAACCCATCATTCCGCACAGAATGTACGTATCAACATTATAGCAAGCAAAAACGTTTTCCAAAAACAACATTCGTAACAGGCGTGCTCTACGTTGACAATGCTACAATGGCTTGTAATCTGGCACCCAGTTACACAGTGTCGTATTGTTTGCACTTCGGAACGGTTCGCCGTTCGCAGTGAATTTAATAAAGGAGTAAATCCGACAGACATCGTTAATGTCGGAATGGGAGTCTTGAAAGAGGATTAGAGGTCCATTCACTGCTCTAATTTGACTCCTTGTTATATACGATTGAAGTGGGGCCTGGGATTGGCTCGTCGGTTAAAATTATCAGATTTCGTCAACTATTTTATTCCCGCGTTGGTAAAGTATTTCTCCTAGAACGAACCACACAGATTTTAATTTACTGTAAATGAAATACGCAAAATTCCGTTGATTAAATATTATTTTAACACAATTTCGCAACACACAACAGCAATGCTAACTGCCAAATGCAACTCAGAATGCTATTGCGATTTTGTATTGGACTCCAATTATTTCCAAATGCTGTTTTAGGACTTTAGTAACCCGTTAGATCATAAAATTCTGATTTCTGACCAAAGACATAAAAATCTCGTACATTGATAACTGCAACCTCAGATTGAAAATCGAGTGCAGATTGCCGAATGGACTACATTTTTAGATAAAATTGCTACAAATAGAATTTGCGCTACAAAGAACGTTTGTCAACCGAATAGAATTTCTGGAAAAATATTTTTGTATTTTCGGTTTTTTCCTCCTTTGATATAAACTTAACCTATTTTGTGCACAACGTAAACGAAATCAATTTTACTTCAAGGTACACTCGTAAAACTCTCTGAATTTCCTTATTATTACGTTTTCAATTCACGTGAGGTTTTCAAGAGGTTTGTGACGTTACGGTTGGTCTCGAGGATCCGATTATTGAAAGCCTCGCGAATATTCGGAAGTACTCGGGCAGGATCGTGTTTGCCGTACATTTTTAATTTGGAATCTTGACGTGCATTTACTTTTGTTTTGCAGTATTACTTATTCTGATTATCTTTGGGCATGAGTTTGTGTCTTGATTCATCGTTTTTCACATGTTCCCCGATTCTCATATGTTATTTGAGCTTACGTTATCCTCCACATATCATCAGGTGAGATGCTGCCAAATGCACTCACATACTTATATTATAAAAAAAGTGTATTGCTACTCCTCCCTTAGCCATATGTAATCTCATATAATATAACCCCTTATTATCATTTACTAAATATAACTCTATGTTAATAATCCCTTCATCACACAATACATCCTAATTACATCCCATCTCAGAACCTTTCTTCAGCATTTCGAGGATCCTCGAAGCGTGGCGTCCCTACCGATCTGGTATTAATGAAGCCGTACTTGGTATCTTCGGGTAATAAAGTAAGATTACAGTCATTGTAAAGCCGCTTTGCTCGGATCTGTAGTCAGTTAATATCGAGCTCAGCCTACATGAGCATCGGAAATCGATATAACGTGATAGAAAGTTATAATATTCGTTAACTTTTATGGGTTCAAAGTCTCAGTGGATTATATTACAAAATATTGTACTTACAGGAATATAAATTTATATTTGCATAGATTTAATCTCGTCAAGCGACGCGGCGACGTAAAGTAGAAATATTAGGAACGCTACTAGGCGCGGACGACAGTTCGCAGCGTGGGGAATCAAAAAAATGATTATCAACATATTTAAGGTCGATATATAAAAACAGATTTTCGATTAATGTCTTGGTACACTCAAATAAACGTCAGTGCAATAAAAGTTTGGGCGGCAGCCATTCCCGGAAATAATTGTATTCAGGTGTTTATCGGGTGAGATCTGCATTCTGAAAATGTATACGGCGTAACTGCATTTTAGGTATTTATTGCATCCTATCAACAGAGCTATGAGGTATGCATTTCATTATCAAACGAAACAATGAATGAAAACTACAATATCAGTGCAACGTTAAAACATGAAAGAATATTTCCCCGTAGCGAAAAGCAGTAAATGTAAAGTGTGAAATATTTAATAAAATTCGGCGTATCATGTTTGATATTCGAAACGAATGAAAAATACTCGCCATTTTTTTCGTTGACTACGCTGATGTGTGACAAGGACGGCGTATTGTAGTTAAACCGATAAATGCAGAAGGTCCTATTCGGACCTATAAGGAAACTAAATTTTCACTGCTATCGCTCAGTCTGCGAAAATCAGGTAGACCCTGATTCATACTCAAGCCAGTGAGTGATATCAGGAACTTTGTGGCGCTACTGTGCCTTTAGCTGGTAGTATTTAAGCTTATAAGTCAGATGAGAGACAGGGTTCACCGCAAACAATGTTTGTGGAAACTATTATATAATTAAGCTATACAATTAATTTTGTGCTTTTACTTCCTATTCCATTATAACCACCACTTACTATTACCACAGATTAGCGAGTCGTCTGTTCATATACATATGTAAGTTCGTAATTACGCGTAGCTACGTGTGGGCCTTCTTTACCTTGTTATTTGGTGGTTCCGTCGTAGTGTCGTACCGTTCGCCGTCGGCCGCTGGCTCGTCGCCAAATCGCGCATTGGCCCATATAGGCCATTACCTACGTACCATTGTCACTAATTGCCTTTATAACGCGTTCTGACATCCAGTATACACATAGCTTAAAATTTTCGCGCGAACAATTATTTTTATCGGTGATATTAAATTTTATTCGATTATTATACCTGCTTAATTGTTCAGTGCCACCAAAATGGAAGGCATATTATTACTTAAATTAAATTTAACCCAGTTTTTTAAGCATCTCTGCTAACTCTCGACCTCTTTGAATTTAATTTTGTGTAGCAAACCTTTAGCGCATTATGTTGGTAAACTCAACAGTTTCCATTTATCGTTGGTAACGATGGCCCAGATTTGGCACCGAGCACAACGACTAACAACTTAGTCTGAAAGCCTACAACACGTATACTACGATTAATGTTTATCTCCCTCTGAGAGTGGTGCTAACGGAACGACTATTCGAAATAAAAAGGTGTGACAGCCTCAAGGTGCTCACACGGGTATGATTAGCGTTCACTAAGCAGACTGTACAAACGAATTATGAATTTATATGAAAACCGTGAGCGCATTTTCATCCATTTCAGTGCATTTAAAAAACGTGTTCTACGTCACTTATATTTGTTAAACATCTCTCATATAAATAGTTGTTAATTAGGTTCTCCTCTCATCCAACAAACCATCCCGTTAACGTTTATCAAGAAATAACGTAATTATGGTCAGACAAACAGGAAAGACGTTTGTTAAAATATTATAGCTACTGAAGCTTTCAGCAGCAATACTGCTTACATTGACGACACTTCTATGTCAAAAATCTTAAAAATTCTAAAGAATTCTGCTGTTATCTGTAATCGATAAAATACAGGAAAATGACGCGGATGATGGAGATTCCCAAATTTCAATAGAAACTTTCAAACAGGTGCTCCTTATTCCGTAAGTTGTGTGTCAGCTGAAGCCTTGGTGGTGCCTAGTGGCTTGGAAACGTGCCAGCAGTTAGTACCTACTGGCGCAAATCAGCATGCTCGCTCGAAAAGAACAGCGCGACTGAAGAGAGCATGGTGTGTGATCGATGCATAGATTGTGTGCAGCACTGTCGATTGATAGACAGCGACCTGGCTTTAAAATGACTATTAACTTCACTTCAGAACACATGTACTACGTAGAAGTTACACAATTAGTGAATTACATAGCTTTTAAATGACCTTTAATATAAATAATAAAATTTAATATTGAGGATATGACACGCGTTAGTGCATCGACCCCTAAACGTGCTTACGCTGCAATTGCTGCCGCAAACAAACCTGCTACAATGCAAGTTAAGCAGCAAAAAGAGGGAAAGCAGGACCGCCGTGAATTCATTCACCGGGATCTGCCATCGCAGGGTCTAGAGAAAGGCCAGTGTGACAAGGAGGGTTTTATCAAGGTAGAGAAGAAGAAGAGAAAGCCCACTTGTCGGAACCAGTGCGGTACCGCACCGACCGGACCGAATCACCTGCTGCGTCCTGCTGTGCCAGCGACGCTGTTATACGTGTCCCGGCTGCATTACTCTACAAAGGCCGAAGAGATTGTAGAGTACATCCGCATCAAAGCCAAATTCACCTTGAGGGTCGAACGGTTGGAGTCTAGTCGCAATGTGAATTTTAATTCCTTTGTGGTGAGAGTGCCGACCGACCATCTGTCGACACTCATGAAGGAAGATTTTTGGCCGAAAGGTGTAAAGTTCCGGCGATTCCGAGGCCGGCTACCGGACACCGCGCGACACACGACGCCAACTACTCGTGTAAATTAGTGTTTATAATATTGTTTATGTATAGTATTTTTACATTAGTCATAAATTTTATAATGTATTGTTTTATTGTATTTATATGGGCCTTGATGCCTGAATTAAATAAAAAAAAAAAAAAAAAAAAAAAAAAAAAAATCCTATAAACGGCAACTATTGTAACAAAGATTACTTGGATGACATCATGTAATCGTATGTACTTTGTTTTTATTTGTAAAGACTTAAGGGCGCACGTTGATTCGCATATGCACTCAATTTCTCATTAGGCAGTCAGTGGTTTTGTATGCTTATGCGGCATTACAAAACACATTATAATCCCACGTAAGCGTATAAAAAACAGCTTTGTGTCCCACATACAATTAAACCCATTGACAATTAGGATCGCTCGTGTACACAAACAAATTAATTTCCTTTATTTACACAATCAATTCGGAGCGTGTTTCAAATAAGTTAAATCAACATTTTCAGGTGTCCCCGTACCCCACCCGTCTATGCTCCCGCCCGGTAGGTCACAAGAGGCGTTCGTATGCGGGGCATCCCAATGAACCGACACGTCCCGCTTTCATTAACTCGAAACTGGTGTTTTTTCATACGACACGCCAGGGATTTATAGCTGGAACAAATTAAAACTTCCAATATTTCGATTGATGCTTTCCTGTACACAACGTTAAACAGAGTTTACAAAAACGAATTACACGTCCTGTCGTAAATTCCGTACCACAGTAATTAAGCGTGGGATTGTGATAATTACGGCTGCGTACAGCAGAGTGGCTACACAAACTTTAATTACAATAAAACCTTGCAGTAAACTGGTATCATTCCCAATAATAAAGATTGCTTATTTGCTCAGCAATTACATAAAAAAAGGAATGGAAACTGGGGCAAGCCTTTATAAAAACGGACGAAAATGGGCTAACAGAATCACCGGACAATACGCGAATACGCAAAGCCTCGAGTGCAGTGAAGTGCGGTCGTAAAGCGGAATGGCACGACACTACGACATTGTCGCCACACAATTGAGTTAAGAAGGTCCAGTCTTACACTTAACAGTCTATAAAGTATTGATAAAAGTTTAATAGTTTCGAACTTTTGCGGTCCCAAACTGTAGTTTATTGATGCACAAGGTCCACCAAAACGTGAAATACCTAGTTTTGAAGAGTGATCAGAAATCATTTTCTTGTGAGTAATGCAAGAAGAGTATAAATAATTGAGTAACAGAAGGAGCAGCTGAGCAGCCACTACCGTTAAATGGCCTTCGGCACATTGGCTGGCATGTTAGTTCGTTCAGCGCGCGCAGATTTTACTATCGCAATTTAAATTTAAATATTGAAGTTACTAAACTATTCAGAAACTATTCAGTTTTTTTAGTCATTCAGTCACTATTAGGAATTATATCGTATTTTATGAAGTGTAAATTCTGCAGCCATCTTTACTGTGGTACAGCAGCGTCCGGTCGCATCA
The DNA here is from genome assembly GCA_947562105.1 of Shargacucullia verbasci. NCBI lineage: Eukaryota > Metazoa > Arthropoda > Insecta > Lepidoptera > Noctuidae > Shargacucullia > Shargacucullia verbasci. Next base: position 16,824,404 of record OX387280.1, read on the forward strand.
AAGGGTTTATACGCGGTCCGGTCGGACGGCGTTATTGCCGGACGGTTTATGACGTCAGAGTACGAAACGTTCGCTCGTTTATCTTTGATACTTGACGCTCTTCATAAAGTGTGACGTAATTATTAGCGGTGCATTACATGGGTTATGTGTTAAAGGATATAAGCAGTTGAATCAATGATTCAGATACGAAACTAACTAGATTACACTGCATTGTGGCACTGTTCTGATTCAAATATAATCTTAGAAGTGACAAAATGCTTGGCTTACGAGTGCAAAGACATGAATAAAAACAATATAATAAACGTTAATTCATATTTCTATTTAAGTAAGATTTTTAAATTCTATGTTCTGAATTAGATCGTTATATATTCAGTCTAAAAATTATCAAGTATTTTTATTCATAACGTACTGTGAAATTGGCTCAGTTTAATATGCTTTACAAGCGTAAATAAATATTTTATTTATACGAGTAGGTATCATTTTTTTCTCAACTCACTGCTTCGTTGGGCGCAAAGTTGGCTCCGGGATTTAATTGCGGCTACCATTTATTATTTTCACGGTTACACTTATTAGTTAGTTTTACTTATAAATCATATTCCGCAAGAATTTGGCCTGATAAACGGCAATGCAACCGTTCTAGGTGTGCGTACATTTATACACCTCTACTCAAACCTTCGGAGATTGCAGGCGTAACGGACGTTAATATTCCGCATCTCTTTCAAGGAATCTCAAATCATTTTACCGCTCTGTAACACTTTAACCGCGAGCTACGTGCATAGATTGCACCGGCTAAACGAATTGTAAACAGCCTGGGACGGCGCGCTGTGGCTCGGGGGTGAGAACGTCTCGATGTAAGATGTCTTGATGCTCGCCTACTACTGGTTCTCACTGGCAATATGCCTTTGTTTTGATACGTATAACCGCAACAAATACCAGATATGTACAACGATTGCATCGTCTTAACGAAATGTAAACAATCTGAGACGTCGCGCTGTGGGGGGAGGGGTGAGGAGGAGAATGTCTTGACGGATTATAATATTTGATCTGTGTCTCTATCCGTTACTGCTAGCCCCTTGGCGATATGCTTTTGTCTAGATTATCGACTATCAATTGCATCATGTAAGAGAATTGCATTTTTTTATGGTTATGCGTACTTATATGAATAGGTTTTCTTTCTATCTTTCTTTTCTTTCTAGGGTTGCCACTTTTGTTGAAAAACAACTAGTATTTTTTTTAATACTGCAAAATCTATAATAATCCCCATTTTTTTTAATATTTTTTTTTGTGTATTTGTTATTAATCTTCGCTTCGCTACCAATCAAGTTCATATTTTTATTTTATGGCATAGAATAAACAAACACGTATAAGATTAACCTCAAAATTCAGGCGGCGTTCATCGCATAAACTTAATAACATAAAGTATATTAAGTTTATATGCGGGTGCTTTCCAGTCACACATAATATAAAGAAAAGCGCGAAAGTTCAATTAGCGATGAAGATATAGTATTTTTTGTACTATATTATTTCTCTATAATATATAGTACAATTGACTAAAATATAGAATGGTACTACATACAAAAATTCATCCTGTATATACTACATAGTATATACAGGATGAATATTTCAAGTGGGCATAGATGGCCAAATTCGAAACTATAAGGAATATGAAAAAAATACTCATTGGATTTTTGAAAAAACAATATTCGTAGCGAAGAAACGAAAAAGTTGATTTTGAAAAAAAAAAGCACACTATTATTACACCGTCCGATAGTGTCACTAATAAGAATCAATTTCTGGGAAGTAATGGCATACTTACGACAAACCGGTCAGACCGCTTGCCAGGCCGGTGGAAGTGTTCTGATAGATTACAAAGTCTTGATCATCGCTTCTATATCATTATGACCTTAATTTTGGTTCAGACTTCGCCTGTCATGGATAGAAGTTCAATAATGCATGAAATTTGAATTTTCTGATTTTCTCTTTGAGGTGGAAATATGGGGAGATAAAAAAAGCTTTAAAGAACAATTGACTATCATCGACACACAATTTTACTAAACCGCCTGAGATCTATAGATCCATGAGGTACAACCGTCAGTTATGAGGGCACGACTTACAGGATTAAACATTATCCCTCCTTTCTTCTCCGGCGCTGTTAGTTTGAGAGCGGGTTGCATCGTCTAAACTAAACAATTTGTAAACAATCTTCGACGGAGATACGATAAAAGAGATGCGATCGTGTTGATAGGTCTTGATCTCGGTTTGAGCTCACCTTTATCAATTTTATTAGTTATTCTTCGTTGAAAATTATTTAAGATTAAAAACAGAACCGCTGTTTCCCAATTATTAATTAATTGAAATAAATGTTATTTCTTTTCTTTCTTTCATATAATCTGTATGTTATTTCTGTGCCCGTATTACATTTTAATCTATTTTTAGAAAACTTTTACGTATGCTTACCAACTTTTCTTCTCAAATGCATGCTCCTACAAGGTGTAGGTAACAATTTGTGAACAATGTTCGCCGATGTAGGCTAGAGGTGCGCGCCGCGCGGTGTCGATACGTAATAACGTCTTGATCCGCCCTCGCCGACTCGCCGCGTAACGCGCCTCTTTGTTGAGGTTTACATTATCGGCTGCTAGGGAAATAATGGGAAAATAACCTGGTTTTCCAGCCATATACATAGTTTTGTCATTCGAAAATTGAAAACTAGTGAACTACTTAGGGCCATGTTCCCCGACCAAACGTCTATCAATTTGTAAGTAAATGAATGATCCTTTGTTACGTTATTTTGTAATTAAACTGGTAGGCGAGCCGATTTTAAAACAATCAAGTCTCACCACACATACAGTAAGTGCATGACTTCGATACCCTAAAGTTTTTTTTAAGCCCTACTGAGTATACCATAGAGCGTGAAAAAAAAAAAAGAAATCTTCCGTTATGGATAATCCAGATACTTGCTATATTCTTTGCACTGTATACAAGGCAAACTTACATCTGCTACCATTTTACATAACTAGCCCTTTCCTATAATGTGATTTGATAGTGTCGTCCAGTAAATCTTCGCAGGAACGGTAACCCGTCAGCGGGGAGGTCGGTCGGTCTGAATGACATTAAACGGTGAGGCAGGTGGACAGGTAATAATGGTCGACTTGAGCTCGGTCTGCGACCCGCGCGCTGACATCCGCAGGTTAAGGATGTGACTTATATTTAATACGGATCTCTAGAAGTAATAATGATGTGAAAAGTCGAACATGTTTCAAAATGAATATACTTCATGTCTTTATTTATATGTTAAAAATTTATGGACAGTATTGAGACGTCGAGAAGGGTCTTGGCAAGGTTTATAGGCAAAATTTTAGTTGACACTAGTTGACAGTTGACACCTGTCAACCAACGTTTAATAAACCTTGATTTCTTTTCTAGACTTTTTTATAATTGAGTCCTAAAGCACTTACACCAGGACTCAATTTGTTCTCTCTACAAAGTTATTCAATATAGCTAGCCATTTCATGTAACAGCACTCTTATGGCTCGTTATCTTATGACTGTCAGAAGTTATCAAACCTTTACCAAATTGCTATAGGGACGCACTGAATCCTGTAAAATAAAAAAGGCCTCGGAATCCCAATCCAAATCAGCATCATCAATAGTACCATTTTGGAACACAATATGCTATTGCATTTTAAATCCAGAGTAGAAAAGGTCTAATCGATCTTCTTGCTCTTTATACAGAATCTATTCCGTCTGATTGATTGCAATCCGGTTTTATTCGGCGCCTCACCTCGTCGCAGCCCAGTTCGGAACAAACAATTGCTAAAATCCAATCAACAGACAAAGGGATACTTTTTCTCGGGACACAATTGTACCCGGCGGCAACGGTAGGGTTGCTAAGCGGTCCGGCTTTAAACTGATACCTATTTTGGTTTTTTGTCTTACAGAAATGGCTTTCAACTTTGCAATCTATCGTAGTCTACGAAAAGATGCATTTCTGTATAGTTGGGAAAAAAAATCATCGATTCAACAGATCGATGCTAAAAAGCTGAAACAGATGATGGATAATGAAAATAAATAATTCAGTATCATACTTAATCACATTTTTAGAGAAACTAGGAAGATATTTTTCTTCCTAATTTACTTAGATTATAAAAACAAATTTGTTTGTTGAGCAAATAAAATCTTACGGTACCAATATTCGATCGAGTGTAAGTTTTCTTGTGCACTCGCTAGCCCTATAAACTCGATCGTGGCAGTTCAGTGACAACTCGTCAAAGGATCTCAGAGCGCCGCATCAGCTCGACGCGGAGTCGGCGGGGCCATTTGAATTGCAACACTCGATGACGCCCGTCGCCGCTGCCTGAAGATATTGATATACTTCACGCCCGCCGCATCGGCGACTACTTATGTTGTATATGTACATATTTGATTTAAAAATGTAGTGTCTGTAGTTAAATCTGCGACAAATACAGCTTAAAACTCTGTTTTATAGTTTAATAAAATTGCAATTATTAAACATGTGTCAGAAACATATGGCACAGAAGTTAATATCGTTTTAGCTCAACAGATCAATAATGTTTTTATGAAATAAACTCACTCAAGTGCAGTGCAGACAATATTTTAACCATTACATTGAATGCGACAAAATCCCATTGTCCGCAACTTTGCAACCAAACAATTTGCAAGCCAGCAGAAGTCGATACAAATGCTCAACACGTAGAAGGATCAGGCGGCACTAGTGCTAAGAGTCGCCATTTGCATACGACGAGTCACAATGCGTTCACAGTATCTATTGTACGCGCTTCAATGTTGAGTCAAATTGCGGACGTCCTGACGGTGGTCGCTACGTGGTTGCTACGTGTTCGCTACTCTAGGAGACGATTTAATTTCGTTTTGGTGTGTGAATACCTGGTTAGTATATTAGAAAGTTTATTTTTCTTCTTTTATCATGTCGAAGTTACCAACTTTTTCAGCATGTTGTTATGTTTTCACTTACTGTAACGGAGCTATAGTCAGCGTTCGTCAGCGCTTGTCGTATGCGCGTGTTGAAAGTTTATTGAAATGAAATCAATATTTATTAATCTTTTACAGAATTAATTAAGACATCATGATTTCTTTGTATCTATTTCCAGTTAAGAAAACTACATTCAATTAACAGGTTGTACGTATATATGTATTTATATTTACATTCGTATGTTAGCCCTTCACATGGGTATGCGTAACATATCGTCATATCGTAAATACAGATTTTATGGTCGAGAATATTTCCATATTGGAGGGCATCACATTAAATACAACACTTATGTCCGTCGGCTCGAGTGGGCTTATTGATTTTAGATTAATTACCGCGCACTCGCAGCGACCCGGGTTGGAGCCAGCCGCGATCATTTTAATTTGTACACAGTTAAATGTACCTACCTACTGGCCACTTGATGCGTTAATTAATTCTAACTTGAGTTAGCCCTGTTCACACGAGTGTTAGCGTTAGCGGTAACTCTCCCTGATGTCAAATTTTGTATGAAAATTCAGCGGCGTACTGTCATGGCTTCAGCGCTGAATAGTTTAGGTCAATTTACGTAGCGATGTCTCTAACACCCGTGTAAACAGGCCTTTATGTAATTGTAGAGGATTTGTATCATGTGTCATACATGTACGAGTATGTAGGCTGTTGGTTTAATCATCTGTCAGGTGGGTGTAATGGTTGGCATGCCATGCCGTGTGTCTTAAGTAATGTGGTGTACAAGTGTTGTACATGTGACTTGGCGTCTTACGTCATAGTAAAATGCCAAGTGAAGATGTGAATAGTACTTATGTTGAATGACACAATGTAAAGGCTTCCATTATATGCATAGGAATCAGGCTGATTTAGCTGATAAGCAAGATCGTATAATGAAACGATAAATAAGCTTTAAGTATTTTTATCAAATTCCAATAATTTGCCTTTTCTATTTTCTGTGTCATCATACGCTGTTATTCCATTAAAATAAAAACTTCATGAACACGAAGTTTCTTTTATATCTATCATACTCACATGACGTAGGTATTGTTGTCAAAACGAAGCACAAGTTCCGTGATAATTTTATTACAGTATATCGCAAACGTTGTGGTAATTGGACACATACCCATTTATCTTCCGCAAACGTAATACAATCTGATACGTTGTTTAATTTCGTTATGAAATCATTAATATGCGGTCCGCCGCAAACCATAACTCTAAAATTATACGAATTTATTTGTATCTTATGACTGTCGAGTACTTTTTTAAATACTTTTTTATTACATATACTGTGTGATGTGTACACCGATTTAAAGTTTAAAACTTTCTAGTATTTAAATAAAATTAGGTCAAAGGATATGTTTTGATATACATATTTTTAAGTGAAAAATAAGACCAAAATACTCTGGTTCCTAAAATAAGGCCAAAGTTCTGTGCGCACAATAAGACCAAAATGCTGCGACCTCTGCATTCGGCTACAGAACTGTTCAAAATACGATGACGTGTGCGTTTTGGACGTGACGTAAGTTTCAGGGGGAGTACAATGCTGTTGAATGCATAGCGATATTACATTGAATTGGCAAAGGATTTATAGCAATATTTTTAAAATAAGAAGAGAAAGTAATACTTCTACATATTTTTCTGATTAAGCGCGATCAAGCTTGACAAAAAAAAAGGAAAGGAATGCATGAAACGGTCATAGATTAAAATCTCGACGGCGACGCGTACTGCTACCTAACTGGTGTGATCAATGATTATAAAATAAATTCCCATGTAGGTATCGTGCACGTTTAGAACCGGAAACAAAATCAAGTAAATCACTTTTGGCTTAGAAATGTAGCTGCTCCACAACAGTTTACTATGGTCCGTACTATTTCGTACCCCAGCACCGCACACTCACCCGAACATTTCGTCTAGTGCATTGTATATGCGCCAGTACGCTACGAACTGTCATTGTTGCCGCGAACCATTGTCCTTACTTGAATAGTTATTTCGGGCAAGGTCTGCACTCTGCTTGTCTGTGCAAAAAATATAAAACGAGTGGTCCTCTATGGCGCATTAAAGATGGTTGAATGTTTTAAGAGTAGACGAGTGTTATTTTTTTTTTTTAATTCTTGTATGAAGGTTACACTACAAATGTGAGTGTTATTATTTTCGGCTAAGCTATCTCTCTCTAATCGCGGTTTTTACACAATCGCAAGTAGGTAAATGACAAATAGATGTGTTTCTTTAATTCGCTTCCAACAACAATCCTAGGAGTATCTTAAATTTTTATAAAAATATTGTTTTCGACTATCGGCGACTGAGCTAAATTGCGACTATTTCATCCCATTCACATTCACTTAGGCGTAAACTAGAATGAAGAAAAATCAATCCAGATGTTCCATAGTGCACTTGAGCCACAATGCAAGTTTGTTGGAATGAGAGTGAGCTCTTTTGTCAGCACCGGTCTAATCCCGGTTTGATTGCGGCGCGATCGTCTCGCATCGCTCATTAATATCGGTCGGGCACCGGTTTTTATTGCCGAGAGCAGTACTATGTGTACTTGTACCTACCTAGTACTAAGTCAATATGGCTTTTAGGAGGTTATGAGGAAAACATCAAAGTTCTGTATTATATTTAAAATTATACACTTTTACAAACTTGTACTTTATTTTGGTTTTAAATCCTTAAAGTGTTATCATACTTATACTTTTATGAATACTTCTCGGTGTTAATGAATGAAGTCGGTGACGGTCAGCAGCTCACGAACTTAACACACTTATGTGTTATCGGTCTTTATTTAAAAAGCTTCTGACGATGATCCTTATCATAGTAATAACATGTTAGCAATTACCTGGATTAGACTTTCCTTTAGAAATTGGTATACATTGAAAGCAACAACAGGAAATAGAGGAATTAATGAATTTGTATTGGTTGTTTGGGAAATAACGACAGTACACGCTGAAACAGCAACAATAATAGAAGCAGTACAACCCGAGTGTACAACAACACATAGTATAAACACCTCTTGTTACTGCGTAGGCTGGTGTTTACCTTCTAAACAATTACTACCACGCAATTTACATACACACATACACCAGTAACTCGGTTGCCCCAAAATATACATAATAAACACTACAGCCCAGTAGGTTGAGCTAATTGATCGACACAGCTGATACAACATGTTGTTTTATTTTTCTTAGGTTATCAGTCGCAGCTGTTGCTACAGTTAACCGTTCCCGAACTTGACCGCCCTTAAATGCAGTAAATGAAAAGTATATGTAACTTTTTCTTCTTTCATAGAGCCTCGTTACACACGACAAAAGATAAAACATAGGTATGTTACTCTTATGACCATTTTAATTTCATCTTTATTTTTAAAATCGAAATTTTTGGACATATTATTATGTGTATGTATATTTGACACTTAATGTTCAATACCGCTGGCACTCCAACTAGCAGATAATTTTGGAAGTCTCCTCAAATTGGCTTCATCGATTTTCACCCCAAGCATTAATTATTATAATAGTTGTTTGTTTAGATAGATGCGCAGGTCTTCATTACGACTCCTGTCATCACTACAACACTATCTCAACCAAGTAATTGCTCAACAACCTAACTCCACAACTTCGTTAAGCCTCATCTCAATGAGTATCTACCCAAACACTTAATTACCAACATTATCTTAAGTTCAACCATAACGCAATCTCCAGCTATAACATAAGTTTACACAAGCTAAATTCCCAATAAGACAACTATCCACGATCGAAGGGTACCGCGGTATGCTCGGCACGGCACTCTTGAGGCCAGATATTGTAAAGTTCCCATCAAACTGTTCGTGGTATCAGCAAGTCAAATGTTAGGGAGAGGTCACAGTAGCTCCGGGACTGGCTATGTTAATTTGTTTACAATTACGTATTTGAATGTTTGTTTGGGTTACGTTGTATGTTGATAGGAAGATACGAGTAATACATTTATATGCTGTTATGTTTCGAACTACATATGTATTAGCAATGGTAATTCAGTATTGATGTGATACCTAAGCGGTTGTACTTCCAGTACCTATGTTATGAAATTAATAAACAACTATGATTATCATGAAGGATTTTAGTATGCTTAGTTAACTCCAAATATTATACATGTCTACACCGTAACTATTCTACTAAGTTTCCACATTTAATTAGTATTTAGATACCACATTTCGTTCATCAGACTTAAATCTGATAATGACCTTCTTAATCCCTGTGAAAAGATTAATACCCAAGAATGGAGCTGTGTGTTTTTGCTTAGATTCCTTTAGTGAGCGCGGCCACCAGCAGCCTCTGGTAATAAAATCGCTAACCAACTCCGCTCCCGTTCCCTCCTCTGAACAAGTCCGCTCGTGTTCCCGCGGGTGGTCCTCAGGGACGCATCATCGTTACACTTGCCGGAATAATTTCCATTGTAAAAGCAAACAGAGAGTGGCGGGAATACGCCGCGCGGCCTTCAGACGCTTAGCTGAGAATACCTGATGTGAGAATAGAACTGGTGATTTACGTTTTATGGAAATATAATCACATAAAGTGATGTAAAAAGGGAATGTATTCTACTAATGAATGAATACTTGTTATTATTTTATTTAGTTACCTTGGTTTCGGTTGTGTGTTGATTCGTCGCTTAATTAGTTTCTTTTCTTATAAAATTACTAGCTTCCGCCCGCGGCTTTGACCGCGTGGTTTACGAACCCGTACATTTTCCCGGGGTAAAATTAGCCTATGTGCTATTCCAGACTATAATTTATCTCTGTGCCAAATTTTATCCAGATCCGTACAGCCGTTCTGGCGTGAAAGAGTAACAAAGATCCATCTATTCATTAATATTAGTAAAAGTAAAGTAAATTAAAATATTAGTAGGGTAAAGATGAATGGCGCGAAATAAGTGTGACGAGAAACACTGATGAAACATTATAAAGTTTTCATTTGGATCGTTAGTGTATGATAAAAACAACATTATCTTAGTGATCAAGTTTTGGGAGCTCATTTAAAATTAATAACATTACACAACAGTGTTATCGCTTGTGCGTCGCAGTCAACAGGATAATCCGGGGGTGTCTCCGAGCCCCGGGGCCGCCCGGCCGCGGGGGTGAGCCGTAGCGACGGCGACGGCTGCCGGGCCCAAAGCCGCTTGTTCGCAGTCCAGTCACGCGGCAAACTGAATTTCTAATTAATCCACTGATACTAAGGATTTCGCTTATTTATCGCTTACGATTGTGTGCTTGTTAAGAAGTAGCTGTTACTCAGTAGGTACCTATTGGGAATATATACATATTTTCGTTTTTACATCGTTTGGTAACTTTTTAACAGCTTCTTGGAAAAAAACCCAATTTGCAAGTCAAGTTGAGCGTGGTAGCTAAAGAGATGATATATATACATACATAAAGATATATTAAATAAATTAGTTAATATTCAAAATGAAAATAACAAGAAATTATCAAATCTTTCATGTAATCAGCGGGTCTGTTGCTGTATCTCATTCCATATTAATGCACTATAATATATTAAACGTAACTACCAGCTGCGTTTGCCCGACTAGCTAATCTCATTTTAAAAAGCCCCGTTATTCTAACATTCTAGCTATCATATTTATTAACATCGGTTAGTATTGAACAGTGTTGAAGAAGGGCGTAAATTAAATGATTAAAAAATTTAACATTGATTAAAAGGCGATAGCGGTTTATAACAAAGCGGCATAAATATGTATGTACTAAAATATCGTCGTATTAGGAAACTTTAGAATTAGAAATAACACTTTCAGCCGCGTGTAGTGACGTAATAGACGACAAGCGACTAATTGAAATATTAAGTCTAGCAACAGCATTTACCGCAAACTACAGTACCTAGGTATGAGATGACGTATTGCTTAAAAGATTTGGATATGACAGTTAATCCGCCTAAATTAACAGAAAAACTTTATATCGAGGAAGATTGATACAGTAATTAGTGCTTATGAACCGTTCAGAAACAGACACTTATCAGCTTTATCAAGCTCGCCAACAATGATATAATAATGGAAGATTGTACGACAACAGCCTACACACTTTAACATTCTATGGTATTAGCAGAATCGAATCTCGTGTGAAATCTAACTTCGTTGCCCGAATAAGGTTCCAAGAAAATAGCGTCGAAGCACCAGTTCGTTAAGTTCGTCACGCTAGACACGCTATGTGCCGGCAGCGGGCAATACTTGATGTTATATCTAACGTCTGATTGTGAACTATTCTTATTACAAAGCTTCCGTGGTTCTTAAGAAAATCTTGAAGAAGTATGGACTCCTCTATTGAGAGTCATTATCATTAGGTGCTTAATTCCGGGATCTCCAAACAGTATAATTCTGTTGTGTCTACTTTTTCACTGCTTGAAGCTATGTGAACACGTCTAACGGGGTTTAATTTGTATCTTGTATCAAATTTCATTCAAAATTAATCCGTCCAAATTAGTCTAAATAGTGTTTTTGGAATGTATAATTTCAATGTATAATAATATTCTTTTAACGAGAAAATCAAAAAATAAAAACATATTCCATGTCAACAATTGCTAATAAACTCGTTACATCGGAGTTGTAATCGATCCCGCAACACACGAGGAAATTCTATAAACTAGTTATGTGTATAAATAGTTATATATGTGATATAAAACGGACTGAACATAGGGACGCAAAGGTGTCACAACTCTTGGACCATTGATTCGTCGTGCTGTCACGACGCTGAACTTTTGCTTATATTTTCTCACATTTAAAAAAATCCAGTATCGAGATTTGGCGATGAAAATCTTGTGAAGAAAGATTGCTGTGTATTCATATGATTGTAAAATTATTTAATAACATGCAAAGGAAAACTATTGTACCCCATATTTCTATGACACCATTATGTCTCATATCCGAAGTTAGATTTGACCAAAAACAAAACGTTGCCTAACCTCGATATCGAGCCCAGAACCTCACGCTTCGCAGCCGGGCTTGTAACCAGTGGACCTAACAGGCACCTAATCCCGTCATAGGATTTTAAAAAACAACTTTTCCATGATGGCGGCCTCACTGCATCAATCACGTTGTATCGATGGCCATGTCGGGACTCCGCGCAGATCCATCAGGCGCTTGACCCTTCGAGCTACCCGATCTTATAGGAGATTAAAGTCTTATGAGAACTGGACTAGCGCTGGTCAGTCACATCTGTACATAGGTTGCCTGGAAGAGATCCGATAACGCTGGTTGCGATAAGGCCGCCCATTGTACATGATAATGTTTTGAGTTACTGTGTGGTGTGCAATAAAGTGTATGTCTATCTGTCGACATACTGATATCTCGGAAAGCTTAAAAGTATTTTTATAGAACGGCCTGAATATCCGTTCGCTTTAAACTCAATTATATTGTTAGATTTAACAGGTTTAAGAACATGAAAAAGCCCCGACTTGGTACCCAAGGGTTAATTAAAAGTTTAACACATTTAATTCAGGCTTAGGACAGAAATATACGGTTATATTGATTGAATATTACGGTTTAATTGATTGATATGAATTCTGATTCGCAGAGCTTATATCGGATGTATCATTAACATTGTAATACTCGGCAAAGCATCTATCTACCAGTAGCGTGACGCGTGATTGTCGAGACTCAGCGCCCGCTGATACATCACCCTGAGCCGAAACAATATTGGTACAAAGAGAATAATATTACTGGCCACGGAGTTATATCAGACATTCTTTGACAGAAACAATGCCTGTATTATAGTTATATGAATGCAGTGTCATTAAGTGCATATTAACTTGAAATTTTGCATCGATCAGTCCAAACAGTGGCGTGACGCGTGACTCGAGATTCAGCGCCCGCTGATCTATCACGCTGACCCGAGCCAATATTTGTACAGAGAGATTGAATATGACTTGCCACGGGATTATATTAGACAATCTTGCAGGGAAACGCTACTCATATTGGCTGAAAGTTTAAATAATATGAGAGAAAAAGATCTACGTCATCTTTGTATGTGTTCCTAAATATTACAAAGAAGCCGATCCATGTAGTTGATTTACCTTTGTTATGCACACGACATTATAAATTAATTCCTGGCGGAGTGAGTAGTCCATGAGAAGTAGCCCGTTTCTAAGTGGATCAATTCAAGAATAAGTGAAGCTGCAAAGTTTGTGTTCCTGCATTTGATTCCTAGTTTAGGCATAGGGTTGTTTAATTTTTCTGTTAGGAAATGACCAGTAGAATTCCAAATTTTCTTACAGTAATCAGTGCAATGTGGTTAAATAAAAGACCTACATCACTGCCTACCATAACTACATACAATTCAGCCTTCATTTTCAAAAGCATTTACTTCAGCATAGTTGAAGTAGGTAAATTCCCAAATACTACGTTTGGGAATTTCAGCAATTTACTTTGTTTATTTTAGTTTGTTAGTTATTTATTTAACAGGCGAATGTGTGGAAATTATTAAAACGTCCTCACTTCATCGTGAAAAGGTTCGTTTTGTGGCGATGTCCGATCGTTCACGGAATGGATAGTGTTTGACGGCACGATTGGCGCAGTGGTTGGGAGATCGACTGCTTCGCTACGTGTCGCGGGTGTGATTCCCACACGGAACAAATGTTTGTAAGATCTACAGATAGTTGTTTCGGGTCTGGGTCTTTGTGTATGTGAATATATATGTTTGTAAACGCACTCACGATACAGGGATTATTCCTAGCGTGGGAACAACAACAAAAACAAAATGTATGTTGTGTTAGAATGAAATAATGAGGAGATTAAATCATTGTCTGTACTATCTCTTTCATCCAAAACCATCGTATATGCTTTGTATTGCAATCATTATTTCGATTTGAATTTGTATAATGTGCCAATATGGCGTCCAGATATTTGGCGCGAACGGCGGCCATGATGGGCGTCCGAGCGAGCGGTTAATTGAACTGACAGCAAAGAGGACGAGTGCGATTACGTCACTTTATCACCTGAATAACGACAGAAGATTGTGGAATTTTAACAAAGTGTAGGCTAAGGTAAGATGTTGTGTTATTATGAACAAGGTTTACACATAACTATTAAACCTACCTATGTAACATCAAAGATGAACAACTTTAATAAGTATTTAAAAGTGCGATTTTCAGGATTTAATAATAATACCTACACATTTATTTTTTACGTAACATTCCCAAACAAAGAAACGAATACAATGTTAACGCATAAAACCTCGAAATCCTTTTTAAAATTGCACTCGGGCGGTATGATGCATGTAATTAAAAAGTGGGGCAATGTTACATACATACCAGTGTTAATGGAACCTACGTTGCGGTAATGCGAGACGGATGGATGGGTCTATTTGCACTGGTTATGTGGAAGTAGGGGTATACAGGGTGGTGGGGTTTCCGTCGATGAAACCGCGAAGCTTTGATATTTGCGCCGCCTGCCTGTGATAGATATGTTGATGCACGGACGGAATGTCGGAATTAAAATTTATATTAAAAAAATACTCGTGTATTTTTCGAAGGGAAAAATCATTAGTGGTTCTCGTTTTAAAATATCTGTCTGACGATTGGCATTACCTACGTGAAATTTACTCGGCGGTAATTAATAAATACGTTGATGGTTCGGCGACAAGTGATGCGAGGTTGTAGTTATGGTTTTCAAGAGGTCGTTCTGTTGATATTTATTAGAATCAGTTGGAAATATCTAGATGGCTACATTGCCTAGCGAACTAGGCAAACGTCAGTCAAGTATCGGTGGAGTAAAAGTTAGGCAGTTAATTAATTTGTTAATGGCACATCGTATAGATTGCTCATATGTTGTACTCGTTGCAAAGTATTTGGATAATATGATGATTTTAGCAAACTATGAAGCCTGGCTGATTCGTGGTAAAAGATTAGATGGTGTGTGTTGAATGATTAAAAAGGAATCGATGGACCCACATCCGCAGTGGCAAAGATATTGTCTTGATGTGTTACGGCTCACGGGTTTGATTCCCACGCTGAACGAATTATTTGTATGGGCTACAGACTGATAGTTACTTTAGGTCTTGGTGTTTGAACTCGTGAGATTTGTATCTACAGACTTTACTCACGAAACTGGAGAAATAATAATGACTCATAATTTTAAACAGAAACTATATTAATTTCGTTCGTTCATTTTATAGAATAAGTGCCTGTTTTACTTTTATTGCGAGCAATAATTAATAAACTGCCATCAGCACATGTAGGCTCCATTTTTATTAAGCTTTATTATAAAGTCATACGTTGATACATAATAATGATTCTTGGAAGCTAAATCTGAACGAGAAATATAATTGTATACTCTGTTTCTATATTGTACTGTGATTCAAGAAAACATTAATTTGTACCATCAGAGTAGGTGTGATGTAGGTGTATGTGTAATTAGGTATGTACTGTCTTTCCATCTCGGATCTGCTGGAGTTTTAGAAGTACCTTCCTCGGGTACTGTGGAATTACATTAGCTGGAAATAGGTATTGGCTTGGCTGTAACTGGCGTCTGGGGGATATAGCAAGCCAGTGAGAAGCATCTGCTTTTATATGTACCTAAATCGATCTTACCGCATTAACTGATCCAACTGACAAGCGTGATTAGTGTAATTATTGCCTTCAAAAGTTGTAAAGAGCCATTTTCCCCTTAGTTAGATAGTGAGATGATGCTTTGATAAGCGAAATAAAACAGTATATAGTATTATGAATGATGTTGTTATGTTTCTTTGATACCTCTCCGGAATGTCTCACCCCTACCCACGATGGATTTCCTCGATATAAAAAAAAATCGCAGCGTATGAGGTGGTGGATGGATGGTGGATTGGTACGATGGTGGATTTTTTTTAAGTACCCTGCCCAATGGCGTCATTTATAAAAATGCGTGCTTCATCGTTGACTGCTTGTCCCAAAACATCTCTTAGAACTCTTAATTAAACTAGTAGATAGTAGACGCTATCTATCGCTATCTATACCGTGCCAGACGTAAAGCTGTTTTCTCATATAGATTTTAACCTTCTCAGTCTAACTCACGTACTCAATATATTATTATCTCATGGTCGTCAACAAAATCTTTCGACATATCCTAGCTATTTTGTCAAAACGTTTTTTTTTTTTACAAAACGCGGTAGTTAATTTTGTTTTGTTAGTTTTATTAAAAAAGGGTCGTTGCTGATGCACACTATGACAGAGAAGTTGTATGTGCATAGATTGTGCGATAAAATAGTGCTAATCATGAAAGTTTGACCGACGTTACGTCGACCTATCCTTTGTAGCATTAGGGTTCATTACTCCACCGATATTACCTACCACCTACTACATTGGTCTACAAAAGTAGCAGAGCGCGCACATTATATCTATACGATGGTTCCTAGAGCATCGCTTACGCGCCATTAAGTTGCCTTTTTCTCTCAGATGAACTATCATATCATAGAGAAAACGATAAGTAGCAAACACATTGTATAAAGAAACAGAGAATAGCAATACAAAGCAAGATAAATAATAAGTTCAGTAAATACTTTGTGATATTATTATTTTAAATTGACGTCAAGAAATGATTTCAGACAAACAAAACTCGATAATGAAATATAAACCAAAAGGTAGGGCACGTGACTTGTACCCTCTTATACCGTTATTTTGCAACAATTTAATTCCACCGGCAAGCTCCTGTAATACTTTAACGAAATCCATTATAAGTGCGCCCGACTTCAAACAAAACAGCGCATCACGCCCGCTTTGAGTAACAAGCGTGCATAACACCCTTAATTCAACAAACGCTTTAAATTTAAATACGACCATGTATTCAGTTGTAACACGACAAAGTAAGACGAGAAAATCCACTAATAACAACGCATGATACTCGAAAATGTATCTATACTCGTTAGGCTAAAGGTCGCTTTCTCAGAGAAAAGGTTCCTGAACATTAATAATGATGATGAAAATACCTCCTGGTATCAATTTCAAATGACAACTGCATAATTATATAGATTTCAAGATTTCACTAACATGCCTCTCGTACATTACCTACACATCGCAACATGCAATGCAATTGCGGTCCCCTGGTTCTATTTGAAAAAGTCAATC
Source organism: Shargacucullia verbasci (assembly GCA_947562105.1). NCBI lineage: Eukaryota > Metazoa > Arthropoda > Insecta > Lepidoptera > Noctuidae > Shargacucullia > Shargacucullia verbasci. The sequence continues at coordinate 16,841,461 of OX387280.1, forward strand.
AAAAAACCTACTCACACTATCAAGAATCCAGTAAGGATTGGGTCTTTCAGTTGATTGTCGTTGCTGCATGTATCTGGTCTTATGTACTTTGGCTGACCAGCTAATGGTGACCCCTATCAGTGACCAAGACCATGACATTACAAAAGCTGGATATCGTGCGTGTCCTGATACACGGCGTATTGTATAAATAATTAGTTCTTCTGCACCTAACTACATTAAGCGCATGTGGGTTGTAGAGCATTCAGATGAACAGAGTACAATCCGAGTGCCTCCGGTGGATATAAGCCTTTAATATTAAAACCAATCTCTCTCGCGACACGTTCAAACTACACGATTGTGACATGGGTTTAGAAATATTCATGTAAGGCATAGGCGGTAAGCTGTTACGTGTTACAATGATGTTAGAGGGTAAGACAACGGAAATTAATTAATTAAATGTTATGCTGGGGCCTGAAACATTGTATAGTAGAAAACTCTCTTGTATTCTGGTGACGTGAGCTTAAATTACGAAATGATGTCGTTTCTATTACATAGACCGTCTCATTGCTTATCGCACCACGTCTATCCACAATATGTATATGTGTTCCACATAATGTCTGATGATCAATTGAGTATTTTTACAGTTCGCATAAAACATGACTGCTTTACACAGCGTCGACAGATTTCAGTCGTCCGTTGTCTCCTGTAACATGCTCCAATCCTTTTTAGACCAATCTCGAGCGGTCATGTTACAAGCTTCCAGTCCTCTTTCCTCTTATAACTTACTCCACCGATGTAAGGCTGGTGTCAGACGATCACGCACGCGACATGAGTCTTGCACCGCCGACACCTACTTTATATACTAATGCGCGTGTAGATTGGCCTCTGCATGTAACGTCGATGCGCATTGCTAACACAAACATGTTTTATTCAAGTGTCCACGATACTGTGCTGATCTGGAGTGAATAGTTTATGGTGAATTGTGTCGATTTGTTTCATGGCTTTAGTACAAGTGCCACGATTCAAATGATTGTGAAGCATATTTTTAAATTTTTACTTGTGCTGTTGTTAACATAAATTAGATACGTATCAATAAAGATAGATTAAGCTGCTTAATTTGGTTGCTGTTATACAGGGGCATCTCCAATGTTTAGCCATTACAAAAATATAGGTACATAAGGCGCACATACCCAATTATGAAAATCAGAAAAAACAGAACATTATCTTAACTAGAAAAGATAGGATAAGGTTTTGGTCAGCAAAAGATAGTATCTGATACCAAACTAGGTAAAAGACACTTAAAATGAATTGCACGGTACTTACATTTAATTTAGCTGCAAATCACATTCAAACAAGCTGAAAAGGCACTTAAAATTTTATAACTATGATAATACGAGTTGGAGGACCAGATCATTGTGATAGCGATTACAAAAGGTTATGTAAATCGCTTCAGCGAAATACTCCGCCTAACACCGCGTCCATTACTAACCGAATTATCAAAAACAATTCAAACTTATTACAATATGAATACGCTGTTTTAATGGCCACAATATCATCCTATCACTTGAAATTAAACCTTAAGTATAATACTTTAAAGGTTATTTTCCCTTAGTGCTTTAATAGCAAAGTTTCACGTACTATCGCATTGGTTGTTATTGCCTTGTTTTAAAGTCGATTATAGCTCGTGTTCGTTTTGTGTATATATTTGTCCGGTAAGGCCGCGTCCAACTATAAATCAGAATTGATGAATGAATTCGTTGGATGCAACGGAAATGTTGTGTGGTTATGTGCTTGTGTCCGCTTCAGAAGAATGGAAGCTAAGAGGCTGATAGCGATACAAACGGTGCTTCGATACAAATAAAAAGTTATAGATATATATTTTTGTAATAATGGATCTGACTGATTCTTTTTTTCCCCAGTTTTATAGATTCCCGCGGTTTCTCTTCATCGTTAAGAAAGCTTATCATAGAAAATACTTTTCAATAGATGGAACTCAATTTTATTACCAGCGGTCTTGTATTTTAGCATTAAGTAAGTGCTGCTAATGTCCCTTATGTTGATATTCTATTTCATTACATTAATAATATTTTTTTATCTAATGCTGTTTTGTGCTAAACTTCAATGTCTAGGCTTAGTCCTAGTGAGAAAATATTTATTGCTTTAGTCCTAAATAGTCTTTTAAGTTCAGTTAATTCATTAATTATACAACGACCGTAAAGTACTCAGCCATAAACCACCGTCCACCAGGCTGTCCTTTATAAAATTTCCTACCGCTTCAACTTGATTACATTACACCAAACTAATCAATTAAAATCAAAAGACCACTCGAAGCTCTCGACTCTAGCCACATGGCGTACCTTCACCCCATTACGTGATTATGTGGGGAGTAGTCCTCCAGCCTTGTGAACGTGACCGTTGTTAACTAGCCCACTCGGGGCGGAGGACGGAGGTCCAAATGACGGGCTCAAGGGGCGATGGTCGCAGTTTGGGGGAATGATGTCTCATAGCTATGGGGACAAAAGGTGTGTTTGAAACCTGCACTAGATGTAACATTCTTGATGAGTGACAATACGACTTAAAACAAATACTATAGTAAAAAAATCCTATTTCAAAATTGCCGTATAATTAGTTAACGTACCGTAATAATTTGGTTTTTACAATCCATAAATATTGTACACATAATATTGATCATAACAGAATGTAAATATTATTTAATAATATACAAAAATACTCATTTGGCCGCCCTTTCAATAATAAATTCATGACATTAAATTTTCCTACCGTTTAAACTAAACGTTATTATGTTATTAATTAAAATTCGATGAATAATATCCGAACATAGTTTCGTGTAAAATTAGTCAATATTACTTACCCAGGAATAAAAATTAAAAATAACATCGTAGAAGTACTTACCGGCCACAAAGATCAGAAGCAAAGCGGGCAGCTTGTTGGCGAACATGTTGGACGAATAAGCAAGCCAACCTGCAAGAAAAATATACATGTAGTAAATATCTACCCTCTATTACCCACATCTAACCGCTACTTAAACAATTTGGCCTTACCACGCAGTAGGTACCTACAATAATGTACTTATTGTTCTATCACTAGTTTTTGTTAATTATGGCTGGAGAACGCCGATACGCTATTTGAAACGCCTCCAAAAAGTGACACTTAAAGATGACGAAAACAAAGCTGGAACCCATAGATTTAGAATAAGCGAAATTCTAAGTCTATACTAGAACCCATTCGACTAACTACTATCAACTATAATGTCATTAAATTTTTTTCCCAATACATAACACAGATATTATTTCACACACTGCCGTTCTAAGAACACGTCAAAATGTACATGGATATCGAACAGCTCTACTCATTGTATTGCTCTCACGAGATGAGCGGAGACTCGAGCTAAAATTACATGTATCAGTGTCACTCGAAACGATACAGCTCAAACTTGACATATATGTAAGTTGTTACGAAGAAACAGTTGGCTCCTTTGTGCGTAGCTTATTGGAACGGTCTGCAGTAATGTCTTCGTTTCGTTCACCCGTTTGACAGTTACTATGGAAATTCGTATTGCTAATTATAATGGTAGGTACTGTTAAGCTTACTGATTTATTAACTATTGTAATTTTCAGTAAGATATAAAGTTATTAGTTGATATCATCTGGTAAGACACATATTTTGTCATCTACCTTCACGATTGTTCTTTATAGCGGTATATGAAGAGGCCCATGTTCAGCAGTGTTACGTGCTTGTACACATCTAGCAAACTTACTTGGTAGGTATTGGTAGTCGGATGGACATGGCTCTGGTTAAACTGATTGGTTGTGGATACTCTTTATATAAAAACGTCTTACTGTGTCGTGTCGGCATGAGTTACCACATGGTGATCGCTTATGCCTTAGTGGAAAGATTAGCCAGTTCGCATGGATGGTATCGATACTGGCTGTCCAGGGTGCGCCGTTTCAAGGTTTGTCACTCGTAATTTAAAGTTATATTGTAACTACATTTTGTATTGAATTGTATGCACTATACCTATTATTCCTTGATTAAAAATTGGATAATTGGATAGCTACGAGCATTGGTAGAAATAGTTGTTCAACCTGAGGTGTTCGACGCAGCCGTTTATAATACAACTTCGAGGAAATAATATTTCTGCTCTGATATGTTCAGAGTTTACCAATCGAGTTTTAATCCAATTATTATAGCATAAAACTGTATTAACTTTCTGAAAATTTAACAAGTACTTAAGTATAAAACTTATGAAGGTACGAGTACAGTTCAGTCCACTAGGTAAGCCTAAAATCTGCCATAATTTATCTCAATGTAATAATGTCTCTCAACGCTAATAGAAACGATTACATTACAATTTGGCGCCACCGCTCACCGCTCACCGCTTGCTGCTCACCGCTCGCTGCTCGCTGCTCGCCGCTCGTCGCTCGTCGCTCCTCGGTGATCGCGTACTTACAACAATACTAACGACATAGCGCGGCGGTGACCGCACTAACATCGTCATAATTTTTCCCTTTTTTATTTAACCGTTTGTTCCGCGGGTCAGATGCCGCCGCCGAAGCGTTAACTCTTTGCAACTTTCATACTAACTACTTTGTAAGCTGTTTATAAAATGTTGCACTTTAATTGTTGGAAAATACGTGTGTATATAGTTTCAACTCTTTGTTGGTTTTTGTTTTACAGAAGTTGTAAAATAGTTGGATTGTACTTTTGCTTCATGTTTGTGATTCTAATTGTAAATTATAAAATTTAAAAAAGATACGAAAATATTTTGACATTGGACTTACATAAGTAGGTAGTGTGGAATGCTGTAGCTACAAGTAGTAATAATAATTCTTATGAAAAATGAGGATTTATCAGCTGCAAAACTAAAACGTATTCAGATAAAAAAGTTTGTCAAAACTTTTTATGTGTTGTCGCTACTTTATTATTATTGAAATTTTAATTATATTCTTACATATTTCTTCATTACCATATAAAACTACAACGTGTAGTGACAAACAAAGAAACAATTAATAGATAAAATAAAAGAATTTATAATTCAGTTTAAGAAGATAATGCTTAGAACTACTACCGGTATATAACGTAAACATGACTATACACTTACAAGTATCGTTGTATATCGGCAACACTAACTCAAAGTTCAAGTTCCTCGGTTAAACATCGCGTAGCACTCGATCATAATAAACTATTCAACACAAAGTTCACTCGCGATATACTTTCCGATGTCGTAGCCGTAGCCGCAGCTCTACGCCGCGCCGTAGCGGAGGACCGCGCGCCTACACACCAAACTCGGGAATGGCGGGAGACGCAGCGCCGTATCTCGCTCCGCTACGCGACACAGACTAAAATATTCACACCACAGATGTTCCAATACAACAGTGGGCCAATTGATTCTCTGCTGCTCAATGTTCGTGTTCAACTTTTATAGATACATTCGTATAGGTATGCGCCTCATTTCGTATTCGCTTGTTTCGGACATAATTGAATATGAGACCGTGTTTTGCACAGATTAACGTGGCTTTGTTTCATTCCTATTGTGCGAATTTCGATTAATAATTAAATTAGGCTGTCGGGTTGTAGATGCTTATAAATGTTTGAAATTAGTTTTCGGGCGCTTCAGAAATATCGTTGGTGAAGACTGTTGATTGGCAGTTTATGGAATTATGAACCGTAGGACTTCGTGATAAAGCTCATAATGATTTCCACTGCTAACTATCACGATAATAAGAGCGGGTAGTGTTAACAGTAGTGTTTCTATGAAAACTCTATATTTTATAAACGTTGTATGCAAATTGAATTCTCTGTTATTTAGATTTGGCGTAAAAAAAAAAACTGAAAAACGAAATGAGATTATAAAAAATACCAGTTAGAATATAAATGTTACTCTTTTTAAAAAATCGTAAGACTGCCTAATTGGTCTAGTGGTCGCAAGCAAGACTTTTGAGCGTGAGGTTCTGTGTTCGATTCCCGGGTTGCCCAAAGTGTTATTGGGTTTCTTGATATGGAAATTCTTTGTAGTAGCACAAAGTCTGTAACTGTGCCCGGAAGGCGATAGGCTCGCCCCTATTACATGGGTCTTAATAGCGGCATCGATGAAAAGTGGGTGTACAATAGTACACCTATAACTTAACCCTTAAGGGCATACAGATGGGGTGCTATGTTATAAATATGTAAGCTTTAAAATCAGCCAAGTATTATTTGATTTCTGATAAGGTGTTCGGAATCGTTTACCTGCAGCCAACACTTTGACAACGACATTTAAAATTCAATTTAAACGTTACGGCACGTTTAACTAAATTAAAATGCAAATCCGCGGCCGCGTGCCACCACGTCGATAACTTATAATCCAATACAATCATAATCGTTCGTAACTGGATCAAACCAAGTTGGTTCAGGAAAACCTACGAGGTGAAATGTGCTTCTATATCCACGAATTCCCTACACTAGCGAACATCCACGACTTTGTATGAAGATTTTTTGTTTTTTTTATTTAAGGTTTAACAACGAATGATACACTTATAACTTATTACATATACATAAGTTTGTTAAATATCGCGTAGTACAATGTAATTGCAGATAACCACGGTAATAACTTAATACTTAAAATAGAGTATTTAGGCTAATTATAAAATACTAATAATAAAAATGTGAAAGTTTGTGAGGATGGATGGATGGATGGATATTTGTACCTCAATCACGCCAGAACGGCTGAACGGATCTGGATGAAATTTGACATAGAGATAGATTATAGTCTGAAATAGAACATAGGCTACTTTTTATCCCGGAAAAATGTACGGGTGCGTTAACCACGCGGGCGATCGATAAAACAAAATCAAACATAATTTTGTTTTATCATTTCACTGACAAGCACACCCACACACTTAAGACTATAGCTAAAAGTTTGCATACAAAATGCGTTAACGTTTTTACCACATACATGGTACAACATGAGCTGGTCTGCTCATATTTTTCTGATATTGTTTATATATTGAGAAATAATTAACCCTCAAAATGCGTTTTATTTAACTAAAAATCTTCCTTATTCTCGTAATAATTATTAAATTAATCAAAATTTTGAAAAACCTGTCGACCTTGTTTATAATCAGACAAAACGATAGAGACCAAAATAATGAATTCGTTAAGGCTTATAAGTAGAAAACGTTTACGCCCAAACACCTATTTTGCACGTATTTCAAGACAATTTTGTCAGAAGCCGGCAGCTAAATGATACTCATAAGCACACACACATGTCACATCCTGACGTGCCATAAGTAACTCTCACTCATTATAGCAATTCAAAGTAATTTTACAAAATGTAATAAAACTTTTTTATACCAGCGATAGTCGGTAACTTGTTAAATAAAGTTATATGACACAATAAAATGATAATCGTTGATCGGCGAGCGTCGGGGACTAGCGACATCTGACTAACGGTAACGCAAACATTCCGACCATTCCGCGGGAACTGGCACGTATTCACGTGGTCACAGACTTACGAACGACCTTCCTCACAGATGAGGCAAACGTATCTTTTTTTTTATGTCATAGGCGGTAAACGAACAGACGGTTCGCCTGATGGTAAGCGATTAACGTCGCCCATGGACACCCGCAACACCGGAAGAGTCACAAGTCTAACTAACTTGTATTAATACCTACTTGTCCTGTCTAGTATTTTCAACGGTTTTAACTAGTGGGACATTTTGTATTCTATACCTATAATAATAATGGTCATGTCCATCGTGACAGAACCTGAATGAATGTAATCCAATTATTGACGTAAAGTTAGCTCATTTACATATTGGAATCAAATGGTATCTAAAGAATTAGTTTTTATGTCTTGTATGACTTTGATTGGATTTTGAATTAGTACCAGATTAATATAAAAGCATCAGTTAATTAATACAGGTTATGTATTAAATGAAAGCACACAGCCTCATAGATGCAAGAACACAAAATTCAGTGAATATTCTACTCTCAGCTTAACTTGCTCCGTCTACTGGTTCAGCAGCGAGTCTCTGAGTTTTTACATTAAACATACGTACAGAAGACCCACTCCACATAATAATGTTATGAACAGTTTACGCCGATACAAATAGAAAATGATTATCAAGACGTGTAGCTTTCATAATTAGATTTTTTTGTTGGAACTTTCCCGTAGCAATTATTTATGGTAAAGTTTTTTACTGCTTGTTGTTTACATGGGCTTTCTGTATTTAATTATGGTGTGGTTTTTATCAGCCGCTGACAGCGCCTGCCGGCCGCAGATACCGCGCTAACCGAGCGGATTCAAAGATATTTCAACTTTTAACACTTATTTTATACACTGAAGGATTTCCGCGCTCATTCTTACTGACGACCCGGTAAAGCGATTAAATGCATCCATTATGAGAGCTTTAAAAAATGGCGTCGGTTATGAATTTTTATGCTTAGTAATTTATAGCGGTAAGATAAAATGTAAGTAGAGACTTAAACACTTGCTTACGATGTAGGTACTTGTACTTAGTTATCATAACAATTACTTATACGCGAAATACTATTGATTTTTTAGGGACATTGATTGGATTCAATATGTTTACACCTACCGCTCGTCTCGCCTTTTCATACTATTGGGATAATATTGTATACTCTTATTCACTCTTATAGTGATTACACTCCGGATTTAGAGTCCTATACTGAAGTAGGATGTTGACTGATTTGTTCAAACTGACTGACATTCTATAATACCTGTAAATTGACATACATTTCACCCTTACAATGAACTAAATGAAGTTTTTATATCGTTTTATTTCTCGTTTCACAATCGGAGTCACATCGGCGGGCATGATCGGCGCGGCGCGGCATTCGGCGGCTTAGCGCGAATTATGTTCAATTTAAAGTTTTGTGCGATTCAGCGGCTGCTCCTCGCGCCTCTGGGGCCCCAGCTAATTCAGCTAATCGTATTTTTGTTAGAAATCCCACTCATTACGACCAGTGAATAAAGTAGTGAAGGTTTAAGTGAATACGATTGGCGTAGTATTTTTGAACAACTCAGTAATAATACTGTACTTTAGTGAGTATAATAGTAGTGTATATCACTGAGTATAGAAGATACTACTTCAGCATGCAGAGTAGGCATCTTCTCCTATTGATGCATCATTGTTATAGACGGCTGGCCATAAACTAACATCGGATATTCAATCATGAGAGATTAATAATAATCTTACAATTCTGAAATTAATTTATCTTTAAAGCGGTCAACTCCTCATACAAAAAAAGGCCTAATTAAGATAATTTTCCAAAACTGAGCATGAAGTATTTAAATTTCAACGTTACGACCATAAAGTGATGATAATATAATCTCTCCATTTACATTTTTACTCAAAGGAAATCACATCATGATGTGTCGTAAATAAGTTAATAAAATGCCGTTAGCTTAAGGCGTAAGCCGACAATCAGTAAAGTGGCTACATTCAAATTTACTTATACACAGGGCACTCCGGGTAAGCGTGTGCACACACTGTAGATCACGCGGTTGTGACAGGCCCACACACTAACATAGCCTATAGCGGTTACCCCTATCCACTTCTGGATTATTGCTGAACATGAGTTTCTCAGAAGCTGTTGTACTTTGAACCATGATAATCACCTTTGGTAAATAATAATGATGTATATGTATTATAATAGAAGAAAATGCCGCCCATACCCTTCACCTAAAGTCTTCATTTCCTGTTATCACACTTGCACTTGGAGTAAGGTTGAAAGTGCTGAATATCAGCCTGTACTGGATCTTGGAGGCCTTCTCCCACAAACATGCTTGCTCGTTCGCAATACCAGGCTTAATGTTTCATGTTTGTCGTAGCGATGGTATGCTGTGAGCTCCTTGTGCCCCGCCTGGGTCGTCAGTACATACGTGTGGGTGACTCGTATTTGTATAATGTTATTGTGAGGCGCGTATTGTTGGAGTAAACACAACGTCGCGCGCTGAGTGAACGCTGAATATTCATGTTTCGTGGCCACGCTTGTAGGCGGCCGCGGAGCTGCCATAACAGCGGAGTAGATACCACCTTCACAGGAATGTGGTGTAGCGCGGTAAAGCGCTTGTGCATTTTAAATTTGTTCAAATTATTTCTCATAACATAAATATCTGGTAAAGATAATATTATCTGGTATTATAACTAGTTTTTCCCGAAGTAGCTGTTATTCTTTGATCGTTCAAGTTAGGCACTACAGGTATACTTTACAGTAAAAGCATGAAATGGATGAATGAATGATGAATGATAATGAAATGAAATGGAAAGTTACTGACTGACTATTAGTTATCTTCATCTAAATAGTTACAAATATTAGGTACTGAAGTAGAATGTGTCCGCAGCTGCAACATCGTGTAGTCCGCTATATCTGAGCCCACGCGCTCTTCGCTAGGAGTTTGAATAATAGAGCGAGCGGTTGTAATCCACGGCGATTTGTGTCGCGGGATTCAATCTAACCGATATTCGGAGCCGATCCGATCGGAGCTGATCCGCAGTGATTGGAACACTGGACCACTGGGCTAATCACTATTGCAGCGCTAGCGGCGCGGCCGCATCAAACAGTATATTGTATGCAATAAAATTGTCGGTTGGAGCTGTGACCACGTTGCAGCCGTTTTAATACAAAGAGTTTTTGATAATACTGCTTTTACATTTCGTTAATTTCAGAGCGGGAACGTCATATAAATTAGTATATAACTAGATGTATAGACTTCACAAGTAATAAGTTTAATAGGTACCTATATCACACTTGCGAAATAAAAAGTCAATTGTAGTTATGTATAATTATATGATAAATACAGCAAACCTATGAGGCTGGAAATCAACAAACCGTACACTGAAACCTGGATAAAAATATGCATAAAAACCCCAGAAACTGCCGATGTGGGTGTACCGATCATCAGAAATATTATCAGGTATCGCCTATAGAACAATATGCATCAGTATTCGCTCACTTGGCATCATGTAGCCGGTAGCCGCTCGCGAGCGACGCCCGGCGCATTGTTTAAAACGGGAACACTTAACAATCATTGTGATTATGAAACTGCCAGGGCTGCTCCCAAGTACCTTTAGAGTAGTTATGAGTTTTGCGAAGAAAAAATTGCATAAATGAAAGTAATTCGCGCTCTTTATAAAAGTACAATTATTATTAAATATAAATTTAAACCAAACACGCTTTTAAGACTTGAAATAATAAGGCAACTTTATGCATTACTATTTCCATTTATCTCTCCTGATTTCGATTTAAATAATATAAGTTATCTATATTAAAATAAAAAAAAAATAAAAAAAATTTTTATTCATGTAGACCAGTTAAAGGCACTTATGAATAGTCAGACTCTAGTTGCCACGTTCCAAAGTGTTGTTTTCCTATGGAGAAGAACGGGCAAGAAACTCCATGGTTACTCTTTTAAATTCTGATTATTTAACATTCAATATATTGATAAATACATTTTTTCCTCAAGATTATGTGAGGAAAATGTAGTGCTAGGTCTAGACTAAACAAACATGAAACAAACTGATAACTGAAAATTTCTGACAGTACTGCCATGACGGCTATGAGCTGACCAGTCCCAGCAGACAGCACCCGTGCACGAGTATGACGTATGTGTCAGCGTCACTCAACTCAACCATATTGCAGGGAACCAAATGACCCGACACACACCGCCACCATCAGCAAGACATTTGAGTGAGCATGACAAGCTCAAACCGCCAGACAGCTATCATGTCTATTAATATATAATTATGGCTACACGATTCTCACATAATAACAAATTATAAGTTATTTTATCATTATATAAAACAAGTACCAATACGGTCTCACGATGGATGACAATCCCGTTAATAAAACATTGTAGATAAAGTGAGTAATGTCAAAATGTATAAAAAACAATAAAAATAAAAATAGAATAATTAAATTAACACAATGTCAACAAAAAAAAAAAAGAAGAATAACACACCTGGTACATTCAATAGAAATAAAAAATAAGTCAATTTTTATAAACAATGATTTAAAGTGCCAGCGGGTCGCTATGTGCAGGATGGAATCGTATGCCAGACATTTTTATCCTCAATATACTGATTTATACTATAATAAGCTCTGGACATCAAAATGCGTTTTATTAGTGGTTTGAACTTAATATCTGGTAAATTCGTTAGGCTATCAGGAATTTTATTATAGAACCTAACACAGTTACCCATAAATGATTTTCCAGTCTTGCTGAGTCTAAAACCGGGGACTGTAAGTTTGTTTTTATTTCTAGTATTCAAACTATGCATGTCACTTATCTTGCTAAAACTGGTTATATTCTTACGGAGGTACATAATGTTCTGGAAGATATAAAGGGCCGGCAGGGTAAGTATATTAATTTCTTTAAATAGTTCACGGAGCGACACACGAGAACCTAGATTATAAATAGCTCTGACTGCTCTTTTTTGTAATTAAAATTTTACTTTATTATAATACTAGCTTCTGCCCGCGACTCCGCCCGCGTATTCCGGGATAAAATGTAGCCTATGTGCTAATGCAGACTATAATCTATCTCTGCGCCAAATTTAATCCAGATCCGTTTAGTAGTTTTTGCATGAAAGAGAAAAAAACATCCATCAATCCATCCATCCTCACAAACTTTCACGTTTATAATATTAGTAGGATTAGTAAGATAAGATACTCTTAACATACAACCTTTAGATATTTATCACAATTGATTTTCAACCGTAGATCTATTGTTTGTATTTATATTTCAGAATGACGTATAAGTATTTCCATGTTATTCTTCTTGGGCCAATATTTAGTTATAAAATGGATAAGTACCCGACAGCCCTATCGCAGCTGGCAGGGCGTAAATAATTCACGCATGCTATAACTCCAGTTGAATATTGAAACAAAGCTGGTGTCTGCGTGTGGGCACGGCTTTATATTAATATTGTTTATTGATTCTATAGATGCGGCTGCGGTATTGATGTAAGTGTTATTATAGCTCCTTGCCCTAACATTTCTTTGTATCAGTTTTGAGATAGGCTTAAACCTCATTAGTACATTTTTTTTATCTTGAAGGCTGATCTCTTACTTGTAAAAGTTTATCACATAAACAGCTTTAACTGATAGCGTCTGAAATATTATCTGTATGGGTAACTGCATTAAGGATCAAATAAATTCATATTAATTTCAATATATTTAATAAAATATCCTTTTTATAATCTATTCATGAATTTTCGACGAAACCTTCGCGATCCTGTTATAAACTAAGCGTTTTGTTTGAAACTAGTACATTGTTTGATGGTTTAGGTCCTATCCAGTGTTTGTTTAGCGAGCGGACACACAAACGGACGGGCGGACTGATCTCATTTACATATATATCATATATATATATATATATATATATAATATATTAATGATGCCACTAACTTTACAATGGTTACGGTATGTATTGTTATACAGATCGACTATTTATACGTAAAGTACATTTGTTGCATCTCTAGAGAACGTATTTTGTGCAAATAAATAACTGTGCGAAAACTTCAGACTGCTTTCGGTGGTATCAAGTTTATAAGCCTCGTATAAGAATATTCTTAAAAGAATAATTAATAATGTGTTTGTCCAACATTTGTCAGCTCTCAAAAGGTTGTTACCGTTTGACCAATCACTAGCCAAAGGACACTTAAAATATCTACTTTTCAACCTTGATCTACGACGTTATCTTGTTTTTCGACATTCCTAATCCAAAAAGAACTCAAACTTATAATCTGAACTTGGGCTATAATCGACTAACTTCATAGATACAGCGAGAATTTCAACTGAAACGCGCGCAGTACCTTTTTAAGGTGTAACGTAATGGAACACGCGGAAGAGCCGAAGTTTGCCGAGCAAACAGCGCGTTATGAGGTGAACAGCAGGCCAAACAGACGCGGGCCTCGTCTCAATATCGAGTTACCGTCTCGTAAGGCTATGTCTTAGCTAAGTAACGTGCAGCGATAAAGATAATTTTATTGATGCTATAAACTTTCCTCAACTGACAGTCCATGTTCAAAAGCATCGTTAAAAACTGTTAATTGCGATGCGACGAGCTGCCCAGTTACGACAGAGAGGTGACGCTGCTGCATATTGCGCTGTAGGGACCCGCGATATGATATTTTTTACAAAAGTTACCAAAATTTGGTTATCTTGTTGCTTTACTTTGGGTTTTCTCCTCGTAAAATAACTGGCATTTTGAATGAGGTGTTTTTTATCTAATTTTTGAGTAACAGATAATATCTTTAGGAATTTTGATTCAATAGTTACTAGATGTCTAGTTCACTCTGCACAGACAGCTAGCACTTGCACTGTTATGAACTCACTATCGATGAAAGAGTAGCCACACTAGCACAGCATGAGCAATTGTCATCCCACCATTACAGAAGAAGAATAGCAGCTTTGTGGAGATGTTTAATAATATATATAAAAAAAAATCTCCAGGCTGAAGGGGAGACCTTTGCTAAGCAGAGTAGGCTGCAACACTCAATAGGCTGAGAAAATAAATTACTACTATTTTCAGAAATCTGTTCATATAGCACCCACAACTCACTCGTATTTACGCGCTCCACATATATATATGAGCACAAATTAATAAGCGGCTTTCAATGCGCATTGAACTCGTTTAGGGCTTTGTGAAATACGGACTTAATTCCTTTGTTTTTGGTTGAAACACACAGTAATATGGTGAATGGGAACGTTTTGGAAATAGTAAATTATTATGGCATGGATTTAATAATGTTCTATTAATTAATTTAATAATACGCAGAAACTGAAATTGCTTGAAATTATAGAGTTAAGAGAATAATAATAATATAAAATTTGTCATCCTGGCTTTTATACCTGTTCTTTGTAATCATAATAATATTGGAAGATTTGCAGTTTTCGTATACTCTCATGTGTTCCTCTAACCCTTTATTGAGTAAGGGCTAGAGAAGTACACGGGAGTGTTCACTTTAAACCTAGTTTAAGGACAGCGAAAAATTAAAACACAGTCAATATATGTATAGCATTCAGTGTTTAGGCACTATTATACTGAAGTATTAGAGACATTGACTGGCCGATGTTACATTTAAGTCACGCATGTAATCTTTCTATAGTGCCCAGACGACCCAACATACATACCTATAGCACACGTAGTGAGTGCAGCAGCTCGCAGGACCGGCTGATCCCGCGTCCAATCCGCGCCGTTTGCATTTAATCCCCTCTGTCGGTGCACGGCCGTAATGTCGGATTACTGCGCTAAATAAACGAGTGCCTAATGAGAATTAACGCGAAGCGAACTGATGACGTAGGTGGAAATGTTTACGAGCTATTATACTACACTATAATACTACATAGCCTGGAATATTCGAAGCTTTTAGTGTTTGTTTTTATCGTTATCAGACCGTTATTACAGAAGTTGTTTTGTTAAACACTCTGTTGTTTGTTTCAACAGATCCGACTTTCTTTATTTTTTAAATTCACTGGGATTTATTATTTCCTTAAAAACTGTTTCAAAATGTATTCGGTGACAACCGGTTTATTGATTTGGTGTTACTTTTCAAGGTATATAGGAGGCCGCATGTGGACACATGCAAACGCAAAGGTTACGTCTCATTTCAATGACCGTATTAAATACCTCTTTCTGTCCGAAAAATAGAAATAAATGGATCTAACTGTAGGAAACTTGTTTCGGTATACATGGACGATGAACCTCATTGCATAGAGAAACCATATTAGCTGTGGCACGTTACTGCCCCTTCAGGATCAATTGGAACCGAAGAATTTACATAATGTCTGCACCACTTTGTGAAGGACCAACTGCAGCGTTCACATCGACAATTGAAATAAAGAAAATAGCCAACAATAACCCCAGGTGCGCCATAAAACAGATCTCGTATGCAATATTCATTCTGGAACCACTACTGCGAAAGTACTTCCACCCCCTTTCTGTCGGTTAATGACTTAAGGATATGTCCAATTCCAATTTTGATTTATTGTAATGCAACGATAATTTTGCCAATGGTTTAAGGCTATATCCTGACGCTTGGCAGCAATACAATCCTCGAAACCGAAAGTGGTACAGGTGGATCCCCAGGGGTCCACGGGAGACTCGATGGGGGTCTATGTTGGCGTTACAAAAAAATGGGGGTTTACAATATGGTAGAAATGTAGATGCAGGGGATCCACCGCAACTTGTTAAATTTTGGAAGTGGTCCATGAGAAAAAAAGTCTGGGAACCTCTACTCTAAACTAATAAAAATATCTGCTGTCACTTGATTATCAAGCGAAGGTAGGACTGACATTTACCCTATAGTTGGAGGCTCATATTAAGCAGTAGTATATCCCTTCTACCTTAATGTCAAAGTATTCGAGGAATTCGTTATAACTATTTTTAACTCCCTCACTCTACAGGGAGGATTTTATGTACATATATTATAAACCTCGGCTTTCAAAACAAGTTATATTCGTACTTTCGGAATCAGACCGTAACCTCCCTGAAATCACAACACACTTAAAATCCTCCGCGACCCCGCCTTAATTCAGCGACACACATCTCTGAAACAAGCCTTGTCTTATTAACAAACTTGTTAATTCCAAGCCAACTGCCACTCGATGAGTAAACAATACCTTCCCATCTTCCTTCTCTCTCGCACGTATGTTAATTTAACCTAGTTTCACAAATTAGACCACTTTGGGAGCTACTCTGAACGTTCTAAGCGTTCTTGTGATAGTATTTTGTGTGAAAACAGACAGACAGTGGCAGCTGCAGTCTTAGTGAGCGCTGATACGACGTAGCTTTTGTGCAGTTATTTGAGGGAACAAGTCTAATCGTTGTATGCTAACGACTTCACTCTACACTCTACGGTTATGAGACATTTCTGAATAATGATGAGCGATTAATGAGGAAATGTTTGGGATAGAACCTACAAATATTGATACAGGGCAAGCAGTAAGAATTGTACACATGTACGCTGACGCCGTTTTCCCGCTAGCTTTGACTATCTTTTGCTTTGCTTTGCCAAAAATGTATGAAAAAGTCGTGCGCGCGTGAGTAAATTTATATAGTAGACATAACACATTATTTTCATACATTTTTGGCTTACGTTTATTTTGGTCGAGATCAAGGAAACCCCGTTCTGAACCCAGATGATCCATGTAGGCCATGACTTCTTCAAATACTTAAATATTACGCCCCACCGGCTGAGCTATCTGTTAAAGTAGGATTAAAACTTATTGTAAAGTAAAACATATTACTTATTTTAATACTACATCAATAACAAAGAGAATTCATTATCCGTCGTCCACACAAACAGTGAGTTATACTATTCTACTGTAATAATATCTTCTACTCAAATAAAACAGCATTATCACTGTATCAACACTATCAGAGCTAACTACTTACTCACAATTACCGTATTTCATCTGGACTACTCCCAGAACAGTGACATCATCTATTATAGTAGCCAGATAATAGATTATTGTCAGAAAGTCGACAACGAGACAAAACAGAAATATAAAAAGTTTTTACCGTGATACGATTGTTCTGAATCTGATACCCGAAAGGTTGTTATAGATATTCTGACTTGGTAAATTTTCAACCCGCTTGACCAACGCCGTGACCGTGAGCAGGACATTAACTACCTTTTTTGTTGAATACATGAAACAATGAACTCAAACTCGGGTAAGGATTATGAACTAAACTTCTGCACTTTTTTTGTTCAGTGTTAATTAGCTTACTAAAGGTGTGAACACGGCACATCTGTGTCACCACTCGCCAGGTGCGAAAGAACCGGAGTAACTGCCAAATATTTGTGTAGCGACTGAACGGCGTCGTTTCGTTTAATTCGCTCCTATTCGTAGGATGTGAGCATCTTACGAATTCTCCGAGGTAGTTCCAAGTTGTCGTGGTACTTGGATTGTTAGGGGAGGGATAAGACGGAATGTAAGCGATTCAATGTAGAAAGTTAATGCGACTTATTTCATCTAGTTTCCTATTAAAAATGGTTGACAATAGTTGCCTCAAATTATGTTGAAAGTTTACATTTAACAGATTTTGATGCGATTAAACACGATTGAAAACTGTTCAGAATATTTTTCAATGTAAACATTACATCGAATTCATAAAAATATTGTGTGTATATATATACAATAACACAATAGCGATTTCTAGAGATTGGTTCAAGCAACAAAATCGGCAAAAAGTAATTAGCAATAAATTTTCGTGAATTTTTTATTGAATTTTGCCGATTTTCCCATTCTAGCCTGATAGAGCTTCGTGTCCATCTTGGTATACTTAGAGTTTTCTAGAAAGTGTCACTTGACACAAATAACAATTTACAATGTCTACAGAGTACTGTGTAAATATCAAACTTGACCTATAAATCATATTTTCTTCGATTCAGTTACCGCATACAAATGGAGCTATTGGCGCACTTAATTTGCATATAATATAGTATATAAGAAAAAATAACTGGTTTTTATTTCATATTTTTTTTTCTCATTCAGTACCGTAAAACGAATGTGTAGAGTAGAATAGATATGTACGAGTATATACACATAGATATTCCAATTGTGACAAAACCACAATGCTGTAGGTGTAAGGCCGGCCCTTCAGACCTTGCTTAATCTTACATAAATTGGTTCGTGAGAGATGAGCCCGTCCAGGGATCTGATCCTCCCTTCACATCGACCACATAATATATAGATATGTACACAATAGGAACTCTAGTTTAAATATAGTTGGAACGAAAAAAAGTCTAAAACATTTAACGTGTTCAAACTCTAAAATGATTTTGTTTTAACAGAACATGAAATCGTTTTCAACGAAATTCTCGACACGGTTTGCACTCGCGCAGAGTTGTAAAAAATCCAGTTTCTGGTGGCATTAAATTAAACATCACTTATTTACGTTACAGAAAATGTTATAGGAGAAAGTAATAATGTATATATGGTCTTACAGTGCGTACACAGCTGTGTTACGAGTTTATGTATGTTATAGCAGCTGGCTACTCAAGTGTACACGTTTGAATATTCACACACCTAATCCATTAAGGTATTGAGCGGTAACAATCGTACGTACTTCCCACCTTCGGCTTTAACAATTCTCTTAATGTTCAGTGCTGTGTCAGTGTAAGCCATTTGAATGTTAGAAAGTCCAGAGAGAGTGACGGCGTGTAACGAGCTGAAATTGATTTAAAAATCTAATTAAGTATAGAGTTATTTGGTGTCATTCAAGCTTGCGGGTGTGAACCAATTTGCGGAACATGATTTGGTTAGTGCTGCGCATCACTCATGAGACAGAATCACCGGGACGTTGTCCTTAGCTGAGTACCGCACGTTTATAAAGGGCAAGAACATATATTATGTAAATAAAATACTACTTAGGTCTGGTGGTTACAAGCGCGGCTGCTGATCGTAATGATCTAGGTTCAATCCCCGGGTCAGGTGTTATTTGGTTTTAGTAGATAGCGACGGACTCACTCTCTATCATATAGAAGTAAAATAAATAACGGCTTTGACAAAATGTGGATTACTTTATTGATAAGTATTTTTATATTTGTTTCTCGTCCTGTTATAGCTATTATAGACAATTGATATTCTGACAGCATCGTTTCCGATATTACAATCTGCCTTATAAAATGTAAATCTCGCCTCATGTATCGTGTGTTACGAGTAACACGCAAGAACCTCTATTACAATCTCCATCGTGTCGTACGTCACATATATTATGGTGTAATCCTAACAAGGTTAGTATCGGCCGGTCCCGGCAGCCAGCGCTGTAAAGCAATTTGGCCGTTTTAATGCAGTTTGGTGTAGGGAGGCTTTGAACGAATACACCTTCAGTTATTGTGTTACCGAGAATCTTGCTAGTTTGCTCAGGAACGACTTATTGGGATAGGGTTAAAATATAAGTCGCAACGGGCAGATGGAAAATTGAATGTTCTGTACATATGTACAATGGGCGACATTGCCGATGAACCACCTATAAGGCTAAAATCGCTTGCACCCAACTTGTGACCACAGCGAAAACCACGCCCTCTTAAAACCAGTTTTGTGCAACATACTTCCCGCCAATCTTTTGTTAGAAAATAATTTGTACTTCTTTAGTTGCTATGAATGAAACAGATAGTCGGTGTGCGAGCGAGAAAGTATTATCCATACCTATTAAATCCACTTCGCCTATTTATACGTAATAAATTGGGAGAAAACAGAGTGATCGGAGTGATTAACTTTGCTAGTTTTATTTATATTAATACCTAATCGCTGTACCTACAGAATAATAAATTACACTTTATGAAAGAACACTTTATGGAAAAACATAACATAACATAGCAAGCATCACGCCTGTATCCCCGAAAGGTTAGACTAAGCCACAAAGGCGTATCTACTATTGTGCACCCACATTTCGCCGATGCTGTTATTAAGTCACGTAAGCCATGTAACAGGGGGCGAGCCTGTTGCCATCAACCGGGCATAACCCCAAACTCGGTGCTGCTACTGAGGATTTCTATACAGAAAAACCCAATAACAATTTCCCCGACCCGGGAACCGAATCCAGAACATCACGCTCAGCAGTCGCGCTTACTACCACTACACTATTGAGTCAGTTGTACAAAATAAAATTTCAGATTTGTGAATTTGAGATTTGGAAATTTGGGAGGTTGTTGATATTTGAGAGTGTGAGAAATTGTAATTTGAGGTTTGAGAATTTGAGAAATAGAAAATTTGAGGTTTGAGAATTCGAGATTTGAGAATTGAGAATTTGAGGTTGATATTTGAGTTTGAGAATTTGAGATTTGAGAATTTGTGATTTGAGAAATTGATATTTGAGAATATGAGAGTGAGAATTTGAAATTTGAGAATTTGAGGTTGATATTTGATTTTGAGTATGAGAATTTGAGATTTGTGAAATTGTGATTTTGAGAAATTTGAGAAGTTGAGATTTGAGAGGTTGATATTTGAGAGTTTGAGAATTTGAGATCTGAGAATTTGTGAGATTGAAAATTTGTTATTTGATTTGAGAATTTGAGTTTTGAGAAGTTGAGATTTGAGAATTCGAGACATGAGAATTTGAGAACTTTAGATTTGATAATTGAGAAGGTTAGATTTGAGAGGTTGATATTTGAAAGTTTTAAAATTGAGAGGTTGAGATTTTAGAGGTTGATAATTGAGAAGTTGAGATTTGAGAGCTTGATGAGTTTGAGAATTTGTGATTTGAGAATTTGAGATATGAGAAGTAGAAATTTGAGATATTCGAGTTTGAGAATTTGAGAAATTGTGATTTGAGATTTGTGACTTAAGATTCTGACATTATTGAGAAGTTGAGATTTGAGAGTTTGAGATTTGAGTAGTTGAAATTTGAGATTTGTGACTTAAGATTCTGACATAATTGAGAAGTTGAGATTTGAGAGTTTGAGATTTGAGAAGTTGAAATTTGAGATATTTGAGTTTGAGAATTTGAGATTTGATATTTGAGAAGTTGAAATTTGAGATATTCGAGTTTGAGAATTTGAGATTTGAGTTTTGAGAAGTTGAAATTTGAGAGCTTGATATTTGAGTTTGAGAATTTGTGATATGAGTTTTGAGAAGTTGAAATTAGAGAGCTTGATATTTGAGTTTGAGAATTTGTGATATGAGATTTGAGAATTTGTGATTTGAGATTTGAGATTTGAGAATTTGAGTTTTGAGAAGTTGAAATTTGAGGTAATTGAGTTTGAGAATTAGAGAATTTCTGATTCGAGATTTTGAGTTTTTTAGAAGTTGAAATTTAATAGCTTGATATTTGAGTTTCAGAAATAGATAATTTCTCATTTGAGAATTGAGAATTTGAGATTTTAGAGGTTGATAATTTGAGATTCGAGATTCCAGAATTTGTGATTTGAGAAGTTGAAATTTTAGATATTAGAGTTTTAGAATTAGAAAATTGAGAATTTGTAATTTGAGATTTGTGACTTAAGCTTTTCATACGTAACATCAGACTGCTCTGACACCCCCCACCACAGCCACCAGATTGACCCTGACACCCCCACCACAAACATTAACTGCTCTGACACCCCCAACACAATCATCAGACTGCTCTGACACCCCCACCACAACCACCCGACTGCTCTGACACCCACACCACAGCCACCAGACTGCTCTGACACCACCACCAGAACCCACAGATTGACCCTGACACCACCACCAAAGCATACCGACTGCTCTGACACCCCCCGCCACAACCACCCGACTGCGCTGACACCCCCACCACAAACATCTGACTACTCTGACACCACCCACCACAAACATCTGACTGCTCTGACACCATCCACCACAAACTTCTGACTGCTCTGACACCCACACCACAAACATTAGACTGCTCTGACACCCCCAACACTACCACCCGACTGCTCTGACACCACCACCACAACCACCCGACTGCTCTGACACCACCACTACAAACCTCAGATTGAACCTGACACCACCACCAAAGCATACCGACTGCTCTGACACCCCCCGCCACAACCACCCGACTGCGCTGACACCCCCACCACAACCACCGACTGCTCTGACACCCCCACCACAAACATCTGACGGTTCTGACACCACCCACCACAAACATCTGACACCTCTGACACCGATACCACAAACATCTGACACCTCTGACACCACCACCACAACCACCCGACTGCTCTGACACCCCCACCACAAACATCTGACAGCTCTGACACCATCCACCACAAATATCTGACACCTCTGACACCGACACCACAAACATTAGACTGCTCTGACAGCCCCAACACTACCACCCGACTGCTCTGACACCCCCAACACTACCACCCGACTGCTCTGACACCCCCAACACTACCACCCGACTGCTCTGACACCCCCCGCCACAACCACCCGACTGCGCTGACACCCCCACCACAAACATCTGACGGCTCTGACACCACCCACCACAAACATCTGACTGCTCTGACACCATCCACCACAAACATCTGACACCTCTGACACCGACACCACAAACATCTGACACCTCTGACATCGACACCACAAACATTAGACTGCTCTGACACCACCACCACAACCGCTCTGACACCACCACTACAAACCCCAGATTGAACCTGACACCACCACCAAAGCATACCGACTGCTCTGACACCCCCCGCCACAACCATCCGACTGCGCTGACAACCCCACCACAACCACCCGACTGCTCTGACACCCCCACCACAAACATCTGACGGCTCTGACACCACCCACCACAAACATCTGACACCTCTGACACCGACACCACAAACATCTGACACCTCTGACACCACCACCACAACCACCCGATACCTCTGACACCACCACCACAACCACCCGACTGCTCTGACACCCCCACCACAAACATCTGACATCTCTGACACCATCCACCACAAACATCTGACACCTCTGACACCGACACCACAAACATCTGACACCTCTGACACCGACACCACAAACATAAGACTGCTCTGACACCCCCACCACAAACATCTGACGGCTCTGACACCACCCACCACAAACATTTGACTGCTCTGACACCATCCACCACAAACATCTGACACCTCTGACACCGACACCACAAACATCTAACACCTCTGACATCGACACCACAAACATTAAACTGCTCTGACACCACCACCACTACCACCCGACTGCTCTGACACCCCCACCACAAACATCTGACGGCTCTGACACCACCCACCACAAACATCTGACACCTCTGACACCGACACCACAAACATTAGACTGCTCTGACACCCCCCGCCTCAACCACCCGACTGCGCTGACACCCCCACCACAACCACCCGATTGCTCTGACACCCCCACCACAAACATCTGACGGCTCTGACACCACCCACCACAAACATCTGACACCTCTGACACCGACACCACAAACATCTGACACCTCTGACACCACCACCACAACCACCCGACTGCTCTGACACCCCCACCACAAACATCTGACAGCTCTGACACCACCCACCACAAACATCTGACACCTCTGACACCGACACCACAAACATCTGACACCTCTGACACCACCACCACAACCACCCGACTGCTCTGACACCCCCACCACAAACATCTGACGGCTCTGACACCACCCACCACAAACATCTGACGGCTCTGACACCACCCACCACAAACATTTGACTGCTCTGACACCATCCACCACAAACATCTGACACCTCTGACACCGACACCACAAACATCTGACACCTCTGACATCGACACCACAAACATTAGACTGCTCTGACAGCCCCAACACTACCACCCGACTGCTCTGACACCCCCAACACTACCACCCGACTGCTCTGACACCCCCAACACTACCACCCGACTGCTCTGACACCCCCCGCCACAACCACCCGACTGCGCTGACACCACCCACCACAAACATCTGACTGCTCTGACACCATCCACCACAAACATCTGACACCTCTGACACCGACACCACAAACATCTGACACCTCTGACATCGACACCACAAACATTAGACTGTTCTGACAGCCCCAACACTACCACCCGACTGCTCTGACACCCCCAACACAAACATCTGACGGCTCTGACACCACCCACCACAAACATCTGACTGCTCTGACACCATCCACCACAAACATCTGACACCTCTGACACCGACACCACAAACATTAGACTGCTCTGACACCACCCACCACAAACATCTGACACCTCTGACGCCGACACCACAAACATCTGACACCTCTGACACCACCACCACAAACATCTGGCAGCCCCAACACTACCACCCGACTGCGCTGACACCCCCACCACAACCACCTGACTGCTCTGACACCCCCACCACAAACATCTGACGGCTCTGACACCACCCACCACAAACATCTGACACCTCTGACACCGACACCACAAACCTCTGACACCTGTGACACCACCACCACAACCACCCGACTGCTCTGACACCCCCACCACAAACATCTGACAGCTCTGACACCACCCACCACAAACATCTGACTGCTCTGACACCATCCACCACAAACATCTGACACCTCTGACACCGACACCACAAACATCTGACTGCTCTGACACCACCACCACAACCACCCGACTGCTCTGACACCACCACCACTACCACCCGACTGCTCTGACACCCCCACCACAAACATCTGACACCTCTGACACCACCACCACAACCACCCGACTGCGCTGACAACCGACTGCGCTGACACCCCCACTACAACCACCCGACTGCTCTGACACCCCCACCACAAACATCTGACGGATCTGACACCACCCACCACAAACATCTGACACCTCTGACATCGACAACACAAACATCTGACACCTCTGTCATCGACACCACAAACATTAGACTGCTCTGACACCACCACCACAACCGCTCTGACACCACCACTACAAACCCCAGATTGAACCTGACACCACCACCAAAGCATACCGACTGCTTTGACACCCCCCGCCCCAACCACCCGACTGCGCTGACACCCCCACCACAAACACCTGACTACTCTGACACCACCCACCACAAACATCTGACTGCTCTGACACCATCCACCACAAACATCTGACTGCTCTGACACCCACACCACAAACATTAGACTGCTCTGACACCCCCAACACTACCACCCGACTGCTCTGACACCACCACCACAACCACCCGACTGCTCTGACACCACCACTACAAACCCCAGATTGAACCTGACACCACCACCAAAGCATACCGACTGCTCTGACACCCCCCGCCACAACCATCCGACTGCGCTGACAACCCCACCACAACCACCCGACTGCTCTGACACCCCCACCACAAACATCTGACGGCTCTGACACCACCCACCACAAACATCTGACACCTCTGACACCGACACCACAAACATCTGACACCTCTGACACCACCACCACAACCACCCGATACCTCTGACACCACCACCACAAACATCTGGCAGCCCCAACACTACCACCCGACTGCGCTGACACCCCCACCACAACCACCCGACTGCTCTGACACCCCCACCACAAACATCTGACATCTCTGACACCATCCACCACAAACATCTGACACCTCTGACACCGACACCACAAACATCTGACACCTCTGACACCGACACCACAAACATAAGACTGCTCTGACACCCCCACCACAACCACCCGACTGCTCTGACACCCCCACCACAAACATCTGACGGCTCTGACACCACCCACCACAAACATCTGACACCTCTGACGCCGACACCACAAACATCTGACACCTCTGACACCACCACCACAAACATCTGGCAGCCCCAACACTACCACCCGACTGCGCTGACACCCCCACCACAACCACCCGACTGCTCTGACACCCCCACCACAAACATCTGACGGCTCTGACACCACCCACCACAAACATTTGACTGCTCTGACACCATCCACCACAAACATCTGACACCTCTGACACCGACACCACAAACATCTGACACCTCTGACATCGACACCACAAACATTAGACTGCTCTGACAGCCCCAACACTACCACCCGACTGCTCTGACACCCCCAACACTACCACCCGACTGCTCTGACACCCCCAACACTACCACCCGACTGCTCTGACACCCCCCGCCACAACCACCCGACTGCGCTGACACCACCCACCACAAACATCTGACTGCTCTGACACCATCCACCACAAACATCTGACACCTCTGACACCGACACCACAAACATCTGACACCTCTGACATCGACACCACAAACATTAGACTGTTCTGACAGCCCCAACACTACCACCCGACTGCTCTGACACCCCCAACACTACCACCCGACTGCGCTGACACCCCCACCACAAACATCTGACGGCTCTGACACCACCACCACAACCACCCGACTGCTCTGACACCCCCACCACAAACATCTGACGGCTCTGACACCACCCACCACAAACATCTGACTGCTCTGACACCATCCACCACAAACATCTGACACCTCTGACACCGACACCACAAACATTAGACTGCTCTGACACCACCCACCACAAACATCTGACACCTCTGACGCCGACACCACAAACATCTGACACCTCTGACACCACCACGACAAACATCTGGCAGCCCCAACACTACCACCCGACTGCGCTGACACCCCCACCACAACCACCCGACTGCTCTGACACCCCCACCACAAACATCTGACGGCTCTGACACCACCCACCACAAACATCTGACACCTCTGACACCGACACCACAAACCTCTGACACCTCTGACACCACCACCACAACCACCCGACTGCTCTGACACCCCCACCACAAACATCTGACAGCTCTGACACCACCCACCACAAACATCTGACTGCTCTGACACCATCCACCACAAACATCTGACACCTCTGACACCGACACCACAAACATCTGACTGCTCTGACACCACCACCACAACCACCCGACTGCTCTGACACCACCACCACTACCACCCGACTGCTCTGACACCCCCACCACAAACATCTGACACCTCTGACACCACCACCACAACCACCCGACTGCGCTGACAACCGACTGCGCTGACACCCCCACTACAACCACCCGACTGCTCTGACACCCCCACCACAAACATCTGACGGATCTGACACCACCCACCACAAACATCTGACACCTCTGACATCGACAACACAAACATCTGACACCTCTGTCATCGACACCACAAACATTAGACTGCTCTGACACCACCACCACAACCGCTCTGACACCACCACTACAAACCCCAGATTGAACCTGACACCACCACCAAAGCATACCGACTGCTTTGACACCCCCCGCCCCAACCACCCGACTGCGCTGACACCCCCACCACAAACACCTGACTACTCTGACACCACCCACCACAAACATCTGACTGCTCTGACACCATCCACCACAAACATCTGACTGCTCTGACACCCACACCACAAACATTAGACTGCTCTGACACCCCCAACACTACCACCCGATTGCTCTGACACCACCACCACAACCACCCGACTGCTCTGACACCACCACTACAAACCCCAGATTGAACCTGACACCACCACCAAAGCATACCGACTGCTCTGACACCCCCCGCCACAACCATCCGACTGCGCTGACAACCCCACCACAACCACCCGACTGCTCTGACACCCCCACCACAAACATCTGACGGCTCTGACACCACCCACCACAAACATCTGACACCTCTGACACCGACACCACAAACATCTGACACCTCTGACACCACCACCACAACCACCCGATACCTCTGACACCACCACCACAAACATCTGGCAGCCCCAACACTACCACCCGACTGCGCTGACACCCCCACCACAACCACCCGACTGCTCTGACACCCCCACCACAAACATCTGACATCTCTGACACCATCCACCACAAACATCTGACACCTCTGACACCGACACCACAAACATCTGACACCTCTGACACCGACACCACAAACATAAGACTGCTCTGACACCCCCACCACAACCACCCGACTGCTCTGACACCCCCACCACAAACATCTGACGGCTCTGACACCACCCACCACAAACATCTGACACCTCTGACGCCGACACCACAAACATCTGACACCTCTGACACCACCACCACAAACATCTGGCAGCCCCAACACTACCACCCGACTGCGCTGACACCCCCACCACAACCACCCGACTGCTCTGACACCCCCACCACAAACATCTGACGGCTCTGACACCACCCACCACAAACATCTGACACCTCTGACACCGACACCACAAACCTCTGACACCTCTGACACCACCACCACAACCACCCGACTGCTCTGACACCCCCACCACAAACATCTGACAGCTCTGACACCACCCACCACAAACATCTGACTGCTCTGACACCATCCACCACAAACATCTGACACCTCTGACACCGACACCACAAACATCTGACTGCTCTGACACCACCACCACAACCACCCGACTGCTCTGACACCACCACCACTACCACCCGACTGCTCTGACACCCCCACCACAAACATCTGACACCTCTGACACCACCACCACAACCACCCGACTGCGCTGACAACCGACTGCGCTGACACCCCCACTACAACCACCCGACTGCTCTGACACCCCCACCACAAACATCTGACGGATCTGACACCACCCACCACAAACATCTGACACCTCTGACATCGACAACACAAACATCTGACACCTCTGTCATCGACACCACAAACATTAGACTGCTCTGACACCACCACCACAACCGCTCTGACACCACCACTACAAACCCCAGATTGAACCTGACACCACCACCAAAGCATACCGACTGCTTTGACACCCCCCGCCCCAACCACCCGACTGCGCTGACACCCCCACCACAAACACCTGACTACTCTGACACCACCCACCACAAACATCTGACTGCTCTGACACCATCCACCACAAACATCTGACTGCTCTGACACCCACACCACAAACATTAGACTGCTCTGACACCCCCAACACTACCACCCGACTGCTCTGACACCACCACCACAACCACCCGACTGCTCTGACACCACCACTACAAACCCCAGATTGAACCTGACACCACCACCAAAGCATACCGACTGCTCTGACACCCCCCGCCACAACCATCCGACTGCGCTGACAACCCCACCACAACCACCCGACTGCTCTGACACCCCCACCACAAACATCTGACGGCTCTGACACCACCCACCACAAACATCTGACACCTCTGACACCGACACCACAAACATCTGACACCTCTGACACCACCACCACAACCACCCGATACCTCTGACACCACCACCACAAACATCTGGCAGCCCCAACACTACCACCCGACTGCGCTGACACCCCCACCACAACCACCCGACTGCTCTGACACCCCCACCACAAACATCTGACATCTCTGACACCATCCACCACAAACATCTGACACCTCTGACACCGACACCACAAACATCTGACACCTCTGACACCGACACCACAAACATAAGACTGCTCTGACACCCCCACCACAAACATCTGACGGCTCTGACACCACCCACCACAAACATTTGACTGCTCTGACACCATCCACCACAAACATCTGACACCTCTGACACCGACACCACAAACATCTAACACCTCTGACATCGACACCACAAACATTAAACTGCTCTGACACCACCACCACAACCACCCGACTGCTCTGACACCCCCACCACAACCACCCGATTGCTCTGACACCCCCACCACAAACATCTGACGGCTCTGACACCACCCACCACAAACATCTGACACCTCTGACACCGACACCACAAACATCTGACACCTCTGACACCACCACCACAACCACCCGACTGCTCTGACACCCCCACCACAAACATCTGACGGCTCTGACACCACCCACCACAAACATCTGACGGCTCTGACACCACCCACCACAAACATTTGACTGTTCTGACACCATCCACCACAAACATCTGACACCTCTGACACCGACACCACAAACATCTGACACCTCTGACATCGACACCACAAACATTAGACTGCTCTGACAGCCCCAACACTACCACCCGACTGCTCTGACACCCCCAACACTACCACCCGACTGCTCTGACACCCCCAACACTACCACCCGACTGCTCTGACACCCCCCGCCACAACCACCCGACTGCGCTGACACCACCCACCACAAACATCTGACTGCTCTGACACCATCCACCACAAACATCTGACACCTCTGACACCGACACCACAAACATCTGACACCTCTGACATCGACACCACAAACATTAGACTGTTCTAACAGCCCCAACACTACCACCCGACTGCTCTGACACCCCCAACACTACCACCCGACTGCGCTGACACCCCCACCACAAACATCTGACGGCTCTGACACCACCACCACAACCACCCGACTGCTCTGACACCCCCACCACAAACATCTGACGGCTCTGACACCACCCACCACAAACATCTGACTGCTCTGACACCATCCACCACAAACATCTGACACCTCTGACACCGACACCACAAACATTAGACTGCTCTGACACCACCCACCACAAACATCTGACACCTCTGACGCCGACACCACAAACATCTGACACCTCTGACACCACCACCACAAACATCTGGCAGCCCCAACACTACCACCCGACTGCGCTGACACCCCCACCACAACCACCCGACTGCTCTGACACCCCCACCACAAACATCTGACGGCTCTGACACCACCCACCACAAACATCTGACACCTCTGACACCGACACCACAAACATCTGACACCTCTGACATCGACACCACAGACATTAGACTGTTCTGACAGCCCCAACACTACCACCCGACTGCTCTGACACCCCCAACACTACCACCCGACTGCGCTAACACCCCCACCACAAACATCTGACGGCTCTGACACCACCACCACAACCACCCGACTGCTCTGACACCCCCACCACAAACATCTGACGGCTCTGACACCACCCACCACAAACATCTGACTGCTCTGACACCATCCACCACAAACATCTGACACCTCTGACACCACCACCACAACCACCCGACTGCGCTGACAACCGACTGCGCTGACACCCCCACTACAACCACCCGACTG
The DNA here is from genome assembly GCA_947562105.1 of Shargacucullia verbasci. Lineage (NCBI taxonomy): Eukaryota > Metazoa > Arthropoda > Insecta > Lepidoptera > Noctuidae > Shargacucullia > Shargacucullia verbasci. The sequence goes on from OX387280.1 coordinate 16,873,043, forward strand.
CTCTGACACCCCCACCACAAACATCTGACGGATCTGACACCACCCACCACAAACATCTGACTGCTCTGACACCATCCACCACAAACATCTGACTGCTCTGACACCCACACCACAAACATTAGACTGCTCTGACACCCCCAACACTACCACCCGACTGCTCTGACACCACCACCACAACCACCCGACTGCTCTGACACCACCACTACAAACCCCAGATTGAACCTGACACCACCACCAAAGCATACCGACTGCTCTGACACCCCCCGCCACAACCATCCGACTGCGCTGACAACCCCACCACAACCACCCGACTGCTCTGACACCCCCACCACAAACATCTGACGGCTCTGACACCACCCACCACAAACATCTGACACCTCTGACACCGACACCACAAACATCTGACACCTCTGACACCACCACCACAACCACCCGATACCTCTGACACCACCACCACAAACATCTGGCAGCCCCAACACTACCACCCGACTGCGCTGACACCCCCACCACAACCACCCGACTGCTCTGACACCCCCACCACAAACATCTGACATCTCTGACACCATCCACCACAAACATCTGACACCTCTGACACCGACACCACAAACATCTGACACCTCTGACACCGACACCACAAACATAAGACTGCTCTGACACCCCCACCACAAACATCTGACGGCTCTGACACCACCCACCACAAACATTTGACTGCTCTGACACCATCCACCACAAACATCTGACACCTCTGACACCGACACCACAAACATCTAACACCTCTGACATCGACACCACAAACATTAAACTGCTCTGACACCACCACCACAACCACCCGACTGCTCTGACACCCCCACCACAACCACCCGATTGCTCTGACACCCCCACCACAAACATCTGACGGCTCTGACACCACCCACCACAAACATCTGACACCTCTGACACCGACACCACAAACATCTGACACCTCTGACACCACCACCACAACCACCCGACTGCTCTGACACCCCCACCACAAACATCTGACGGCTCTGACACCACCCACCACAAACATCTGACGGCTCTGACACCACCCACCACAAACATTTGACTGTTCTGACACCATCCACCACAAACATCTGACACCTCTGACACCGACACCACAAACATCTGACACCTCTGACATCGACACCACAAACATTAGACTGCTCTGACAGCCCCAACACTACCACCCGACTGCTCTGACACCCCCAACACTACCACCCGACTGCTCTGACACCCCCAACACTACCACCCGACTGCTCTGACACCCCCCGCCACAACCACCCGACTGCGCTGACACCACCCACCACAAACATCTGACTGCTCTGACACCATCCACCACAAACATCTGACACCTCTGACACCGACACCACAAACATCTGACACCTCTGACATCGACACCACAAACATTAGACTGTTCTAACAGCCCCAACACTACCACCCGACTGCTCTGACACCCCCAACACTACCACCCGACTGCGCTGACACCCCCACCACAAACATCTGACGGCTCTGACACCACCACCACAACCACCCGACTGCTCTGACACCCCCACCACAAACATCTGACGGCTCTGACACCACCCACCACAAACATCTGACTGCTCTGACACCATCCACCACAAACATCTGACACCTCTGACACCGACACCACAAACATTAGACTGCTCTGACACCACCCACCACAAACATCTGACACCTCTGACGCCGACACCACAAACATCTGACACCTCTGACACCACCACCACAAACATCTGGCAGCCCCAACACTACCACCCGACTGCGCTGACACCCCCACCACAACCACCCGACTGCTCTGACACCCCCACCACAAACATCTGACGGCTCTGACACCACCCACCACAAACATCTGACACCTCTGACACCGACACCACAAACATCTGACACCTCTGACATCGACACCACAGACATTAGACTGTTCTGACAGCCCCAACACTACCACCCGACTGCTCTGACACCCCCAACACTACCACCCGACTGCGCTAACACCCCCACCACAAACATCTGACGGCTCTGACACCACCACCACAACCACCCGACTGCTCTGACACCCCCACCACAAACATCTGACGGCTCTGACACCACCCACCACAAACATCTGACTGCTCTGACACCATCCACCACAAACATCTGACACCTCTGACACCACCACCACAACCACCCGACTGCGCTGACAACCGACTGCGCTGACACCCCCACTACAACCACCCGACTGCTCTGACACCCCCACCACAAACATCTGACGGATCTGACACCACCCACCACAAACATCTGACACCTCTGACACCGACACCACAAACATCTGACACCTCTGACACCACCACCACAACCACCCGACTGCTCTGACACCCCCACCACAAACATCTGACAGCTCTGACACCACCCACCACAAACATCTGACACCTCTGACACCGACACCACAAACATCTGACACCTCTGACACTGTGGCGTAGTATGTAAGTACTTATAACTATAGGTATGTAACCAATATATAACTCGTGTATTACCCGAAATAAAGGCAGTCCTGCATTATACTTTGTGATGTTTCAATCAACCTGACACCCGTCCTTATATGGCGACCCTGCCACTAAACAGAGCTTGCATCATGTACGTGATCACTCTAGAATTCACTCCGCGCGGCGGCTGTTTAGTGAAGAACTTTATTACAAGTGACTTTTCATCATGTGCAACTCAAAAGTAAATAATGAAGAGATATTTATCAACCAAGTTAGCGCTGCCAAAAATACCGCGACGGTGGAGGAATTCAAATTTCATTTGTCGGCGATCAATATTGCAACAATAATCATTTGCACAATTTTGTTGCTCGGCACCCTCTACCTCATGTTTAAAATCTATAAGAGATGTCATGAGTCTTGGACGCGACAGCAGATTACGAGACATATCTTGAGGCGTTCTTCGGAGCGATCCAGAAGGTACCGCGGCGCTGCTTGTAGCTTGTCTGCAAGCGAGGAATGTCGGGTCCATACTTCCAACAAGGGTTCCTAACAACACGCAGAGGTACGACAAATTCGGCGATTCGACTAGCTAGGTGAATAATATGTCCTAATAAGTATGTGCAAGGTGCATTCCAGTGTGTGAAAGTGCGACAATTCTAATTCGGACAGTGTGCGCGTGACCTTCGTGAATTAGATATGTGAACTATATATATAGGTAATGAACAGTAATGTATGAGGAGTTACTACAACTATACAATGACCTTGGTAAGATAAGAACATATTTAATAAAAATAGGGCCAATTAGACGAAAAGGTGAGATTGTTTTGAAAAAATTAAAAGAGGCCGATAATTTACTGTTTATTTTTAATGAGAGCTTAGAACGGTTAAGTTTGTTAAAAACTGGATTAGAAGACGAGGAGCTTCATAAATTTGATAAATTAAACAAAGATTTTCTTAGCTTGTATGACAATATTTTAGATTTATGTAGTAATTCCTCATCGACTAAAGAGTCGACATTAGAGTTGAAAATGGAAAAATTTGATTTAAAAATCGCCTTAAGTTTATTACCAGTTTTAAACGACGATGGTACTAATACAAAACAACTTATTGACGGGATAGAATACTATCAAACTTAACTAGACTCGGAGGGACAAACTAAATTAATCAATTTTGTTTTAAAAAGCAGACTGTCGCAATCTGCAAAACTTAAACTTAATACAAAATATGACAGCGTTAATGAATTAATCAAGGCTATGAAAACAAACTTGTTGCCCAAAAAATCAGCAACAGCCCTGCAACAGAGATTGTTTAATTTAAAACAAAATGATCTTTCTATTGATGACTATGGTAAGCAGATAACTGATTTATTTGTTGACTTGACGATTTCCCAATCCGCAGGCAATGAAAGTAACTTCGGTATATTGAAGCCTATAAACGAGAAATTAGCCATAAAAAGTTTTGCCGACGGATTGAGTAATCGTCGTCTAAGCACTATTATAACAGCACGGCAATTTACATCTTTAAGTGAAGCTATACAATCAGCCATCGACGAGGATGTTTCTACAGTGTCTACTTCAGGTGATATTTTATTTATGCGTCGTAATAACATCTCCCAACAATATAGGAATTACAGAGGTCACTGGGTGTCACGAGGACGAGGACAAACACCTCCACCGGCGGACCAGAGGGGTGATCGGACATGGCTAACAACTCGCGGTGGATGGCGATCCCGCGGCCGTGGTTCATCGAACCGTGGAGCTAGAGGTAGGATTTTCTTTAACCAATCTAATAATCAGGAACAACAGCATATGCATATTTTGACAGACGCAAACCCACCAGAAAGTCAGTCAGAAAGTAATAATGACAATATAGAACAGTTTTTTCGTGAATAAAAATGTTATGATGTCATGTAATAGCATGTATCATATTTCATTAAACTCTAAACATCTTTCTTATACATGGCTCATCGACACGGGTGCTTCCTTATCGGCTATAAAACATAAACACGTTTGTGAGTTGAATGTACAATGGGGGACATTGCCGGTGAACCACCTATAAGGCTAAAATCGCTTGCACTCAACTTGTGACCGCAGTGAAAACCACGCCCTCTTAAAACCAGTTTTGTGCAACATATTTCCCGCCAAACTTTTGTTAGAAAATAATTTCTACTTATTTAGTTGCATGAAACAGATAGTCGATGTGCGAGCGAGAAAGTATTATCCATACGTATTAAATCCACTTCGCCTATTTATTCGTAACAAATTGGGAGAAGACAGAGTGATCGGTTATGTTTGCTAGTTTTATTTATATTAATAGCTAATCGCTGTATCCACTGAATAATAATTTACACTTTATGAAAGAACACTTTATAGATAAACATAACATAACATAGTATCACGCCTGTATCCCCGAAAGGTTAGACAAAGCCACAAAGGCGTATCTACTATTGTGCACCCACATCTCGCCGATGCTATTGTTAAGTCCCATGTAACAGGGGGCGAGCCTGTTGCCATCAATCGGGCATAGTCCCAAACTCCGTGCTGCTACTGAGGATGTCTATACAGGATTTCTATAAAACCCAATACAAATTTCCCCGACCCGGGAATCGAATCCAGAACATCACGCTCAGCAGTCGCGCTTGCGACCACTACACTATTGAGTCAGTTGGAAAAAATAAAATTATGTATGATACATTTGAGAAATCCAGAGCAGAACTCTAGATTCATGAAAAAAAAAACTGCTACTTTCCTACAATGACAATCCATAATTGTACTTTTTCCATATAGTGTTCTTTTTAATTTCTTGTGGACTGCAATAAATTACTACACTACAAAAAACGCAAGTTTTCAATAATGTATTTTAGAAACAAAACAATAAAAATCGACTTAGTACTTGTGTTGATAAAACTGTATAAATTATAAATTACAAAAAATTCAATAGCATGTTTTACTTATATAAATCGACATCGACTGATTTGGCTTCAAAACTTCTAAAATGCATTATACCATTCTATAAACATATTATAATGTAACAATAAATATTACTGTTCGATTAATTTGTCTTGATGAATCGACTCAACTGATATACTCGTAAGTATAATATTTCAAACAAATATTTTACTTACAGCGGTAAAAAATAAATATACTGCGACGGTTTTGTTTGCGATGATTTTCAAATAATTTGGATTATAATAATACTAGCTAAACCTGGCCAAACTTCGCTGTGGCTCAGTCTAATATTAATATAAAAAATTGTGTTATTTATTTATATTTATTTTTGTTGTTAAAATCTTAAGTAACTGACATGCCTATTTTAAAATAGTAATATGTGTAAGGGAAAACAGTGATAAATATAGTCATTTGTCAGATATACTTTATGCTTGAGCCATAAAAGTCAAAGCGTGTCATCAGAATTAGATACGAAAATAAATAATGCATGCGGGAGTTATTACTTCATATTACGTACTCTTACGCAAATGGAAGATTAAGTATGTGCGAAAGAAACAAATCTAAGTTTGTTTATTTCTATTTCACTTTCTTTTCGAATCCCTGCGCGTGCCCCCGTTAATCCTAGTAGGTCAGTGTGTCGCCGCGGTCCTGTGACGTCGCAAGCGTCATTACTTTACAATTTCGGAAGCGCAGGAGTTTCACCGCCTTTACTGTGATTTTGCGAAATTGGATGCTTTATTTTTATAGGGGCAGGACACGTAATGTAGAATAGGTAGTTTTAGTGAACAGTTAAGTGAATTGTGCGAAATTGAACGTTTACATTGGACGTTAGAATACATTAAATAGAGTGATACATTAAATAGATTGATTGTGATTAATAATTTGATAAATAATTATGCGAGGGCGACTATGACTGTGTGTGGTGTGGTCGTTTTTATTCAGCATTAATTGCGCCAAAAGATCTTGTCGAATATGACACCGCGCTGTTGCCGCTCTTATCACAGGTATACTTATATCTGCTCTCATTGGCGGAAGCAAAATATAGGCGTGGTTAGTTCATCGCGAACCGTGCAAAGAATTTTTTTAGCAAAGTGTACTACCGCCAGTGTCCCCCACTGTACCAATCCAAAAAGGAAATCTCGTTGTCAGCGGTATTGGTGGAAAAATTGAAGCGATCGGCTTTGTTTATCTTGAATTAAGAGCCGGTGATCAAGTTCTAAATCATAAATTCTACGTATTTGAATCATTACCCTGTAAGGCTAGTGGTATTTTAGGCCAAGATTTTTTGAACAAATATTATTCAATTATTAACTTTAGAAATAATTCCTTAAATATATATAATAATAATAAAGAAATTAATTTGCCGATTACTTTACATAAGGATACACTAACTATACCGGCTAGGTCCGAAAGTATACATTACATTACTACTTCTTTTGTACAGGATTGTGTAGTCTGCGCGGCAGAAATAGGAAATGGCATATTTTTAGCAAGTACATTGGGAACTCCCGTAAATGGGAAACTCCCAATTAGAATCTTGAATACCACTGAAAATGATTTTTATTTACAAGACATTAACCCTAAAATACATCTAGCAAGTGAATACAATATCTGTAGTTTTGACAAGCATGTCACTAGGTCCGAACGAGTCAAAAAACTTCTACGTTTATTAAATTTAGATCATTTAAATAAAGAAGAAAAGAGTAGTATTATAAACATTTGTGCAAAATATAATGACACTTTTTATCTTGAAGGAGATCAACTCACCACGACAAATACGTACAAGCATTCGATGACTATAAAACCCGGTACTCGACCAATATACAGCAAACCTTATAGGCTCCCACATTCCCAAAAAGGGGAAATACAGAAACAAATTGACCACATGCTCGAACAAGGTATAATTGAACCTTGTAATAGCGAATGGTCAAGTCCCGTTCTTTTAGTACCAAAGAAATCAAATGGAGAGAAAAAATGGCGTCTAGTCATTGATTATCGAAAGCTCAATAACTGTATACAAAATGATAAATTCCCTTTGCCAAATATTCATGAAATATTAGACTCACTTTCCGGTTGCATTTATTTTTCACACTTAGATTTAAGTCAAGGGTTTTACAATGTGGAGCTCGAACCCGACAGTAGGAAATATACAGCTTTTCATTCAGGCCAATTTCAAATGACAAGAATGCCAATGGGTCTTAAGACAAGTCCTAACTCGTTTGCTCGAATGATGACCATGGCAATGGCGGGCCTTAATTACGAAAAATGTTTATGTTATCAAGACGATTTAATTGTAATGGGCAGGAACTTAGTGGACCACAACAAAAACTTGATAGAAGTTTTAGAAAGATTACGCAATGTCAATTTAAAATTAAATCCGATGAAATGCGAGTTTCTTAAGAAGGAAATGCTATATTTAGGACACGTCGTGACAGACAACGGTGTACTACCCGATCCTGAAAAGATTAGCGCTATACAAAAATATCCAATTCCTAAAAATACCGAAGAAGTAAAGCGTTTTGTAGCCTTAGCAAATTATTACCGCAAATTTATTCCTAATTTTGCAGCAATTGCAAATAGTTTAAATAGTCTGTGTAGGAAAAACGTTCAATTCATTTGGAACAGTGACGCACAAAAATCATTTGAAATGCTTAAGAAATGTATGTCTGAACCTCCAGTTCTACAATACCCAGATTTATCAGATAAAAATCAGTTTATAGTACAAACCGACGCGTCAGGCTACGCAATAGGGGCAGTTTTATCTAATACCGATGGTCGGCCAGTCGCTTACGCCAGTAGGAGTTTAAACAAAGCTGAACGGAATTACCCGACTATAGAAAAGGAACTCCTAGCTATAGTATGGGCCGTGAAACATTTTAGACCCTATTTGTACGGTCGTTCCTTCAAAATACTTACCGACCACAAACCATTAATATATTTATTTAGTTTAAAGGAGCCGTCAAGTAGATTACTCAAATTTAGACTATGTTTAGAAGAGTACGACTATTTAATTGAATATGTCAAAGGTCAACAAAATGCAGCCGCCGATGCCTTATCTCGCATTTCGTTATCTTCGAAGGATTTAAAGAACATGCACGAATGTGTATTTGTAATGACACGAGCACAAAGAAAACAGTTAGAAGTAACTTCTCAAGTTCCCGAGGTTACCGAAGAAACCTGTATCTCGGGTCAACCGAGAATTGCAGAAATAATTAATAGACCTAATAATGCAGTGGAGCTGCAATTTATTGACCAAGCGCACCTAAACAGCTTACGCGAAATAAATAGAATATCCAAGGAAAATAATATATTTTCTTATGATCATGAAAAAATGTTAATGTATATAAATCCATCTGCTCGATCACATCTGACGCCAGCCGCATTTGTGAGAGCGATGCGTGATTTTTGCAATGTTAATAATATAAATGAAATATATTTTGTGAAAAATAAATGCAATAGCATATTTGTAAAAAAAATTACTAATGAAATTAAAGAATATGCTAAATGGGAAGGGCCGCGATTATGTATTTTAAATGATATAGAAAGAGTAGATAATGTAGAAGATAGAAGAGTAATTTTGAATGACTTTCACATATTGCCGACAAGTGGCCATGCGGGTATAAGAAGAATGTTCAATAACATTAAAAAATATTATTTTTGGCCGGGTCTAGAAAGGGACGTTAATAACTTCGTTAAAAAATGCACTATTTGTCAAAAACAAAAATATACTATTATGACAAAAGAACCCATGGCTATTACCACAACTGCCCAATCGGCATTTGAAAAAATCTTTTTAGACATAGTAGGGCCACTTGATAGAGATAACGATAATTATACATATATTTTAACACTCCAGTGTGAACTGTCAAAATATGTATGTGCCTTTCCACTAGTGAATAAAACGTCAGCTGAAGTAGCTCGTGTGTTCGTCAATAACTTCATTCTCCAACATGGAGTACCTCGGGAAATCGCTACTGACAGAGGTACGGAGTTTTTATCAGAAACATTCAAAACGGTATGTAGCATTCTTAATATTTCTAAATTGAACTCGACAGCCTACCACCATCAAAGCATTGGCGCTTTAGAGAATTCCCACAAATCACTAGGGGCCTTTTTAAGAATACACGTCAACGACAGACCAAGCACTTGGAGCTCATGGTTACCATTTTGGGCCTTTGCATACAATACCACTGTACATTCATCGACGAAATTCACCCCGTTCGAACTTGTTTACGGAAAGAAATGTAACTTACCAAGTAATATCGTAAGAACAGTAGAACCACTCTACAATTATGACAGTTATCCCTTGGAGCTTAAATATCGATTACAGGTATCACAGACAGAAGCACGGAAAAACTTGATTAATTCGAAATTAATAAGAAAAAACAAATATGATCAATATGTTAAGCCTATAAAATATAAGGAAAATGATAAAATTTTGATTAAAAATGAAACTGGTAATAAACTCTCAAACCTTTATACTGGCCCATACACTGTTATAAGAGATTTATCACCTAATGTAGAGGTAAATATAAATGGTAAAAGTGATGTAATTCATAAAAATAGAACGAAGTTGTATTTCTCATAATTATGCATAGTAACAATACCAAAGCTTACCGATTACATCATCGACATTACGATTGTGGCTTGTAAGATGATATGAATTCCATAGTTGCACGGATAGATTATACCAACTACTAAATGTACTTATTGTTTATAAACATTAATGGAACATCTGCTGTAATCTTAGATGTAAGAATATTACTATGTTATCAGTATAATAAATATTTAAATGACATGAATAATTTCAAAAGCATATTTTGTATGTTTTGTTTGACTATTATTCATTATAGGATAATATATTATATTTAACCAAACATATTATACTCAGTCATATGCATTATAAAAAAAAAAAAAAAAAAAAAAAAAATGTAATCGAGTATTTTTTTTTTTTTAATTGCCTTGGGAGGTGTGGCGTAGTATGTAAGTACTTATAACTATAGGTATGTAACCAATATATAACTCGTGTATTACCCGAAATAAAGGCAGTCCTGCATTATACTTTGTGATGTTTCAATCAACCTGACACCCGTCCTTATAACACCATCCACCACAAACATCTGACACCTCTGACACCGACACCACAAACATCTGACGGCTCTGACACCATCCACCACAAACATCTGACACCTCTGACACCACCCACCACAAACATCTGACACCTCTGACACCGACACCACAAACATTAGACTGCTCTGACACCCCCCGCCTCAACCACCGACTGCGCTGACACCCCCACCACAACCACCCGATTGCTCTGACACCCCCACCACAAACATCTGACGGCTCTGACACCACCCACCACAAACATCTGACACCTCTGACACCGACACCACAAACATCTGACACCTCTGACACCACCACCACAACCACCCGACAGCTCTGACACCCCCAGCACTACCACCCGACTGCGCTGACACCCCCACCACAAACATCTGACGGCTCTGACACCACCCACCACAAACATCTGACACCTCTGACACCACCACCACAACCACCCGACTGCTCTGACACCACCACCACAAACATCTGACTGCTCTGACACCATCCACCACAAACATCTGACACCTCTGACACCGACACCACTAACATCTGACACCTCTGACACCACAAACATCTGACTGCTCTGACACCCCCCGCCACAACCATCCGACTGCGCTGACACCATCCACCACAAACATATGACACCTCTGACACCGACACCACAAATATCTGACACCTCTGACACCATCCACCACAAACATGTGACACCTCTGACACCGACACCACAAATATCTGACACCTCTGACACCACCACCACAACCACCCGACTGCTCTGACACCACCCACCACAAACATCTGACACCTCTGACACCGACACCACATACATCTGACACCTCTGACATCGACACCACAAACATTAGACTGCTCTGACAGCCCCAACACTACCACCCGACTGCTCTGACACCACCCACCACAAACATCTGACACCTCTGACACCGACACCACAAACTTCTGACACCTCTGACACCGACACCACAAACATCTGACACTACCACCACAACCACCCGACTGCGCTGACACCCCCACCACAAACATCTGACGGCTCTGACACCATCCACCACAAACATCTGACACCTCTGACACCGAAACCACAAACATCTGACTGCTCTGACACCACCACCACAAACATCTGACTGCTCTGACACCCCCCGCCACAACCATCCGACTGCGCTGACACCATCCACCACAAACATCTGACACCTCTGACACCGACACCACAAATATCTGACACCTCTGACACCATCCACCACAAACATGTGACACCTCTGACACCGACACCACAAATATCTGACACCTCTGACACCACCACCACAACCACCCGACTGCTCTGACACCACCCACCACAAACATCTGACACCTCTGACATCGACACCACAAACATTAGACTGCTCTGACAGCCCCAACACTACCACCCGACTGCTCTGACACCACCCACCACAAACATCTGACACCTCTGACACCGACACAACAAACTTCTGACACCTCTGACACCGACACCACAAACATCTGACACTACCACCACAACCACCCGACTGCTCTGACACCCCCACCACAAACATCTGACAGCTCTGACACCACCCACCACAAACATCTGACTGCTCTGACACCATCCACCACAAATATCTGACACCTCTGACACCGACACCACAAACATCTGACTGCTCTGACACCACCACCACAACCACCCGACTGCTCTGACACCCCCAACACTACCACCCGACTGCACTGACACCCCCACCACAAACATCTGACGGCTCTGACACCACCCACCACAAACATCTGACACCTCTGACATCGACACCACAAACATTAGACTGCTCTGACACCCCCAACACTACCACCCGACTGCTCTGACACCACCACCACAACCACCCGACTGCTCCGACACCATCCATCACAAACATCTGACACCTCTGACACCGACACCACAAACATTAGACTGCTCTGACACCACCCACCACAAACATCTGACACCTCTGACACTACCACCACAAACATCTGACACCTCTGACACCACCACCACAAACATCTGACAGCCCCAACACTACCACCCGACTGCGCTGACACCCCCACCACAACCACCCGACTGCTCTGACACCCCCACCACAAACATCTGACGGCTCTGACACCACCCACCACAAACATCTGACACCTCTGACACCGACACCATAAACATCTGACACCTCTGACACCCCCACCACAACCACCCGACTGCTCTGACACCCCCACCACAAACATCTGACAGCTCTGACACCACCCACCACAAACATCTGACACCTCTGACACCGACACCACAAACATCTGACACCTCTGACACCACCACCACAACCACCCGACTGCTCTGACACCCCCACCACAAACATCTGACGGCTCTGACACCACCCACCACAAACATCTGACGGCTCTGACACCACCCACCACAAACATTTGACTGCTCTGACACCATCCACCACAAACATCTGACACCTCTGACACCGACACCACAAACATCTGACACCTCTGACATCGACACCACAAACATTAGACTGCTCTGACAGCCCCAACACTACCACCCGACTGCTCTGACACCCCCAACACTACCACCCGACTGCTCTGACACCCCCCGCCACAACCACCCGACTGCGCTGACACCACCCACCACAAACATCTGACTGCTCTGACACCATCCACCACAAACATCTGACACCTCTGACACCGACACCACAAACATCTGACACCTCTGACACCACCACCACAACCACCCGACTGCTCTGACACCCCCACCACAAACATCTGACAGCTCTGACACCACCCACCACAAACATCTGACACCTCTGACACCGACACCACAAACATTAGACTGCTCTGACACCACCCACCACAAACATCTGACACCTCTGACACCGACACCACAAACATCTGACACCTCTGACACCCCCACCACAAACATCTGACGGCTCTGACACCATCCACCACAAACATCTGACACCTCTGACACAATCTACCACAAACATCTGACACCTCTGACACCGACACCACAAACATTAGACTGCTCTGACACCACCCACCACAAACATCTGACACCTCTGACACCGACACCACAAACATCTGACACCTCTGACACCCCCACCACAAACATCTGACGGCTCTGACACCACCCACCACAAACATCTGACACCTCTGACACCCCCACCACAAACATCTGACACCTCTGACACCCCCACCACAAACATCTGACAGCTCTGACACCCCCACCACAAACATCTGACAGCTCTGACACCACCCACCACAAACATCTGACACCTCTGACACCGACACCACAAACATTAGACTGCGCTGACACCACCCACCACAAACATCTGACACCTCTGACACCGACACCACAAACATCTGACACCTCTGACACCCCCACCACAAACATCTGACGGCTCTGACACCACCCACCACAAACATCTGACACCTCTGACACCGACACCATAAACATCTGACACCTCTGACACCACCACCACAACAACCCGACTGCTCTGACACCCCCACCACAAACATCTGACAGCTCTGACACCATCCACCACAAACATCTGACACCTCTGACACCGACACCACAAACATCTGACACCTCTGACATCGACACCACAAACATTAGGCTGTTCTGACAGCCCCAACACTACCACCCGACTGCTCTGACACCCCCAACACTACCACCCGACTGCGCTGACACCCCCACCACAAACATCTGACGGCTCTGACACCACCACCACAACCACCCGACTGCTCTGACACCCCCACCACAAACATCTGACGGCTCTGACACCACCCACCACAAACATCTGACTGCTCTGACACCATCCACCACAAACATCTGACACCTCTGACACCGACACCACAAACATTAGACTGCTCTGACACCACCCACCACAAACATCTGACACCTCTAACGCCGACACCACAAACATCTGACACCTCTGACACCACCACCACAAACATCTGGCAGCCCCAACACTACCACCCGACTGCGCTGACACCCCCACCACAACCACCCGACTGCTCTGACACCCCCACCACAAACATCTGACGGCTCTGACACCACCCACCACAAACATCTGACACCTCTGACACCGACACCACAAACATCTGACACCTCTGACATCGACACCACAAACATTAGACTGTTCTGACAGCCCCAACACTACCACCCGACTGCTCTGACACCCCCAACACTACCACCCGACTGCGCTAACACCCCCACCACAAACATCTGACGGCTCTGACACCACCACCACAACCACCCGACTGCTCTGACACCCCCACCACAAACATCTGACGGCTCTGACACCACCCACCACAAACATCTGACTGCTCTGACACCATCCACCACAAACATCTGACACCTCTGACACCACCACCACAACCACCCGACTGCGCTGACAACCGACTGCGCTGACACCCCCACTACAACCACCCGACTGCTCTGACACCCCCACCACAAACATCTGACGGATCTGACACCACCCACCACAAACATCTGACACCTCTGACACCGACACCACAAACATCTGACACCTCTGACACCACCACCACAACCA
Source organism: Shargacucullia verbasci (assembly GCA_947562105.1). Classification (NCBI taxonomy): domain Eukaryota; kingdom Metazoa; phylum Arthropoda; class Insecta; order Lepidoptera; family Noctuidae; genus Shargacucullia; species Shargacucullia verbasci. The sequence continues at coordinate 16,888,148 of OX387280.1, forward strand.
CCCGACTGCTCTGACACCCCCACCACAAACATCTGACTGCGCTGACACCATCCACCACAAACATCTGACACCTCTGACACCGACACCACAAACATCTGACGGCTCTGACACCATCCACCACAAACATCTGACACCTCTGACACCACCCACCACAAACATCTGACACCTCTGACACCGACACCACAAACATTAGACTGCTCTGACACCCCCCGCCTCAACCACCGACTGCGCTGACACCCCCACCACAACCACCCGATTGCTCTGACACCCCCACCACAAACATCTGAAGGCTCTGACACCACCCACCACAAACATCTGACACCTCTGACACCGACACCACAAACATCTGACACCTCTGGCACCACCACCACAACCACCCGACAGCTCTGACACCCCCAACACTACCACCCGACTGCGCTGACACCCCCACCAAAAACATCTGACGGCTCTGACACCACCCACCACAAACATCTGACACCTCTGACACCACCACCACCACAACCACCCGACTGCTCTGACACCACCACCACAAACATCTGACTGCTCTGACACCATCTACCACAAACATCTGACACCTCTGACACCGACACCACAAACATTAGACTGCTCTGACACCACCCACCACAAACATCTGACACCTCTGACACCGACACCACAAACATCTGACACCTCTGACACCCCCACCACAAACATCTGACGGCTCTGACACCACCCACCACAAACATCTGACACCTCTGACACCACCACCACAACCACCCGACTGCTCTGACACCACCACCACAAACATCTGACTGCTCTGACACCATCTACCACAAACATCTGACACCTCTGACACCGACACCACAAACATCTGACACCTCTGACACCACAAACATCTGACTGCTCTGACACCCCCCGCCACAACCATCCGACTGCGCTGACACCATCCACCACAAACATATGACACCTCTGACACCGACACCACAAATATCTGACACCTCTGACACCATCCACCACAAACATGTGACACCTCTGACACCGACACCACAAATATCTTACACCTCTGACACCACCACCACTACCACCCGACTGCTCTGACACCACCACCACAACCACCCGACTGCTCCGACACCACCACTACAAACCCTAGATTGAACCTGACACCACCACCAAAGCATACCGACTGCTCTGACACCCCCAACACTACCACCCGACTGCGCTGACACCCCCACCACAAACATCTGACACCTCTGACACCACCACCACAACCACCCGACTGCTCTGACACCACCACCACAAACATCTGACTGCTCTGACACCATCCACCACAAACATCTGACACCTCTGACACCGACACCACAACTATCTGACACCTCTGACACCACAAACATTAGACTGCTCTGACACCCCCAACACTACCACCCGACTGCTCTGACACCCCCACCACAAACATCTGACGGCTCTGACACCACCCACCACAAACATCTGACACCTCTGACACCGACACCACAAACATCTGACACCTCTGACACCACAAACATCTGACTGCTCTGACACCCCCCGCCACAACCATCCGACTGCGCTGACACCATCCACCACAAACATATGACACCTCTGACACCGACACCACAAATATCTGACACCTCTGACACCATCCACCACAAACATGTGACACCTCTGACACCGACACCACAAATATCTGACACCTCTGACACCACCACCACAACCACCCGACTGCTCTGACACCACCCACCACAAACATCTGACACCTCTGACACCGACACCACATACATCTGACACCTCTGACATCGACACCACAAACATTAGACTGCTCTGACAGCCCCAACACTACCACCCGACTGCTCTGACACCACCCACCACAAACATCTGACACCTCTGACACCGACACCACAAACTTCTGACACCTCTGACACCGACACCACAAACATCTGACACTACCACCACAACCACCCGACTGCGCTGACACCCCCACCACAAACATCTGACGGCTCTGACACCATCCACCACAAACATCTGACACCTCTGACACCGAAACCACAAACATCTGACTGCTCTGACACCACCACCACAAACATCTGACTGCTCTGACACCCCCCGCCACAACCATCCGACTGCGCTGACACCATCCACCACAAACATCTGACACCTCTGACACCGACACCACAAATATCTGACACCTCTGACACCATCCACCACAAACATGTGACACCTCTGACACCGACACCACAAATATCTGACACCTCTGACACCACCACCACAACCACCCGACTGCTCTGACACCACCCACCACAAACATCTGACACCTCTGACACCGACACCACATACATCTAACACCTCTGACATCGACACCACAAACATTAGACTGCTCTGACAGCCCCAACACTACCACCCGACTGCTCTGACACCACCCACCACAAACATCTGACACCTCTGACACCGACACAACAAACTTCTGACACCTCTGACACCGACACCACAAACATCTGACACTACCACCACAACCACCCGACTGCTCTGACACCCCCACCACAAACATCTGACAGCTCTGACACCACCCACCACAAACATCTGACTGCTCTGACACCATCCACCACAAATATCTGACACCTCTGACACCGACACCACAAACATCTGACTGCTCTGACACCACCACCACAACCACCCGACTGCTCTGACACCCCCAACACTACCACCCGACTGCGCTGACACCCCCACCACAAACATCTGACGGCTCTGACACCACCCACCACAAACATCTGACACCTCTGACATCGACACCACAAACATTAGACTGCTCTGACACCCCCAACACTACCACTCGACTGCTCTGACACCACCACCACAACCACCCGACTGCTCCGACACCATCCATCACAAACATCTGACACCTCTGACACCGACACCACAAACATTAGACTGCTCTGACACCACCCACCACAAACATCTGACACCTCTGACACTACCACCACAAACATCTGACACCTCTGACACCACCACCACAAACATCTGACAGCCCCAACACTACCACCCGACTGCGCTGACATCCCCACCACAACCACCCGACTGCTCTGACACCCCCACCACAAACATCTGACGGCTCTGACACCACCCACCACAAACATCTGACACCTCTGACACCGACACCATAAACATCTGACACCTCTGACACCCCCACCACAAACATCTGACAGCTCTGACACCCCCACCACAAACATCTGACAGCTCTGACACCCCCACAACAAACATCTGACGGCTCTGACACCACCCACCACAAACATCTGACTGCTCTGACACCCCCCGCCACAACCATCCGACTGCGCTGACACCATCCACCACAAACATGTGACACCTCTGACACCGACACCACAAATATCTGACACCTCTGACACCATCCACCACAAACATGTGACACCTCTGACACCGACACCACAAATATCTGACACCTCTGACACCACCACCACAACCACCCGACTGCTCTGACACCACCCACCACAAACATCTGACACCTCTGACACCGACACCACATACATCTGACACCTCTGACATCGACACCACAAACATTAGACTGCTCTGACAGCCCCAACACTACCACCCGACTGCTCTGACACCACCCACCACAAACATCTGACACCTCTGACACCGACACCACAAACTTCTGACACCTCTGACACCGACACCACAAACATCTGACACTACCACCACAACCACCCGACTGCTCTGACACCACCCACCACAAACATCTGACTGCTCTGACACCATCCACCACAAATATCTGACACCTCTGACACCGACACCACAAACATCTGACTGCTCTGACACCACCACCACAACCACCCGACTGCTCTGACACCCCCAACACTACCACCCGACTGCGCTGACACCCCCACCACAAACATCTGACACCTCTGACACCGAAACCACAAACATCTGACTGCTCTGACACCACCACCACAAACATCTGACTGCTCTGACACCCCCCGCCACAACCATCCGACTGCGCTGACACCATCCACCACAAACATCTGACACCTCTGACACCGACACCACAAATATCTGACACCTCTGACACCATCCACCACAAACATGTGACACCTCTGACACCGACACCACAAATATCTGACACCTCTGACACCACCACCACAACCACCCGACTGCTCTGACACCACCCACCACAAACATCTGACACCTCTGACATCGACACCACAAACATTAGACTGCTCTGACAGCCCCAACACTACCACCCGACTGCTCTGACACCACCCACCACAAACATCTGACACCTCTGACACCGACACAACAAACTTCTGACACCTCTGACACCGACACCACAAACATCTGACACTACCACCACAACCACCCGACTGCTCTGACACCCCCACCACAAACATCTGACAGCTCTGACACCACCCACCACAAACATCTGACTGCTCTGACACCATCCACCACAAATATCTGACACCTCTGACACCGACACCACAAACATCTGACTGCTCTGACACCACCACCACAACCACCCGACTGCTCTGACACCCCCAACACTACCACCCGACTGCGCTGACACCCCCACCACAAACATCTGACGGCTCTGACACCACCCACCACAAACATCTGACACCTCTGACATCGACACCACAAACATTAGACTGCTCTGACACCCCCAACACTACCACCCGACTGCTCTGACACCACCACCACAACCACCCGACTGCTCCGACACCATCCATCACAAACATCTGACACCTCTGACACCGACACCACAAACATTAGACTGCTCTGACACCACCCAACACAAACATCTGACACCTCTGACACTACCACCACAAACATCTGACACCTCTGACACCACCACCACAAACATCTGACAGCCCCAACACTACCACCCGACTGCGCTGACATCCCCACCACAACCACCCGACTGCTCTGACACCCCCACCACAAACATCTGACGGCTCTGACACCACCCACCACAAACATCTGACACCTCTGACACCGACACCATAAACATCTGACACCTCTGACACCCCCACCACAAACATCTGACAGCTCTGACACCCCCACCACAAACATCTGACAGCTCTGACACCCCCACAACAAACATCTGACGGCTCTGACACCACCCACCACAAACATCTGACTGCTCTGACACCCCCCGCCACAACCATCCGACTGCGCTGACACCATCCACCACAAACATGTGACACCTCTGACACCGACACCACAAATATCTGACACCTCTGACACCATCCACCACAAACATGTGACACCTCTGACACCGACACCACAAATATCTGACACCACCACCACAACCACCCGACTGCTCTGACACCACCCACCACAAACATCTGACACCTCTGACACCGACACCACATACATCTGACACCTCTGACATCGACACCACAAACATTAGACTGCTCTGACAGCCCCAACACTACCACCCGACTGCTCTGACACCACCCACCACAAACATCTGACACCTCTGACACCGACACCACAAACTTCTGACACCTCTGACACCGACACCACAAACATCTGACACTACCACCACAACCACCCGACTGCTCTGACACCACCCACCACAAACATCTGACTGCTCTGACACCATCCACCACAAATATCTGACACCTCTGACACCGACACCACAAACATCTGACTGCTCTGACACCACCACCACAACCACCCGACTGCTCTGACACCCCCAACACTACCACCCGACTGCGCTGACACCCCCACCACAAACATCTGACTGCTCTGACACCACCCACCACAAACATCTGACACCACCACCACAAACATCTGACACCTCTGACACCACCACCACAAACATCTGACAGCCCCAACACTACCACCCGACTGCGCTGACACCCCCACCACAACCACCCGACTGCTCTGACACCCCCACCACAAACATCTGACGGCTCTGACACCACCCACCACAAACATCTGACACCTCTGACACCGACACCATAAACATCTGACACCTGTGACACCCCCACCACAAACATCTGACAGCTCTGACACCCCCACAACAAACATCTGACGGCTCTGACACCACCCACCACAAACATCTGACTGCTCTGACACCCCCCGCCACAACCATCTGACTGCGCTGACACCATCCACCACAAACATCTGACACCTCTGACACCGACACCACAAATATCTGACACCTCTTACACCATCCACCACAAACATGTGACACCTCTGACACCGACACCACAAATATCTGACACCTCTGACACCACCACCACAACCACCCGACTGCTCTGACACCACCCACCACAAACATCTGACACCTCTGACACCGACACCACAAACTTCTGACACCTCTGACACCGACACCACAAACATCTGACACTACCACCACAACCACCCGACTGCTCTGACACCCCCACCACAAACATCTGACTGCTCTGACACCCCCCGCCACAACCATCTGACTGCGCTGACACCATCCACCACAAACATCTGACACCTCTGACACCGACACCACAAATATCTGACACCTCTTACACCATCCACCACAAACATGTGACACCTCTGACACCGACACCACAAATATCTGACACCTCTGACACCACCACCACAACCACCCGACTGCTCTGACACCACCCACCACAAACATCTGACACCTCTGACACCGACACCACAAACTTCTGACACCTCTGACACCGACACCACAAACATCTGACACTACCACCACAACCACCCGACTGCTCTGACACCCCCACCACAAACATCTGACAGCTCTGACACCACCCACCACAAATATCTGACACCTCTGACACCGACACCACAAACATCTGACTGCTCTGACACCACCACCACAACCACCCGACTGCTCTGACACCCCCAACACTACCACCCGACTGCGCTGACACCCCCACCACAAACATCTGACGGCTCTGACACCACCCACCACAAACATCTGACACCTCTGAGATCGACACCACAAACATTAGACTGCTCTGACACCCCCAACACTACCACCCGACTGCTCTGACACCACCACCACAACCACCCGACTGCTCCGACACCACCACTACAAACCCTAGATTGAACCTGACACCACCACCAAAGCATACCGACTGCTCTGACACCCCCAACACTACCACCCGACTGCGCTGACACCCCCACCACAAACATCTGACACCTCTGACACCACCACCACAACCACCCGACTGCTCTGACACCACCACCACAAACATCTGACTGCTCTGACACCATCCACCACAAACATCTGACACCTCTGACACCGACACCACAAACATCTGACACCTCTGACACCACAAACATTAGACTGCTCTGACACCCCCAACACTACCACCCGACTGCTCTGATAACCCCCGCCACAACCACCCGACTGCGCTGACACCCCCACCACAACCACCCGACTGCTCTGACACCCCCACCACAAACATCTGACGGCTCTGACACCACCCACCACAAACATCTGACACCTCTGACACCAACACCACAAACATCTGACACCTCTGACACCACCACCACAACCACCCGATACCTCTGACACCACCACCACAACCACCCGACTGCTCTGACACCCCCACCACAAACATCTGACAGCTCTGACACCATCCACCACAAACATCTGACACCTCTGACACCGACACCACAAACATCTGACACCTCTGACACCACCACCACAACCACCCGACTGCGCTGACAACCGACTGCGCTGACACCCCCACCACAACCACCCGACTGCTCTGACACCCCAACCACAAACATCTGACGGCTCTGACACCACCCACCACAAACATCTGACACCTCTGACACCGACACCACAAACATCTGACACCTCTGACACCACCACCACAAACATCTGACACCTCTGACACCGACACCACAAACATTAGACTGCTCTGACACCACCCACCACAAACATCTGACACCACCACCACAAACATCTGACACCTCTGACACCGACACCACAAACATTAGACTGCTCTGACACCCCCCGCCTCAACCACCCGACTGCGCTGACACCCGACTGCGCTGACACCCCCACCACAACCACCCGACTGCTCTGACACCCCCACCACAAACATCTGACGGCTCTTACAACACCCACCACAAACATCTGACACCTCTGACACCGACACCACAAACATCTGACACCTCTGACACCACCACCACAACCACCCGACTGCTCTGACACCCCCACCACAAACATCTGACGGCTCTGACACCACCCACCACAAACATCTGACACCTCTGAGATCGACACCACAAACATTAGACTGCTCTGACACCCCCAACACTACCACCCGACTGCTCTGACACCACCACCACAACCACCCGACTGCTCCGACACCACCACTACAAACCCTAGATTGAACCTGACACCACCACCAAAGCATACCGACTGCTCTGACACCCCCAACACTACCACCCGACTGCGCTGACACCCCCACCACAAACATCTGACACCTCTGACACCACCACCACAACCACCCGACTGCTCTGACACCACCACCACAAACATCTGACTGCTCTGACACCATCCACCACAAACATCTGACACCTCTGACACCGACACCACAAACATCTGACACCTCTGACACCACAAACATTAGACTGCTCTGACACCCCCAACACTACCACCCGACTGCTCTGATAACCCCCGCCACAACCACCCGACTGCGCTGACACCCCCACCACAACCATCCGACTGCTCTGACACCCCCACCACAAACATCTGACGGCTCTGACACCACCCACCACAAACATCTGACACCTCTGACACCAACACCACAAACATCTGACACCTCTGACACCACCACCACAACCACCCGATACCTCTGACACCACCACCACAACCACCCGACTGCTCTGACACCCCCACCACAAACATCTGACAGCTCTGACACCATCCACCACAAACATCTGACACCGACACCACAAACATCTGACACCTCTGACACCACCACCACAACCACCCGACTGCGCTGACAACCGACTGCGCTGACACCCCCACCACAACCACCCGACTGCTCTGACACCCCAACCACAAACATCTGACGGCTCTGACACCACCCACCACAAACATCTGACACCTCTGACACCGACACCACAAACATCTGACACCTCTGACACCACCACCACAAACATCTGACACCTCTGACACCGACACCACAAACATTAGACTGCTCTGACACCACCCACCACAAACATCTGACACCACCACCACAAACATCTGACACCTCTGACACCGACACCACAAACATTAGACTGCTCTGACACCCCCCGCCTCAACCACCCGACTGCGCTGACACCCGACTGCGCTGACACCCCCACCACAACCACCCGACTGCTCTGACACCCCCACCACAAACATCTGACGGCTCTTACAACACCCACCACAAACATCTGACACCTCTGACACCGACACCACAAACATCTGACACCTCTGACACCACCACCACAACCACCCGACTGCTCTGACACCCCCACCACAAACATCTGACGGCTCTGACACCACCCACCACAAACATCTGACGGCTCTGACACCACCCACCACAAACATTTGACTGCTCTGACACCATCCACCACAAACATCTGACACCTCTGACACCGACACCACAAACATCTGACACCTCTGACATCGACACCACAAACATTAGACTGCTCTGACAGCCCCAACACTACCACCCGACTGCTCTGACACCCCCAACACTACCACCCGACTGCTCTGACACCCCCCGCCACAACCACCCGACTGCGCTGACACCACCCACCACAAACATCTGACTGCTCTGACACCATCCACCACAAACATCTGACACCTCTGACACCATCCACCACAAACATCTGACACCTCTGACACCGACACCACAAACATCTGAAGGCTCTGACACCATCCACCACAAACATCTGACACCTCTGACACAATCTACCACAAACATCTGACACCTCTGACACCGACACCACAAACATCTGACACCTCTGACACCCCCACCACAAACATCTGACGGCTCTGACACCACCCACCACAAACATCTGACACCTCTGACACCCCCACCACAAACATCTGACAGCTCTGACACCACCCACCACAAACATCTGACACCTCTGACACCGACACCACAAACATTAGACTGCTCTGACACCACCCACCACAAACATCTGACACCTCTGACACCGACACCACAAACATCTGACACCTCTGACACCCCCACCACAAACATCTGACGGCTCTGACACCCCCACCACAAACATCTGACAGCTCTGACACCATCCACCACAAACATCTGACACCTCTGACACCGACACCACAAACATCTGACACCTCTGACATCGACACCACAAACATTAGACTGTTCTGACAGCCCCAACACTACCACCCGACTGCTCTGACACCCCCAACACTACCACCCGACTGCGCTGACACCCCCACCACAAACATCTGACGGCTCTGACACCACCACCACAACCACCCGACTGCTCTGACACCCCCACCACAAACATCTGACGGCTCTGACACCACCCACCACAAACATCTGACTGCTCTGACACCATCCACCACAAACATCTGACACCTCTGACACCGACACCACAAACATTAGACTGCTCTGACACCACCCACCACAAACATCTGACACCTCTGACGCCGACACCACAAACATCTGACACCTCTGACACCACCACCACAAACATCTGGCAGCCCCAACACTACCACCCGACTGCGCTGACACCCCCACCACAACCACCCGACTGCTCTGGCACCACCACCACAACCACCCGACAGCTCTGACACCCCCAACACTACCACCCGACTGCGCTGACACCCCCACCAAAAACATCTGACGGCTCTGACACCACCCACCACAAACATCTGACACCTCTGACACCACCACCACAACCACCCGACTGCTCTGACACCACCACCACAAACATCTGACTGCTCTGACACCATCTACCACAAACATCTGACACCTCTGACACCCCCACCACAAACATCTGACGGCTCTGACACCACCCACTACAAACATCTGACTGCTCTGACACCATCCACCACAAACATCTGACACCTCTGACACCACCACCACAACCACCCGACTGCGCTGACAACCGACTGCGCTGACACCCCCACTACAACCACCCGACTGCTCTGACACCCCCACCACAAACATCTGACGGATCTGACACCACCCACCACAAACATCTGACACCTCTGACACCGACACCACAAACATCTGACACCTCTGACACCACCACCACAACCACCCGACTGCTCTGACACCCCCACCACAAACATCTGACTGCGCTGACACCATCCACCACAAACATCTGACACCTCTGACACCGACACCACAAACATCTGAAGGCTCTGACACCACCCACCACAAACATCTGACACCTCTGACACCGACACCACAAACATCTGACACCTCTGGCACCACCACCACAACCACCCGACAGCTCTGACACCCCCAACACTACCACCCGACTGCGCTGACACCCCCACCAAAAACATCTGACGGCTCTGACACCACCCACCACAAACATCTGACACCTCTGACACCACCACCACAACCACCCGACTGCTCTGACACCACCACCACAAACATCTGACTGCTCTGACACCATCTACCACAAACATCTGACACCTCTGACACCGACACCACAAACATCTGACACCTCTGACACCACAAACATCTGACGGCTCTGACACCACCACCACAACCACCCGACTGCTCTGACACCCCCACCACAAACATCTGACGGCTCTGACACCACCCACCACAAACATCTGACTGCTCTGACACCATCCACCACAAACATCTGACACCTCTGACACCGACACCACAAACATTAGACTGCTCTGACACCACCCACCACAAACATCTGACACCTCTGACGCCGACACCACAAACATCTGACACCTCTGACACCACCACCACAAACATCTGGCAGCCCCAACACTACCACCCGACTGCGCTGACACCCCCACCACAACCACCCGACTGCTCTGGCACCACCACCACAACCACCCGACAGCTCTGACACCCCCAACACTACCACCCGACTGCGCTGACACCCCCACCAAAAACATCTGACGGCTCTGACACCACCCACCACAAACATCTGACACCTCTGACACCACCACCACAACCACCCGACTGCTCTGACACCACCACCACAAACATCTGACTGCTCTGACACCATCTACCACAAACATCTGACACCTCTGACACCCCCACCACAAACATCTGACGGCTCTGACACCACCCACTACAAACATCTGACTGCTCTGACACCATCCACCACAAACATCTGACACCTCTGACACCACCACCACAACCACCCGACTGCGCTGACAACCGACTGCGCTGACACCCCCACTACAACCACCCGACTGCTCTGACACCCCCACCACAAACATCTGACGGATCTGACACCACCCACCACAAACATCTGACACCTCTGACACCGACACCACAAACATCTGACACCTCTGACACCACCACCACAACCACCCGACTGCTCTGACACCCCCACCACAAACATCTGACTGCGCTGACACCATCCACCACAAACATCTGACACCTCTGACACCGACACCACAAACATCTGAAGGCTCTGACACCACCCACCACAAACATCTGACACCTCTGACACCGACACCACAAACATCTGACACCTCTGGCACCACCACCACAACCACCCGACAGCTCTGACACCCCCAACACTACCACCCGACTGCGCTGACACCCCCACCAAAAACATCTGACGGCTCTGACACCACCCACCACAAACATCTGACACCTCTGACACCACCACCACAACCACCCGACTGCTCTGACACCACCACCACAAACATCTGACTGCTCTGACACCATCTACCACAAACATCTGACACCTCTGACACCGACACCACAAACATCTGACACCTCTGACACCACAAACATCTGACTGCTCTGACACCCCCCGCCACAACCATCCGACTGCGCTGACACCATCCACCACAAACATATGACACCTCTGACACCGACACCACAAATATCTGACACCTCTGACACCATCCACCACAAACATGTGACACCTCTGACACCGACACCACAAACATTAGACTGCTCTGACAGCCCCAACACTACCACCCGACTGCTCTGACACCACCCACCACAAACATCTGACACCTCTGACACCGACACCACAAACTTCTGACACCTCTGACACCGACACCACAAACATCTGACACTACCACCACAACCACCCGACTGCGCTGACACCCCCACCACAAACATCTGACGGCTCTGACACCATCCACCACAAACATCTGACACCTCTGACACCGAAACCACAAACATCTGACACCTCTGACACCGACACCACAAACATCTGACACCTCTGACACCACAAACATCTGACGGCTCTGACACCACCACCACAACCACCCGACTGCTCTGACACCCCCACCACAAACATCTGACGGCTCTGACACCACCCACCACAAACATCTGACTGCTCTGACACCATCCACCACAAACATCTGACACCTCTGACACCGACACCACAAACATTAGACTGCTCTGACACCACCCACCACAAACATCTGACACCTCTGACGCCGACACCACATACATCTGACACCTCTGACATCGACACCACAAACATTAGACTGCTCTGACAGCCCCAACACTACCACCCGACTGCTCTGACACCACCCACCACAAACATCTGACTGCTCTGACACCATCCACCACAAATATCTGACACCTCTGACACCGACACCACAAACATCTGACTGCTCTGACACCACCACCACAACCACCCGACTGCTCTGACACCCCCAACACTACCACCCAACTGCGCTGACACCCCCACCACAAACATCTGACGGCTCTGACACCACCCACCACAAACATCTGACACCTCTGACATCGACACCACAAACATTAGACTGCTCTGACACCCCCAACACTACCACCCGACTGCTCTGACACCACCACCACAACCACCCGACTGCTCCGACACCATCCATCACAAACATCTGACACCTCTGACACCGACACCACAAACATTAGACTGCTCTGACACCACCCACCACAAACATCTGACACCTCTGACACCACCACCACAAACATCTGACACCTCTGACACCACCACCACAAACATCTGACAGCCCCAACACTACCACCCGACTGCGCTGACACCCCCACCACAACCACCCGACTGCTCTGACACCCCCACCACAAACATCTGACGGCTCTGACACCACCCACCACAAACATCTGACACCTCTGACACCGACACCATAAACATCTGACACCTCTGACACCCCCACCACAAACATCTGACAGCTCTGACACCCCCACCACAAACATCTGACAGCTCTGACACCCCCACAATAAACATCTGACGGCTCTGACACCACCCACCACAAACATCTGACTGCTCTGACACCATCCACCACAAATATCTGACACCTCTGACACCGACACCACAAACATCTGACTGCTCTGACACCACCACCACAACCACCCGACTGCTCTGACACCCCCAACACTACCACCCGACTGCGCTGACACCCCCAACACAAACATCTGACTGCTCTGACACCATCCACCACAAACATCTGACACCTCTGACACCGACACCACAAACATTAGACTGCTCTGACACCACCCACCACAACCACCCGACTGCTCTGACACCACCCACCACAAACATCTGACACCTCTGACACCAACACCACATACATCTGACACCTCTGACATCGACACCACAAACATTAGACTGCTCTGACAGCCCCAACACTACCACCCGACTGCTCTGACACCACCCACCACAAACATCTGACTGCTCTGACACCATCCACCACAAATATCTGACACCTCTGACACCGACACCACAAACATCTGACTGCTCTGACACCACCACCACAACCACCCGACTGCTCTGACACCCCCAACACTACCACCCAACTGCGCTGACACCCCCACCACAAACATCTGACGGCTCTGACACCACCCACCACAAACATCTGACACCTCTGACATCGACACCACAAACATTAGACTGCTCTGACACCCCCAACACTACCACCCGACTGCTCTGACACCACCACCACAACCACCCGACTGCTCCGACACCATCCATCACAAACATCTGACACCTCTGACACCGACACCACAAACATTAGACTGCTCTGACACCACCCACCACAAACATCTGACACCTCTGACACCACCACCACAAACATCTGACACCTCTGACACCACCACCACAAACATCTGACAGCCCCAACACTACCACCCGACTGCGCTGACACCCCCACCACAACCACCCGACTGCTCTGACACCCCCACCACAAACATCTGACGGCTCTGACACCACCCACCACAAACATCTGACACCTCTGACACCGACACCATAAACATCTGACACCTCTGACACCCCCACCACAAACATCTGACAGCTCTGACACCCCCACCACAAACATCTGACAGCTCTGACACCCCCACAATAAACATCTGACGGCTCTGACACCACCCACCACAAACATCTGACTGCTCTGACACCATCCACCACAAATATCTGACACCTCTGACACCGACACCACAAACATCTGACTGCTCTGACACCACCACCACAACCACCCGACTGCTCTGACACCCCCAACACTACCACCCGACTGCGCTGACACCCCCAACACAAACATCTGACTGCTCTGACACCATCCACCACAAACATCTGACACCTCTGACACCGACACCACAAACATTAGACTGCTCTGACACCACCCACCACAAACATCTGACACCACCACCACAAACATCTGACACCTCTGACACCACCACCACAAACATCTGACAGCCCCAACACTACCACCCGACTGCGCTGACACCCCCAACACAACCACCCGACTGCTCTGACACCCCCACCACAAACATCTGACGGCTCTGACACCACCCACCACAAACATCTGACACCTCTGACACCGACACCATAAACATCTGACACCTCTGACACCCCCACCACAAACATCTGACAGCTCTGACACCCCCACAACAAACATCTGACGGCTCTGACACCACCCACCACAAACATCTGACTGCTCTGACACCCCCCGCCACAACCATCCGACTGCGCTGACACCATCCACCACAAACATCTGACACCTCTGACACCGACACCACAAATATCTGACACCTCTGACATCGACACCACAAACATTAGACTGCTCTGACAGCCCCAACACTACCACCCGACTGCTCTGACACCACCCACCACAAACATCTGACACCTCTGACACCGACACCACAAACTTCTGACACCTCTGACACCGACACCACAAACATCTGACACTACCACCACAACCACCCGACTGCTCTGACACCCCCACCACAAACATCTGACGGCTCTGACACCACCCACCACAAACATCTGACACCTCTGACACCGACACCATAAACATCTGACACCTCTGACACCACCACCACAACCACCCGACTGCTCTGACACCCCCACCACAAACATCTGACGGCTCTGACACCACCCACCACAAACATCTGACTGCTCTGACACCCCCCGCCACAACCATCCGACTGCGCTGACACCATCCACCACAAACATCTGACACCTCTGACACCGACACCACAAATATTTGACACCTCTGACACCATCCACCACAAACATGTGACACCTCTGACACCGACACCACAAATATCTGACACTACCACCACAACCACCCGACTGCTCTGACACCCCCACCACAAACATCTGACAGCTCTGACACCACCCACCACAAATATCTGACACCTCTGACACCGACACCACAAACATCTGACTGCTCTGACACCACCACCACAACCACCCGACTGCTCTGACACCCCCAACACTACCACCCGACTGCGCTGACACCCCCACCACAAACATCTGACACCTCTGACACCACCACCACAACCACCCGACTGCTCTGACACCTCCACCACAAACATCTGACGGCTCTGACACCACCCACCACAAACATCTGACTGCTCTGACACCATCCACCACAAACATCTGACACCTCTGACACCACCCACCACAAACATCTGACACCTCTGACACCGACACCACAAACATCTGACACCTCTGACACCGACACCACAAACATCTGAAAGTACCACCACAACCACCCGACTGCTCTGACACCCCCACCACAAACATCTGACAGCTCTGACACCACCCACCACAAACATCTGACTGCTCTGACACCATCCACCACAAACATCTGACACCTCTGACACAATCCACCACAAACATCTGACACCTCTGACACCGACACCATAAACATCTGACACCTCTGACACCCCCACCACAAACATCTGACGGCTCTGACACCACCCACCACAAACATCTGACACCTCTGACACCGACACCATAAACATCTGACGGCTCTGACACCACCCACCACAAACATCTGACTGCTCTGACACCCCCCGCCACAACCATCCGACTGCGCTGACACCATCCACCACAAACATCTGACACCTCTGACACCGACACCACAAATATCTGACACCTCTGACACCATCCACCACAAACATGTGACACCTCTGACACCGACACCACAAATATCTGACACCTCTGACACCACCACCACAACCACCGGACTGCTCTGACACCACCCACCACAAACATCTGACACCTCTGACACCGACACCACATACATCTGACACCTCTGACATCGACACCACAAACATTAGACTGCTCTGACAGCCCCAACACTACCACCCGACTGCTCTGACACCACCCACCACAAACATCTGACAGCTCTGACACCCCCACAACAAACATCTGACGGCTCTGACACCACCCACCACAAACATGTGACACCTCTGACACCGACACCACAAATATCTGACACCTCTGACACCGACACCACATACATCTGACACCTCTGACACCGATACCACAAACATCTGACACCTCTGACACCACCACCACAACCACCCGACTGCTCTGACACCACCCACCACAAACATCTGACTGCTCTGACACCATCCACCACAAACATCTGACACCTCTGACACAATCCACCACAAACATCTGACACCTCTGACACCACCACCACAACCACCCGACTGCTCTGACACCCCCACCACAAACATCTGACGGCTCTGACACCACCCACCACAAACATCTGACTGCTCTGACACCCCCCGCCACAACCATCCGACTGCGCTGACACCATCCACCACAAACATCTGACACCTCTGACACCGACACCACAAATATTTGACACCTCTGACACCATCCACCACAAACATGTGACACCTCTGACACCGACACCACAAATATCTGACACTACCACCACAACCACCCGACTGCTCTGACACCCCCACCACAAACATCTGACAGCTCTGACACCACCCACCACAAATATCTGACACCTCTGACACCGACACCACAAACATCTGACTGCTCTGACACCACCACCACAACCACCCGACTGCTCTGACACCCCCAACACTACCACCCGACTGCGCTGACACCCCCACCACAAACATCTGACACCTCTGACACCACCACCACAACCACCCGACTGCTCTGACACCTCCACCACAAACATCTGACGGCTCTGACACCACCCACCACAAACATCTGACTGCTCTGACACCATCCACCACAAACATCTGACACCTCTGACACCACCCACCACAAACATCTGACACCTCTGACACCGACACCACAAACATCTGACACCTCTGACACCGACACCACAAACATCTGAAAGTACCACCACAACCACCCGACTGCTCTGACACCCCCACCACAAACATCTGACGGCTCTGACACCACCCACCACAAACATCTGACACCTCTGACACCGACACCACATACATCTGACACCTCTGACATCGACACCACAAACATTAGACTGCTCTGACAGCCCCAACACTCCCACCCGACTGCTCTAACACCCCCACCACAAACATCTGACGGCTCTGACACCACCCACCACAAACATCTGACACCTCTGACATCGACACCACAAACATTAGACTGCTCTGACACCCCCAACACTACCACCCGACTGCGCTGACACCCCCAACACTACCACCCGACTGCGCTGACACCCCCACCACAAACATCTGACACCTCTGACAACACCACCACAACCACCCGAGTGCTCTGACACCTCCACCACAAACATCTGACGGCTCTGACACCACCCACCACAAACATCTGACTGCTCTGACACCATCCACCACAAACATCTGACACCTCTGACACCACCCACCACAAACATCTGACACCTCTGACACCGACACCACAAACATCTGACACCTCTGACACCGACACCACAAACATCTGACACTACCACCACAACCACAAACATCTGACAGCTCTGACACCACCCACCACAAACATCTGACTGCTCTGACACCATCCACCACAAATATCTGACACCTCTGACACCGAAACCACAAACATCTGACTGCTCTGACACCACCACCACAACCACCCGACTGCTCTGACACCCCCAACACTACCACCCGACTGCGCTGACACCCCCACCACAAACATCTGACACCTCTGACACCACCACCACAACCACCCGACTGCTCTGACACCTCCACCCCAAACATCTGACGGCTCTGACACCACCCACCACAAACATCTGACTGCTCTGACACCATCCACCACAAACATCTGACACCTCTGACACCGACACCACAAACATTAGACTGCTCTGACACCACCCACCACAAACATCTGACACCTCTGACACCACCACCACAAACATCTGACAGCCCCAACACTACCACCCGACTGCTCTGACATCCCCAACACTACCACCCGACTGCTCTGACACCATCCACCACAAACATCTGACACCTCTGACACCGACACCACAAACATCTGACACCTCTGACACCACCACCACAACCACCCGACTGCTCTGACACCCCCACCACAAACATCTGACAGCTCTGACACCACCCACCACAAACATCTGACTGCTCTGACACCATCCACCACAAATATCTGACACCTCTGACACCGACACCACAAACATCTGACTGCTCTGACACCACCAACACAACCACCCGACTGCTCTGACACCCCCAACACTACCACCCGATTGCTCTGACACCCCCAACACTACCACCCGACTGCTCTGACACCCCCCGCCACAACCACCCGACTGCGCTGACACCCCCACCACAAACATCTGACACCTCTGACACAATCCACCACAAACATCTGACACCTCTGACACCGACACCACAAACATCGGACACCTCTGACACTGACACCACAAACATCTGACACCTCTGACATCGACACCACAAACATCTGACACCTCTAACACCGACACCACAATTTGTGATTTGAGAATTTGAGATATTTGAGTTTGAGAATTTGAGAATTTGTGATTTAAGATTTGAGAATTTGAGTTTTGAAATATTTGAGTTTGAGAATTTGAAATTAGAGAGTTTGATATTTGAGAGCTTGAGAATTTGAGATTCGAGAATTTGTGATTTGAGACCCCCAACACTACCACCCGACTGCTCTGATACCCCCCGCCACAACCACCCGACTGCGCTGACACCCCCACCACAAACATCTGACGGCTCTGACACCATCCACCACAAACATCTGACACCTCTGACACAATCCACCACAAACATCTGACACCTCTGACACCGACACCACAAACATCTGACACCTCTGACACCGACACCACAAACATCTGACACCTCTGACACCGACACCACAAACATCTGACACCTCTGACATCGACACCACAAACAGACTGCTCTGACAGCCCCAACACTACCACCCGACTGCTCTGACACCTCCCGCCACAACCACCCGACTGCTCTGACACCCCCACCACAAACATCTGACAGCTCTGACACCACCCACCACAAACATCTGACTGCTCTGACACCATCCACCACAAATATCTGACACCTCTGACACCGACACCACAAACATCTGACTGCTCTGACACCACCACCACAACCACCCGACTGCTCTGACACCCCCAACACTACCACCCGATTGCTCTGACACCCCCAACACTACCACCCGACTGCTCTGACACCCCCAACACTACCACCCGACTGCGCTGACACCCCCACCACAAACATCTGACACCTCTGACACCACCACCACAACCACCCGACTGCTCTGACACCTCCACCCCAAACATCTGACGGCTCTGACACCACCCACCACAAACATCTGACTGCTCTGACACCATCCACCACAAACATCTGACACCTCTGACACCGACACCACAAACATTAGACTGCTCTGACACCACCCACCACAAACATCTGACACCTCTGACACCACCACCACAAACATCTGACAGCCCCAACACTACCACCCGACTGCGCTGACACCCCCACCACAACCATCCGACTGCTCTGACACCCCCACCACAAACATCTGACGGCTCTGACACCACCCACCACAAACATCTGACACCTCTGACACCGACACCACAAACATCTGACACCTCTGACACCACCACCACAAACACCCGACTGCTCTGACACCCCCACCACAAACATCTGACAGCTCTGACACCCCCACAACAAACATCTGACGGCTCTGACACCACCCACCACAAACATCTGACTGCTCTGACACCCCCCGCCACAACCATCCGACTGCGCTGACACCATCCACCACAAACATCTGACACCTCTGACACCGACACCACAAATATCTGACACCTTTGACACCATCCACCACAAACATGTGACACCTCTGACACCGACACCACAAACATTAGACTGCTCTGACACCACCACCACAACCACCCGACTGCTCTGACACCCCCACCACAAACATCTGACGGCTCTGACACCTCCACCCCAAACATCTGACGGCTCTGACACCACCCACCACAAACATCTGACTGCTCTGACACCATCCACCACAAACATCTGACACCTCTGACACCGACACCACAAACATTAGACTGCTCTGACACCACCCACCACAAACATCTGACACCTCTGACACCACCACCACAAACATCTGACAGCCCCAACACTACCACCCGACTGCTCTGACATCCCCAACACTACCACCCGACTGCTCTGACACCATCCACCACAAACATCTGACACCTCTGACACCGACACCACAAACATCTGACACCTCTGACACCACCACCACAACCACCCGACTACTCTGACACCCCCACCACAAACATCTGACAGCTCTGACACCACCCACCACAAACATCTGACTGCTCTGACACCATCCACCACAAATATCTGACACCTCTGACACCGACACCACAAACATCTGACTGCTCTGACACCACCACCACAACCACCCGACTGCTCTGACACCCCCAACACTACCACCCGATTGCTCTGACACCCCCAACACTACCACCCGACTGCTCTGACACCCCCCGCCACAACCACCCGACTGCGCTGACACCCCCACCACAAACATCTGACACCTCTGACACAATCCACCACAAACATCTGACACCTCTGACACCGACACCACAAACATCGGACACCTCTGACACTGACACCACAAACATCTGACACCTCTGACATCGACACCACAAACATCTGACACCTCTAACACCGACACCACAATTTGTGATTTGAGAATTTGAGATATTTGAGTTTGAGAATTTGAGAATTTGTGATTTAAGATTTGAGAATTTGAGTTTTGAGATATTTGAGTTTGAGAATTTGAAATTAGAGAGTTTGATATTTGAGAGCTTGAGAATTTGAGATTCGAGAATTTGTGATTTGAGAATTTAAGATATTTGAGTTTGAGAAATAGAGAATTAGAGATTTGAGATTTGGGAATTCGAGACTAGAGAATTTGAGATTTGAGAATTTGTGATTTGAGAATTGAGAAGTTGAGATTCTAGAGATTGATAATTTGAGCTTCGAGACTTTGAGTTTTGAGAAGTTGAAATTTGAGGGCTTGATATTTGAGTTTGAGAATTTGTGACTTGAGATTTGAGAATTTGAGTTTTGAGAAGTTGAGATTTGAGATATTTGAGTTTGAGAATTAGAGAATTTAGAATTTGAGATTTGATAATTTGAGTTTTGAGAAGTTGAAATTTGAGATATTTGAGTTTGAGAATTAGAGAATTGAGACTTTGGGATTTGAGATTTGAGAATTTGAGTTTTGAGAAGTTGAAATTTGAGATATTTGAGTTTGAGAATTTGAGTTTTGAGATTTGATAGTTTGATATTTGATAGCTTGAGAATTTGTGATTTGAGATATTTGAGTTTGAGAATTTGAGAATTTGAAATTTGAGATATTTGAGTTTGAGAATTTGAGAATTTGTGATTGGAGATTTGCGAATTTGAGTTTTGAAATTAGAGAGTTTGATATTTGAGAGCTTGAGAATTTAAGATTCGAGAATTTGTGATTTGAGAATTTGAGATATTTGAGTTTGAGAATTGAGAAGTTGAGATTTTAGAGGTTGATAATTGAGAAGTTGAGATTTGACAGCTTAATATTTGAGTGATTGAGAATATAAAATTTGAGAGTTTGAGGTTGATATTTGAGTTTGAGAATTTGAGAATTTGTGATTTGAGAAATTGAGATTTGAGAATTTGAGATTTGAGAAGTTGAAATTTGAGAGGTGGATATTTGAGAGTTTGAGATTTGAGATTTGAGAATTTGTAACTTGAGAATTTCAGAATTTTAGATTTGAGAATTTGAGAATTTTAGATTTGATAATTGAGAAGTTGAGAATGTATTTTAGAAACAAAATAATTAAAATCGACTTAGTACTTTGTGTTGATAAAACTTTATAAATTACAAAAAATTCAATAGCATGTTTTACTTATATAAATCGACATCGACTGATTTGGCTTCAAAACTTCTAAAAGGCATTATACCATTCCATAAACATATTATACATGTAACAATAAATATTCCTGTTCGATTAATTTGTCTCGATGAATCTACTCAAATGATATACTCGTAAGTATAATATTTCAAACAAATATTTTACTTACAGCCGTAAAAAAGCAATATACTGCGACGGTTTCGTTTGCGATTATTTTCAAATAATTTGGATTATAATAATACTAGCTAAACCTGGCCAAACTTCGCTGTGGCTCAGTCTGATATAAAAAATTGTGTTATTTATTTATATTTATTTTTGTTGTTAAAATCTTAATTAATTGATATGCCTATTTTAAAATAGTAATACATGTAAGGGAAAACAGTGATACATATAGTCATTTGTCAGATATACTTTATGCTTGAGCCATAAAAGTCAAAACGTGTCATCAGAATTAGATACGAAAATAAATAATGCATGCGGAAGTTATTACTTCATATTACGTACTCTTACGATTGACATAAGAGTAAGTATGTGCGAAAGAAACAAATCTAAGTTTGTTTGTTTCTATTTCACTTTCTTTTCGAATCCCTGCGCTTGCCCCCGTTAAGCCTACATATGTAGGTCAGTGTGTCGCCGCGGTCCTGTGACGTCGCAAGCGTCATTATTTTACAATTTCGGAAGCGCAGGAGTTTCACCGCCTTTACTGTGATTTTGCGAAATTGGACGCTTTATTTTTATAGGGGCAGGACAGATAACGTAGCATAGGTAGTTGTAGTGAACAGTTAAGTGAATTGTGCGAAATTGGACGTTTACATTGGACGTTAGAATACATTAAATAGAGTGATTGTGATTAATAATTTGATAAATAATTATGCGAGGGCGACTGTGACTGTGTGTGGTGTGATCGTTTTTATTCAGCATTAATTGCGCCAAAAGATCTTGTCGTAATATGACACCGCGCTGTTGCCGCTCTTATCACAGGAATACTTATATCTGCTCTCATTGGCGGAAGCAAAATATAGGCGTGGTTAGTTCATCGCAAACCGTGTAAAGAATTTTGTTAGCAAAGTGTACTACCGCCAATGTCGCCCATTGTACATATGTACATATGTATGTACATGTGTACATGTATTTAACATAAGACGATATGAAACCCCTAGGTACTAGTGAAAATGAGCAAATCAACTATAAAACCTCATCTAACTTGAATATTGAACCAAATACCTCAGGCACAGTCAATTGCATATTAAATGAAAAAAATCAACACAATCCAAACAAATTGAATATTTCCAATCGTGTTTGTTTGATCATTCGATATTCCCATAAAAATGCAGGTATATTAATTGAGCCTAAACAAATAAATACATTCGCATGGAAGCCGCTGGTATCGGAACGCGGAACATTAATTCCGTATAACGATATTTGTGCTGGTCTGATAATAAGCGCCTGCATTCATATTAATGTATTGAAGGTAACATGGCTCACGATGTGAACAGATGTGAGTGTACCTGTGAGCCTCTTTATTATCAGCCCTGAAACTTCTGTTGCTGAACATTGGCCTATTACTACGGCGATGAGGAAGTATTGCTGTAATCACCACGCAAGGCATACGGATTTGTGATGGGCTGATCCCAACAGATTTTTCATAATGCACTGTAAGATGCGAATTTATCTATTGAATAGTTTAATAATATAACTGTCTCGACTCCTTAGTTTAAAATAAATAAACCCTTTACTTTTCTACTGGGGCCTTTCCCATGTTTAATGTTATAACAATTAATAATCTCACTCAAAATTCCTCCGCAACTGTGCCGCGTATTCATAACAGTGTAATCCCGCGGCGCTCAAACATGGACGATGCAGAATAAATAATTATAAATGGCACGAAATAATAATAATTTCACATTTCCATTATTATTATTGTGTGCAGCAATGACGTACATGTACTGCCAGAGGATGAGGTTGTGCTAAATAATAAAATAAAATAAGATAAATTCAACCCTTTACTGTCACACTGCTGGGCAAGGGTCTCTTCTCAGAACGAGAAGGGTTAGGCCTTAGTCCACCACGCTTGCCCGGTGCGGGTTGGCGGACTACACACACCATCAAGAACTTTATGGAGCCCCCTCAGGTGTGCAGGTTTCCTCACGATGTTTTCCTTCACCGTTAACTTGCCAAATAATACGTTATTTTAAATCGTTAAATACCGTTATTTTTATAGCAGTAGACAAAATACTATGTGCAAGAAAGTAGACTCCCTGAGTGACAAGTAGAAGTGCATGAAATAATTCTAGAACATTGATGGACTATGCAAAGTGTTCCGTTAATCTGCTACGAAAGCGTAGCCGTCGTAGCACAGACCTCGTAGCGTATGCTACGTCGTAGTAAAGTGAAAACTAATCGATAGATTTCCCTACACTACAAGTACCACTGGGTTCTGCTTCTAGAATATCCAGTTAATTTGCATATGTGTGTGATTAGTCGGAGCGTCTGTCGTGGCCCACGTCAACGTGTAACTCTCGAATACGACTGGCCACGAAGAACTTATGGAAAACAGTGATCAGAAACCGTTAATATGACATCGTTGGTGACTTTGTGATAGTTTATTAGCTGCAAGTACATATCAAATAGGTACACTACAGTGTACACAGCTTATCTTCCGGAACAAGCAGTAATTAACTAGGGAGTGAGATTAATTCGTCGTTCGTATGCAAACAGCTCGTTACGTCACAGCTACTATGCCAGGATAGTATGAACGTGGATAGATAGCTAGTTGTTCACCATCACTATTTTAATTGTATTGTTACTTGTACTATATAGTTGTAAATATTGTTCAAATGAATGGCCACCGTTTCTCAAGTTTTATTACCAGGTCAGGCAAAACTAGGATTTCCAGCTCCAGCACTGGAATAACTATCAGTGTAGTGGTCACAAGAGCAACAGCTGAGTGTGAGATGCTGGATACGATTCCTAGGCCCAACATAGTATTATTGAGAATATCTAGTCAGTAGCAGCCAGAAATTTGAAAATGTTGCCAGTGGTATAGCTTCGCTCCCTATTGCAAGGGACTTCATAACAGCATCGGCAGAATGTGGGTGTTCAATAAAAGACCTCTGCCTAACTCTTTGGGGGAAAGGCATGATGCTATGACTGTAATCTTCACCCTCCTAACCTGTACACAACAAGTTCATAAGAGAAGAAGTTAACGTTAATTAATTGCATCAGTAGAACGTAAAACAAACGTAACCGCTATTATCTGCGCTAGATGGCGCCCGTATCTACTCTTTATGAAGCTGACACACGTCACATGACGCGTGAACTACAACCTACTATTGTTATATTAAAAGATAACGTATGAATTTGTTGGTCTGTAGATATTTACTTAAATCGGTATTCGATCAAAGGGGTGTAATACCTATAGCCTAATACACTATCTACTCTGTAGCGTCGTATGTAAATAATGACAACCAGACCACGTATGACTGTGTGGTAGTATATTATGTTTGTGCAGTATAACGTAGAACAGTCTCAAATTTGCGGTCAAAGTCAAAGTTTTTTTATTTCCAGTAGGCCTTTTCAGGCACTTTTATAAAGTCGAGACTCTAGGCGCACGGTTCCAAAGGAGGTAGGTCCTATGGAGAAGAGACCGACAAAAAACTCCATGGATACTCTTTTCAAAAACAAAAGTTAATTAACAATTAAAATCTTAAATTAACATGCATTATATACGAAAAAATACAAACTTAATAGAACGCTACTTACATAATGAGGCAATACAATATGAGTTAAACAAGTGTTTCGAATATAAAATAAAAACGGCATAAACAGATCAAAGCGGATAAAACAGAAAAAGTAAATAAAAAAAGAATACAAAATATTGAAACATCAAAAATGTCCAGACATGTGAAGCGAATCAAATGTAAAATAGAATTAGTAGACACAATGGATAACCATGGAAGCCACATGTGCAGAAGATATTTACCGCTACACGATCACTCTGCTTGTCCGATGAACAATTGCTGATGTGTCAAGTCTCACATTATTTCACATGTTTTACACCTTGACATGGGGCTACTATTTGTAGGCCACAAAACTTTTTAGAACAAAAGACATGCATCACAAACTGCCAATTGTTTAGGTATTATGTCAGTAGTGCTATTATATACTTAAGTTAGTAAATACTCATCAAAATAATATTTAAATTTGCAGGATTTTCGGTAATCATCTTCGTTCCAAAGTGTGAAGCGACAATGACAGTCTCATTACCGTACAAAACGACGTTAAAATATTAAATGCATACCCTGAATTGTAAAATAAATAACAGAAGGTTTACTTAATCTGCGCCTGACACCTGACATTTTGGTGATAGTGGACTATATGTACTCTAAAATTTAGGAAATTATAGCCTTTTTAGGTTGACTGGTCCGTACTATGCAGAAGACCGGATCCACATTTCAAAGCTGACTCAGAAGTGGTAATTCTGTGCCTACAATGTTTGCACATACACTATGTATGAGTGTGCATAGTATGTTTGTGTGTGTGAGGCTCGCGTCATGTCGGCGTCATCGATCCACTCGCATCCAATTATTCATGTATGTACATAGTTATGTGCAGTGGAGGTGCCATGCGATTGCTCTTCATGAGACTGGCTTGTCAGGGTTTGGGGTTTTCCTGACTTTGCTGGAACGTTTTTCTTTTACTGCACATAATTTGTTATGTTCAAAACCTTTATTTACATAAAACCATACTGGATTCACTTTCATAATCTCGAATAAACAAGTAGTTTTTTTTTAAGCCAACATTAAATCCTCAATCAAATACATAACTTAATTATGTATTTGATTGAGTTTAATTTTATATTTTTTATAGAGCCACGAAACAATAAGTGGTAGACTTATAAGTATTGATGTCACTGATACTTATTTTTCTTCTATTCTCAGTAAAGGGGTAGCTTAGGGTACCTTAAATCAACCGATTGATCAGATTATCATAGGAAACCGTTTCTTAGTGTATCTGTTCACGAGAATTTTAATAAACAATTGAATTAGTAATACATACATATATAACATGTAACATAAATACTGTTCCATTTATTTTTCCAACGGAAAAATAAACGCGTGGTCACCGTACATGCAGTTTGGGCGCACCACACCAACATAATGCACCACACGTATGTATAAACAATATGTCGGATACACACGTCTTCAAGCTGAGCCCGAAGGAGCCGCGCTGATCTGTTGAACCAGTGAAGGTCTGCGTGTTTTGATAATATGGGTCAGTCAGTGGTCAGTAAAGCGGAGTTTAAATTAACCCGGGACTTCGAAGTCTTATAACTTCCAATTCTAATGCATCAGTTTTGAGGATTTTGTTTAGTTTTGAATCCACATGGACATTGAAAGCTGCTTTTCCGATACGCGATCGTATGATAGAAATGGTTGAAAGCGAGAATTTTATTAAATATTTTATATTTTAGGAATGTTTAGCTTAATGATAAAATAATAATGTAAGAGGGGTATTGTAGTAAAAAAAAAAAAATTGTTCGTGTAATAACCTCTTAATACATACACAAAATACACAGAAACACGTGGATGTGATTCGTTAATACCTATTGCTGTACTTTATTTTCACAAGTAACTATATCCATCGCGATAGTCATATTCGTGGAATGGGCTAACAAATCTAATCTATTTATTATTGATCTCGTCTGCAGCAGTTCGTCAGGAAAATTGCGAATTATTTAAGACCATCCATATTTCCTTTGTCTGTGGGTCATATATCATACTGGATGACTGGATTAGGTAATATGCTCTTTGTAGATCTTTTCTCAATTTACAGTTTTGTGGTGTACGTTTCATTAGGATCTGCTTTACTGAACTATCTGTTTGTTTTGTCCCGCTTATCATCTTAATAGGGAACTTTAAAAATTTGGATCTAGAACAAAAAGTAACATAGGTATTGATTAACGAAATTTTTGTGTTATGTTTTAATAGTCGTTTTCATATGGTAATTAACTTTACGCTTTCTACTTTTAAAAATAAAACCATTTCCATCAAGGCGCTGCAAAAATCTGCTGATGTTTGCAAAGAGTAGTCGTTCTTTTAGGTTCATCTTACTTTGGTAAGCATCAAACTGTTCTTATAACTGTAAACATACATAGGTACACACGCTTAGGTACATACTGTACGTACACAGATATATTTGTTAGTGTGTAATTACATCGGCGGAAGCTTTGACAAGCGAACCGCGTAATTGTGTACCGCTCAATGCGAATCATTCCGGGTCATATACCACACAAATATTACCAACGACCACTTATTTGTGGTCGATATCCATCGAGCTACTCGACCGATTTCCATGCTATTTCCTGTGTGAGCTAGAGAGAGAGTTCTACCATTAGTTATAGTGAACAAACAGAAGAGTTTTGCTGGTTTTTGCACCTGGAACTAACATATATTATCCTCGCTCCAGTTCAAGCGACCTTTGGGTTCGTAAAGCGAAAAATTGAAATCATGACGACGGCTTTTTATACCTATATTTTGGTTTCTTCCGGAAATTCAGTGATATTATACTGACATAAATATATGTATGTTTAAGTATGACATGTGTATATTCGTCAACTTCTGGTAAAACATTATAACATAGAAATATCACAGTCAGGGGTCTTCGTATAACACTAAGGGAAAGAAAGGGCGTAATAATATTGTATCAGTAACAGTATGCAAACAGCGGTTTTTTGTAAAAAAAAACTCTTTGATTTGTTCTGTATCATGAGGACAGACATAAATGTCACATTTATGTAATGCTTTAAACATATTTGTGTCATACAAATAGTGCTTCGATAAGCACACGGGCAATGAAAACCGGAGGCATAGAAGGTGAGCTTATTACTTCGAAGATGACAATAGGTTTGCGTTCTTTTACATGGATCTTAATAACGGCATCAGTGAAATATGAGACAAGAACATTACACCATGACGGAATATCTTTCAGTTCTCTATTCTATTGCACCAGTACCAGTTAAATAACAAAGACGCATTACCAAACAAAGCCGGTATAACTTCTACGTAGCAACTCGTTACCGATTTTCGTAACCTTAAAGAAAATCAAATCCTATTTTCTTCCTCACGAATTCCGTTAGCATTCGCATTGAAATTACGTATTACGTTGTTTAATACAATTCAATAAGCGCTATTGCTACAAAGCAATATGTGGCGCAGAAGGCTCACTCACATACAATTACATATTTATAAATGATAGAAGAGTCTCGCGGTTGGTTTGGACACACCTTGCCATGTTGTTGTTCATATGCACGAATACACATCCAGTTGAATGCTCGCGTCAATATTTCAGGTTGGTGTTGGGCAGCAGTGTCTGTTCCAAGTGATCGCCAACCGAGCGGGATGGTAACGCACAATATACGGTAGAGTTTTGGAGAGCTCTGTCCGACATTGCGCAGCTATCTTC
The DNA here is from genome assembly GCA_947562105.1 of Shargacucullia verbasci. Classification (NCBI taxonomy): domain Eukaryota; kingdom Metazoa; phylum Arthropoda; class Insecta; order Lepidoptera; family Noctuidae; genus Shargacucullia; species Shargacucullia verbasci. The sequence goes on from OX387280.1 coordinate 16,919,424, forward strand.
TTCATCGTGTGCCGTGACGGCGTGAGGTCGCACATAAGAATAGTTCATAAACTATGATATTAATATATCAATAGTATTATTAGTATGTTGTTGATAATGGTTCTGTTTAGTGGTTTTTTAAGTGTTATCGTATATTGGGAGTAGATCTTCTGTGATTTTTCTTTGTGGTTATCGTATCCCGCATGTTGGTAATCTGCAAACGCACATAATGTAAGAAAATATTTCTTTTTGATTATGTGAGACGCTCGCGCGCTGAATGCCAATCTGTTAGCCCTCTGAAGGCTTTGACTGGCGAAGCAAGGTGTTCTTTGTGGAGTTTATCCTTGTGCTAACAACTTATATGGGTATCATGAAACACCAATAATACTTAAGTCTTTGGAGTGACGAACCCAAACCTCTCCCTTTGGATTACTGAGCTGGACCACTTCTAATATTACAATAGCAAACTTAGTTGAAGGGACAACAGGTATACTAGAACTGTGCATGTGTTATCAATAAGAGACAGAGGAATACACGTTTCAGGGAATTCAATAACATTCCTACATAATGATATGCTCGAGCTCCTGTTCAAGCTGTAAGGGTACTGAAATGTAGTAAGTACGTAGAACGTATCACAAGTGAGCCACTAGAACCCTTGAACTCAACATGTTGGTACGCACAACTTTATCAGTAACTGGCAACTCTAACTATACTTTGTATACTTAGATACTGTGGTAGAATGCAAAACCCGACTCATCATCATCATCATCATCATCAGCCAGAAAACGTCCACTGCTGAATAAAGGCCTTCCCGGGGTGAAGGGGGGGGGGGGGGGGGTTGCCATAATCCCCACGCTTGGCAGGCGGCTTGGGGATCACAGTGGCTCACCGATTAGTGAAAGGACGCTGCTGCCCGTCCTCCGGTGACTGGCCGCAGTTTTAGGACGTACCCGTGTCCACTATAACTTTAAACAAAACCCGACTGCAGTTAATTTATTTATTTATTATTGGTATACCAACAGCAACACATATATAAATTTTGACGACACGTCTAGCGCAGTGGCTAATCGATTAGCTTTCTGCGCTACGTGTCGCGGGTTCGATCCCCGCACGGAACGAATATTTGTATGATCTAAAGATAGTTGTTTCGGATCTGGTTGTGTCTGTGTGCATGTGACATGTATGTTTGTAAACTGTTCCCACGATACAGAAGAAATACTAAATAAAAAAAATATTACAGTAGGAAACACAATTCAAAAATAACATATCTTATATGTATCCCCATAACAGGTACACACAGCATTCATAATTTGCACTGTCGTTTATCGGGTATTATTCAAACTACAAAACAGAAAAAATTAAGCACAACAGCACAAACTTAAGATGATCCACGTGTAACTTTCAGCTTTTACTTGTTCACCTATGACAAATGATAAACTCTAAAATGTTAAGTTAAACTTATAACTAAATAGTGTAAATATAATCATTCAGGACAGCCAGAATGATTATTATCCGCAAACAGTGGTCACCGACTGCAATGATATATTTTCATTCCCATTTTCAAGTATCATAAAAGTCAACCACCATCCGTTAGCGTGATACTTCTGGAATGATTTCCTCTCGACCGTTATGGATATGCCGAATGAATTATGGCACCGTTGGTTGACACAAAAAAATATTTTCGTTGATCAATATTCGTACAACAATGCTTGACCCGATGATCGATGATGCTTATATCAAAAGCCGAACGTATAACTCAACGTTATTGCCATCAATAGATCCATATTCAAGTAAAGTCATAACTAGGTAGGTATATCCAATGAAACCCATTTGCAAATTAGATATGAATGTCGGCATCAAACCGTAATGAATTCGGAATCCGCTCGCTAATTATATCGGTGGTGGTTCGCGCCCGCATCAAATTGTTAATTAGCTGCGGATCTATTAAAATTTGATATCCGTTGTAGAACTAATCAGATGCCTATCATGGCATATAAGCTGGCAAAATTGACCAGAATTGTGATGAGTACACAAAGAGAGCTGAACATAATACTAGTATATTGTAAAGACTTACTCGTTATATACTTGGTAATATGTTCAGTTATTAATTATTTTTTCTATAAGCATAGAAGAAATGGTATAAATACAACAACAATAGTATTATACAATTTATCACTTTAAAACGTACCTAATAACTTTCTACGCATCAAAATTTATTATTCCTATAACTCTTAGCACATAATCATCGGCAGGTCCTTTTGAATCTACAATTGAACAGTTTTTTCGGAATTATTTTTAGGAAATAACTTAGTCAAGTGCGTGTGTTATCGAACTTTTGAACATTTTGTTTAAAGGGACAAAACTACACGACTGTTTGTGATACCTGCACTCAAAATTAAAATAGTCGATACTTCATGTACAATGCGCATGTTCGTCATTCAGTTTCAGCTACGCATAGCAATTACCGGTACAAAATGAATCAATCTCGTGAAGCATTCACATCGGCGTTTGACAAGCTTTCCGCTGTCATTGTGTCGTTATCATGAAACGGCGAGGTGGTTTGTGATTGCTACCACTATCTGAGATCAGCGTCAGAGTGATCACAGATGTTTGTTTTTAAGCGCAGCAGAGAAAATAATCTGAGAAACCCGAAGACAGTCTCAAGCTGTCACTTTATATGAAAAATGTCAACTCGCATCTGTATGACACTCGGATTTCACATTAGCCCGGTTCGGCGTAATTACTTCTGACTGACGTTAGTTAGTTACGCAGTCTAGAAATAACGTTGGTAGGCACTAGTTAGTATTTCATTATTAAATATTCATGGAGCCTGAATTATAGCTTGACAAAACCTTATAAATTAATAGAATTCTAAATTAACAGCTAAAAACTACAACAATGAAGAAGATAATTTATTAAAATAGTCCCTGACCTCAAAAATACCGAAGTACAAGCGAAGGGCGTTCACCCAAGACCCGGCAGAACTTAGCCGACCTTAATCTGACACCAGGTTATGACTATTAATCGTAAGTAGAAAAATTATTAAGAGCCTGGTCGGGGTCATCCGATCCTAGTACCACTTCAAATAAGTTTTAATACGTTATTTTTCTGCGATCATTTTGAAATTAGAGGAATATGAGGTCTCAATGAACTTGGAAGGCGTCACGAAAAGTTTATTGATAACACAATAACTACCTTATTGGTTTAGCAATGGCACGCCGAACATTTCTGGGAATTCTCAGTAGTGGCCCGGAGTATGGGTCTTTTTACAACGGATGCTAAACGGTGGAAGGAAATTGTACAACTTAACACCCATACGTATACCTAACCCTTTGGGAATAGACGCTAAGTTACGCGACACTAGTTCAACGCTACGCCAACATTCGAGTTAGCATTCAAGTCCCGCGGGTCGTATAAGTCCACCGGCTACACTAACACTTAACGTGGAATTGCGAAGTAGGCACATAGCTGATGGCTGCTCTGTAGAGCTCAATCCGGAAATGAACCCGGACAAACTTTGAGACCAACTACCTGATCAAACACACCATCGCGTAGCCATGAACTACTTGACAACGCTGTGCTTTGCTACTTGTTTCCAACTATGCTCAAGTTGATGCAAGTTGATTGGGCCGCGAGATTATCAAGGACATTACACCTTAAGTGTAGATATAGGCTTAGCAACAGCTCACTTTATCAATGAATCACCTAGTAATAAAACTGAACGCCTCTATGACTAGCTTCTTCTCAGGTAAGTATAAGTATAGTGGATATTGGACAGGTATCTCTACGAACTGACCGCGGAGTACCGAGTGCGGCTGACGTCCTCGGTTAAGTCAGGCCGCGCGTGGTAATGTACCTAAGGTGAATTATGCGAGAAAATAATATTTTGTGGACAAATGCCATAGAATCAGGTAAAAATGAAAAAAAAAAAAGATTCTCGGAATAAACTAGAGACAAAACTAAAGTGTGCAGGCACTTTAGTAACACTGTACTTTCCTTGAAAGAAGCAAAATCTCATTAATTTAGGCACACTACAGAGAGTCTTAAAAGGAGCCATATTTGAAACAAAGTTCTGAGCCTTAATCTTGTGACCTAAAAGCAGAAGTGATATGAAAATAAGCAGCTCACAAACAGCACAAAATGTACTTGTGCGGCAAAAACTGTTGGAAATAGGTTGGAATTCAGGACAAACTGGGGACTGGGGACTGAATTCTAAGGCTACAAACAAAAGCGCCACTTGCTTTTATGTAGGTAGTGCAATGCAAAACGAATAACGTTGAAGTTTAACACAAAACTGAATTATAAAACCCAAATCGTTTCGCTTTAGTCCCACCCTGACTTTTTTGAGGATTCTAATTGCTACAATCGTGTTGATGACCAGTAGAGCCGGTCACCAGCCCTTCGGTTCGCTGTCATGATTACGGGCAACTAAGGCAAACTACAGAATCTCCTGTTTCTTCATCATAAGTCGTGTAGTGTCTACTTACAAAAATCATATACATAACCTACACACATTGCAGTAATCACCATGGCTTATGATGGATACAAGAAAAGGGAGAATTTTTGGGACTAAATTCACTCGACATGTTATATGAATAGCGTGCTGGAGTACATTATACACTCCACAGTTAAACGTTTTATTTGGTGTTTACGAGACGAAAAGGAAGATTCCAATTGAATTCGGACGCAGTGGGCATCCGTGCAGCCTCGTTTGTCACCGTCGCTCTCTGTCAAACTGTACGAGCTTTAATTAAAATTTATTCATTCCACGCGACCATTTAACTTTACTTTTTCATATGATGCTTCGGAAGGCTTTATGTGACGCCGCGGATAAAACTAGTAGAATTATAGGATAGTAGGTTACCACACGTTCTGGTTATCTGGATTCTAAATCATGGTTCCTGTTCCTGCTTGTTAGAGGATGAGTCACGTTTTAAACCTCAGTGGGATAAAAACTTTGAACATTGCTTTTCAGCATCACTTCGATGCATAGGACTTGAATTCTTTTCATTCAGTTTACAAAAACAATACCTAGTGGAAATCACCGGTGGAAGTCCACCGGCGTTTGGGATTGGAGGAAAAAATCCTTCAAGAAATATTATTCTTTCGCAAAATTAATATTTGAAGTGGTACAATAATTAAAACATAGTTCAACATAGAGAATCTATCGGACAAATAGTGGGACTGAGGAAAACTTGGGTGAGAGGTAAACTTTCGAATTGTTTGTGATTTACATTAATTACAAGCATCAGGGAAATAACGCGCACTAGGCACTGAATGAACGAAGTTATATTAACTCTACGCATAGTAATCTGTGACCCGCAGCCTAATTACGTAAAATAGCGACAGCAACGTGATAGCAACGCGACAGCAATCTCACTGTCAGCCAATACATTATATGTCACAAAAATGACGTTTGACAGAAGTTATCGCGCAATATATGCCTGTCGCTACATCGGTAATCAGGCTGCCGGCTACACATAGCGATTGATGTACACGAAGGTTTCAGTTGCCAAAATAGACTATTCATTTTAAATTTCTAGGCTTCATTACGTCGCAAGCTTGAGGAGTGTATCGGGACGCTTTGTATGCTGGTACTGCTAATGCAAAGAAATTGTTACGGGAATTCCAATTTTCCTATAGAATTGGGAATTGTATGATAATGAGGTTCTAACCCTGTATCAATATGGAATAATGCAAAACTCATATTATAACGCAACTCTGTTATCCTCGAAGGAGTAGGAAGTAAATAGAACTCACACACACACTCATACAGAGTCAGAGGCTTTTCTCACTGACCTGGTAAAATAAGCTTTTTGCAGGTTTTCATTTTTTTTAAGTCTGTACGACACAAATAACTTTACCCAAGAAAACATTCTCAGTCAAACTCAAATATTTTTATTAGACTTTAAATATAAACAATTTGAACGCCTATTTTTAGAGTCTAAGAAAGAGTGAAACGGTTTAATTTAAATTATAGAACGTAAACACAGACTGTTTATTTTCTACAATTTTATATTGAAGTTCTTGTAAGTTTATTCTTGATGGACTACAATCTACTAGAAGTTAATGAATATTTCTTGATAATTAATTACTCCTCAATAGTGGCGTCAGCGCCATCTAACTGTTGTTATCGTACTCACTGCAGGGATGCGTCTTCAACTCGCTCTCTTAACAAGTTCAATATAGCGCCCTCTGCTGAAGGGTAGTCACATCAAACTGTGGATTTGGAGGGTTCCATTTAATACATTTGAAGCAGCTACGTGCAGATGGCACTGTTAACAATTTTAGCTTTAAAGCTTTGGTGCGGGTTTACATTGTACAGTACAGCAGCATTTAGAGCTTACCAAACCATATTTTTACGTGTATTTTTGGTAGGTGGAGCTACGTGTCTTTTTGTAGAAAGGTCGAATTCTAATAATTTTGTATTAACAACCGTTCTGTTCTTATCTTAAGCACTCGCATAAAAATGTCTCATGCCGTGGTGGAAACCTTATCAGTGAGACTCATAATGGGGGGGACTATCCAGGGAGCGTAGTACGTACGTGGGTATCGTCACTCAAGGAGGCTATTTTTGTGCACCCGAATTTCCATAAACACCACAGTAAAAGCAGGACATTGATATCGTAAATGTTAATGTACCAACTTCACTAGGCACTGCCAAAGTGCCTGTATGTTGTATACTCCAATTTTACCCAGAAGCCGTTAGACCGAGTGCAATATTGTGTTCTAGCATTGTACTATTTTGAAGCCTTTGAATAAAATGTTATACGTGTCGCGACTTGTGCTATACTTACCTACTTTGTACATAACACCCCGCTCGGAGTTCCGGCTGAGAGATATTTGCGCTTTGTCCGGTGAAGCAGAAAAATCCATCGGAGGCTGTCTGCGACTTCAAAGAGGAATAAAAAATATACTCGATACCTCGTGGAGCTTGTACTGTCGAGTTTCGCCGTAATCCCAGGCTTTTGAACTTATCTGAATGCCACTATAGGTATTATACCTATTCACAATACACTTTTCTTACCGTTTTTCAAAAACTTGCTTTTGTCTATGTCATACATACTGATGATGCATGTTGTGTGGGACCGTGTTCGATGTACGTAATCAAAATAAATGTAATATAAATATATAAAATAACTTATATTATATAGTTCATCCTATATATAAGTCGTATAAATCTCTTTTACTTGCAATATCTTATAAAACATACCACCAACAAACGTCAATCATTCAATATGACCTCGACATTATTATTTAATTTACGAGCTTAGTAGGTAAACATCTATAATTGTGTGAGCACTATAAATTTAAGCAGCTCTTTAGATATTTGTGTCCTTGTTTACTTATATTAAATTAATGAGAGTCTTGTCTTGGTGCAAGAGTCTCGACGCAAACTTAGTTATATAATGTGGCCCGACACCGAACAACGGCGACGGCGGCGGCGGCCACTCTTGAACAATTACTGCGCTTTGTATAAGTTCGTCTTCGTTATTGTTAGGTTTCTTTACAACAAACACTACTGCAAACTTGGGAATTACGATGGTTTTGATACTCTAAACTTTTTAATTCGTGTTTTCGCTATGATCTGTATCTCTAGTGTAAGTTTCTTTTGACAAATTCGATTTACTACATCGAATGCGTTCGGCGCTCCCATTGGTCCGTTTCGTCTTTTCCACCAACGTGGAAACTAAACTATGTGTGTAACGTGGGCTCACAGATTTTCAGGGGATACAACAGAAATATATTATAGTATAGTACGAGTATAATATAACGTACATGGTAGTAATGCCCAAATAACAGGAGATATTTTTGACAACTTCGTAGCTTTCCGTTGATTTCTATTATAATCCAATATTACTTTATCTAGTTATGTAGTGGACAAAAAACATGACCGTAATAAAATACCTTCGCCGTAAATAATAAGTAACGATCAAACGGTGACTACACATGGACATGTCACCGAATATGAAATTGATATCATGAAATATTTACGAGTATTACGTTCAGAGGACAGCTGTATGCGAGCCGAGATATTGCTTTAAACATAACTAATGTATTACATCACTTTATTGGGGTATAACCTACAGGTTGTATGTGCGTGTAACATTATTAAAAGAGTATGGGCAGTGCAGTGTCGTATGATGTGCTATTAACATAGACTGCGATCACCAAGCCGCCTAACAAACCTGATGATGATGATGATATCCGATGAGGTGTGTTCCTTAAGGGCGCAGCTGTGACCGTCGGTTGTAGGTGGAAGTTTTTGTGCTGGTATGATAAAATTAATATACATACGTAATAATACCTCTAGAATTTGGGTATGGAGCTAAATGGAAACTTTTTAAAGACAGCCTGTAAAAAAGGAGTGAGAATATCATTCTGAATATCATTGTAGAGATGGCTGTTGTTATCAATCGGCTTGATAATTACCTCAATCTCGCTTCTGAGAACAACAGAAAATAGACCAGTATATTATTTATCGAAAATATAATATTGATAGATAGAATCCCATCTGAATATGTGTAATTACTGCGAGGAAGCGCATTGTTCTTGAAGGCATTGTGTCTCATATACGTATGACAGCGACGTATGGAGTGTGCCGGCGGCGGCGGTGGCGGCGAGGCTGCCTCGGTCACTGCGACGTACAATGGGCGACATTACCGGTGAACCACCTATAAGGCTAAAATCGCTTGCACCCAACTTGTGACCACAGCGAAAACCACGCCCTCTTAAAACCAGTTTTGTGCAACATACTTCCCGCCAATCTTTTGTTAAAAAATAATTTGTACTTCTTTAGTTGCTATGAATGAAACAGATAGTCGGTGTGCGAGCGAGAAAGTATTAACCATACGTATTAAATCCACTTCGCCTATTTATACGTAATAAATTGGGAGAAGACAGAGTGATCGGAGTGATTAACTTTGCTAGTTTTATTTATATTAATACCTAATCGCTGTAGCTACAGAATAATAAATTACACTTTATGAAAGAATACTTTATGGAAAAACATAACATAGCAAGCATCACGCCTGTATCCCGGAAAGGTTAGACTAAGCCACAAAGGCGTATCTACTATTGTGCACCCACATTTCGCCGATGCTGTTATTAAGTCACGTAAGCCATGTAACAGGGGGCGAGCCTGTTGCCATCAACCGGGCATAACCCCAACCCCTCGGTGCTGCTACTGAGGATTTCTATACAGAAAAACCCAATAACAATTTCCCCGACCCGGGAACCGAATCCAGAACCTCACGCTCAGCAGTCGCGCTTGCGACCACTACACTATTGTCAGTCAGTTGTAAAAAATAAAATTTCAGATTTGTGAATTTGAGATTTGGGAATTTGGGAGGTTGATATTTGAGAGTGTGAGAAATTGTGATTTGAGGTTTGAGAGTTTGGATTTGAGATTTCACCCCCCGCCACAACCACCCGACTGCGCTGACACCCCCACCACAAACATCTGACTGCTCTGACACCACCCACCACAAACATCTGACTGCTCTCACACCCACACCACAAACATTAGACTGCTCTGACACCCCCAACACTAACACCCTACTGCTCTGACACCACCAACACAACCACCCGACTGCTCTGACACCACCACCACAACCCCCAGATTGAACCTGACACTCTCACCACAACCACCAGTCTGCTCTGACACCCCCCGCCACAACAACCAGATTGACCCTGACACTCCAAACACAAACAACTGACTGCTCTGACACCACCACCACAAACATCAGACTGCTTTGACACCGCCACCACAACCACCCGACTGCTCTGACACCACCACTACAACCCCCAGATTGAACCTGACACTCCCACCACAAACATCAGACTGCTCTGACACCCACACCACAGTCATTAGACTGCTCTGACACCCCCAAAAATACCACCAGTCTGCTCTGACACCCCCACCACAAACATCTGACTGCTCTGACACCCCCACCACAACCACCAGTCTGCTCTGACACCACCACTACAACCCCCAGTTTGACTAAACAACTGACTGCTCTGACACCATCCACCACAAACTTCAGACTGGTCTGACACCCACACCACAATCATTAGACTGCTCTGACACCCCCAAAACTACCACCCGTATGCTCTGACACCCACACCACAATCATTAGACTGCTCTGACACCCCCAAAACTACCACCAGTCTGCTCTGACACACCCACGCAACCACCAGTCTGCTCTGACACCCCCACCACAAACTTCCGACTGCTCTGACACCCCCATCACAACCTTCCGACTGCTCTGACACCCACACCACAAACATCAGACTGCTCTGACACCCACACCACAATCATTAGACTGCTCTGACACCCCCAAAACTACCACCAGTCTGCTTTGACACCCCCCCCCCTCACAAACATCTGACTCCTCGGACACTCCCACCACAACCAACAGTCTGCTCTGACACCCCCACGCAACCACCAGTCTGCTCTGACACCACCACTACAACCACCAGTTTGAACCTGACACTCCCACCACAACCACCAGTCTGCTCTGACACCCCCCCCCCCCTCACAAACATCTGACTGCTCTGACACTCCCACCACAACCAACAGTCTGCTCTGACACCCCCACGCAACCACCAGTCTGCTGTGACGAAAGTCAAGTCGAGTCGAAAGTCGAGTCGAAAGTCAAGTCGAAAGTAAGTCGAAAGTCAAGTCGAATATCAAGTCGAATGTCAAGTCGGAAGTCAAGTCAAGTCGAAAGTCAAGTCGAGTCGAAAGTCAAGTCGAGTCGAAAGTCAAGTCAAGTCGAGTCGAAAGTCGAGTCGAAAGTCAAGTTGGAAGTCAAGTCGAATGTCAAATAGAATGTCAAGTCGAATGTCAAGTCGAATGTCAAGTCGAATGTCAAGTCGAATGTCAAGTCGAATATCAAGTCGAATGTCAAGTCGAATGTCAAGTCGAATGTCAAGACGAATGTCAAGTCGAATAACAAGTCGAATGTCAAGTCGAAAGTCAAGTCAAGTCGAAAGTCACGTTGAGTCGAAAGTCAAGTCGAGTCGAATGTCAAGTCGAGACGAAAGTCAAGTCGAGTCGAAAGTCAAGTTGGAAGTCTAGTCGAATGTCAAATAGAATGTCAAGTCGAATGTCAAATAGAATGTCAAGTCGAATGTCAAGTCGAATGTCAAGTCAAGTCGAATGTAAAGTCGAATGTCAAGTCGAATGTGTCTACTCTGTCTACTCTGACACTCCCACCCCAAACATCTGACTGCTCTGACACCCCTTCCACAACCACTAGTCTGCTCTGACACCACCACTACAACCACTAGTTTGAACCTGACACTCCCACCACAACCACCAGTCTGCTCTGACACCCACCCCCTCACAAACATCTGACTGCTCTGACACTCCCACCACAACCAACAGTCTGCTCTGACACCCCCACGCAACCACCAGTCTGCTGTGACGAAAGTCAAGTCGAGTCGAAAGTCGAGTCGAAAGTCAAGTCGAGTCGAAAGTCAAGTCGAAAGTCGAAAGTCAAGTCGAATGTCAAGTCGAATGTCAAGTCGAATGTCAAATCGAATGTCAAGTCGAATATCAAGTCGAATGTCAAGTCGAAAGTCAAGTCAAGTCGAAAGTCAAGAGTCAAGTCGAATCGAAAGTCAAGTCGAGTCGAAAGTCAAGTCGAGTCGAAAGTCAAGTCGAGTCGAAAGTCAAGTCGAGTCGAAAGTCGAGTCAAATGTCAAGTCGAATGTCAAGTCAAATGTCAAGTCGAAAGTCAAATCGAAAGTCAAGTCGAAAGTCGACTGTCGAATGTCAAATCGAATGTCAAGTCGAAAGTCAAGTCGCAAGTCAAGTCGAGTCGAAAGTCAAGTCGAAAGTCGAGTAGAAAGTCAAGTCGAGTCGAAAGTCAAGTCGAAAGTCAAGTCAAATGTCAAATCGAATGCCAAGTCGAATGTCAAGTAGAATGTCAAATCGAATGTCAAGGCGAATGTCGAATGTCAAGTCAAGTCGAATGTCAAGTCGCAAGTCAAGTCGAGTCGAAAGTCAAGTCAAGTCGAGACGAAAGTCAAGTCGAGTCGAAAGTCAAGTCGAGTCGAAAGTCAAGTTGGAAGTCAAGTCGAAAATCAAGTCGAGTCGAAAGTCAAGTTGGAAGTCAAGTCGAAAGTCAAGTCGAATGTCAAGTCGAAAGTCAATCGAATGTCAAGTCGAGTCGAATGTCAAGTTGAGTTGAAAGTCAAGTCGAGTCGAATGTCAAGTCAAGTCGAGACGAAAGTCAAGTCGAGTCGAAAGTCAAGTTGGAAGTCAAATCGAATGTCAAGTCGAATGTCGAATGTCAAGTCAAGTCGAATGTCAAGTCGAATGTCAAGTCAAGTCGAATGTCAAGTCGAATGTCAAGTCGAATGTCAAGTCGAATGTCAAGTCGAATGTCAAGTCGAATGTCAAGTCGAATGTCAAGTCGAATGTCAAGTCGAATGTCAAGTCAAGTCGAGTCGAAAGTCCAAGTCGAAAGTCAAGTTGAAAGTCAAGTCGAATGTCAAGTCGAAAGTTAAGTCGAGTCGCAAGTCAAGTCACGTCGAGTCGAAAGTAAAGTCGAGTCAAAAGTCAAGTCGAAAGTCAAGTCGAAAGTAAGTCGAAAGTCAAGTCGAATGTCAAGTCGAATGTCAAGTCGAATGTCAAATCGAATGTCAAGTCGAATGTCAAATCGAATGTCAAGTCGAATAACAAGTCGAATGTCAAGTCGAAAGTCAAGTCAAGTCGAAAGTCACGTTGAGTCGAAAGTCAAGTCGAGTCGAATGTCAAGTCGAGACGAAAGTCAAGTCGAGTCGAAAGTCAAGTTGGAAGTCTAGTCGAATGTCAAATAGAATGTCAAGTCGAATGTCAAGTCGAATGTCAAGTCAAGTCGAATGTGAAGTCGAATGTCAAGTCGAATGTGTCTACTCTGTCTACTCTGACACTCCCACCCCAAACATCTGACTGCTCTGACACCCCTTCCACAACCACTAGTCTGCTCTGACACCACCACTACAACCACTAGTTTGAACCTGACACTCCCACCACAACCACCAGTCTGCTCTGACACCCACCCCCTCACAAACATCTGACTGCTCTGACACTCCCACCACAACCAACAGTCTGCTCTGACACCCCCACGCAACCACCAGTCTGCTGTGACGAAAGTCAAGTCGAGTCGAAAGTCGAGTCGAAAGTCAAGTCGAGTCGAAAGTCAAGTCGAAAGTCGAAAGTCAAGTCGAATGTCAAGTCGAATGTCAAGTCGAATGTCAAATCGAATGTCAAGTCGAATATCAAGTCGAATGTCAAGTCGAAAGTCAAGTCAAGTCGAAAGTCAAGAGTCAAGTCGAATCGAAAGTCAAGTCGAGTCGAAAGTCAAGTCGAGTCGAAAGTCGAGTCAAATGTCAAGTCGAATGTCAAGTCAAATGTCAAGTCGAAAGTCAAATCGAAAGTCAAGTAAAAAAGTCGACTGTCGAATGTCAAATCGAATGTCAAGTCGAAAGTCAAGTCGCAAGTCAAGTCGAGTCGAAAGTCAAGTCGAAAGTCGAGTAGAAAGTCAAGTCGAGTCGAAAGTCAAGTCGAAAGTCAAGTCAAATGTCAAATCGAATGCCAAGTCGAATGTCAAGTAGAATGTCAAATCGAATGTCAAGTCGAATGTCGAATGTCAAGTCAAGTCGAATGTCGAATGTCAAGTCAAGTCGAATGTCAAGTCGCAAGTCAAGTCGAGTCGAAAGTCAAGTCGAGACGAAAGTCAAGTCGAGTCGAAAGTCAAGTTGGAAGTCAAGTCGAATGTCAAGTTGAAAGTCAAGTCGAATGTCAAGTCGAATGTCAAGTCGAGTCGAAAGTCAAGTCGAGTCGAAAGTCAAGTTGGAAGTCAAGTCGAAAATCAAGTCGAGTCGAAAGTCAAGTTGGAAGTCAAGTCGAAAGTCAAGTCGAATGTCAAGTCGAAAGTCAATCGAATGTCAAGTCGAGTCGAATGTCAAGTTGAGTTGAAAGTCAAGTCGAGTCGAATGTCAAGTCAAGTCGAATGTCAAGTCGAATGTCGAATGTCAAGTCAAGTCGAATGTCAAGTCAAGTCGAATGTCGAATGTCAAGTCAAGTCGAATGTCAAGTCGAATGTCAAGTCGAATGTCAAGTCGAAAGTCAAATCGAAAGTCAAGTCAAGTCGAAAGTCAAGTCGAGTCGAAGTCAAGTCAAGTCGAGTCGAAAGTCAAGTCCAAAGTCAAGTCGAAAGTCGACTGTCGAATGTCAAATCGAATGTCAAGTCGAAAGTCAAGTCGAAAGTCAAGTCGAAAGTCAAGTCGAAAGTCAAGTCGAAAGTCAAGTCGCAAGTCAAGTCGAGTCGAAAGTCAAGTCGAAAGTCGAGTAGAAAGTCAAGTCGAGTCGAAAGTCAAGTCAAATCGAAAGTCAAGTCGAATAGAAAGTGAAGTCAAGTCGAAAGTCAAGTCAAGTCGAATGTCTAGTCAAGTCGAATGTCAAGTCAAGTCGAAAGTCAAGTCGAGTCGAATGTCAAATCGAATGTCAAGTCGAATGTCAAATCGAATGTCAAGTCGAATATCAAGTCGAAAGTCAAGTCGAAAGTCAAGTCGAGTCGAAAGTCAAGTCGAGTCGAAAGTCAAGTCAAATATCAAGTCGAATGTCAAGTCAAGTCGAGTCGAAAGCCCAAGTCGAAAGTCAAGTTGAAAGTCAAGTAGAATGTCAAATCGAATGTCAAGTCGAATGTCGAATGTCAAGTCAAGTCGAATGTCGAATGTCAAGTCAAGTCGAATGTCAAGTCGCAAGTCAAGTCGAGTCGAAAGTCAAGTCGAGACGAAAGTCAAGTCGAGTCGAAAGTCAAGTTGGAAGTCAAGTCGAATGTCAAGTTGAAAGTCAAGTCGAATGTCAAGTCGAATGTCAAGTCGAGTCGAAAGTCAAGTCGAGTCGAAAGTCAAGTTGGAAGTCAAGTCGAAAATCAAGTCGAGTCGAAAGTCAAGTTGGAAGTCAAGTCGAAAGTCAAGTCGAATGTCAAGTCGAAAGTCAATCGAATGTCAAGTCGAGTCGAATGTCAAGTTGAGTTGAAAGTCAAGTCGAGTCGAATGTCAAGTCAAGTCGAGACGAAAGTCAAGTCGAGTCGAAAGTCAAGTTGGAAGTCAAGTCGAATGTCAAATAGAATGTCAAGTCGAATGTCAAGTCGAATGTCAAGTCGAATGTCAAGTCGAATGTCAAGTCGAATGTCAAATCGAATGTCAAGTCGAATGTCGAATGTCAAGTCAAGTCGAATGTCGAATGTCAAGTCAAGTCGAATGTCAAGTCGCAAGTCAAGTCGAGTCGAAAGTCAAGTCGAGACGAAAGTCAAGTCGAGTCGAAAGTCAAGTTGGAAGTCAAGTCGAATGTCAAGTTGAAAGTCAAGTCGAATGTCAAGTCGAATGTCAAGTCGAGTCGAAAGTCAAGTCGAGTCGAAAGTCAAGTTGGAAGTCAAGTCGAAAATCAAGTCGAGTCGAAAGTCAAGTTGGAAGTCAAGTCGAAAGTCAAGTCGAATGTCAAGTCGAAAGTCAATCGAATGTCAAGTCGAGTCGAATGTCAAGTTGAGTTGAAAGTCAAGTCGAGTCGAATGTCAAGTCAAGTCGAGACGAAAGTCAAGTCGAGTCGAAAGTCAAGTTGGAAGTCAAGTCGAATGTCAAATAGAATGTCAAGTCGAATGTCAAGTCGAATGTCAAGTCGAATGTCAAGTCGAATGTCAAGTCGAATGTCAAATCGAATGTCAAGTCGAATGTCAAGTCGAAAGTCAAGTCAAGTCGAAAGTCAAGAGTCAAGTCGAGTCGAAAGTCAAGTCAAGTCGAGTCGAAAGTCGAGTCAAATGTCAAGTCGAATGTCAAGTCGAATGTCAAGTCGAGAGTCAAATCGAAAGTCAAGTCGAAAGTCGACTGTCGAATGTCAAATCGAATGTCAAGTCGAAAGTCAAGTCGCAAGTCAAGTCGAGTCGAAAGTCAAGTCGAAAGTCAAGAGTCAAGTCGAGTCGAAAGTCGAGTCAAGTCGAGTCGAAAGTCAAGTCGAGTCGAAAGTCGAGTCGAATGTCAAGTCGAATGTCAAGTCGAAAGTCAAATCGAAAGTCAAGTCGAAAGTCGACTGTCGAATGTCAAATCGAATGTCAAGTCGAAAGTCAAGTCGCAAGTCAAGTCGAGTCGAAAGTCAAGTCGAGTCGAAAGTCAAGTCGAAAGTCGAATAGAAAGTCAAGTCGAGTCGAAAGTCAAGTCGAAAGTCAAGTCAAATGTCAAATCGAAGGCCAAGTCGAATGTCAAGTAGAATGTCAAGCCTAATGTCGAATGTCAAGTCGAATGTCGAATGTCAAGTCAAGTCGAATGTCGAATGTCAAGTCAAGTCGAATGTCGAATGTCAAGTCAAGTCGAATGTCGAATGTCAAGTCAAGTCGAATGTCGAATGTCAAGTCAAGTCGAATGTCAAGTCGCAAGTCAAATCGAGTCGAAAGTCAAGTCAAGTCGAGACGAAAGTCAAGTCGAGTCGAAAGTCAAGTTGGAAGTCAAGTCGAATGTCAAGTTGAAAGTCAATTCGAAAGTCAAGTTGAGTTGAAAGTCAAGTCGAATGTCATGTCGAATGTCAAATCGAATGCCAAGTCGAATGTCAAGTCAAGTCGAATGTCAAGTCAAGTCGAGACGAAAGTCAAGTCGAGTCGAAAGTCAAGTTGGAAGTCAAGTCGAAAGTCAAGTTGGAAGTCAAGTCGAAAGTCAAGTCGAATGTCAAGTCGAAAGTCAATCGAATGTCAAGTCAAGTCGAGTCGAATGTCAAGTTGAGTTGAAAGTCAAGTCGAGTCGAATGTCAAGTCAAGTCGAGACGAAAGTCAAGTCGAGTCGAAAGTCAAGTTGGAAGTCAAGTCGAATGTCAAGTCGAATGTCAAGTCGAATGTCAAGTCGAATATCAAGTCGAATGTCAAGTCGAATGTCAAGTCGAATGTCAAGACGAATGTCAAGTCGAATAACAAGTCGAATGTCAAGTCGAAAGTCAAGTCAAGTCGAAAGTCACGTTGAGTCGAAAGTCAAGTCGAGTCGAATGTCAAGTCGAGACGAAAGTCAAGTCGAGTCGAAAGTCAAGTTGGAGGTCTAGTCGAATGTCAAATAGAATGTCAAGTCGAATGTCAAATAGAATGTCTAGTCGAATGTCAAGTCAAGTCGAATGTAAAGTCGAATGTCAAGTCGAATGTGTCTACTCTGTCTACTCTGACACTCCCACCCCAAACATCTGACTGCTCTGACACCCCTTCCACAACCACTAGTCTGCTCTGACACCACCACTACAACCACTAGTTTGAACCTGACACTCCCACCACAACCACCAGTCTGCTCTGACACCCACCCCCTCACAAACATCTGACTGCTCTGACACTCCCACCACAACCAACAGTCTGCTCTGACACCCCCACGCAACCACCAGTCTGCTGTGACGAAAGTCAAGTCGAGTCGAAAGTCGAGTCGAAAGTCGAGTCGAAAGTCAAGTCGAGTCGAAAGTCAAGTCGAAAGTCGAAAGTCAAGTCGAATGTCAAGTCGAATGTCAAGTCGAATGTCAAATCGAATGTCAAGTCGAATATCAAGTCGAATGTCAAGTCGAAAGTCAAGTCAAGTCGAAAGTCAAGAGTCAAGTCGAATCGAAAGTCAAGTCGAGTCAAATGTCAAGTCGAATGTCAAGTCAAATGTCAAGTCGAAAGTCAAATCGAAAGTCAAGTCGAAAGTCGACTGTCGAATGTCAAATCGAATGTCAAGTCGAAAGTCAAGTCGCAAGTCAAGTCGAATCGAAAGTCAAGTCGAAAGTCGAGTAGAAAGTCAAGTCGAGTCGAAAGTCAAGTCGAAAGTCAAGTCAAATGTCAAATCGAATGCCAAGTCGAATGTCAAGTAGAATGTCAAATCGAATGTCAAGTCGAATGTCGAATGTCAAGTCAAGTCGAATGTCGAATGTCAAGTCAAGTCGAATGTCAAGTCGCAAGTCAAGTCGAGTCGAAAGTCAAGTCAAGTCGAGACGAAAGTCAAGTCGTGTCGAAAGTCAAGTTGGAAGTCAAGTCGAATGTCAAGTTGAAAGTCAAGTCGAATGTCAAGTCGAATGTCAAGTCGAGTCGAAAGTCAAGTCGAGTCGAAAGTCAAGTTGGAAGTCAAGTCGAAAATCAAGTCGAGTCGAAAGTCAAGTTGGAAGTCAAGTCGAAAGTCAAGTCGAATGTCAAGTCGAAAGTCAATCGAATGTCAAGTCGAGTCGAATGTCAAGTTGAGTTGAAAGTCAAGTCGAGTCGAATGTCAAGTCAAGTCGAGACGAAAGTCAAGTCGAGTCGAAAGTCAAGTTGGAAGTCAAATCGAATGTCAAGTCGAATGTCGAATGTCAAGTCAAGTCGAATGTCAAGTCAAGTCGAATGTCGAATGTCAAGTCAAGTCGAATGTCAAGTCGAATGTCAAGTCGAATGTCAAGTCGAATGTCAAGTCAAATGTCAAGTCAAGTCGAATGTCAAGTCGAATGTCAAATCGAATGCCAAGTCGAATGTCAAGTCGAATGTCAAATCGAATGTCAAGTCGAATGTCAAGTCGAATGTCAAGTCGAATATCAAGTCGAATGTCAAGTCGAAAGTCAAGTCAAGTCGAAAGTCAAGAGTCAAGTCGAATCGAAAGTCAAGTCGAGTCGAAAGTCAAGTCGAGTCAAAAGTCAAGTCGAGTCGAAAGTCAAGTCGAGTCGAAAGTCGAGTCAAATGTCAAGTCGAATGTCAAGTCAAATGTCAAGTCGAAAGTCAAATCGAAAGTCAAGTCGAAAGTCGACTGTCGAATGTCAAATCGAATGTCAAGTCGAAAGTCAAGTCGCAAGTCAAGTCGAGTCGAAAGTCAAGTCGAAAGTCGAGTAGAAAGTCAAGTCGAGTCGAAAGTCAAGTCGAAAGTCAAGTCAAATGTCAAATCGAATGCCAAGTCGAATGTCAAGTAGAATGTCAAATCGAATGTCAAGGCGAATGTCGAATGTCAAGTCAAGTCGAATGTCGAATGTCAAGTCAAGTCGAATGTCAAGTCGCAAGTCAAGTCGAGTCGAAAGTCAAGTCAAGTCGAGACGAAAGTCAAGTCGAGTCGAAAGTCAAGTCGAGTCGAAAGTCAAGTTGGAAGTCAAGTCGAAAATCAAGTCGAGTCGAAAGTCAAGTTGGAAGTCAAGTCGAAAGTCAAGTCGAATGTCAAGTCGAAAGTCAATCGAATGTCAAGTCGAGTCGAATGTCAAGTTGAGTTGAAAGTCAAGTCGAGTCGAATGTCAAGTCAAGTCGAGACGAAAGTCAAGTCGAGTCGAAAGTCAAGTTGGAAGTCAAATCGAATGTCAAGTCGAATGTCGAATGTCAAGTCAAGTCGAATGTCAAGTCGAATGTCAAGTCAAGTCGAATGTCAAGTCGAATGTCAAGTCGAATGTCAAGTCGAATGTCAAGTCGAATGTCAAGTCGAATGTCAAGTCGAATGTCAAGTCGAATGTCAAGTCGAATGTCAAGTCGAATGTCAAGTCAAATGTCAAGTCAAGTCGAGTCGAAAGTCCAAGTCGAAAGTCAAGTTGAAAGTCAAGTCGAATGTCAAGTCGAAAGTTAAGTCGAGTCGCAAGTCAAGTCACGTCGAGTCGAAAGTAAAGTCGAGTCAAAAGTCAAGTCGAAAGTCAAGTCGAAAGTAAGTCGAAAGTCAAGTCGAATGTCAAGTCGAATGTCAAGTCGAATGTCAAATCGAATGTCAAGTCGAATGTCAAATCGAATGTCAAGTCGAATAACAAGTCGAATGTCAAGTCGAAAGTCAAGTCAAGTCGAAAGTCACGTTGAGTCGAAAGTCAAGTCGAGTCGAATGTCAAGTCGAGACGAAAGTCAAGTCGAGTCGAAAGTCAAGTTGGAAGTCTAGTCGAATGTCAAATAGAATGTCAAGTCGAATGTCAAGTCGAATGTCAAGTCAAGTCGAATGTGAAGTCGAATGTCAAGTCGAATGTGTCTACTCTGTCTACTCTGACACTCCCACCCCAAACATCTGACTGCTCTGACACCCCTTCCACAACCACTAGTCTGCTCTGACACCACCACTACAACCACTAGTTTGAACCTGACACTCCCACCACAACCACCAGTCTGCTCTGACACCCACCCCCTCACAAACATCTGACTGCTCTGACACTCCCACCACAACCAACAGTCTGCTCTGACACCCCCACGCAACCACCAGTCTGCTGTGACGAAAGTCAAGTCGAGTCGAAAGTCGAGTCGAAAGTCGAGTCGAAAGTCGAGTCGAAAGTCAAGTCGAGTCGAAAGTCAAGTCGAAAGTCGAAAGTCAAGTCGAATGTCAAGTCGAATGTCAAGTCGAATGTCAAATCGAATGTCAAGTCGAATATCAAGTCGAATGTCAAGTCGAAAGTCAAGTCAAGTCGAAAGTCAAGAGTCAAGTCGAATCGAAAGTCAAGTCGAGTCGAAAGTCAAGTCGAGTCGAAAGTCGAGTCAAATGTCAAGTCGAATGTCAAGTCAAATGTCAAGTCGAAAGTCAAATCGAAAGTCAAGTAAAAAAGTCGACTGTCGAATGTCAAATCGAATGTCAAGTCGAAAGTCAAGTCGCAAGTCAAGTCGAGTCGAAAGTCAAGTCGAAAGTCGAGTAGAAAGTCAAGTCGAGTCGAAAGTCAAGTCGAAAGTCAAGTCAAATGTCAAATCGAATGCCAAGTCGAATGTCAAGTAGAATGTCAAATCGAATGTCAAGTCGAATGTCGAATGTCAAGTCAAGTCGAATGTCGAATGTCAAGTCAAGTCGAATGTCAAGTCGCAAGTCAAGTCGAGTCGAAAGTCAAGTCGAGACGAAAGTCAAGTCGAGTCGAAAGTCAAGTTGGAAGTCAAGTCGAATGTCAAGTTGAAAGTCAAGTCGAATGTCAAGTCGAATGTCAAGTCGAGTCGAAAGTCAAGTCGAGTCGAAAGTCAAGTTGGAAGTCAAGTCGAAAATCAAGTCGAGTCGAAAGTCAAGTTGGAAGTCAAGTCGAAAGTCAAGTCGAATGTCAAGTCGAAAGTCAATCGAATGTCAAGTCGAGTCGAATGTCAAGTTGAGTTGAAAGTCAAGTCGAGTCGAATGTCAAGTCAAGTCGAATGTCAAGTCGAATGTCGAATGTCAAGTCAAGTCGAATGTCAAGTCAAGTCGAATGTCGAATGTCAAGTCAAGTCGAATGTCAAGTCGAATGTCAAGTCGAATGTCAAGTCGAAAGTCAAATCGAAAGTCAAGTCAAGTCGAAAGTCAAGTCGAGTCGAAGTCAAGTCAAGTCGAGTCGAAAGTCAAGTCCAAAGTCAAGTCGAAAGTCGACTGTCGAATGTCAAATCGAATGTCAAGTCGAAAGTCAAGTCGAAAGTCAAGTCGAAAGTCAAGTCGAAAGTCAAGTCGAAAGTCAAGTCGCAAGTCAAGTCGAGTCGAAAGTCAAGTCGAAAGTCGAGTAGAAAGTCAAGTCGAGTCGAAAGTCAAGTCAAATCGAAAGTCAAGTCGAATAGAAAGTGAAGTCAAGTCGAAAGTCAAGTCAAGTCGAATGTCTAGTCAAGTCGAATGTCAAGTCAAGTCGAAAGTCAAGTCGAGTCGAATGTCAAATCGAATGTCAAGTCGAATGTCAAATCGAATGTCAAGTCGAATATCAAGTCGAAAGTCAAGTCGAAAGTCAAGTCGAGTCGAAAGTCAAGTCGAGTCGAAAGTCAAGTCAAATATCAAGTCGAATGTCAAGTCAAGTCGAGTCGAAAGCCCAAGTCGAAAGTCAAGTTGAAAGTCAAGTAGAATGTCAAATCGAATGTCAAGTCGAATGTCGAATGTCAAGTCAAGTCGAATGTCGAATGTCAAGTCAAGTCGAATGTCAAGTCGCAAGTCAAGTCGAGTCGAAAGTCAAGTCGAGACGAAAGTCAAGTCGAGTCGAAAGTCAAGTTGGAAGTCAAGTCGAATGTCAAGTTGAAAGTCAAGTCGAATGTCAAGTCGAATGTCAAGTCGAGTCGAAAGTCAAGTCGAGTCGAAAGTCAAGTTGGAAGTCAAGTCGAAAATCAAGTCGAGTCGAAAGTCAAGTTGGAAGTCAAGTCGAAAGTCAAGTCGAATGTCAAGTCGAAAGTCAATCGAATGTCAAGTCGAGTCGAATGTCAAGTTGAGTTGAAAGTCAAGTCGAGTCGAATGTCAAGTCAAGTCGAGACGAAAGTCAAGTCGAGTCGAAAGTCAAGTTGGAAGTCAAGTCGAATGTCAAATAGAATGTCAAGTCGAATGTCAAGTCGAATGTCAAGTCGAATGTCAAGTCGAATGTCAAGTCGAATGTCAAATCGAATGTCAAGTCGAATGTCAAGTCGAAAGTCAAGTCAAGTCGAAAGTCAAGAGTCAAGTCGAGTCGAAAGTCAAGTCAAGTCGAGTCGAAAGTCGAGTCAAATGTCAAGTCGAATGTCAAGTCGAATGTCAAGTCGAGAGTCAAATCGAAAGTCAAGTCGAAAGTCGACTGTCGAATGTCAAATCGAATGTCAAGTCGAAAGTCAAGTCGCAAGTCAAGTCGAGTCGAAAGTCAAGTCGAAAGTCAAGAGTCAAGTCGAGTCGAAAGTCGAGTCAAGTCGAGTCGAAAGTCAAGTCGAGTCGAAAGTCGAGTCGAATGTCAAGTCGAATGTCAAGTCGAAAGTCAAATCGAAAGTCAAGTCGAAAGTCGACTGTCGAATGTCAAATCGAATGTCAAGTCGAAAGTCAAGTCGCAAGTCAAGTCGAGTCGAAAGTCAAGTCGAGTCGAAAGTCAAGTCGAAAGTCGAATAGAAAGTCAAGTCGAGTCGAAAGTCAAGTCGAAAGTCAAGTCAAATGTCAAATCGAAGGCCAAGTCGAATGTCAAGTAGAATGTCAAGCCTAATGTCGAATGTCAAGTCGAATGTCGAATGTCAAGTCAAGTCGAATGTCGAATGTCAAGTCAAGTCGAATGTCGAATGTCAAGTCAAGTCGAATGTCGAATGTCAAGTCAAGTCGAATGTCGAATGTCAAGTCAAGTCGAATGTCAAGTCGCAAGTCAAATCGAGTCGAAAGTCAAGTCAAGTCGAGACGAAAGTCAAGTCGAGTCGAAAGTCAAGTTGGAAGTCAAGTCGAATGTCAAGTTGAAAGTCAATTCGAAAGTCAAGTTGAGTTGAAAGTCAAGTCGAATGTCATGTCGAATGTCAAATCGAATGCCAAGTCGAATGTCAAGTCAAGTCGAATGTCAAGTCAAGTCGAGACGAAAGTCAAGTCGAGTCGAAAGTCAAGTTGGAAGTCAAGTCGAAAGTCAAGTTGGAAGTCAAGTCGAAAGTCAAGTCGAATGTCAAGTCGAAAGTCAATCGAATGTCAAGTCAAGTCGAGTCGAATGTCAAGTTGAGTTGAAAGTCAAGTCGAGTCGAATGTCAAGTCAAGTCGAGTCGAAAGTCAAGTTGGAAGTCAAGTCGAATGTCAAGTCGAATGTCAAGTCGAATGTCAAGTCGAATATCAAGTCGAATGTCAAGTCGAATGTCAAGTCGAATGTCAAGACGAATGTCAAGTCGAATAACAAGTCGAATGTCAAGTCGAAAGTCAAGTCAAGTCGAAAGTCACGTTGAGTCGAAAGTCAAGTCGAGTCGAATGTCAAGTCGAGACGAAAGTCAAGTCGAGTCGAAAGTCAAGTTGGAGGTCTAGTCGAATGTCAAATAGAATGTCAAGTCGAATGTCAAATAGAATGTCTAGTCGAATGTCAAGTCAAGTCGAATGTAAAGTCGAATGTCAAGTCGAATGTGTCTACTCTGTCTACTCTGACACTCCCACCCCAAACATCTGACTGCTCTGACACCCCTTCCACAACCACTAGTCTGCTCTGACACCACCACTACAACCACTAGTTTGAACCTGACACTCCCACCACAACCACCAGTCTGCTCTGACACCCACCCCCTCACAAACATCTGACTGCTCTGACACTCCCACCACAACCAACAGTCTGCTCTGACACCCCCACGCAACCACCAGTCTGCTGTGACGAAAGTCAAGTCGAGTCGAAAGTCGAGTCGAAAGTCGAGTCGAAAGTCAAGTCGAGTCGAAAGTCAAGTCGAAAGTCGAAAGTCAAGTCGAATGTCAAGTCGAATGTCAAGTCGAATGTCAAATCGAATGTCAAGTCGAATATCAAGTCGAATGTCAAGTCGAAAGTCAAGTCAAGTCGAAAGTCAAGAGTCAAGTCGAATCGAAAGTCAAGTCGAGTCAAATGTCAAGTCGAATGTCAAGTCAAATGTCAAGTCGAAAGTCAAATCGAAAGTCAAGTCGAAAGTCGACTGTCGAATGTCAAATCGAATGTCAAGTCGAAAGTCAAGTCGCAAGTCAAGTCGAATCGAAAGTCAAGTCGAAAGTCGAGTAGAAAGTCAAGTCGAGTCGAAAGTCAAGTCGAAAGTCAAGTCAAATGTCAAATCGAATGCCAAGTCGAATGTCAAGTAGAATGTCAAATCGAATGTCAAGTCGAATGTCGAATGTCAAGTCAAGTCGAATGTCGAATGTCAAGTCAAGTCGAATGTCAAGTCGCAAGTCAAGTCGAGTCGAAAGTCAAGTCAAGTCGAGACGAAAGTCAAGTCGTGTCGAAAGTCAAGTTGGAAGTCAAGTCGAATGTCAAGTTGAAAGTCAAGTCGAATGTCAAGTCGAATGTCAAGTCGAGTCGAAAGTCAAGTCGAGTCGAAAGTCAAGTTGGAAGTCAAGTCGAAAATCAAGTCGAGTCGAAAGTCAAGTTGGAAGTCAAGTCGAAAGTCAAGTCGAATGTCAAGTCGAAAGTCAATCGAATGTCAAGTCGAGTCGAATGTCAAGTTGAGTTGAAAGTCAAGTCGAGTCGAATGTCAAGTCAAGTCGAGACGAAAGTCAAGTCGAGTCGAAAGTCAAGTTGGAAGTCAAATCGAATGTCAAGTCGAATGTCGAATGTCAAGTCAAGTCGAATGTCAAGTCAAGTCGAATGTCGAATGTCAAGTCAAGTCGAATGTCAAGTCGAATGTCAAGTCGAATGTCAAGTCGAATGTCAAGTCGAATGTCAAGTCAAGTCGAATGTCAAGTCGAATGTCAAATCGAATGCCAAGTCGAATGTCAAGTCGAATGTCAAATCGAATGTCAAGTCGAATGTCAAGTCGAATGTCAAGTCGAATGTCAAGTCGAATGTCAATTCGAATGTCAAGTCGAATGTCAAGTCAAGTCGAATGTCAAGTCGAATGTCAAATCGAATGCCAAGTCGAATGTCAAGTCGAATGTCAAATCGAATGTCAAGTCGAATGTCAAATCGAATGTCAAGTCGAATATCAAGTCGAAAGTCGAGTCGAAAGTCAAGTCGAGTCGAATGTCAAGTCAAATGTCAAGTCGAATGTCAAGTCAAATGTCAAGTCAAGTCGAGTCGAAAGTCCAAGTCGAAAGTCAAGTTGAAAGTCAAGTCGAATGTCAAGTCGAAAGTTAAGTCGAAAGTTAAGTCGAGTCGCAAGTCAAGTCACGTCGAGTCGAAAGTAAAGTCGAGTCGAAAGTCAAGTCGAAAGTCAAGTCGAAAGTAAGTCGAAAGTCAAGTCGAAAGTCAAGTCGAATGTCAAGTCGAATGTCAAGTCGAATGTCAAATCGAATGTCAAGTCGAATGTCAAGTCGAATGTCAAGTCGAAAGTCAAATCGAAAGTCAAGTCGAAAGTCAAGTCGAGTCGAAGTCAAGTCAAGTCGAGTCGAAAGTCGAGTCGAAAGTCAAGTCGAGTCGAAAGTCAAGTCGAATGTCAAATCGAATGTCAAGTCGAATATCAAGTCGAATGTCAAGTCGAAAGTCAAGTCAAGAGTCAAGTCGAATCGAAAGTCAAGTCGAGTCGAAAGTCAAGTCGAGACGAAAGTCAAGTCGAGTCGAAAGTCAAGTTGGAAGTCAAGTCGAATGTCAAGTTGAAAGTCAAGTCGAATGTCAAGTCGAATGTCAAGTCGAGTCGAAAGTCAAGTCGAGTCGAAAGTCAAGTTGGAAGTCAAGTCGAAAATCAAGTCGAGTCGAAAGTCAAGTTGGAAGTCAAGTCGAAAGTCAAGTCGAATGTCAAGTCGAAAGTCAATCGAATGTCAAGTCGAGTCGAATGTCAAGTTGAGTTGAAAGTCAAGTCGAGTCGAATGTCAAGTCAAGTCGAGACGAAAGTCAAGTCGAGTCGAAAGTCAAGTTGGAAGTCAAATCGAATGTCAAGTCGAATGTCAAGTCAAGTCGAATGTCGAATGTCAAGTCAAGTCGAATGTCAAGTCGAATGTCAAGTCGAATGTCAAGTCGAATGTCAAGTCGAATGTCAAGTCGAATGTCAAGTCGAATGTCAAGTCGAATGTCAAGTCGAATGTCAAGTCGAATGTCAAGTCGAAAGTCAAATCGAAAGTCAAGTCAAGTCGAAAGTCAAGTCGAGTCGAAGTCAAGTCAAGTCGAGTCGAAAGTCAAGTCGAAAGTCAAGTCCAAAGTCAAGTCGAAAGTCGACTGTCGAATGTCAAATCGAATGTCAAGTCGAAAGTCAAGTCGAAAGTCAAGTCGCAAGTCAAGTCGAGTCGAAAGTCAAGTCGAAAGTCGAGTAGAAAGTCAAGTCGAGTCGAAAGTCAAGTCAAGTCGAAAGTCAAGTCGAATAGAAAGTGAAGTCAAGTCGAAAGTCAAGTCAAGTCGAATGTCTAGTCAAGTCGAATGTCAAGTCAAGTCGAAAGTCAAGTCGAGTCGAATGTCAAATCGAATGTCAAGTCGAATGTCAAATCGAATGTCAAGTCGAATATCAAGTCGAAAGTCAAGTCGAAAGTCAAGTCGAGTCGAAAGTCAAGTCGAGTCGAAAGTCAAGTCGAGTCGAATGTCAAGTCAAATGTCAAGTCGAATGTCAAGTCAAATGTCAAGTCGAGTCGAAAGCCCAAGTCGAAAGTCAAGTTGAAAGTCAAGTCGAATGTCAAGTCGAAAGTCAAGTCGAAAGTTAAGTCGAGTCGCAAGTCAAGTCACGTCGAGTCGAAAGTCAAGTCGAGTCGAAAGTCAAGTCGAAAGTAAGTCGAAAGTCAAGTCGAATGTCAAGTCGAATGTCAAGTCGAATGTCAAGTCGAATGTCAAGTCGAATGTCAAATCGAATGTCAAGTCGAAAGTCAAGTCAAGTCGAATGTCAAGTCGAAAGTCAAGAGTCAAGTCGAGTCGAAAGTCAAGTCAAGTCGAGTCAAATGTCAAGTCGAATGTCAAGTCGAAAGTATAATCGAAAGTCAAGTCGAAAGTCGACTGTCGAATGTCAAATCGAATGTCAAGTCGAAAGTCAAGTCGCAAGTCAAGTCGAGTCGAAAGTCAAGTCGAAAGTCGACTGTCGAATGTCAAATCGAATGTCAAGTCGAAGGTCAAGTCGCAAGTTAAGTCGAGTCGAAAGTCAAGTCTAAAGTCAAGAGTCAAGTCGAGTCGAAAGTCAAGTCAAGTCGAGTCGAAAGTCAAGTCGAGTCGAAAGTCGAGTCGAATGTCAAGTCGAATGTCAAGTCGAAAGTCAAATCGAAAGTCAAGTCGAAAGTCGACTGTCGAATGTCAAATCGAATGTCAAGTCGAAAGTCAAGTCGCAAGTCAAGTCGAGTCGAAAGTCAAGTCGAGTCGAAAGTCAAGTCGAAAGTCGAATAGAAAGTCAAGTCGAGTCGAAAGTCAAGTCGAAAGTCAAGTCGAAAGTCAAGTCAAATGTCAAATCGAATGCCAAGTCGAATGTCAAGTAGAATGTCAAGCCGAATGTCGAATGTCAAGTCGAATGTCGAATGTCAAGTCAAGTCGAATGTCGAATGTCAAGTCAAGTCGAATGTCGAATGTCAAGTCAAGTCGAATGTCGAATGTCAAGTCAAGTCGAATGTCAAGTCGCAAGTCAAATCGAATGTCAAATAGAATCTCAAGTCGAATGTCAAGTCGAATGTCAAGTCGAATGTCAAGTCGAATATCAAGTCGAATGTCAAGTCGAATGTCAAGTCGAATGTCAAGACGAATGTCAAGTCGAATGTCAAGTCGAATGTCAAGTCGAATGTCAAGTCGAATGCCAATTCGAATGTCAAGTCGAATGTCAAATCGAATGCCAAGTCGAATGTCAAGTCGAATGTGTCTACTCTGTCTACTCTGACACCCCCACCCCAAACATCTGACTGCTCTGACACCCCTTCCACAACCACTAGTCTGCTCTGACACCACCACTACAACCACCAGTTTGAACCTGACACTCCCACCACAACCACCAGTCTGCTCTGACACCACAAACTTCCGACTGCTCTGACACCCCCATCATAACCTTCCGACTGCTCTGACACCCACACCACAAACATCAGACTGCTCTGACACCCACACCACAATCATTAGACTGCTCTGACACCCCCAAAACAACCACCCGACTGCTCTGACACCACCACTACAACCCCCAGTTTGAACCTGACACTCTCACCAAAACCACCAGTCTGCTCTGACACCCCCCCCCCTCACAAACATCTGACTACTCTGACACTCCCACCACAACCACCAGTCTGCTCTGACACCCCCACCACAAACATCAGACTGCTCTGACACCACCACCACAAACATCGGACTGCTCTGACACCCACAACACAACCAACATATTGACCCTGATACCACCACCACAACTACCCGACTGCTCTGACACCACCACCACTACCACCCGACTGCTGACACCCCCCACCACAAATATAGACTGCTCTGACACCCCCACCACAGCCACCGGAATGCTCTAACACTCCAACCACAGCCACCAGACTGCTTTGACACCCCCACCACAAACATCAGACTGCTCTGACTCTGACTCTGTCTCTGTCGTAGAACGATATGCTTTGTGTATGTTTGTACTAACATTTTGTTGTATCATCATATGTGTGTGGTAATCGAACTTGCAACGTAGCGCAGATAGCCAATCGCTTAGCCACTGAGGCAATTGTGCCTTTGAATCAAATTATTAAACTTTTGAATTCCTGAGGCCCAAGTTCATCGACAATAATAACAGACGGTAACGACACAAACTAGCCGTTTACCTATTTGTGTCTAACTTTTATATGGGTTCCAGCAGTTTTGACGTTGTAGCGACTACTGCTCGCAACATGGCAAAAAGTAAAGCGCCATCTATCGGAGTGAAGCGACAACAGAAATTCCTCAATCACACTATGAGAGTTTACAACGATTCTAACATACATATATACGAATGTTCGACATTACCCGTCGGATTTCGGTCCGCCAGGCTAACCACCTTGCCTGGTCGGAGGATCTTCCCTTTTTACACGAGATTTGAGAATTTGAGATTTGAGAATTTGAGATTTGAGAATTTGAGATTTGAGAATTTGAGATTTGAGAATTTGAGATTTGAGAATTTGAGAATTTGAGAATTTGAGAATTTGAGAATTTGAGAATTTGAGAATTTGAGAATTTGAGAATATGAGAATTTGAGAATTTGAGAATTTGAGAATTTGAGATTTGAGATTTGAGAATTTGCGATTTGAGAATTTGAGATTTGAGTTTTGAGAAATTGAAATTTGAGATATTTGAGTTTGAGAATTGGAGAATTGAGACTTTGGGATTTGAGAATTTGAGTTTTGAGAAGTTGAAATTTGAGATATTTGAGTTTGAGAATTTGAGAATTTGTGATTTGAGTTTTGAGATTTGATAGTTTGATATTTGAGAGCTTGAGAATTTGAGATTCGAGAATTTGTGATTTGAGATATTTGAGTTCGAGAATTTGAAATTTGAGATATTTGAGTTTGATAATTTGAGAATTTGTGACTTAAGATTTTGAGAATTTAACATTTGATTATTGAGAAGTTGAGATTTGAGAAATTGAGATTTGAGAGTTTGATATTTGAGAAGGTGAAATTTGAGATATTTGAGATTTGAGAAGGTGAAATTTGAGATATTTGAGTTTGAGAATTTTACATTTGATTATTGAGAAGTTGAGATTTGAGAGTTTGTGATTTGAGTAATTGAGATTTGAGAGTTTGATATTTGTGATTTGAGATTTGTGACTTAAGATTTTGAGAATTTTACATTTGATTTGAGAATTTGAGAAGTTGAGATTTGAGAGTTTGATATTTGAGAGCTTGAGAATTTGAGATTTGAGAATTTGAGATATTTGAGTTTGAGAATTTGTGATTTGAGAATTTGAGTTTTGAGAAGTTGAAATTTGAGATATTTGAGTTTGAGAATTAGAGAATTTCTGATTTGAGATTTGAGAATTTGAGTTTTGAGAAGTTGAGATTTGGGAATTCGAGACTTTGAGAGGTTGATATTTGAGTTTGAGATTTGAGAATTTGAGACCTGAGAATTTGTGATTTGAGAATTTGAGATTTGAGAAGTTGAAATTTGAGAATTTGTAACTTGAGAATTTGAGAATTTGAGAATTTTAGATTTGATAATTGAGAAGTTGAGAATGTATTTTAGAAACAAAACAATAAAAATCGACTTAGTGCTTTGTGTTGATAAAACTATATAAATTATAAATTACAAAAAATTCAATAGCATGTTTCACTTATATAAATCGACATCGACTGATTTGGCTTCAAAACTTCTAAAATGCAT
Source organism: Shargacucullia verbasci (assembly GCA_947562105.1). NCBI lineage: Eukaryota > Metazoa > Arthropoda > Insecta > Lepidoptera > Noctuidae > Shargacucullia > Shargacucullia verbasci. Next base: position 16,949,872 of record OX387280.1, read on the forward strand.
TATACCATTCCATAGACATATCGCTGCTTCAATTCAAGACTACCACATACCAAAATTACACCTTTTTACAGGAGAGCTAATCAAAGAAAAAAACTTCTATTTTTTGTCTAATGCTTTCATATTTTATATCAAATATATGCATATCATACATCGTTAGAAGCGTATTTTTAAGCAGCATTAAATGTTTTATGTATAATTATAATAATTTGAATGCTAGAGGAGATATAAGCATATAAGTTACTTTTGAATATAAACAATATGTTTGAAATATACTAAATATGGAATAAAACAAACATAAGTAAAAAAATAAAATGAATTAATCATGTTTCTCTATATAACTTTAAATAACACAACAAACATCGCCATGGAATTTAATAAAATAACTAAAATGCTATCTAAAACTAAAAACAAACCAAAGTTTTCCTCAAAATAACAAATAAAAATCTTCGAAACTGTTGTAAAATAATCATCCAACTTTTTTAAGTTCTATTCAAACAATGAAAATATAAAAGTAAAATAATAAAATTGGCCAAGCTAATTAGCAAAACTAACGTAAGTATAACTAAACTTCATAAATCAATAACATAAATAGAATACTAGTAAACAAAAAATAAAAATAAATCGACTTAAAATAAAATTCATTTCTTTGACGTTAATACCTTTTGTTACTACCTATGGAATAATAGTCATAATATAATACGTAAAAACATACCTACAATTTTATAATTATAATTATTACAATTAGGGATACGTCCAGTACCGATACCGATACCGATATATCGGCGATACCGCAAGATTTCTGATATATCGGAATCGGCGCGGCCTAATTTGTCTACGCTCGCGGAATCCCCACGTTACCTATATTCTTTCTTTGACTTGCGCTGCCCACCTCACGGAGCCCATTTCATTTCGCTAGGTGCTTGTTGCTGTTGGTGCGTAATAATTTTCATTTCTTTGTGGTTGTGTTTGTGACGTGATATTTTTTTCACTAATAGTGAAAAACTACGTAAAAAGTTAATTATGTCAGTCGTGAAGCAAAAAGTTCTGTATGGAACCATTTTGAAAGCAATATGTATGTATTATAAAGAAAACGTGTCCCGTGGTATCAATCCTAATCCAAGTCATAATACATCAAAGCTTAAGGATCCACATGAAAGGACACAATCAGAGTGAATTGGACTCCGCTTCAGTTCAATCAACTAATAAAACAACAAGGAGTGATGACATTGACCCAGAGACAGGAAACTCTAACTGAGATGATCGAAAAGAAATCATTATACAGAGATGATGATACTAGAGCAAAAGAAATAACTCGCACAATTGCTGAGCAAATATGCGTCCATATGGAACCATTCGATTTATTCCACAAGGTAGGCCATCAACGACTATTAAAAAAGCTATGCCAGAATTACCGAATTGTGTCACGTTCCCATATAACAGAAAAACTTTGACCAGAAATATGTGAGCGAGTGAGAACTAAAGTACTAGAATTGTTAAAAGTGGTGATACATATTGTGATAACCACTGATATATGGACAAGTGATTCCTCCTCGCAATCTAATAAATTTATTAGCTTAACAGCTCATGGCATCGATGCTAACTTCGAGTACAAGCTATATTGTCTCGAAGTAATGCCATTCGAAGGCCTTCAACATTCAGGATCCAACATAGCAGGTAATAGAAAGAAGGGATTTCAAGATTGGAATATACAGGACAGAGTTCGAACTATAGTTACCGACAATGCTGCGAATATGGGTGCCGCAATTAGACAAATTCAACACACATACAATTTAGTACCTGTTAAATGCTTGGGTCATTCACTACAATTGGTACTTAAAACTGGCCCTTTTTTGGCTGTTTTGTCTTCAATTAACCTTCTAAATAATATTATCAGTAATTTTGTCTGTCTAAAGCCACAGCTTTTTATAGCTTTTTGAATCTTAACTGTCCTTATCGGTATCGGTATCGGTGATACGTGTTTATAAATATTTGTATCGGTATCGTATCGGCTGAAGTGTGTATCGATGCATCCCTAATTACACTGCCTTGCACAAAAATACTAAAGTAATATATCTCAAAACATGACCTTATCGATTAACCTTATGGATGAAAACAACTCTGTTAAAATAAAAGCAAAACGAGTGTATTCCTAAATAAGGCTCTTTTAATTTGAAATAATAATAATTTAAAGTAGTTTTTTTATGTTCAAAATAAACTATTTACTAAATACCGTACTTCATATTAAATAACTTATATGCAAAACGAACACATTGTTTTATAAGTTTATTTTGATCAAAAAATTAAAAGTTCATATAGGTATATTTTCCGTGCAAAACAACCAGTTTTGAAATATGGTTCTTTTGATTTAAAAACAATGTCATACCTACTTACGTGAACCTTTATTCAAAACTGAAGTATTCCGAAATATGGTCGTTTTGTGTATAAAATTAATGAGTAACACAGATTAATTTTCGAGATATGGCACTTTTGCATAAAAAAAACGTGCTCTCAGGTCGGTTCTCGACATGCAACTGACAATATGGCAGTTTAGATTATATTTCGCGCGTTCAAAACGAAAATTCAAAAAAAACGGATGCGTTATTTTTGTACCTTAAAATGCAAAATCAATGGGTGTCTTTTTTAAATATGAAAATATGAAGTATTACGATCGTATTTTTGTAATAAAAACATTTTTTCATTTTTTTGATTTGTGACACTTTTGAATTGAAGCAGCGATATTATACATGTAACAATAAATATTACTGTTCGATTAATTTGTCTCGATGAATCTACTCAAATGATATACTCGTAAGTATAATATTTCAAACAAATATTTTACTTACAGCGGTAAAAAATTAATATACTGCGACGGTTTCGTTTGCCATTATTTTCAAATAATTTGGATTATAATAATACTAGCTAAATCTGGCCAAACTTCGCTGTGGCTCAGTCTGATATTAATATAAAAAATTGTGTTATTTATTTATATTTATTTTTGTTGTTAAAATCTTAATTAATTGACATGCCTATTTTAAAATAGTAATATATGTAAGGGAAAACAGTGATACATATAGTCATTTGTCAGATATACTTTATGCTTCAGCCATAAAAGTCAAAGCGTGTCATCAGAATTAGATACGAAAATAAATAATGCATGCGGAAATTATTACTTCATATTACGTACTCTTACGTCAATGGAAGATTAAGTATGTGCGAAAGAAACAAATCTAAGTTTGTTTGTTTCTATTTCACTTTCTTTTCGAATCCCTGCGCCTGCCCCCGTTAAGCCTACATATGTAGGTCAGTGTGTCGCCGCGGTCCTGTGACGTCGCAAGCGTCATTATTTTACAATTTCGGAAGCGCAGGAGTTTCACCGCCTTTACTGTGATTTTGCGAAATTGGACGCTTTATTTTCATAGGGGCAGGACAGGTAACGTAGAATAGGTAGTCTTAGTGAACAGTTAAGTGAATTGTGCAAAATTGGACGTTTACATTGGACGTTAGAATACATTAAAAAGAGTGATTGTGATTAATAATTTAATAAATAATTATGCGAGGGCGACTGTGACTGTGTGTGGTGTGATCGTTTTTATTCAGCATTAATTGCGCCAAAAGATCTTGTCGCAATATGACACCGCGCTGTTGCCGCTCTTATCACAGGTATACTTATATCTGCTCTCATTGGCGGAAGCAAAATATAGGCGTGGTTAGTTCATCGCAAACCGTGCAAAGAATTTTGTTAGTAAAGTGTACTACCGCCAATGTCGCCCCATAGACGTGCCGGCGGACACTGAAACGTGTACATGTTTAATGTTAATTATAGTAACTGAGCATATTATCCATGTGATAACTATAACACACACATTGTTTGTATGTGACGTATTGTGACAGCGACGTATCGATTCCTTCCCAGCGGCCATTATACAATGTGAATAATGCTGGCTGGCATTATATATACCTACTTACTATACTCATTGTTAACATTATCTCCTGTATTATTATTGATCGGGATACCTTCGTAACAATACCTACCTATATGATAAAAGGTATGTAGAGCTATGTATCGTCCAGTCCCGTCCCCTTAACGACGAACCGACGCGCCCGCGGCGATTCTACTTGACCGGCTATAGACGTTCCTAACTTCGGCACATTGGGAGACAAGACAGGGTTGATAAAGTTTGCTACAGCTGTCTACTGCTGTTGTTGTTTACAAAGTACTGGAAGCTAAGTTAAAACTGTAACTCTAGTTATACCTGTCAGAAGTTAGTGAACTTTTGAACTGTATCTGTGACAGAGATTTTTCTTTTGTGGTAAACGCCTGCGACGCGGGATCTTGGTTTCTTAATATAGATACATATGATAAACGGTGATTCTTTATTATTGTTGCTATATTGGGTCTTATTGACGTACTTGATGTACAAGACGTGTTGGAAGGTACTTGTTGACGCTTACTTAACGGTGATACTGCACTAGCGGACAAGGAAACATACCTACCTACTATTATATCATCGTTGACATTTCACGCTGTCAGAGAGTACAGATAACTCGCCTTGAACTCAATGTCTGTGCATTTTAGTTACAAAAAATTCCACGATTATATAGACGTGTTGTCGTGGCTTCGTGGCATGTGGTCGGTGTGTTAAACTTATGTGTCAGTAATAGGTATACATATGTGTGTATGATTGTTATGCATAATATTCACGTTACACGGATGACGTATGGCTTATGTTATAGGTATGCAAATGCTGAGCCCTATTCAAATCCTATCACATTACAATAATCACTTAATTCAGATCAACCCGAACTAAACTTAGAACTGATTACTAATATTTCAAACAAGTAGTTAATTCCATTTTTTAACCAACTTCAAAAAAAGAGGAGGTTCTCAATTCGACTGTATTTTTTTTTAATGTTTGTTACTCGATTACTCCGTCGATTATGGACCGATTTTTAAAATTCTTGTTTTGTTTGAAAGAGTATGCTTCCCATTTGGTCCCATTATCACCAAATCAGGATCTGATGATGGGATTCTAGGGAAATCGAGGGATACCCTCAAATATTGTAGGACAAATAGCGCGTTTGAGCTTTTTTTCTTAATAAGTCAGGTGTTGGCGTCTGAAAATCATCATTTCATGATGCTGAGCTGATGATGGATGTCATAGTACTCCTCAACGGTAAGGAGTTAGGGAATAAAACTTCCGAGTTTGGGATCACTCGATATATTTGGACGAGTCCTGTATAGTACCGTATAGTCCATTTGGTATAGAGGGTCTGATGATGGAGCCAGGAGATAGATGGTGGAACTTTTCAGTAGCTACTGGTAAGACCCTCGAATTTGGGCTCATTTTAAACCTCTAAAAGTCAAGACTATCACTGTATTAGTTACAGTAGTCGTCTTAATCTTTAAAATTCTTGTAATGCGTTTTCATCATGTGGTCGGCTTAGTAATTTATTTGATTTTAAAATCACATAGTGCAATACCGTCTAAGATTTTCACTCGACTTGGGGCAACATACATTTGACCCTTGTAATTTTTTTTAAGAGAATCGTCTTTACTAGGTCTACCCACTCAAAATTGTAAAATAATTAAATTTTTTAACTAAAAATAAAAACCGACTCCAAAAAACTCAAAAACAAAACTAATAACTAAAAGGCAAAAAATAAATCTTTTATTATACAATATAGTAGTTGAAGAATATTGAAATCGGTGCCAAGTAAAACATGCAATGATAAACAGACACGATTGGCGAAGTGCATTTGTCGTGTCCGACGCATAATTCGCCTTGCACACGACAATTTTTACGTGAACTCGTTGTGTCAATGTCGCTATTATAGCAGCAAGGTATATTACTTTTATGTTTTACTTGGCACCGACTTCAATATTCTTCAACTACTATATTTTATAATAAAAGATTTATTTTTTGCGTTTCAGTTATTAGTTTTGTTTTTGAGTTTTTTGGAGTCGGTTTTTATTTTTTGTTATAATATGACAAAATAATTACTAGTATTACATTAGGTGCTTCGAATAATAGAATCAAACATGGGACTTTGTTCCTCGCGAGTCAGGTGCATTTTCTCAGAAACGGTTTGAGGTATCACTCTGAAATGAATATTGAATGGTCGATAATGTTTATAGCTTCACACTGCTGGGTCAGCCCAAACTAGAAGAGTGGATCTGATATTAATTTGCCAAAAACAAGATACACGTCAATCAACTACTGTAGATTATTCTATATACATATATAAAGGTATATTATTTATTATAGCATAATCTGCAGCAATGTAAAGATATATACATAAGGATTTTAAATACTCCCTCGAAAACCAATAAAAACAAAGTATTATTTCGTTTCAGTCAATCATTTTGATTGTACAAAAAATTTGTCCGCAAGTGTACATCTGTCAACAAATATGTCCACGTGAAAAGGAGCGCGGCGTGTCCGGACATCAAACGGAAATCATCCGCAGACGTGGAGCCACTCACCCCTTATGTCATCCTTCCTACCCGCCATAGTACGTCTTATTAAGCGACAATACCTGCTCATAAGAAAAGCTAGACAAGTGCGTTTACACACAATGAAGGTGCCGTAGACAGCTATTTAAAAAAAAGTTGTTTTAAAAAAATAAAACTGTCTGAACTTGGTACACATTATCACAAACTATTATTCATAGGGGTTCATTTTTTTTTTGTCGAAAATCCTACCTCTATCCTCAATTTTTTACAGGGTGATTATTTGTAAATACTGTTGGAATATTAGTGCGACATTACAAAAACTTGTGATAGATGGCTGGACTTGATGAAGTTATAAGGGTTCCTTATTTGCGTAGGGAACCCTGGTAACATTTATATAACTATATTAAGACAACTGAACCTGTCGTTTACAGCGGTGTGTTTGTTCTGGGCTGTATCGATAACCGCTTTATATTTACAACGTATTTTGCCACAATAATATTAGTTTTGTAAACAAGCGTGGAATCACAATTTCGTAGGGAAATATTTATGCAAACGCCAGTGAGCCGGTGGAAGGTTTCACTAAATTAATTTGTTCGCTCTGAAGATATATTTGTTAAATGTATTCATGAAACAGGTATTAGCCATGGTTGGCTTAGCTATTCGTTGCGAATCACTGGTTCCCCGCAAATACGAGGAAACTATGTTATGTAATACATTTGCTGTTCTCGCGATATATTTTAATTGAATTAGATTACAGGGGTTTTATTAAATTTTCAATTTTATGACACAAACGAAATATAGTTTTCAGTGTGTGAGGCCAGTAACTTCGGCTGCATAATATTTTGTTAACTTTTTTTAAATAAAGGATCCTATCTTATTTATTTTTTTATATTTTAAGTCCTCCACTTTAAACTTGAATAATTCATAAGTAACGTGATCAGAGCCGAACATTATAATTTTATTATTATTGTATGAGGAAAATAAATAGATTCTTATGTATATGAAAATCTAATTCTACAAGCTAAAGATGTACCAATATAGGTAGATAATGCATTTGCGGCAAGTAGGCTAAACGCATTTCGTGAAGACATTACGTACATGTCACTCGATGCGGCGCAGCGGCGGAACAGTGGCCCGCACTCGCGCTTCAGCTGCGGGCCATAACACGCGCGACTAATACAGGCGGTGTGGCTTTGCGATATTATGTCTGTAAACTGCAACTATTTAACACGTGAACTACAGGATGGCACATCGTATGAAAAATAAACACTAAACACTCACTAAAGATAAATATCCCATAACCGTGATGCTAACATTATATCGATACAAACAATCGCAACATCATCCATCGCCGATGCTGAACGTAGGTATCGCGTGTGCTCTGGCCCTAATAGCACCCGAGCGGGGCGCCGCCAACGGAATCCAATTATATTGTTCTCTTGCGCGATATTAGCGTCCGTACCGCGACGCGTCGTACCGATGTCGCGTCCACGTCGTGCCGATACCGCGTCAATCTTCGCTATTTATTGCGGAACTAGTCGAATGATTCGTCGCAACAATGAGTTGGGATTGGAAATGAAATGTTTTGTGCTTATTGGTGCCCGAGCCGGGCTCGCTGTAATGAGACTGGGTGACGCTGTTGGGAATTTGTCTGTTGTCTCACATTTTATTGCAATATGTATCAGTTATGAGCTAGTACTTTATAATGTATTATATTTGCTACTCATCGAAAGCACGCCTGGCCATGCTGTTTACTCCCCTCATAGTAACGTTAATAAGTATATTACTGTAAGATGTACGAGTATTTACGTTTAGTTTTGATAGCTGAGCTTTACTTACTAGCTTGGTCGTATAGTTAATTACATATTGTTTAAAATAGAACACACGTTTTAATTATTATTTTTTCACCTTTTAACATTTTTTTTTATAGTTAAAATAATTTATATTTTTACAGTTAGGATGAAACATGTTTCTAAGAATCATTAACACAATATCATGTCATAACATACGTAAGTACCTTATTTTCTTTTTCTCTAACTACTTTCAGAAACATAATCTAATATATTGGTTATTACTTTTCCCTTTCAACATATAGGCCGTTACGTTTCTTTTGATATGCTTCGACTTTATTCATTATGTAATTCTAGAAGAGAATTCATTCAAAAAAATTTAAGTTCACAGAAACATAAACAAATGCTTTTACACATATACACAGCACAGTAAGCGCCTTCGACGTACAATACAATGGTTTGATGGGCGAGCGGTTGTAAAGTTCACTTTACTGCGCTCAATTTTATTTACTGCAGATGCTGTGTCTCGTAAAATAACACCGTTTTACGTTTTCCCTAACATTATTGTTTGCAACTAAAATCTTCACTCGTAAAATTCATGAGATTCATTGGCTGAGCGTCATAGAAAAAATTAAGAAGATGTTACTTTATCTACTAATGTACTGTGTTCAAATTCAAAATGTTTTATTAGGGGGAGAAGATGGTGCTAACAGAGCTTAAAAACAGATATAATTGTGTACCTGAGCGATCGTGGCGCATATATCTAGCTATAGTTTGGCAAGTAACACGATCACCTAGTGGCCATATTATCTTACAGATTCAGAGGTACATATATGGCAACATATGTATAAAAAAATCAATTTAATTCCTCCCAGGATAAAAAAGAAAAAATTTAAATCACTGCTTTTGCTAGGAAATCAACCAGGATTCTATTGCGTTCGTAATTTCCCGATGAAGCTCTGCGAATTCCATAAAGCTGGCTCCCATACCATACACAGCAATCAGAAGATCGGCATTACTGCGTACTATCATCCGACTATTATCGTAAGCAAGAGTAACATCAAAAAATTAGTACAGAAGGACCACTCTATATCAGTCAATAAATAGACAATAGCAAACTGCTAGCTAGGATAAGTTTCACAATTTGTCGTGCGACTGAGTTCGGTCATTGCACTTCTGAATTTTCGAAGTTCGGAGCGCATCAGAATTTGATTATCGCTTGCCATAACGGTCAAGTTGATTATCCTCAAGGAACCTTCGCTCCTGAGAGGACTCTATAAGGGCCTTGATGGTGTGCGTGGTCTGCCAACCCAATATAGGCCAGCGTGGTGGACTGAGGCTTAAGTCTTCTCATTCTAAGAAAATACCACTCACCAGAAATATAAAGAATGTTATCTTTGTCTATAATAGCGTTGTCGTTCGTGACTGCAGCAATACCTCTCTTAGATCTGTGTTCAGTAGTGCAGTAGAGCTGTAAAAGAAAGCGTACAATCTGTGACTGATCGTTGTACAGTCAGGGACGTAAGTTGATAAAGAATTACAAAAAGTTCATTTAACTTTTGGTAATTGTGTTATTTATCATAGAAGATAATTATTGTTCTCAAGAAACCATCTGACTGGTCTATAGAGTAACGCTATTTTATAAAAATTAATTTTAAAAAGTATTTTAAAAATTAAATTTGAAAGTTATCATTAATAAAAAAAAACTTTAGAAATTTTACTTAATCTTGTTATTTTCCATGGAGAAGAAGGCCTTCTGTGTTTTTTCTGTTCTCTAAGACGCCGCATGCAATACATGCTCCAGAACAAGAGAGCGGGGTGTGCAGTGTGGGGGGCGCACGCCAGCGAGTGCCGCGCGTCGCATCCCGCTTTAATTGAATTCGTTGCAACTCCTAAATGTGGGGAGCGGTGCTTAAGTTGAGCGAGCAGCGGTTTATGTTTTAAATTTTATGTTTTTATGTAAATATCAGTGTCAATTACAGAACATTGAGCAGACTCTTCAATTTTCATGATTTGTTTGAGACGGTTTTTGATTGAACTTGTTGTGATTGAATAATATTAATGATGACCTCCATAACTGTGCCCGCTCATCACTTGTACGTGTACAAATGTTGTGCACCACTAATATCTTTGTACAGTTTGTGTGCAGTTATTTAGTGCGCTGCGGACGCACCATCTACTCCAAGCCACTTCACACGACCCCGCCTCATCATGTGCCTAACTAAACATGGCAGGGATTTTAGCCGAAAGACACTTGAGACCATTTACGTTTTCAGACATTTGGAGGTAGAAATAGGAGCCTGGTGCAACCGGTGTGGCTTAACTTTAATTAGAATTTATTCTCAAAGGTAGTTTGTCCGGAAAAGGGTATGCATAAGTAGGTATTTGTTATATAATAAACTAATCGATTATATTCTTATTTGTAAGTTTCTAAGCGTTATCTAAATAATTTGACGACACGTTTAGCGCAGTGGCTAAACGATTAACTTTCTGCGCTACGTATCGCGGGTTCGATTCCCGCACGGAACAAATATTTGTATGATCTACAGATAGTTGTTACGGGTCTGGTTGTGTGTGCATGTGACATGTATGTTTGTAAACTGTACCCACAATACAGGAGAAATCCTAGAGGGGTTTTTTTTTTTTAAAAAATAAGAAAAAGAAATAATTAGTATCCCTATCCTAAATAATTAGTAATGCTATCGAAAGGCTTCTTTACCTTGAAGTAGGCATAATATTTTTATAATACCCGGCAGCAGGCGTATACATAACTATACGCCCATTTCCTCTAGAACGTGTTCCAAGGTTCATAACTGGCAGTTTAGTTGCACAGATACCCACTAGACTATATTCTGACTTTCGGCTTACCTCATGGGTTATTATGTAGGTATACGATGAACTGCATTTTACCTTTGAGCACAGATTATGTTTTCTGTACTCGTTTACTACAAATGTCACTTCGCACGTCGGTCATCATGGCCAAGAACTACACAATTCTAGTACATCACCCTCCCGAAACTCGAACAAAACGCACAATTTTCAGTTATTATCGTTCATATAATTTCGGATTACACAATCAAACATTGCAATCCAATTGTAAAGCAGATCGATGTTTACCATGTGGATATCATTGGTATCTTAAATAATTCCGTTTAATATCGCCATGTTGACAGTCGACGTGCCGATTATCCCATCATTTTTACGTCTGTTGATATTTCAGCGATGAATAATACAGGGCTTACTGTTGCCGGCACGATGATTTAAGCTGGGAATTATTGGTAAAAATACTGCTGGATATTCCAATGGAATGTGTTCTCAATTTTTGTTTTGTTCTGATCTAATTCGATTCTTGATCGATTCTGCCTAGACTGGTACTGAGAACAGAATTCTAATAAACAATTTACCCGACCTAGGGGTCGAACTCAAGACCTCACAGCCCTCAGCTATGATTCTCTCTGCGCGTACTAGAATGTATAGACAAAAGAACTTATCAAATATGGAATTTTATTATTTTCATTTAGGAACATTTTCAATGTTAACTACCCTACTTATCGCAACAATATCAAAGCGAACTTAAACTTCTCAAGCCATGAGTAATTCTCTCAAACTCGTTACCAACTAAAATTAAAAACTCACGATTAAATCTCGCAAGGTCGGAGCGAGATCATGACGTCACAAGTAACTCGAGAACAATACAGTGCTCACTAAATAGATACAGTCATACAGAAGGACCAGTCTGCACATATCTTGCTAATTTTCTTCTCGGACTAGAGGATGGGCAGCATCCTTAATGTTACTGATAACAACTGCGATTACCATCTGCCTGTCCAGCATAGTAGAACAAGCTAACAATCAGTAGTTTACGTGTGCAGAGCGGTGTAATGCTATGTGCTGCTCTCTAGCTATAGAGCTGGAGCCAAACTCCAGTTGTTTTAGGCAACGAATAAGTGGACTTCGTCTGGCGTACCCTGGGCAGCGTGTATCGATACCACCATTGCAGACTGGCTAATCTCTCCACTACAGCATGAGCGAACACAGTAATATAGTCTGTGACGACACGACAGAAGAAGATTAGTTGCTATTTTTGGCAGTTGCTTCTTGGACCAGTTGCCATCTTGTACAGAAGCAGTTACTTGTTACCCAGGTCATTTGTTACTCTTACTAGATGCAACCTTCACAATACCTATACTACCTTCACCAGATGCAAATGTTACCAGTTGCTACTTCATTCAAAGGGAACTTGAAAAAAAAAAAAAATAAGATTTTTTTTTACCAGAATTTTGTTTGACCAGACTTTGTTCACTCTATGGTTTCTGTATCTATTCTGCTTTTGGTATAGAGCCGTAACTTTACGGCGCTGTAAGTCGCAAGTTAATAAACAAATTAAACAACTTAGTGAAGGTCTTTGATAAGGGCTTTTGTGTCATTAACGGTTTACAGATATATTTTAAACAATGGCCTGATGTTTTCAGTTGAACTCTCGGTTGTTTAAAATTAAAGAGCGTGTATTTCTCTAATGGAACTGATAAATTGAAATAACACGCATGTTTCTGTATTCGGTGGTAGGTCTATTCACGTCGCAAAATCGCAAGTTTTCAAATAAATAATATTTAGAGCTTATTTTTTCTGAAAATTTTAAAAATATTATGTTACATACATGCATGTCTGACATTATTATACATTAAATGTATATCATCAATGAATCCCTTTGCCAACATATAATGATATGATCTTTTAATATCTTATCAGCCAGTACTTAGTGCGGCGCGGGTGAGGGTAGATTATCCCGCTCCGAACTAATCGGATCCCGTCTGCATCGATGGACGCACAAACACCCGTATGCGGTCTCACATGGAACAAGTTATTTTCGGCGTGTTCTATATAATGGTAAGAGATTGGAGGTATTTGCAGCCGTAAATATGTGGTGTAAGAGGCAGCAATGTTCCATACTTTGTTCGTTTAGAAACAAATAACACGGCTTTATTTAGTTTAATGACAATAGGTCTGGTTAGATCTAGATACTAACTAGGTACTAAATCCATTGCGCTTGCTCTCAAGCGTCATAAAGATTGGTCTTCATCAAATGAGAACCTTGGCACGCGTCATCTCTTTCGTTATTAGGTACCCCACTTTTCTTCAGAGTATGTATGTGCGTCGTTAAAACTTGGCATATTAATAACTTTTAATGATTACAGTGTAACAACATTGTACAATACAACTTTGATAGCAAACTCTTACATACTCAAGTTATATTTTTATTAAGAGGCAAATTCCTTTTATCCCCTCAGAATGTTGAAATGTTATTCCAGCATTATATTAGAATAAGGTGTTTCCAAAGAATTCGGCACCGTTTCTAACCTGACAGATGTCTGTTTACCTCCTATTTGTATGTATGTGATACCAGGAATTCCAGAATGAACGTCTTTTATTGCAAATTTGATAATAAAACGTTGTTCGTTACACATTGCGTCATTTATGTAAGTGACTTTTAGGAAATACAATAAAGACCCGGTGAAGAATAATGAATTTAACTTATGATTTCGTTCATCCTCGATACTCATTTCATTACAGTTTCACGCAGTAATCTGTTTTCTTCTTTAATTAACTCTGCAGCCAACATATTCTATTTCCCTTTTATTCTGAGAAAATGTTCCAAGACGGCGGATGGTGTTCAGTTGCGTGTCTCCGTGCGAGGACACGACATAATAAACATTAGCCCTTATTATTCCCACGTACAAAGCCTCTCCTGCTCATAATTTTTCCTTTGTGATATAATAACAGGTGCGTCATTCATTTTGTCGTGTTATCCGTGGGACGTACTTTATTAAACAAGTCGTAAATATAAGCTGGAGATGATATTGTGTATTAAATCTGTGTACACCACTGGATATTACGGTCCATTACGATGAGCACATTATTACACTCAGCCCTGAAATGATCTCTCACTGTTACCTCCCTGTAAAGAACTGCTATTTTTGGATCTCGGCAGTTTTAATATCCGTTTAAAATTTTAATAGCAAGCATCTAGACGGTGAAGCAATATTCTTTATAGATCTAATAAAATGAGGCGAAAGAGCTTCATTCATATAAAAATCTCTTGAATACTGAAAAAAAAAAGGATGACTTAAAGTTATACTTAAGTATATACATATATTTATATTATATACTATGTATACGACACACAGTAAGAGATGTGCTGGCATATTCTCAATGGAGAACCGCACGACATCATATTTGTCTACTAACAAAGCGTTTGTTTATTTTACGCTTTCCTTGTTTCGATCCTTGTGGGACTAATGCCTTAGTAAACATATTCTTTTGTACATCATTGTTGTCTATTAAAATATTATGGTATTGTATAAATTTATCTTGGCTGTTGAACAATGCGAATAGCTCGTTATGTTCCAAACCGATAGCGTCACAGATAGAGTGGTACTACGGTGTAATGACTATGGCACTATTTGTACCGAATCTCTTTGTTTGCGTGCAGCCAAACGACACTTGGAATGACTTACGGTACCAACTATGTAAGGACTTGTTCTTAATGGCTTCTTTGTCACAGATTTACAAGAACTAGTCGATGGAGGGCTTACTATTGATTGTTAACCTAAGACACATCCTGCATACACGCGGAGGTATTTAAGCGATAGCACCTGACACGTCAATGCGTGTAAGTACTTCGCTAATCGAAAATAAATATATAGGTATACTCGATCGCTTGATCACCTCAAATATCATCTCCGAGATGATAATATCTCATTATTAAGCTGTTATTATATAATTTTGGGAAATCGCAAGTCTCGCTTATCACTGTAACCGCCTAACTCTATGGGTATAGATAGACCGACAGTCACAAAAATTATTTTGATATTTCACTGTGCAGGCCGTCTGATTGCACGCTAAATAATTTATGAAACAACTAAATGTTGATGTATGAATAATTGTATAGTAACTGAACTATTCCCTGTTGGGGCTCCTGCCCCAAGGACAAGTGCTCTATTAATTGTTAAATTACATTGTCTTAGAATGTATTCGCAAAAGGCTACGGTATTGCGCGGAGCGTCAGGGACAAGACAGTCGCATGAGAGTTAGTGCGCCAAGGAACCACGTACAGTACCTACTAATGTAATTGCTCTTGTAGTAGGTACTTATTCGTAGTGCGCTGTGGTCGCGACCATCCAAACGATACTTTAAACTACTTGCCGCGCTCGGGAGCGCCATAATTATAAAAACGTGTTTGTTTTTATCTGGTTTTATTCAGACTTGTATATAATAGTTTTGTACTTACTTGATTTTACGAATAACCCAGTGTTTCAACTTTCTTTCTAACGTCGTTTAAATCAATAACTCACTTGTGTATATAAGTCTAGGTATTGAAACTACATATTTTCTTGCACATCCCTATAAATGTGTATTTTTAATTATAAAACTTTACAGTTTCGTCATAGTCATTAACTAAGTAAAAATTCTAAACGGGTCTGCCTCGGTCTAAGTTTCTATCTAAACGGGTACATAATGTCCATAATTTCCTGCCAAAATGTTTTAAAATAATGTCCTGTGAGTTGAGCCTCTGAGTCACATTTAGGAGGAATGTACCGAGCGCGAGGTACCTACACATCTCGCTGCACGACGTGTATTACCTGTAGGTATTATCTTATGCGGCGGGAGGCACCATTAAATTGATTATGTTTCGCTCATGCCGCCGCCGCCGCCGCCGCCTTGCTGCTGAGCTCTTCCGATACCGCTAAGCAAACTCATAATAATAATTTTATTAAGAGCGCCTGCGTGATACTTACCTACATCATGCAAACATCAGTATGGAGGCTTCGATCGATTAAATTGGCCATCGTTCGGTCATTGATTACTACGCGAACAACTATAAGCATTTATTTATAATTACTAATGTATTTATTTTGTCAAGTTACACGTCTAACAACTATTAAATGTATATAATATGATAGAGGATTAAGGTTTTTTTACCCTGCTCATTCTGAGAAGAGCCCTGTGCCCGACAGTCATCACCTATAGTGAGACAGTTATTTATTATTGATAAAAGGTAGATGGATTCTACGCTCTAGTTTAAGTTATATGTGCACCTATGTACGAATATTCACCTTCAGTCGTTCAATTTTTTAACCCATAGTGGTACAAGTAGGTACTTACAGTAAACACAAGCAAGCCGAGCAATAACGCCAACCAGTGCACAGTGCAGGAGCGCCGCGCGTTGAGCGTTGAGCGTTGAGCGTCGGGCGTCGGGCGTCGGGCGTGCCAATCTTGTGCCGTTACGAACACAAATATCATTTACGCCGGTGTGATTGCGGACATTAATTTTTATTGCATGTTATTCGCTAGCCGCTAGCGAGCTGTCTGCTTGATGTTCTGCTACTGTGCTCGTTTTTGTTTGACTAAGCGGAAATTACAGTAGAACTGGAATTGACTTGAATTGAATGTAAGAGCTATTTACATCGAGGAAGCAAGAGAATATGTTAATACGTAGTGTTTTGTATATATGTAAGATCATGAGTTGACTATGTGTATTCGGGTGCATAAAGGCTTGCATTTAAAACTGATTGTCATAATTATATTTAAGGAGAACTTTACTGATAGCATCCAATAGTAACAAAATCTTTGCCACACGAAAGCAAGAGAAGATGGGTTATAGAAGAGAAGTTATACTTAAGTGGTGAAAGTTTTACAAATTGCTTTCATAGTTTTACTTGAAACTGAACAAACAAACTGACAAAATTGTCCGCATAATATTGCAGCACACACTTGCAACTTGCAAGTGAGACACGCAAAGTTTGCGGAGAGATGACCATCGCCGCCACCGCGGCCGAGTATCGTTTGAATTATTTTATGATTATTTGTTTTGTTCTCTGCTCTTTGTTCAAGTTGAAAAGAACGTTAGCATTTGCGGTTTCGTCCATTGGAAACTCAATTATTGGAATTCAATTTACGGACCAATTTTCGGCGCCGGGGGATCGCCGAGTTCTGGTAATAAGCTGAACGTAGTTACGTTGATCTGGGAAGGAACAAAACAAAATGTATCCGATGTTTATTTTTATTCCAAGTACAATTGCCCAGGGAACGTAAAACTCAGCAGAATTTCTGCAAACTACAAATTATTGCTTCATGCCTCAACACATCTTTTCATAAGCGAACATTAAATACATTAGTACTAAACTAAAACTAGGAACATTATATGATCGTATCCACAGCGGCAGCGGGGTGTGCCGTCTCGCGAGCGTTATTTGTTTCGATAAGAATTGAAGAGAAGTGTATTATGTAGTGGATACGTACTTAGCAGTCGGATTTGATGCAGCAATAATCTCTTGGATGCATCAATCTAATCAAAAATAATGTGCGGTAATAAACGAATTACTTTTATAGTTGAGATGATTTTCCAAATCATCTTGCATAATGTATTAAAAATAATAGAGTGCTCTTCCAGGTCATAAAATCTGTTCGAGGATGGGCGCCAGCTCCCACCACGTCAATAATCACCAGACTATGGAACTATTCATTGTAGCGGTGTCAGGCGCATGTCCTGTAGTGGACATCAGCGGATTGAATTGCGACATAAGATACCAAAGTTAATTGGTAAAGTTACTTTATTACTAATATATTAAATAACTTATGGTTCTCATATGATTGAGTCTCAAACATTCATAGTTCAGCCATTACTGGGCGAAATTCGCAACTCTGGGCTATGACTGTCAATTTTCCTAGCAGAAAATATAACATTAATATCTTTTCCGCCCGGGAATCGTACCCAGCAACCACGATTGCGTCCACCCTTTTATTTAAATGCTCTAAAAAGAAGAAAATAATCTTTAAATTTAATCAAACCCATCAATTTATTACATTACACAATTTATGTGATATTAAAGCTAGTCGCGAGATTTACTTGTGGAGATAAACAAGAAACAATAATTATGTAACTTGATCTTGACATAAGTAAATCTAAGAAAAGAAAAGTATGTATTTTATAAAATAGTCTAAATCTAATACATATAGAAGTAAATCTCGCGACAAGCTTTTATATCATATAAATTGTGATAACTAGTCCGCCATCTTGGGCGGTCCACCATGTTAGATTTAGGGTGAAGTCATTTTATTTTTCGTATTCTTCTCAGCAAACCCTTTCATTTGATACCCATATTATGGGAATGCACAAAAAATAACTAGTCCGCCATCTTGGGCCGTCCGCCATATTAGATTTAGAATATAATAAATAATAATGCATCGTTATCTAAACTAAACGTGTATGCAAAATTTCATTTCTCAATCGGTTGAGGATAACGGCTTCAACATACCTACATACACACATTGCAAGTTACATGCATATGTACAAACATTTCAAGTTAAATAAAAGCTTGTAAAAATAAATTAAAGTGAATTGTAGATAATGTAGTACCATCAGTTCATTATCATTATTTGTATAAACCTGACATAGACACGGTGAACTGATCCAAGTGTTCTGATGTTAATAAACTTAAAACACGACTTGTACACATTGTGCCGTGTGTCGCGTCACATGACGCTCCAGTATTTACCTGTATTTTGAACAAGTTTACACTGTAAAAGGCTCTTTGTAAAATATTTTCCTTTTGTAAGTTGTGCCGTACGCAAAGCTGGGGGACAGTTGACAGGGGGATCGCCCACCCTTAATTAAAGTGAACCAAATTTGTTCATAAAACATTTATCTTTATGAAATTTTCGTTATTCAACTAACCAGCACGGTGTGGCGGGCAATAGGCACTTTGTTTACGGTAAGAGTATTTTTCTTTATAAGGCTCGATTTTACATTTTAATGAGTACATTTACACGTGTTGCTCGGTAAGAATGATCAAATCAAAGTAATGCAATTATTGCGTGGAGTGATTCATATGAAAGTTATAAAGCGAATGAGTATTATATTGTCATTATTCACCATAATGTAGCTATGATGTAATTTGTCGTCCTCTCACAGATGTCTGTTAGTCGTTATTGAATCGACGCTCCGGCGTATCAAATCCCCGAACCTTAACCAGCGCTGGCAACACCATCCAAACATTGGACCAGAGCTATTTATAACAAGTCTGTTGTCTAATTACTATCACTGATCTTAAAAGAAAGGTGTTCCTCTAAGGTCGGGAGCGGGGAGGGGGGTCTATTGTTTCACCCAAACGTGCTGAAGGTAATTTCGGTTAGAATTGCCTTCAGGTGTTTACCGGTCCCCTAATGGGTTTCTTTTGTGCCACCCGCTAACGGGATAGGATAAATTACTTATTTTGATACATACCCGACACAACGGCTAATGGCACTGAAAAGGGCATTATATGTAAATGTTTTAGATAATGTTTTTCAATATAGATACTTACACGTGGATATTTGCCCATTTTATTTAGATACAGTATTTCAATTTTTTCATTTTTCCATTTGTTCAAATACTTAAAGCCGGATTAGGCGGAATTAATGAGCGAAAATACGTTAAGTCCGATTGTTCTTCAAATAGATTCCGAAAAAGTACAAGCGCATTAATAATACAATAAACATGTTTTATGGAATGTAACACATTGTATTACACAACATTAGGTTGTCATAATAACAGTGACGGTACGAGCAAACTGCTGCTGAGAATGTTTTATAGTAATAAGATTAACCCCGCTCGAGGTCATTATAAAGCGTATTCTTGGGGTTAAGTGTGCTCGAAACGTATGTGGGTCACATATTAACATAAGCAATATAAGAAAGTATTGTTGCAACTGCGCTGCCAGCGAGTGCTGTTATAATTTCACTGAGTAAACTCTTTCAGCTTGCACGTTCAGTTCAACATTATAATTTTCAGATTCGTTTATATACATGGGCGTATGCAGCTCTTCGCCTACAGAAATAACAACAGTACCTACTTAGGCACATCGTAGGAACACGTTCATATACCTAATAGAACCAAGCTTGTAATAAATCTATATTGATAGGAGCTACATTTAAATACATAAGTGTTGTTCTAATTAATATGTACCTTTCTCTAAGTTTAACGTAAATACATATAACCCCACAGTGAATTAAATTAAAAATACTTATACAATTATAGGAAACCCGAAAAATCATATCTTTAAAATATACAACTTCCAAAAGAGCTCCAGTCAAAGTTGACCCAAAAACTATTTGAGCTAGACGAATACGTCCCCACTTTAATGAAAGCACATCAGCCGTAATTTAATTCGTTTATAAAAATCCTTTTAAATAGTACGAAACACGGAAAAACTGAATAATGCTCGGTACAGCAGAGTCCCAACCCACTCGCCCGCTGCTTAGGGCGAGTGGGTTGGGGCATTTGGGTTCCCGGTTGCCCCGGGTGCATCGCGCTAAATAAGTAGCCTTTTGTAGACGAGAGCGGATAGAGATGCGCGGTGAAAGCGCAGCGACAGATTAACTTTGTTGACACGAAAACAGACACGTGTGTTGGGGCATTTATGCATTACATTTAAGCGTTTATGAATTTGTTTTTGTGTAGGAAAATTGAAAACACTGCATTCGGTAAACCGCTTACGGTATGTATGTGGTGGGCACGTTTATATTTAAACTAGTTTATAACTTGGTGTGTTCATAAACTACGAGTAATATGAACCAGGCTAGTTATATTATAATAGATTGTAGAAAGTTTTGTTAGCACTTCGTTGAGAGGCAAATCTCTTTCTTAGAAAAGCCGTAGAACAGGGGGGGTTTAGTATAGCGAGTATATTATCGGCTGACAGTTTTCAGCCACTAAAAACTTCCGTGACTGAGGTTAGCAAGTTATGATGATCCAATAATTTACAGATCCTAAAGTTCCCATTTCATTATGCCTATTAAGCTCTAAGTATTTATGAACATAATAGACGTTCATTCCCCGGTTCAATGCAGTCCAATATATACTAGCGACGGACGGCGCTAGGGGGCGCAGTTATCAGTGTCTATCTTCAGTTGCCTGGCGCTAGAAGTGGCATTCAGTGTCTGTCCCCCGCTCTGCGCCAAATACTAAAGCCCGAAGCACACGCGACACGTTTACTCGTTTTGCGTGTCGTAGCTTAGTCGTATTATTTCATCTTTCAGCATCCTGGGGGAACACAATATGTATGACGATAATTCCTCAACTATACATTCAAGTTAAAAGTACCTGTCAGCAGGGTCATAAAGGGTTTAATTCATACAGTGTGCTGGACCTACATATTGTCACACTATTTTCGTTCCCATCATCAGTGTGATCGCGAGTAGTGTTCAATTGCTACCCCCAGTAACTGATAAGTTACAGGTCACAGAAATAATATTGAATCGCGTGTGCGTTGGTCCTAAGCCAGCTCGCCGGCAGCTTGCGATCCTCGACAGAGCCAATAAATTCCAGAATGTTCGCTGAAAGAGTTCAGGAGATAATTGCGAGTAAAGTATTTATTAGTTGCTATCAAAGGTGAATTGAATGCTGAGCCTGGTTCGCTAGTTCAGAATGTTATTTAGACTGAAGCTGTATCACCTACTTCAGAAAGTAAATTTTTGTTGTAAACATATCGATGATATTTAAACTAAATGCGTTCAAATGTTATCAACTTGGGCAATCGACGCATAACAGGTGTATTACTATAGTATAAGCATTGCCATTCAACTTGGTAATGCTGCCAGCCTTCTGGGCATGCTACCCGCTGACAGCGATGCGGAGGAGTATTTTGACGCCTGAGTATTCGTTTAGGATAGGTTTTCATTTATGTTTTTTTGGTTTAATTAATACCTTAGCATAAGTAGTTAATAAAATGTATTTCGATTTAATATCTGAATAGTATGAACGTATTATAGTATGCGAATAAACTCATCTTTCTTCAAACAAGAATAACGCTGAAATATATAACATATTTATTCTAAATATACCTATCTAGTTTTTGAGTAGGTACCTTATAAACATCTAATCCAGAAACCTTGACGAAAAATGTAGTTTCGGCGAATGCTAGGTTGAACCCTGTTACCTATTTTTCGGCTGAGTGGCCCGGGATCGAATGCGCGAGCTGGCCAGAGTCCGCGAGATTGGACGCTCGCCCGGGGCTAGTATACACTATGTTTGTGTTCTGCGGTATGCCCCGGTCGTGTGAAGGTGGGTACTCATGTGGAATATGTTACACGTAAATAGCAGAAACAACATTGTGATAATATAACAGAAAGAACATTGCGACTGTATTTTTGAAGTGGTAAGGTTGAAATCTATTGTTTAACATCCACATTACGGGTATGCCCTTTTATGTAAACTATATAAGTTCCATGTAATAAGAGTCAGCCTATTTATATCAAAAGAATAATAGACTCCGGGCTACTAATTTCTGTAAGTTAATTCTAATGAAAAAGGTCCAATACCCGAGTCAAACCCTGTATCTCAAACCAGTACAGTCCGCCACGATCACCACCACTACAATATTAAGCAATCAACTAGAAAATAAACTCGTGTTTTTGATATGCAAACCGTACACGGCTTTATTTCATTTTGTATTTGGAAGTCGTAATAAGAGTTGATTGGTTTTATTTATACGTAGTCTCTCGCTTAAATATCTCTAGTGTCGAGTGTACACTTTACATCGATATTTAGACTCGGAATAACATACAAAATATTTGAACCCGCGACGTAGCGCAGAGAGCCAATTGCTTAAAAAGTATGCCAATCGTTCCTCAAATGAATTTGTTGGCTTCCTTTAATAGGGGGATCTAAGTTACCCAGTACACAGGTAATATTTACCCCCATATACACATTGCCCAGAAATTTCACGACTTGACCGCATTCCTTTATTACAACCATTAACCCTTTCCATAGCGATAAGTCAATTAGCTAAGACACGTTATATGGCATTAGTGCGCCTGCGTAGACGTTGCTATTCCATTACCAACTCGAGTAATATCGCCATTATCGCCTTATTAACGCTAACGGGTTGTATAAACGTAACACATTAACTGTAAGTGTTTACCAAGGATTACAGTAATCCGTGTTGATGACAGGTACTATTCCATCGGTGCATATAATTATTCTAGTAAAATTCTAATGTCTGTCGTGATTGCAAAAACTTATCATGACCATATACTATTATATCTTTGTAGTGATACGCCCTTATTTCATTCCGTGGGCGTAGAATGATGGAAACTTACCTTCACGTCACTATCGGGCGGCAACATGTGATATTTTCAATTAATTGAATCATAAATAAACATGTCATGTAAACGGAATCCATAATGGAAACATGGTCGGGTCATTACACAACATATATTACGATCGCGGTCGACCGGCCCGGTCGCTGGGGAACGAAGGGGTACGCCAGGTGACAAGGTGCAGAAGCCTCACTTCTTACATCGCGCTCTACATATATATATCGTACACTTACGGCACGAGCACGTACTATTGGCCTATTGAAAACATAAGGCATCGGTTGTCATCTAGCGATGTTGGCGATAGGCTTTGATATTCCTTACAAGCCATCGGTATTTGGCACAGGGCGCGGGTATTCAGCATAAGGCGTCGGTATTCCACATTTAAAACGTCGGCTGTCGTCATAAGGTGTCGCCGATAAAATGTTTTAGTTCGTACCCTTCTTCCCTCGCGTCGCATGGAGTAGATCTTCTGGAGCTAGTCGTATTATTAGTGGGCGCTGTGGGCAGTAGCTGGCTCCCCTGTCCCGTGAGATTGCGTCGCGGTCACCCGACCGACTCACCTGACGGACTTTATATTAATGACGCGATTTTTTCACGACCTCTTTTCTCTTTTATAAGTATCTATCTATAGGAGAGATTTATACTGCTATACGTACTGAAATAATATACGATGTCTTTATGTCGGCATTGCATGAGATACTGAAGACATAATTATTGATTTCAGCGGTCTCATGAAAAGATATGAAACACAGTACTCGTACAGCAAAGTAACTACATATGTGTGTGTGTGTGTGTGTAGCACAAATAAATTACACTGACATCGATTTGTCATAAACAAAGCTTTCAAATTTTAAAACGTTCATCGTAAATACTTTTCTGCAACTCTACATTTGAAACAATAAAGCGCATTTTATTTTTATTTGTTCTACATTTGCTCTTGAAACGTTTACAAGCTCGCTAGTAAATGAATAGCACTCGGCCTCTCTGTTAAATTGGAAACAAAATATTCGCAATAACAATTAATAAACGTATAAGTCGCAGGTATATTGGCAAAACTGTGTTATAGTAACAACTCTAGTCTACTCTCTCGGTGTATCTGTTATAATAATATTTTTATTACGGATACATTTTTTATACCTGTAAGATTGCAAACAAGTAAACGGGCGGCGCGCTACGTATTACAGATGAATAGTTTTGTAATAGGTTTAACAATGGCCCCTGAGTAAATGTGATGGGAACAACGCGTTGATTGGTCACGCAACTGACGTATACTAAGTATTGGACTAGTCAGAATTCCTTGCTCATTACTACTACTGCAATGCTTGTGTGCACAAATATACATAATATCCATAATTAGTCATCTACAATTTTAATTGTTAATTTCCAAAACAGTGAACAACAATGTTATAAGTAATATTGAGAGAAACAATGAACGACTTGGCACTTTTAGATTTATTATAATAAAACGGTTTTGATAACATACCTGCGACATTTACAATAGCATTTATTACGCGTCAGTGAGTAAGCCAATCCAGCAAATTACACTCCAACCAATATGTTAAGCGACCTAATATTTGAGGGTTTTTAAAATATTCGAATAATCCAATAAAGTCGGCGCGGGCGGTTCCCTCCGCGACACTGTGCATAATTTTATACCAATACGTCGTTGTTGAAACACGTTACTACACACAATATTAGCTTACGTAAATACATAAGGTAAAAAAAATAATAGACAGGCATTAATGTTTGTTTACGAGCTACCATGAGGGTTGCTTTTTCCAGTTGCATCCTTAACTGCAAGAGGTGTTCTCTTTTGACGATCGGCTTTTTACATTAGTTGGTAAGATATAGTAAAAGGCCACTGACGACTGCAGTCACAGATAGCACGCGTTACCGCCATATTTTTATTTCGTTTGCTTTCATGACCTGTTTGCGACGTTATAGCGAATTGTTTGATAGACCTTCTGCTCGTATTTTATACATTATAGCTCAAGTCCACGACAGAGCCTCCTGCCTCCTCGTGGATACAGAACAACGACTGTTATGAGTTACGTTTGTTTACAAACCGCCATTATGATATAGTAATTGAACAATTCTCATTCTCCGTCGTATGAGTCTAGCTCATATATTAATTATATTTCAACTGTTAATATGGGCAGCATGCTGCTGCCTTGCTGCTTACTGTGCGTAATTAACAATATTTTTACGCGCTTTCTAATACATTTGCTAAGGGTGGCAATTCGTCTGCTTCTGTTGTGTCAAAGTGAACGCGGTGACGGGTAACGGGGCTGACTGCCCAGTGAATACATTGACACACCTTTACGACAATGGTCCCCACGACGGCCCATGTTCTGGAGTGAACGTTTGCGTTAAGATATGATTGATGATTAGCATGGATAATAAAGCTACATTGAAGAATCTAATGAGATGGTCGTCTAACTAAGCGGATTACTCTCAATAGTTCAAAGGGCAAGATTAAAACTTTCATCAATACGGTCGTCAGACTATTATAATAGCCTATTGTTATCCAAACGGCATTTTATATATATATTTCAGTGTTCTAATTCCTTCAGGAGAGGGGAGAACAAAGCCTCATACAATAAAGGAAGGCCCTAATGATTAAAGTTCCTTTAGATAATACAAGCACGACTTAGGTGCAGAAGATCCACTCACCACATTTAAGTTGACAATTTGCACCTGAAAACCGTCAATTTTCCGCACGCGGTTGCTGTACTGCAAGGTCAGACCTACTCGTAAGCCGCAATCTCTCCTTCTCTCGGCGCTCGTGCCTCTTCATACGCAAATGTATCATGAACTTCTGTATTTTTTTACATTGTGAAGTGTTGACGTCTGAGGGAGTCTATTAGGTAGAATTAACTCAACTATCCGGCAACAAATTAAATTTCCGTGACGTTGAAGTATTACTACATCGTCGAGCTTGCCTCCCTATCCCTGCGCCCGAACGGCGTCGCTCACAACTGAATCTTAATTACTCTGTAACTGTTCACAGGAACATCGGATTATCTTAGTACAGTATTCGGTTATCTGTGGTTCGATTACGTTATCATTATTTTTCGCCGTACAACTTGTGTAACTTTTATCTAACAATACATTATGGCAACAAAGTTGCGGTAACAATTTTACTGCAGCAAGTAAAGAATGCAGAGAACGCTTTGCAGGCACCAGCAGCGCCGCGCGCCGAGCGGGCTCATATGCGGGTACATATTGTAGCGACACGCATATGGGAACTTACTTTTTTAAATTAACACGAATGGGGCACACTCTTTTGACATTCTACGCCATTGTTTAAAGCCTGATCATTTATGCTGAAAGCCATAAATAAGTATCACTACATATTATAAAACCGAGTCCCTCATCGCGTCTGTCTGTCTGTTCGCGATAAACTCAAAAACGATTGAACGGATTTTCATGCGCTTTTTACCAATAGACAGAGTGATTCATGAGGAAGGTTTAAGTTTATATGATAATTACTTAGAGCATCACTAGTCAAACAAAGCGTACTTCATTTTATAGATGTCAAGGATGGAACGAAGTGGAGAAGTACCTCATCGACTGTGGATCAAACAGTCAGAAGAGATAAACAAGCGTGTTTCAGGACTTTCAGGTCAGTCACCGTGTTTGGTTTTCTTAGCCTATTCCAGGTAATAAAAATATTAAAGTACAAGTTTATATCACTTCTATAAAGTTGGGTAATAAAATAAAATGGTTGCAAGGCAGCGCAGTTTGTCTCACGGGGTTAGCAACTGCAGTGATATTAAGTTGGAAACTTATTGCGACTCAGATTTGTAGCAATAACTGTTCCAAGAATCCTATACATTTAGTTCTGACATTAATAGTATCGCTAATATATTGGACGTACTTCGTGCAGCGGATACTTCGTGAAGTGTAGTTATCGAGACTCCAAAACATGCCAGTATGCGGAATTTACGAAAATTCACGAAGAGCATAGATCGTAACTTAGTTATTGCTTAGGGGTGTATACTGTACAGTTTATGTGTAATATGGTGGAGGCCATGTAGCTGGTCACAGTGCCAGAACCCGTACTAAAAGGTACCTTTGTTTTAGTTTCGACAAGAACTTCTGTCGCAACCTGCAAACGTGTAACGTGTATGTATTTATTTATATACATATAACATAGCAACACGCCTGTAATTTCCAAAGATTTGGGCAGAGGTGTAAGTGACTACTGTTGCTGCTGTAGTACCCACATTTCGCTGATCCTGTTATTGACGTCCCTTGTTATACTCAGGGTAAAGCCTATTGTCATTCACCGGCCATGCTATTAAAATTTTCAGTACCAGTACTAAAATTCTCAGAAGTATAACCAGTACTCACCGTGGAAGATAGTTTCTAAAGTATACTTTTGATAAAGATTTCGATTCAAAATAGATGCACGCTCAACGCGTATTCAACACGCATTCGCATTTTATGAGTCTATCATACCGATCAGGTAACTATCGCTGTTTTAAAGTTGTCGATGTAATTGCTAGTCAGAGTAAAAGTTTGACTGGATTTTTCTGACGAGAAAGAATCTCAGTGACATCGGATTTGAATTGAATTTGTATAACAACGGTGCCTGCATCGTCCCAGATTAACTGGAAATTTACTGCCTCCATTGTCAAATTGCAACTCCTCTGTATACCGTTGTACTGCAGTACATTATCAACTGTTGATGAGCGATTGGTGTAATAAAGCATGTTCGACACACAAATTAACTCACGGCCGTATTCAAAGTTGAAAGTTCATGCTGAAGCGCAAGAGTGTAATTTACCGTTTTATATTTAGAAACACACCATTTTTTTATATTAATCACTTTGCTTTCTAATAATGAAACCATACACTTTCTAAAAACAAACGTTTATAATTTGCCTTTATAGGCCCTTAATACAAAAGTCCAGTAGTCAAGAAGCGACCCAATTGTACTAATTGTCTAGAGCCAACTGACCGTCTTGAGTCAGGCCTCGGTATTGAGTTACACTTCACAATTGAGTTACCGTCTCTCGGACGAAATTAAATTTGTTGACGTTCATCAATTACAACGAAACTTGAACCTCCTCTCATAAATCCTTTACATTTAATTATTTATGTTATAGTATTACTTATTTTAATTTTCGGCATTGACGACTTGTGTGCTTAAGACCACTTTCAGTGCTGAATTATTTAATACCAGTGCTTCGTTTATTCTTCAATGTATTACAAAAGTACGACTCGTCTTCCATCAATCTACGAGTATTATGTCATCTGACATAATATATTGATGGAAGACGAGTCGTACTTTTCTACCCACGAGCACAGTACCAACAGAACACAAAACGTTAAACAAAGGAATGACAAAGTATCTGACATCTCCATCGTTATGAGTGTGCATGCCAGTTTTACTTAAAATAGGTTCCTCTTCGGAAGCCTTTGAATCACTGAAAATACAAACGATACATCCTCAAAACATCCATTTATCCAAATCGGGAGCTTTGACTTCTATCGTTCCAGAATTTCCAATTAGGTGGTTTGAGCCCAGTAGCCGAGAGCGGAGAGACGGGAGCGAACGATGTTTGCACGACTGACCCGACTCGAGGCTTTCAATATCCTCGCTAACGCCTCGTCTTTAACATATTGAGAGCATTCTTAAACGTTGAATGGCTACACCAAGCTTTATTAGTTTTGGAGCGACTGGGCTTCATTACTTACAACAAAACAAAAAGTGCCTTCATCATAAAGGAACATTATCAGCAATGTGAAGGATTGCAGTCATTTCTATTGTCCTATAATATTTTTTTTCTATTTCTTTTAATTTTACATAATTATATATTAAATAATTCCTTATGTTAATATGTAATCCCTCATAAGATGAATAATGATAATGCTGCCTAAAAAAGGAATTCCATCACCCAAATCGCGTTCACAAGTTTGAGCTGATGACAACAAAACAGTTCCCGCGATACTCGACTCGACGGAATTCAATTAACCGTTTTGGACGTGGATTGTAAAATTAAAGAGCGTGAAAAACCTTTCCCTGTCGAGTAAAAATGAGACACTTCACAAAGCGGGGCCTTCATTAAGGATATAAATTTAATCAAGAGCTGTGACCTTTCGAGTGCGGGTTATAAAGGCGGGTGGACACGGGACTGTTTGTGCGCGGTGGCCACAATACAAATATGGCGCGGTCGTGTGTCGCATTCCCCGCACGTATCGGTCGCTCTAATTACTCACGTGATTGCTGCCCGCCGGTAGTGCGTGGTGAGAGACTTGAGTGGCCAGCGGGATGCCTTCGTACGTCGTTATTATACGATACGTAAGCTCTATACCTGGCTGCAGCCAGCAAGATTATTCTAATATTATCAATAGGTAACCCTAGATCTTACTGTAGTGGTACCAGTAGTTTTCTTTAAAATTAGTTTCATTTGATATTGATATTTTGTTCTAAACTACTGTTAAAACCCGAATTAGCCTTTAAGCTTAAATCAACTAAGGTTATCTGCAAGTAACTCAATAAAGTTTTCAAATAATAAACTAAGTTTATCTCTGGTGTACTAATTGTGTTGTCTAGCGAAACTATAAGTACACTATCCGCTGTTTTCTATTTCCTATTCTCTAGCAACAGCAGCTACCAAATGACAACAAAACTTTTCCATGATTTACGCTTACTCGTTTTAATTTTAGACCAAACACTAACCAGTTTTAGCGCACACAAAATCCGTCTTTATCACAACTCACTAAGGTATTAAATCCCTTGTGGTTTATAGGGATAGTTTTAAAGGCTGCCATTGCCAAGCCTTTGTCGTGGACTGGCTTCCTGATGGATGAAACTAATCTATTATTCTGTCTGGCTCATAAGTCCGGATTCGTCTGCCATTAATACAGTTGTCTCGGCATCGTTCAACATCGGAGGACATCGGGCGGCTTCGTGCGGTGTCGTGATTGATCATTACGGATATTTTAAAATTAATTGCTTGCATGTCTGGTCGGATTAGGGAGATGTATGCTGCATCTGCGCAGTTAGTGCATACTAATATTTGTTGCTTGTTGCTTACAACCAATTTGTTGCTTGTCTTGTGGGAATGCATCTGGTGTTTACTTAGAAACACTTTGTCAGTTTAAACCAAAAAGATTTAGAGCAATTTTTTTTTTTTTTTTTTTTTTTTAAAACGTAGCCCCACACTAGGATTTCTCCTGTATCGTGGTAACAGTTTACAAACATACACGTCACATACACAGACAACCAGACCCGAAACAACTATCTGCAGATCATACAAATATTTGTTCCGTGCGGGGATCGAACCCGCGACACGTAGCGCAGAAAGCTAATCGCTTAGCCACTACGCCAACCGTGTCGTCAATATAAATTGAAATATTTTATTTTTATCATTCGCTGCCAATGATTAAACTAATTCAATATACTTTATCTATCAATACACGTTACCACATTAAACAAAACCACAAATACCAATTAAATTATCTAAAC
This sequence comes from Shargacucullia verbasci, assembly GCA_947562105.1. Lineage (NCBI taxonomy): Eukaryota > Metazoa > Arthropoda > Insecta > Lepidoptera > Noctuidae > Shargacucullia > Shargacucullia verbasci. The sequence continues at coordinate 16,980,734 of OX387280.1, forward strand.
GACTACATTACTCGAACGTGCAGCACCGCTAGCCGGCCCTATAATCAGCTCGACCGCGATGTCGCTGTTAGGACCGTCCATTGGCTAAATATATAAAATGTTTAGCGCGCTGATTGGCTGATTGAGCCGGCCGCAACGTCCGACCGCGCCAAATGAACGCGTTAGTCGGGATACACACTACGCAAGTTTTGTGGAAATACATCTAATGAGTTTTACATTTTGTTGAGGAGTGCGTCGCGCGTCCAGCTGAAAGTAAGTTTGTGTTTCAACATTATTAATGATAACCACTGGCTAACCATATTTGTACATCCTTAACTAATTTAACTACAAGTAAATATCGTCAGATTAGTCTCGCGATACATCGGACGACGTATCTCCAGGTGTGCATCACACACCGCGGCTACATGCCGGCACTCATTTGCGTCGGCTCGTAATACGACGGATCAGTTGCGGTGCCGCTCATTTGATGCGCGTCGCCGCTCCACATCCGCACCGCACCGATATTGTTTTGCAATTGAATTAGCTATGCACAAAGACTAGCTCTTAGCTGCGGTCATTAGGCTGAATAGCTTTGAAATGGTTTCAAACTAGTTAGATTGATAATACAGAATATTGACCATCAGGGAATATCATATGTATGAACACTATTATTAAAGTATTCATATCATGGATTCAATAACATTATCGAACTCCAAATTCCTGTTTTTTGTATAACACTGGTATTAAACCATATTTTATAAGAATTAGATCTATTTTCTCGATTGTCAATTTACGTATGATTCATAAAACTGTAACTTGATCTGAAATATTTCACTAAGTTTCCATGTAATAAAACACTCAGTTATTAACCATTAACGTTAACAATTCCTGTAATAAATTTTTTGTAACGTTATTATATAATTATCTTCTTTTATTTAAGAGGCTGGCTCTTGTTGGTAACTATCGTGTAACTGATGAAGTTCTTTCCACTTTTCTCTCTCCAGTGCGGTCTCCTTTACCTCTTTATAGGACAAGACGGCAATCTGTTCCTTTATTTGGCTCATGTAACTTATCCTTGTTCTTCCTCTCCCTCTCGTTCCTTCTATTATGTTTTTAATTAAACTGTCATGTCGTATAAGATGGCCTATCAACTTTCCTCTTCTGTCTTTAATCATGTTTATTCACATTCTCCTCTCATCAAGCCTCCTCAGTACCTCTTCATATTTATTTGTTTAACTCGCATGGAAGACATACAGCTATACAAAACAGAATAAAATAATAAGTGTAACTGACAACCAATTACAAGTATTCACTTCTAAATAATAGTGTAGTCATAAAAAATGTGGGAACAACACATATAACAACAATATACTTTATGTGATCAAATAGTTTGATAAAAACGAAGATGACAAATTAATTAAGATTCTATAACTATGAGTGAAAAAGCTGCCGCGTGATATCATTTTTTTTTTAAATATAAATGTATACGAACATTATAAAATTAAATCATTCGTTGAAATCATGAAACATAAATAGGACCATATAAAATTGTAACACTATCTTATAATTTTACACATCATTTGAAGATTATATTATATGATATATGAATTAAAATTATATGAAATAATTCATTTGATTCAGTTCAGTTCATTTGAATTCATTTCAATAAGTTTAAATAATATTATAGCTTTACATTAGATTCTACTAAAATAGGAGGTAGCAATTAAGGTACTTATGAGCTAGAATGACGATGAGTTTTTCTTTATGCTAAGCTTTTACTGTTTTCAGTTAATTAATTTTCAACGTGAAATGAAAAGAAAATATAGAGCATTTAATTTAGTCGCACAAACGCAAGAGTACACTGAGTGAAATTGATTACTCGAGAGCTTGACTTGTCACTGCAATATATGTATATGTTATTAAATTCCGCGCTTTTATTATGTACCGTCTTAGTACCATCTGCTCCATTAAGTACTAATATCAAGGAGTGCTTGAAAGCTTCCACGTCGCTCGTAACCACAAACCGCGCCAGCAGAACAATAACGTGCTCAACTCGCGTTCATACTCGTAACACATACGTTACAGTACGCGCAACTCCGGCCGGAACCGCACGACTACGCATGAAGCCGCGTGATGCTGCGGTTGCGCGTAATTGCCGCTTAATACACCCCGCATCGACACAAATATGAGCTCCGTTTGGACGCGGATTACGGCTTTAATTAACGTTTTGTCTCATTGAAAGTTTAATAACGGAGCGAAGTAGCGGCAGGAACGAACTGCTACAATATGAAGCTTTGGAATTGAACGCTTACGACCCACTCAATAGTAAATGTTAATGAATAGAGTTTATGACGGGGGACCCATTTCATTAGATTGTACGAATTTAATTAAACTTTTTTACAAGCCTATCAAGTAGATACCTGCCAAGTTTCTACTTGGTTTCGGAGAACAATTTTATGTATAACCTAACTCTAAATAATTGTAAAATCCGACTTATAAATGAAAAAATGGCTCGGCTTCGGTTAATCTCTCAAAGCTAGTTCGGTTTCAAACGTTATTTTCAGCATGACTGGACTGGGGCGGATTATTCCAAAAATGCAGCGGTCGATGGAAGGGCGCAAGTTTGAGGCCCGGCCGCGGACGTTGGAGCCGGTCCAAGAAGTTTAATGGCACTATTATATTGCTGTGATGTTCGATGGATATGGCGCTACGTGACACCTAACCTTAATGCCCGCAGTCTATTTAGAATGTTTGACGTGTTAACTCCAAATGTATGATGGACCCTGAAATATAATACTCTACACCGTGAGAGACACGCGAGATTAGTAGGTAAATATTTTCCCTAGTTTGGAGGAAACTATGTGGGGTGGTTTTATCAGCCGACTGCAGCCTGGTACTGGTCACGGATGTGGATAGCATCGAATTCTTCTTGTGAAACTACGGGTAAACTATAAATAATTGAGTATTTTAAATCCTTTTTCCAGTGTACCTAAATTGTGTATTTTAAAACAGGCGTGATGCTATGTATTCATCTAATCATGTTATTATTATTATTATATTAATACGTGAAGCAAAAACTTTGTATCCCTTTTTACGAAAATTACGCGGATGGAGTAAAATGAAATTTGGCACAGTTAAATTTTATATGGAGGAGGAGTGCAGAAAACTAATATTTTTATATAATATGCATTAGGAATACATTATATTAATAAAAAAAAATTACACACACCACCATGCGCTTGACACACACATATCTATATAAATTAAATAAAACATTCATTGTTTACGTTCATACTGCCAATGTCAAATGTCAGATCAATGTCGCTCGCAACTGACGTAATAGAAGAAAAGTAAAAATAAAATATAATTATGCAATTACTGCAGAGGTATACACTCTTTAACCTCAATAATGTTCAAACTTAATAATTAATACGGTCGAATTTCGGCCACTTGGCAACCACTAGTAATAATAATTATTTATACATATAAATAAAATTGGAGTGTCTGTTTGTAATATTGAAATAATCGTTTTTTACTACATGCATATGAATATATATACGGTACATACACCAAAATAACATTTTTTACAATTTTTGTCTGTCTGTCTGTTTGTATAGGCTAATCTCTGAAATGGCTGGACCGATTTTGACGGGACTTTTATTGGCAGGTAGCTGATATAATAAGGAGTAACTTAGGCTACTTTTATTTTAGAATAATTCTTTTATTTTAGAAAAAAATAGGGTTAAGTGCATTTGGTCTCACTAAGAAATACATTGTTAAGTTCCGACATCCACGCGAACGAAGTCGCGGGCACAGCTAGTATATAAATGTAATAACTAAAAGCCCATAAGTAATTCAATAAAAAACTTTTTTTTGTAGAAAAATCAGTAGTATGTCATTCCTTATGTTACGAAAGTAACCAAATGAGGGACACTCAACACATGATAATCACGTTCAATTCAATTTTGATTCCAATTCCCCACCTAGTGGTATTAACCCATTAACGCCGAGGTGATCAGAATTTTTACTAACTTTTCAACATGTTTATTTATTATGTTATCGGACCAAAAACATAATGCAATACCTCTATTCCTACGCGAAATTTGATGCTCTTTCAGAATCTGAGCTCAAAACTTCGATTAGACACCGAGAAAAAAAAAATGGTCGACTGAAACGTGGAAAACGTGAAAATTTTCGAAAAATACTTTTTTCGCATTTTTTTTCACAATGATACGGCAAAGGTATCAACTTTTTACTATGATCAGAGGTGATCATGGCACTCAAACATTAAGAAGATTTTTCGAAAGGGCGGCGAGAATGAAAATTTTTTATAAAAATGTTAATCTATCGTTTTCTTAAAAACTATAAACTTTAGAAAAAAAAATTCAAGAACAAAAATGTCTTAAAATTAGTCAAAGAATACTTTATACAAGCAGACTATGTTACTGCTAGTCTTACTGCGATAGGCAGAATGTGTACACACACATATCTATTCACATAACTTAATACGAATCGGTTCAGTGGATGGCATTGTTCGGTTAGAGAGCAATCCCAACGCGAGCAATTGGAACACTCCACGTGAGCAGGTAATACCGCCAGTATTTGGTAACCGCAATTATAATGTGAATCAAGCGGCCCGTGTAATGTGACAATTTATTTGCGTGGAAACTGCCCAGCGATAGGTACACCCGTCGTCCGTCCGGCCGTCCGGGCCGTCCGGGCCGTCCGGGCTGTACAGGCATGTACTGAATCAATGATGTGAAGAATTACCTCTCCAACACGCCGGTAATTCATGTATGGATCGACTCGCATTACATATGTATAGGTTTCGCTCACTCTTAGAATTACATATTAGTCTAGGCTTATTTTCCTTATTTCGTATTCTTGATCGTCGTACATTTTTGTTGTATCTTACCTTTCATGTGTTCACACTTGTTCTGCTTTGAAAATATATTTTTGATCTTCACTAGTACACCTACATATTACCACTTAAATTGGTCGTTTCTATGAGTGGTCTCCGCCGATTTATGTTGTTATTTATAGCAATCGCTTCCTCACTTCCGTGATTAACATATGAAGTGGAAAGTGCTGGTGTATCAAAAAGTATATTATTGAAATGGTCCGTAGTGCCGGGGCCGGCACGGAGCCGAAATTGATGCGGTCCGTCCGGATATTAATATCCGCACCGACGGATGTGCGCGGATATTACTAACGCTACTAAACCGTAGAGGGCAGAAGGTCCATCCTATACATCATGATAAACGCTCAAGCAATCATAGACTTTGAATGAAACCAAATGCTGTTGACCTATAGTGGTAGGCTAAACGTTGCTGTTCTGATTCTGTTGATTTATTGTAAATTATTTATTTATTACATGTTAGTTATTTCTTTTATGTTATTATAACATAGAATAATGTTGTATTACATATACTAATGTTTTACAAGTATGTTTTTCATTGCGTGTAAATTTTTATTTGGACGTATTACCGTATTGTTATTGTTACTTTTATTTTATTGTTACTATGTTCCTTGTAAGTTTAATATTGTTTATAGACATACGTTCTTATATAAGATACCACGCTTTAGCATTGGGTACTAACCTTTTATGAGATTTTAAGGGAAATTAATGGATATTGTTTGTTTTCCATTTAAAATAGACCAAACTGTGTCTTTAAAAAGGTTGCACTAACTTATGCACTAATACATACATACAATTAAATTAAGGGGCCTATATAAAACGTGTACCTATGTATGTAATTAGCAATGGGTAGTAACTTATAAATGTGTGATCCTTCTGTTCTGTATTGTATGTTAACAGGCGGTGACCGCTGCCCAGCATAGTCTCAAGCCCAAAGAAACATAAATACACATCGTTTGTGTTGACCGTACTCGTGTGAATTGATAGTCACATGAATATTGAACCAGATTGCCCCACTTTAGTGCAAACCGTACATACACACACATTCTCATTCAAGTGAAAATAACACGCTTGTATTTCTATATTCTATAGAAGTCTATAGCAATGTAGAATGACACAGAATTTTGCTTTTACTTGCAAATTGTGAAACTGTATCGAGGGTCGGGATGCCGAGCCGCTTGTGTGTGGGTAAGCTCCTACTCGGGCAATATTACACTCTTGAAAGCCGATGCATTGTTTGTATCTAGTAAAACTTATTGTGGAATTGCTAACTACTACGACGGTGGCTACCGAGAATTTCCTTCCAAAAAGCTAGTGCTTGTAACGTTAGTGGTCGATGAAGAGGCCCATTTTTAGTTGGGGACGACAAAACAAGAAGACTTAAATGTTGAAAGAAGCTTTATTTTTAAAGACAAAATATTATGTAGCTCTGAAAAATAATGTAATGCCCCATATCAATTTACTTACATATTATATTAACACAAGTAAAAAACAAATCAATATGCACAACAACTTAGTGCACACTGTACAGACAGGGTCTGATTGCGATGACCGCGAGCTCGCACACCGCTCACTACCGCCCAGTGATTGTCATCTACACGGATTGCGCATATTATATGACCACCACCACTCTAAGCCTTTCTATTTAGACTCAGCTTTAGAAAATACTATTAAACTAAAATAATATACTATACTGAAGTTCAAAATGATAAAGAGCATGAAAAGGATTATAATACATGTGATGCAATGATTATACTCAACAATGTTGAGCACTGTGCAATATATGCGCGCTACAGCTTAATAAATTGCTGCATCTGCCAGATTTTCAGAGAATCAGCGTACAGGTAGTAACAGCGACGATTTTTGGATAAAGCTGTTAATTATTTTTTTATGCTTACTAGCACATAGTTACACACAACTAATATTCCTGGTAGCCGCTCCTCTGTTTTCGCATTATATTCACTAACTCAGAACTCACTGTGGATGATCATTATAGTTAGTAAACATTTGCATGTTTTCATCTTTCCTAACATAAAATTTTTACACCGTGATAGAATAATGATATCCCGATGGCAAAAGCATTGGTGACCCGAAGTAGTTCTTATTATTATAGAAGGAATAAGAACAGAAATAATCCGCCGCTATGTTGCTGATATTGTAATCCCTTCACGTAGATACATTATGTTCAATTGCGTAACAATATTGTGTTCTATTGTGTCACGAATCGTAAAATATAAAACGTTGGTGTTTTGTTTCATATTCCATTTTATATAGAGTTCGTTTGTATATCTTTAGCTTTTATCGCTTGATTGAATTGTTATCTTTGTCTCCAGATTTATTTCCACGTTCTGTGCGAATATTTTGGGGAAATATATAAATTAATTGAAATGAAAATTGCTTCATTCGACTAAAGATAATTACAAAAATTGTAACTATCTGTAGTCTGTTGTATAGTTGGTCATAGCTAAGATAATATTGAGGTTTTGTAAACAAATATGTAATCATGGAAATACAACTATCGAAAGCAAAGCCCTACCTATGCGGAGGTCATTTGATGTACTACTGATGAGGCACGCAATCGTTGGAGGATCGCGTACAGTACCTACTCCAGTACCTACTTAATTGAAAGCGCTTCCACTTTATATCACAAACCCTTACAACAATTCTCCAGAAGTTATGTTTACAACTGCAAAAGACAAAACCAGCACTCTCATATAAAACACTTGAAATAACTCTGCTCGGTGTGCAGTGCTGAGTCCGACTGTAGCCGACAAGCAAGGAATGTGGACTCATTCCCGAGTGAATTCAATTTGCTTCAGAACAAAGGTACAGCCAGATAATATTCATAAAGTCTTTTGAAATCGCATTTTCTTCTATAGCCTGACTTATATTACGATCGTTTTGTTGAAAAAGGATCTTATACCAATTGTGAGGGATGCTTAATTGGGTTTTTGTCGGAGGATGTACCTATTCATTATAAGGCGGCAGATTGTACCCCCTGGCTTAATTAACGTTTAAAGGGTGTCTGCGTTTGTACCTACATCTTTCTCTGACTGCAATTCAACTACGATAAATTTTAATAATTTTTTTTAAATAACTTTGGCGTAATGTTATATATTTCAATTAAAATGTACATTATTTAACCGTAACGGTTTCAATCCACTGCCCGTGCCTGGCAGTAACCGCAGCTCCGCATCGCATCGCCGTGTGTCAGTATTACAGTTCAAACAGAGCGTTGTGTTTGAGAGCGCGTAATTGTTGCTTTGGCTGCGCGCCGTTTGATTTGCGGTCGCTGATTGGCACGCCCACGCCGCCACTCCACGTGTGCGACCTGCGTCCGGCTCACACGGCGCTATTGTCCTCCGCGTTCATAAACTCCTGATAACCATGAGGTAGAGGCGGCGGAGGATTGCTGCAAGTCTGAAAATGTTTTTATTTCTGGAATGTAAACTTTTGCTTGCATCACCATATCTTTGTATCTGGATGAGTTAATTTCAGCTATTTGAATTTTCGATTCCGGGTGGTTCATACACTTTTTGTTAAGTATTCCTATATATACAACTAGATACAGCCGTAGCACGAGATACAGTCACCAGATACAGATGAAATTTCCAAAAAAGAGGAAGATTTTTAACTACATACATTTTAAAATAGGATTAATTTCCGGACAAAACTGCATACATACGAAGTGACCATCCATATGGTTTCTACATGTTTGTTCGACTGTGTATGTTGTACATCTACACTTGGTAGTATGGTCAATGTGTACATAGGAGTCTATATAGGGAAATACAAAGTGTATGTATTTATTGGCTAAACTCAAGTTACGCATAGGGGAATGCGGATAATTAGAAAAGTTACTGTAGTGCCTGAACAGCGGTAAATATATCTTCATACCAGTCTAGGTCACAATGGAGGTCGTAGTTTTTAATTAGTTTTTAGTATCGTTATTTATTAGCTAATATTGAAAATTGTAGAGAACTACTTTCCAAACCGGGCATTAGTTACGATGCAGTCAACGACAAAAGTGGCTGATCATTGTACAAACACTTATAAGATTTTTAAATATAAAAACATCCAAAATTCATTGCTTTTTCTAATCGACTTTTATAGATAAACGTAACTTTGTTGTTTGTGAAAAATAATTATCTAAATTTATTATAATAAGTAGGTTGTATATATATATATATTATTTTTTCGTGCAAATAAACCATGAATTTATTCTAATTTATTATTTCAAGATTATGTAAAAACTTATGTTACATAAAACACTGTACTTGTAGCCTACAATATGCTGCATTGATTAATTGAAAATATATTTTGTCTGAAGACATAAGAAGTGAAAGAAGAATCATGTGAGAGGAGACAATGTTTAACAATAATACCGAGCCGAGAAGATAAACTGCGATTTTGGAGACAATTCTTGTAAAACTTGTAGATATTTGATTATGTTATAAGTTTAACAGATTCAATGTGACGCCTCAGTCTGGAGGAGAAAAGGACAAGTGTATACTTTAAAACACGATAATATTATTTATTATTCATTTACGTAAACTAAACAAATCAGTCGGTACTCTTATATGTATGTTACTTTTTGGTTAATCTCGGACTGTCATAAGCAGGAATTTATATTTTATCATATCATATTATATTATGTATAATATAATATATTATACATATTATATTCATAGAAAGAATCAAACATATGCCATAAATTGGTTTTGTTGAAATACCAGATACAAAGTGATGAGTCAAGCTTATAGTTTAATGCACTATTTCAGATGATTGCACCGATTATTTCTAAAATATCTTTGGTGGATCTATTAGATCATACATTTTCAAAAATATACGAATAACTTACTTCACAGACGGCATCTCCATTGAAAATGTTCATGCTTTAGAGATCTCGAATTCATAACGCTCCTCCCGTCATGTTGTGTGAGGAGGCGGCAGTAATGTGTTCTGCATTTATTCAGTTCCCATTGTGAGCGACGCACGAGTGACGTGCGCTGAAGTAGTATTGTATATATATCAAAATTGTTATTTTCTAATATTAATTCAATAGGCGCAAATATTTAATTTTGGTCTTGTTCTAGAACGTTGAAATTTCAGCTTTCAAAAGTACACAGTACACTTCCAGCAGATTATAATTATTATTATGTTTCATAAGTTAGTGGAGCAAGCCCGCACCAGTAAGATTTGAATCTCAAACTATAACCCAGAAAGACAATCCTCAGTTGAAGACAAAGACGTAACTTCGTAATACACTCCGATATTATTACGAACGTCTCAACTAAATTCAGATTCCACAGAAATCCGATCCAATTCCCGGGCAGCGGAGCATGAAGTAACTAATCTAATGAGTTAATCGTGTGAGAGAGTCGCGGCCGCGTCGCGCCGGGCACCCGCACCCGGCTCCCGAGGACCGCCCGCGCCCGCGCCCGCGCCCTCGCCGGTCCGTGCCGCTATGAGTTATGGGCCGGTTTATCATCCGCAGCGCTGCACAAACTAGTTATTGAACCAGAGAGTTGGCTACTGCTGCTACTGATCTGATGACTGAGCTGCGATAGCTTTTACAAGGACGTTTACAAACGTCCACTTCTGAATATGGCTCCTCGTACACCGCGATCATTAATGGCATATTGCTACACTTAATTATATTGTTATAATTATCAAGCTAAGGAAACGGATTGGAAACCAAGTTGGTATTATTAGAACACATTAAGTTTATATAATTACAGCTCAAACATTAATCAATCATCATGAAAGCTATGTAGTTCCTATAGCTGAGATGGTTCAATCTAAAATATAATTTGATCGAAATTGTGAAAGACGATCGAAGAGCAAATGTTGCCATTGTTCAAGATGGAGCTACACAATTCAAGAAACAACAATTTAGTTGCTATGAGACATGCAAAGATTCATGTGTCTCGACTCTCGGTACCAGGGGCGCAGAAATCGTAGAATATTCAATATCGTCGTTATTGTGCTCCGAACAATGCGGCCACAGACAGAAAATAATAATTGAAACCGGCTCCTTGGAGCATCGGATGGCACTCGTGTCGATACATTGTGCCGCTGCAACTGAATTGAATAAATTGCCCGAGTGTACTCCGCTGTGTGCAACCGCTTACAACAATGCAGCACGACTCTGTATGTTATTTGTTCTCTAGGGAATTGAAAATACCGTAAATACGTTTTGATTGGTTAAACAAAAACTGTAGCCTATTGTTGTGGCTGTATTGATTTAAATTGATTAACCCTTTTCATACAGCAATTTATCATTAGGCTACACGTACATTTATAATTTTTGAAGAAAATACAAAATTTTTTAATAACAAAATAAATAACAATGTTTGTCTATATGACGTACAAAGAGAATAATAGCAGCAGGTACTTTGAATTTTTACATTGTAATCCTTGGATCTAAAAATTCAGGTATAATCAGTATTTTGTAAGGACCACCTCCTATCACGTCGATATATGAATATTTCACACCAAATAAAGTGTTTTAAGCTGTGAAGGATCACATACAAAATTAAAAACATTTATGTAACAAAAGAGACATCTAAGTGACGAGCAAACTATCCCGGCCGGTGCACTGCAGCGACCTCTAACGAACAAAGCAACCGCGTAACAGGCACTTTATCAACCCCATGTGAAAAATGAAAAGCGACACAAATGCTTAGCGTGCGCCGGTCCCAGCCCTTCCTCTCGCGACTGTACCTTATGAACGTGTAGCTGACTGTACGTGTGTATGTATGTTACTGTACTGCAGTTGGCTGTGACTCAAATGCGATGTGGACGACACGAAGTATAACGCTAGAATCTGAATTTTGTGAATAGTTTTGGATGTGAAATGAACTGGAAAAAAGCCGGGTCGTATTCTGTGCGGTGTTCAAAATGTACTGTAAAGCTAAAACCAAATAATAATCCAAGAAACTTGAGTTCTTGCAAGACTTTACAGTATTATCTTTTTAGTAATCTTAAAGACGATACCTGATATCGGTTGATTAATGTAACATGCACCACATTTGGCAAACGTATGGATTGTTGCGATACTGATGTGCAATTCTCCGGCCACAGTATTGCTCGTCAATATCATGCATAATTCTTATTTAAATAAGCCCGAGCACCCAGCACATTACTACCAACTATATAGCCACGTATATAATGTAGAATCTCCTCACAAATACAATCCCATAGATGGCCATTACGATGTCCAACTAAAGTGTTACGACACCAGCCGCGTTCATCAGTAGTGAGCTCACGGCTGAATCGCCTCGGCAAAAGAGGGTATTGCTCCACAGTGTTCACAAGTGGAACAAATGAGTATTTGCCGTATTCTGAATACATTAAATTAATAATGAACTAGAAATACAGCACTGTTACCGTTTTAGTTGCTATATCAGTTGTGTTTGTTGCAATATCGCTGGAGTGTAAATAGTAGCAGTTTCCGACCACGTAGAAGCCATTAGCGTCACTAACTGATTACAGGGAGCGCTGTGACAGGATACTAATACTACCCGCATACAAGTAGCTTGTTCTTTTGTTCCTACCTCACATTGTTTGCAAGTTTACATACTGACCGTATGGTATTTGATTGTCAGATAAGACAAAGGTACTAGGTCTATTAAAATAGTCCCTAGATCGTGAAATATAAATGTACCGACTCCATCTTTAATTGTCTCTTACGCACCGGGCCGGGTAACAACACTGATGACTTTCATCAGATTGTGCTCTAGTATGTTTTCATGAACAGTGGATCGAGCTCAGCACTGATGTGAGTTCCGATATATGTACGTAAGTATGCATGTTAATTGGTTTTGTGCTCTCGTAAAGCGCGAGGTACAAAAATAGCACAGAGTAGATGTAGGGTGGGAAGTAATAAAACTAAACTTTTAAAATTTGCATCCGATCGCCTTATCTCGCCGTCTCTCCGACATAATGAAACAGTTTAATTATCCTCCTTCAGCGACCGCTCTCCTCCCCCGGGAGGAGCCGGGTGGCGGGGAGGCCGGGGCGGGTGCAAGCGGGCGCGCTGACCCGGAAACGATGCGGCTCCCGCCCGGATATTAATTTCTCCACTCGAACGCACTCCGCGCAGGTGACGAACACCGGAACGCTTTTCAGCTAATTTTCATTTATACGCGCTTTGTTGTGGGGTCTAATGCGTATCATTTGTTACAGCCGCGCGTTCAGACCGCCACTATTTCATATACGACCAAAGTTTTGGGTTCAATCCACATTACAAGTAGCGGGACATCGGTGAGCGGTCATTACGGTTTCAGTATTGTATTTCCTGATAAATTAAACGCAAGAGCTGTTTACATTAGCAATGCAGCGAACAGTACGAACACTCAGCGATTATACTAATGCAAGGCAAACATAGTGGAAATACAACAGATGATTGTTAGGCTAAGTACACACGCGGCACGTCATTAGCGCTCGGCTTCGGAGCGGAGCGGTCCGAGCGCTCGTAATTAAAATTAAACTAGACGACGACGCTCCCGTGATGCATCACTTACGTAATTGTACGCTCTCGTTGTTTCGTACTCCTGTTTCGTTAAAGGGATGCGTTTAATTCATAAACGTACTTTGAATTACTGGAATACCGAACAAAGCCTTTGAACAAAGAAATTGACGACACGGTTGGCGCAGTGGTTAAGCGATTAGCTTTCTGCGCTATGTGTTGCGGGTTCGATCCCCGCAGGGAACAAATATTTGTATGATCTACAGATAGTTGTTTCGGGTCTGGTTGTGTGTGTACATGTATGTTTGTAAACTGTACCCACGACACAGGAGAAATAATAGTGTGGGGCAAAGTTTAAAAAAAAAAAAAAAACAAAAGCGACCAATGACAATATTTTATATGGTTTATATGGTTAAATATTGTCAAGTACGGATACCTGTTTATTACATTACTTACGGATGTCGTACTATACCTATGCAGAGGAGACAGGGTGATGTCCACAGTACGACATTAAATGAAACCACGTATTTGATCAATACTCCTGGTCTAAACGAAGGGACATGGAAGAAGAAACTAGTGTCATCTTTATATGTTCTATACTTGTTAATCAAAATAATTGTGATAAGAACAGGTAAGACACTTGCAACTTCAAATTATTTCCTGTGGCCAAAGTACGTGTTAAATATGTTGCATTTTTTGTATATTCATAGATCATACCATCGTTGTACCATCATCGTCGTCGCCACCCTTTTTTTTTATTTCCATGTTAGTCATCTAATCGCTAAAGACTAAAGCGCGCTAAACTCTAATTCAATTGCCACGCCCCAGAAAATAATTAACCAATGGCTGCTACTTTATAACTCGATTTGCTTGCTATAAACATTATTCCATACAGTTGAAGCACATTTTAGATAATCTTCAACAAGTCACACAATTTAATAGAATCAACTGTTAATTAGTTTTAGAATAATAAAATTGAAAGTGTCTCTAGAGGCAGAACTTCTTTATTCGGTTTAAAAAGTTTCATCAAATTCCGATGGTAAAGCTTTTACACCTGAATTAGGAAAGTAAAGTGGATTCTCTTGTAGCGTACTTAAAGTGTTTTTATTTTTCTCTCCTTGTTTTGAGTAAACACTATTTAGGCACATGTAACATTAATAACATACCTACTCATTACGTATAAAATACGTACACGTTCCTAGGCACAAGATATTCATAACACAGACATTTCTCCACCAAATACACTCAACAATCCTTCATCCTTGTTCCAGTAATATACTCGGAGAAACAATCAAAGTAAAGGAGCAGTTTCCTCCATCAAGATAAACCGTCACGTAATAAATAAAGCGAGTCAACGTCTATATAGAGATATATGAGGTGGCTGCGGTCAGCAATCCTGCGGCAAATACAAGTTAGATGGTCTGTGAGTCCGCGCCGCTGCGGGCAGCCGCGCGTGCCGCCGGATAAGCGATGCGAGCGCAAACTTATCTGTGTGCACTCGCCTTTACCGCCTCAGGATTTTCATTGCTCTATAGAATACTAAATGGAAGTAAGCTGTATGAGAGAATCACAATATTTTGTTGAATCTAGTGAAGTTAATACTTATAAAATAATGTATTTTAATTACATTTTCGTAGTACCTATTATATTTTATTATCAGGGCGGTAATACACAGCACGTAATTTAATTAACAATACAAGTTTACCTATTGTGTCCGCTGGTAATGTGAAAATGATTTGATAATACATTTGGGGGGGTTTCATAAAGAAGGGGTCCGTCGGATCCCTATTGTTGTCATTACGCTGTCCATCCGTCTGTCAGAGGCGCAAATATTTTAAATGGAACCCGCCGCGCGCCGCCAAGCTTTTATTGAAAACCCCGCGGCCCTGTGACGTCTACGAAATATATTATTATATTAAAGCATAGGTATTATGAAGGAGCGAAGCAATAAAAGTGCTGTGAAAATGAGGCAGACAATAATTTTAACGGCAGTATTTTGCTGAAGAATTTTTTTGTTTTGAAGATTTTTATAATGTATTGTAGAATATTGTGCTTTAATTTTGCAGGTCAAGTACCTACGCACACACGGGGTCAAAGCGTGCCTTATGAAAGTCCATGGTATCCATTTCTCGAATAGAATATAATATACTGAGTAAAGTATTCTAAATTTTGTAATTTTTTAAATTTTGATTTTATTTTAAAGGTACATGTACATCATCTGTCTAGCCTTTTCCCAACTACATTTGGGTCAGCTTCCAATCTAACCGGCTGCGGCTGACTTTCAGTGTTTTACACAGAGTGACTGCCATCTGACCTCCGCCACCCAATTACTGGGAGATACTGATACTCTAAGGTTAGACTGGTTGTCAGACTTTTGGGCTGCTGACACCCGTATCGATTGTCATAGGTCTTCATATGATAACCGGGACCAACTGTTTAACGTGCTTTTCTAGGTACGGGGGAGTCTCGATGTTTCAAATATGGTCACCCATCTAAGGATTGACTGCGACAAGCGCTGCTTAACCTCACAGATCGACCAATCTGCGTGGTAGCTATGTAGCTACGAGCCCTTCCTAATCTAGGTACATGTGCATTTCATATTATTTAAAAATTAATTCAAAGGTCTTCTTAGAACAATATTAGATATGGTCTGAACAAAGGGCCTTTATTTTCATAGAAACTTTTAAGATAATGAGCGTTGTTAAAGTCTCACTTGTAACGTGAACCTACTCTTTGCTCATGCAATGCAAATGTAAGACCTAACTAAAGTTGATGATTTTCCAATGCTACAATACGATTTGTCGTAAGGAGAACGAACTTCACCCTTTTTGTACACGGCTTCCACTAGAATAAATTACTCTGCATTAGTAATACTCTAGCAGTTCCTACAAAAACTGAGTTAAATCTGCGTTGTCTCTGTGTTTTGTTCATACACAGAAAATAGTAAGCAATGCTACAATTACATAAATGGTGAAATGAAACACCGTTTGTCAAAACATTCGCAGACTTGTGACACATTGAACCGGCGTGGTGGACTTAGCCCCTCTCAGATGAATGAGGCGTGAGTCCCAGCAGTGGGACATTACACCGATAATGACATAAATCTAGTCGGGTAGAACATTTTGAATTGTTTGGGAAAAACGAAAAACAATTTAAAGTATTGCACTTTATATATAAAATGAATACCAAAAATTCAGTGTAAACTATTGTATTATAACTAAATAACATCTAACATGATATAACATCTAACAGCTAATGGTATATACGTATAATATATAATGTAGCAAGGATATTGACCCAAGCAACTGCAAGCAAATGCAACTCGAGTCGGTTTCATTATGTTGGTAATAGATTGTTTGGTGCGGTTGGCTATCCGTTCATCTGACCCAACATCGCACTATTGCATTATGCTCGGGGCTAATTAAGTCTCTAGTAATCTAGAACGTAATACTCCACGACAGAGCTCGTTTATTACAAGTATATTTGCTCTTCTTTTTGTGTTTTGTTGTCCCGGTCTGTGCTTAGAGGAACAGAATGTACCTAATAATAGGCACTAAGGTTTTTGTTTTACCACTAAACTTGTTTTTCTGTACGTGTTCAAGGTAACTCTTGTAAGCACTTTGTTGTAGCTTTCTTTTCCGAAGTTTCAAAGTAGTTATAAAAGTTTATGCTATGTTTTCAAGGCGTTGCTTAAAATGTAAAGTAACGAGGACCCATTACTTCGGTGTAGGCTCCAAGCTATATTTTGACTAGTTTTCTCTAGCTCCCTCAAATGTAGGTAAGATAAATCATTTAGCAGTACTGGGTTGGTAGATATCATTTAAAACTAAAAATATGTTCCAAGGCTAGTCCACTTTACATATTTTATCGACACATTTTGCATATCAAACAAAAAATATAGAACCAGTCGATGTCGTGACCGATCATTCGATTGTTTGCATGAAGCAGTCAGTAGCAGGCGGCTGTATTTTAATGAATTTCTCTTATTTACTGCTCAATTGCCTCATAAAATAACATGGCTCCTTCGTTTTGCTCAATATCTTGAATTTATTGGAGTCTGAGAGCTCATCAGGCTATCGCCGCGCTTTATTTGTGTGAGTGTAAGCGCTTTGTGTTCTGAGCAGCGACTTAATAAAATCTTGATTCAATTACATTACGAGCGCCAGCTCTGTACTTGATTGTCTCTAGTAGCTGTATCCCGGACGCGCCTGATGGCTGACGCGGAATATTCTGATTCGTTATTATTTCTCTACCAAGTGCTAGTGAAACAGATTCATTATATTATTTATATTGGTTTTATATATAATTCTTTATTGTACCTATATAAGATTCAGTTTTGTATACTATGAACTTTTCTAATTGCTTTTAATTCTAGGCAAAGTTTGGACGGAAAATAGTGAGTTTGATGGTTACTCAAATTGTTACACCTAATATTTTATTATGTTACTTTCCACGTTATTAAGTACTAATATAAGCGAAGAGTTTATGTTTATTGGTGTAGCGACTACTACTCGCAACATGGCAAAAAGTAAAGCGCCATCTATTGGAGTGAAGCTACAACAACAAACCCTGAATCGCACTATGAAAGTTTACAACGATTCTAATACATATACGAATGTCCAACATCAATCGTTGTGCTTCGGCCCGCCAGGCTAACCACCATGCCTGGTCGGAGGATCCTCCCTTTTCAATGGAGGAACACCATACCTCGTTCCTCCATATTGGTAATAAAGTGTAACTGCCCATTATCTCCTACATACTTACTTTAAATATTTTCTTCTTATTTTGCATACCTTGGCTCGCAATCATTGGAAATTGGTATAAAATATGTTGTACCTTTTGGAACACGTACTACCGTAATGTTGTGAATGGTCGCGTCGCATGCGAGCGCTACCTACCCTCTCGATAAGTTATGTGTCACGACTTGCACGTAATTGGCAATATATAAAGTATTATGTTACTATAGGTACGTTTATGTTCTACAGTCTAATTATTGTAAGATCATGTGAGAAAAATGTTTTACAGAACATAAAACACTGATATCAACACGGAGTCGAATAAAAGTGATGAAAACTGCCTGCCCACCGGAAAAATGTGATCCTGTTACGTTTTACCTCTCCGTGAATTATTTGAAAAACATCAAAACGAAATAAAACAGGCTATATACCTACCTACCTACCTACCAAGACGAGGAAAGTAATAAAATGTTATTTTTCAACTGTTAACAGAAGGCTTCACTGTATCCACTCTTTTTGTGAATGATATCTGATATTAGCATATTGATCGAAGCTAAACGTTTATTTAAAGTATTATTGTAACGTTTCAAAGAGAGAACCTTCTTCTTACAATTATTCCGCTCGGGTGGGTCTAAAAATGTGTCTCTATTAGAATTCCTTGTAGCTACGAGTTACCTCCCCAGTGTCACATTATAGGAGGTTCAGAAGGCGACCGCATATCCCATACAATATGCGATATATATAGAGAACTGAAAATGTATGTATAGCGCCTGCGAACTGCGATTAGTTTGGTTCACGACTGTTGCAGAAGCCTGACTACGACGCTTTCTATTTCCAACGACCGTAACCCTGATAGCAACAAACCAACCAACTTAATATAAATCCCATTTAATGTTAACCCTCAACTGTCGTTGTTCCACGGTTCTTCGGTGTACTTTCCCGTACGACTGTTCACGCGTGGATTGAATGTGGGCCTTCTGCACCCTGGTGTTATTTGATGTGACAAAGCCACAGAGTGTAATTAAGGTAAGCTTCATCCGAACACTTGCGGAATTAAGACGCGTGCGATGTAAGTGAATATAAACTATTTACTTTATTATTTAGACGCGAGGGTTTTAAACATTATGTATGTGTATAGTTAATTATATCACACGCAATCACACATGTGTTTCTTGAATGAAAGGTAGTGGTGGCTATGACCACGCTACAGTTATATCCACCGGCAAAGTGACAGCCGCACTGGTTGAATAGAACTTGAACGGCCACCCATCCAAGGACTGACCGTAGCAAGTGTTGCTTAATCTTGGAGATCGTCTAGTCTCTACGGTAGCTATGTAGCTACTACTAAATACGTAAGGATAAAACGAGTAAGCATAAGTAATACGAAGTTCGGAAACAGTTTATAACTGATAGTTCGCTATTAATTAACTTGTGCGAATAACTGAACCAGCAGTACAAATAGATACAATACAAACTCTACGCGTAACTTATTAGCTGAATTACAGTACAACTACAAGAGCAGATAAGCGGAGCCCATCACTATTAAACTTGCGCGGATCCAATCATCTGCTGCTAACTCACACCACTCAACTAAATCGCTGAACATACGGAACTTACGCGGCGTTACTCAACTTGAACACTCTCATCATGTGCACGACTTTTTGATTAATGAAAAGATAGTGGGTTCTTTTCCGAGATAATTAAATGTCAGAGGTTTTAAGACTTTACTTTGTTTACAGTGTCAAAAGATTGAATAAAAACCCGCTACAAGTACTATTTTATTAGTTATTTAACACTAGTAACAGCGGCTAATCGCACAACTGCAGCACCACAACAATAACTCCGGTTAGGCAAGTTGCACACAGGACGAACGTGCCGCAAGCCCGCAAAATCGCGTCACGTCCGGCTAGCCTTATTTAATTTCTAATGCTGGGAACTTGAGGGAAGACGTGCGGAGGATACAATGTAGCAACTGAACGAGTTTCACCAGGGCTAGTTAAAACTAAGGCGCCGCGTTAGTGCTCGACCAAATGAAAATAGAGAGAGAGGAGCTAAAAATACCAATACCACAAAATGTATTGTGCGCAAAAATTAGCCTCATAAAATTAGGTCATTATTTTTATCGCAAAATAATTCATAAAAATAAATTCATTTGAATTCTCCAGAATGATCATGATCATCATCAATGATCATCAAACTTGGACAGATTTAGGTACACTTAATCTCACCGGTACTTTATTCAGCTAAACTTGGGCTATTATTGTGTTTTATAGAAGTAATTAAGAAGCTAAGAAGTGCGTTCACTTATTTTTATTTTCATCCCCTTGATTGTTTGCTGAATACACTAACAAAATAAACAGAAATGTTGAAAAAAAACTGTGGGCCAGTTTCACTAACTAAACTGCAATCAAAAAGCACCCCATCAACTACATTAGGTTGGTTTATTTACAACAAAACTGTCTGATCGGTTGCGTTTCGATTGCAGTTTAGTTAGTGGAATTCCCCCTCACTCTTTAATCCTAATACTACTGATGGGATGTCATGTTGCACTGTCTGTAATCTGGCAAGTTTGATGTTAATGACTTTATTACCATACCTATGTTTCTGTACATAGATATCAGCAGCTTTCTAAATATACGTACCTATTATGGGTCAGTAGAACCATAAAAGGATTAAATCCACCGTACTTATGCTTCACATATATGAACCGCACATCACATATATAGCAATTCGCTTTATATCAGCAATCAAAACGTACTGTCCCGCATCTGGAACATGTCGGTGCGTCTGCAGGGCAGCAGGCAGGGCTGCATGAACTCGCAGGCGCTATAAAAAATGTTATAATGCCACACAATACAATCAACTTGACTTTTTACGTTCACCGCCTAGAGCACGCACACATACTCGTACGCAGCGCTCGTTTACACTGTATTCAACTGAAAATGAAGGAGATTCAAACGCGTAGTTCTTAGAATTCCGTTCACAAGATTGTCACATGTGTGTGCATGCGCCGCGCGTTGGGCGACGAATGTAATTTATTGTCCCACTGACAACGCTGTGCGTCGCCTCTCGATGTAGCAGCCGACACTATTATGTTCTTTCTCGTTTCATCTGAAATGAGTCGCTGTTGAGCCGTAATTAATTGCAATAAAACTTAACGCGAGAGCGGAGGGATCACTCCGTGTTAACACGATTTTTTCCACGTTCGTATTCGCACTTTGGATGTTAAGTTTTGTGGTCTGTGTGTATTATCTACTTCATAGAACATTCAGTAAAGTTATAGTTCGTGGAATATGAACAGTTATCTATATCTATATAAATAAATATCAAGTGCCACATATACGATGCAGCATAACTTGAGAACGGCTCGACCGATTTGGCAAATTTTTGTATTTTTTGTTGTGTCAGCAATTATTAGGACAAGGTTTGTATAAAAGAAAATTTTTGGAAACGGAAAAGTCGGAAATTTTGATTGTATCTGTATTTTCGTATAAAAGTCTCAATTCAATCTTCATTACATCACCCGTGCGTTAAACAATAAAATAAAGGAAATAATAATAATCTAAAAGAGCCGGAATCAAAAATAATAACGTAGACTAAAGGCAATAGTGAAAAGTATTACATACATAGTTTTCCTTATAAGTTATTTTATTATACCTTCAGATTTCAGAGCCAATACGAGAAGAATATTTTTCTTAATTCATTTTATATATTTTTATATGGATACACCGTCCAATAAGAGCCTTGATGAAAAAAATAAGGACAATAACATGAGAGGGTGACGTCGGCGTCGCCCGGCTCCAGCAGTTACTTGGCGTGCATGTTAGCGCTTTATTTGTTATTGATAATTTATTGACAACCATAGACTTCGTCTATACTGTTTTCTTGAATGATAGTCTCCACCTCTAAAAATTCCACTTCTCAAATGAAATGACGTATGTCTGTGACCGCGACCTGGCTGCCATCCTACGCAATAACTCCGGAATGATGATAACACGGCGAATACCGCGCGTAATGACGGCGAGGCGGCACTTAAACTTTACAGCCTATTACCGAAGCCATCCCTCGGAAGGTACCCTAATGTAATATACCCTGTAGATTTAATAAAAAACTACAGAATATAATACAGGATGAGATTCAGAAAAACCACAATTAACACGGCGGCTTTACGGCACTCACCCGTAAACAGCTACTACGGTACAAATACACGGTACACTCTCAAACACTAGTTCCACTTCGTCAGGCATCCACACATATTGCGTACAGAGTAGTCCTTCTGCGCGTATGATACGTGTCGTGTACCGGATAAAATATAAAGTTTATTAGGAGCGCGAGTTAATCCAGTCGGGTGTGTTCCGGAACTTGTTTAGTTTCCAGTTAGGGACGTTACTGAGTTTTGTTATGGACCAAATACATTTACCTATACATATAATTTACACAGACCATCAGATAAATTTATAATTTTTCACTTAAAAAATGTGTCAATAATCACGGTGCTATGCAAGTGCATTGGTAATCAAACACGCATCCAGGGTGCGCTGATGACGTTGATTACTGCATGTTAAATGCTTATTAGAGCTGATAAATTAATAATTTCATCATGAACGATTTTAAAGTAATGTTACTTGAACTTTTATTAAATATAATTATTATTCATAGGTCCATGTCGTCCGTGTGAATCTGTGTGCTCCTTTACGAATGTTCCCTGAGTTACGTAGTTACGAGTTAGGGACGGGTTGCGAGTTCTTTCCGATACGTGTAACACGTGTTTGTCTTTATGAATACCGGATTAGGAACTATTTCAGGAGCCTGTTTACAGGTAACTTTGTATTTATACTGGGCTTTGGAGCACCACAGCGTAGCGTACTCATATTATCAATTAATAATCCCTGAAATTAATTTAGTTTAACTAGAGGAATTTCGTTATGTTGAAAACTACTTTTAATAATGGAGGAGTTGGTACGAGTGAATTGCCTGGCACAGCTTGTCATAAAGTTTTGATTTGATTTGATTTGAAGTGTATGTATAAAAATAAAAAAAGTCATCTAAAGAGTACGAAACAAGAAAATAATTCTGACAGAATTCAAGAAATGCATCGGTATAAAAATATATAATCAAGGTAGAGCCGTGGTCGCACGCCTGTATACCATGCGAGTGTCTGGAACACGTACAACTGGACAGTCCTCCGGTAATATAATTATTTACTTCAAATATATAATATAAATACATATTTGTAATGTGCTCGCCAAGACCTTTCCTTTTCACCCGGACTATTATTACAAATCTATTGATACTCATCAAAATCGGTTCAGCAGTTAAGGCGCTACAGTGGAACACACGTAAATAAATACTAACACCCTTGCATACATAGACTGCTAAAATCATAACCCTTCCTTTTGGCTTTGTCGTATTCGTGTAAAAATGATGTTATTAACTTAGATAAAGAATATACGGCAACATTATTGTTCCTACGATCTCCACACTAAACCGATATTACTTCAACTGCCTGCGATACAGCGTCGATTCCCGATATAAAACAAGGGATTAAACTACTATGAGCCATTTCTGTTCGCGTCTTTCCTTAAACAAACCAGACTGTGGACGAACGCGCACATTATTCAACCTACAGGTCACGAAGTAACAACAAATTGAGTTAAGTAAGTAATGAAACGTAGGAGGCTCACGTCTGTAGAAATACTGCGTTATAATACACTAGGATCGTTTAAATTAGAATCCATCATCGCGTTCTGGTTCCGTCATTCGAGGTGCCCACGAATTATCATTGACAGGTATTAAGGCAACGCAATTTTTGGATTGGTTGAAATTTTATAAAAAGAGAAATACTCGTATCATAACTTCTTTTGTTTACTACTCCATGTCACGGAGAGTGCAAAATATTATAACAGAGTACCTTATCTTAATAAGCAATATGCTTAACAATCTCCAAGTGTAAAAACCTAACCTAAAAGATTGACGAGAGAATGCTACAAAATTTTCTCGGACACATCGTGGATAACTAACAACATTAATAGTATAAAAATGATATATGCGACTAGTAGATAACGTATAACTATACCTTTACCCAGTAAAGTTTAATAAACTTTTTTATCACTCCGCGCAGCGATAGTTTCCAGCTATGCACTCACTAGCGGGAGTTACCCATATAGAGATATCAAGCGCGTCCTTATGTAGATATGCAGTACATATTGTAATGTCCGTAGTAATGGCAGTTTCGGCCACTTGGCAGTAGTGCGCGCCCACTTAGCATGCGTTGCGTTCGCTCGTGTTTTATTGTACGTGGCCCATTACGCCACACGTTTGCCTACTTACAAGCGACGCTAATGTACAACACGGCCTCATTTCCCGCTTCATATGGCTTAAAATTTGTTTATTGGTTAAATTTGTAAGAGAGATTGAGAGATCTTTATTTTCAGTCGCTGTAAAGCATAGTATACATATAATCATGCATATATTCACCAAAGGAGTATACAAAATGTGTGTGTGTAAACAGTATACTATTTGTACTGCGACCGCCAGACCGGTTTAATTCAAGTTACCGAGCAATCGCTGCGATATTACAATCAGTTGATATTAGGGATGTTACGGAGGTAGATTTATCGGAGGCGGAATCGGAGTCGGAGGTTCTCGTAGTGACCTCCGCGGAGTCGGAGGTGAATCGGAGTCGGAGTCGGAGCAAATCTACGAATGTAAAATGTAAATAAATAAGAAAGAAGAAACTTGTCGCAACTCGTTCACTAGGCTTGGGTAATATCGTCTTTACGCTGTATTGAATCGTATCTATATATCGGTTTTGAATATCAGATATCGAATCTATATATTTCAATACCTATATATTGGTCGGAATCTATGGTACCTACTCGGAAACTAAAGTAGTACCACATGTTACTGGAGTATTGGTTGAATCTATGATACTCTGAAACGTAAATAAGCGGTTCGGTCGAATCTATGTATTCAGAGTATCATAGATATTTTACGTTATTATTATTGTGTGGTTCTGTGCAGTGCCACTCGAGCGATATTGTGATACATAGTTTGTACGCCGTCCGATATATAGATATTGGATATTGTGCCGATATATAGATATTGTATCTATATACGATTTGTATCGCCCACTCCTATCGTTCACTCTTCGTTTCTTCAGTTGTACAGAACACATATACTCCGTCAGTTGACAGTGTCACGAAAAAGCGCTCGGTAGCGCTGCAGCGATAGCAAGTCATAACTTGTAACTCCGATGTATACCTCCGTTTTGATATATCGGAACCGGAGCCGGATTCGGAGGTGTAATTTTAATCGGAGGTTCCGACATATCGGAATCGGAGTCGAAGCTCCGTAACATCCCTAGTTGATATCTCATGGATCAATGAGAAAAATATATGTTCTAGTTGGAAATATATTAATCCTATCGAAAATATAGAAAAATAAATATAATTTCAGAACTATTCGTACGTTATAAAAACATAGGTACAATAAAATAAATCACTACCTTTTAATATAGCAACTGAAACGAATTTGTTTGACGTAAAATAATGAAATGTTCACTAGAGCTGCTCAAAACAACTACTGGAGGTGCCGTGTGTTCCTAACAGGCGTGTGTTGATCTGTTCAAAGAATATCCGCACAAAGACTATGACCGGCGGGCGCTGGCCACCCATTATCCGAGAGTACATGTGACGTATTAATTAAATAACGGAGAGCGCTGTATTGATTTTGCGTTTATTTTCTTGTTGGGTAAACAGACCTGTTACAGATTAAATAAAAATTCTGTTAAAATACTAGTTGCTACAATAGGTTTTTGGGTTCCATCACGACATCATATGAGCCACAAAATGGTGATGATGTCACACTAACAAATAGATATGTGATTTGTATGGGGTTGACGCTCGCCGCAAATTAAAAATCTCCATAGTAGACCGAAATCCTCCACTGACGGACCTAGACTCACTGACCACATTAATGAACAATTTGAACATCACTATACACGTAGGCACTTGGCAAACAAACTGCATCATAGTAAGTTGTTGCGAGCGCACGCAGTATTGCGCATATCTTGTCCAGGTGTTTCCAAACAGCTATTTCATAGACACATCGTCTTTAAAAAATCCCGTTCTACAACTCAGGTCGAGACTGTCTCCCGGCGAGACTGTTCAGTAAAGAATCACGCCGTTGATAAAGTTCCAGCAGTGACAAGTTGCAATGTGACCCGCTCTATACTGAATTGCGATTTGCGTGGGAACTCGCAGCTGATATATGGTTTCCTTTGAATTCCCGTCAGCGCCGATATATTTATTTTATCAATTGTGTTGTATTGTGCTTTAGTTGAAGTTCGCTTGACTGTGTTACAGATATGCTTTATTTTCTCTATTTCTGGAGATATGCTTTCTTATCCAGACCTGGATATCAAATCATGGACCTCACTCTCAGTAACGTTATTTAAAATAAATTGTATCTTACCCGCGGCGGAATGTGTTAGCAGAAGCATGAACATTAACATCTCGTTACTATCGTTTATTAAAACCTCATACCATAATAACAACAGTCTCAAACTAATTATGAGGTAGAGCCGTGTTTATTAAAACAATTAGCGGGCACTAGAGCTGAGCTAATTAGACACCTCTGTTTGTGCGCATTAGTGTAATGGTGCTAAGATTAATTACACTCGTATCGTGGAGCAGACGTGTGATATTCCTCGTAAAATATAATATTATTGACAAGTGACAAGTTTCCGTAACTACAATTAAATAAACTGATAATTTAATAAGGTGTAGTAATAGTAAGACGTGAACGTAAATGCCAGAGACTGAACTATGTATTAATAAACCAAGCTCGTATCAAATGCTGATCTTATGTACAAGAATGCTTTTGACAAATATATAGATGCGGTATTTTTCATTTTTCTTTTATTTCACTGATCAGTCTTTCTCGTGCCTTTGTTAAAGGCTTTCACATTAATAGTAGGTACTGTATATACCTAATGTTGATGATACAATTGCTTACATGAAAAAATAATTCAATGGAAACAGATGTACATATATAAAAAAAAAAGAAATCTCATTGAAACTGAACATGTCGATCTGAAAATAGATTTGCGACATCATATTGTGAAGTATACTTACTCATATTTCAATACATGGAAGCCTTAAGTAATCTAAATAAGTACTATAAATAATACAATAACATATCCCTGTACATTTGTTTTATAAAATAAATGTTATTGAATAGTAATAATAGTGCTCTTAAGCTGACACACAATACCAAAATAAGTGTCCCCTCAGGAACGTCCACTACACTCGCTACGATTTCATGCTGACACACGCACACAGTATCACTGCCCTTTTGTAATCAAATCCCCACAATAATTCCAACAAAAGCACTTCCATTAAATATAAACAATATAATATTTGTTAAAACAGCGTCAATACCAGGCCGAGGTATTATTTTAACGTCCCATTCAGACCACGTTGCGTTCAATTTCGCTAATTAAACGAGTTTGTAAAAGAGCCTGATGTCAACCGACGTATGCAGATATTGGCGCGGGTGTTAGGCTGGTGTTAACAATTCACTCGCCAGGGGGCGCTGTTCAAAAGGTGACATTTTTCCGAGCAATTAGCTAATGGCACAAGCGATACACGTCTCGCAGCAGCAAAGTGAGGAGCGGGGCGGAGCGTGTTCAATTTAAATTTCTTGCTAATGTTTTCCCATATTTCAGATTTTCTTGTAAACTGTAGTAAAATACTGAATTCAGGCGTTATCCCTAATCAACTCTCACAGCCACCACCCATCACACCGAAATTCCTCTATTTTATCTGATATCCTAGCATAAAGTTCTAGATAGCCTATAAAAGCAAATTAGCCCACAATCGCAGTTGTTGAGCACAGAGGCGCGCGCGCGCCAATTTGATTGCTGCTCGTATCTCGAGCACCATCGACACTGTTGTGGACAAACGTATTCCAACACAAGAGTTTCATGTCTAGTGCTTCGTAGATATATTGTTATAGTGGCGGGGTGGCGGGGCGGCGGGACGGCGGGGTGGCGGGCGCCTGGATTTGTTATGTTTAGCATTTTTATGTTATTTACTAAGTCTTTGTTTTGTTTCATTGCAAGTGAGGCGCTAAAGCATGAAGTTGTGTCTATGGGTAGCACTACACTGCAAACACGAATTAGAGATTCGTGCTTACGTGTGATGATTGTGCCAATATCATAATTGATTTGAGCGGTTATTATGAGGACTGACATTCATAGTTTTTTGGAATATCCATCAAACCACCACAATATAATGTGGAGCATAGTTCATGTTGAGTATATTATTATATAAATTTTTTAACAAAAAATAAAAACCGACTCCAAAAAACTCAAAAACAAAACTAATAACTAAAAAGCAAAAAATAAATCTTTTATTATACAATATAGTAGTTGAAGAATATTGAAATCGGTGCCAAGTAAAACATAAAAGTAATATACCTTGCTGCTATAATAGCGACATTGAAACAACGAGTTCACGTAAAAATTGTCGAGTGCGAGGCGAATTATGCGTCGGACACGACAAATGCACTTCGCCAATCGTGTCGGTTTATCATTGCATGTTTTACTTGGCACCGACTTCAATATTCTTCAACTACTATATTGTATAATAAAAGATTTATTTTTTGCTTTTTAGTTATTAGTTTTGTTTTTGAGTTTTTTGGAGTCGGTTTTTATTTTTTGTTAAAAAATTTAATTATTTTACAATTTTGAGTGATGGGTAGACCTAGTAAAGACGATTCTCTTGAAAATTTTTACAAAGGTCAAATGTATGTTGCCCCAAGTCGAGTGAAAACCTTAGACGGTATTGCACTATGTGATTTTAAAATCAAATAAATTACTTAGCCGACCATATGATGAAAACGCATTACGAGAAATGAAAAGATTAAGACGACTATTGTAACTAATATTGTGATAGTTTTGACTTTTGGAGGTTTAAAATGAGCCCAAACTCGAGGGGTTTACTAGTAGCTACTGAAGAGTTCCACCATCTATCTCCTGGCTCCATCATCAGACCCTCTATACCAAATGTTTTATACGGGACTCATCAAAATATATCGAGTGATCCCAAACTCGGAAGTTTTATTCCCTAACTCTTTACCGTTTAGGAGTAATATGACATAATATATTTTTGAAAATTTAATATATGTTTATAAAAATATTTCGAACTTTGTCAAACTGTCTGATACTCATTCTTTGAACACTAGGAATAAACACAACCTTGCTGTACATGCTACGCGCCTCCACAGAATAAGCAACTCGTTCATGGGACAATGTATACGCTTTTACAATAAGCTTCCCAATGATATACGTAATTTAACATTAAAGAAGTTCAAAATTGTAATTAAATCTAAACTTTGTAAAAAAGGATACTATAAAATTTCGGACTATTTAGATGACAAAAACGCTTGGGATTGAGCCGCTCTTTAGCCTTTCCTTTTTTTTTTATATATACAAATTTTGCCATTAATTATTATATTATTTACTTCATTATTTTGTTATTGTAATGTCGTTTAAATTGAAATTATTTCTTATATATAACCGCTATACATTGTAAATGTGAGTGAGATCTAGGCTGAGCGCTCTTCATTTCATTAATTCTCACGATAACTGATGCATGCTTGCACTCTGTTGCGACAGGTTAGCTCAAATAGTTATGGCACTTTCTTCAAAAGGCTATTCCACCCTATATTTGTCTCACATAAACCTTTACATCAATACAATCTGTCTGGACTTTAAAATAGACTTTGACCCCTGAGTTTGTTTCGGCGTTTCTTCTCAGGGATAGTCATAGGAAATGCCGACGCCATCTAGTTTAAAAAAGACGTGTAAAAGTGATTGAAAAATCCTAATTGCAAAATAAATAATTTCATTTCATTTCATTTGACATCCATCATCAGCTCAGCATCATTAAATGATGACTTTCAGACGCCAATACCTAACTTATTAAGAAAAAAGCTCAAACGGGCTATTTGTCTTACAATATTTGAGGGTATCCCTCGATTTCCCTAGGATTCCATCATCAGATCCTGACTTGGTGATAATGGGACCAAATGGGAAGCATACTCTTTCAAACAAAACAAGAATTTTTAAAATCGGTCCGTAATTGACGGAATAATCGCCCAAACACTATGTAGCTGCTATCAACCATTAAGGAGTTCCCTAAACTGTACTGCACCTGCATCACGGACCTTGCAGTGGCAGTCATTAGCCATCTCGGTGTAAAGATTTTGTCAACACGAATAAAATAAGCCCAAACACGAGGTAGTTAAGATGTACCGTTGAGGAGTTCCCTCGATCCTCTGTCGTCTCCATCATCAGATCTGCCCTAAACCTCCATAGTATTATAGTCTCATCAGATATACACATAAATATCAAGTTTTTACCCCATGGTCGCCTACAATTTTCAAGAGATGCCCTCGATATCTCAGGGTTTCCACCATCAGGTCCTGACCTGATGACAATGGGACCAAATGACAAGCATACCCTTTCAAATAAAAAAAGAATTTTTGAAATCGGTCCAGGCGTCTTCGAGAAATCGAGTAACAAACATAAAGCCGAATTGAGAACCTCCTCCTTTTTTTTGAAGTCGGTTGAAAATAAGATAACGTGAGGAATACTCAACTCGCTGTCGGTGTGACATGTCCTGACGCGTGCTTTATAATCGAGAGCGCCAGTCGCTCACAAGTCGCCGAGCGCTTCATTCTTTAATCTTAATAATGCACTAGGAGTGACACGCGCCGCCGCGCCGCATGCGCCGCCCGTCCGCCCGTCACTTTTGTTTGTACACGATCGCGCTGAGGAGATTGCCGTACAGTACTTTAATTTTCGCCATAATTACTTTACACATGGTACGTTGGTAATATGCAAAACTTTTTGACCGTTCGGACTACAAAGTTTTATTCTAAATTGTATTGCATTGTGTTAAACTAACTATCAAAATATATAGATGCGGTATTTTTCATTTTTCTTTTATTTCACTGATCAGTCTTTCTCGTGCCTTTGTTAAAGGCTTTCTCATTAATATTAGGTACTGTATATACCTAATGTAGATGATACAATTGCTTACATGAAAAAATAAATCAATGGAAACAGATGTACATATATAATTTATTTGGTGGCAAAAAGAAAGTATTTGATTTTATTGTATATTATTATTTTAAGAAAACTTACAGCTAATACAGTTAAGTATGCAAATTAATATAGTTGCAGATGGCCAATTACAAGCCTTCACGGATACAATATAATATACAGAGTTTTCAGTCTTAACACACTCTAGCAAAAACACTCGAAAAATAGAAAATAAAAAAGCACTTGAAAATGGAAAATAAATCAAGATCGACCACCCGACACTCCGTGTTAAATGTATGACACACCCTGACTAGATAAGAGTTTTGTCGTGTTGTGTGTATAGGTACTCCTTACCGCGGGTATATGAAGGAGATGTGATCTCCGTAGAAATGCACATGGCACACGGAGCCCAATCTTGCCAACTAACTCTGTGACGTCTATGTACATCCGAACTTCGCTTGAAATCCGCGTTTTGAAGTCAGTCAGTTCTATTTGAACGGTGCTGGCTGACTAATGTTTCGCCGCTTCTTTGGAACCTGATACTAATTACTTGGCACTACCGTTATGATTGTATTGTACGGCAGAACGTCCTGGCTATCTCTATCGCATTACTCATCAGTTATTGTTACATACAATATCTTGCTTCGAATCAAATATCATCACATATAGTATTCCTAACTATATAATACTCTACAATCCGCCTGCATAATACGCAATCAGTTTCACGTTATAAATCAGCTAACATTAATACCACGCATCAATTACGGCTTGTGTAATTATGAACAATACATCATATTACTGTACATGTCCGGCTGTTAGAACGTGCCCAACACATATACTGTGTGCCAGTCATCAATGTATGCAAGAGACACTGCATTCAATCTCGACGCTCACTATGGAATATCGACAGGCGATTACTAGATTATACGGTGGTACAAGTCATGAAGAATAAGAATGAAAACAACATCGACAAATAGAACAAGAAAGATTTATTTATTATTATATCGATAGAGTCATATTGAAAATGTCATAGCATTTGCTAAAGATAAACAGAACATAATCACATCTATGTGTGTTTGTGTGACTACGGGTGTGTTCTCTACAAAATCGTTCAACCGAGGAGCTCATGATCACTAAGTAGACTGTGTTTATTCTATGTAAATATTAAGGAAGCCGTTCGGAGTGGCTAATAAGAACACTGATGTGATCATAATATAATGTTGATTATATATGGTATTTTGCTCAATAATCTTTGTTATAAATAATTACGTTAATGTTTCGTCTAAATTACTTTAATTTTCGGGTCCATAGCCGTGTAGACTGTGGAGACACTACTGAGGTAACTGATTGAAACAAGAACTTTAGTTCAGAACGACACAAATTGAATACGAACTTACGAAATACCTACTGAAATAACGAAACCTTAGCGACTTTTATTTTGGTACTAACACCACCTAGTGCGCTATAGTTTCAACTTTTGGAATTAATTTAATTTACATCTTGAACAATTACAAAATATTGTGTTAAATATCTAAAAACCCGGCGCCGCCTCCACTCATGACCTGCACTGCTCTCACCACGAGATAGGGGCCAGCCCGCAGACTTGCCAAACACGATAAGTAATTTTGAAACTGCTCCGTAAACATATTGCATAAT
The DNA here is from genome assembly GCA_947562105.1 of Shargacucullia verbasci. Taxonomy (NCBI): domain Eukaryota; kingdom Metazoa; phylum Arthropoda; class Insecta; order Lepidoptera; family Noctuidae; genus Shargacucullia; species Shargacucullia verbasci. The sequence goes on from OX387280.1 coordinate 17,013,610, forward strand.
AGCATTCACACGACACACGACAACCGCACTCCCGCGTTGTTAAACAACGTGCTTTGAATGGTCTCTATGATCTCATCGGCCTATATGGACACAGCCTTAATATATGCGGAGAGCTTTGAGCTTTGGCGTTAGAGGTATCCTAACTAATCGCGGCTAATATTATAAATGAAAAATATCAGTGTACTTCATCATCAGTCAGAAGACATCCACTGCTGAACGAAGGCCTCCCTCAAGGGGGGGTTTGCCATAATCCCCACGCTTGGCAGGCGGCTTGGGCTGCTGCCCGTCCTCCGGTGTCTGGCCGCAGTTTTAAAACGTACCCGGGTCATTATGAGTGTACTTATAAGTCACTTAAACCCGAAACGATAGTAACTACATTTCGTCTAAAAAAATAAAATTTGTATGCAGGTATAGCCGCAGACAACAATTATTAGGCATAATATACGAGTAAAGAAAGAAAATTGTTTAGTTCTGAGAATGTGACGTTCACTTTCATCATTACACAGATAGACCTTGCCGATACGGGAAAGCATTAGCTAATTAAATAAATACTTCATACATTACGAACATCTCTGACAGTCCAAGCATTTGCTTGAAAATGCGGGTATTAGCACAATAGCCCTACGGTACTACGCGACGAATGCTACGTGGTTACGAGTAATTGCTACGAAAAGTGCTACGAGCTACGAGTTCAGATTTAATATTTTAAGTACTATTCTTCATAACATTTCTCTCAAGTACCTCACATCGCAACTTTTCATATAGATCAATACTCTGTCATGCCTGAAGACTAAGAGATTAGTATTATTTTTACGTTGTCACGAAGTTAAGACAAGTCTGGGTCGCAATCGCAGTTGTTTACTTAGCCATGCACAGATATTAACTGGGTCTCTAGAGGTGCGATACGATACATATCTCGGCCAATTAACGCGTTGTCATCCGCTGGGATTGTGGTTCGATAGCTGTGCGGACGATACTCGGCTCTCGAACACAAACAGCGACGTGTAGTGCAAACAGCGAGTAAACCGATCGGTTCAGCTCAGCTCGGGCGCCGGCGCGGGCGCGGGCGGAGCGATACTCGTCTCCGGGGGACCGTACCAATGATTGTACGAGATGTGAAAGGGATGTGTTTTCGTCGCGGAATTGTTTCGGCGACGTAAATTGGAAATAAAAATTGTTTTGTTGTGCAACGGATACGGTTTCCGAGATGTATTTTGGTGTTGGGTTTGGGTCGTTTTAAATTTTATTTTTAAGATTGTTTGTTATTATCTATGTTATATCTTTCGATACGGTTGTTTCAAATGCCTAAAGCTTGTTGAGCTAACAAAAACAATATCAATTTTTTAGCAAATAATCTGTGGTTTTAACGACATCGGTAGATATATCGGTATCATTACAGTGCGCGCTAGGTGTTATCACTTTCATGTTCACGTTCTTGAAACAAGTTAAAGTTCGGGTATACCTTAAGTATTGGTTCAATGCATCTTTGCATTTTCAATCTCTATGTGACATGTATTACACTTATTAGATAGTAGGTATATTGTCCATACTATAATATAGTGTGTGTATGACAACACTTATCTATATAACTCAAAGGACATATTGTAACGTTTTGTCATATTTTGGGTCGCACAACATTCAGCGCGAGTTGGGTGCAGCTGACGCCGGGCGCTTTGCCGTCACGGTGCGCCGACACAAAGGCTCGGGCTTCGGGCCGGACCCGCGTGACACACGACTCACTATCATAACTCCAGAAGTTGTCCTATAATAATGTAGCTTAAGCTGCCAGCTCCGTGTTATGCAAAAGGTTTCCAGGAGATAAGTACTTTAAATCATCTTCTGGTTTAGGTTCTTATCTGCTAAATTGCATTAAAATAAATTGGTTCGAAGGCATTGCAATAAAAACAAGGTGTTGTAATAAATACCTACACAAACATCCTACTACATTAGTATTTAGTAGTATTAGTAAGGTTTGAATGTTTTACATTCGCTTTGGTTTACTTAAAAGTTACAATAGTTTTGTTTTGTTAATAACGCGATGTTCTAGGCACTTCGTGTTCACTTTATCAAAGTCGACAGCAAGTATTTTGTTTCAGTTGAGTAATTAACATTGTTTGTTAACTTCAAGTTCGACGTTTGCTCCGATACTGCAGCGTTCCTACACATTGTTCGACTGTCGACCGATCGAGTTCCTCTGTTAGCACAAAGAGAGGTGTCCACTGCTCGGTGCTGCCAGAATGAGTATCGTTTGACTACAAACAACATCAAGTAAGCTTCCTCGGTGAGCAGTATACATCACGCCTATTACCCGATGAAGGCAGGGACTGTTGTACTACAACCTCATTTCGCCGATGCCATTATTAATTCCCATGTAACAAATATTTGAATTGATAATAGTTCCATTTATTTATATACCGGGTTCGATTCCAAACTCCGACTCGAGAATCATGCAACGATCAATGTGGCAGATTATATTCCATGTTAGATATCCAGTGCACTATCTTCCGTTACACAACGATTGATCAGTTATTGTAGATATATTATAAACAGATGGCATTAGCATTGATACGCGAATCGATCCGCATCGCCGATATAATTGATGCTCTATACCGCCACATTCGACAGGTACTAGTATCAGTCGTACCTACCTGTTACCGACGCGATGCATTCCAACACGACGTAATTGGGGCAGTGTTGTGATTGCCTGCGTTATTATCGCTGACCTATATAACGTGTGTATGTTACTATATCAGTATTTAGCAGAAATCGTACCAACGGCAAATGACAGTACTATGCGGCCTTTGTCACATGCAGTTTGAGCTTGTAAGGCGCAACATAGGGTTACTTGCGTAGATGCTCTATATACAGTAGGATATTTTAATCTTTGGTGAAATTAATGAATTATTTGTTTTTCGTTAAAAACGTGATTTGTCACCACAAAGTTGTCTAAAAAAGATAAAGTTAACGGCCCTTCCTCTCATTCAGTGCAGGCGCGACAAGGCTGGTATTGAACGTTTGATCAATAAACATATTTTACTATTAAAGTTTGACCTATCAAGTTTTTTATAAAATGATTTCTTGAATGATTAATGCATAGACAAAATTAGGATGATAGTTAAAATCATTCCGTATAGTTACTCGTATACTTAAGTATTTACCTAGGCAAGGCCCTAGCCTTCCATCACTTCCCGCGGCATTGATAAGCCACGAAACCAGTTTTTTAGAGATTGTAAATAGAATAAGAAGCATTTGCCAAGCTTAATAATATCAGTATTATTTGCCTAGTAAGTTAGTAACATGATAATACTAAGACCCCTAATAAACCAACGGACCCTTTATCATGGCTATCCACGCGGCTGGCTAATATTCTTTGTATGTTTATAATGATATATATAAAACTGTGTCGTCCACTGCGTGTACCTATTGCGTGTATTGGCACAGGTTTAAGTTTGCACCAGTACAAAATGAACATTTCTTTTGTTTTATTACATAACATTCCACATGTGACCGTCATTTATATACAATGTTGTTGAATTGTCGTCATTATATCATAATCGCGCTAACGATGACAGATGTGATCGCGTAAACTCGCACGTAATGAAGAATTACACACTACCTACACAGTATGATACAAGAACAAGTCGCACACATAAAAAAAAGCTTTTTTTTTTTTGTTTCTTGGTCTAGATACTGAAAGGTTTAACTGATGTCCACTGTTTCCCAGAATAGCTATTTTAATTATGACGTGTATTATAGTTTATTTATTTTAAAAACACACAAAAGTAACCCATCATGGTACGAATATATTTTGAATCATGTCTTAAAGTTTCAGCTTACCTTGATAGACCAATAAGAAAATTTATTCTGTGTTCAAATTGGCGTCATTCGTCTATTGTTGTAAAATGAGTATAAAGTTCTCTAGTAAGAGCCTCATAAATATGAACTTGTAGAAGGGAAATTGTATCATCGAAGTACGAGCTATTAAACACGTGTGCCTAACCAAAGCAGAACATTTTATTCCATCATGAATGTTGCGAAGTGTTACACTTAGTGTCCTCGTGTCGCAGAACAACAACCAGTTAGCCAGCGTGCACTGAACCCAAGCAGCCGTTAAGCTCGTACATTCCACCACAAGTTTTAATCGCAATCTAAATGGAGCCCAGATAACAGTTTTGCAGCCATTTGAGTGTACTACTATGTAAAATACTGTTTATTTTACACCACTATATTATATGCTATTTAATAATGTGGTCAAAGTGCTTCATATTATGTTTTTAAACAAATGTTTAATATTAATCATGGAAAGTTGTACGAGATTATGCTCAGTTGGAACAAACAATATTATACGCTTCGTATCATCTTAAGAGTAAAAAGTTTCCAGCAAAGGGTTGTCAAACATGCTGGTATTTATTAGGTGGTGTACCCGAGCGAGATCGCTGTCCCCGACCGTCCCACAACCGACCCCCGGCGTGCCCGGGCACACGCGCGGTCATCCGTGAAGGGCCTCAAAGGATCATCGGGTCCACAGACAGATCGCGTAGCACTGGACAGAGACACACCCACACATGGAGGGCGAAGGAATCGGCGACAACGCACACTGGCACAATTTGTGTGTTGCGATATCGGTGTCCGCTAATACAAGTTGATCCTATTACATCAACGAGGTACGAATACCGTTGGTGAGGGAAAGTCCCGTTCGTTAATCCCATGTCCGGATCAATTGAAATTCAAAAGACATTGCACACACAAATGCATAATTACACACATTGATAGAAAGCGGAATCAAGGCACCAACTAATTGATCGCGTGACGTCATCGCACCGCAAAAGCGAAGAGAAGGCGTGTCAGAACATCTTGTAGGCGACAGTGAGTGAATATGGGTTGATTAGGTTTTAAGTAAGCACGAGTGTGAGTGTGTGCCTTTACTAGAACGAGTTGGAACGTTTGCATGTGTGTGTGTGTGTGTGTGAGGATACTGTTTACTTGCTTCCCAACTGGATCTGTCAAAGGGTGCGGTGAACTAATCAGATCGTGTAGCAACCCTGATTCAACATCATTTATTTACGGACCCTACATAATAGTTTACAGTCAGTGACAACCTGTATACACTGTATTTAGTCGTAAGATAACATCTCTGTAAACTAATTATCCATTAAAACGGACCCACATTTATGTCACTCGTCAGGTAGATGATGTGAAGTGTTGTGTTTTGTATGACTGTGAACAGTAATAAAGTTTCATCTATATGAAACTTTATACTGTTTGTTCATAACATTTATATTATATAAATAAACAAACACTGACCTGTCCGAGTGTCATTTTTCAGCGAAAGTAGTACAGTAAACGTTCCGAGCTCTACTAGGCGTGTTGCCAATGTTCAATAGCAGACGGGATCGTTTGCCGTCGGGTCACTTGAAAGCTCTGCGCCCTTTTATTCATAGAAGTAAAATCAAAACGTTAACTTACATGATTAAGTAAACAAGCCCCACGCATCACTCTCTCGCCATTCCCGGACACTAAGCATAACTACTCTGCCTAAGCATAATATTGCAATCACTGCTATACCTACATAATATATATCAGTGGTACAATGCGCGTGATATTGTTAACACATCCGCTTCCTGGGAATGCTCATTACTGGACGGTACGGATGACGTCACGACGGTATTGGGTCCACGTTACTGTACCGGGAGCTGGTTTCCTGTAAATACATATCATTGTGATGTATTACTGTGTATGTAGATGGAGCCAGTGAACCGTGTGACACAGGAACGCTTTGTGCAATCAGTTTGTTTCTAAGTAAACGTTCAGACTTGTAAGAGTCGCACACGTAACACGTACTAGTTGTTTAATTATGTCTAATTACTTAAATCTAACAGAGATATATGTGATATATACATAAAGTTAATATACATTTATATCGAAACCAAAAGTCCACAGCTGTTGGTAATCATTATTCAAACATACAATGTTATCGAATATTCTGGAACACTTAAAGAAAGCATCTTTTAAATATATACATTTTCTAAATAAATACAACAACCACAAAATATCAAAGTTATAATTCCGTCTCTGACATAAAATAAAGCGAGTAATATCTCTTATACGCTGTGGTGTCTACCATGGGAACCTCAGAAGCTGCGAGAGCACGAAACGATTAGCTTCAGTTCAAAGTAAGCAAGTCATATTGATTTACATCTTCATTCATAAATTGGAATGAAAATATTAAAATTTATGATCCCCTTCAATCAGTAACATAATCAAAAGAGAAGCCTTTTCGGCCATTCAATTAAAATTTATTAATAAGAATCAAGTTACCGAGCAGTATTGCTGGCAAACTGACGATTTAAGTCAGGCAATTATATTCAGATGGGGTCCGACCGACCTGGATACTCGATACGTCGGGCCCGGCTCGCCTGCCAATATCGATTGAGACGTACCTACGGCACCCACAATCGGTACCTACACTACACCTACTAATATAATAGGTATCGCAGCTGTCCACTTGGAGGACTTCGCTAAGATCAGACAATACACCATCGTTGTGTTGCTCTTGTGGTGTCGCTCACACAGTTCATTTTTATGCTTTTGTATTAGAAACTTTAAGTTACATATCGGTGTCTCTGTGCTTCCAAAATCTGCCATTTACACATTTTAGCTTTCCTTTGTCAACCGCAGACCAAAGGACAAAATTGTAAGAAAAGTAAATTATAAGATTTTATCAGAAGGGTGCCTTAAGGTGGCTTCTCATACAGTCCACAAATGGCGATCGCTTCCTTGCCTTTAATACATTTAATTCGTTCGTACAGACTGACAGAAAATATAAAAAATAGCTGTTGTCCGCGACTTTGTCTGCATTTATTTTGTATTTATGATTTAATTAGTATTTTACGCCTATAGCAAAAATAAACTAGTCCCATGCTACCTCTTTGTAAAATTATATAAAGATCGATTCGAACAGTCGTGATGAAGTAACAAACAACCAATCAGAGTTACTTTCGCATTGATAGTGTCGATGAATGGCAGTAAGAAGATTTCTAGTCTGTTATTAACTTTGGCGGTCTCTGATCAGTTTCCGTGAAAATAGTTGCAATATACCTACACAGTTCCTGTCCTATACCTATATACTGTACATACAATGTGAAGTGACGACAACTCGTGAAGCACCAGTAACCTAAGTCAGCCAGCAGCCCCGTACAACTGCCTGTAATATAGATAAGCTAGAGTAGCTAATACTGAAATCTCTCTCGCCTCTGTACATGTATCATAGTTCTCGTTGGTTGGAGCTTCAGTGACGTGACGTCACAAGGGAACCTTCTCAGCATCTAATTAAGTGCAAGTGGAACATCGATATCCGTTTGTGACGCGATCCCTGCAGTGACAGCGGATCGCGCTACTGAGGCGAGTTTGTCACACTCGACACGAATGTGAGCCCCGAGCTTAATCACAACGTCCGTACTTTGTGGTCTGATTGCATACGGGCACACGGTGAATTAGATGAAATAATTAAGATTTATGGCCCAAATACTCTTCGTAATAGGAATCAGCTTGACTAGAAATATAAACAAGGCTATGTAACGTGTACGCAGGTATCATTCTACAATCAATAATTATTGCTCGTCCTAATACTGAACTATGAGTCTGACATCCATAACAAAAATAAAATCAATGCTCACGCTGGTTGAAAACAATTTTTTTTTGGCACTTCTATTTAAGTGATAATTTACATACTCGTAATAAGATCTCCTGTAACTGAGAGAGCACAGGAAATGTTAAAATATATTAAGCTATAAGTTGATGTGATATGTATTTCTTGTTGAAAATCGTAATGAAATAAAAAAATAAGCAACAGAGCGGGTACAGACATAGGCGATGGACTTTCTACAAAAAATTTGAGCAAGTTTACTTGTGTCAAGTATAGTCATACAGCAATAACATTGAGATTTAAAGTAGTAAAGAGGCGCGGCCTGCGCCGCCGCCCGCCTGGGAGCACAAACTCGTTTCCTGAGATGGCTGTGCCTCGCGCGAGCTCCACGAGCACACATCATATAAGTACCTTCATACATGCATTACACGAGTTGATATTTTTCCTTTACCTCGCTACTGGCAGGTCATGAAAGTATTCATTCCGCTAATAGGTTTCGAATGGTATGTTAGCGCTGTTTTTTCTTCGCATCGAAGTACTTTTGGTTCCACAAATTCATATAAATAATAGTTGTTTGCCGGGACAATGTACGTGACGCTATTATGTTCCTATAAGCCAACTATTATATTAATACAAATACATTACTGTTGACATAAGTCAACAGTAATGTATTTGTATTAATATAATAGTTGGCTTATAGGAACATAATAGCGTCCTAAGTTTATTTTGTGCGTGAGCTTATTTATTGTTAGTACGCAGCCGCTCGCCGGTAATATGACCTGTAATAATTTTCACTTACAATGTTCGCGACCGTCCTGAAATATTCCTAATAATTGTTATTTCTCCGTGACACTTTAAAATGTTTCTTCCGGCCCTGTGTATTTTTATATCCGCTTTTATATACTACTAAATACTATTTAAAGACCCATTTTGTACCGCGGACGTGTATCTTGGATGAGGTGCAGTTGTGTTGTACCTACTAGGAATACTTGCCACATTACTTATTATTTTGTCTTTAGTTGCCGACATACTATATTCCGAACCAATTCAAAAATATCGGAGATAGAGATGTCTGGCGGTAATTCTCTCAGCACATAGTCACTGCACATGTGGCTTCCCTGGCAACCACCCGAACCGCAATCACAATCAATTCATTCATGTGTTGAGGTATTTACACTTATTTTTTTTTTACAATTTAATAGTTTTTTAACATGTCTTATCATGTTTGTATTTATTTTATTCTCTCTTTTTCATAGGTTGCTATGACATCTTGTTAATGAAATATTAGATTTTTGTATTATATTAGATTTTTGTATTTTCAATTATTTTATTATTTTTTTAATGTATCCGTAAGCTAGTTGCCATTGTAAGCTAATCTTTGATAATCAATTTCTTTATATACATGTATAGTATAATCTTACGCTTGTTACAGATGGCTATCCATTGTAAATGTGAGCACAGTGTAGGGGTATTCTTTTTACTTTTATTTTTATTAACCGACTTTATATTAAAGTTGCATTTAGTATTTATTTGACGAAACCTACATTGTTCTCCCATAGGTACTTTTTCCACATTATGTTCATGGCAAGATTGTTAAAAGAGACTTTAAAAGAGTATCCATGGAGTTTCTTGCCGGTTCTTCTCCATAGGACCAACTTATTGGAACCGTGCAACTAGAGTCCTATAACGTTTCATAAGTGCCTGTATTAGGTTTATTTGAAATAAAAACAATTCTATCTATCTATCTATCTATCTATCTATCTATCTGAATATTCTAGTTTATGTGAAATGTGAATATTTCTCTGGATACAACAGGTTTCCACTTTTGTGATTTCAGTTCACGTCTGATTCTGAAAGTGATCTAAAAATATTTTACTACGAAGAAAATTCGTTTTCTACGAAAATTTCACTGTATCGATGTGTCCACATGATGTTCGAAAAGCTTTGGCACAGATCGGAGGACCAGCAAATGACTTGTATCTAGTGAATACACCATCCTAAATAATATATATGTATCTTCCGTTTATCATTTTATCCGAGTTATTAGTTCTCCAATGTTTGGCCCTGCAATTGCCACTTCAACGTAATAATCATAAGAGTTACGACGTAACTTACTTCCTATGAAATGGTTCCCTGTTCACTACAATTTTCAATTAGTTCCACTTTCTGCACAACTGCAAATACAAGTCATATTAATGGAGATCCACGTACGTCAACACTTTCAGTAACCTTTACAGCATATTACAAAAGTTACAGTGCCCTAACATTTTACGGTTTAGTAACATAAAGGTCAGTCGAGGCCGAGTGGGCGCCGGGCGCCGGGAGGCGTAACCGAAGGTATTGCGTCTCCAATAAAACCAAGTGTATTGACGTTGCATAATAACTCATAACAGTACGACATAAATACACCAAATAAAAATGTACAGAATATCCATGTCCAACATCGTGCGACCAGAAATAGTACCTACCGGTATGAATAAGATGACCATAGAAGCTCCCAACCCAACCACCCAAGCCGGTAAAAACAGAAGCATCGTTGTCTGTGCTGACGGTTTCTGTAGATCTCTACTTTCTAGATAGCACGCCTTTAGCGAGGTTTTTTATTCCGTTGCTCTGTTTTTAATTATTGGACAGGGTGGACCTTCGGTGCCCGTATATTTCGTGATGAAGCTTTACCCCTTACGTAACGCTGCTGCAGATCTCAGCTGGCACAAATCCTGGCTGCATGCCTATGTCGACCATATGACTTATGACATAGAGGCGCTATCGCTCTAAATACTGTACCGTAGGTTCACCATCACGAGAACAGTTCCGAATTTCTAAGGCGGTATGTTGGAGCTATCTTTGTTTCTCGACGGTACACATTGTTTATTATTTGTAGAAGCTTTACACAAAAAGAGTTTAGCGAGGAGCTGAAGCCTGATTATCCTTAGCCGTCTCTTGCCTACCTGAGAGGGTCTTTTGTAAAAAAGGAATGCATATGGCACATAATATTAACATGCAGCTTAGCGATGATTTTGTTCTTCTGCAAGCTTACCTATAGCATATGTTACAAGAAAGCGATCTCATCAAAAACTGATTTCTGCTTTACTTCTTCTTCATTCATGATTTTTAATTAATTATGCGTTATTAGGTGCATCGAAAATATCTGCTCGATTGACCAGGCGGCGTCGTTAGATACAAACCTTATAGTTTGGACAATCAGTAAGTTCTACAGTGTTATGTGAGATGTCTGAGAGTTTGCACCTCTCTACGTATGTATTTGCTCAATCGGAATTCCCTTCATGCATTACAACGGTAATGATTACATTATCAGCACATTCTGCGTGTTTAATCGTCCGTAGCTAATCCAATTGCATAGACCAGTTCGTCCTGACCGACCGGCCAGCGTGGAGTTCCTACGCGGGCCCAGTGTCCAGTGAAGCGTGTGAGCGGATACGGCGCGCGTTCAATACCGCCCCACCCATTGTCCTATATGAGTGGTGTGGTAAATGCTATGCGATGCGATGCCACTCGACAAAAAACGACGCATTGATTCTTGTTGTGATAAATCTGAATCTCAACTATAAACTGTGACTACCTCACGCGGTCGGAGGCGCAACAGCTGACCATGAGGTTTTGTATTCTATTCGTGGGTCGGGAAAAATGTTATTGGGCTTTTCAGTATGTCTGAAGTACTCAGTGTCAACACGAAGTTCGAAACTGTGCTCGGTTTGCCCTTTTTTATATGGGCAACATTATCTACAATAGTACACTTCTGCCGAAACCTTCGATGAATATAAGCGTGATGCTGTACTGTGACAAAAAAATACAAATTGACATAGCAGTGTATCTTCAAATCATAGAAAACGTTAGTCTAGAATCTATCATAGAAAAAATAGGTACCTATTGCTTCAAATATTCGCTCCGGATCGGCTTGCGTTGTGGCATCACGAGTCACTTTACGAGTGTGTCCGCCCCCGACTAACCGCGCGAAATATTGGCTGTACCCGCGATTTATGACGATGTGTGACGCGCCGACGATGCATTGAACATGTCTGTGAGCCACACTCCACACCAGGAATTACGCATTTTATGTTTTTATGTCTTTGATATGTATAACATTTTCTAGTTTTGAATTTTATGAATTTCAGCCGCATTGAAGTACATATATTTAGTAGCAAGTATATTATATTACTGATTGGTAACTTTATCCACGGAGCTTGATCAGAACTACAAACGTGGAAATGGTTCATACTTGGTCATTCACGTTCAACGGGAACTTTCAGTTTTGTCCGTTAGATACTTTATCATGCTGTCGCAGCTTATTTAGTTTCATAAGCTTGTAATTAAATCTTGTAAACGTACCGAATTATATTCAGAACATACTAGACTACAGTGTAGTACCTACAGTAGCGACCCCTGTCAAAGCTAAAACGGTTCTCACAGTCCAGAACTGTATATTTATTAGACAGCTGATTGGCATTCTTGTAAACTCCATTGGGAGAATAGATCGATATCGTATCTAGCATCGTACATTAATTTTCTAGAAATCCTAGCCACGAACTCAATCAAAGGATCAATTAGGAGCTACCGGCAGACTGGCGGAGATAACTTATGAATGAAGAGCTTATTGCGCGCTCGGGACGTGAGCGACGAAACTATGCGCCTATTGAACAGGTACCGGAGATAGCCGAGGTTGTTGGATTGATTAAGTGCCAATAAATACTGCTTCAAAGTTCAAATACTCTTACGTCCAACATTTCAATTTCACGTTGAGCAGAGCTGTAACGAGATTTTTGCTTCTGCGACTAAATTGGAATTGTGCCTGATAAAATGGCAATATATTTTTCCTTTCTAATATTGGAAGCTGTTATCGATTTGTCACAGAACAATAGTACAGATAAGTAGTATAGGTACCTACTCCTTTGGGAAGAAAAGACAGTACGGTCTTAACTCCCAGTTTTCACTTTCGACCTTGAGAGTAATTGGCTTCACGCCATGCTAAGTTTTATGGCGAGCCATGTTGATTGGGCCTTAATTTCACGGACGGCGCTCACCGGAGCCCACCGCCCGCCGGCGCCGCGCCGCATACTGTGCCTTAGCAGAGTTATGGACTCAACTGTACTTTTTGATAATTAGAAGTGCGACTGGAGTCATACAACGATGTTCAGGTTAGGTTGGAAGGCGGATAGGGTTTCATATTGCTTACTTCGCATTTACAAGCGTTCAGATTATGATTCGGATTTTTTAATGGTTTATATACAAACAGAATAATTTTTAAAGTAAAAGAAGAGATGAGTGGAAGCGAAGTAAAAAGTACGAATAGTAGTTCAGTAGTATGAACACATCACAAGAGATTCTCTGTCTTGTTTACCGATGTAAGTAATACCCACAGGAGGTTAATACGGTCAGACAAGGCTATCTGTTGTCCGGCGCGCGATGTGAAACCGATCCGGTGACTCTATCCTGCACACTACAATAGATCTACTTCACGGATCATCCGTGAAATCATGCCCACACACACACGCATAGATACAGGTACTAACAGGACGAACATGCGGATTACGCTATAAATTTATAATATGCAAATATATGGTTTGAGCTTGCATCGACTGTACGATGCATCTTTGTGTGTGAACAAACATCTTCAATATCTATTACTTTATACAACGCGTACACAAGCTAAACAGCGTCATTTCTGTACATGAAATGAAATGAAATTAAATTAAATTATTTATTTTGCAATTAGGATTTTTCAATCACTTTCACACGTCTTTTTTAAAACTAGATGGGGTCGGCATTTCCTATGACTATCCCTGAGAAGAAACGCCGAAACAAACTCAGGGGTCAAAGTCTATTTTAAAGTCCAGACGGATTGTAATGATGTAAGGGTTTATGTGAGACAAATATAGGATGGATTAGCCTTTTGAAGAAAGTGCCATAACTATTTGAGCTAACCTGTCGCAACAGAGTGCAAGCATGCATCAGTTATCGTGAGAATTAATGAAATTAAGAGCGTTCAGCCTAGATCTCACTCACATTTACAATGTATAGCGGTTATATATAAGAAATAATTTCAATTTAAACGACATTACAATATCAAAATAATGAAGTAAATAATATAATAATTAATGGCAAAAATTGTATAAAAAAAAAGGAAAGGCTAAAGAGCGGTTCAATCCCAAGCGTTTTTGTCATCTAAATAGTCCGAAATTTTATAGTATCCTTTTTTACTAAGTTTAGATTTAATTACAATTTTGAACTTCTTTAATGTTAAATTACGTATATCATTGGGAAGTTTATTGTAAAAGCGTATACATTGTCCCATGAACGAGTTGCTAATTCTGTGGAGGCGCGTAGCATGCACAGCAAGGTTGTGTTTATTCCTAGTATTCAAAGAATGAGTATCAGTATACAACCTAAGTGAACCGAATGAATACACACAATTGAATCGCGTTTTGATTACAGCTCCGAGTACCGACGTTATGTGTACGCGAGAACAGTAATAGCAGTAGCATTGTGCCCAAGTTGCAGTATAATGCCATGATTTGCCCCTCACTACGAGGTACTGATGGGAACTCTCGACTTAATCTTAGGACTTGCTGCTGGGAGAACCTCATTAGTGTAATGAGCAGTGGTAGCAAACCGCTATATACCTTTTGCATTGTAGCGTGTCGTGGGTTGGATTCTAAGTTTTGTTTTGTTTCGCTCTGTCTTTCTTATATACTCGTATGAGTATGAGAATATGTCTGTTAAGTGTCCACGATGCAAGAAACTACCCCCATTGTTAAAATCTAGTTGCAGTGACAGTTAAGACAATGAAATGGTATATTTATTAGATCTGTTCTTCCAAGCATCAAAAGAGTAAATTTTAGGATATATAGCACAGTCAGTATAAAGTTAATGACCCTAAAGTAATACCTCATGAATTAAGAGCTCAGAGAATAAGGCCAGCTTTCAGAAGCCAGTAATGAAGTTCGGGGTCGTAAAAATGATACCGACTCGATGTTACACACACACAACCCCTATGTTATTGTGCCACAGAGATTTAAGCACACACGATACATACTATTATTTGTACTTCGATAACATACATGTACACCGTACATATTATTATAAACAATAATGTATTCTATCTGTGAATTATTAAAGCCACGTCTTCAAGTCATTTGCCATTTTATATGAAATATACTTATTGTAATTAAACATACCAGATTTAAGAAGTACCTTTACATAATAAGAATATATTCTCATAACTACTTCAGCGTAGCAAATACCACGATCATTGTATAATGTGACCGAAATCACACCGCACACACCGCCTGTCCGTAAACCCGCTCCGCTCGCTCGTCTTATGAGCTAATCCGATTACTCGGTAAACACTCGATGCTTTCATCTATCGCTGGTAAATAACGCAGGGTGCACACTGGCGATGTTCATACATGTCAGTTTGCATCGCGCTCGAAGACCATTTAAATAATGCCAGCTTTCAGCTGCGCAGCTTATTTCGCAGTTAGAGCTTCATGCTTTACATTTCATTAAGTCGACACTAAGCCTTACAATCCCTGAAATAAAATGCAGACCTCTGCGAAAACAGAGGAATGTACTGGAATAAAACACAGGAATTATTATTTATTATATCTTATTACATCTTATATTACATTTCTTTGTACAAATTTAAGATTTCTTATTTCTGAAATGACAAATCCCAAAACTAGCGGATCGTCGATGGTCGGGTATAAAAGCTATAACTACATATAAGTCGGCTCGGGTATAACGCCAAGCTCCTCACACATTAGGTGTCGACAGGTAAGGCATCGCTCGCGCTGCGGCCGGGGCCCGCGCCAATCCGATGAGATTACTGTGAGCCGCTGATTCCACTCCGCCACACATCCCGCTTACACGACTTACGACAATAGTCCCACATGTCATACACACATGAATATACATACATGTACTGCCCAGGTATGTATACAGCGTCGGATCTCAAAGTTTCGACAAAGGACGCCAGTCTGTTTTATCACAGACTCACCGCGAGACTAGAAACTATTCCGCTAAGGCATTACACAAGAACAAAAATATACCACAAACATACTCGCTCAGACGAGGTATAAGGAACGTCCTTACATTTTATAAGTAGGTATTACGAATTTTATATTGATATACCTTTATCGCATATTATAAAAATGAATTAATGTTTAGAATCAGATTATGTGGCAATGTGTGCCACTACACAAAGTATATACATACGCTATACAGAGCACCGCTGGAGTGTCGTCAATAAATGTAATATCAAGTCTCTAAAAGTGTAGTCACGGAACATCGAACAGAATATTAGCCAGTGTCGAGGGACCCATAGCAATATGTGCTACTGCATTCGTTTCAATATTCGCGCCCCGATCGCAACGCCCCACCCAGCACCCGCCCGGGCGCCCCTCGTAAAGAGCAAAAAGCGAAATAAGATTATACAGAAGGATAAAATGCTAATAGCGGATGCATACGTTCCGTGGCGGAGCGCGACTTGTTTCTTGTGTTGTGCAGAGGACGATGTCATTCTTGTTGGTTTGCGCTGAACAAATACCGCAATATTGCCCCCCGACATAAGTAGCCTGTGTTGGTACGGTTGTACGGTTTGTAAGTAATACAATACTAACCAGTATGTAAGCTGAGCTACATTCCCAAGACAATGGCGTGTTCAAGAAATAAAAGTAAATATTGAAAAAGTTGTGATAGCCCAAACATCGAAGCCTTAACGGACTTCGGGTGAAATTCAAAATGGGCTCAAAGGTCGTTCAATAAATATATGTGAGGTGCACGAGCACCTTGGAAGCGCCAACTTTTCTCATTTCCCGCGCGTGACAGGGGAGCGGTACGAAGGGGACGAGGTGACGCAGGATGTCGTTAGTGTAAGACCGGCCGGTGTGATGTCTGATAGTTGATGACGGTCTACAGCCGTCCAAGTAAGTATTTAACGATACGTGAAGTAAAGTAAAGATAAATAAGTAAAGTTAGATGATTATCCACTTTGTATGAAAGTCTCATGAATTACATTGAGGGTAATTCGTTAATGACGTCGCCGTTGCACGCTACATAAACTCCACACAAGCACATTGGACCGCGTTTGCTCTAAAGCCACATAATTCTCGCTGGCTGACGGCTGCGCGGCTGTGCTGCGGTCAGATGAACGACTGGCCGATTATGAACGACCCTTGACGTCCTTTATGCACACAGGCCGCGCGGCGAGCCCCAGTCACGGCCGATGTCACCCGCTGCCGCCCGGCGGCGGACGGCGGCCACTCAAAGGCTTTTAGACGCTCTGAAAACTGATATCGCAATGTTGACGTCCGCTCCACGTACGAGAACATACAGACACAATATTAACTGCATTGTTCCAGCTGCTACATAACAATTATATGATATAGCAGCTAGAACAATGGCTTCCAAGCTTTTGCCACTTCTATGTAATATTCACAACATTTTCTAAAGAGTTCAAGTTTGTATACATTCTTATAAAACTGTACTTAACTATTTTCTGATGTGCAATAAAGTGTATTTGTACTCACCCACCTACTCACTCACCCACCTACTCACTCACCCACTCACCTACATAAAAGTACATATGTATAAAACGCTTTGCATATGCATTGTTCGACAGTATAATCTGCTGATAAATTCTGGTGCAGAAGACAAATTTGTAATTATAAAATTAACATTAATAATAACAAAATTAAATATGAGGCCGACTTACAACAACTACAGTCAGAGATTCTTCACCTACAAGATTCCTTACAGCTTATAACATCTAAGTATCAAACTTCTCAAAAGGAAATAGGAGAATACATTTTGGCGATGAACAGCTTGGTGGATTTGTGTAGTGATAATGAGAAAATGTATCATTCACTGATGAACAACCAAACACCTGATTGTAAACAGTATCCATCGGGCTGCTCAAAGTCAACTACCTCCCATGAGTCTCTACAATCAGTGACTCACTCTGTGGAGTTGTCTGACGGTCTCACAAGCACTTCCTTCGCCACACAAACACAAACTTGCTCACAAAATACAAATAATATAATAAAAAATAATAAAATAATAATGTACAGCGATGAAATTGGTAAAAATATGGGTCAATTATTAAAACATTATTCTAGAGAACTGGTCACCAATATTTGTATGCCCGGTGCCAGCTATACAAACATATTAGACAAGGTCATAAATAGTAGCTTTTGTCCCCATACTACTTTAATAATAGCAATTGGGAGAAGGGGAAAGGCAGACATAGAAACATTGATAAATTATTTTGATCATCTTTCAAAATTAAAAGTTAACAAAATTATCCTGTTTGCCTTTCCTTATGGCAAGGGTTTGTCACAAACGGAGAATGATTTTAGATATAAATGCAATAGGAAACTTCACACTATGTCATTTTATAATCAAAGTATTGAATTGGTTGACTCTAATGTAATCATTAGCAAAAGTTACTTTTCAACTAAAGATAATTACTTTATTTCAAGCTTTTATAAACAACAGATTGCAGAGTTGTTATCTTATTATATTTCTAACTCAGCCACTTTGTTGAAAAATAGTAATTCTATTGCTATTGAGCAGTTAAATAACTGTAAGCAAAGTGTTGATTTTTTTCCAAATAATTTAAATTACACCATAAGACAATAGAGTCAACCTCTGGCAATATTTCTTTTATTAATTTAGATTTGTACCCTAGTTTGAGGGACACTGTGGCAACAGAGATACCCGCTAGCATTAATGTAATATCACCCCCATCAAATTTGAGCAATAAAATTAATAATCAGTTAAATTGTCTTAACATAGTGCACCAAAATATACAGGGTTTGATGGATAAAGACTTAGAATTGGAGTTGTTTTTGAACTGCAATGTTATTGATATTTTATGTGTGACTGAACATTGGCTAAAACACCATCAGTTAATGTTCAACTTCAACAACCACCAAGTCACCAGCTCGTTCAGCAGAGTAAATATAATCCATGGTGGCTCATTAATAATTACACGTAACAACTTGAAGTGTAAAGAACGCAAAGATATTGTGAGCCTCTCTGTTGAGCGAGTAATTGAGATATCTTGTATTGAGCTAGAGCGATTCATTGTAATGAGCGTGTACAGGCCCCCATGCGCATCTTTTGATGTTTTTGAGAAATATATGGAGGATGTGTTATTTAAAAGCTCGAAGTCTAATAAAACACTTGTTGTCTGTGGAGACTTTAATATAAATATATTGGAAAATTCGTCTAATACTAGCAAAATTTTAACCTTATTTAAGTCATACAACTTGTACAATATCTTCTTTGAACCAACTAGAATAACTGCTTCTAGTGCTACTTGTATTGACAATATCTTTACAAACTTGAAACCTTGTAATAAATTAATTATAAATGAGTTAGACTCTGATCACTGTGGTCAGTTAGTCACTTTTCCTAGGAATCAAGTTAGAGTACAAAGAAAACTTGTAAGTGTTGTTCCTGTCAATGAAGGCCGTTTGGAACTATTCAAAAATAATCTTATAGATAAATTACCTCTATTGCCGTATGACATCAATCCTGATCAAGCTTATACTTTGCTGTTCAATATGATTAATAGAGAGTTTAGTAACGTTTTTACCCCAAAATCACTATCGGTCAGTGATCAATTTACTTTTAGCGACTGGGCGACAGCTGGCATTTTTAAAAGTAGACATAGGTTATTTCAATTATATTATGAAAAAACGTACAATCATAGCGCAGATTTTAAAGAATATGTAAAAAGATATTCAAAAATATTTAAACGAGCCTGTTCCTTGGCCAAGTCAATACATTTAAAAAACAAGATAAAAGTATCTAGTAACAAAATCAAAACTACATGGAATATTATTAATTCCGAAACGGGAAGATCCACAGTACGTAGCCGCGATTTCCATTTGAAAATTAACGACATAGATATTAGGGGGGACATGGAGGTGGCAACTGAGTTTGAAAATTTCTTTACTAATATTCCGATTTTAACAACCAAAACTCTCTTGTCTTCTTCCACTTCCGCTTATACTATACTAAAACAAAGCGTATCTGAATGTAGCACACCTTTTGAATTTTCAGTTGTTAATGCGAAAGATATTAAAGAATCATTTAAAAGTCTTGATGTAAAGAAAACTGCAGACCTTTGGGGACTGTCAGTACGAACTATCTCGTCCATAATTGACGTAATTTCACCTTACTTGGCAACCGTGTTCAATTCTTGTATTGCATCTGGTGTATTTCCTGACTTGATGAAACAAAGTAAAGTAATACCACTGTTCAAATCTGGTAGTTCTACGGATCCCACAAATTTTCGGCCTATTTCAATTCTACCCACTTTGAGTAAAATTTTTGAAAAATTGATTTTAAATCAAATGTTAAGACATTTCAATAGACACAACCTACTTCATAAAAAGCAGTTTGGCTTCACAAGGGGACGTTCAACGACAGATGCGGGCGTGGAATTGCTGAAACATATATTCGATGCCTGGGAAGACTCGCAAGATGCTCTTGGCATATTCTGCGATTTGTCAAAGGCTTTCGATTGCGTACACCATTATACACTCATCAGGAAATTATACCACTACGGCATAAGGAACAAGGCTCTCGACTTCTTGACTTCGTATTTGAGCAATAGAATTCAGAGGGTCGATATTAATGGCAAGAGATCTTCGGGATCTGAGGTCACCATGGGCGTCCCGCAGGGTTCAATTCTAGGTCCATTTTTGTTTCTAGTTTATATTAATGACTTGCCATATTACGTACGGGATAATCACGAGGTAGTATTGTTCGCGGATGATACTTCTCTAATATTTAAAATTCGACGACAATTACTAGATTTTCGCGAAGTTAACGTTGCACTATCTCATGTAGTTCATTGGTTCAATGTCAATAATCTTCTCCTTAATGAGAAAAAAACCAAATGTCTTAAATTTTCAACGCCCAATGTCCGACAAGTACCAATAAATGTTAAATTGAATGGAGTGGAACTGGACATTGTGGATTCAACTGTTTTTCTAGGCATCACTATAGACGCCAAACTGCAATGGGGCCCGCAAATAAACAAATTATCGGGTAGGCTTAGTTCGGCCGCGTTTGCTGTCAAAAAAATTCGGCACTTAACTGATGTGGATACAGCCAGAATAGTTTATTTCAGTTATTTTCATAGCGTGATGACTTACGGCATCCTCCTCTGGGGAAACTCTGCAGACATCAATACTATATTCGTCTTGCAGAAAAGGGCTGTCCGAGCTATTTATAATCTTGGGCCAAGGGTGTCGCTGAGACACAGATTTAAGGAAATTAATATTCTGACTGTAGCGTCACA
The DNA here is from genome assembly GCA_947562105.1 of Shargacucullia verbasci. Taxonomy (NCBI): domain Eukaryota; kingdom Metazoa; phylum Arthropoda; class Insecta; order Lepidoptera; family Noctuidae; genus Shargacucullia; species Shargacucullia verbasci. The sequence goes on from OX387280.1 coordinate 17,034,588, forward strand.
ATATATATTTGAAAATTTAATATATGTTTATAAAAATATTTCGAACTTTGTCAAACTGTCTGATACTCATTCTTTGAACACTAGGAATAAACACAACCTTGCTGTACATGCTACGCGCCTCCACAGAATAAGCAACTCGTTCATGGGACAATGTATACGCTTTTACAATAAACTTCCCAATGATATACGTAATTTAACATTAAAGAAGTTCAAAATTGTAATTAAATCTAAACTTTGTAAAAAAGGATACTATAAAATTTCGGACTATTTAGATGACAAAAACGCTTGGGATTGAACCGCTCTTTAGCCTTTCCTTTTTTTTTATATACACTTTTTGCCATTAATTATTATATTATTTACTTCATTATTTTGATATTGTAATGTCGTTTAAATTGAAATGATTTCTTATATATAACCGCTATACATTGTAAATGTGAGTGAGATCTAGGCTGAGCGCTCTTCATTTCATTAATTCTCACGATAACTGATGCATGCTTGCACTCTGTTGCGACAGGTTAGCTCAAATAGTTATGGCACTTTCTTCAAAAGGCTATTCCACCCTATATTTGTCTCACATAAACCTTTACATCATTACAATCTGTCTGGACTTTAAAATAGACTTTGACCCCTGAGTTTGTTTCGGCGTTTCTTCTCAGGGATAGTCATAGGAAATGCCGACGCCATCTAGTTTAAAAAAGACGTGTAAAAGTGATTGAAAAATCCTAATTGCAAAATAAATAATTTCATTTCATTTCATTTCATTTCATTTCATTTCATTTCACAGGTGAAAGTCGAAGCTTGGCCTGGAATCGGCTCGAAGCTCGGAGCTCGTCGGAACAGTTGACTTTTTAATGCCAACTATTAATTTAGGACAGATTATTGTAAAGACTACTTTTTAACATTTTATGATAAGTTTGCCGATTTCGTTATTGTTTTTTTTTTTTTTAATGGATGTCAGAAGCATTATACTATAGTAGCAAAGTTTTCAGTTTAAAAAAAGTACTACGTTTAAATAATTTGAATCTTAATCCTTTATTTCGAGTAGGAAAATATTTTTATTATTAAGTTGAAATTATCAATGACTTGCTACATTGCTACATTTTTCATTTTCCAGTGCTATTAAGTTATATACACTTTTACACAGAGTGATCTTTGCCCAGAGGTATTGAAATGTGTTCTTTAAACAACGTCAAATGAGTCATTGAACATACGTCTCATAGCACGAATAATAAAGCAAATAATAGCTCTCGGCTAATAGCGAACTACCTGTTAGACGAGTACAGTCATAAAATATACCAACTTATAGTACAATAACAGCCTACACGACGTCAATGTTCCCTAAGACTTTTATGTCAGCATAAACCGGGATTTTAGTAGGTGTAAGTAAATGTATGGGCCTATTAATCTCGGCAGCGGGCCCTACAAAAAGTAAGGTGACGCATGGAAACTCATAAAAGGTAAATAGTAAGGCGCCTCGGGTGCCCGAGGAGCCGCACTAGGGCCGCCACACTCGCCACGTGCTGCGCTGCGGTAGAGCGGTGGAGCGAGCGGATTGTGCGCGTGTGACGCAGGACTTGCCAAGTAATAGACGGGTGAATTATATTAATAATGGACTTTTTATTTATAATAAACTTTCCTTCAGAAAAGAAAAAAGGATTTTTTGAACACCACTGCTTGTGTTAGATTTCTCGTTTAACATTTCATAATATTCGGATTTCCAGCGGTCATATTAATTGATATTAGTCAATAAGTGTAAGTACCTAGAAACTATCAAATTCGATCGCTAAAAGTAAAGTTTCCCTAGCAAAGCATTGCTCATACTCGTACAATATACAATTACAACATTATACCACCTCAGCACTATCGCGTGGCAGCCCTACTGCTATCACAGCATTATAAATTACATTTATAGGTGTTCATTGTTCTCGATCGAGCGCCGCCGGTCCGCCGGTCCGCCGCGCGCCGCGTCTCACTCTCGGCGCAGGAATAAGGTCAAGGAGCTGTTTAATCTGATTCGGCGAATTATTGGCTTCATTGTCTGGCTCCCTGGCTCTGTGCGACGTGCTCTACACACCGTGTTGTATCGCCGCAACACGGTGTTACACGTTAAAACAAAAACTGCGAGAATCTATATACGAGTGTTACTGTTACAAATAATCACAGAGAATGCTTATACGGGTTCCATTACAGCTAGTCATTTATATTCAGAGCTCTGTAAGTACGCCGGGTTCGTTTCATTCTGATTTATAATATTTTCAGGGCGTATTAGCTAGGTAATAGAGGCAGTATAGTTGTATTACACGAACAAGACGGAGCTACTAGGGATTATCATAAATATTGTAGATGTGGATGTATGCAGCGGGTCCGTATGTGTCGGGGGCGTGCTCGTGTGTGGCAGGACAATGGAGCAGTGCAGCGGGCCTCGCGGGGCGCCGGCGCCGCCCGCCGCCATACCGAGGATGCACGTGGGCAGCTCGTACCTGTCTCAGCTGCACTACGAAATACAGGCTGTCTTTATTTGAGAAACATCTAACGTACTTAGTGTTTTGTTTCCTCCATTGGAGAACATTTTACTACTTAATGGTATCTCTAGAGGAAATATTTTGGGATATTTAGCAGTTCTAAAGTAAGGGTCGAGTCGTATCAAGAGGCCAAAACGAAGGCAGATGATAGTGCTTGCCAGAGCTGTGGCGATTGCTCCGCCGACAAAAACTGAGCTCTTAAAGAGGAACCAGTGCTTGTATTTTTGTAAAAAAAATAGGTACTCGTAAGGACGAATTTATTCGGCCATAAATTTATTAAACAGTAATTCAATACTAAAAACTCAACACCCTTTCACATACAAAATAGTGTAGTGAACGTCGCCAATATTATAACGCGTTCCAAAATTAATATATTAGTAGTAATGACACAAACACGACATTTCACAGTAATTTCGTGTGTAGCAGTTAACGAGAGTTTGTTGTCAGCGGGTATAGTCTTAGGTTCAGTCGTCAGTGATGCAACAGTTATATTATGCGGCTCATTTTTCACATCATTTACAACGCGCGCCAGATACGAAGTTATTAAATATAACAGTAACACAAATGTTAACCTTACGGTGTATATTATAACGGAAAGTTTCTCAAGTAAATATAATCTGGTTGGCCGAGAACAAGATTAATGGCATAATTTTATAATTGAGTCACGTCTTATTGGGACCGAGCCTGTTGCCATCTACCGCACGCATTTCCAAAGTCTATATTGTACTGAAAAATTGAAAAATTTCATTCAGTTCAACCCAATAACACTTTGCCCAACTTGAAATTAAACCCATGACTTCACGCTCAACAGTGTCGTTGCGACTAGTAGAAGAACAGGACAAGGAGCTATGGACAAATTCTAAAATTACATTGGTTGAAAAACATTAAGCAGGCTATAGTGGCGGGCGAAGTTCACTCAGAAGTAAAGGTTGAAATATCAAATAATATATCAAACTAACCGTTTTCGAATAAATAAATAAATAAATAAAAGTAAATATCTTCTCTTTACATTTTCGAAAATATTATGTGGTATGGTAAATACATGTAAGGTAAAGATAAGGTAATATTATTGTAATAATCTCTAAGAGACTCACGAGGACCCATGTAATAGAGGGCACGGATTGATCTTTTCATTTATATAAACATGAAGTCTACTTCTGCCGCTGTACCACACAGTAACATGCCATAGGACATAATACTGTGGTTAAGTTATGCCAATGTATTAGGCGAATGGCGCGATAATGAAGCTCAGAAAATTTCTACCTCGTGTTTAAATGACTGGAAATCCTGAAATAGATCTAGTGTACTCCACGAGCAGCCGTATACCGGTGGTCGGAACAAGCGAGGGCGTATTGTGTTCCCTTCATGCGTAAAATGTTCCTCGCGCTCCTCCACGTGTTATAATAAGTCGCCATTTAATTCCTGATGCCGACAGCTTTTTAATCCACGCTCGTGCGCCCAGTCCCTCGCGAAATTCCATTGTATTGTAGTTATTAATTTAATTTAATTCAGATTTAAATGTGCGGTTTGAATCTAATCATAGCGTTGAGTATCTATTAGATGGTAATGTTATTTGTGTTATTGCACATCCATTCACCTGAATGGTTTACACTAATCAGCCATTACACAATACAACACAAATCAATAATGTCAGGGAGTCATACAAACATTAGTTAAAAAGGGGCGTCCACTCCTTGATTAAAAGCTTCGTGTGACCGTTTTATTATCAGTCTACTTCAATATGCTATTATTATTTTTCAAAATGCATTATTTATTTTTAGTTAATTAGATTTAGTGACTTTAATTGGTTCAGTGAATAAACTACATAGTCACGATCACGGCACACAATCGTCGGTACTTTGATCCGTGCATGTAAAGGCAGTCATACAGTCGGTTACGTCGCGGTCGGCGCGGTCTCCGTCGCGACACGTTTGCCGCGCCGCCCGCCGCCATCGCGTCACTGTCATTGGTTCTGTGACAGCTGTATACATCTTTTGATATAATATTGAAAGCTGATCGACTGACAGAACTTGGAACACTAAAAAGTAATATGACGTAGACTACCGGCAATAGATGAATTTGATAATTCAAACTACTTAGTTAGGGCGTAGTTGCGGATGAATGCTACTAAAATACATTTATGTGAGACTAACATTCTAGTTGAATAGGAGAGAGTAGTTTCATTCGGTCTACCGCTTATCTATATCTATGAATTACCCGCTTTCAGAAGCGAGTTGAACGCGAAAGTTAACCGCTGATAAACTCGTGCCTCACTAAACTTTTATCAAACATTCGCTGGCGCTTCAATAAAGACCCGCTCACCGTTCGCATTGAATCCCTCTACTAACACTCTATTAAACACTTATATTTTTCATTGGATTATTTATTCATTTAAATTTATACCTTGGACGCACATATATTTTAGTAGGTATGTGATGTAATGTTAATATATTCTGTTAATAAAGTGGCAAGTCTTATTACGTAATATGAATAATGTTTCTGTCATACCATGATACATTTGAACTGTATCGATGTCGGGGCCGTGGCCCTCATGTCGCGCTGTGCACAGTGGCAGTGTCCGGTGAGGCACGGGATGACACGTGACGGCAGTGCACGGTGGCGGCGCGGTGTGACGACAACACGCCACTACTACGAGTGCTCATAACATGATTACGGCGCGCAGGACGCGGCAAACACTGCGATACTACTGTCCTTTGTTCCCACTAATGTACTTATTTACTTCACTCCCACTAGTAACTATATATTGTTTGGGGGTGTGGAATGAGAAGACAATGCGGACAGACAGGACTATCCATACTATATGTATGAGAAGAAATTGTTATTAAAGTACGATGAAGTGAAGAATTCTCTCCTCTGTGTATTCCGTTTATCGGAACGTGTATCCATGTAAACTGTTTCGGTAACGAAATGAAAATAAACAGTCTTTTCATTGAAACACTTTTGTTTTTAATTTATATTAATGATCTTCTAAAGATTATTAATGATCCAGTTGTTCATGTGATCCATTTGCAGATGATAGCACAGCTATATACGTAAGGAAACACCAAATTCATTGTGAATCTGATATTAATAATTCTTTCAGTAATATAGTGCAATGGATGAAATGTAATAATCTTGTACTTAATATAAATAAAACCAATATATCATAAAAAAAACTGTTAAATTAAATATCAGCTACTTAGATCAATAAGTTGAAGAATTTAATAATACTAAATTTTTAGGTTTACATAAACTATATAGACTGAATCAACAATCCTCAATCATCCTGAATCAAATCTTTTATATAAATTATTTAAAGTAGGTAATCAATAAACAGAATGTACTTATGGCTTATCATGTAAATGTGGCATCTGTCTTACTATATACAGTAATGTTCTGAGGTAACAGTACTCTAAAAGAAGATGCTTTTAAGTCTCAAAAACGTTACAGATTGCTCTTACAATCTGTAACTTGAAAGTAACAGACAGTTGCAGAACGCACTTTATGGATCCCAAAATTATGACTTTGCCTTCTACATACATACATTTATGATTTGGCATTATTAATGTCTACATGAATCCTACATTATAGGGATTTAATATCGTTACTTTAATCATTTGATATTTTGTAATAAAAAGTAATGCACCATTTATATAAACTTTTAATATACATTATTAAATTTGTACACCATCTCTGTGGTAAAATACAATACTACGCCGTTGATACCTGTACCATCTGTTTCACAATTACCTGTATTTTGCAAATAAATGTTATTTGTATTTAATATTGAAATGTATAAAACTTAGGAATACATATTTTATATATATTCCATTTATATATATTCCGTACCAATTCTAACTAATATTCTTAAGTTTTATAATATAATCCGGCTCGTAAGTGCAAAACTCTGGGTATACTTGTGTGTATCACGGTATAAATATCTATGGTAAACTTGATATTACGATGTGCGTGCAAAGCTAACATATATACCAGTCGTAGTATACGGTGGTACAATATACTCGTACATACTGCATACAAAAATAACAACGTGCGGTGGAGCGGTGTGAGCGCTGTGTATAGTTGTCGTTTAACATATCTATTAGCTCACACGAGAAACATAAAGAAAGCTCAACGACTCTCATGCATATACAACACAGACTTACTGTACAACAGACACAGAAGGCTCAAACCAACGATGATGACAAACTACGAACAGAACACACGCCTACAGCACGGTTGTCACAGTGGCTAAGTGATTAGCTTTCTGCGCTAGCTATCGTAGGTTCGATTCCCGCACGGAACAAATATTTGTATGATCTACAGATAGTTTTTTCGGTCTGGTTGTATGTGTATATGACATGTATGTTTGTAAACGACGATACAGAAGAAATCCTAGTGCGGGGCAAAGTTTTGCGAAAAAAAAGAGCAGAAATATTGGTGATCATTGAACATCCATTTACAGAAGATAGGTGGAATTTGTTGTTGGATATGAGTCAAAAACTTCATTATCACTGACTGAAAGGAAGACTGTTCCTCTAAGCCATGCCAGTATTTTAATTATATTTTTTTTTGTTTTTTAAACTTAGTCCTATTGTAGGAAATTCTTGGATCGTGGGTGCATTCACAACAAAAATATACACATGCACAAACAGACAGATCCAGAAAAATTATCTGTAGATCATATAGATAATTCGTTCCGTGCGAAAATCGATGTCGGTACACGTGCAGCTGCAGTCGCAGATCGTACAACCACACGCCAACCGTGCTGTCTGGTATTTGTCTGGCAATTGTGCGAATTCTTCGGCAAGTGTCGGTGTGAGAGTGTACCTTCTGTACTTTATTATTCTGTGATGTGGCTCACATTCGTTACTGCTACAAATTGGCAGTATGTCAGTTAAACAGTTTGCTGGCGACACTGTTACTGTCGTGTTAAATATTTTCTTTTATTTAGCAAGAGACGTTCAGCTACAGTTCCGACACTGCATTTATACATGAGTATGTTACCATTTAATACAAACCTTCCTGCTCTCTCTCGCTCTGAGAGCGAGACATCCCATTGCTGTCTGTCAATGTTCGTCTATATCCAATTTTCAAATTCTTCCAAATTCTCTAGTGTTCCAGTATCTGCTTATAGTTCAATAGGTACAATGTTGCCTTCGTCGTGGGTTCGGAGTTTAACATCTGAAGCCCGAAGATCTTGAGACATGAACACCACTCCGACAGTATCGAAACACGATTACACAAATCACCTTTCACGGAAACCGCTTTCAATAAACTAAAATCAAAACCGAAATTGAAACTTCGTACAAAGAGAATCCCCGCCAAATATTCCCTGTCGTCGACATAATCTTTAATTTTGTATGCCTAACCCTACGGTGATTACACCGTGTAATACTACATGTTACATTATTAGCTTCTTTATAATCTGCTACGACACGTAGCAGCCGTAGCTAGTCCGTAGCCGCTGCGTAGCGAGGCCTACCGTTCTTTAAACTAGACTACAACTACTACTACTACAACAGTTTGTTCAACTAACTCGTGGATTAACTTTCCCATGTCATGGATAGATAGTACATACTTTGTTTAACCCTGTAGTACCACATCTAAACAAAAGTGCAGGCTACAGCAACACGGCCCGTATTTTTCCCGGACATTAGCATAGCGCACAAAAACGCTGTGCACTTGTTGTACGAGTGCGTTTATCTGCCTCGCGCCCGGACGACGGCGACGGGCGGCTCCGGCGAGCGTGGAGCGTGGAGCGTGTGCTAAGCGCTAGCGTTAACTGTACTTTGATAAAAATGTTACTGGACAACATATAGTCATAACTCTTAAGAATTATTTTACTGAAAAAAAAAAAGTGTCATACGTTATTTTAAACATTAAAGAAGATTTCGTCTTCAAATAAAATCTTCAACAAATGACTAATTAACTAAAACTAATATCTCCTGTAAACTCATACATTGTACAAAAGTGTCAGGTTGCTTCTCTTGCTTATCTTCTTTTTACGCAGGTTCCTATCCATAATGTACTTAAGTTAGATAAAAAATATCTGTGTTCTCATGCATTGTACTACATAACAAATATATTTAGAAACAATATCGGAGTCACCTGCATCTGCAGCACTTTCATATTGTCAGGCGGCACGCCCCTCGCCCCGCACACCGCGCCCCGCACCCCGCGCCCCGCTTCCTTCACACCCGTTGCCTGCCACACAGCACACGTTATTATACAGATACTATGTACCTACATCATGTCATCTGGCGTACGCACACATACCCAACATTCGTTTACACGAATTTTAACGAAAAGTTAAGGCGACAAGTGACAACGTTACAACATCCAATAACTAGGTATTTACTCTAGCTGCACATGTGTACGTGTGTCGGGCAATACTAGGCAATCAAGTACATGTATAACCTGTGGCCTGCGCCACCGCAGTCCGCACGCGCTCTATTCTATTATATATATATCTATTTATATATGGGAGCTAAGTTATCGTTTGTATTTATACCACGTATTAGCATAACGCCAATTTTGCATTGTTTTGGCATGTTTATGCAATATTAATGCTTTGTTGTGAATGACTAAGTAAAATGAACGGTACAATAACTCTCTAAATATTTTATGAAGAGCTATCGAAATGCTTGTGAAACGCGAAGATACATTATATTTTATCGTAACTCGCCTTAGTTCTCAATCTTATAAAGCTCTCAAAAGCATCTTAACAAGCAATGGTCGACTCATTACTCTCATGTATCAGGACAACGACAAATCGAATCAGTCAATTGAAGGGTGAAATCGATTGTACTAAAGCACGCATGAACCGCTCTCGAGTGAGTACATTGTACTCGTCGCTGGTGGCCGCACGGCGCACGCCCGCCGGGAATATAAGAAAACACCCGATCTTACTCTTGGGTGAAAATATTTTTTTGCACAATGATATGGTGGATATCAATTGTAGTGGTTTGTTTGTTGTTGTTGCAGTTTAAAAACAGTCAAACAAACCAAATCAGTTAGTCTATCCAAACACCCATCTAAATATGTAGTTCATAATCTGCGTCTTAGTACAATTGAACAGATAAAGTAGTGAAATACTACAATGCAATGGCTGAACAAGTGAACGAGCGAAACTGGTGCAATTGAAGCGAAAACTTCACCCGCCGACAATTTGATAATCCGTCCAGACAATAGGGCCGCGCGCGGGACATATGTTGCAATAGGTAGGAATTGTGATTGGCGATCTAGTCAATCCACACGTTACCCATACCCAAAAACTACAGGAAAACTTATGAGGAAAATAACTTTCATATTACATACCAGGTATTGTATATAATATGTAATATAGATAAACATCCTCTAGTACGTACGTACCAAAATCATAATAGCTGAGATTGACACCAGAAGTAGTGATTCAGCATATATACGACAAAAGACAGTGTGGTGAATATTTTAATATTCTTATTCCTAGCTAGAGAATATTTTAATCTTTATTTTCTTATTTGGTAGCTTCACAAAATATATATTTGTTTTTTTTTATTATTGTGTCTTGACAACGAATCAAGTCAAATAGTATTTCCAGTCCAGTGGAACGAGAAAGCAAGTCTCATCTCTAGCGGTGATCCCCGCGCGACTTTGACACTATCTGGGCGAGTTCAAAAGTCTTAACCTAGTGGAATTACTGCCGCTATCAGCTGATCTCGGAGAGTAAACACCGCTTAGCGGATCATTTTACTGACACAACGTATTGAGCCCACCGATGGCGATGTTATCTCTTCATAACTCCCAGTTTAACTTTAAAACCATTAATCTCAATTACGAAACTCCTCACCTTACAAACGTATACAATTTTTTTTATCAAATATAATTGTTCACAGAGCTTGTTAGTCGCTCATAATTTTATTTGTAAGAAACCATCGTATTTCATGAAAAGCTGTACAAACTCCAGTGTGTCGTATAAACTGGAGTGTTACCTTAATATTATGTTTCAGCAATAGAAAAAAAAACTGAAACATACTAAAATGAGTCGCATAAAAGCTTCAGGAATTGCAGCAACAGTGCACACTGGCTTAAGTAGGTTTTATTCAGAGAGCTTAAAGCTTCATTCACACCAACACACTTGCTACGTAGCACGTACTCCCTCACAACGTGTATACATACATACGTCATACGGAATGAGTGTTTGTCTGTCAGTTAGTTGTTAGAAATATTTGAGTTCTTGCTATTTTCATGACCGTTGAATATGCGATTGAGCTTATCCGTTATTTTTATTATTATTCTGTATGGTATGGTAGAGGTAATAACATCAATCAATAAAATGTTTGTACTTCTTACACGCAGTCACCCGGCGGCGGCGTGGACTTAGATGTCACAACAGTAGAGAGGGTGGCAGCATTCTGTTGTCCTGTAAACATTTGTCAAAACTGCTACAAGAGAGACGCGAACTTTTAATTCATTATTTACAAATTGGATACGTTTATAATTATAGTGTAATTCATTCGATTCCGGCACAACTCGTGTTTGTTTAGCTCAGAGCTCCGAGGACAGGCGATGTTACGATACATACAGCATGTTACTTTATTTTGTTGTGTGAAGAATAAAATAGAGCGATTTCTTTTGAATGCTTTCTACTGATCTCTGGTGTTTGTTTAGGATAGAATACCAATAAGAGCTTTGGGCTATGATTTATTTATTTTTTCTTTTGGTGGCCCATGTACACATAATAAGTACATAAAAGTTGCTATGCCAAACTAAATAAGTTGATAACTAATTTGTAATATGTTTTCTACATTTGTGATACATACGTGATGCTGCTTAATTAGCTAGAGGACCACAAGCCCCAGCCTAGGGTGTTCCCTACACTTGCCTGATAATGATATGGAAAATGCTGTGCTTATTCTATAGTATTATTTATTCTGCACGCTAATAAATAATAATAACTTTGAAAATATACATAATTTACATGCTATACAAAACAAAAATGTAATTGAAGCAGTTACCAATTTGACTGATGTTTTACAAGCAATGTCGCGGGGAGTCACTAGCTTTATTTAATTCCACAAAAACGTCCATTTGAATCCGCTCCCGCTGCACTCGGGTGTTCGGCCGCATTTTTTGCGATCGTTCCATCCACTAAACACAGCGAACTATCTAAAGCACCCAACAGGTACAAGTTGTCAGTGCATTCAATTGCGACCACTTGCGCCGCACTCAATAACGCTAAATATAAATAAAATTATGAGTGAAGCGTCGCCGTCGCCGTTGCTCCGCACTCGTCTCGCTCCTGCCTCGCTCCCGCTACCACCGCTGGCGCACCCGCGAGTTTCATTAAGAATACAGACACCAATTTATAACGTACCTAAATAGAATTAGTAAGTGTATGGGAGTGGTGCGCTCTCGGACCGAATTGGTAATTTCTTTTGGTCGCAAATGGCTCCTTTTACTTAACGACGCGGGCAGAGTGTCGCCCGGAATAAATGATGTGACTTGAATGTGGGATGACCATCGTTCTCAGTTTCATTGTAACCAGATTGATCCTCGGGACCCTGATCACTTCAAAATAAGACTCTTGCTAAAACATGTGCTATGCGAGCTCTTATCGAGTAATTATTTTTCATTCACATTTCTTTTAGGTTATAATATGTAGGTATGCAATACGTGACGTATGCAACACTCAATACATGGTACACATGCAATTTTATTTACAACAGACTTAAAAATCTTTACATTTCTATTAATATATAATAATGCGTGTTTTATGCGTCCCTAGTGACCTCGTTTAGTTCTTTTCTCACTGCAGTCGTAGGAAAAACGTCGTGAATATTTGGTGAGTGCAGCGTTGTACCGCGCGCTCGGCGTACACTCGCCTCATTACTTATCTTGTTAATAAAACAACGGACACGTTTGCGCCCGCTGTCGTCCCTACCATGGACAGAAAAACCTCCGTCGTCGTGCAATATTTATGCACATGACTGTTCCGCGACACAATTAAGTCTGTCGTAGAATATACATTGCTTTAATTCGGAGCTCTGTGCGGATGAGATACGTCACAATACCACGGAATGTTTCAGAAGCCTGCAGTGTTCGCGACTGTACCTGACGTCTACGTCACAGATACAGCGATGTCTAGCGCGCAGGCCCTTCATGTTGATTACTTTCCTTTTGTGTTTGAAGGAATGAACTTTAGGCTGTATTATATTGTATTGTCGCTCCGCTGAGCCCAGTGGAAACAATGCTATTGCAAAACTCATCGAAATGAAAAGTCCCCAAACAAAATAATCTAGAGTCGACTGTATACTGTTTTTCTAAAATATTGCTGCAAATTTATCTCTTTGAGAACTAAATCCGTCGCTGTGTAGAATACACGTGAGTGTGTTCTGGCGCCACCGCCGTGTGCAGTGCGCAGTGTGCACTGAGCACGCTGCTGTCGGGATATGCTCATAGGAAATACTTTTGTGAGCGATCCCCGATGATTAGGAACTTCACTTCATTCATCCGAATCATCATTCTTCACTTCGCTATCGTTTAACTGCCAACTTCATCCTACTTTAAAAGTCATTCATCCGAAGTATTCAATACGGGATAATCACGAGGTATTATTGTTCGTGGATGATAATTCTCTAATTTTTTTAATTCGACTACAATTACTTGATTTTCGCGAAGTTAGCGTTGCATTATCTAATGTAGTTAATTGGTGTAATGTTAATAATCTTCTCCTTAATGAGAAAAATACCAAATGTCTTAAATTTTCAACACCCAATGTCCGACAAGCACTAATCAATGTTAAAATAAATGGAGTGGAGTTGGACATTGTGGATTCGACTGTTTTTCTAGGCATCACTACTATAGAACAAATTATCGGGTAGGTATAGTTCTGCCGCGTTTGCTGTCAAGAAAATTCGGCACTTAACTGATGTGGATACAGCCAGAATAGTTTATTTCAGTTACTTTCAGAGCGTTATGACTTACGGCATCCTTCTCTGGGGAAACTCTGCAGACATCAATACCATATTCGTCTTGCAGAAAAGAGCTGTCCGAACTATTTATAAGCTTGTCCTTCGGACAAAGATTTAAGGAAGTTAATATTCTAACTGTAGCGTCACAATATATATTTTAAAATGTAATATATGTTTATATAAATATTTCGAACTTTGTCAAACTGTCTGATACTCATTCTTTGAACACTAGGAATAAACACAACCTTGCTGTACATGCTACGCGCCTCCACAGAATAAGCAACTCGTTCATGGGACAATGTATACGCTTTTACAATAAACTTCCCAAATATACGTAATTTAACATTAAAGAAGTTCAAAATTGTAATTAAATCTAAACTTTGCAAAAAGGATACTATAACATTTCCGACTATTTAGATGACAAAACCGCTTGGGATTGAGCCGCTCTATGACCTTTCCTTCTTTTTATATACAATTTTGCCATTAAAAATATTATTTACTTCATAATTTTAATATTGTAATGTCATTTAAATTTAAATGATTACTTATAATTATTATAACCGCTACACATTGTAAATGTGAGTGAGATCTAGCCTGAACGCTCTTAATTTCATTAATTCTCGTGATAACTGATCCATGCTTACCCTCAGGATAGGTCAGCTCAAATAGTTTTGGCGCTTTCTTCAAAAGGCTATTCCACCCTATACATATTTGTCTCATATAAATCCTTACATCATTACAATCTGTCTGGACTTTAAAATAGACCTTGACCCCTGAGTTTGTTTCGGCGTTTGTTCTCAGGGATAGTCATAAGAAATGCGGACGCCATCTAGTTTAAAAAATACGTGTAAAAGTGATTGATAAATAAAATAAATAATTTCATTTCATTTCATTTCGAAGGATTATGAGGCTTGTTGTGAAAGTTATAGTTCGAGAAGCGTTCGAGAAAAGTTCCTCTGGTCTTTTGGACAAGAGAAACAAAACGAGGCAATGTAATATGATACATATACAAAGTGTTTTATTTAAAAGAAAAGTTTTCTTCATTCTCGGATCGGATTTATATATTTTTGACTCGTGAAACTTGTTTTGATAGTATTTACATTGTATATAATATTTATGTATAGTACATGTTAAAAACTCGCTAGGAGTTGTACTAGCTGCACGCCAGATAACGAAGTTGTCACAACATTTTCTATAGAGCCTTCCGCGAAGTCCCGTCGCCCGCCGTAATGTTTTCATGGCGGTTGCACCACCATTCAGGCTGCAGGGGAGTCTCGTTAAAATTATAAAATAAAAAGACTCTATAGAGCCTTTATGCAAAATAATAAAAAAAAAACTTTAAAAAAGAATAGTTAGTGCCGTCGACGTCAGTCCGTGCAGTGTCTGCGCTATATCATCTCGGTTTCATTTTCTTTTCATCAAGGTATCTTCACGCTCGAGGGACGACGTCTCCGCGTGACATCCATCCCCTCACCCCCGCGCATCCCGCACTCTGCCCGGCGCACCCACCCCCTCCGGCGGGCGCCTGTACGCCTCCCTTCTCATTTTGATAACGTTTTACATTTTTTTTAAGTTTGTTAGTGCTACAGTTAAATGAGAGAACACTTGAAGGCATCGCCCGCTGGCTGGCTGCGTCGCGCGTCTTACGTTGCGCGTCGCGCGCCACTCGCCACCGCCTATTGCCCGGAGTCGCAGAATATCTTCCTATTTGAATATTTATAGCGCTTATTTACGATCTTCATTTTATTAGAATTCATAATTAATATATCTCAGGCTGTAAAGATTTAATTGAATGACATGGTGTGACTAATTAAATATCTACGCATTCTGTTTAATCCTGAGAGCATTGTTTATGATTAACGATACAGCAGTCATCTATATACAGTCTGACCGCTGAGAGAATGCACATTTGACGTTTGACAGATTGACATAATTAGTGATGGGCAATAAGTAACGTACAACAGTATTAGTTACCATAATTGACACACAAATATACCAGTACCGGGTAATAAACTGTAACGAGTAGCTTTATGTGGCATCATGTGTAATTAAAAACTATGATTTTAACGTAAATATATTTATTATTATTGAGTAGTATTGAGTATTGAGTAATCGTTTTCGATTGGCAGTAGTTCTCAAATCGTAATGACCGTATGCCAGATCCAGTTCGTCGACTTCATAGCGCAGTTTTTCTGGTTCGTGAGTTTTAACCAATTTCATCAGCTCAGCTTTAAGCATCTGCGTATTTGCTTCGACGCCATTTTTAAGCCGACTACGGCAAAGCCAAAAGCAAGGGTTATGATTTTAGCAGTCTATCGATGTACATATGTATGTTCGTATTTACGTGTGTTTCATTGTAGCTCCTTAACTGCTGAACCGATTTTGTTGGTTGTGTTGAAATCATGACATGTTTGGTATTAACAGAAAGGTCTTGGCGAGCAAATTACAAATATGTATGTATATATATCATATTGTTAAGTAAATAAATATGTTTAAATTATTACCAAACAAGCCAAAGTGAGAGTGCGCTACGTATGGTGTGGCTGTACAATTATACCTACTAGCAGCGCCCTGCACGTAATTCCCATTCCTATGGGAAATGGTAAACTCCTCATAACATCAGCTATCCGCCAGTGGAAGTCCCGTCAAAATCAGTCCAGCTGTTGCAGAGGTTATTCAATAAAAAAAGGAAAAAGTAAAAAATAAAAAATAAATTTGAAAAAACTGTAACTGACTACGGAAATAAAGAAGTCATGTAAAAAGTACAAAACAAGGAAATAATTCCGACAGAAATACAAAGATACAAAAATGGTCAAGGTAGAGCCGTTGTCGCATATCTGTATACCATGTGAGTGTCTGGAACACCTGTCGGGCTCAGCAGTCGCGCTGCGACCGCTAGGCCAATGAGCAAGTAATACTGTCCCTTGACATGGAGTTTCGCTTTATTATATGTACTAAGGTTCGAATATACCTAACATATCGTGTTAATCCAAGTGTGTGTCTGAGAGTCAAACTGATATATTTATACAATATTAAACTTCTAATTGACAACCTCCTGCATTGAATTTAGTAAACGTCGTGTTAATTAGGAAATCACAGGAATAATACTGACTCGGTATGAGAACTTCCTTCTAAAGCGCTCATATACCCGCTACTTGCTACTTGAGTACATCAAAGAAGAGTACTAACTATATCCCGAGCTCAGTCATCACTTTATTCGTGGAAACTATCGCATATTAGGCAGCTTACTGGCGAGCTCTACAGGATTACATCGAGCGTGAGGGAGAGGATTTCATCGTACTGCAATTATCTTTAGATCATAGATATCTTCCATTGGGAACGACCGAGTTCTAATATCAACTGGTAAATAATTAAAGTCGTCGTTAGCGCAGGCCTGACGATGACGTGCCCAGGCATGCGCCTCCCAGTAACCGCTACGGTATGAATGAATCTTGATCTTATATAAGTGAATCTGCAGGTTATGAACTATTATATTTTGTGAACCACACGCTATTGGAAATCTCATGAAACGAATATTTTTTCCTATAAATGAAAGATAAATATTAAGACATAAAACAATATCGCCAACAGTCGTCGATATGAAGTCTTGAACATATTGACACTGAGATCTGAGTAATGACGAAACTATTGTTCGATCTCGTGTGGATCTAACACTAAAAGTACTGCGTGGGAATGCTTACGTAGCAGCGTACGGCTACGGCGTTCATTGTTCAGCGGATATCTGCGGCTGGTGATTACGGGTTAATTAAATTATTTACCAGGCAAGATCGTGATACAATTGTAAGATAATTACCAGCGCGAGACAGAACTTACCGCTCGGTCCGCCGGCCGGCGCAGGGCGCGCAGTGCGCGGCTTCTCCTCTCGGCTCTCAGCGCTCGGCATTCGGCGCTCGGCCCCGAACCGCGCACGTCGTGACTAAGCCTGCCGCCGACGCGTCAAGCCGCAAGTTTCCCGCGACATCGCGCGCGTACTGTTGCTCTCGCAACATTGAGTTTATTATTAGTGTTCTAGTGTTGATCATTAGTCGTGTGATTGTTGTGCGTGTCATGTTATAGATTGCTCATTGGATTTGATTATTTTCGAGGTAATTTTCTGACATTAGGTGAACTTTTTGTAATAACTTTAAAACATACAAAATAGAAATATTAAATGTTATTCAGTATTTTTTATTTAAAGTTCGTTTTAATATGAAAAATTTCGTGGAGGATGATTCCGGGCTTATAGTTAGTAACATTAAGTATTTCAGTTTAACTTTTTTACCAAAAAAAATAAAATCATTAAAGAACTTTTATATGCTTACTTAAGTTAATCCTAACAAATAACTTATATTTACTTAGAAAATTTAGAAACTTATATTTATATTTTATAAATATATAAGTTTCTGATGTATATAAATATGTAAGTTAGTAAATTTTTTTTTTTTTTTTATATATTTTGTATAGTAACTAAGATTTCAGCATGTTTCTGGTTAAATTAGTTAACATAGGGTTCATTTCAGTTTCTAGACTTTTGAAATATATTGGTATCAACCTTGATTTTTCATCTCATAGACAGCGTATAGTACTAGGGTATAATATAAGTTATAAGTACCTACGAGTATGTAAGATGTTGGCGTCGTCACTTCGGCCGTGCGTTGTGATCACACTTGCAGCGTGTGGCAGCCCGCACACGCCGAGTACGTAAACAATCACAGTGTCGGCATCAGAGACAACAAGCAGCAGTGAAGCAGTGCAGGAGCTCGCTGCTTGCCCGCGCGACCCGCGACGCCGCGCCCGTGTGGGCCGCCCGCGCCCGGCTCGCGGGACAAACGATAACACAGGGTTGACACGTTACATGCACTCACCTTTTTGAAGATTCCTAGACTCATCCACATTTATAACTTATAATCAAGATCTCATTACGCCTCTTTTGCATGATAAGAGCCTCCACGAGTGACGAACCCTGAGATCGTGTGGCGCGCCCTGGGCAGTCAGCCTCGATACCACCACTGCTGACTGGCTAATCTTTCCACTACGGGATTAGGGTTTCCCATATGATACTTGTGCCGACCTGATAGAAGAAGTCGACCTCTTATAAATATAATGAATAAATTTTTTACCAGCAAAAAATGTCCTAACCAGAAAAAACGCTTCAAGGATCCATCGATGGCTGTATAATAAACCAACCGGTTAAACCATTTATTTGCCACACAATACAAGATACAAACATATAACAGATAGTATCTGTATGTGCGGCGAGGGATCCAGCTCAGTATTTGCTGTGCGTATAAGCACACCACTGATTTTCAGCTGGTCCCCGCTATTTGTACAACAGTATTTATACAATAGGTACGCGCACGTAACGTTATAATGTCATAAAGTCAACAGCCGCGATTATATCAAGTAATCGTTCAATATGTCAAGTCTCCGTCACCCCTACTGGCCATCCCGCCCCCCTACCCCCGTTCTCCAACACCACGAATGCTAAAACATTATTAACAAGTTTGTTGAAAGTTCCACTTGTCTGATAACATTATTACGGCTAAATTCACATTACGATCGCAGCGACGCCGACGCGGGCGCCACTCGAACTTCCTTCAAAGTTCAACTTAAAATATTAAACGACCTTCCTACTTTTTGTTTAATTTTGAACATGGTTCAAATACCACTTAGAGCCCAAGTACATGTAGCAGCACTCGTACGGTCGTAGTGGGTATCATGGGTTCAATATATGTATGTGGCTCATTGTACACACAGACAACTGTCAGCCACTACGCTCTCAGCCCTGGTTTTGGTCCTTACTTACTAACAGATATTTAATAATTGCAAGCTCTTCTTAAATCGACTAAAATGTTTGACATAAAACGTATCGATATTTAAAAAAAATGGCTTTACTTTATTCACTAGTGCGATGGTTACCTTAAAAACATATTAAAACTTCCTTGAAATATGAATTTTAAAATTAAGAAAAGGTAATCTCCTTACGTTGGTGACTGTACGTATCTTCATTACCAGATAGCGCAGCGTCGCCAACCCAGCACTTAGTTGTCAGCGCCACGCGCCAGGCTTCCCCTCTTAGCGCTACCATTTTGTAAATCACATTGTATTACATTCGCTACGGAGTGCTACGGCGCTACGTCCCGCTACGTAATAGTTCGTAGCACGTACGTAGCGCGGCCGGAAGCTCGCCCGCTGAACAACTTCCCAACTGCTATATTACACACTCAAGTTTCAGCGTCATAATGCTGCGCTTTCCTTATTATTATATACCATGCATGAAAGGCTCAGAGCTGCATGTAAGGATGAAACTACGGATTTTAGTGGATGCAATACCGCATGAATAAAATGTTGACGCTGGAATCACATTATTGTTCCATATTATGTGATCATCTATTATCAATCGTGCCGGCCAGTTTGCCACAGTGACTAAAACTAATTGCGCAAACGACTGTAATTTATTTGTTGGAAATATATTTCGTGTCCCATAAATTTTATATAATATTTATTTACTCTCTAACTTCATTGCACTTTGTTCAATGTAAGTTATAAGCTCTGGCTAGTACATGGCTACCCGTAGCCTATAGCAAAGCATCGTTAGTTAAATCATGATTATTATCAACCGAATGTCGGCTTCCGAGAAACAAGACAACGAGATGGATTATGATGAACCGCCTGGTACTGCAGGTCACTACTGCGCCGAGCCGATGTGAGACTGAACGGTGACCACTGTGAGTTACTTAAATCTGAACGCATGCGTTTATGGTTGCGGTATTTTATCTTATTTTATTTATTCGGGAAGCAGCTGCACATTATTTCTTACAAATAAATTGTTTACACATGAGGTTAAACAAATGTGCAACCAATGACCTATAATTGAAACAAATACAGTTAATTTTGAGCCGAACATACTATGAAAAGGTGATAAACCGACGCAATTGACGAAGTGCATTTGTCGTGCCCGATCCACAATTCGCCTCGCACTCCACAATTTTTACGCGAACTCGTTGTTTCAATGTCGTTATTATAGCAACAAGGTATAGTACTTTTATGTTTTACTTGGCAACGACTTCAATATTCTTCAACTACATATTGTAACATAAAACATTTAATTTTTGCTTTTTAGTTTTTTGATGTCGATTTTTTTAAATATTTAATTATTATACAATTTTGAGTAAAGGGAAAGACTTAGCGAGGACGCTTCTTTTGAAAAACTTTGCAAAGGTCAAGGGTATGTTGCCCTTAGTCGAGTGAAAACCTTAGACAGTATTGTACTTTGTGATTTAGAACCAAATAAATTACCTAGCCAACCACATGATGAAAATGCATTGCGAAAGTAGAACTATTAAAACGATTGTAACTAATACAGTGATAGTCTTACCATTTAGCGGTTCAAAATGAGTCCACTCTCAAGGGTTTTACTGAAGAGTTCCACTAATAGATAGTGGCCCCAGCATCAGACCCTCTGTACCAGATGTTATATACGGGACTCATCAAAATATAATATATATCGAGTGATCCCAAACTCGGAAGTTTAATTCCCTAACTTTAATTCCTTGCCGTTGATGAGTACTATGGCATCCATCATCAGCTCAGCATCATGAAATAATGATTTTCAGACGCCAACACCTGACGACCTTAAGAAAAAACTTTTGCTGAAGGAAACCACAAATCAAAACGTCATCTGTGTATATATTTCTGTTTTTGTTGATTCAGCGCCTCTGAAGTATAACTTACCAAAAAAAAAGAATATAAAGAAGAAGAAAATAATCATCAAAATCAATTCATTATTGGTGCAATAATCGCGTAACAAACATACAAAAAAAAACATACAGTCGAATTGAGAACCTCCCCCTTTTTGAAGTCGGTTAATAAATAGCAGTTTTCACTTAAACTTTGGAATTTATTTTGAAATCACAGACAGACACTTCAATTTTATTTATTGGTATTGACATGATATTACAACGGTATCACAGTACCATAAATTAAAAAAATCTATAAACAAAAATTATTAAATTCAAATTCAAATCATTTATTGCGTTCATGTGTTACAAAGATGTTACAAGTGGGTATTAGTTCAAACATGAAACCTGGTAAGGGTACAGCAACATTTATAATATATTGTAAGTAGATATTATACATAGTTAGAGTTATAATTTATAGTATTATAGTAAAATCATTTATATATCTTATTACGCTATACATTTGAGCATTATGACTTTATATGCAGTTCTTCATAATATTCTATGGTATATTTAATTAGGTACTATAGGTATATTTAAGTTAAAAAAAGACGTTCAGGTAAGAAAATAGGCAGTTTAGACGGATTTTTTTTTTATGTAGCTACAATAGTTAAGGTACCTCCCCTTACGGTCTTGTCTCAAAAATCTACCCTATATACAAATTTAAATAAAAATGACAGATTACTTATAAGGAAGGGTTACTTCCTATGAGAGAGAGAGGCCTAGTACATAGCAGGGTCCGGTAGCCATCGCTTGTAGGACAACAGTCCACATTATCTAATACTGCGGCTCGGTTGGTGGGCGAGCGACGCTGAGGGGAGTAGGGGGTAGGAGGGGGGCACTTCTCAAGTCCAGTCAGAGCCGGCGCAATTGATACGAGCGCCCAGGGACGATGCGCCTCATTATAATGTACAGATTGCAAGTTACAAAAAAAATATTAACCTTAGCTGCTACTATATCAACGCAGGACATCATATTATTAAAGCTCTCTTATACGTGTGACTCCATAAAGTGTTAATGTGTCCCACAGTTCGTGACGGTGCTCCGTACTCCCTAGCATTATTGTACGAATGAGACAAGTATTTTTTTCCAGTCTCCGTCTTAGAGCAAGTTTTAAGAGTCAACAATAAATTGCATGGATACTGAACAGACAAACTGTGAATACAGTATTATTATTTCCATAACGGTATTGAAGCTATACACTACCATATAATTATATACTTTTAAAATATATTTTTATTAGTACACAAATGTTATTTTTTCTTAAAACAACAACGTTAAACGTGCGTTTGCCGGTCGTTGATGTTTTTAATATAAACAAGAAACAACGTTTCATTAATATTTATCAGACGGAGGGCGAAATATAAATATTTCATTAGCATTTTTCCCGGCGTAGAGGCAGCCCTGACGCATTATTTAGACGCAGCTCGAATAGACGCTTGAGCTCGATTAGAGACCAATCATGTGCTGATATCAATCTCGGAGGCGAGTGTTGCGCACACACGCGCCGCACTACTTTACCTTATTGAGAGCCAGTGTTTAGATGGAGCCCCTTCACCACTCATGTGCAATACACGTCGGGAAATGTGAATACCAACTTTATTTAGTTGTTTAGTTCTAAGGGAAATTCAATGGCTGGCTGACCACAAATACGAGCGGTCGAGCATTTGTACCAGTTTAGTTTATTGCGTTCATGAATATTCATCCGTAATTAAAGGAATTCAAAAAGTAACCGGGCTCGTGGCTACATAATTAACGCACAGATCAGTGGATGTACGAGGTAGAGCAGCGTTTCCTAAGGTCAGCCCTTGCATGGGTAGCTATTTTTAACCGACTTCAAAAAAAGAGGAGGTTCTCAATTCCACGGTATGTATTTTTATTTTTTTGTTACGCGATCATTCCGTCAATTATGGACAGATTTTAAAAATTGTTTTTGTTTGATGTTGTTCCCATTTTCACCAAGTCAGGATCTGATGATGGGATCCTAGGGAAATCTAGGGATACCCTCAAATATTGTAGGACAAATAGCGCGTTTGAGCTTTTTTCTTAATAAGTCAGGTGTTGGGGTCTGAAAATCATCATTTCATGATGCTGAGCTGATGATGGATGTTATAGCAGTCCTCAACGGTAAGGAGTTAGTGAATAAAACTTCTTCTTTTTTGATGAGTCCCGTATATAACATTTGGTATAGAGGGTCTGATGAGGGAGCCAGGAGATAGATAGTGGAACTCTTCAGTAGCTACTAGTAAACTCCTCGAGTTTGGGGTCATTTTAAACCACTACAAGGTAAGACTATCACTGTGTTAGTTACAATAGTCGTCTTAATCTTTTCATTTCTCGTAATGTGTTTTCATCATGTGGTTGGCTAAGTAACTTATTTGATTTTAAATAACAAAGTGCAATACCGTCTAAGGTTTTCACTCGACTTGGGGCAACATACATTTGACCTTTGTAAAGTTTTTCAAGAGAAGCGTCCTTATTAGGTTTAACCATCACTCAAAATTGTAAAATAATTAAATTTTTTAACAAAAAAATAAAAACCGACTCCAAAAAACTCAAAAACAAAACTAATAACTAAAAAGCAAAAAGTAAATGTTTTATTATACAATATAGTAGTTGAAGAATATTGAAGTCGGTGCCAAGTAATCCATCCATCCTCACAAACTTCCACATTTATAATACTAGTAGGATAGGATAGTAGGATAGGATATTAAATATAAAATTAATAATAAGTTGCATAGGATAGGATAATTAATTGAAACTTGCTTAGTTTTTAATACAATTTTGTCAGTCCTACAACATAAAAGACAAGGTACGTTTCATGAATACCATATTAATGGTCGCATACCTAAATAAATATAGGTATCTACCTCCTTCATTATATTCACCGTGTGGTTCGTTGGCAACACAGGAAAGCAGCATAAAATGAATATACACAAACTTTTTGTCTCAGAAACATAAGATTAAGCTTCCATCAGACATTATTTCACAAACTGAACACGTTTCCCCCGTCCCCCACCACACACTCCGGGGGCCGGAGGCATCGCATGTGAAACGATTCAATGCTATTGGAAATTGTTGAGGGACTCTGAACAAGCCGATTAGGACACAAATCGTATGCCGAGGAAATACTGCCACGTACTGTTGTGCTCATCCGTACAACACAAGTACCCAAGTATGCAGGTAGTAGTACGCAAAGCCTATTGCGTCGTAAACTTAATCTCCGAACTAATATATTTTAGCAACTTCAAATTACTCCCCTCTTGCTCTAGACGGCGCACAAACTATTTGCTGTTGGAGGATCAGTGGATAGTTTTATCGTCAAGCCAGAAACCCAACTGTCTATGCACAAGCCCGTCATAAGTTTTAAGACTTTATATGTATATATGTATTTCTTTCAAGAGTACACATAAATAAGCATAGATAACAATAATTCAATTATATTATCATTGTACAGGTGCATTATATAAATTATCACACTGACTCCCAAACTGAGACATGCTCGTATTTTGAGAGTCGGTGGCTCTCCGCATTAAATGTCTAATATAACCATCCAATCATGTGGACGCTGTCTAACTCACACCAACATTATCAAGCATACTATGCATATGAAATAAAGAAGGTAATTTATCTGAATGTATTTTATACATTGGTATGTATATTTACATTTTTAGCTTTTTTAAGAACTTAAATCAATCAATTATTTTTCAACTTCTATAAGTTTCTCTGTTTCATCATAGTTTAATGACTTTGTCCAGTTATTTAATTTACCTTTAACAAACAAAATTTAAACAACGTTGTAAAGTGAGACTTTTTTATTGGTGTTATTGGTATGCCTTGAACTCAATGCACTGTATTGTCGCAGTAGAAAAGATGTTCTACATTGAACAAGGGAGCAAACTAACATGTCACATGTAACATGTCTCCTTTGTGATACCTTATTACTGAAGGCATTCTCCGGAGCATGGTACGAAGAATGAACAACTGCCTCGTTCAGCGGTAGGATGGTAACGAGGTTTATAGTGAATAACCTTGAGGAGATACCTTTGCGCTCTCTCTAACTGCAGAAAAAAGGTTTTGTAGGTCCTTCCCATGCAGGAATACAATAACCAAGAACTGATTGGCATAAAGCATAAAATGCTGTATACATTACCGACCGGTCGGCAGAATGACGAAGATTTTTAAAGACATAAATTAGTCTTTTAACAGGTCCAGCAAAAGTCTCAACTTGCGGACGTCCATTCGTTCATCAACTAGCACACCAAGTTATTGTATGTTGGGTACATTTGTTAAAGGTGGACAAGAGCAAGTTTTGGTCATTGTTTTCGAACAATTGTGAACGATAGGGTTTCCACTGATGGCGTAGGAGAGTTAGGGAGATAAAAACGTATATATTTTGTTTTCTCTATATTAAGGGTGAGTAAATTAGAGGTCAACAACAACATTATTTCCCTCTAGTTATTCTCTGCCTGAAACTTTGCTTCCAGCCAGTTTTTCCCATATACTAATAATGCTATGTCATCAGCATATGTGAAAATGTCACAGTTTTTGAGCTTCAACTTACATTGATCGTTGACGTATATTAAGAAAAGCATCGGGCAAAGAATACTCCCCTGTGGGACTCCGTATTGAATCTGTTCCTCCTTATTCATCACCATATCTATTTTTACTGCTTGAGAACGATTGAATAGATAATCTTTAAAAATGTTCAAGGATAGTCCACGAATCCCAATGCGCTCTAATTTTGATATAAGGATGGGAACAGAGACCGTGTTGAATGCATTAGATAAGTCCAAGATTATACCGTAGCACTTGTAGTAGTTGTCCAATTTATCTACTACCGCTTTACTGAAATTCGTTACGGCATCTTCCGTTGACACTCCCGATCGAAATTCATATTGGTTTTTTGAAATGATATTAAATTTGGTGAGGTATTTAGTCAAATGGTTATTGAGAATTCTTTCCAAGATCTTAGATAGTATACTCAATACCGAAATAGGCCTATAGTTCGTGACACGCTCTCTGTTCCCGCCCTTGAAGACAGGAGTGACTAAGGCTTTTTTAAAGTTGTTTGGGAATACACCAATAGAAATCGGGATATTATGTGTGTAATAAGGGTTACCAGGACATTCTGTAACAGTTTAATTACTAGAGCTGAAATATTATCCCAGCCCATTGCACAGTTACTCCGAAGTGAAGCAATGCTGGTTGCTACTTGTTCTTGGGTAACCGGTACTATTCTAAGAAAGATGCATTGTGGAGCTATTTCAGTCGTGTACCGAAATAAAGACGGAGTATCTGATGTTACCACCTTAGAAGCCAGGTCTTTCCCAATATTAATTAAATATTAATTAACATAGTTTATCGATAATTTAGCATCAGCTGACAAGTTCAAGAGTTCCGTTGCTGGCTGAAATTAAGTTTATAACTTCCGACATTGCTTTTGGGTTATTCTGGGCCTTAATGAATTCCTCTTTCTCATACTCACATTTTGATTTGCCAGTTTGGTAAAGAGTTTTGATAGGCTGAGTTCACGATGTGCATCCTTCCTACTAATAGGATATTAGTAGGAAGGATGCACATCGTGAACTAATCCTATCCTACTTCCTACTAATATTATAAATGTGAAAGTTTGTGAGGATGGATGGATGGATATTTGTTACTCAATCACGCCAGAACGGCTAAACAGGTCAGGATGTTTGGCACAGAAATAGATTATAGTCTGAAATAGCATATAGGCTACTTTTTATCCCGGAAAAATGTACGGGTTCGTAAACCAAGCGGGCGAAGCCGCGGGCGGAAGCTAGTATTATATAAACCTTTGTGAGTGGACGTCGTAACGAAAGTACAACACAGCGCACATACCGCGCCCGACAAAACAAATCGCGCAAAGGACCGACGCACCGCGGCGACACATCTGTGTATAGCTTTATACCCATTCTAATATGATGATGTTTTTAAACACCTGCGATCGAAACAAACACACCTGATGTACTCTGTGAGTTATAAAACTGTGGAATGAACTGTCGCCTGTGGTATTTCCGGACCAATACGACCTTTAAACCTTCAAGAAAAGAGCGTACTCCTTTTTAAAAGGCCGGCAACGCACTTGTGACTCCTCCGGTATTGCGGGTGTCCATGGGCGACGTTAATTGCTTACCATCAGGCGTCTGTTCGTTTGCCGCCTATGACATATAAAAAAAAAAATGCTATCATCCGTGAAGATTTCTTTTTTTTTACTAGTAATTTTAGTGCGCTTGGCAGCACTTCACCTGATGGTGAATGACAATGCTGCCGAGGATGGATCACGCAAGCTCAAATAATGCCTATTCACTTTCGCCTTGAAGATTCCTAAATGATACGAATCGGGGAATATAGACGCCGGCGAAGAATTCCATTCCCTAGCCGTTCGCATGAGAAACGGCGAAGCAAAACGCTTAGTGTGTATTAAAGCAATATCAACGACATACGGATGGAAGCACTTCCCACGTCTGGTCGTGGGATGGTGGAATGGATAAGGTGGTATAAGGTCGTGAAGTTCCTCCGATTGTTCGAACCAAACGTTTTTATTCCTATATTGTTGAAAAAACAGCCGAGTCCGATGGACAACCCACTTCATCCTTCAGTAGATGGGGAGAGACAAACTGGCGATCGGGACTGTCCCTAGACAACATAAAAAATAAAGTAATTAGTCAGCTTAAATCTTTAATGTAGATTTTAAATGGACTGGGTTGAAAAGTGTTGTTATGTATGTATGGTACACACACAGTCCGCATTTTGTATGTCGTGTTAAATTGGTTGGGTGAAGCATTTTAAATTATTCCACGGGAGATGTTGACGAAGGTCGGCAGTCACCTGCGTCATCCACTACTAATTGTACCTAAACAACGCGTGGCCATAAAGTAACGAGTGACAGAGGTGCCACTCATAATAACTCCCGATAATGTTTTCACGCGTAAATAGTGTATGTGTGACACACTGTGACATATGTTGTTAGGAGTGTAGATGATGAGGCCATACCGAATTATAGCTTAATTTTGCTAACAATAAATTTTAATTACGTACAATGGGTATGCGACAATAATGATCAACGAATGAATCCTGAACAATATAAATAAGTGAACGTGCATAGTATGGCTTGCATGTTTTACCCGTATGTTGTGTTGCAGGCGCAGCGGAGTGGACAGGAGCGGCTCGGCTCGCCGGCGACATGCCCTCGCCGCCGCTGCCGCTGCTGCTGTCACTCCTCATTATAACACGTGAGTGCTACATTACTCCACGATGCCGTTGCTATCTAAATAATCGAATGTTTAATGTACGTCTTAAAACTAAACAAGCAGCGTCCTCTTATTAATCGGTGAGCCACTGCGATCCCCAAGCCGCCTGCCAAGCGTGGGGATTATGGAAAGCGGCAACCCCCCCTCCCCCTTGGGGGGAGGCCTTCGTTCAGCAGTGGACGTCTTTTGGCTGATGATGATTATATCTATAAAAATAATAATTAAAATTGAAGTGTTTGTTTGTAATGTCAAAATAACAGCTTTTTACTACATGCATATGAAACTATATACGGTACAATATACATACCATTTTTTAACATTTTTTTTCTTTCTTTCTGTTTTTCCCGGGTAATCTCCGAAACGTCTGAACTGATTTTGATGAGGTTTTCATTGGCAGATAGCTGAAAAGGAAAAAGAATCCCACCAAAAACATACATGAAAATGTTTTCACTTCTTTTTGTAAGTTGCAACAAAAAATTTTTTTTTTGAGGTCGGTGCCATCTTCAGCTCTCAAAAAACAATTATGAAAACTAAAAACTAAATCTAAAAAAGATCTGAAACTAAAAACTAAAAAATATCTGAAACTTGGAACTTGTAGCCCCCATGGCTACAAGTTCCAAGTTTCAGACAGTAACAAAAAAATTTTTTTTTGAGGTCGGTGCCATCTTCAGCTCTCAAAAAACAATTATGAAAACTAAAAACTAAATCTAAAAAAGATCTGAAACTAAAAACTAAAAAATATCTGAAACTTGGAACTTGTAGCCCCCATGGCTACAAGTTCCAAGTTTCAGATTTTTTTTTGCTGTTTGTTTACTAATACTAGCTTACATACCAAATTTCAGCTTCAGGAAGTACCCTAAGAATTTTGATGGTCATCAGTGAGTGAGTCAGTAACGAAATCGGGGTTTTTTTAGATAAAATCTAAAGTATAAGAGCTATACAATTGAAACTTTATATGTTTAATAAATCCACTATTGACATCATATCCCGACAATTTTGTTTATCTGGTATAATCCAAATCCAAGCTAAGAGGGTTCAAAAAACGACGAAGCGCTTCGAGAAAAAGTAGGTTGCGGTAAAGGTAGGTACCCTTGCGCTTCGCTTGGCTCGTCTTGGCGGGGGCACTGCCGTGCCAGGTGGGCGACGCCGCGGCGGAATCTAGTATTTAATAAACCTGTGTCCCTTACTCGAATCTCACTGGGGAGCTCGAATGATGGC
This sequence comes from Shargacucullia verbasci, assembly GCA_947562105.1. Lineage (NCBI taxonomy): Eukaryota > Metazoa > Arthropoda > Insecta > Lepidoptera > Noctuidae > Shargacucullia > Shargacucullia verbasci. Next base: position 17,064,296 of record OX387280.1, read on the forward strand.
ATTAATGGTTATAGAGAATATTGCCATAATCTTTAAGACGAATTGGTGATTGTAGAATTACGCTGGGCATATGTGTAAATATATGTATCACATTTTTTGACTTACAGACATTACTATTTTCAGTTTCTTATTACTTCTCTAATAATTAATATCAAACTGAGTCACAGCGAAGCGTAGCCGGGTTTGGCTATTCTATTTATAAAGTTATGTAACATTTAAGTGTACGCGTAAATATAAACTTGGACCGAAGTAAACCAATAAAAGTTATTTTTTTCTTTTATTTAACTTATTCTGGCAACGATCACAAATGTATCCCAAGATACGAGTCCGAATAGGAAGTGGCGGGATTCTGCGCACAAACAAAAGACTAACTTTAAGCCACTTAAAACTCTAACAGCGCAACTTCAGTTTTAAAACCGTTTGACCTAAAAAAAAGTCGACATAACTCGCGGCGTACGGCGACTAAGGCGAACGGCGGCGCGGGCGGCGCGATGAGGCGCGACGCGGCGCGGCACCGCGCGGTTGCACTGCGGACCGCTCCGCGCACTGGACCCACCGACGTTACTTTATAAAGTTGTGCCGTCGCCGCCGCCGGCTCACTCAATCGACCTCAAATGTGTAATTCAGTTAACTTAGTTGCCACTTGTTCGTTGGAATTAGTTTTTATTTTACTTGTACAATTAGCTTCCGTCGACGACGGGAAAAGAAACAAAGTAGTAATCGAGTAGGCGAGCTCGCTTTAATTAAACGCATCCGACAGCGACGCGCCGGGCGCGGGTGTCGCCATTCACGTCCCCGCTTTGTTTTCAGTTTGCACGTGAAGTGGCAACAGATACAAACAGAAATCATTGTGCGACAATCAACGTCGCTTTCAATGGTATCAATGTGATAAGCGTATCAAATTAAACGTAATTTAATATATTTACGGTTTTGAGCGCTCGTATTGTCACAAAACCAATCTGGGACAAGGGAGAAATATGAATATCCCGGCAAAACGAGGTCTCTTTTAAAAAAGAGAAATACATCTTAAAGGGATTCTAATGAAATACATATGAAAGGTGTGGGACACACTGAGGGGCCGGCGCAGGCGCGCCGCGCGGGTCACTTCCAGCACAGTCTCTCGTGATAACAAGTGACGGTGCGACACACGTTACAAGTGTGTGCTGGGTGCTGTATCACAATGTTCCACACAACGGTATATCTCTTTACTGATATTACGTAGTATTAGCATATATGTATATATGGCCATTTCGTTACCAGTATATAATAGAGAACCCTTTCGGTGTTGTAAAAAGAGCATACAGGATTATGTCGACACTGATATACACAATGTGTATATGTCATATAATCATTTGTAAGACAAATGATTATATTACATATCTTCTTCTTCTTATTCTTATTCTTATATAGAATTTAAGCTCAAGATTTAAGCTCAAAAACTGAATGTGATCAAGAAAATTCTCACCTTATAAGATAGGTCTATATCAAATAGATGACATATTTTTTAAAATTTATAGTTACGAAACTTTTTTCATAACAAAAAAATCGGCAGACTCCAAATATGACTCATGCGCTGAGAGTTCCTTAAAATATTTTCTAAGTGTATTCACATGAGTAATCTATGAAGCGAATAAGTGTAGTCATATAGTATTATTTACACCAACATAAAATTGTATAAATGGAACTAAACCTGCTCATTAACTATCACAGATCAATAGTGTTAACTGACTTCAAAAAGGAGGAGATTCTCAATTCAACTATATGTTTTTCTTTTGTATATTTGTTACACGATTATTCCGCCAATTATGAATTAATTTTGATGATTATTAAGAAAAATCACCATTTCATGATGCTGAGCTGATGATGGATGCCATAGTACTCTTGAACGGTAAGGAGTTAGGGAATTAAACTTCCGAGTTTGGGATCACTCGATATATATTGATGAGTCCCGTATATAACATCTGGTACAGAGGGTCTGATGCTGGAGCCACTATCTATTAGTGGAACTCTTCAGTAAAACCCTCGAGTATGGACTCATTTTAAACCGCTAAATGGTAAGACTATCACTGTATTAGTTACAATTGTCTTAATCATTCCATTTTTCTTAATGCATTTTCATCATGTGGTTGGCTAAGTAATTTATTTGGTTCTAAATCACAAAGTGCAATACTGTCTAAGGTTTTCACGCGACTAAGGGCAACGTACACTTGACCTTTGCAAAGTTTTTCAAAAGAAGCGTCCTTGCTAGGTCTACCCATCACTCAAAATAGTAAAATAATTAATAATTTTTTTTACAAAATTTAGCCGAATTCTAAAAACTAAAGAGCAATACTAACTAAAAATCAAGAAATAAACGTTTTATGTAATGTTTTGCAATATGGTATTTAAAGAATATTGAAGTCACATAACAACTTTCTGTGTGTTTAGTGGCTCACGGTGAGCTATCGATGCTGGGTCCGTCACTCGTGGTGGAGCCTCCATCACTGGTGCAGTACGCAGTGGGCGCAGGGGTGCGCGTGCGCTGCGTGGCGCGCGCCGACCCGTCGCCACAGCTCACCTGGCTCGCCGACGACGGTACCACGCTGCACGATCAGACAGGCGTCAGGTCTGTTCTACTGCACCGTTCTAACCAAGCCTGTGCATACACCCATAGGTTTAAGTAATTTTCGCTTTGTTAGTGTCGTAATAGACGTGAGTTGCTTCTACAGAACCAATTTAACAAACTATTTATCTTTAATAGAAAGTAACGTACAGGCATAATAAAAACATAGCGATTAGAATATATTAAGTATTTGAAATGTTTGACTATTCCATATCACAACACGCTGTAGGTGAACGTGTCCTGTGCTTTTTATGTTTGTAAACTTCGTTAAATGGTGGCATACAAGTTTTCAATTGCCTTAATAGGCCCTTATTAGGCCCACCTCAAAAAATTTAAGCTCGAGATGATTAATATTGTTGAAGCATTTTTTTCTCTGGGCGATAATTACGCGAAATGAGGGCGATTATAATATTCGTCGGTTGCGAGGCTTCCACGACAAAACGGTCTCATTACGAGGCTCAAGTCGCGGCGCTTCTTGTCTTTGTACTGTGGCGCTTCTCGCGGAATCTTTTAATTGTTTCATTATCACTCGGCTTTTCGAATTTGTTCTCGTTATTTTCATCACTGTCACTTTTTCCATTTGTTAACTCAATATTTTAGTTTTATCTTTTAAAGAAACCTTACCCCACACTAGGATTTCTCCTGTATCTTGGGTACAGTTTACAAACATACATGTCTATATACACAAGCAGACCAGAAAGAACTATCTGTAGATGATACACATATTTGTTCCGTGCGGAGATCAATCCGCGACACGTAGCGCAGAAATTCTTTTCGCTTAGCCACTGCGCCAAACGTGTCGTCAAGTTTGTTTTGTTTGCTCACTATTGTTATTAAAATTGTCCTACAACAGACGCATATATAGCAACGGAACGTTAGAAATATTACCGTCGGCTGCATATGAGGCTGCCGCGACCACGGTGCGATGTCGCGCCGCCAACGCACACGGCGTAGCGCTCTCACGAGATGTCACTATACAACCAGGTAACGCCACATATTGTTATTCATTGCATTTTATAGAATCTCAATCAATTTAAATAAAATAATACAATTCAGGGGGTCCATATTAATGGTAGAAAATTTCCAGGATTAATTTTAAGTTCATTTTTGTTTCTAGTTTACATTAATAACTTGTCATATTACGTACGGGATAATCACGAGGTAGTATTTTACACGGATTGCAATTCTCTATATTTTTTAAATTTCAATGAAATGAAATGAAATTATTTATTTTGCAATTAGGATTTTTCAATCACTTTTACACGTCTTTTTTAAACTAGATAGCGTCGGCATTTCCTATGACTATCCCTGAGAAGAAACGCCGAAACAAACTCAGGGGTCAGTCTATTTTAAAGTCCAGACAGATTGTAATGATGTAAAGATTTATATGAGACAAATATAGGGTGGAATAGCCTTTTGAAGAAAGTGCCATAACTATTTAAGCTAACCTGTCGCAACAGAGTGTGAGCATGCATCAGTTATCACGAGAATTAATGAAATTAAGAGCGTTCAGCCTAGATCTCACTCACATTTACAATGTATAGCGGTTATATATAAGAAATCATTTCAATTTAAACGACATTACAATATCAAAATAATGAAGTAAATAATATAATAATTAATGGCAAAAATTGTATATAAAAAAAAGGAAAGGCTAAAGAGCGGCTCAATCCCAAGCGTTTTTGTCATCTAAATAGTCCGAAATATTATAGTATCCTTATTTACAAAGTTTAGATTTAATTACAATTTTGAACTTCTTTAATGTTAAATTACGTATATCATTGGAAATTTTATTGTAAAAGTGTATACATTGTCCCATGAACGAGTTGCTTATTCTGTGGAGGCGCGTAGCATGTACAGCAAGGTTGTGTTTATTCCTAGTGTTCAAAGAATGAGTATCAGACAGTTTGACAAAGTTCGAAATATTTTTTATAAACATATATTAAATTTTCAAATATATATTGTGACGCTACAGTTAGAATATTAATTTCCTTAAATCTGTGTCTCAGCAACACCCTTGGACCAAGATTATAAATAGCTCGGACAGCCCTTTTCTGCAAGACGAATATAGTATTGTATTATTGTATTGATGTCTGCAGAGTTTTTCAAAGTTAACGATGCACTCTCTAATATAGTTCATTGGTTCAGTGTTAATAATCATCTTCTTAATGAGAAAAAAAACAAAATTTCTCAAATTTTTAACGCCCAATATCCTGAAATACCTCTCTTCTCTCTTCAATTTAAGTGCTAAGCACTTGTCGGTGTAGCATTTTCCATTTTGTACTGTCCAAAGCTAGCTCCTTCACTTCTTTATATGTCACTGCATTTGCCTTCTCTTTCAGTTGGTCTATATACTTTATTCTTGGCTGTCCTCTCTTTCGTTTTGCCTCCAGTTTTCCTTCTATTATATTTGTTATAAATTTATCATGTCTTATTAAATGCCCAATCATTTTGCCCCTTCTTTTTTCTATTTGATTTAAAATTTGCCGCGTTTCTTTTACCCTTCCCAATATTTCCATATTAGTGACCTTTTCTGTCCATGATACTTTTACCATTAACCCGGCCCGTGGGGGAATAGAGTCCTCTTCTCTATTGCTCACTTGGGTAATTCCTGTTCAGCGCGTCCTAGTCGCGGGGGTGGGCACTATATACTTCAGTAGGCCGGAGTGTGGTAGTGTCAGAGTTTGACAGGGACCCAGTCCTGCGGGATATAATGTGGAATCCTTGCCCAGAAATATGGGCGAAGACCGCAATGGCTGTGAAGGCGAAGATGACAGTCATCAATACGGTGGAGCAGGCAGAAGCGGCAATGTCATAAGGACATAAACTTGGAACCTGACAGAGGGCAGCAGTAACTGTCAGTACTGCGCAAAGGCAGAAGCCTGGCTTTGCAGCGGATTATTTTAAGCGTTGCCACAGTGGCTAAAACGGTTAAGGTACTGCGGAGTGGAAGGCAAGGGGAAACCACCACTCTATTCTTCCCAAAACAGTAGCAATGGAAAGTTCAGAAAAAGTAAACGAGTCTCTGAAATACCAATCAATATAAAATTGAACGGAGTAGAGTTGGACCCTGTGGATTGCCCTGTTTTTCTAGGTATCAATATAGACGATACCTAGACGATTTAAACAAAGGGCCCCGCAAATATACAGATTATCGGGTAGGCTTAGTTCTGCTGCGTTTTCTGTCTAGAAAATTGGGCACTTAACTAATGTGTATACAGCCAGAATAGATTATTTCAGAGATGTAAGGTGAACGCCCTTAAATTCATTAATGCTCATGATGACTGATCCATGCCTGCTCTCTGTTGCGACAGGTCAGCTCAAATAGCAATGGCAAAAGGCCATTCCTCAAAAAATCAAATATAGGGTATATTATTGTCTCACATAAATCTTTACTATAATCTGTCTAGACTTTAAAATAGACCTTGACCGCTAATTTTGTTACAGCGTTTCTTCTAGTCTAAAAAAGACGTGTGAAAGTGACTGAAAAATCCTAATTGTAAAAAAAGTAATTTCATTTCATATCATTTCATTTCTCGATTACTTTGATTTGATGTGATGGTTTTATGATGGTTTTTGCAGTTTCTGACGCTGGGTGGGAAGCGGTGGCTAGTGCGAGCGAGGCGGCGGTGGGCGGCGTGGCGGCGGTAACGTGCAGCGCCACGCGCGACGCCGCGCTCGTGAGCCCCGCGTTGTGGTACCGCGCCGACACCGTACTGCACATCGACCCTCCGTCACCAGGTGAGTGCATACGGCTCTATAGCGAGCAACGGTGACAAGCAGCGCCACGCGCGACACCGCGACCAGAATTCACGACTGCGGTATATTATTTGACCAACAAAAACAAATTTCGAACTACTTAGTGAAATACCCAAGTGGTAAAACAAAAATAATATCACCAAAGTAATTGAAATGAAAACATCAATTCGCGTGACTAACTGCGTAAAGTTACATCTACAGAAAAATGCATGGAGCAATCTAGCTCGTCGAGTGCTGGTGGAACGTTTTCCTTTTAATAAAGGAGGGAATTATCGACGCACATAAATCGTGGCGAGCGCTCTTGAAACGGAAAAACGTCGCGGTGGCGAGCGGCGTGCCGACGCAAATAAATCTATCATCGCGACGCCGCCGCCGCCGCCGCCCGCGCACCTCCACCTCCTTCCTGCTGCCCGCCACCCGCGCTTCTACTTATTTAACATCTCTTTATTAATTAATGCCAACTTCCGGGGAAGGCTCGCATTACTAAAGGAATAAGGTCCTCACTCAACATTGTTATTTTCCGCGCACTTTATATTCAGTGCAGTGTTTAATTAGCTTTATAATTTGCCGTAGATTACTTAAATTAACTTTATTAATTAAAACCCAAGATAAAGAAAATTCAGGGGCTTGAAAAACTAGAGCAAATTGCTTCGTGCTCTTAAGGAGGGCCACTTGGTCTAATATTTATATATTAATTAAACCAATATCTCATTTGGGAGAGGCGAGCACCGTCCAGTGGCTAGAATGAAAGGGCGAGGGCGCGTGCGCGGGTGGGCCGCGTGGTACACGTGTGTCCGCGAAGCATGGCGGGCGATGCGCGCGATTATAATGATCCGCTAGGACGCAATCAATTAGCTCGGCCGTGCGTTGCGGACAATTTATATGATATTAAAGCTTGTCGCGAGTTGTATTATTGTTTATCTACATAAGTAAGTCTCGCGACAAACTTTTGTATCATATAAATTGTGTAGGTAATCTATTAATTGATGGGTTTGAATCAATTTAAAGTTTATTTTTTTCTTTTAAGAACATATAAACAAAAGCTTGTTTTAAAAATGATTTTTTACTATTAATTTTTCCCTGTTTAATTTATTTTTAAAGTACAGCTTGTCCATAACGACGTGATGTTGGTGTGGTAGATATTGACGCGTGTGTCGTGTTGTGTACGACAGACTCTCGGTACGTGGTGGCGGGCAACACGCTGTTGATCCGCGAGGTGGGCGCGGGCGACGCGGGCGCGTACAGCTGCCTCGCGCGCCACTCGCTCACCGCCACCACCAAGCGCGCGCGTCCCGCTCACCTCACCGTGACGCGTAAGTTACCTTTTCCACCGTATGTACGGTGCTATTGCCCACTGCTTGATACCGACGGGCTTGTGAGAGTATGTGTGTGTGTGTAGCCGTGTCGTCCGCGTCGGCGCCGCGGCTGGTGGCGGCGGGCGGCGAGCTGAGCGTGCCGGCCGGCCACCCCGTGTGCCTGCCCTGCGTCGCCTCCGAGCACCCGGCGCCGCACTACACGTAACACATGATTTTCAATATTTAATTCACTTGTGTATCTTGAATGCAGCTACAGAAACAAATCTCATCGACTAGATTATCATCTTAGGGATTGGGGGAACGAAGTTGAAGTTCGTAAGCATAAAAGCTAGGAATGTAATTCAATTATTATATCAGACGTCGGTACTTATACTTATATGTTCCTTGTTTTATTCTTCGGGGCAGGTAGTTTTTACAACAGCTTATTACAAAGTAGTACAATACGCTTGATATAAGATTGATATAAGATAATATTGCGTCAGATGGTACCGCGAGCGCGAGGGTCGGCTGCAGCCGGTGGAGTCGTCCGCGGACAACTGGGCGTGGAGCAGCGGCGCGGCGCAGTGCGTGCGGCGCGCCGGGCCCGCTGCCTCCGGCCTCTGGATCTGCAAGGCCTATAACGTGTATGGCGACGCAACCGCGCATACCACGCTGCACGTGCACGACACGCTCAGCGTCACCGTCACGCCCACTGTCATCGTGAGTACCTACACGTCTTATATCTTGTGCCAACGATTTGTTCTTACTCAACAGGCCACACATCACACACACTACAGTCTAGTATACAAAGTGTTGGCGGCAAAACGACAATAACTGAAACTTTATTCTGGGTAATACGTTAGTAGTTCGTACAATAGGCTAGATGACTGCATCAAAAATAAATTCTGAAATCTTATTTGGTAAATAGTTTTCCTTCTAAATATTCAGTAAAACTTAATCTCTTGCGTCTCTTCTTTCTCTCTATCTTTAGCGTTTTTAATTTTTAATTTACCAAAATCACACCATAAGTATGTCAATGCAATGAAAAACTATGACGTCACCTTAGTATTTTAAAATTTTTAGAACAAAATGTCCTTTTTGACAATTCATAAAAAGTAACTCAGATGACTAGTAGTCATCTACCGTATTGAAATTTCTTGCTGGTTCTTCTCCATGGAATTACTTACTGAACCAGCAAAACGATCTTCAAGTGCCTTTTGGCCTACACGAATAAAAAGTTTTTTTGTTAGACGACACGGTTGGCGCAGTGGTTAAGCGATTAGCTTTCTGCGCTATGTGTCGCGGGTTCGATCCCTGCACGGAACAAATATTTGTATGATCTACAGATAGTTGTTTCGGGTCTGGTTGTGTGTGTATGTGACATGTATATTTGTAAACTGTACCCACGACACAGGAGAAATCCTAGTGTGGGGCAACGTTTTATTAAAAAAGAAAGAAAAGAAAAGAAAGAAAGTTTACACCAAAAATTGTCACATTACGAGTATATTCAAGTGGCTATATGCCACAGGTTTTATTTTAACAAATTCTACGAGTTCCGTAGGCAAGTTCACTAAGTCATTCACCTAGAGGGACTGAAACAATTAAAATTTGACTCACAAGTTTTCAGCTACTTTTGAAGTAAGACAATATTGACATAACTCTCATGTGCCCAGTTTCTGTACTGTCAAAACAGGTCGTTTTTACATTACAAGCTTTTATTTAACTTGCAATGTTTGTATGTATGTATGTGTGTTCGGCATGAATCTTGGAAGCTAAATTGGAACCACTTTCCGATGTCCAATTGGACTCAAATTTGGTGTACATATGTATCTCCGGTGACAATATAATAATATGGTACCATGGAACTGTTCTGATGATGGAGCTGGAAGATGGCCATAGAAACTTCTGAACTAAACAAGATAAACTCATCGAGTTTGAGCTCATTTGTTTTGTCTTGGTGAGTACTTTGGTGCTACATGATATCCAGGGTCTGACGATTGAGTTGGAAATTGGTTATAGGAACTTCTGAACTAAATAAGATAAAGCCATCGAGTTTGGGCTCGATTGATTCGTCTTGAGGAGAACTTTTGTAAAAAGCTTTTATTTAACTTGCAATGTTTGTATGTAAGTATGTATGTTCGGGTCAAATCTTGCAACTGAATTTTAAAGCAGTTATCCTCAAACGATTGTGATGAAATTTTGCATACACGTTTAGTTTGCATGACAATGCATGGTTAGCTAAGTGACGTCATTCTAATCCAATATGGCGGACGGCCCAAGATGGTGAACTAGTTATTTTTTGCGCCCTCCCATGATATGGATATCAAATGAAAGCGTTTGATGAGAAGAATACGAATAACACAGCGATAACTAAAAAATAACAAATAAATTAAAAGTAACTAAAACATTTTTAAAAAACAAGCTTTTATTTAAATGTTCTAAAAAGAAGCTTAATCTTTGAGATTTACTTGTGTAGATAAACAATAATAAAACTCGCAACAAGCTTGTATATCATATTGTGTAATGTAATAAACTGATAGGTTTGATTCAATTTAAAGTTTATTTTCTTCTTTTTATTGCATTTAAATAAAAGCTTGTTTTTAAATTGTTTTTTTTTTACTATTAATGTATACTTACGGAGAGTAAAATATAAAATTAAAATATTACGACGGACTAGCAGCGATCGTGTTTTAATTTATTGTCGATATGTCATCACCACTCAGTATATAAAATTAAGATACCATTCGAGTCTCAGGATATGTTTGGGATTTTCCTAAATTCAACTCCTAAGGGGGTGGAATGGGGGTTTCAAAGTATTACGAAATCCTCTCTATGTGGACGCACAGTCGCAAACTGCGAGTCTTGATTTGAAGCGGATGTATTGAAGTACGTTCGTGCAGGTGGCGGACACGGGCAGCACGGTTCGGTTCAACTGCAGCGTGTCGGACGCGCGCGCGGCGCTGTCGTGGCTGCACGACGGTGCGGCGGCCGGCGCGGGCGCGTCGCTCACGGTGCGCGGCGTGGCGCGCGCGCACCGCGGCGTGTACCAGTGCGTGGCGCGCCGCGCTACTGACTCCGCGCAGGCCGCCGCTGAACTGCGCCTTGGAGGTTAGTGCGCACGTACTCTCATTGTTTCGCATTTCCGTAAACAGGTTCAATTTAAATTTTGACCTTTAATTAGGCGCGTCAAAAAGCTTATCTCATTAGTCGCGCGGGGTCGGCACTTACCCCAAAATGACGGGCATTAAATAAAAAATATTCAAATGAATTATCAACTTTAATTATTCTTTATTTACTTACTACCTATTAAAATTTAAAAAATATCACAAATACTTTAAGGGCACACCTACTGTGACCGCCAAAAAAAGTGGTGTTTGGGATTTTTTAAAAATTAACTCCTGCATCAAATGTTTTAAAATTTGGAGGACATATTTATACAGAAATGATGATTATACACTGAAATTTTCAAATGAAAACAAAAAATTCAGCGAGTTATTCGCTATCTCCCAAGTAACAAAAAAGAAGGTCCTCCACTGCTACAGTGATTGCGGCCTTCATCGTGGCTGAAATCAAAAAAACAAAAAGGATTATTCAACTAGAAGGTATTATTTATACAATGACCAAAGATTGTGAAAAAAAAAAATAGTTATCGAAATGGCAGAGTTTTGAAAATAAATGTCAAATTGTGACCGAAAATTTGATGATTTTTGGCCAGCCAAATTACATTTTTCATACAATTGAAAAACTGGAGGGTATTGCATAGAGAAACATGCACAAAATAAGCAAAAAAAATCATAGCGATCGGATGATTCGTCTTCGAGTTACAACTGCAGCGAATTTGAAAAATGTCGTTTCGAGAAAAACGCATTTAAAGATAAAATGATTAATTTCATTATTATAAATAGATAAAAATCATACTTAAAACTATAATATTATGTATAATGGTGAACGATGACGACACAGCCCGAACAATAACTGTAGTAAGTAAACATTCTGACCGTTACTCTTTAGAAGGCTGTAACTCAAAAACTATTTGAGATATTCATTTGAAATTTTAGTATGTTATTTTTAAAGGTATGGGCTATTGAAATAAAAAAACGATTTTTCAAAAATTTCATTCTAGGTGTGCGCCTTAAAGATATTGAGACAACAATTTAAAAAATGTTTTTTTTCGTAATTACTAAATTAGTTAACAATTATCACAAATTTTCTTCGTTTGATCACCATAGATAAATTTATCACATTTATAGCACTTCATAGTGGTTTTTATGTCGTTATTTCGTGGGCAGATGTGGCAGATGTTCCTCGTTGTCACGTTCGTAAGTCACTGCTAGATGTTGAATGGCCTAGACCTTCACAATCAGATAAACGTTATTTCAAAGTACTGGGCAGGGAAAAAATTACAGTTCGCGCTAATCTATGTACTTTTACCAGTTCTATTGACTATAACTTAGAAAAATATTTCTATTTGTGATAGCTTCATCGTCGCAGTATAAACAACCAAAGCATTTCTATTTGTGATAACTTCATTGTGGCAGTATAAACATCCAAGCATTTCTATTTGTGATAGCTTCATTGTGGCAGTATAAACATCCAAGCATTTCTATTTGTGATAGCTTCATTGTGGCAGTATAAACATCCAAGCATTTCTATTTGTGATAACTTCATTGTGGCAGTATAAACATCCAAGCATTTCTATTTGTGATAGCTTCATTGTGGCAGTATAAACATCCAAGCATTTCTATTTGTGATAACTTCATTGTGGCAGTATAAACATCCAAGCATTTCTATTTGTGATAGCTTCATTGTGGCAGTATAAACATCCAAGCATTTCTATTTGTGATAACTTCATTGTGGCAGTATAAACATCCAAGCATTTCTATTTGTGATAACTTCATTGTGGCAGTATAAACATCCAAGCATTTCTATTTGTGATAACTTCATTGTGGCAGTATAAACATCCAAGCATTTATAAAAGACACATTGAATAAATAGAAAATATAATAGCGTACGCTCACTAAATAAAAACATGAAATAAACTCTCTGTTTCTTATTTTAAAAGAATATAACTTTTTACACTTGACAGTTAACAGTTATATTCTTTTAAAATTGATAAATTACAATGTATAAAAGTTAAAAAATAATATTTTAAAAATATATACTAACCTAAATTTGGACTGCGCTAGTAGGCGCGCGGGGTCGCAGCGACCTCAAGCACTGCCATACAACACGTCTATCTAGTTCCACTGCGCGGACGACCCTGTGGCGGGAGGGGCTAACGAGCTCTAGAAAGCTAGTCGACAATTCGGCTCGCTAGCGTAAAAAATAAAAAAATATATCCAAGTGAAGATCATTTTGGGTCGCGGAAACCTCGCGCGCCTAATTAAACGTTAATCAATATTAAGCGTATTTTCATCATCATTTGGATGTGACAGATTTAAACTAACCATTTGTGAAATCTGTCCTAGCTAGGGTTTGTCCCCGAAAAATTTCGTTCCCGAAAATGTCGGGAATTCCAGAGAAATTTCGTCTTGTTTAGAATGGGGAATTTTAAAATCAAGTCCCGGTAATTTAAGGAACCAACTGTACATTGTAGATGTGGAGAGTGCATATCTCCAGAATTATGTCTAATGATGTCCAGGCCAAATAGTCGCCTTTCAGGTGTGACGAGATAAAAAAGGTGCTAGACGCACCAAAACCGTCTGCAGGTCAACGAAAGACCTATTGAAGGGAAACTCCTAATATAATGGACATGTGCAATGTGCATTCTCCCCAAGTACAGTTATATCCACGATTTACTAAACTTATGAGCATTCTTAACAATACATACGTTCTCATTTATTTGCAGTCATAAACTTGTACAACGCCTACGCCTAACTAATCCCAATGATTTTGTCGCATTTATTAAAATAATAAAAACTTGGAAAATGTTATTTTGCGACCGACTGTACACAGTAGCTATAATAGACGTACCTACAGGAATACGGTAAGAAGAGTTTAGAGGCGGGAGGGTACGATAGGAACACAATCAGTCTCTATGTAGTGTCGTCGGAACTGAAGCCGGAATCAATCAGCGATCGGCATTTGTTGAAACGTCCTTGCCGCCATTGTGGGACGCACACAATGGCGGCGACGAGGCAGAGACCCGTCCTCCATCTATGTTATACAACGGCTTGTCTGAAGGAAATCATAATAATTAAAAAGAACACACAATGTGCTTATTTTATACAATAAAAAGTATAACAACAAAAGCTTTCAGAGAGAATTTTCATTTCTTTTGTATAATATACCAAGTAAAACTGGCCAAAAACGACAGACTTATGTGTAAACATTATCACATTAGTCCTCGGAAAGTATCAACAACATGGCTAGAATGATAAAGGAGTGTGTATGAATAAAAATTAGCGCCGTCTGGTGGTGTGAAATCTTAGAAAAACCTTGGTTTGGTCAAGATCATTCATGCTGTACTCAAGATTTCCTTATTCATTATACAGAACTATTCAAAATCGTTTGTAGATTATGATGCAATTGACAAGGCAAACCGAAGGTTCACAACAATGTACAATGTACAATGTAATTTCATCAACTAGTTACTTTAAATATTATTTGGAAACTTGTATGTACTTTACTTTTTTTACCGGAATGCGCTTACGCAATAACCAATAGTGGCCGACGTCTCACATTTCTATGTTTGTTCTGAGTATTTTATCCAAATGTGGGTAGGTATGTATTTTGATTTAATACTAACCAGAGTTATATTATTTCACTGCGGGATTCCGTGTCGTCACTCACAAGGTTTTGCTGAAAGTCAGCGCTGCTGGCATTAGGTGTGTCCGAAGTCACAGCATTATGCTGAGCGCACAACCTCCACATCTTGATATATGTATTATTTCCATACCGTCTTTGTTTATTTGTTCGGATGACTCAGGCTATTGTATCAGTGCACAGTGTTATCTGTCGTAAGATACATGTATTACTAATCTGTGGTATTATCTTTACGTCCACTGTTGACAGATTATAAATGTCATAGCACAGATTAATAGATAATCATTAGCTTTATTTCATAGTATGAAATAGGTGATAATAAACCACAGCCTTATTAATACCATAACGTCTGGGTTATCAATTAATTATTTGCTTTTACCATACTATTTGTTGTTAGTCTTAAGATGTGTGCGTCAGATGGCGCGTAGAAATAAAAACTTTTTCTTTCTTTCTTTCTTCTTTTACTTATTTACAAAAACAAAATTCGATCATTCAACTTCCACGAAGTTGTGAGCACAACTACTTAAATTATATACTCTTTAAAATAATAAAATTACAGAGTATTCTGTAGTGTGCATACTTACGTATATGTAAAAGGTAATGTCAGAAATATGGTCAGCATAACTGCTTTAACTGCTTCAATGGTATTATAAATCCACGATATGAATATAATCCAACAAAGGTTGTCGATTTTAATCCAATTTGTTCGGAGCGATGTGCCGCGCGTAATGGAATTGGCACACACCCGGCTCACGATCCTCCACCGCCTCCATTGTACTACATCACACACCACACATCACACACCACACACCACACTATACTTCCACACAGGACCAAGTACTCAATATAAGTAAAAATAATGAACATTGCAAGTTAAATAAAAACTGTTCGTTGATAAGCGCATCACTTGAGAACGGCTGGACCGATTTGGCAAATTTATATTTAATTTTCGTTAGTCCGAACACGGTTTTCAGGCCGTAGTCATATGCCACTTTCTTTTCCTTCATTTCTTTTTTTTTAAAAAACGTTGCCCCTCTCTAGGAATAATCCCTGTATCGTGGGTGCGTTTACAAACACATATATTCACATACACAAACACCCAGACCCGAAACAATTATCTGTAGATCATACAAATGTTTGTTCCGTGCGGGGATCGAACCCGCGACACGTAGCGCAGAAAGCTAATCGCTTAGCCACTGCGCCAACCGTGTCGTCGCCCTAAAGCTTATCATTGCTTACTACTGTTAGAGTGTATTGTTTTGTTGGGGTAGGCGGCCACGGTACCCGACCACGGCTATCCTCTGAACATCAGTATGAGGTATATGTATTAAATACATAAACATATTATTTTACGTGTAAATTTTTTATTTAATCCTATCCTACTAATATTATATCCTACTAATCCTACTTAATATTATAAATGCGAAAGTGAGTTAGTTTGTTTGTTTGATTTTTGTTACGCTTTCACGCCTAATCCAATAAACCGATTTTAAAAATTCTTTCTCCGATGGAAAGCTACGTTATCAGCGAGTAAAACAGGCTATTTCCACGGGAACGGGAATCCTAACTAATATTATAAATACGGATGTGAGTTTGTTTACGTTCATATTGCCAATGTCAAATGTCAAATCAATGTCGCTCGCAACCATAGATGTAGAGTAAGCGGAGTCAGTTGCGAGCATAGACCTATACTCGGTTTGATTAGGTACTTAAATAATGGTAAACAATCTTGATGTGACTTTTTACACAAACACATATTAAACAAATAAACTACTGCTTAAACTAGTGGTTCAATTGATTTGGTAATCGTTATTGTTGTTTTACATTGGTTTTTAGTCGCGTTTTATTTTTAAACTGAGTTTTTAAACAAAAAATATTAAAAAGACACATCAAGATTGTTTACCTTTAGTTAACTACCTAAACAAATCGAGTATAGGTCTATGTAGGAGTTTGTTTGTTTGTTTATTTATTACGCTTTCACGCCTAATCCAATAAACCTATTTTAAAAATTCTTTCACCGATGGAAAGCTACGTTATCAGCGAATAAAATATGCTATATTTTCCCACGGGAACGGGAATTCTACTCAATATTATAAATATGAATGTGAGTTTGTTTACGTTCATATTGCCAATGTTAAATGTCAAATTAATGTCGCTCGCAACCATAGATTTAGAGTGAGCGAAATCCTAAGTCTATGCTCGCAACTGACGTAATAGAACAAAATTAAAAATAAAATACTTACAATGACTACACAGGTATATACTCTTTGAAACACTCTTTGAATAGAACCTCAGTAATGTTCAAACTTAAAATTGATACGGTCAAATTTCGGCCACAAGGCGACCGGCTGGATTCGGCTATGCTTATGGAAGGCAATTTTATAAGATAGGTTTTACCAATAGATTTTCGATCTAAGAAGTTTGTTTGTTCTCAGAATTATATCAATATCCTACCATCCTATCCTATCCTACTATATATATAAATGCGAAAGTTTTTGGGGATAGACGGATGTATGTATGTTTGTTACTCTTTCACGCAAGGCTGAACGGATCTGCATGAAATTTGGCACAAAGATAGATTATAGTTTGAAATAGCAGATAGGCTACATTTCATCCCGGGAAAACGCGGGTGGAGCCGCGGGCAGAAGCTAGTATATTATAAATGTGAAAGTTTGTGAGGATTGATGGATGGATGGATGGATGTATATTTGTTACTCAATCACACCAGAACAGCTGAACGGATCTGGATGAAATTTGGCACAGAGATAGATTATAGTCTGGAAAGGAAGCTAGTAGACGAAAAATATTGAATAGTTTGTACAGATGAGAATATTTTGTTGTTTCATACTTTTTATAGTGTGATTTTTCAGTAGTCGGGTTTTAGTTTTTGAACTTACTTTTTTATGGGATTTTTATGTGAATTCAAGACTATAACTGATGATTCGAACCATAATTTGAACGATGGATATGCGTTCTTTTTTTCTTTTGTTCATTATGGTCGACTTTTCAGTGCGTAAATGTCGTTTGACAGCCGATTTTCAAATTGCGAATCAAGCATGAATTCGTCGTTTTAACTCAAACGAATTTACGGACTTACCTACAAAATGCTTTGAATAATTAAATTTTTTAACAAAAAATAAAAACCGACTCCAAAAAACTCAAAAACAAAACTAATAACTAAAAAGCAAAAAATAAATCTTTTATTATACAATATAGTAGTTGAAGAATATTGAAATCGGTGCCAAGTAAAACATAAAAGTAATATACCTTGCTGCTATAATAGCGACATTGAAACAACGAGTTCACGTAAAAATTGTCGAGTGCGAGGCGAATTATGCGTCGGACACGACAAATGCACTTCGCCAATCGTGTCGGTTTATCATTGCATGTTTTACTTGGCACCGACTTCAATATTCTTCAACTACTATATTGTATAATAAAAGATTTATTTTTTGCTTTTTAGTTATTAGTTTTGTTTTTGAGTTTTTTGGAGTCGGTTTTTATTTTTTGTTAAAAAATTTAATTATTTTACAATTTTGAGTGATGGGTAGACCTAGTAAAGACGATTCTCTTGAAAATTTTTACAAAGGTCAAATGTATGTTGCCCCAAGTCGAGTGAAAACCTTAGACGGTATTGCACTATGTGATTTTAAAATCAAATAAATTACTTAGCCGACCATATGATGAAAACGCATTACGAGAAATGAAAAGATTAAGACGACTATTGTAACTAATATTGTGATAGTTTTGACTTTTAGAGGTTTAAAATGAGCCCAAACTCGAGGGGTTTACTAGTAGCTACTGAAGAGTTCCACCATCTATCTCCTGGCTCCATCATCAGACCCTCTATACCAAATGTTTTATACGGGACTCATCAAAATATATCGAGTGATCCCAAACTCGGAAGTTTTATTCCCTAACTCTTTACCGTTTAGGAGTAATATGACATCCATCATCAGCTCAGCATCATTAAATGATGACTTTCAGACGCCAATACCTAACTTATTACTTGTCGTCGACTGAACCATCAATAAACTGAAGGAGATAACACTTGTGCCCGCTAGTTGGCGGCACCAGTAATAAAATTACCCAAAATGGCACAAAAATGCGCAGGTTGTACACAAGATCTCTCAACAAGCGAATATCTTACCTGCACATTATGTAGTTACAAATATGATCTCGAGTGTGCAAACATCCCCAGAGACCATTTTGAGACGGCAATGACTGCAGACCAGAAAATAACATGGAAATGTCAAGACTGCCGCTGCAAAATGCCAAAAATAGGAAATTCGAACACTCCTATACGCCCACAGATTTCAATTTACAACCAGCAAATAACATCGCCCAGTGAATCAGGCAACGTCACGCATAGAAAAAAAACTACTCACCCCAGCAATGATTCAACCTCTTCTGATGAACTTAGTTTATTGGGGGATACACTCCTCCCAGATGAAAACAAGTCTACAATGAATACTAATACACAGTCAGAACACTTACTGCAAAGTTTGAGTCAAGTGATTATAACGCGTCTGAAGGAAAACAACGAAGCAATAATTTCCGAACTACGATGCACTATACAAACAGAAATTAACAAAGCTATTGCCAAACTCACAGAAGATTTTGAGCAAAAAACCAATTACCTATCAAAACAAAATGATCAAAGAAAACTGGAATTGGAAAAAGTTGACACCAAAATAGAAAACTTAATAAAAGAAAATGAGAAACTCAAAAAAGAAATATCAGAAATAAAAGCAAAATCTGTCACCTCAGTTATTAAATGCACGGAAAGCAATTCAAAGAAGATAGTCCTATACGGCTTGACAGAGTATTCGAAAGAATCGGAAGTAGATTTGCATGATAGAGTAATTGAAATATTCCAAGACATTTTGCATGTGGACCTAACAGGTTATATAGAAAATATGTATAGATTAGGAAGAAATACTACCAATACCCGACCCCTGGTAGTAGAACTACTAAGTAAAAGAATGGCGAAGTATTTAATCAAAAATAGTCTTTACTTTCAAGGCACAAGACTATCCGTATCTGAATTTTTAGATGAAGATGCACGTAAACAAAGGCAACTCTTGCGAGAAGAAATGTTGAAAGCACGAAAGAAAGGCCTACATTCAGTAATTCGGAACAATCAATTATACGTCCAGGGACAACTAATAAATAAAAGGAATAAAACATACCAACAAAACAATGAAACTAATAGCACAAACGATAATACATTTATAACTCAAAACAACATTCACAGCAACGACCAACATAAGGAAACAATAACTAACATAAATACAGAAAACAACTCCTTTCGAAGCCACAGGACAACATTTTAACATTTTATTCCAAAACATACAAAGTATATATAACAAACAAGACATATTTGAAGCTTTTATTGAAGAAAACCCAACATTTAATGCAATATGTTTATCAGAAACCTGGTTATCGTGCGAAAAACAAACTATGATACAATTTAGCGGTTACAAAATAGCTACCTCATACTGCCGAAAGAATCGTGGAGGTGGCGGCGTATGCATCCTGATCCAAGATCACATAGAATTCATAGAGAGGAACGAAATTACAGATATGTCCATAGAATATGTTATTGAATTATGTGCAATTGAATTACCCAAAGAAAATATTTTATTACTAGCGATATATTGGAATAAAAGAGAGGAAGATATATTTATAAGTCAATTAGAAATGATTCTAAACTATATAAGCAAAAATAAATATTCCAAATTTGATATTATAATTGGCGGAGATTTTAACATAAATGTTTTAGAGAGCAACAGGAAAACTAGTCAATTCTTAGATCTAATGCTAGAGTTCAAACTTACACAACACGTAAAAAAACCCACACGTATTACACAAACCACATCTACATGCTTAGATTTAATATTTACAAACTGTAACATAAATAGAATAAGTACAAAAATTGAAGAATTTGGTTTGTCAGACCATAGCGGAACAACACTACAAATCTCTATACCACATGTAATCACATCTCAACCTACTTGGTATACAAAAAAGAGATTATTTAACGACACCAATATATTAAAGTTTAAGTCAGCACTACAAGACATAGACTGGAACAAAAAAATATTAGACGACCAAAATATGAACGATAACTATAAAGCATTCAATGATACCCTAACAAATATCCTAAACAAATGCATACCATTACGTCAAATTAAATTAAAATCAAATTTTAAGAAAAAATGGCTAACCAAAGGTATCAAAAAATCCTGCAAAAATAAGAGATTATTGAAAATATTTACACTCAAAACAAATAACCCAATACTATCACAACACTATAAAAAATATGAAAAAATATTAAAAAAGTCAGTAACAACAGCAAAAAAACAACAATATATTGACAAAATAAAAAAATCTAATAACAAAGTCAAAACAATGTGGAATATTATAAACGAGCGAACCAATAAAATCATAAAAAAAGACAAACTTAACATAAAACTACAAACAAATAATAATAAAACAACCTCAGAGCCAAAGAAAGTAGCCAATATATTTAACAACTTTTTTGCATCTATCGGTAAAGAAAGTCGAGTACGAACTAACGAAGAGTCGAAAAGTATACCAGTGACTTCACAAACCGAAAATACAATGTTCCTCACTCCAGCAGACCCTTACGAAATCAATAGTATACTAAAAACACTAAAAGATAAAAAAAGCCACGGCATAGACGAACTTCCACCCTGTCTACTCAGAAAATGCGCTGATGAGCTTACATTACCCTTCTATAAATTGCTAAACCAGTCTTTTGAAGATGGCGTATTCCCAGACCAGCTGAAAATAGCGTTAGTGAAGCCTCTACACAAGAAAAATGACAAAACAGAGCCAAGTAATTACCGTCCAATAGCTTTACTGCCTACAGCTTCAAAGATCTTCGAAAAAGCAATGTGCAATCGCGTGTACACTTTCTGCGAAAAATATCAAATATTTGATGAATGCCAAAACGGCTTTCGAAAAAATCGATCAACAGCGTTAGCAGTTTATAAATTTATACAGGGAGCCCTAAGCATAATAAATAATAAAAAATACGCAGTAGGGTTAATGCTTGATATGACCAAAGCTTATGATAAAGTGCAATATGATATTTTATTAAATAAATTATATAGATTAGGGATCCGCGGTAAAGCATACGAATGGTTCAAATCTTATTTGGAAAATAGAGCACAGCTAGTAGAGATGGAATACTTCAATAACACTATAAACGAACTTCAAAAGTTTCGATCTGACCTAAAGGCGATAAGCGCATCAATACCACAGGGTAGTGTTATTGGATGTCTTTTATTTCTCATTTACATCAATGATCTCCCAAAATTTATTGCAGAAACCGGACCTTGCGTTTTATTTGCGGACGACATCTCCATCCTCACACAATGTCATGACAATACGAACTTAAACAGTACCCTTAATGAAATTCTCGGGAAAATAATAACTTGGATGAATGAACACAACCTTGAAATAAACTTCCAAAAGACTAAACTCATAACTTTCCATCCCCACCAAAAAACTCCCCTTAATGTACTCTTTTCCTTCAATAACCATATAATAGAAACAGTTAATGAATTCAAACTATTAGGCATAACCATAGACAAAAATATAAATTGGAAGTTACACATACAAAACATAAAATCAAAACTATCGAAATTTCTATATGCTTTCCGGGAAGTTAAAAAAACCACAAATTTACAGACTGCTCTGGTTATGTACTACGCCTATGCTTATGCATGGCTTAGCTACGGTATCATTATGTGGGGATACAGTACAGATGCCCCAACACTATTTACCGTTCAAAAGAAACTCATCCGTATCTTGGTAAATATACAACATACAGATAGCTGCAAACCCCATTTTATAGAACAAAATATCTTAACTCTGCCTTGTATGTACATACTTGAAATATGCAAATTTGCTCACAAACACCAAGACTTTCACACTAAACGAGAAGACATACAAACAAGGTACAAACTCAGACACAAAACACGACTCAACCTACCATCATCCCGCTTAAAAATACATTCTACAAGTCCTCTGGTAATGTCAGTAAAAATATATAATGTGCTACCAGAAACAATAAGAAAAGAAAAAAAACTCCATTTATTCGTAAATAAATTAAAAAAATTGTTACTAAAAAAATCTTACTATAGCGTCGACGAATATTTAAGTGATAAATCTTTAAAACTTGAAAAATAAAGTCTTGCAATTTTAATTCTAATGTTAATGTTATGTCTATGTTTTTAGAATAAGTTGGATTGTTATAAGATACTAAAATGATAAGTCCTCTCCACATTTTATTTATTATATTTTTTGCTGTGCCCGACAGGGTCCACGATTGTTACCTACCTACCAAATAAATGTTTACCACCTAAACCTACATTGTGGAATGCAATAAAGAATTGAGTATTGAGTATTGAGTATTGAGTATTAAGAAAAAAGCTCAAACGGGCTATTTGTCTTACAATATTTGAGGGTATCCCTCGATTTCCCTAGGATTCCACCATCAGATCCTGACTTGGTGATAATGGGACCAAATGGGAAGCATACTCTTTCAAACAAAACAAGAATTTTTAAAATCGGTCCGTAATTGACGGAATAATCGCCCAAACACTATGTAGCTGCTATCAACCATTAAGGAGTTCCCTAAACTGTACTGCACCTGCATCACGGACCTTGCAGTGGCAGTCATTAGCCATCTCGGTGTAAAGATTTTGTCAACACGAATAAAATAAGCCCAAACACGAGGTAGTTAAGATGTACCGTTGAGGAGTTCCCTCGATCCTCTGTCGTCTCCATCATCAGATCTGCCCTAAACCTCCATAGTATTATAGTCTCATCAGATATACACATAAATATCAAGTTTTTACCCCATGGTCGCCTACAATTTTCAAGAGATGCCCTCGATATCTCAGGGTTTCCACCATCAGGTCCTGACCTGATGACAATGGGACCAAATGACAAGCATACCCTTTCAAATAAAAAAAGAATTTTTGAAATCGGTCCAGGCGTCTTCGAGAAATCGAGTAACAAACATAAAAAAAAAAAAAAAAAAAAAAAAAAAATACAGCCGAATTGAGAACCTCCTCCTTTTTTTTGAAGTCGGTTGAAAATGTTTTGAAGTGACAAACGGTTACACTGTACAGTAACAACAATGTGAATTCTTCGCATCACACAACATTCCGCGTCGATTTTTGCCTGATCATCGAATCAAAGACCAAACTCATCCGAAAGGTGTTCCCAAATATTGCTCAAAATTTCAAAAATCATGTCATATTGACTGCGATAAACATTGACAACAGAACTAAATATGTCGTGTATCATAAAGTATTGCGATGAACGAATCGGTGATGTCACCGCAAACTAATCGAAACAAAGCATTTCTTTGTTTTGATTGTTTACTTGAACATCGCCCTTGCAATCGAAATGCAAATAAAACACCTTCAGACTCATTGTGATTTAAAATATAATGAAAAAAAAAAAAACCACTGCAGTACTTATTTCCGTGGCTACAATCGTTAATAGATACAATACTCACTCAGAAATACGTTTATTTCTCATTTTTACTTTGTTTACACATTTCCAATGCCTAGCTTTTCACAAATTCACAATCAATTTATTGAAATATAAATGCATGTATGGATGTCAATATCGAATATCCAGATGGCACTTCAAACTGAACTTCAAAAAACGTTATGAACCAGACCTCATTGACGAGAACTTTGGTCTAAATGTTAAAAAAATATATATTTTATTTTACTCACCCCGACACTTGAGTTTGTATTACATACTTTGTCAAACTGCCGGGCAACTATCACGTCAATGGCATCAATATCTCGTTAGAGCTACATGGTGCTCACATGTAACAAGTTGCATACAATACAGAAGTATGTCTAAATAGCAGGTTGTATCGTTTTATATTTTGCAACATTCATTTTTATATGGTAGCACTCGATTGTCAGAAAACCCACTACACAGCGCTTACGGAATGAATTTCAGCCAATAGTGAAGCGTGATTCATCAAAACCAGAGCCGTAACGCGCACCTGTCTTCAGATCGACCTCTGCGTGAGCGCAACACGTTTCTAAGTCCCGTACTCCTAAAACATTGTCTTTGTTAATCATCGTGAACTAAGTGAATTGTGTGTAATTCCCACCTTTCTCATCAAATATAATACAAGACTTTTACATGTGAACGTTACCTACCTTTCCGTTGGACCCATCTGCTTACCACGCCGGCCGGCTAACAAGACAAAGGTCAAGAAATCAAGCATCCAGAGACGGCAGATCAGGTAAGATTCGCAGTACGAGTATATTCGTTGTTGAACCGATTCCGAACCGCAACGCTTTTTAGGTAGGTATTCGTAATCTAGATCTTTCTAGACCCCAGACGCGGCAAAATTTCACCCGAGCTCGTTTCTTTTTTTCATCATTTCATTGGTTCTGCCACAGCAGGTAATACAACAAAATACAAAGAGATAAAAACCATAAAAATGCCAAGAAAGCCTAAATAAATAATAGTTTTCTTTTATTGTGTACTGCGATTGTTATGATTATTTTGTGTATGTAACTTAAGAGTTAGCACCGCACAGCACCACGCATATCCGCTAGGGAGGAGCGAAAAGGGCATTTTTTTTCTAAATTTTTTTTCTCCTGTATTATTAATTGTTGATCCTATAATAGCACATCATCTATGTAAAAAATTAAGAGCCTGAGACTTCATCTACAGGTGGCGCACGGCGGGTAGATTTTAAAAATCATACAATTTTTATTACTTGTTTTTACCCTCAATCCAGAGTGATATAATTACAATTTTGAAGGTAGTATGTTATTGTCTCTTTTTATGAAGTCCTGTCTTGCATTCATAATTATTAGTTACCGATAATTCAAACTAAATTTATCGCAATAAGGCTTGAACTCTGAGCTAATTTCATGAAAATCGACCCGACAATTAAGGGTCAGTTCCCACTGAAAGAGCAGCGGCCTGCAGCGGCGGCGCGGCGCCGCAAGGGGCAGTGTGGCGTTTGAAGGCTCGTGCAGCGTCGCGGCGCCGGCTGCCCCTCCTTTGTCTTCAAATAACTATGGACTTTTTAATCACGTAGATAAGATTCAAAATGATTTGTAATATTTTGCGTCAAAAAGCCGCTGCCGGCCGCTGCTCGCTCAGTGTGAATTGATCCTAACCTAACCTAACCTAACCTTAACCTGTTCTTGTGGCTAACTAAAACTATTTAATACGCCTAAAACTCGAAAAGATTTGCGTTGTGTTTAGTGAATCACAAAAATTTACTAAACCACCAATGATAATGAAACAGACTGACATACAAATAACAAACGTTAGTACTTCAGGAGAAAATTTAATGTATAATTTCAGAATTTCCCTTGCCACACCCAGTTTGTGGAACGGTGAGTTAAGCTTGTAACAGACGCTGCGTTATCTGTCTGTGGGTCAAAAGCAGGAGATGGTTACATAAGAACCAAAATAAAAGTTAGGCAAGAGTTTTTGTGAGAAAATCTCAATATTATCGCCAAAAAGAAGGTCCGGAGATTCTTGATAGAGACACTTAAAACTACACTATGATACTTTTATTATTATATTAATATATTTACTAATACTAACATATTAAACCACTAAAATGTGAAAAACTAATATCTTCGTTAGTAGTATTGACTGCAAAGGAAGAGCTTCCGCAAGTGATGATGACGAAACGTGACGTGACATCGACTAGCGCATCCTGGGCAGTCAGTTGCGATACACAAGGACACGCCAACAGGGGTTCAATGTGATATTTGCGATGATGATGTATGATCGTGCCGACTCTATAATAGAAGAAAATTACTAGTAGGTACTACTATTTAAACTGTGCGCACTTGCTAAGATTGCGATGCGCCAATTTTACATCGAATCGTCAAGTGACACGCGTCCAACATCGCTATTCCATTGCTAATGAGAGACAGCTAGAGAAGATACGGTTTTTTGGGTACATATCAAAAGAAATTGCGTGTAATGTAATGTAAAAATAAATCGTGTTAATGCTCGCACAACGGTCGTACCAATAACGGCAGATCATGTGTTTGTCCATCACGGTCGATCATGAAGAGGAGCCATAAGCGCGTATTGAGGTAAATGTTGCAGGTGACGTTCTGTGGAATGTGTGCCTGCAATATACACGCGTACAGTTTACAGTTGTCGTCAAGTTTATCATAATTTACTCAGACCGCATCATACAAAGCTTTATAATTTCCCCGTAGTGGTATTGGTAACATACGTACCAGACAACGATAGCTTTATTCAATTTTAATAAAATAAAATAAAAATTAACCAACATGTTGGTAGGTAGTTCTAAGGTCATTAGTCGGTGTTCAGAGGCTCAGCAGCGGGGGGCGCAGGCGGCGCGGGCGGCGTGATGTACGCGGGGCAGTGCGGGCCGGCTCGCGGCTGCACCACACACATGTCAGTGTCACACGCTCTCACACACCACTGTATCGCGCGGTCACACGACGTACTACGCTGTATTTTGGAAGTGTTACATTTCACTAATTTCTCACGTATATCTGTTAGACTATCTTAATGTGACACCGACCGACCGCCGCTCGTTAATTATTTATTATTATGAGATTTTATTTTACCAACCGCCGCTTGATTTAGCCTGACCGAACCTGAAACTGATCGTTATCTCTGTTTCCTTTTTAAACTTAGTGGCCTGTTATTTATAATCTAATTAAGATTGTTTTAATATGCATATCACATTTCATATCTGTATTCAAATTAGACAGTATAGACGGCACGGTTGGCGCAGTGGTTGAGAGATCGACTGCTGTGCTACGTGTCGCGGGTTCGATTCCCGCACGGAACAAATATTTGTATGATCTACAGATAGTTGTTTCGGGTCTGGCTGTGTGTGCATGTGACATGTCTGTTTGTAAACTGTACCCACCACCACCACCACCACCCACAGGAGAAACCCTAGTGTAGGGCAATGTTTAAAAAAAAAACTGTTAGTTTTCTTCGAAATCCTTTTTGAATTAGTCAAATCGCATGGATTCAGTAAATTGATGATGATAAAAATTTACAGAGGTTTTAAGCACTGTTTACGTGATTTTTTCTCAATATTATCAGTGTTATAGAATGAAGATAGTAGAGGTTTGTTGTCAAAGTCAAGGATATTTATTTCAAATTAATTAATTAAATAAAACGTTATGAAGACCGGCAACAAACTCCATGGACACTTTTTTCAATATTACACACAAGGACTTCTATATAAGACAAAATAAAACAAAATTAATTAACATTTCATAATAAATTGTTCAAGTATATCGATATTTGTTTGTTAAACAAAGATATATAACAATGTTATGTAAAAATAAAAAAGAAAGTAATACAACAAAAAAAAATAACACAAAAAAAATATCAAGTCAACCAGAAAACACCGACAACTAGATTGTGAGGATTGGAAACGACTAGTCACCAGGGAAGCCACATGTGCAGAGGCACGCCATACGTTTTTATCACCAACGTAGTCATTGACCTTATGGCTTATAGGCTTTCCTTATGAGAATGGATTTAACATAAGATTTAAACTTGTTACCGGTGAGATCGGTGATAGTTTTTGGTAACTTGTTAAAGAAGCGCACGCCGCCGTTAATATTATTTGTGTTTATTCCTAGTATTAATGTTGTGGAAGTCAGTGTTGACGTTAAACAATTGCAGGTTATTCCCGACAAACATGATATTTTCTAGAATGTATAGTGACGGCAGTGTCGGAATATCTGTAACACTAAATAAGTATCGTCAGGACTCGCGCGGGCCCATGTTGTAGATTGCACGAATGTCAGCTGCAGATTCCCACAACAAAATGCCGTAGGACATGATGCTGTGAAAATATGCAAAATAATTAAATCTGGCAATAGCAATTAACTGCCTGATTTTTGTAACTGCAAATGCTGCAGTACTAAGTCTCTTCGGCAGAGCTGAGTGATATGAGGACCCCACTGCAACAATTGAATCAATTGAAATTCCTAAGAACACCGTTTCGTTTATTATATCGAGTTTTTTGCTATCAAGCATCAAATACAAGTCTACGCGGAGTGCATTTGGCAGGCAAAGCTTTAAACATTTCGTTTTAGTAGCATTTAATATTAGGTTATTCACCTCGAACCATTTAGAGAGAACAGTTAAGCTATCATTGATATGTGAAATTTCTCTGTATTTTCTACTTATCTTAAAAATGCGGGAAGTATCGTCCGCAAATAAAATCATATCCTGAGAAATTATTCATCATGTATGGAAGGTCATTAATATATGCAAAAAACAGGAAAGGTCCAAGAATTGAGCCTTGGGGCACGCACATCTTAACAAGAGACCCCGATGATCTCTTTAAAAATAAGGTACCTACGGAACTGGCTTCTAGACCAATGTCTTTATTCCATCAATGAGTATTTGACTTTTGAGATGAAATAGTTAAAAAACATTGGTTATATTATATACTAGATTCGGCCCGCGGCTCCGCCCGCGTTTTCCCGAGATAAAATGTAGCCTATATGCTATTCCAGACTATAATCTATCTCTGTGCCAAATTTAATACAGATCCGTTCAGCCATTTTTGCGTGAAAGAGTAACAAACATACGTACATCCCTCCATTCTCACAAACTTTCGCATTTATATTTATAGTAGGATAGGATAGGATAGGATGGTAGGATATTGATATAGTTCTGAGAACAAACAATCTTCTTAGATCTAAAATCTATTGGGAAAACCTATCTTATAAAATTGCCTTCGATAAGCATGACCGAATCCAGCCAGTCACCTTGTGGCCCAAAATTCGATCGTATCAATTTTTAAGTTTGAACATTATTGGGGTTCTTTTCAGAGTTTGTCAAAGAGTATATACCTCTGTAGTCATTGCAAATATATTATTTTTAATTCTGTTCTATTACGTCAGTTGCGAGCATAGACTTAGGATTTCGCTCACTCTAAATCTATGGTTGCGAGCGACATTAATTTGACATTTAACATTGGCAATATGAACGTAAACAAACTCGCATTCATATTTATAATATTGAGTAGGATTCCCGTTCCCGTGGGAAAATATAGCATATTTTATTCGCTGATAACGTAGCTTTCCATCGGTGAAAGAATTTTTAAAATAGGTTTATTGGATTAGGCGTGAAAGCGTAATAAATAAACAAACAAACAAACTCACTTTCACATTTATAATATTAGTTAGATTAGAAAGTTAGGAACTTAGGATGTGTATATAACTGGATTGATGTTTTCTTTTTTTTTATCTTGCATATAGATTGCATAAGATTATCAAAACTATAAGATGTATAATATTTCTGGACGCTATAAATTTAATATGACATTTGTACACCTAATCGGTAGGACATAATAGAACTTGTAACTTTATGTATTTGTAACACCAAAATGTAACACCTATGTCTGACAAATAAATAAATATTATCTTATGATGTAACACCATGATGATCCATACCTACTTTTTGCTGCCTATTAGATAAATAGGAAAAGATTAGATCGGCAGCTCGTCCACGAATTCCGTAATGGTGAAGTTTACGAATTACTGTACTGATGTCAACGCAGTCGAAATCCTTAGAAAGATCACAGAAGATGCCAATAGCATCCTGTGCCACCCAGGAATCCAAAATGTGAATAACTAGTTTATTCCCTGAATCAGAAGTTGAGATGTCTTTCGTGAATCTGAAGCAAAAAAAAAAATTTATTCATGTAGACCAGTTCAAGGCACTTATGAATAGTCAGACTCTAGTTGCCACGTTCCAAAGTGTTGTTTTCCTATGGAGAAGAACGGGCAAGAAAATCCATGGTTACTCTTTTAAATTCTGATTATTTAACATTCAATACATTGATGAATACATTATTTCCTCAAAATTATGTGAGGAAAATGTAGTGCTAGGTCTAGACTAAACAATTATGAAACAAACTGTTAACTGAAAATTTCTGACAGTACTGCCATGACGGCTAAGAGCTGACCAGTCCCAGCAGACAGCACCCGTTCATGAGTATGACGTATGTGTCAGCGTCACTCAGCTCAACCATATTGCAGGGAACCGAAAGACACGACACACACCGCCACCATCAGCAGGACATTTGAGTGAGCATGACAAGCTCAAACCGCCAGACAGCTATCATGTCTATTAATATATAATTATGGCTACACGATTCTCACATAATAACAAATTATAAGTTATTTTATCATTATATAAAACAAGTACCAATACGGTCTCACGATGGATGACAATCCCGTTAATAAAACGTTGTAGATAAAGTGTATAATCAAGTATGTCAAAATGTATACAAAAAAAAATAGAAAAATTCAATGAATACAATGTCAACAGAAAAAAGAAAAACAAATCTGGTACATTCAATAAAAATAAAAAATAAGTCAATTTTTATAAACAATTAAT
The DNA here is from genome assembly GCA_947562105.1 of Shargacucullia verbasci. Classification (NCBI taxonomy): domain Eukaryota; kingdom Metazoa; phylum Arthropoda; class Insecta; order Lepidoptera; family Noctuidae; genus Shargacucullia; species Shargacucullia verbasci. The sequence continues at coordinate 17,095,184 of OX387280.1, forward strand.
TAAAGTGCCAGCGGGTCGCTATGTGCAGGATGGAATCGTATGCCAGACATTTTTATCCTCAATATACTGATTTATACTATCAGCTCTGGCTCTGGACATCAAAATGCGTTTTATTAGTGGTTTGAACTTATTATCTGGTAAATTCGTTAGGCTATCAGGAATTTTATTATAGAACCTAACACAGTTACCCATAAATGATTTTCCAGTCTTGCTGAGTCTAAAACCGGGGACTGCAAGTTTGTTTTTATTTCTAGTATTCAAACTATGCATGTCACAAATCTTGCTAAAATTGGTTATATTCTTACGGACGTACATAATGTTCTGGAAGATATTAAGGGCCGGCAGGGTAAGTATATTAATTTCCTTAAATAGTTCACGGAGCGACACACGAGAACCTAGATTATAAATAGCTCTGACTGCTCTTTTTTGTAATATGAAAATTGTCTCAACATCAGCAGCCGATCCCCACAGTAAAACACCGTAGGACATGATACTGTGGAAGTAAGCAAAATATACTAATCTAGCCGTAGCCACATCTGTTAGGTGTCTTATCTTTCTAACGGCATGCAGCGGAACTCAGTTTGCCTGCAAGAATTCCTATGTGAGGTCCCCATTGTAGCCCAGAGTCGATGGCAATGCCTAAGCAGATAGTCGAGGGAACCAGATCTAATAGTTTTCCGTCCAGTTTAACATTTGTTTTTATACGGGGGACATTTGGTAATAAAAATTTAACACATTTGGTCTTCCCTGCATTTAGGAGAAGGTTATTAGCAGAAAACCAATCAGAAATCAAATTTAGTATGTTATTAGGTTCAACAAGATCCCTATCTTTCCTGTTTACTTTAAATATGAGTGATGTATCATCAGCAAATAGGATAATATTGGACATATTATTATCATTTAACATATATGGAAGATCATTGATATAGACCAAAAACAAAAAAGGGCCTAATATTGATCCTTGAGGAACTCCAATTTTAACTAAGGAGCCTAAAGAAGTAACTTTATCAATAGCCACCCTCTGCTCCCGCTTTGATAGATATGATTTTACAAGATCAATAGATTTACCTCGAATCCCGTAATATTTTAATTTAAGAATAAGAGTCCGGTGGTCCGGTGGTCCGCAGTCAAAGGCTTTAGATAGGTCACAAAACACTCCCAGAGCATCATGTGCCTCTTCCCAGGCCCCAAAGACAGCTTTCATTAAAGTAGATCCAGCATCTTCTGTTGATCTACCCTTTGTAAATCCGAACTGTTTTTCATGTAATAACCCATTTTCATTGAAGTGCTCTAGCATTTGGTTTAAAATTATTTTTTCAAAAATTTTGCTTAGGGCTGGCAGTACAGATATGGGTCTATAATTTGATTCATTTTTTGTGCAGCCTGATTTGTAAATCGGTACAATTTTACTTATTTTCATTAGGTCGGGAAATATGCCTTCTTTTATACAAGTGTTAAAGATATCGGACAGAATAGGAGTGATACTGACTATTATTGATGAAACTGCTCTGACTGATAATCCCCATAAATCTTCTGTCCTTTTAATATATCTATATGAGTTACTTATTTAAAATTGAAATTAGGTGCGGTTTGATTTACATTATTAATTAAAAATGACTCTGCTGCAACATATGACGCTGGAAGGTATTTTGTGGTCTCAATAGGAATATTCGTGAAAAAGTGTTCGAAGTAATTTGCGACTACAGTCTGGTCTGAAACTATCTTATCATCTATTTCTAAGTTAATGGAACTATCAGATAATTTACTTTTGCCAGTTTGAGTATTTATTATTTTCCAGGTCGTCTTAATTTTATTCTTTGAAATTTTTTTATTGATCACTAATGTAGGCGACCTTGGCTTATATGCAAACTTTTTTAAATACTTTTGAATATCTTCTGACATAATTATGAAAATTAATATTGGAAGTGTAGACCTTTTTGTCATATAGTTCATATAAGACATCCCTACTTCGTCTTATACCTTTGGTTGCCCAAACACTAAACAATACTTTATCTTTTATTATTACTTTTTTTACTTTAGAGGCTTTATTGAACTCATTACAAATAGCATTAAATAAAGAACGATACATTTTATTGGGGTCATTACATTGTTGCTCCAGTGTAGATAATTCATATTCCAAGTTATTACTAAATTTATCTAGAGATTTTTTAGTTAGGGTCCTGCATTGCATAGTTTTTTGACCTATGACTGTAGTACAATTTAATTTAACTAGCTGACATTTATGGTCAGATCTAATCCCAGTTATAAGGCACTTTTCCACTATTTTGAAGTTGGTCATAATATTATCTATACATGTGGCTGATGTGGGTATTACTCTAGTTGGCTCTGAAAACACACAGTTCAAGTTAAATTATTTAAATAAGGATAAGAGATTATGTTTGTTTGTAGTATCCGTCAGAATGTCAATATTAAAATCGCCACAAACTAGTATTTTCTTGTTTAATTTTATCTTACGTAAGGCATCCTCCATCGTTACTAGAAACTGAGAGGTATTAGAGGACGGTGGCCGATAAACACATAAAACCACATACTCATCCATTTCTGCACATGCAAGCTCACATACTCGTTCTACAGAGAGGTCGCGAATATCTAATCGCTCTTTACATTTTTGATTCTGTTTTACCATAATCAAGGTTCCTCCGCCTACTGCTGATACTCTATGGAACGAACTGGCTACTTTAAAATTATTTACATTAAACGACATCATATCTGCTTGCAGCCATGTTTCCGTAAGGCATACGATATCTACATTATATTTTTCAACAAATAATTCTACATCTAGGATTTCGCCAGAGAAGCGATTAATATTTTGATGAGTTAGTATTAAATAACGACTATCCTCCTCTGTAGTCAAACAAGAATGTTTAAATTATTGTTAGTGTTGACCACCTGAACATTAGTACTTTTGTTTTTTGTTTTGTTTTAAAAAACATTGCGCCACACTAGGACTTCTCCTGTGTCGTGGGTACAGTTTACAAACATACATGTCACATACACACACAACCAGACCCGAAACAACTATCTGTAGATCATACAAATATTTGTTCCGTGCGGGAATCGAACCCGCGACACCTAGCGCAGCAGTCGATCTCTCAACACACTATTACTAACTACTGTGGAGGTAAATGAAGACTTCGTCATACTACTTATGACTGCATTAATATTATAAGCTATCAAAGTAGCAATATGTCGCTTAAGTTTAAATGGCAGATACACAGTATCTCCTGTCAATTTTAATTTGCCAACAAAATTGTTGGTGTTAAAGAAAATAAACTTGTCACTATATTGACCTACTAAAAAGTGCATGTGCATATTAAGCATGTGAATATACTTATTTTGTCTATCTGATAAGTGGTCTAGGTATGGAAATGCAGACAGTATTATTTTATTACAGTTCAAATTTAACATTAAGGCAACACTATTGGTGATATCTTTTTTTGTAACATTTAAACTATTACCAATCAATAAAGTTATATTGGTATATGAATTGTAACATTTATTAGCTATAAGTGATATAATCAAAGTGAAGAATGTGAAAATCAAGTGAAGACCATTTGGCTAGTGAATATATCGCAGCACTTATGTGGGCAGACTCGGCGCCGGAGCTGCACTACACGTTCATCGAGCAGGCGCTGCGGCCGGGCGGCGGCGTGTCGCTGCGCTGCGCCGCCTCGGGCGCGCCGCCGCCGCGCTTTACCTGGCTGCTGGACGACCAGCCGCTCGACCACTACAGGGCGCAGCACAGGTCCATACAAACACATACCACGTTGTGTACGCTACGGATAACCACAGTTATCATTTAGTTGTGTACTTTCACATTAGTACATTTAATCATTACCGCTTCTCCACTAATTAATACAAACATGAAGCCATTACGCTCGATGCCGTTGATTAGGTACTTCATAAACGAGGAGACATCGGTGAACGGTGACGTGGTGTCCATCCTGAACATCAGCTCGGTGGCGGCGGCGGACGGCGGGCGCTACTCGTGCCGCGCGCACAACGAGCTCGGCCACGCGCAGCACTCCGCCCGGCTCAACATCTACGGTACGACACCACTTCACGACTCATACTCGCTACATTAAGTTAGTCTTCGTCCCACGCACTTGTACGCATTGTTGCTCAGCGCGGTGGTGTCTATTGTAAAGGTACACGCGAGTGTGTCCTCTATAACCTTGCTTTATAAACCCGCATAAAAGGTTTTCTTTTGTGTTTGTGCATACTCTATCCATGAGTACAGTAGTTGTACGGTTGTGCGCAGGTCCGCCGTCGATCCGCGCGCTGGGCCCGGTGCGCGTGGTGGCCGGCGCCAACGCCACCATCTACTGTCCCTACGCCGGATATCCGATCAGGTCCATAGAGGTGCATTTTGTTAGGATGTTTCCTGTACTACACTTACCTTAGCTTATGGACACATTCAATAATTATGATTTTTATTATTTTCCTCTCTATAAAATTTAAAAACAAATACGGTACGAAAAAGTCTCTGAGAATTATTATAAACTAGCTCTTGCCCGCGACTTCGTCCGAGTATATATTTTTTAACCAGCTATATTTTTGAGCCAAAAATTATATTCTATACCTACATACGTTTTGGTCACGCTATTTTTCGCCAGAACATGAAGTTTTTGTGGGTAGCTTGCTCACGAGTATCCCACTCGTGAGCAAGCTACTATATAAGGTTTATGCAGCAGGTAAAAACAAAAGAACAACAAAACAATTAGCGATTTATAATTAGAACACAGTTTCTGCTTACAAAGTTTCCAAGTCGACGATCAGTAGGTAGCAAAGTGAGGTTGCTATTGCAAACGAGTGTCATCAACATCCCCTTCGTCTGAGATATTATGTTAACTGTCGCGTAAATTAATTATTTGGTCTTCAAAGACAATAAAAATGTTATTGAAAATTAACAGTGTAATTAAAACAAGCAATTAATTTACAAGCAATCGGAAACTCAAAAGCTTATAAAGCAAATATTAACTACTAGTAACCGGCTTCGCATGGGTGCAATTTACTAATGAACAAAATCAAAAATTTCATACAAAAATACCATTTAAATTTCCAACGTTGGATTTTTCGTTGGAACCGGTGGATTTTCAAAAAAAAAATCTTACATAAAAACCTTCTCCTGACAATGTGTTTGTAACACAACAAAAAAAAAATTGCCAAATAAGTGCAGCCGTTCGGAAGTTAGGCGCTTAGCAACACATTTGGCGATTCATTTTTATTTATATAGATGATATAAACTTACTTTATTCGGAGTTATCAAAACAATCATTTGTGGGTCAAGTAACTACCAATATTATAGTACAATGAATAATAAAAAAAGTATTACATTACTAAAATTTAAATAGATTTTATAATAATTCCACCTAAACGGCTTGATCGATTTTGATTTTTTATTTCAATGTAGTCATCCGGATGGTTCTTAGTTAGTATAGTTAGACCTGGGAGGTGGCGCTATCGTCGAGATAGTCTTTTTTTTATTCGACCAATATTTATTTTTTTATTTTTTTTCACGTCAAGAAGCATATAATCCCAAATTTTCACCGTCCTCTCGATATATTTTAATTCAATACTTATATCTTAGATTCAGTAGTCGGTGGCAGGACACCGTCTACCTACCGGGTCCGTTAGTTTTATTATAATAATATTATCATAAGCGTGAATTTGTTCACAGCAAAAGAGACTTAAGAGTCAGCAATATTATAATAATATATGTCTAAGTTGTAAAGGCTAAGTAAAATTGTACGAGACCAACTGAAAAGAGATCCTTGCCCTAGATGCGTACTGTCTTACTGCAATCACTTCAGTTATGAACAGATTCAATTTGATAAGCTTACGTGTGTTAGCTTTGGACCTAATGTATGCTGGTGCGTGTGTGTGTGTCAGTTCGATATCATGGTGGAGGCGCGGGGCGAGCGTAGCGCTGGGCGGCGCGGGGCGGGTGAGCGCGCGCGGCGCCGAGCTGCGCCTGGCGCCCGCGCTTTCGCCCGACGCCGGCCACTACGCCTGCGCCGTGGCTGCGCCCGCCGGGCCCGCCGCCCGGAGGGACATAGACATACAAGTCCGCAGTCAGTACACTATTATACTATGCAAGGTAGGAGTGTGCCGCTGGGCGGCGCGGGGCGGGTGAGCGCGTGCGGCGCCGAGCTGCGCCTGGCGCCCGCGCTGGTGCCCGCCGGGCCCGCCGCCCAGAGGGACATCGATATACAAGTCCGCAGTCAGTACACTATTATACTATGCAAGGTAGGAGCGTGCCGCTGGGCGGCGCGGGGCGGGTGTGCGCAGGGCCACTACATTTAGTTCCCGCGTTCTGCATCCATTACGCAGAGCTGCATGTCATACACTACGTAACGTATAAATATATCTGAGCCACGTTCACACCTGTTTTTAAGTTATAGTCACAAGTAATCACATGTGTAAAATAGTTTATTTTGTCTTAGATCCACCAAAAATATCACCGTTTATGTTCTCATCTGAGCTGACGGAGGGCAGTTCAGTGCAGGTTCTATGCGGCGTGTCTTCCGGTGACAAACCCATGTACTTCTCCTGGCTTAAAGACGACGCGCCGCTTCCGCCTAACTTACAGGTACCACCAAGTTTCGAATATAGATCTTTAATTAGAAGATAGATAGGTACAATGGTCTCCTCCTTATCACATCATGTCATCTGCAATTGCAACCGACTGAGTCGACTCATACAGACGTGCCCATCGATGGAAAATAAAATATAAATAAATTAACAATTGCATAAACAGTGACCTAGTTTTAGTGTATTAGCGTATTGTACAGATAATTATAATTATCATAGTGATTAGTTTATAATGGACACCTAAGTGAATTTTATAAATATGGAAGGCAGCCCCTTTAATCGGAGCGGGATGACGCGCCGCAGCCCTCCACCGACACCGCCCCAAAATCCGAGGCCGGCCCAGGACGAGGTAACTGAAGTAGCCTCAACCCCAGAGATACAGAATTGGTTGGGGTCTATTGAACAATGCCTGAATGAGGTCTGTTCTATTGCTTCTAATGGAAAATTAAACTCTGACCAGAAGTTAAAAATAAACAACCTTTGCCGAAAAGTTGGCCACGGAGTTGCGCAAATGGCTGTCCAATATCAGTCACTGAAGCAAAAAGCCATCCAAACCCACACTTCCCTTAAAACTTTGACCGAAGAACAAAACCTGGCGGATTGTCTGAAGGACATCAAGCAAACAATTCAGGAGTCCTGTAAGAAAAATGTTCCAGAGAGTCGAACATCTTTTGCGGATATGGTGAAGAAAGTATAGCTTTGTTCGTCCAAACACTTTTAGTTCCATAGTGATTTATCCTAGTGATAACTCAAAAACCAGTGACTAAACTAAAAACATGGTCCAAAAAATCATACATTTCTTCAGGCCATGAAGAAATGAAGCTGAAAGTCCGAGGAGTACGGAAAATCGGAAAAGGAGGAGTCATAATCAGCACCGAGACCAAAGATGACCTCGAAAAACTTAAACATACAGTTCAGTTTTCTACCTCGGGGCTTACCGTCGATGAACCACAAAAGCGCAAACCACGCATAATAATAATTGGAGTTCCAGCATCAATGTCAGAAAATAAGGTTTATAAATGTATTTATGAACAAAACTTAGCCGAAAAATTACCAAGCATGTCCCGAGATACCTTTTTGACCTCAATAAAACTTAGCCACAAATCTGGCAAGAAAGATGATGAGAATTGTAATTATATTATAGAAGTACCAGCAGTCATCCGTAAGGCTCTCATAACACAGGACAGAGTATATATCAACTGGACGTCCTGTCCTGTACGAGACTTCACCCTAGTAATTAGATGTTACAAGTGTCAATAATACGGTAACGAGGCCAAGACGTGCAAAACCGCGTGATAACCTCCCAGTATTGCCGGGGTACAACTTTTTCTATAGCAGGGAAAACCACAACCAAAATGATGGTGCGGTAGTCTATGCCAAGGAATCATTAAAGGTCTCAGTCGAAGAACCATCTCTACAAGACTGCACGAGTAATTGTTAAGTTATTAAACTTGGCACAACCACAGCGATAATTGCTATGTATAGATCCCCTTCTGTTAGAAACTTAGATTCTTTTCACAACTCTTTGAATAAAACTTTTCAAGCTTTAAGCCCTTTTAAAAATATTATACTAATGGGTGACATAAATATAAACATTGGTTCTGAAAGTTTCGATGCAGGAACCCAAGACTACCTTTATCTGTGTTCATATCATGGCCTTCTCCCCGCTCATACTTTGCCTACACATCAGAGCGGTTCCTGCCTCGATCACATGATGATCAAATCCAGATTACCATATATTACACTTGTTACTAATTCAACAACTACTGACTACCACGCTGTATTACTAATCGTAAATTTAACGCTGCCTAAGCTAAATCGTCCCCAGACAAAGTCCAAATTAAACATCAACAAACTCGAATATGATTTATGCAATATTGATTTTAGCCCAGTTTACAATACTGCTGACGCTAATATATCTTTATCGTACGTAATAAAATACGTCCAACAAGCAATATTAAATAACACGTCAGTAATTACAGTGAATAAGAAACTTTATAATATTAAACCGTGGATTACCCCTGGACTTATACGTTGTATAAGGCACAGAGATAAACTTCATCAGAGAACAAAGACATACCCTGACAATCTAATACTTCAAATGACTTACAAAAGGTACAGAAATTTCTGCAACAATCTTTTGAAGAAAGTAAAAATTAACTACGATAAAAATGAATTAAATAGAGCAGGTAACAATAGTAAGTTACTTTGGAAGCATATTAAAAACGTCACATATATCACAAAACAGCATGAATCAAATTCGAGTTTACTGCTTACTAATACCTCACTGCTTGCGTCGGCAAACAACGTTAACAACTTTTTTGTGAATGTAGGAAAAAACCTTGCCCAACAGATTCCGAAACAATCCTGTACCCAACCACTTATTCCTTCCCAAAAACTAAACAATAGCTGTAGTGTGAAATCGTTTGCTATGCTTGACACTGATGAGTACGAAATAGCTCAAATTATCTCAGGACTAAAGGATGATTGTGCTGTAGGATGGGATAGCATAAGTAATAAGATCCTAAAACTTTTCAAGCATATTTTGGTACCTCATTTAACGCATATATTTCGACTTTGTTTATCTAAAGGAACTTTTCCTAAATGTTTAAAAAAGGCAGTGGTAATTCCTATCTTTAAATCAGGAAGCAAAGATGTAGTTAACAATTATAGACCAATATCGTTACTTCCCTCGATATCAAAAATACTGGAGAAAATTATAAATATTAGACTCGTTAACTACCTTGAAAAAAATAATTTCTTTTCACCTGCACAATTTGGTTTTAGAGCCAAATTGTCAACAGTCGATGCGGTACTTAGCCTGACTAATTATGTCACTGAAGAACTTGGCAAAGGGAATCAGTCCCTGGGAATTTTCCTGATTTATATTAATGACTTGTATAATCTTAATATTAAACACGGCAAGATCATATCGTACGCTGACGATACGGCGCCGGCGTTAATATTTACCGCTAAAACTAGCAGCGAACTTTATGAGAACGCCCAACTAGGTTTTAATATTGTGAATAATTGGCTTCAAACCAACTTACTAACATTAAATGCTGACAAGACATAATATATTCACTTCTGTATGCGCAAGCCTCAATTTAACTTTACTAACTACCATCTATACGCACATCAATGTGAAGATCGTTCAGTCAACATGTGTAATTGTCCAACTATCCTCAAAACTAGCAACGTAAAATTTCTCTGGGTTATAATCGACGACACACTCTCCTTTAAATTACATATTGCCAGTCTGGTTAAACGATTGCGTAAATTAATATATGTATTTAAAAACCTACGTATAATCGCAGATTCAAAATTAATCTCACAAATATATTTGGCTTTAGGCCAATCTATAATAAATTATTGTATTACCTCATGGGGTGGAGCACCAAAAACTAATATACTACCTATTGATCGAGCTCAGAGAACAATTTTAAAGGTAGCTAACTTCCTTCCCTTTATCTATCCTACACAACAATTATATAAATCCTGCAATGTGCTGACTGTTCGACAACTTTTCATTATGCACATAATATTAAAACAGCATACAACGCTTACCTATAATGCTGACTTTACAAATAAGAGACGGAATGTGTTAAAGTTATTGTTAATTTAATCGACACTATTGCCCCCATACTTACTGAGATATTTAATCAATGCTTAGACAACGGTACCTTCCCTGATTTAATGAAACACAGCAAGGTAATACCAATATACAAATCAGGCAGTAAGAATAATCCCTCCAACTATAGACCGATCTCTGTACTTCCAGCTTTAAGTAAAATTTTTGAAAAAATCTTGCTTGATCAAATGCTTACACACTTTAATTCAAACGAAATATTACATGGTCGCCAGTTTGGTTTCACGAAAGGTAGATCAACTACAGACGCAGGAGTAAAACTAATCACTCACATTTATGAGTGCTGGGAGGGCTCGCAGGATGCTATTGGCGTCTTCTGTGATCTCTCGAAGGCATTCGACTGTGTAGACCACAATACTCTAATCCGTAAATTAAACCACTACGGAATTCGTGGACTAGCTGCTGACCTTGTTTTATCGTATCTATCGCAGAGGCAACAAAAAGTTAGTGTAAATGGTGCTTTATCTAAAGGATCTGTTGTTAAACTGGGTGTGCCCCAAGGCTCAATTCTCGGCCCTTTCCTATTCTTAGCCTATATAAATGATCTTCCGTACATGATGAGCGAAATATCAGATATTATTTTATTTGCTGACGACACTTCCCTCATTTTTAAAATAAGTAGAAAAGATAGGGAAATTTTACATGTCAACAAGAGCTTAACTATTCTTTCTAAATGGTTCGCGGCAAATAATCTATTGCTAAATACTAATAAAACCAAATGTTTAAAATTCTCCTTGCCAAATGTTCCCCATGTAGGCCTACAACTAATGCTAGATGGTAATGAACTTAATATAATTAAAGAAACCGTGTTCTTGGGTATTACAATAGACTCAAAATTGCAATGGGGTCCTCACATCACAGCACTATCAAAGAGACTAAGCTCTGCGGCATTTGCAATTAGGAAAATTAGACAGTTAACTGATATAGCTACAGCCAGATTAGTATACTACGCATATTTTCACAGCATTATGTCCTATGGCATTCTGTTGTGGGGATCAGCTGCTGATGTTGATTCAATTTTCATATTACAGAAAAGAGCGGTACGTGCTATCTATAACATGGGCCCCCGCGAGTCTCTACGAGGCTTTTTTAAAGATATTGATATACTAACACTGCCGTCATTATACATTTTGGAATGCATTATGTACATCAGAAAGAACTTGCAAATGTTTAATATTAACAGTGACTTTCACGACATTAATACTAGGAATAAACATAAAATAGTGGTTCCTAAATTTAGACTTACTAAAACAAATAAATCATTCCTAGGGAACGGTGTACGCTTTTATAATAAATTGCCGAAATCTGTCACCGACCTTACTGGTAAAGGATTTAAAACACATATTAAATCTATTCTCATAAGGAAAGCATATTATAAAGTTAAAGACTATGTTGACGATAGGGACGTGTGGCACTAACTGTCTTGATGTCTTCTGCACATGCGGCTTCCCTGGCAATCCGTTGTTTTCAATTCTCACAAGTTAGTTTTTAGTTTTCAATGACGATTGTCTTGATAATATTTTTATTATCTTTTTTTTTTCTCTATATGTTTTAATTTTAGTTATTTTATATAAAATTTTCTATTTTGTAACAATTAGTTATTATTTGTTTAAGATTTCTAATTATATTATTCATGTAATTTGCTTGTTAGACGCTAGCAACTTCAAATTGTAAATGTGCGAGTACAGTGTAGCCAGTAACTTTACATTTACTTGTCGGACAGTGTGGATTGTTGCACTCACTTGGGCCAGCATATCCTTCTGATGAAGGTGTGGCGTTGAGTACTGGATCGCTGGGTCTCCAACTATTGTGGCTGAGCCTAGCTACACCAATTATTCCGTTATATTAATACTGTTCTTCGTGTGTCGTTTTGCGCACATTGGCTTGCATTGTACTCGCATAGTCTTTACCGTTAAAGATTGTAACCAGTTTAAAACTATTATTTTAAAAGAGTATCCATGGAGTTTCTTGCCGGTCTCTTCTCAATAGGACCTACCCCCACTTTGGAACCGTGCACCTAGAATCACAACGTTTTGAAAGAGCCTGTAAAGGCCTACTCGAAATAAAAATATTTGACTTTGACTTTGACTTTGAAAAATGATATAGTCTGCACTTCAAATTCAACCTCAAAACACGTGTTTATAAACAGATTTTTTCCGTTCCTAGGCCCGTTTCTGTATAATAGATTAAATAGAGGACTAAGTATTTATAAGTTAGATTATTTTAGCTGTAAAAAAATATTATGTAAATTTTTACAAAGTATTTCTTACGAACAGACGGAAGACTTACTTGTAGTAGGCAAATAAATTGCTTAGATTATTACTATAACGCTGACCTAAATTATAATTACTACATACTTAATAATTATGATACCTTGCTAATATAAGTTTATCATTTTTATTGTTAATTTATAAAACTGCATGTATGTGCCCTTTCTAGCCTGAAACACAGGTTCAACCTAGTTCAGGCAAATATGCAACTTAGCTTTATTTTAATTGTAAGATACTTATTGTAAACTGTATTGGACTTTTTCTTAATAAACAATTTATTATTATTATTATTATATCTCATGTAGGACGCACGCCGAGTGGACAAAAAGCTTTTCGCACTATTACGACAGTGCGAGAAATCTGCAGTTGAGATGTAAAAGGTTTCAGTATTTATGTCCGGGTAGATATTATGTAGCTCATTATTTGATCCACATCTATATTCACATGAGGAAAGGAGTTAATTGTTTGTGTAGATAGAAGAGAAGAGTTTGAACGAGTTCTCGCTGCTGATGTTCTCGGACCTGTCGGCGCGGCACAGCGGCGAGTACACGTGCCGCGTGTCCAACCACGCCGCCACCGTCAACTACACCGCCACGCTCAGCGTCAAGGGTACGCCTCTATAATACCACTCTTCATGTGTCATTGGTCTCATACGCGAATTGTCTAAACTACGAATGTTCTGTATTCGTCTCATTTGCCTTTACCATGAGTCTCGGCTCGAACTGTAGAAAAGGTAACTACCACAACATTTTTAGGAATTCTAATTGACAAACAACTAACATGGTAGCCTCAAGCAGAGGATGTTTGTAAAAGAACATCGTCATATATGTAGCACTAGCTTCCGCGCGCGGCTTCGCCCGCGTGATTTACGAACCCGTACATTTTTCCGGGATTAAAAGTATATAAGTTTATGTGCTATTCCAGACTATAATCTATCTCCGTGCCAAATTTCATCCAGATCCGTTCAGCCGTTCTGGCGTTAAAGAGTAACAAAGATCCATCCATTCATCCTCACAAACTTTAATCAGAAAAAGGTTAATCTTCCAACTATATTAGTAGCCTATCATGGACTAGTCGTTTCTGTTTTAAGATATGGTGTGATATTTTGGGGCAACAGTAGTGTAAAAGAAAACATTTTTAGAGAACGCTGTCTCAGAGCTATGTTCAGTCTAAAAGTGACTGAAAGTTGCCTACCTATATTTAGGTACACATAAATTATTAACCTTCCCATGTCTCTATATTTTAGAATTGGCCATATTTGTCAAAAGTATTAAACATTTTGTTTTTTCCACCTTAAACGATACGAGAAAATGAACTACAAGTATGAGATCACAATATCAGAACTTGTTGTGCTATTATTATAGCTATTATTAGTATTATATGAAAAATCAACCTCTGAGAATATTTAAAAAACATTTAACAGCATTATTATTAGAAAAATGTTATTATTCTGTGCAAGAGATCTTAACCGATAATATATTATAATTAGTGGATAAATTAAGTAACTTCGCTTTTTTTGGCAGAATGTGTTGTTTACTTCAACATAATGAAACTCCACATTTTTTGTACCTACATTTAGCAAATAAATTATGTATTCTTTTCTCGATTGATAATAATGTATGGACTTCGCAATGTTTACAACAGTGGCGCCGGCATGGGTGACAGAACCTCTTGACGCGGCGGTGCTGCTTGGCACGCCTCTGCTGGTGGAGTGCACTGCAAAGGGTTACCCCTCACCCTCGATCACGTGGTACAGACGTATTGGTCGGTAACATTATGATTTTTAATTATTTTCGTTTCGTTTATTACCACAAAACAAAGTAGGTTTTGTGGTAAAACTTTTGTGTCATTTGATTTCTGACATAGGTGAGGGTCCTTCATTAAGCAGTGAGAGTGGGGAGCAGTGGGAGCAAGTGGGGGTCGGGGAGTGGGGTACATCGGACGGAGTGCGTGCACGCAATGGATCACTGGCCGCCTCAGCTGCCGCGCGCGCTCATCAAGGACTCTACCGCTGTGCAGCTGATAATGGAGTGGGACCGCCACTCGTCAAACATGTCAATGTGACTGTGCACGGTAAGATCTAACAACGATTGCCACCAGTCCCGCCAGCATAATTATATATGACCACCGACCGCACCATTTACTATTAAAAAAATAAGCCCTGTTTTGCTAGAGTCAGTCAGTTTCTTTTTTATAAATCGCTGATGTGTTTTTTAGAACCAGCTCATTTCGAAGGCTCCGGCGCAAATATGTCTTGTGTGCGCGGTCAGAGTGCGACGCTGGCGTGCCACGCGCTCGGCGACGCGCCGCTACAGGTGCACTGGACGCACCGCAGTGCGCGCCTCGACCTCACCTCCTACAGGTTCCTAACTTAATGTTACATTAGTACCAATGTACCGCACTCTAATGCTGCAAAAGAGAATCTAATGTCCATGATCACCACCTTAAAGTCAGTCCTCTCGTAAAGAAGGCTGATGTCGCTGGCTAGCAGCGTTAGAGCCGGTTAGCTCGGCAAAATGAATTGTGAATTCAACTTAGGTGGACGGTGACGGAAGTGCGCACTGCCGGCGGGCTGCGCTCCACGCTGCAGCTGCGCGCGGCCGAGCGTGCTGACGCCGGCGAGTACCGCTGCCACGCGCACAACCAGTACGGCCGCAGCGACCAGCTCATGTACCTGCACGTTGAAGGTAAGAATGATTGTATGTCCTGCTTTTTAATTCAAAGGTTTTTCTTACGCTATAAATTATTTTAGACTCCCTGCAAGTTTGCCAATAGTACGGGCTCGTAATTGTGTGGTGTCGCGCAGAGCCGCCGGAGGCTCCCCGTCGGCTGCGGCTGGGCGGCGTGGGTTCGCGCTGGGTGCGCTTGGTGTGGGGCGCGCCTGCACTGCGCCACACCTACACGGCGCTGTACACCGCGCTGCACGCGCTGCCTGGCACCGAGGCGCGTAGCAATGCCGTCAACCTCACGCTGCACACTTCAGATGACAGGTAAACATTAACATCATCACCTTAATCTCCTTCATTTATTGTTTCTTTCAATTTCTTCTTTGCACTATCGTCTGATGTATTTTGTCAAGCTTGCTACATTCTTTAGGTTTGTGATGTCTCTATAGAATAGACGCGGATGGGCTGCGCACATTGTCTGCGAAACTGGATGGTCTTCGGCCAGCGGCCGCGTACTCATTGCGACTCACAGCCGCTAATCACGTCGGACTATCACCGCATTCCGAACCCCTCATGTTCACCACGCTGGACGAAGGTGAATATTATCTGTTCGATCGTTTGTATATTGAATAACTTTCTCATGACTTTTCACTTTTCTCACCAGCTCCAACGGCATCTCCACAAAATGTCAGAGTCAGGGCGGCCAACCCTGGAGAACTACACGTCTCTTGGTCGGTGAGTATATCAGTATACCCCATATGGAGATTTCTGGTAAATCGTTGTGATTTGGGAATGATTAAGGAACATAAGACTCAATGAGGTGTAAACACACAAGCAGGCTCCGCCTCAGGACAGCTGGAACGGCGAGCTGCTCGGGTATGTGGCGACGTGGCGCGAGCTGGGCCGCTTCGACGAGGACGACGCCGCGCGCGCCGGCCGCGCCAGCGTGCAGGGCTGGAGCAGCGCCGCGCTCACGCTGCCGGGCCTGCGTACGTTCGCGCGCTACGCGCTCTCCCTGCGCGCATACAACCGCGCCGGCGCGGGGCCGCACTCGCCCACCGTGTACGCCACTACCGCCGACGGAGGTCGCTCATTTAATACGTTCTATAATATTTTCAATAATACATATAACAGCTTTTCCTCGCACCGTTACTACTTCAATACTATATAACAGTGCCGGAGGAGGCACCGGGCTCGGTGTCATGCGATGCGATGTCGGCGCGCTCGGTGCGCGTGCGCTGGGCGCCGTTGTCCCCCGGACATGCGCATGCGCTGCGCGGATATGACCTGCACTATGCGCCGCTGCACTTCTCCGCCTGTAAGTATCTCAGCGCCATGTCGTTATCCCCACGATCTAATAAAAAGTATGTACATGATGTGTCAGCACTTGAAATAAATGATGATTAATTTTTAATTATATCTGTCAGATCTTAATATTATATACATATATGTAGATTATCTTGTTCCCATGAAGTTGATCTCTCTTCTTCCTTGTATTTTCTTTATGTATGAATGCTATATGTTGCGTCCTTATTTTGTCTTTTCCAAAATATTATTAAATTTCCCTTTCATTCTGATATGGAGAGGAGGAGACACAGGGGTGTTAAAGCTAGACACGGTTTGTAGGTTGTATGTATTTGTATAGCGTGGAGCGGGTCGGGTGAGGCGCAGACGGCGCGCGCGGGACTGAGCGGCGAGGCCACGCTACAGGGGCTGCGCGCTGCCACTAACTACTCCGTGTGGGTGCGCGCGCGCGCAGACACCGGCCTGGGGCCGCCCGCGCCGCCTGTGTACTGCGCTACCAGGGAGGACGGTCAGTACTACCAACCATCGAACAGAACTCACATCCACACGACGCGACCTCACTTGAATACACGGTGTGACGTCCGCAGTGCCGGACGCGGTCGCACAGGTGCGCGCGCTGGCGTCGGGCCCGGACGCGGTGCGCGTGACGTGGCTGGCGCCTGCGCCCAGCGCCGGCCGCCTCACGCACTACACGCTGTTCACCAGGGAGCTCGGCAAGTACGCCACTGTCCTGCAGTACATCTGTCAGTCGTCTGGCCATCAGCCCGGCACTAACTGGCGTGTTTGTGCTAAAGAGTGGGCGGCGAGTGGGCGCAGCGCGTGGATGTGAAGGACATCGGGGACGTGGCGCTGGGCGGGCAGGAAGAGGTATGGCGCGAGGTGCGCGGGCTGCGCGAGCGCACGGTGTACGAGTTCTGGCTGCGCGCCGCCACCGCCGCGGGCGCCGGCCCGCCCTCGCGCCCCGTCAGCGCTGCGCCGGCACCGGCACGTACGTGTCGCATGCATACACCGTCACGCCTCACACGTGTCACTGACGGTGGCGACCACATATTTAACTAATTTAATAAAATATTTAATAATTTTCTGACTCAAGTTCATTTCGTTTCTGTATCCAAAACTATAGTTTTGGGCTAAAACTTTTAAACACGATACAATTTGATGACCTAACCGACTACTATACCAATTAGTTTATTTATTCAACTGGATTGATGGATCCCCGAATTTTCGCTTTTAATAGTATCTTGTGTTTAATGAAGCTTGTGTTTGTGTGGTGTGGAGCTTGGAAGACGGTAAAGCTCCTCCATGATGTTATCGCTTCCATTTAACCGGCAGTGTCAGCCAGGATCTCGTCGTTCAGTCGCGCGGTGTTCGTGGCGTGGGGCTCGCGAGCGCGCCTCCACTGTTCGGCCGTGGGAGCGCCGCCGCTGCGCTGGCGCTGGTCGCCGCTGCCCAATGCGCACACCGTTACGGAAGACGGCGATCTCATCATACACAGTAATAACATAATTTAGTAACAAGAATACTTCTTTGAATCAAACTTTTAGGCAGGGAATTATATATATATTTAAATAAATAATAATTAAATAAATAAATAACTAGGTTTCCCGCGTTTTAACTGTTCGATGAATTCGTGCTTCGCCTGTGTAGCGTGACACATGTCGCTTACGTTTAGAGGTGGACGTATCCTCGGCGGGTAACTACACGTGCGTAGTGCGCAACGGGCTGGGCTCGGACGCGCTGGGCGTGGCGCTGAGCGTGCGCGCGCCGCCCGCGCCCCCCGCCCCGCGCCTGCGCAGTGCCGCCGCGCACGCACTGCACCTGGCCTGGGACAAGCCGCCCGACGGCGGCGCGCACATACTTGGTAACTAACTGACAGACCAGCATTCATATTACTTACCGCTACTCTTTACTACTAGTGCCGTAGATTTTCTTCTTTCTTTCTTTCTTTAAATAAGTAAAGTAAAGTTTCTTTCTTTAAATAAGTAAAGTAAAATGAAATAAATAAGCGTAATAAATGTGTGTAACATATGTTTTAGACGGTAATGTATTAGAAAATTTAATTGCAATATGAAAATACAACGTAGGTTACACGGTATGGTGGTCGCGCAGCGACAGCGAGCAGGCGGGCGTGGGGGGCGCGGGGGACGCGGGGGCGCGCGCCCGTCGCGTGCCGGCCGCAGACACGTCGCTGCGGCTGGCACACCTGGCGTGCGGCGCGCCCTACCGCGTCACGCTGCAGGCGCACAACGCCGTCGGCACCTCGCCGCACTCGCCGCCGCTCTTCGCGCGCACCAGAGGCGACAGTGAGGCTCTGCAATACATCGCTGATCTTAAAGCGTGCAACGATGCCGTATCGTTAGTAAGGGATCGTGTTATATGCGTAGAGGCTAAACCGCCGCCGGGCAAGGAGTTCGTGTGGGCGAACAGCACTGCGCTGCGCCTGAACCTGCTGGCGTGGGGCGGGCGCTGCCCCGTGGCCGCGTGGGCGCTGGCGCTGCGCCCCGCCGGCGGCGCCTGGCGCGAGCTGCGCGGCGACGGCGAGGCGGCTGAGGTACGTGCTGCGGCCGCGCGCGCTGGCGCACGTCGCGGTTCTCACGAGCTGTGTCCACAGGCCGGCGACCTGCGGCCGGGCGCGTGGTACGAGCTGCGCGTGCTGGCGCGCTCGCCCGCGGGGGACACCGTCGCTCTGTACAGAGCCGCCACGCACACGCTTAATGGAGGTCAGAATTATCACTATTGTTCACTTGCGTGTTCACTATTGTTCACGACGTGCGTGTGACGAGCGTGCGGGGGAGCCGCACTCGGTGACGCGAATTCTATGGTAACATCTGTGTCCAGAACGCCTGGGCGAGGCGGTGGAGGTGCCGGCCGAGGCGCGCAGCGTGTCCGAGGGCGCAGGCGCGGCCGGCGCAGGCTCGTCGGCGGCGTTGTGGCGCGCTGGACTGGCGCCCGCGCTGCTGGGCGGAGGACTCGCCGCGCTACTCGCCGTACTCGCTGGTAAGTGGAGTATTCACTACCGATGCATGTATATTTCAATATCGACTCAGCAGTGTGTTGTGTTGGATAAAATCTTTAAATCTAGTCGCGTTAAAATCTGTCATGTACGTTTATGTTCCATGTTACTGTGTTTATGTTACATGTTACGTACATGTTACTCATCATCAATGAGATGCACTGTTCCAAACAACGCAGCTTGCAGTTACCACCTGCTGATATAATGGGTTGCCAGGCTTGGTGCTAGCTCGGCGCCGGCAGACGGCGTCGTGCCTGCGGCGCGAGTGCTCGCTGCACCAGGTGTGCCAGCCACACCCCCAGCTCTACACCACTGAGCCCAGCAAGAGAAACGGCAAGACGCTTACCCCGCCTGACGGTGAGTCAACATATAGGTATACGACGTACTGGGAGTGCGCGGGACATAATGAGGCACAGGAGGAGGCTATCGATTTCTGTCCGTGAATCTGTCGCACTAAATGTTTTGCTTTCCCTCATATTCACACAAAGTGGGCAGTACACAATATCGGGGGTGTTGTAGTTGCGGGTGATCTTCACGAGATAAGTCCGTATGCGACGTTCAGCATGTCGGGGGGCGGCGCGGGCGCGGCGTGCGAGGCGGGCGCGGGCGGCGCGGGCGCATGCGCACTGCACCTGCGCACGTTCGGCCGCGCCGAGCCGCTGGACCTGGCCGCGCCGCCGCCGCGACCCAACCTGCGCGGGCACACACCAGGTGCGTGGCTTTTGTACTACCGACATTATTTGTTGGATTATGTGGAATTTTATCAATTAATACCTCCAAAGAAATGTGCGGTGTTTTATAACACCTAAAACTTTTTAAAACTTATGTTTTGTAAGATACTATACGACGTCGGCGCACAACAGCGATTTGTTATTATACAAAGATGAACTGACTTAGCAAACATTACCAAAATTAGATAATCTCATCTTTTACGATATTATTTTCTTTTTTTCATTTTTGCTCACCCACTGCTGGGCAAAAGTCTCCCTAAATGTTTTTTAAAAAATATATTATCACGACCGTATTACAAAAAATTAAGTTAAAAGAACAAGATTTTTTTTGAATACTAACTTTCATAATCTTTCCACTGTGGCATGAGCAACCTCCGTGTGATACTTCAATAGAACAGAACACGAATTTTATATAACCATACACAATAATAGTTCATTTGACAGTCATTATCGCCGGTTCCACTGAGCGAGAATGCAATTTCCGGCCCCCGCCCGCCCCTGCACGCGGCCGCTCGGACACTGTCCGGAGCGTCCGGCCGACCGCGACGGACGGCTCGCACGCGTCTAACACTGTACCGCCACTAACCTGCTAGTGCTGCTAGTATTAGCCGAAGTGATAATACAAAGTCTGCACTTTTTATTGCTGCGATTATATCAACGCTCCTTATACTTACCTTACCGCGTGTCGCATCAACTGAGCCCATGCGTTATTTTTGAACGTTCTAGGTCTCTCAGATTGTTCCCGATCAACCCACGATGACGATTTCAGAGCTCATATTATCAGGATATCATAATGCAGAGTGGTGTCGTATCACAGAATACGGGCGAGCGCGGGACAGCGACTCGGAGTCGAGCGGGTCGCCGTGCGCCGCGTGCGCCGCCGAGCTGTACCGCCTGCCCGCCGCACGCCTGTCCGGTAACGTCTCCTGCTGCACTCTACCGACACATACACAATGCTCGTTGCACGGTACGGTTTCGACAGAAAGTAACGCGTCTTTCCCACGACGTCCACATCCAGTTCCGTGTAACCCTGAGCTGCGTATATTATTTGAAGCGACCAGAAGAAGGTAAGCAGGAATCGAATGTATATCGGTATAGATGTGTCGTACTATGTTGGCAGACACACTGCCGGCGGTGGAATCGAGCGCGGAGGACACGGTGTACGGGGCGCAGGGGGGGCGCGGGGCGCGCGGGCGGCATGGGGCGCGCGCGCGCCGGCGCCGCGACCACGCGCCCTCCGTCAGGTGACGTTACGTGCACGTTATACTCGTACATTTCTGATTCGCACACTTTCACTTTTCATTTATCCCTTAATAATAACCTACATAATTATAGTATTAAGCCATAAGCATACCACTAAAATAATATAATTTTGTAGCATAATAATACGATATCACGATTGTAAAATAGAATTTTCTCTTTCCGATAAAGCCACCGTTTCTAAGAAGAAGACGATATTGAGGACCGTTAGACTCGGTAATGTTCTCAATAGAGCGGCCTCCACTAGAGCCACGACTTATGACACCCTCGCATGGCTTCAGCGCTTCTATGACCTAATACTAGGTCCGACCCACTATGGGCAGTGCATGCTGGACTAGCTGCATGAGCGCGGCGCAGGCGCCACACCCGCGCCTTCGTTACCTTGCCAATCTAACCAAATCCCAGTCGCGTAGATACGGATATGACAATAGTACGAGCAGCACAGATCAGATCACACACTACACAGACACTTGCTGCCTTCATCGCTATTCATAACGCTGATTGACGTATGTTTGCGTCCGCCAAGCAACGTATTTTGGCAATTAAGTATCTGTTTATTATGTGATCCGTGACGGCGCCAGTCCACAATAGTCCCTGCCGCATAGTAACGAGTAAGTCGTTAGTGGTCCCGCTACGTCCGCATTACGCATGCGCGCCGCTCGCCTGTAGCTCGCCGGGTGTGCGGCGCACGCTGGCTCACGGCACTGTGTCGCAGGTACTCCGCCACGCGCGCGCGCACCGACCCGCTGCGAGCCGCCGCGGGCGCCGCCCTCGCCGACGACTGTACATAGTATTGTGTTAGCTGTAAGCGTTCCCGTCGTTACACGACTGATCTGATAATGTTTAATAAACAAATTGAGTTTTATGACATCGTTTTATTTGACACGCCTCACTAAACATCGACCCTGGCGGGTAAGCAACTCGGCTTAATGTATTCCGTCACAACACAGACAGATTGTTATTGGAATCAGTTCTCTACTATCTGTTGGGAGAGCCTGTGAACCTGCGAACATACAAGGCGGTCACGCTTCATATTCGCTATCGCTAATACCATACTCAAATGACTAGTGTTTGCAGGTGAGAAAATGTTACCCAGCGGCGTATCTTATTAGTAATTAAACGCAGCGTATAATGTCTATAATACCTATCTACTCTATAGACCGTCCGTCGACTAAAAAGGCGTTTTATTTATTTAATTTCTGTATCCTATTCACAGTATATAGTCGACACACAACCTAATAATATTATACACGTACCTATGTGGCTATATTATACAATTAGGGTTAATTACTAAAGCATCTCAACCGGTAACACGAATCCTTGTCAACCTTTCATGGGACTATTTCGGGATGATCTATTTTTTGCGCATATTTAATTAGGTAACAGTTTGACGGGTCGTACATTTTTAAATTGATTACGGCAGACGGGTCCCTCTGCCGCGGCCCTGTGGGGCGTCCCTCACGCGTGACGGCGGCGGCGCCAGCTTTAACATTCATCACATGTGAACACGGTCGCTTTGTGTTTCACTGTAACTCTTATGAATATGATACTGAGATACAAGTACTAAGACAAACAGAATACCCAAGTTAATTGAGAAATAAGTATCTGAGTAGGTGACGTGTTACAATAAAACCAAAGTAGGCTCTGCGATCTGACGCAGTGGACGGCATTCATAATTTTTTTTTGTACATTTGCTGGTTCAATTTTCGTGTCAGGTTAACTTATTTAAAGAAAAACCGTGAATGGTTTTTTTCTTATTTAAAAAATACATCATATTGATTTAAAGCTTAGCGCTTGAGCGCGTACGATAACACCCCCACACAGCGCGGTGTAGGCGCACAAGCTATTGTGCCACGAGCTCTGTGTGATGACGATGCCATGTAGGCACAGTAGTCAGCACATACTCGCCGTAGCTGCTACATCTACGTCTACGATACGCTACGCAGACTACACTCGTAACCACCTCGTAGGCGTCTCGTAGCGGTAAAAGCTAGATCAGTCTATTGCTATTGCTAGAGTTACTTTTCCCACGATAATCATTTCCTCACTCAAACATGACTACTGAAATGGCTGTAAGATTATGTAATAAACGTAAGCAACGAAAGAAAAATCGATCGATTGCATAAGTAAAGTCTAATTAAAAAAAATTAAAACCAAGATAGTCCTGTAAAAAAAAACTAATTAAAAAGTAAAAAAAAACCGCCTTCAAAAAACACAAAAAACTCACCTTGCTGGTATAATAGTGACATTGAAACAACGAGTTCACGTAAAAATTGTCGAGTGCGAGGCGAATTGTGCGTCGGACACGACAAATGCACTTCGCCAATCGTGTCGGTTTATCATTGCATGTTTTACTTGGCACCGACTTCAATATTCTTCAACTACTATAATAAAACTTTATTATTTGCTTTTTAGTTAGTTTGGTTTTTGAGTTTTTTGAAGTCGGTTTTTATTTTTTGTTAAAAAATTTAATTATTTTACAATTTTGAGTGATGGGTATCCCTAGAAAGGACGCTTCTCTTAAACAATTTTACAACGGTCAAATTTTTATGGCACCAAGTCGAGTGAAAACCTTCGAGACAGTATTGCACTTTGTAATTTAAAACCAAATAAATTACTTAGCCGACCACATGATGAAAAAGCATTACGAGAAATGAAAAGATTAAGACAACGATTGTAACTAATATAGTGATAGTATTGCCTTTTAGCGGTTTAAAATGAGCCCAAACTCGAGGGGTTTACTAGTAGCTACTGACGAGTTCCACTATATATCTCCTGGCTCCATCATCAGACCGTCTATACCAAATGTTATATAAGGGACTCATCAAAATATATCGAGTGATCAAAAAACTCTGAAGTTTTATTCCCTAACTCCGTTTACCGTTGAGGAGTACTATGACATCCATCATCAGCTCAGCATCATGAAATAATGATTTTCAGACGCCAACACCTGACTTATTAAGAAAAAAAGCTCAAACGCGATATTTGTCCTACAATATTTGAGAGTATCCCTCGATTTCCCTAGGATCCCATCATCAGATCCTGACTTGGTGGTAATGGGACAAAATGGGAAGCATACTCTATCAAACAAAAAAAAAGAATTTTTAAAATCGGTCCGTAATTGACGGAATAATCGAGTAACAAACATTAAAAAAATACAGTCGAATTGAGAACCTCCTCTTTTTTTGAAGTCGGTTAAAAATAACAAGTTTTTTTAGTTAATCTGTATATACAAAGCGAAAGATCACTCATTTACTCGCAATCTCCATTTAACCAGTGTCACTCGGGATGATGTAAGGATTCTAACGATACATCTAAAACTGTTCACGCATTTAACAGTTATGGTGGAACCAAGAAACTGACATGCATACATGAACCCTGAAAACATTACACTCCTTTTTTGGGCAGTCGTGTAAAAAATCTGCAAATTTTCATAGGAGTATCGGGTTACCGTCACAATTAATGGCGTAAAAATTTAGAATGAACGCTACTGAACTGACTCTAGAGTCAAGTGGACAGATGCAGGCACAACATGAACATTCACAGGCAGGGACAGCGATCTCACTGTCTCCAAAATAATATCACATTTTCCCGAGACAAGAGTCGTATAATACGTTTACTCAAAGACGTGACAAGAGCATGTATATTATTGTATATGTATATCGAGAGGAAACACATTGTTACACAAAGGCAGACTGGAATGAAAAATATATTTTTTATCATGATATTACCACAGCAATGGACTAACGGTTTTGTTCCACGAAGTCGTCTGTCACCTCACTAATGAATTCCTTTAATGAAGTAATAAAATAGATTTGATAGGCCGGAGGCTGTAACTTAAAACATTATAACGCGATTGTTTCGAGCTACACCTCCCCCCTCCTCTTGCTGAGGGCAGAGGTGCGCACTCCTGCCACAGCCTAAATACTAACAGATGATCGAGCGTCATTTCTCTCTGTAAAAGACACGTAATGTTGGTATCGCTTTGAGCTTCTTTTTTATTAAAATAACTGTTTGTCACTACACTGTGGCATGCCTCCCAATATCTCCCAGTCTTCTTTGTCCTTATTCCTTTTACCGACCTTTGTCGTCTAGTGAGCGTCAACACTAGGTAGGTATATTAAAGTCGTTTAATTCGTTCCCTCGCCGCTTGCGCCCGTCGCGGACGTTTTATTAAACACGCCTGTCTGTCCTCCGGTTTTATAATTTGACTTACCAAATTGTTTTTTTTCCTTAAGTACTACAAATCAACCAATGAAGCTATCAGTTCTTGTGGGTAAAACTGATAACCTACATGATTGAAGTTTGTAGTGGGGTCGATTGTTAGTCTCCGTCTGATACACTTGCAACGTGGAAAATGTGGACCCTGGCGTGGTGACACACCAATCACGTACGTAGTACGTAACAGGAACAAAGCATTCCGGGCGGGACGACTACATAAGTATTTCAAGCAGCAATGTTTGACTTTAATCAATGCAAAGCGCTCTCCTGCATCACAGTCGCGGCTCTTGACTGTGACCATCAGCGTGGCCGCGGCCTTACCTCCGTCTTCAGACTTCAGAGTGCGTATAACACGAATTACATTGAACGTCTCCTAAACACTGCACTGACTCGTAAGAGATTACATCGACGGGTGCGAAGTAAAAAAATCCTCTGATAATAAACAAAAAATATACTTAGCTTTACTTCTAGCACTAACATATCACTACACTACAGGTGACCGGAGGCCACCGCAAACTCTCGATGTAGATCTTACCATAAGATCGGCCACTCCACGGGAGTACCATCCAATTAGCGATCGAGAACGCGCCTTTGTGACTGCGGCCTAATAAGATACCCTCGGGTTCGCTACACACGGCTCCTTCTTAATTTGTTTATTACACACACTTTATTACACTCACCTATCGATTGTTGCATATACATACAACATATCACACCATCTCATAACAGTGCAAAGCCACCTTGCGCAAGTGTTCACCTGGCACACCAACCGCTTCACTCGACCTATTCATTACTCAAGTAAATGTACAGTTCCAACGTGAAAGATAAACTCTCTACTATAATATTAATTTTTTTGCTCCGCTGCACAACAATCTGTTAGCTCTTATCGGGAGTCGTGGAATGCTAATTACACGAGTTATACATACATATATCATCTCAATAGTTCGTACTTTGTAGATGGCTTACGTTCGCGCAATGTCCTCGTCTAAAGAACTGAGTAAATAAGGAAAAATAAATATACGAGTCGCGTCTGGTCGCGTCGCGGCTGAGAATCCACTTGACTCAGGCGAGATGCAAATCAATGAAAATGATATTCATAATGAATTCCAATGAAGACGGCACGTTTTAAATTTTACATTATTTGTAAGTAGGAGTCGTGATTAGCATCAGACGGCGCACAGCCGGCGCTAGAGCTGCCGCTTTGCTAATGCCAACGGTCTATAATCTCGTCTCATTCGATAGAGCCAGGATGTGGACGAATTTCATTTACACGAATTCAACATTCGAAAGGTCTCGCACTTCGGCATGTTCGATACGTATCCTGCCGTCCGTCAGCTGTCGGCGCCTTGTGACGCTCATGTGGTCGACACTTGCCCTTCATATTAATATGCAGTTCAACAATGTTTGTCGAGATATTGTAACACACATACGTACATACAAATCCTAGTGTGGACGTGGTTTGCGAGCCACACGGTTGGCGCAGTGGCTACACGATTAGCTTTCTGCGCTAAGTGTCGCGGGTTCGATCCCCGCACGGAACAAATATTTGTATGATCTACAGATAATTGTTTCGGTTCTGGATGTTTGTGCATGTGACATATATGTTTGTAAACTGTACCCACGATACAGGAGAAATCCTAGTGTGGGGCAACGTTTCTAAAAAAATAAAAAATAAAAACCGACTCCAAAAAAACTCAAAAACAAAACTAATAACTAAAAAGCAAAAAATAAATCTTTTATTAAACAATACAGTAGTTGAAGAATATTGAAATCGGTGCCAAGTAAAACATAAAAGTAATATACCTTGCTGCTATAATAGCGACATTGAAACAACGAGTTCACGTAAAAATTGTCGAGTGCGAGGCGAATTATGCGTCGGACACGACAAATGCACTTCGCCAATCGTGTCGGTTTATCATTGCATGTTTTACTTGGCACCGACTTCAATATTCTTCAACTACTGTATTGTTTAATAAAAGATTTATTTTTTGCTTTTTAGTTATTAGTTTTGTTTTTGAGTTTTTTTGGAGTCGGTTTTTATTTTTTGTTAAAATTTTTAATTATTTTACAATTTTGAGTGATGGGTAGACCTAGTAAAGACGATTCTCTTGAAAAACTTTACAAAGGTCAAATGTATGTTGCCCCAAGTCGAGTGAAAACCTTAGACGGTATTGCACTATGTGATATTAAAATCAAATAAATTACTGAGCCGACCACATGATGAAAACGCATTACGAGAAATGAAAAGATTAAGACGACTATTGTAACTAATACTGTGATAGTCTTGACTTTTAGAGGTTTAAAATGAGCCCAAATCTAAGGGGTTTACTAGTAGCTACTGAAGAGTTCCACCATCTATCTCCTGGCTCCATCATCAGACCCTCTATACCAAATGTCCCGTATATTTGGTATAGACGGTCTGACTCATCAAAATATATTGAGTGATCCCAAACTCGGAAGTTTTATTCCCTAACTCCTTACCGTTGAGGAGTACTATGACATCCATCATCAGCTCAGCATCATGAAATTATGATTTTCAGACGCCAACACTTGACTTATTAAGAAATAACGAGGTTAAGAAATCTTCCTTCCAATACTTGAACGTCGGAAAACATCTCCATTTAGGATATCCTTAAACTGTTTTTTGTCTTCACTATCGAATCTGCAATATTACCCATCTCGGCTTAAAGTGCGCATCAATACGAATAAAATAAGCCCAAACACTATGTAGCTGCTATCAACCATTAAGGAGTTCCCTAAACTGTACTGCACCTGCATCACGGAACTTGCAGTGGCAGTCATTACCCATCTCGGTGTAAAGATCTTGTCAACACGAATAAAATAAGCCCAAACACGAGGTAGTTAAGATGTACCGTTGAGGAGTTCCCTCGATCCTCTGTCGTCTCCATCATCAGATCTGCCCTTAACAGATATACACATAAATATCAAGTTTTTACCCCATGCTCGCCTACAATTTTCAAGAGATGCCCTCGATTTCTCAGGGTTTCCACCATCAGGTCCTGACCTGATGACAATGGGACCAAATGACAAGCATACCCTTTCAAATAAAAAAAGAATTTTTGAAATCGGTCCTGGCGTCTTCGAGTAATCGAGTAACAAACATAAAAAAAAAAAAAAAAAAAAAAAAAAAAAAAAAAAAATACAGCCGAATTGAGAACCTCCTCCTTTTTTTTGAAGTCGGTTGAAAAAAAAAAAAAACAAACATATACCTTATTATTTGATATTCTTAAATTCGCTCGCAGTGCCCTCGTGAACGTTGAGCGAGAGCGTCGTAACAAACCGCGACCCATTTGCGATGCATTCGTTATTGATATCATGTTCGGCGAACAACGCGGTTCTCTGTCCCGGCTTATTCGATAAGATCATCGTGTACACACTCCAAAACCTAATTATGATATCTAGAACGTTTACGATAACAGCTGACTAGTGAGTACTCGGCTTTATCTGAAGTCTTTAAACCCTGTAAACCATTCGGTTTTTAGTTTAGTTATAAGTAGCTGTCGCCCCCGGTTTTACTCACATCCTGGAGTGATACCCGGATAAAAAGCGCGTATGTATTTCAAGTACGGTTGCTTTTCTTCCAGTTCTGTTCAGGCGCTTATGCGTGATTGAGTAACAAACATCATTAGGTATATTAGTGTGATTTGGTAAAAAAAAAGCAAACATATTTTCATTGCAATCTAATAATTAATCACTTATTAAGTAAAACTTCCATTACTTCTTAACATAGAAAGCGGTTTAATATTTTTCTATAGATGTGACCAAACTGCAACTGACTGCAAATTACTGCAAATAGTGACATTAAATCTTCTAAAGTTCTACTTAGTCTGACGAAGCACTGCATAGAACGTGTACGATGATTTTATTATCTGGAACAATTAAAAGTGCAAGAATTAGAAATCGAAATCCAGACCAGTGCGAGATTGAGACGTGCCCCGAGAGCTCAGATACCAAAGGGTTACCATTACTGGCAAAGAATGACCCAAGGCCTTAAGTCTGCAACTTGCATGGAAGACTTACAGCTATACAAAACAGACTAAAAATAATAAGTGTAACTGACAGCCAATTACAAGTCTTCACTTCTAAAAAATAGTGTAGTTATCATTCCTTTTTACCCTAATTCAAAGCCACTCCATCGAGTGAGAGAGAGAGAGATGTCACACCGGTGTAAGATACCTTAATAAAGGTGTCGAGTGAGAGCGGTATGACGAGGCCGGCAGCCGGACGCAGCGGCCGCTTGGCGCGCTCCATCACCAGCACCAGCGAGCGCCGGAACGACAGACCCGCGCGACGCCACTCCATCAAGTAGATCGACTCCGACACGCGCTCGCTCTGACAAACATGCATGACAACGCATGAGTTTATTGGCACACACATCAATATACACTTTAACTCATGCATCGGTATTATATACACTGTACGGGTGGACATACATCTCTATTCGATCATAATTATATAATATTATTAAAAGATACGACATTCTCTTTTCATCACAAAAAAGTAAGTTTTTATAATTATGTTACCTCATCGGTGACCTCGTTCCCGTAGTAGCAGTAAAGGAATAATTCCGTCAAGATGCAGCTGATGAACAGAGTCATCGAGGCGAACTCTACGCTCAGCACGTTCAGCTGAATACAGACCACGTCATTTAGAGCTACTTATTACTGTTGTTTTATTATAAAGAGACGGCACTTACGCTGACAATCTTGTAGGCTGCCATGCACAAGATCCACCCGCCGATGCCAAACTGAATCAAAATCGCCGTACCGAAGATGTCTTGCAACATGTTTGCAGTCCTGGCGTTGTTCAAGATTTAGTGTTAGACAAAGAGATCCACTCTCACAAGGGCATATAAAAGAAAATACAAAACAAGTCGTACTCAGTAATCTTTTCGTAGTGCACCAAACATTCCCGGAACAGTTTCGTGAGTACTGCGTCGTAAGATTGGTCTAAATTCATCTTAACCATATCCGCCGCTCGTGTGGGCAGAGATTCAAAATTCATCCTGAAACGTGCATTATTATGTCCAGAATGGTAATGTTATTGAATGTTTCAAATTATATTAAACTTTTACAGCGTATAGATAACCAATCAGACATGAGGGGTGCTTTAAATGTAAGAGTCAATTTTACTCAAAGAACAAATTATTTTCGTTGTTAAATAAGAAATACATACGGCATTCACGAAGTTGTAAAAAATATACAATATTTTAAACTATAGGTTCTGACGTCTTCGTCAATTTTTTTATATTTTGAATGATATGTATAATAGTACTTTCCTTCAGTGTTTTCTTCGTTTTTTTACGCGACATAATTTTTGTATACAAACTCACCGCAGTATTGTAAGTTGCGTCTTGCACTGGTTCAGCACGGTGGCCATGAACGCATCCATCGTCGTGTTCGCGATGCCTACCAGCGTCGTTACGTAGTAAGAGTACGCCAGTACCAGGAGGAACCTGAAATGATCTTCACCACGTTAAAATCCCTCGGCACTTATATGAATAAGTTAGTTATTTTATTATCCAATAGTCTAACGTTCTGGATCGATTGTAATCGACATTGGTCCAAAAAGGAAACTCGACGGGTTGTCCCTTCAGGCGGTACATGATGGGGAAAGTGATCCACAGCGTGCAGGTGACGATAGCTGCGCCGGCGTACGCACGCACGAACCGAGCCGCGCGCGCCCCCGTCACCCGCAATAGCCGCTGGTGAGCCTCTATGCTCTGGTTGTACAGCGGATCTGCGACAAACGACGTGCTCATACTGTGACTGTAAGTAGCGGTGCACACTCACAATCACACTGTGCACCCGCCTCGTACTCACCGTCCAGCCCACCGAGCATCTTGTCTATGAGCTCCGCTTTTATGTGGAACACAAGTTGCTTCGCGATAGAAGTAATATGGCACAGCAGCAAGAACATCACTCGCGCCAACTTGTCCATATCTAGCTGAACCTAATGAGAACAGTCTAAAATAAATACCTTATACTCTTCCATCCCCTAACAACGATTTTTAATCATTCATTGTTGATGAGTAATAGGTACGCTGTTTTGGTGTAGAATGGCACCTGGTATGCATAGATACACTCCTGGAGTAGGTACAGCGTGGTGAGAGCGAGCGTGAAGCCGCGGTACAGTGCGTGCAGCCAGCCGAGCCGAGAGCCGCGTGCGCTGCTTGCTAGCCGGCAATAGCCGCACCAGCGCAGGAACCGAAGGTGAGTCGAAACGCTGCCCGATGACAGAGACCTACACACGCAAGCAAAAGACAGCCACTTTGAAGTCACCCTTACGTAATGATTGTTAGCATTTTCATTTCATAAAGAACCTTGTCCCAAAAAGGAGACTGCGTTAAGTTGGTTTGATGGAGTTATTAATTGCCAAAAGAGCCACTACAAATCCTGCGCAACTTGTTTCAAATGAAAGCAATCTCGTAGATTTGGTTAATAAGAAATAAGAGAAAGTCACTGACAATAAACTTATTCAGGAAAGAATCAAACCAAGGCTTACAGGTTTGCAGACTCACAAACTAATTCATATTTATTTTTCGTGAGTATTATGCACATTTTCTGTGTTGGCGTTACCTAGGCTATCGGTAACGCTGAGATGTCAGACCATACCTCACCGATATATGACATTTCAATATCTATGGCTAATTAAAATGAAATAATAAGGTATAATTAATAATACGAACATTTTGGAATCAGTGTAAGGGCGGTGTGACGCTGAGAGTCCTATTCCAAATCTGATAGCGCTCTGTTTCAATAATGAGGTAATTAAAGTGAGGGCTATAATTATAATGTCGTCCCATTAACAGATTAATAACAGGGTAGCGCTGTCCGGCGGCGAGCGGCGCCGCCCCCTCGCGTGAGCCGTCACTCCACACCGCACTGATTCATTCACAAACCCACCTTGTATTAATATGTCATTGTTGATTTAAAACTGTTCCATGCAATTTATCTTTCATCTACTATTTACTCAACATTTTTAAATTACCCTTGTCAAATGGATCAGTCTGTTTAAATAACTATACTACTGTAGGGGCACATGTAAGCATGTAAGGCAGAATGCAAGGTTAGCAAAATGTATGAGAGCGTGAGGTATGCAACGAACGGACAGTTACTGCGCACTGGTCCTAGCGAACGGTTCTCTCATTGGAGATTCGCGAAATATATTCGGTACACGAACAGTTTACTTTCATTTGAATCGCCAGCCTAGACCAGACGAAGCAGTGCTCAAAATAGGGATTATCGTTACTATATAGGCGTAGTACCCTAAACCATATACTACTATATATAAGTCTAGTAGGTAGTATGGTTATGTTGCCACTCGAGCAGGCTGTTTCCCAGACATAAGGCTGCCCCAGCTACCCTCTGCATTGACATTCTGTCCATTCCAAGCACCCTTAAATAACGTTTAAAGCATTTGGATTAATACATCAGGATAGAAAATGTGATAGAATGAATACAAACTCATATTTCTGAACGTTAAACAAATTTATTTGAACCTGCTATTGATTGTTTAGTTACATGATGTAACTACTGTTCTGGATTGTATGTGCGATGTGTTCTACGACTACCGATCTGGTTACGTCTGTTATCAGTTATTCTACAATGTTTACTATGACTACGGCGCTATGTTGCACTGGTGGTTATATTTGTGATCCTCTTCTCCTACTTGGTTTGTCGCAAAACTGCATAGAAGCTGTACGATGACTTTAAGATCTGAAACCCATAAAGTGGTATGTTTTATTTCTCAGTATTATGCAAGTGCAAAATTCACAAGTACAATGTGTTTCAAATATTAAAACATTCGGAACAGATGGGATTCATTTTGTAAACATCTGGTTAATTCAATTCAGTGAAATGAAGGCGTTCAAGAAGCTGAGTAGTGGTCACCGTGATGAACGTCTTTAGTGAGAGCGGTATGATGCCGCCGGCCGCTGGACGCAGCGGCCGCTTGGCGCGCTCCATCACCAGCACCAGCGAGCGCCGGAACGACAGACCCGCGCGATGCCACTCCATCAAGTAGATCGACTCCGACACGCGCTCGCTCTACACAATACAAATACAGCCAGTCACGTCAATATTGCAGCACACAAACACTAGTTTAATGAGATGTATCACATACTTCAACAGTGACTTCATTCCCATAATAGCAAAAGAGGAACAGTTCGATCAGTATGCAGATGATGAACAATGTGGTCGACGCAAACTCGATGCTCAGCACGTTCAGCTGCAACCATACAACAGAGAAAGTGTACCATCAGCTCTCACAGAATGATAGTGAGCGGCACATTCTCTCCACTCAACACATACACTGACGGTCGTGTAGGCGGCCATGCACAGGATCCAGCCACCCACGTTGAACTGCACCAGCAGCGGCACGGCGAACACCTCGTGAAGCACCGCGCACATCCTGCACACGTGCACACACAAGTCATTTAGTGTCACGATAATGAACAAGCACACAGGGCGCTCTGCACTCACTCCGTGATTTTGTTGTAATGGAGCAAACAATCAACGAACAACTTGTGCAGTGCCACGTCGTAGTCTTCTCCGGTTTCAATGTTCACGGCACTCGCCCTATCCGGCAACGTCTCGAAGTTCATTCTGTAACGTAAAAAGATCACAAATGCCACGTGGTACAATGTACCAGACACAACTTGTCATCACCCCACCCTACTCCATGCTACTGCTAGTCTAATAAGATTCAGACAACAATTTAATCGTTTAACTGGTAGGACAATAGACTTAACCGTGTCTGCGTCCTTTTCTCTTATAGACAACACATTCGTAGTACAGTATATACGGGATGTAAGGGAATCGCTTCCGAAAACGAAAACAGATGATACAGCTACTGATTCTATATACGATATCATCAAAAAATCACGAAAAAACGTCAACATTTTTATCATTTTTTTTTTGCCTTCTTCGCACTCCATGCTGTCAAGAGTAAAATGAAACTTAAATTTGCTATTTAACCATTTTTTTTTTCAATTTTTAATAAGCCAAGTATTCGTAAGTACACTTGCGCGCGCGCACACTGCAGGCGGTGCCGTCGACGACCCCAAGTAATACTGCCGAGCTGGAGCCATCCGCTCCCCTCCCTCTATCCCTTACTTGGTCTTTTGAATCAAATGGCTCAACTCTATATAAGTTCACTGCTAGTTTTTTGATACCTACTTTCGGATTCATGGAAGTGACGTAATGATTTTTCACTTAAAAGTATTCGCTGGGATAAAATTTTGATCCGAATAAAAAACAAAAAAATACCACTTCAATCACCCTTATAAATCATTCAGTTAATTTTGCTCAATCTTGAGACTGACGTACGGAAAGATTGGGAAAGAAAAGTAACAAAGTTCTACAAAGGACATTAACGTTACAAGGGGTTTGGTTAATTAGATCATTCAAATGCACAGTTACAAAATTAAATTCATTAAATAATACGTAAGTAAAAAAAAGTAAAAAATAATAAGTTTTGCTCGTATTTTGATATTCAGGACGTATCAGGTGAAAATGTCTGCCAACCATCTTTCTTGATATTTATGCCGATCTTCTTAATGTTTTCGTAGAGTTTGTTCTTGTTCTGTTAAATATCAGCTGACGACATCTTGTTACTGTTATTTTTGTGGTCCCAACGTAGACTGTTCTTCCACACTCCTGGTTCTTGGTATTGTGCAACCCTTTTCTCCTACGATCTGCGCCTTCTCAATTGGTTACTGGGGCGACTCACTTGTGAGAGACCAGTCCAATAGATTTACAACCGTAAAAGATGTTTATCACACAACACTAAATTGCTCGAAGGACCATATGTTGGGGTATGATGCCCAACAGTGAAGATTGTTTTGTTATTGTTATGTTTATGTTCAAATGAGTACACAACCGATTAAGGTAAAGGATTTACTGCTACTAAAAATAACATGTTATAATGTTCAATTAATGGTGACATACATAATCGCAACGTTTCAGCGTTAATATGACGTGTTAGTAAGGGTCAATGTACAGCGTGTCTCGTACAATATGAATTCGAAATAGTATCTGTGGTGTTAAGTTAATAAAACTCATGGTCATAAATAAAACAGAGGTTCGAACCCAGGTCTCCTCACTCAAGGATCCTTCTAACCACAAAGATTACGTGACATGCGCGGCGCGGGCAGCGACCTTTGTAGAAGCTTACCAGACTAAACCGGCATTCTTTGTAGAAGCGGCGGCAAAGCGAGGCGGAGAACACAAAGCGCGCTGATTAAATAAATAAGTAAAAAACATTACAGAAGCGACGTAACGTTATTTAAGCAATAGAATTCACAGGGTCGATATTAATGGCAAGACATCTTCGGGATCTGAGGTAGGGCGTGCAATATCGGAAGGTTTTCAGTTCCGGAACTGCTGCACTACATGCTACGCGCCTCCACAGAATAAGCAACTCGTTCATGGGACAATGTATACGCTTTTACAATAAACTTCCCAATGATATACGTAATTTAAAATTAAAGAAGTTCAAAATTGTAATTAAATCTAAACTTTGTAAAAAAGGATACTATAAAATTTCGGACTATTTAGACGACAAAAACGCGCAATTGAGCCGCTCTTTAGCCTTTCCTTTTTTTTGTTATATATAATTTTTGTCATTAATTATTATATTATTTACTTCATTATTTTGATATTGTAATGTCGTTTAAATTGAAATGATTTCTTATATATAACCGCTATACATTGTAAATGTGAGTGAGATCTAGGCTGAACGCTCTTAATTTCATTAATTCTCACAATAACTGATGCATGCTCACACTCTGTTGCGACAGGTTAGCTCAAATAGTTATAGCACTTTCTTCAAAAGGCTATTCCACCCTATATTTGTCTCACATAAACCCTTACTTCAGTACAATCTGTCTGGACTTTAAAATAGACTTTGACCCTTGAGTTTGTTTCGGCGTTTCTTCTCAGGGATAGTCATAGGAAATGCCGTCGCCATCTAGTTTAAAAAAAAAAGGTGTAAAAGTGATTGAAAAATCCTAATTGCAAAATAAATAATTTCATTTCATTTCATAACCTTTGAAGTTAGGGTTGTGCCCATTTATTTGCAGTTATGAATTTAAGTCGATAAAATAGATAGTGATTGAAATAAAATAAAAGATTGCCACCCTAAGCTGAATTGACAAAACAATGTTCTTTACGATTATCTGTCATTTATTAAGTAAATAAATTTAAAGACAAACAGTTATTAATAAAAACATACAATTTCTTTACATTTAAATGTTTTCAAAGTAATTGGTTTCGAATCGTTGCGACAGTTCATAATTCAAAAATTGTTACTTACGAAATTCTTCTATCGTTTGAATTTTGTAATTTAATTGATCTTTGCACATCAAAAGACACCCCTGCGGCGTCCGCGCAGTGCAGTATTGTTTGACGAGCCGCAAATTCCAGTTAGATCCGTGCCGACTCTGCTTGCGAGCGGAGGCGTATTTCGTGAATCGATCGATCTATTTTTACGTTTTCAGTTATTTATTGTTGTTAGTTACTGCAATTTTTATTTTTTTTGTGTTAAATAATAATGTCTGAGGCATACGTGCAGGTACAGTGTTTGTGAATTCGGCAGTGACATGTTTACGAAGAGCACGTGGCAATGCCTAATTTTAAAATATTTTTTGTGAATTCGGTATCTTGAAATCCCGTGCCTGGGCCATCTGAGCCGTAAAGACCGAGCGGCGCCCGCACAGCCGCAGTAGGTACGATGTTGCCTCGCGCGCATGTCAGTGACCTCGCGTTTTGTACGATTTCCATTGCGAGTTTATGAAATATGAAGTTTTGAAAAAAACCTTTTTACAGCGAATGGTTACTGACTTTCGTTTGTATTTAGGTAGTACATTATTTACGTTCCGGCTAAGGAAGCGGTCTCCTTACACCCTGTATACTAAAAGTATGTATTTGAACAAACCGCAAAATTCTTAGTTGGGTTTTACACTGATTCAGGATCGTAGCTATAAATGCATCCATCGACGTGTTACCGATAGCCACCAGGCCTGTGCTGTAGAACGAATACAGCAGCACCACAGCGAATCTGTACAACACAATACGAGTATATTACGGCATGGCAGTCAACTTCGGCACAACAAGCCGGTAAGTACGAGTAGGTACTGTAATGTATGCTTACACTACGTTGTTATCGTAACTGAAGCCAATCCAGAAGGGAAACTCGAACGGTATTCCTTGAATTCGATAAAGCACGGGGAACACGATCCACAACGCGCTGACGGTCATCGCGCAGCCCGAGAACGTGCGCAGCAGCCGCGCCGAACTGGACGCCGTGGTGCGCAGCAGCGCGCCTCGCGCGCCCTCGCACTGGTTCATCAGCGGCTCTGCAACATACGACACCGTAACGTCGCCGCTGCACCGCGGTTTGCTACTACCCTACGAACTCACCGTACAGGCCAGCGACCAGCGCGTCGATCCTGTCCGCGTCCACGTGGAACACGATCTGCTTGGTAATGCACGTCACGTAGCACAGCCCCAGGAACATCACTTGAGACAGCTTGTCCATGTCGCTCCTCTCCTAAATTACACCACTTGTTACTAATGTGAATATAAGTCAGTTATTGCTTACAACACGATTGTAGTTTACAGATAGATAGGTAACACATGCTTTTCAACTTTAGAGACGTTTTAAATGGTGCCAAAGGAAATTGGAGACGTTGATGGAGTTTGATGTAATTGAAATGTTTGGCAACTTCTAGCACGACTAGAAAATTGTAATTTTATTTGTTGTACCTAATAAGCTAGAAATCAGATATTCAGATGCATATTTACCTAAAGTTAATATTTGGATATTATGAAATTAAGGCTTCTTAATTATTATTTTTTTAAATCGTTACCGGGATGTCTGCTAATCTAGATCCAGAACGTTTGTGATCGCCATATTTTACGCCATACTTGTGTTTTACGTGGGAAAAGGTATTTCATGCATAATGATGGAACTTATTGTTTGTACCTTCGTAAATTACCTGGTAAGCGTATATAAGCTGTTGCAACACGTAGACGGAAGTAGCTGCGAGCGCGAACCTGTGGTAGAGGTGGCTGGCCACGCGGCGCACGCGACTTGAAGATGCAGCCGCGCGTGCGCTCGGCCGGCAGAACCCCACCAGCCGCAGATAGCGCAGGTGCGGCGCCACGCTGAGCGCGCACACTGACCTGCACACGCACGTTCATGCTCACCAGCGCAAAAATATACGTATACTTACATCAACTGACCCTATTGGTTACCTACTTACATTTCTCAAAACAAAATTACAATATTATTATTTTAATATTTTTTGTCCCACTGCAAAGCAAAGGCCACAAAACGATATTTGAATTCTATGAATTCTATAGATCTAATAACGTTAGCAGCAGCTTTTGGCAGCATAAATATTCTGCCGTTTCCTAATAAAGCATTCATCCCTCTTATATACATAATTGACTCCAGAATGAATTATTTGATGACAGTGACAGCTGTTGCGAAGTTCTAAATTATACAGTTCCTTGCAGTTTTCCGAAGCTGAGGGACGAACACATCAAATATTTATAGTTTCAGCATTGTTTGTAAGTCAACAGTCAACGGTGACATGACTTAATTACGTACTACGACCTACTGCAGTAATTATATACGTAGCGTTTGTTTTACCATAAAGTAATAACACAGCTTTGACGAAGATTTTTACGGACCAGTTAATTATACTGAAACGAAAAACGACGTACGAAAAAAATATCGAAATAAAAACGAATTCTTTTTTGTTAGGTATACGGCCATGCGGCATTACAAATCTCTAACGCCGCCATAATTTACTATTATTTTTTATGTCACCACACGTTATTGTTATTTTCGGGATCCCGACCCTATACTATTATTTTGGGCGTCGTGACGCTTGACTATGATATTATCTCCGACATCGTGACGGTTGACTATTATTTTCGGTGTCGAGACGCTTGCATATTATTTCGGCGTCGTGACGCTTAACTATTATTTTCAGCGGCGGGACGCTTGACAATTATTTTCGGCCTCGTGAAGCTTGATTATTATTTTCGGCGTTGGGACGCTTGACTGTTATCTTCGGTGCGTTTGAGTCACGGAGTAAATACGAAGAGGAGATG
Source organism: Shargacucullia verbasci (assembly GCA_947562105.1). Taxonomy (NCBI): domain Eukaryota; kingdom Metazoa; phylum Arthropoda; class Insecta; order Lepidoptera; family Noctuidae; genus Shargacucullia; species Shargacucullia verbasci. Next base: position 17,135,061 of record OX387280.1, read on the forward strand.
TTGTAATTCGATTTCCCTATGAAACATTGCGTGACATTTTGCGGGGTGAGGGGGTGTTAGATCCCGCCCACTTCTTTATTTTCCATCTGCCGGTCTATAGCGAAACTACTCGCTCGTTCTGTCGATTTTACTTTGTAGTTATATAACTATCTCACGCTAGATGTCACTAAGTGCAAGATGCAAGAGGGTCGTACTCAGAATTTTCGTACAAAGGAGTAAACTTTTTTTTTTTTTAAATTAATTTTGCGAACCATCTTGATACGTTTTTTTTTTATTGAAATTGTTGGCGCCGTACAACGCCATCTAGGATTGAGCGGAGGAGGCTGTCAAGTATGTGAACATCGTGACATCGCGGCGCTCGGATGACAGCTATCGATTGACACTTCACTTCGATATAAAAATTCTTAATCTTAATACGTAGCAATTGTTAAAAACTAAAAATAAATACATTATCCATGAAAAACCATAGTTTTTACGTCAACTACAACCCAGATAGAAGTTAAAGGATATAACATAATGGTCCTTCGATGCCAAATCAAACACATATAAGAAGAAGAACAGCGGCACCGGTAGTGGCAGCTTCAGAGGAGTGACCTGTCTGAAATTCCCGTACAATTTCCTACCCCATCAGAGTCGGTTTGTGTTAATATCGTGCTTGATATAAGTTATCGTGTTTGTTTAATACCAAAATAATCGTTAGTACTCTTGTTTTCTACCTAATCCCTAGAAATGAGTGAGGTTTCGGAATTGGTAAAGAAAAGAGGAGCAGTTAAAGGAAGGTTAACCCTATTTGAAAATTATGTTAAAAGATTATCTTGCCCGTAAATGATCAACAGTTATGAGAATTAAATTTACGCATAGATGGTAGTTCGAGTTTGTTAAATATGTTTAACGATTTACAAGGTGAAATTGAAGAAATAGTAGAAGATCTCGATCTTGTCAAGCAATTAGAAGAGAGAGAACGTTTTGAGGACCAGTTTTACAGAGTTGTAGCTTCTGCGAAACTCATGTTGCGCAAGATGTAACTGAAAATAAAATTATAAAAAATGATATAAGTGTCAAGTTGCCAAAAATTACAATACCTACCTTTGACGGTACTTACGATCGCTGGCTGGAGTTTAAAAATTCCTACGTTAGTATGATACATGATCGTGATGATTTAAATCTTATTCAAAAGTTTCATTATTTGAAATCATCCTTGACAGGGAGTGCGTCACAAGTAATAAACGCTTTAGAATTTACGGCTGATAATTATAATCACGCGTGGAAGCTTTTGGAGAATCGATTTAATAATCCGCGGTTATTAAGGCATAATCATGTAAAATGCTTATTTACAATTCCGGCAGTAAATAAGGAATCGGCCTCTCAGATTATGAAATTCATAGATATGGTTTTAAGGAACCTACGTGCGCTTAAAACGTTAGGTGAACCAACGGAATCGTGGGATACCTTAATTATTTTTATGATTGTTTCAAAATTAGACACGACCACGACACACGACAGAACGAGAGTGGGAACAATATAAAGTGTCACTTAATCCTTCTAACTCGCTTAAGGAGTCACAGACAGTGTTGAAATTAGATGATTTGCTAAAATTTCTTAAAAACCGGGCTGATATGTTAGAAATGGTCGAAGTAAATCACAGCAAAAATACACACGAAAACAAGAGAGTGAACATACAAACCCGCAAAAGAAACAGTGATCCCATAGTTACGTTGTTGCAACGCAGGCGCACCATAGTAAAAATACGAATAACACGACCACGAAAAGTAGTCGCACCTGTGTGATGTGTAGTGCTAATCACGCGCTTTATTCATGCTCAAGGTTTCTTAATTTGTGTGTCCAAGATAGGATTAAGTTAGTAAATACTAAAAACCTTTGTAGCAATTATTTACGCATAGGTCACGCGGTAAAGGATTGCATATTTGGCCCGTGCAGGCTGTGTCATAAGAAGAAACATAATAGCTTGCTTCATGTCGATAGTCAAGATGAAGACGGCGCATTACAGGTGAGCGATGCGGGCACGCAATCGCAACCGGTCACCACTAACGTCTCCATCACTTCGACATCATTACATGTTACTACTAATCATTCGGAGTCACAAATTAGTAATCAGTCGTGTGCTGTATTACCCGCAGTTTTACTGTCCACAGCCTTAGTGGATCTTGTGGACGCTAATAACGAATATCATACTGTACGTGTACTACTGGATAACGGTAGCCAACATTGTTTCATAACGCAAAAAATGTGCAACATATTAAACGTATCTTTATTACAGTACACTTATCAAGTCAGTGGTGTAGGTCATACAATCGCGCAGTCTACCCACTTATGTCAAATACAATTACGATCAAAAGCTACTAATTACCATACAACTATTGATTGTTTAGTTTTGCCACGCATTACGAATAAGTTACCGACATACGGTATACGGTTAATAGTATATGCATTCCGGACAATATTCAACTTGCTGATCCGACCTATAACTTATCATCAGATATTGATTTATTGATTGGCGCGGATAAGTTTTGGGAACTATTGACGGATGGTAAAATAAGGTTGAAAAATGGGCCTTACTTACAAAACACAAAATTGGGTTGGGTAATGTCTGGACCGTTACATACTAAAACCCTGCGCATTAATCAAGGTCAATGTAATTACTCGCAGACATTAGACACCCAGTTAAAAAGATTTTGGGAACTAGAAGAACTTCCGCGCGTAGAAAACATTCTTAGTGCTGATGAGCAAACATGCGAGAATATTTTCATCGAAACGACAAATCGAATGAAAGACGGTCGATTTTCCGTGCGTGTTCCTCTAAAAGAATCAGCTGATGTACTTGGGGAAAGCTATAAATCTGCTGAAAAACGTTTATTATCTCTTGAACGTAAATTTAATCGTTTGCCAGGGTTTAAGGAAAAATACATTGAATTCATGCGTGAATACGAAAATCTTGGTCACATGAGTCGAATAGATACATACGGGTCCCCTCACTATTTTTTGCCACATCACGGTGTTATCAATGAAAATAGCAGTACGACGAAACTGCGCACGGTGTTCGATGCAAGCGCGGCGACGTCTTCAGGGAAATCGTTGAACGACATTCAACTTGTTGGGCCACCGCTACAGAACGACATTTTTTCCTTTTTATTACGGTTTAGGCAATATAATTACGTAGCGTGTGCCGACGTGGAAAAAATGTATCGTCAAATTTTAATCCAACCAGATCAACGCGATTTACAATTAATATTGTGGCGTAAAAATCCGTCGGACCCAATAAGTGTATATCGTCTCAACACTGTGACATATGGTACTGCGTCCGCACCTTATCTGAGTATGCGGTGCCTGCGTCAGCTTGCGCAGGAGTGTGATGATAAACAGGTTTTTAAAGTGATATGGGAGGACTTCTATGTCGATGACCTATCCGGCGCAAGCCGGCGCTCGTAATATTTAATCGCCATGAGTCATCAACTCAACTAACTTCACCGAAGAAGACATCGCCTCTTCGAAGCTACTCTTGTACAAAGTGGTGGTGTCCAGATGGTGTCCCGCCGACGTGACGGGACTAAGAAGAGCGTGCAAGATATCATCACGCTGCTTAAGCAGACCGACCCTGACGACGTGCCGACCTTTGTGGCGAAGGATTTGCATAAGCTCCCTCCTGTCACTTTTGACCACGTCGATGTAACGAGCCTGCTGAAAGACATCGTTTTTCTAAAGGCAAGCTTAGGGGATGTGCAGAAGAGGTTGGATGCATCCCAAAACACCGTCGCTGATTTGCGCAACGAAATTATAGAGTTGCGTAAAGCGGTAGCGGTAACTGGGTCACCATCGAGTGCATCAAATATCAACACGCGTCGCGGAGCGGGCCTCAGTTTATCGGGGGCAAGCTTTGCGTCAGCAGTTTTGTCTTCGCCGCCGCCGCCGATCGCTGAGCCTGCAGAGTGCGCACCGTGTGCGCCCCGCAATCCCGCTCCTGCCCCTGCGGCTCCTCCTCGTACGGCTGCTCGAGTTACTCGTTCCAATGACCCGCTGCCCGTGTCTACAGCGTCAGCGAGAAACACGGATCTCGCCAACGGCGCCGTGAGCACTCTTGATGCTCCTTCGAAGCCCATGTCCGGAAAGGTATCGAAACGGGCTGATGATGATGGTTTCGTGACGGTGCAAAGGAGGAAGCGCCGTCAGAAAACCAGCAAGAACCGCTGCGGCAGTGCACCAGTGGGGCCCAACTTCATCATACGTGCCGCGATGCCGAACACTCCTTTGTACATCTGCCGCCTACACTACACCACTAAAGCGGAGGACATTGTGGAGTACGTGCGCCAGAAGACTAAGTACGCGCCGAGAGTGCAGCTGCTGGAATCGCGCCGCAACGTCAACTTCAGGGCGTTCGTGGTGCGAGTAGCAACGTGTTATCTGCACCTCCTCATGGAAGAGGACTTCTGGCCGCAGGGCGTGGTATTTCGTCGCTTCCGCGGATATGTGCCACACGACCGCACAATAACAGTGCATTAGTGAATTTTTTTTTTTACTAACATAGGCTTAAGGTTTTATACTAACACAAACTGTATAATATACGTATATGTTAGTTTGTAAGGTATATATTTATGGGCCAAAGTAGCCTGATAATAAAGAATTATTATTATTATTATTAATAGGAAACGATGACTTGGATAATTTATTCGCTATATGTGAAAAGGTAACAAATACATTAAACCTTGCATGTTTTCCTTTGCGCAAATAAACTAAACGTTAGGATTGGGGTGGTTTAATAAAAGTGATAAACTACATTTCACTACGCGGATAGAAACCAATAATACTCAACTAACTAAACGTACCATGCTATCGATAATTGCACAGGTGTACGAACCCTTACGCCTTTTGGCACCAGTCATCATATTAGCAAAAATTATAATGCAGAAGTTGTGGCTATGTAAGATCAATTGGGACGATCCAGTACCCAGTGACGTCGCGCTATCGTGGGATCAATTCATATGCACCCTACAATACTTACCTGATTTACGTCATGTTATGTGTGCACACCCACAGTATATAGAATTACATATATTCACAGATGCTTCGCAATGTGCATACGGTGCATGTACCTATTTACGTACCTATTCTGATGATTCACCGGTGACTACCAAATTACTATGTGCAAAGAGTAAGGTCGCACCAATCAAACCAGTCAGTATACCCCGACTCGAGCTATGTGGGGCGTTAATTGGGGCTCGGTTATACAGGAAAATTACGGAATCATTGCGATTAAATTTTTATAAAACCTACTTCTGGACAGATTCAACTATTGTCCTTGGGTAGCTGCGCACGCCTGCTCACTCATTAAAGACATTTGTTCAGAATAGGGTCGTTGAAATTAATGATCTCACAAGTAATACGGTATGGTCGCATGTAAGTGATAAAAACAACCCAGCGGACTTAGTCTCGCGGGGTACGAGTCTGGACGCACTCGGTGACTATAGTCTGTGGTGGAATGGCCCATCATTTTTGGAAGGGCCTGAATCGGCCTGGTCACAACATGGCGCAGCAAATCATTACGACTTATCTGCTATGGACTTGCCAGAATTAAAGTCACAAACTACAAGTATGGTTTGTAATGTTAATCAACTAGATATTATTAATTTTAAAAAATTCTCATCTTATAATCGTGTAAGGCGTACCGTAGCTTACGTGTTGCGATTCATTCGGTTTTTACACGCACTGCGACAAGATCGCAATACGGAGCCCTTATCAGTGGACGAGTTGAATGAGTCATCGCAGATGTTAACACGTCTTGCTCAACGGGAATCGTTTCCTAATGAATATACTAGTTTGAAACGTAACTTACCATTAAAAACAACGGCTGCAATTTCTAGGCTTAATATATATATTACTATATATTATAAATACTGTCACTTTCAAAATAAAGCGTCTAATTTTGCACGATTCACCTATATGTTCACTAAAATGACCTAGTCTACGTTACGTGTCTTGTCACTTTCAAAATAAAGAGTCCAATTTCGCAAAATTTACACTTAACACAGTAAAATTACAAACAAAACGAGCGGCAGTGTTTCAAAGGCGGTGAAACTCCTGCGCTTCCGAAATTGTATAACGACACATGCAACATCACAGGACCGCGGCGACACACTGACCTACATACGTAGGCTCAACGGGGGCAGGGATTCGAAAAGAAAGTGAAATAGAAACATACAAACTTAGATTTGTTTCTTTCGCACATACTTAATCTTCCATTGATGTAAGAATACGTAATATGAAGTAATAACTTCCGCATGCATTATTTATTTTCGTATCTATTTCTGATGACATGCTTTGACTTTTATGGACCAAGCATAAGGTATACTATGCGTTAATTTGCAGCGAAAAATAAAATTTACGAGCAAATTTGGTAAAGGTATTTAAAGTGGTGAGTTGGCAACATGTGTTTTAATCAGATCCAGCAAGTCCTCTCTTGTCTGCCCCCCAGCAACGCCCTAACCCGAGGTTCGAGTCCCACTATGGGACACCCTTAGCAGTGTTGCTTAGTATTATTTAATTTGCTCGGCTGGAGGCCCTTCTGGTCTCGCCACTTGCCCGGTAAAAGCTCCCTGAGCTAACTGCGAGAGACAACTCATAAAAAAGTGTGTTTATAATGATGCGGGGCGGTCATTAACTTTTGGGTGGTAGCCTAGCAAACGATACATCATATAGAAATTGTTAAAATTGAAAAATAATGGCATGTGGCTAAACTATTGAATATATTTAATTGATTTTTTATATGCAGACGGGGAACGTTATTAGATATACGAGGTTTAATTTATTACCGTATTGTTGTTTCTACATTGTATATGTAGGTTAGTAACAAAAAGTATCACAGCCCGATTGATTTATTTTGATAAAACTACTTAAACGATGTAAATATAGTGTTTGTCATATAGAAAAAGTTCGTAAACGAAGCAGTCTTTCAATATGAATTTTATAAATTTTTAAGTTTATATCATAGATTGCACTCACAACTACGGAATACTAGCCGCCTGGCGACGTTTAAAACATTAAACCTTTGCAATATATTGCATCACTAAAAATTAAAAACTAATCTAAAATATTATTATTAATGGGATGAGTTTGTGAAGTTAACAATACGCTTAATAAACTAGCGTTTCTACAATAATCTAAACTGAAAGTATAATAGGTAATTAGTAATTTAGGCTTATTATAAAAGTGGTGCAATACTTTCGACAACAATATTATAACTATTTATTATTATAATATAATAATTGACACTTAAAAATAACATATTAATATTTAGTAGAAGCCCCGCCTGCATCTAAAACAGCATCTAAACGAGTTCTCATAGACCGGATTAGTACTTGACACAAATCCGAGCCGCGAAGTGAGTCCCAAACTTCGTTGCAGTGAGTGAGGAGTGCCAATTTATTTCTTTCATTTCTGAAATCCCATCTTTGAACCATAATTCGCAAGCGGCTCGCATCATTACTGAGCAGAGTCAGGAGCAGCACCAACAGCGCAACAGGTAATTGCGGAAAGACAGGACTCAGGCATCCTGAAAGCATTTATACGTCAGTATAGGCTAGTTCTCCTGGCCCATCAGCACTCATCCACCCCCACATATTTACGACTATTCGCCCTGATTCGTTATTGGGATTAACGTTTCTCGGCTCGTATCTAGCGTTATTCACACGCCATAAATTCCGACGACCATATTCGCTCGATGTAAATGATTTTTCGTCGGAAAATATGGCATGCGAAAAGTCAAAATCTCGGTAGTCACGTGCGAATCGAATTCTGGCCTGTTTTAATTCGTCAGTCAGGATTATTTTTTTGGCGGGCCGTCTATGATGGATCCCAGCGCTATGAAGAGCGCGTCTGATTGTATTCAAGCTGCACTCATATTCTGTTGCAAATTGAGAGGTCTTTGAGAACGGCTGCTCCTGATATATATTTACCATGTGCGCCACACGATCAGGCGTCATAATTCGTGGAGGATGAACATGAGGTCTATCTTCAATCGTCCCCTCATCTGCATCTCGATGAATCCACCGACGCACAGTATTTCTCTACAAATAAATATATGTATAAGGATATATAAATTAAAAGAGAAAAATGAAATCCCAATATTTTTCTAACATATAAAATAATTATTTTTTATCAAGTAAATGGGATGCAATAAAAGAGCCACCACGAGTAACGATACTTGAGATAGGCCAGACGCGTACCGTGGGCATCGCCTGCAGTCAATCTCACTAAGACCATTGTTAATTGTTTGTAATTGTTAATCTTTTCACCACAGCATGGGCGATTCAAATATGATAGCTCATGTCGACACGACAAAAGATCAAGTAAATCCTTATGAAGTAGCTACATATTTCATTTATTAAATAATAATGATTGATAAGGAGTAAAGGAGGAATTTTAATCTTCATGTTTGTATTATAATAATCATTAGACTCTTATTATTCTTTCTAACATAAATAAAATAAATTGGTGATGAAAACGTTTTCTTTTATTAATTAAACTTTTAATGGACTAGGACCGATAACGCGAGATTCTAAGTGTTGGCAACACTAAAAAGGGCGGAAAGACGCTGAGATGACATCCGGTCGCCATCTTGTCTTCTTCTAAAAACAGCGACGACGAAACGCACGCGCAAGCAACCTTATAAACTTATTATTAACCCTTTATCTACATTTCTGTCAATTCTGTAATTTCCTTCTAAAATATACCTCATAAACAAGTCGCCGGCAGTTTTTTATTAAAAGGGGCAACATAAAATAAGGACTCAACCTGCAGGCGTCTGAACACTAAGAAAAACACTTCATGGCAGGGTGTGCGACGTGAGGCCTGCGGACCTTGTCGGCGGGGCAGTAGGAGGGGAGTTCCTCCGTGCTTTGTCTCCAGTCGCAACGTATTCATAGAAATATTTTTGTATGAACAATTTAAAAATAAATCAAATACTAACAAAATACAATACGAGAGTAACAATTAAACTGTTGCCTTACATTTTATATCAAAGATTATTTTTAAAATTTTCGTCGATAACTACGTATTTCACAAAAATAAAATTGCGGAGATGCGACAAGAGGACTGCCTAGGCTTTTCACTATAGCAATAATGTCATATAATTATATGTTTACAATAAAAATTGATACAAACCAAACTTACCGTAACGTTTAATTCTTGCGATATTTGTAAAATGTTTCGTCCTTGATTGTGAAGAAATAATATTTGATTCCTTTCTTCTCTCGTTTTTCGGGGCATTGTTCAAATCCGTTTTTCAATCGAAGTCTAATAGAAAGGCAATCAACAGTCCATAAAAATACAGCACAGGTCAGCGGGAAGGCAATCCACAGTCAAATAATAGCACACGTCACGGCTCGAAGTAAACATACGCGTCGACAATCGGCGAAGTGCAAATGACAACTATGAAAACTTTTTATCTTTCTCGCATCGTAGGGCGGCCCTCATTGGAGGAAGTGAAATCCGGGCGTGACTAGCTTATCGGGCGCCGTGCAAAGCATTTTTTCGGCAAAGTGTACTACCGCCAACGTCCCCCATTGTATGTGCTGGTGATGCAAGATGATTTACCGCCTGTAAGATGACTTAGATATAAGTGGCCACATCAAACTCTAGAATCCAACATTGGAGATGTAGTGCTGGTGATGCAAGATGATTTACCGCCTGCAAGATGGCTTAACGATCTTATCATTTAAAACCATACTGGCTCGGACAGTCAGTGTCGGTTTTTTAAAATTAGTGGCGTCGTAATCGGTTTTTGAAAATAGAGAGCGTTGGTGTCGGTTTTTTGTTATAAAGTGCGTCGGTATCGGTTTTTGAAAATAGAGGGCGTCAGTGTCGGTTTTTTAATAAAAACGGCGTCGGTTTCGGTTTTCGAAAATTAGTGGCGTCGTTATCGGTTTTTGAAAATAGAGGGCGTCAGTGTCGGTTTTATAATATAAAGAGCGTCGTTATCGGTTTTTGAAAATTAGTGGCGTCTGTGTCTGTTTTTTAATATAAAGTGCGTCGGTGTCGGTTTTTTTTAAATAGAGGGCGTCGGTGCCGGTTTTTGAAAATTAGTGGCGTCGTTATCGGTTTTTGAAAATAGACGGTGTCAGTGTCGGTTTTTTAATATTAAGTGCGTCGGTGTCGGTTTTTGAAAATTAGTGGCGTCGATATCGGTTTTTGAAAATAGAGGAAGTCGGTGTCGGTTTTCTGAAAATTAGTGGCGTCGTTATCGGTTTTTGAAAATAGAGGGCGTTAGTGTCGGTTTTTTAAAATAAAGTGCGTTCGTATCTGTTTCTGAAAATAGAGGGCGTCAGTGTCGATTTTTAATATAAAGTGCGTCGTTGTCGGTTTTTGAAAATTAGTGGCGTCGTTATCGGTTTTTGCAAATAGAGGGCGTCAGTGTCGGTTTTTGAAAATAAGTGGCGTCGTTATAGGTTTTTGAAAATAGACGGTGTCAGTGTAGGTTTTTTAATATAAAGTGCGTCGATATCGGTTTTTTAAAATAGAGGGCGTCAGTGTCGGTTTTTTAATATAAAGTGCGTCGGTGTCGGTTTTTGAAAATTAGTGGCGTCGTTATCGGTTTTTTAATATAAAGTGCGTCGGAATCGGTTTTTGAAAATTACTGGCGTCAGTGTCGGTTTTTGAAAATAGAGGGCGTCGGTGTCGGTTTTTAAAAATTAGTGGCGTCGTTATCGGTTATTGAAAATAGAGGGCGTCGGTGGCGGTTTTTAAAATTAATGGCGTCAGTGTCTGTTTTTTAATATAAAGTGCGTCGTTGTCGGTTTTTGAAAATTAGTGGCGTCGTTATCGGTTTTTGAAAATAGAGGGCGTCAGTGTCGGTTTTTGAAAATAAGTGGCGTCGTTATAGGTTTTTGAAAATAGACGGTGTCAGTGTAGGTTTTTTAATATAAAGTGCGTCGGTGTCGGTTTTTGAAAATAGAGGGCGTCAGTGTCGGTTTTTTAATATAAAGTGCGTCGGTGTCGGTTTTTGAAAATTAGTGGCGTCGATATCGGTTTTTGAAAATAGAGGGCGTCGGTGTCGGTTTTCTGAAAATTAGTGGCGTCGTTATCGGTTTTTGAAAGTAGAGGGCGTCAGTGTCGGTTTTTTAATATAAAGTGCGTTCGTATCTGTTTGTGAAAATAGAGGGCGTCAGTGTCTGTTTTTTAATATAAAGTGCGTCGTTGTCGGTTTTTGAAAATTAGTGGCGTCGTTATCGGTTTTTGAAAATAGAGGGCGTCAGTGTCGGTTTTTGAAAATAAGTGGCGTCGTTATAGGTTTTTGAAAATAGACGGTGTCAGTGTAGGTTTTTTAATATAAAGTGCGTCGGTGTCGGTTTTTGAAAATTAGTGGCGTCGACATCGGTTTTTGAAAATAGAGGGCGTCAGTGTCGGTTTTTTAATATAAAGTGCGTCGGTGTCGGTTTTTGAAAATTAGTGGCGTCGTTATCGGTTTTTGAAAATAGAGCGCGTCAGTGTCGGTTTTTTAAAATTAGTGGCGTCAGTGTCGGTTTTTTAATATAAAGTGCGTCGGTGTCGGTTTTTGAAAATTAGTGGCGTCGTTATCGGTTTTTGAAAATAGAGGGCGTCAGTGTCGGTTTTTTAATATAAAGTGCGTCGGTGTCGGTTTTTGAAAATTAGTGTCGGCGATATCGGTTTTTGAAAATGGAGGGCGTCGGTGTCAGTTGTTTAATATAAAGTGCGTCGGTGTCGGTTTTTGAAAATTAGTGGCGTCGTTATCGGTTTTTGAAAATAGAGGGCGTCAGTGTCGGTTTTTTAATATAAAGTGCGTCGGTGTCGGTTTTTGAAAATTAGTGGCGTCGGTTTTTTAATATAAAGTGCGTTCGTATCTGTTTGTGAAAATAGAGGGCGTCAGTGTCGGTTTTTTAATATAAAGTGCGTCGGTGTCGGTTTCTGAAAATAGAGGGCGTCAATGTCGGTTTTTTAATATAAAGTGCGTCGGTGTCGGTTTTTGAAAATAGAGGGCGTCAATGTCGGTTTTGTAATATAAAGTGCGTCGGTGTCGGTTTTCTGAAAATTAGTGGCGTCGTTATCGGTTTTTGAAAATAGAGGGCGTTAGTGTCGGTTTTTTAATATAAAGTGCGTCGGTGTCGGTTTTTGAAAATTAGTGGCGTCGATATCGGTTTTTGAAAATAGAGGGCGTCGGTGTCGGTTTTCTGAAAATTAGTGGCGTCGTTATCGGTTTTTGAAAATAGAGGGCGTCAGTGTCGGTTTTTTAATATAAAGTGCGTTCGTATCTGTTTGTGAAAATAGAGGGCGTCAGTGTCGGTTTTTTAATATAAAGTGCGTCGGAATCGGTTTTTGAAAATTAGTGGCGTCAGTGTCGGTTTTTTAATATAAAGTGCGTCGGTGACGGTTTTTTTTAAATAGAGGGCGTCGGTGGCGGTTTTTAAAATTAGTGGCGTCGTTATCGGTTTTTGAAAATAGACGGTGTCTGTGTCGGTTTTTTAATATAAAGTGCATCGGTGGCGGTTTTTGAAAATAGAGGGCGTCAGTGTCGGTTTTTTAATATAAAGTGCGTCGGTGTCGGTTTTAGAAAATCGGTGGCGTCGTTATCGGTTTTTGAAAATAGAGCGCGTCAGTGTCGGGTTTTTAATATTAGTGGCGTCCGTGTCGGTTTTTTAATATAAAGAGCGTCGTTATCGGTTTTTGAAAATAGAGTGCGTCGATATCGGTTTTTGAAAATAGAGGGCGTCAGTGTCGGTTTTTTAATATAAAGAGCGTCGTTATCGGTTTTTGAAAATTAGTGGCGTCAGTGTCTGTTTTTAATATAAAGTGCGTCGGTGTCGGTTTTTTTTAAATAGAGGGCGTCGGTACCGGTTTTTGAAAATTAATGGCGTCGTTATCGGTTTTTGAAAATAGAGGGCGTCAGTGTCGGTTTTTTAATATAAAGTGCGTTCGTATCTGTTTGTTAAAATAGAGGGCGTCAGTGTCGGTTTTTTAATATAAAGTGCGTAGGTGTCGGTTTTTGAAAATTAGTGGCGTCGATATCGGTTTTTGAAAATGGAGGGCGTCGGTGTCAGTTGTTTAATATAAAGAGCGTCGGTGTCGGTTTTTGAAAATTAGTGGCGTCGTTATCGGTTTTTGAAAATAGAGGGCGTCAGTGTCGGTTTTTTAATATAAAGTGCGTCGGTGTCGGTTTTTGAATATTAGTGGCGTCGATATCGGTTTTTGAAAATAGAGGGCGTCGGTGTCGATTTTCTGAAAATTAGTGGCGTCGTTATCGGTTTTTAAAATAGAGGGCGTCAGTGTCGGTTTTTTAATATAAAGTGCGTCGGAATCGGTTTTTGAAAATTAGTGGCGTCAGTGTCGGTTTTTTTAATATAAAGTGCGTCGGTGTCGGTTTTTTTTAAATAGAGGGCGTCGGTGGCTGTTTTTAAAATTAGTGGCGTCGTTATCGGTTTTTGAAAATAGACGGTGTCTGTGTCGGTTTTTTAATATAAAGTGCGTCGGTGGGGGTTTTTAAAAATAGAGGGCGTCAGTGTCGGTTTTTTAATATAAAGTGCGTCGGTGTCGGTTTTAGAAAATCGGTGGCGTCGTTATCGGTTTTTGAAAATAGACGGTGTCAGTGTCGGTTTTTTAATATTAAGTGCGTCGGTGTCGGTTTTTGAAAATTAGTGGCGTCGTTATCGGTTTTTGAAAATAGAGCGCGCCAGTGTCGGTTTTTTAATATAAAGAGCGTCGTTATCGGTTTTTGAAAATTAGTGGCGTCAGTGTCTGTTTTTTAATATAAAGTGCGTCGGTGTCGGTTTTTTTTAAATAGAGGGCGTCGGTACCGGTTTTTGAAAATTAATGGCGTCGTTATCGGTTTTTGAAAAAAGAGGGCGTCGGTGTCGGTTTTCTGAAAATTAGTGGCGTCATTATCGGTTTTTGAAAATAGAGGGCGTCAGTGTCGGTTTTTTAATATAAAGTGCGTTCGTATCTGTTTGTGAAAATAGAGGGCGTCAGTGTCGGTTTTTTAATATAAAGTGCGTAGGTGTCGGTTTTTGAAAATTAGTGGCGTCGATATCGGTTTTTGAAAATGGAGGGCGTCGGTGTCAGTTGTTTAATATAAAGAGCGTCGGTGTCGGTTTTTGAAAATTAGTGGCGTCGTTATCGGTTTTTGAAAATAGAGGGCGTCAGTGTCGGTTTTTTAATATAAAGTGCGTCGGTGTCGGTTTTTGAATATTAGTGGCGTCGATATCGGTTTTTGAAAATAGAGGGCGTCGGTGTCGATTTTCTGAAAATTAGTGGCGTCGTTATCGGTTTTTAAAATAGAGGGCGTCAGTGTCGGTTTTTTAATATAAAGTGCGTCGGAATCGGTTTTTGAAAATTAGTGGCGTCAGTGTCGGTTTTTTTAATATAAAGTGCGTCGGTGTCGGTTTTTGAAAATAGAGGGCGTCAGTGTCGGTTTTTTAATATAAAGTGCGTCGGTGTCGGTTTTTGAAAATAGACGGTGTCTGTGTCGGTTTTTTAATATAAAGTGCGTCGGTGGCGGTTTTTAAAAATAGAGGGCGTCAGTGTCGGTTTTTTAATATAAAGTGCGTCGGTGTCGGTTTTAGAAAATCGGTGGCGTCGTTATCGGTTTTTGAAAATAGAGCGCGTCAGTGTCGGGTTTCTAATATTAGTGGCGTCCGTGTCGGTTTTTTAATATAAAGTGGGTTGGTGTCGGTTTTTGAAAATTAGTGGCGTCGTTATCGGTTTTTGAAAATAGAGGGTGTCAGTGTCGGTTTTTTAATATAAAGAGCGTCGTTATCGGTTTTTGAAAATAGAAAGCGTCAGTGTCGATTTTTGAAAAAAAGTGGCGTCGTTATCGGTTTTTGAAAATGGAGGGCGTCATTGCCGGTTTTTTAATATAAAGAGCGTCGTTATCGGTTTTCGAAAATAGAGGGCGTCGGTGTCGGTTTTTGGAAATTTGTGGCGTCGTTATCGGTTTTTGAACATAGAGGGCGTCAATGTCGGTTTTTTAATATAAAGTGCGTCAGTGTCGGTTTTTTGTTAAAAAGTGCGTCGGTGTCGGTTTTTGAAAATTCGTGGCGTCGATATCGGTTTTTGAAAATAGACGGTGTCTGTGTTGGTTTTTTAATATAAAGTGCGTCGGTGGCGGTTTTTGAAAATAGAGGGCGTCGGTGTCGGTTTTTTAATATAAAGTGCGTCGGTGTCGGTTTTAGAAAATCGGTGGCGTCGTTATCGGTTTTTGAAAATAGAGCGCGTCAGTGTCGGGTTTTTAATATTAGTGGCGTCCGTGTCGGTTTTTTAATATAAAGAGCGTCGTTATCGGTTTTTGAAAATAGAGGGCGTCGATATCGGTTTTTGAAAATAGAGGGCGTCAGTGTCGGTTTTTTAATATAAAGTGCGTCGGTATCGGTTTTTGAAAATTAGTGGCGTCAGTGTCGGTTTTTTAATATAAAGTGCGTTGGTGTCGGTTTTTTTTAAATAGAGGGCGTCGGTGCCGGTTTTTGAAAATTAGAGGCGTCGTTATCGGTTTTTGAAAATAGACGGTGTCAGTGTCGGTTTTTTAATATTAAGTGCGTCGGTGTCGGTTTTTGAAAATTAGTGGCGTCGTTATCGGTTTTTGAAAATAGAGCGCGCCAGTGTGGGTTTTTTAAAATTAGTGGCGTCAGTGTCGGTTTTTTAATATAAAGAGCGTCGTTATCGGTTTTTGAAAAAAGAGGGCGTCGACCTCGGTTTTTAAGATTAGTGGCGTCGTTATCGGTTTTTGAAAATAGACGGCGTCAGTGTCGGTTTTTTAATATAAAGTGCGTCGGTGTCGGTTTTTGAAAATTCGTGGCGTCGATATCGGTTTTTGAAAATAGAGGGCGTCAGTGTCGGTTTTTTAATATTAAGTGCGTCGGTGTCGGTTTTTTTTAAATAGAGGGCGTCGGTGGCGGTTTTTGAAAATAGAGGGCGTCAGTGTCGGTTTTTAAATATAAAGGGCGTCGTTATCGATTTTTGAAAATAGAGGGCTTCGGTGTCGGTTTTTAAGATTAGTGGCGTCGTTATCAATAACAATAAAGCACTGTAAATTTTAAAATTTTCGATGTGTTCCCCATTTGCACGAATGCACAAATTATACCGACTATAAGTCATTGTTCGTTGCTTAACATTTTAATTTATTAAACGCTAAAATTATCCTATTTTTGAGTTCATCAATGGTATTCACTTCTGTGGCATACACTTCACCGTTGCGGCACTATAGGTTTATTGTCCCGTAATATTTGTACTGCCAATAGTATAGTGCGGGCGTTCCCAGGGCATATGCGGCTGACACCATACCTTTCTCGGTATGTTCGCAGAGCTAAAGCCGCGTTTCCATGGCATTCACCGTAGATTAAAACCATGTCAGTGTATTCTGACGCCGTGTATGTAACACGAGGTATTGTTGTGAATGTCTTTGATTAATTGATTAACACGCACGATCACACTTTAATAACGTGTCCTATCACAATAAAAAAACAGTCATGATCCCAAAAAAACACTAACATTAATTAATAATCCATAGTTCCGTGTCCTGTCACAATAGAAAGAAGAAATACTATCACTAATAATAACCTTAATCGGTGCCCTATCACAATAATAACACAAAAAAAAACAATCACTTTCGGCGCGCGTGTCCGACAATAACAAAGCTGCGTAGGAGCTTCCGCGTTACGTAATGTGCATCCCGGAGGAACAACGCCGTCGCATTAGAAATCAAAGTTTTTTTGGTGCCCCACTTACCGATCGCAAGGATGCAATAGCAACACACTGAACTATTTCTTTTTCTTTTACCCTTTATTACGTTAAAGCGGGATGTTTTACTATGATTTGTCACTCTCGTAATGAAAGTGCAAGTGTGTGCATTTCTTGCCTCCTTGTTGTATTACTAACTTTTTAGTGTGATATTTGGTTGTGACCTTGTGTTATGTCAGAGCGGCAATGACGTACCGTACATTTTACACAGATTTATCGTTTTAAGGTACATGACCCTAGATACCTATGCGTATACACATAAACAGCTGTTAGAACAGATACATCGTGTTCAAAACGAGCAAAAACTTTAAAAATTTCTTTGACTAAACTACTGCTCCTATTTAATTGATTTTAGGTATAGAGCCTGAAAATGGTACCTACTATATGCAGTTTAAAGGAAAGCCCGAACCGAACGACCGAGGGGATTAATTTACGAGGGGACGTAAATTTATTTTTACTCTGTTTTATCTGTATAAAACAGAGTAAAAATAAACTTACCTTCATCGATGGTGATGACTATGATGATGACGATGATGATATCGATGATGATGATGATGAAGGTGGTGGTGGTGATGATGATGCTGATGATAACGATGATGATGACGATGGTGATGGTGATGATGATGATGGTGATGAAGGTGGTGGTGGGAGTGATGATGATAACGTGGGTAGTGGCGATGATTTGACGATGATAATGACGACGGTGATGATGATGAAGGTGGTGGTGATGATGTTGAAGGTGGTGATGATGACGATTCATGAAAAGTACTACTTTTCATCCATCATCATCATCACCACCTTCATCGTCATTACCACCACTTTCATCGATGGTGATGATGCTGATGGTGATGACTATGATGATGACGATGATGATGATGATGATGATGAAGGTGGTGGTGGTGATGATGATGCTAATGATGACGATGAAGATGATAATGATGATGACGATGATGGTGATGACGATGATGATGACAATGTCGATGATAATGACGACGGATTCATGAAAAATACTACTTTTCATCCATCATCATCATTATCATCATCACCACCTTTATCGTCATCACCACCACCTTCATCATCATAACCAACACCATCGATGGTGATGATGCTGATGACTATGAAGATGACGATGATCCATTTATCTTGTTTTTTTCTTTCTACTTCGTCCATCTCCATATTTTCAGTCTTTCACTTTCTCTGATAAATCTTATTTAATATATATCATCCATCCATCCATCCATCCATCCATCCATCCATCCATCCATCCATCCATCCATCCATCCATCCATCCATCCATCCATCCATCCATCCATCCATCCATCCATCCATCCATCCATCCATCCATCCATCCATCCATCCATCCATCCATCCATCCATCCATCCATCCATCCATCCATCCATCCATCCATCCATCCATCCATCCATCCATCCATCCATCCATCCATCCATCCATCCATCCATCCATCCATCCATCCATCCATCCATCCATCCATCCATCCATCCATCCATCCATCCATCCATCCATCCATCCATCCATCCATCCATCCATCCATCCATCCATCCATCCATCCATCCATCCATCCATCCATCCATCCATCCATCCATCCATCCATCCATCCATCCATCCATCCATCCATCCATCCATCCATCCATCCATCCATCCATCCATCCATCCATCCATCCATCCATCCATCCATCCATCCATCCATCCATCCATCCATCCATCCATCCATCCATCCATCCATCCATCCATCCATCCATCCATCCATCCATCCATCCATCCATCCATCCATCCATCCATCCATCCATCCATCCATCCATCCATCCATCCATCCATCCATCCATCCATCCATCCATCCATCCATCCATCCATCCATCCATCCATCCATCCATCCATCCATCCATCCATCCATCCATCCATCCATCCATCCATCCATCCATCCATCCATCCATCCATCCATCCATCCATCCATCCATCCATCCATCCATCCATCCATCCATCCATCCATCCATCCATCCATCCATCCATCCATCCATCCATCCATCCATCCATCCATCCATCCATCCATCCATCCATCCATCCATCCATCCATCCATCCATCCATCCATCCATCCATCCATCCATCCATCCATCCATCCATCCATCCATCCATCCATCCATCCATCCATCCATCCATCCATCCATCCATCCATCCATCCATCCATCCATCCATCCATCCATCCATCCATCCATCCATCCATCCATCCATCCATCCATCCATCCATCCATCCATCCATCCATCCATCCATCCATCCATCCATCCATCCATCCATCCATCCATCCATCCATCCATCCATCCATCCGCATCCGCATCCGCATCCGCATCCGCATCCGCATCCGCATCCGCATCCGCATCCGCATCCGCATCCGCATCCGCATCCGCATCCGCATCCGCATCCGCATCCGCATCCGCATCCGCATCCGCATCCGCATCCGCATCCGCATCCGCATCCGCATCCGCATCCGCATCCGCATCCGCATCCGCATCCGCATCCGCATCCGCATCCGCATCCGCATCCGCATCCGCATCCGCATCCGCATCCGCATCCGCATCCGCATCCGCATCCGCATCCGCATCCGCATCCGCATCCGCATCCGCATCCGCATCCGCATCCGCATCCGCATCCGCATCCGCATCCGCATCCGCATCCGCATCCGCATCCGCATCCGCATCCGCATCCGCATCCGCATCCGCATCCGCATCCGCATCCGCATCCGCATCCGCATCCGCATCCGCATCCGCATCCGCATCCGCATCCGCATCCGCATCCGCATCCGCATCCGCATCCGCATCCGCATCCGCATCCGCATCCGCATCCGCATCCGCATCCGCATCCGCATCCGCATCCGCATCCGCATCCGCATCCGCATCCGCATCCGCATCCGCATCCGCATCCGCATCCGCATCCGCATCCGCATCCGCATCCGCATCCGCATCCGCATCCGCATCCGCATCCGCATCCGCATCCGCATCCGCATCCGCATCCGCATCCGCATCCGCATCCGCATCCGCATCCGCATCCGCATCCGCATCCGCATCCGCATCCGCATCCGCATCCGCATCCGCATCCGCATCCGCATCCGCATCCGCATCCGCATCCGCATCCGCATCCGCATCCGCATCCGCATCCGCATCCGCATCCGCATCCGCATCCGCATCCGCATCCGCATCCGCATCCGCATCCGCATCCGCATCCGCATCCGCATCCGCATCCGCATCCGCATCCGCATCCGCATCCGCATCCGCATCCGCATCCGCATCCGCATCCGCATCCGCATCCGCATCCGCATCCGCATCCGCATCCGCATCCGCAGGTTTGCTCAGGTTAGGTTTGCTCAGGTTAGGTTTGCTCAGGTTAGGTTTGCTCAGGTTAGGTTAGGTCAGGTTAGGTTAGGTTGGGGGACCCCCCACAGTGCTTGCGTCCACGTCGCGTCCCCTGGAAACGACCCAGTTCTGACCACCGTAACGGAGTGGCAGACTGGGTTGGCCAAAGTGCACTGTGCATCGTAGCGAATTTATTGATTGTTTTGAGGCTGCGAACCTGCGGAGGCTATGCCTAAACCTGCGCGGGACGCCTGCGGGCGTTTTTCGAGACCAAAAGGCCCTTCTCAGGGCCAACCCAAAGGCCCTTCTCAGGGCCAACCCAAAGGCCCTTCTCAGGGCCAACCCGAAGGCCCTTCTCAGGGCCAACCCGAAGGCCCTTCTCAGGGCCAACCCGAAGGCCCTTCTCAGGGCCAACCCAAAGGCCCTTCTCAGGGCCACTTCGACGCTACGGCGTCAGAGACTAGCCGCGCGCCGTCTGCGGCTAGTTACTTCTCTACGTTCGCGGATGAGTCGTCCGACAACGACTCTCTGATTAGTGTGTCGGATGGCTCTCGGTCGCGGAAAAGAAAAAAGGTCCGAGGTGGGTCCGAGGGCTCCTCGGCTTCGGGGTCGACGGGGCTGTCGAAGGCCAAAAAGCCGACGGCGGCCGCGGATGCCCATGTCTTTGGGCTTGAGGACGCCGAACGCCGGTTGGAACTGGCTCGGCGGGCGCAGCTCCAACAAGAGCTGGAGGAGCGGGTGGCTGCCAAGGAGCAACGGGCGCTCGTCGCCCGGGCCAAGTCCGGGTACGGTGCGTCCCGCGTTGTATACGCGGACCATTCTCTGGCGGAGCTGGAGAAAATGGCGGAGGAGGACGAAAAGGAGATTGTCGAGGTCGCCTCTAAGTCCTCCAACCTGAAGGGGACCTTCCAGAAGGCCCTCAAATGCAGGGCCGCGAGCATGCGCGGTGTCGTCGCGGAGCTGGTCCAGCGAACGGCCACCGACGAGACACGGCAACTGCAGGCAAAAATCGACCGCCTGCAGTCGGAGGTCAGCCAGCTCCATCAGAAGCTGGCTAAAGCCACGGCCCGGCCACAACAAGCCGAGCCTAGCCCTGTGGCAGAGGGCCCCGCCTCCAACCTCGAGGATATCATCCGCAAGGTTGTAATGGAGGAGAGGGCCTTCACAAGAGCCTGTTTAGCAGGCATCGAGGACCGGCTCTTGCCGGAGAAACGCCTCCGACCGCCGCTTGCAGCGGATAAGGGGCAGTGTGAGCCGGGGCCGTCCTCCTCCCAGGCGGAGGACGCCCTTCTCCCCTCGACCACCCCGTCCAACGAGTGGAAGGTGGCGGGCCGTAAGGGGAAGGGCAAAGGCAAAAAGTCGGCGACGGCCGTCCCTGCCGTCCCCGCCACCACCGCTCCCAGCCAGTCGCAGACGACTGGCAAGGGAAAGGGGAAGGGGAAAGGGGGGGGAAAGAGGCAGCTAGTCCCCCCCAAAACCGCGGCCGTCGTTGTGACGCTCACCGCGGAGGCTGCGGAGCGAGGGGAGACGTACGCGTCTATTTTGGTGCGGGCGCGTGCGAATGCCGATCCCACCCAACTGGGGA
Source organism: Shargacucullia verbasci (assembly GCA_947562105.1). Lineage (NCBI taxonomy): Eukaryota > Metazoa > Arthropoda > Insecta > Lepidoptera > Noctuidae > Shargacucullia > Shargacucullia verbasci. The sequence continues at coordinate 17,156,760 of OX387280.1, forward strand.
TCAGCAAGGTGTCTTGCCGTCGGACCCAAGCCGGGGCTCGAATTTTTGAGTTCCCGGGGGCAGAGGGGAGTGCCCATGCGGACCTCTTTGCAGCCAAGCTGCAGGAGGTCATAGCGGACTCGGCTAAGGTGGCCCGACCGGTAAAGTCGGCGGCCATAGAGGTGACGGACCTTGATGACTCCGTCACCAAGGAGGAGGTGGTGGCGGCGGTCGCAGCGATAGGGGACTGTGGCGTCGCGGCGGTCCAATGCCGGGACATAAGGCCCGGGCGCGGCGGCATGGGCACCGTTCGCCTCGAGTGCCCAATCGCCGTTGCCAAAGCCGTCCTTGCCAAGGGACGGCTTACAGTCGGGTTCAGCTCGGGTGCAGTCCGGGCACTCGAGGAACAGCCTCTGCGGTGTTTCCGGTGCTTCGGCATCGGACACACCCGGCCCCTGTGTCCGTCCACAGTAGACAGGACGGACATGTGCTGCCGTTGCGGCAAGGAGGGTCACAAAGCCGCCTCCTGCGGGGCCGCCACGCCGCACTGCGCGGTGTGTGCCGCCAGTGGCTGCCCGGCGGACCACGTTATGAAGGGGAGGAACTGCAATCCTCCCCCTAAGCGGGGCAAAGCCCAGGCACCGACCGGGCCTGCTGCTGCCGCTAGCGCCGTCGTTCCTGCGGCGGCTGGGGAGGGAGATGCGATGTCCGACTGATGGATTCGGTCCAACATCGCATCCTTCAGGCGAACACCAACCATTGCAGGGCAGCCCAGGATCTGCTGATGCAGACCATGGCTGAGTGGTTGGTGGACTTGGCGGTGATCGCCGAGCCTTACTCGGTGCCTGGCCGTTGGCTGGGTGACCGGGACGGCAAGGTGGTATTGGTTTCGCGGTCTTCCACGGACTCCCCTCCCCTCTCGCTCTTAGAGAGGGGACCGGGATACGTGGCCGCCGCGTGGGGAGACATGGCGGTGGTGGGGGTCTATTTCTCACCGAACCGCCCTCTCTCGGACTTCGAGGATTTCCTCGAGATCCTCACCGCAGTCGTAGGGAGGATGGCGCTGCGCCAGGTCGTTCTGTTGGGGGACCTGAACGCCAAGTCAGTGGCCTGGGGCAACCCGACCAACGGTTGCAACGTTCGGGGGCGAGCCGTCGAGTTTTGGGCGGCCTCATGCGGTGTGTCCCTCCTCAACAGGGGGGCGGTCCACACGTGTGTGCGGCAGCGGGGCGGGTCGGTGGTGGACATCTCGTTTGCCACCCCCACGCTGGCCGCCCGCGTCGTCAATTGGCGGGTAGAGATGGTGGAGACCTTGTCGGACCACCGATATGTGCGGTTCGACATCTCTGCTCCGGGGGGGGGGATGGCCCGCGCTCGTCAGTCTCCCTTCCCGCGGTGGACACTCACCCGCCTAAACCGGGAGGCAGCCAAGGAGGCGGCCTTTCTCCAGGACTGGCTGTCGCCCCCTGTCGAGGTCCTGGACGTGGACGCCGCAGCGGTCCGGCTCAGGGGGTCCCTGACCGAGGTGTGCAACTCTAGCATGCCCCGGTCTCGCCGTCCGCCTCCCCGTCGTGCCGTCTATTGGTGGACGGAGGAGCTGGCGGAGCTCCGGGCCGCCTGCGTGGCGGCCAGAAGAGCCTACACTCGGAGTCGACGGCGCAGCGCCCGAAACCGGGTCCAGGCAGAGGAGGACCGCCTATACGCCACCTACCGAGAGGCGAAAACGGTCCTCAAGACTGCAATGGGCGCTGCAGAAGACTCGGCGAGGGCCGAGATGCTGGCGGATCTCGACAGGGATCCTTATGGGAGACCGTACAAGGCGGCGCGGAACCAGCTACGCCCATATGGTCCCCCACTGACGGAGACCCTCGAGCCGACGTTGCTTGCCGGGGTGGTCCGGTCCCTGTTTCCGCGCAGGACCGACTTCGCCCCTCCAACGATGGATCCTCCGCAGGGGGCGGCTCCGCCGGAGGAGGGGGTCCCTCCGGTGACGGCGGCGGAGTTCGACGCGGGGGTTCTCAGCCTCCGCGCGAAGAAGACGGCTCCCGGACCAGACGGCGTCCCCGCACGGGTGGTGGCGATCGCCGCCTCCGAAATGAAGGATAGGTTTCGGGATCTCTTCAGCGCGTGCTTTACGGCTGGGAGGTTCCCGAAAAAGTGGAAGGAGGGGCAGCTATGCCTCCTCCGAAAGGAGGGACGCCCGGTGGACTCCCCCTCGGCATACCGGCCCATCGTCCTACTCGATGAGGTCGGAAAATTGTTCGAGGGGATTGTCGCCTCCCGGCTCGATAGCCATTTGCGGGGCGTAGGGCCGGACCTGTCGGACGCCCAATTCGGTTTCCGTCGGGGGCGTTCGACGATCGATGCGCTGGCCCTACTCAGGGGCCAGGTGAAGGAGGCGGTGGAGGCGGGGGGCGGAGTGCTGGCGGTGTCATTCGACATTGCCAACGCCTTCAACTCCATGCCCCACTCGACGATTCTGGAGGCGCTCCGGTATCATGGAGTGCCCCAATACTTGCGGAGCCTCCTGGCCAGCTACTTGGAGGACAGGGAGGTCCTCCTCGTGGACAAGACGGCCACGGTGAGGCGGTTCGGCGCAGAGTCCGGTGTTCCGCAGGGGTCGGTGCTGGGCCCCCCCCTGTGGAACATCGGATTCGACTGGCTCCTGAGGGGAGCCCTCCTCCAAGGCACGAGTGTCATCTGCTACGCGGATGACACTCTCCTCACCGCCCGGGGGAGGAATTTTGGGGACGCGGCCTGTCTGGCCTCGGCTGGCGGAACCTTGGTTGCGGAGAGGATCCGCCGCCTGGGATTGAAGGTGGCGCTGCAAAAGACCGAGGCCGTATTCTTTCACGGGCCTCGGCAGCGCATCCCTCCCGACGCTCACATTGTCGTGGAGGGCATTAGGATAGGGGTCCAGCCCCAGATGAAGTATCTGGGCTTGGTGCTGGACGAGAGATGGCGCTTCGGCCCGCATTTCAGCGGGCTGTCGACGCGCCTGTTGAAGGCCGCGGACGCCCTCTCGTGGCTCCTCCCGAATCTGGGGGGGCCCAAGGCGGGATGCCGGCGCCTATATGCCGGCATACTGAAGAGCATGGCCCTATACGGGGCCCCCATCTGGGCGGACTCCCTGCACAGAAGGGAGAATGCGACCGCCATCCGCAGGCCCCAAAGGGCCATCGCACTGCGGGTGGCGAGGGCCTACCGTTCGGTGGGCTTCTCGGCGGCGTGCGCTCTGGCCGGCACCCCTCCTTGGGAGTTGGAGGCTTGGGTGCTCGCCAGAGTGTACGAGTGGACGGCGCGTCAGAGGGCGCTCGGGGTGCGCCCCGTCGCCGAGGAGCGGGAGGCTGTGCGGCGGGAGGCGAAGGACGCCATCGTCCTCCACTGGACGGAGGACCTCGCCGCCGCCGCTTTTGGCCGCCGGACATTGGACGCGCTTGGTCCGGTCCTGCGGAGTTGGCTCGAGCGGTCCCACGGTTTCCTCTCGTTCCGTCTGGTGCAGGTGTTGTCCGGCCATGGCTGTTTCGGATCGCACCTGCACCGGATCGGCAGGGAGGGGACACCGGCGTGCCACGAATGCGGTGCGGCGGAGGACACGGCGCAACACACACTCGAGGTGTGCCCGGCTTGGTCCGAGCAGCGCCGCGGTCTGACTGCGGTGGTTGGGCGGGACCTCTCGCTTCCCGGCGTGATCAGTGCCATGCTGGGGGGCGAGGAGGCCTGGGCAGCGGTAGCCTCCTTTTGCGAGGACGTAATCTCGCAAAAGGAGGAGGCGGAGCGCGCGCGGGAGGACGACCCTCTCGCTGCGCCGCTCCGCAGACGAAGAAGGGGTCGGAGAGTGCGTGGCGACGGGCGGGCGACGGGCGCGGGAGCGCCTTTGCCTGCATTGCACCCGTCATAAAGGGCAATCGTCGGCGGGGGACTGGACGTAGAGGCTATGCCGGTTTCCCAGTCCCCGCCGCTCGGACGAAGCGGGCAAAGGCCGCTGGGTTGTTTTTAGTGGGTATACCGGTTTAACCAGACCGGGGAGTCCCACATAACCCCCCCATCCCCCGATGGGAGGGTATGCGTAATGCATTTTTTTCCCAGCGACAAAAAAAAAAAAAAAAAAAAAAAAAAAAAAAAGGTTAGGTTAGGTTCCCGGCGGAGTTTCTGGACCTCATACCGGGCGCGTCCCCAGGTGGCGGATAGGGGAACGCCGCGCAGATATGCGCGGTATCGGGTTCATCCCGGCGCGGGCCAAAACCAGGGGGTGGGATCGCTCCTCATCTCGAGGTTGCGATGGTGTGCGGCGGGTCCGTTCCAGTCAGTTCAGACTGGTCGGACGACGACTTCGGTCACCGTCGGACAACCCGTAACCCTCATTGAGAGGGCCGGGCCTTACGGGGGCGAGGAAGGACACCTCTATAAAAAACCGAGGGGACCTCACCCCTCTCAACAAAGGAAAAATCCAACAATGAATATGGCGTCTAGAAAAGAGAATTTACCCCAGGAGGGTACCGACTGCTCCGCAGTCGGAGAATCCCTCACCGCGGCTTCGGCCCCGGTCTGCCCCTCGTATTCTGGGGGGGGCAACTACCGCCATCGTTCATCGAACGAAACTCTGGACGAAATTCGTCCCAATTTAAGATCCAGCCGGACTGGCTCAGGCCTATCCGACGTGCCCACTTCGGCGACGACGCCAATACAGGGCAAGGAAATAATTAGCTCCATTCGACAGCCGGTCGTGCTGCTCACCAAGTACACCGGCCCCGATCCCTCCAAGACAAAGCCTTCAGTCTCGGAGGTGGAGATGGAGTCGGATCACGGCTCCACCTCGAGCGACGTGAGGGTTGGGCGCCCCTCCAAATTCTGGAGGGTGGAAGCTCGCAAGCGCCAGAGAGAGGAAGACTCGGGGTCAGAATCGGCCTCCAGTGACAACTCGACGCCGGCCTCCAAGGTCAGCTCGAGGGGGAGAGGGCGGCCACCGACGACGGGAAAATACGTCGGTCTGGCCAAAGCGCAGGCGGAGCTGAGCGCTGCCAAGCGCGAGGAGCTCCGTCTTCGAGAGGAGGAGGAGATCCTGGAACGGGCGGAGCGGGTTCGCTCCAAAAACAACACCGCTCGCCTCTCCTGGGGCAAGACAGCAACGTCCTCTGAGACGGTGGCGTCGGCGGCATCGGCAAGTTCTCTGTCCGAACAGGTGAAAAACAACGTGGCGACGATTCTGCACGTCGCCACAAAGTCAAAAAATCTTAAGGGCACCTTCCAACGTGCCCTTAAAGAGGCCGCCGGCTTCATCAATGAGGCGGCCGAGGAGTTTCGTACTCGCAACTTGAACGAGGAGACCGCCAAGTTGCAGGCGGAGAACGTTCGCCTTCGGACGGAGATGGAGCAGCTAAGATCGGAACTCGCCACGCTAAGGACCGAACTGCTAGTCGTCAAGTCCGCTAGACCACTAGAGGTCGAGGCGCCTCAGGCTAAGCATGTTGTCGACCAGGAAATGGAACGCTCGCTCATGAGGTCAATCGGCGACATGCTCAACGCTCGTCTCGAGGCTCTCGAAGACCGGCTGCTGCCGGCCAAGACCATCCGGCCTCCATTGGCAGCAGACCGGAGAAGGGAAGAGGCAGCTAGGATTGCTCAGGAGGTGGCCACCGTCACGGATGCGGTCGCCGCTGTTCAAATCGAGGGCAAAGGAAAGAACAGCCAAAAAAAGAAGAAGGCCGCGAAAGCGCCGGCACCTGCGCCAACCGCCAGCCAGCCACCGCAAGTCACCGCGGTCGCAACCACCACCTCTGCCGCGGCCTCCACCTCTGCTGCGACCACCACACCGACTGCGACCACCACCGAGACCTTATGGTCTACGGTGGTAAAAAAGGGGAAGAAAAAGGGCGCGAAAAAGGCGGCAAACCCCAATCAGCCGCAGTCGCAGCCCAAGCAGCCGAAACTGCGTGCGCCCAAATCTGCGGCAGTTGTTATTACTCTGCAACCAGGAGCAGCGGAGAGGGGCGTCACGTACGCTTCGGTGCTAGCGGAGGCAAAAGCCAAGGTCGATTTGGACAGTCTTGGCATAAAAGCTGTGCGTTTTAGGCAGGCAAAGACGGGGGCGAGAATCTTGGAGGTGCCCGGCGCCACCAGCGGCGATAAAGCAGATTCTCTCGCCAAAAAGATTCAGGCGGTCCTAAAGGAGGAGGACATCCGCGTCTCCCGCCCCACGAAATGCGCCGATATGCGCATCTTGGGGTTGGACGACTCGGTGTCCGCGGCCGAGATCGTGCAAGCCATCGCACGCGAGGCGGGATGTCCTGAGGCTGCCATAAAGGTGGGGGAGATAAAGGCTGACCCATCTGGCCTCGGAACGGTGTGGGTGCGCTGCCCAGTGGCGGCAGCACGAAAGCTGGGGGACAGCGGCCGACTTCTGGTTGGCTGGGTTGCGGCACGTGTTAAGGTGCTGCAGCCCAAGGCTCTGACTTGCTTCCGCTGCTTGGAAGTAGGGCACGTCAGGGCCAAATGCACATCGGCCAACGACCGCAGCGACGAGTGCTATCGCTGCGGTCAAGCTGGACACAAGTCCGGACAATGCTCCGCAGCGCCGCACTGCAACCTTTGCGCGGCAGCAGGCAAGCCTGCGGAGCACAGAATAGGAGGGGACGCCTGCACTGCGCCCAAGTCATCCAAGGGCAAAAGTAAAAAAGGCAAGAAGAAGAAGAAGAAGACTGCTTCCGGACCAACGGCTGTGCCCGCGCAAGCGACTGTCCCCGAAAGCGGGAAAGAGGTGGAGGAGATGAACTGCGACTAAGATCATGGCAGTTCATCTCCTTCAGGCGAACATTAACCACTGCGCCAGGGCTCAGGATCTTTTACTCCAAAGCATGGCGCAGTGGTCGATCGATGTCGCGGTGGTGGCCGAGCCGTACTCCGTCCCCGCCGCTGACAACTGGGTGGGGGACCGTAACGGCTCGGTGGCCCTCGTCGTGAAAAGCGGCGCCATCCTGGAGGACGTGGCCAGGGGCTCGGGCTGGGTGGCGGCAGTGCACGGCCAAACCATCATTGTCGGCACATATTTCTCGCCCAACAGAGGAATCGCCGAGTTCGAGGCGTTCTTGGCCGAGGTGGGAGCCCATGTCGGCCGGAGTCGCCCACATCCAGCGCTCGTACTCGGGGACCTCAACGCCAAGTCCTCGGCGTGGGGTTCCCCCGCCACAGACCATCGTGGCGAGGTGCTGGAGGAGTGGGTGATTTCGACGGGTCTGTCCGTCCTGAACCGCGGTTCAGTGAACACGTGCGTGCGACAGCTGGGTGGGTCCATAGTGGACGTATCGTTCGCTAGCCCGGCTCTCGCTCGCCGTGTTCGGGGGTGGAGAGTCTTAGAGGGGGTGGAGACGTTGTCGGACCACCGGTACATCCGGTTCGACGTCTCCGCCCAGACCTCGGGCTTCCACCGCCCGCCAACTCCGGGGAGGGGCGGACCGCGCTGGGCGCTGAAACACCTCGACCCAGAGCTCCTCGAAGAGGCCGCCATAGTCCAGGCATGGGTCGCTGCGCCGGAGGGGCCCGGTAGCGACATAAACGAGGAGGCGAGCTGGTTCCGCGGGGCAATGACGCACATCTGCGACGCGGCTATGCCCCGCGTCCAGTCTCGCCCTGAGAGGCGCCAGGTGTACTGGTGGTCCGAAGAAATCGCACAACTGCGCACTGTGTGCGTGGCAGCGAGACGCCAGTACACCAGGCAGCGTCGGAGGCGCCTTCATCGGAGCGCGGAGACAGAGGCGGCGCTGTACGAGAGGTACCGCGCCGCGAAGGAGGCTCTGAAGATAGCCATCGGCAGAGCAAAGGAAGCAGCGAGGGAAGAGCTGCTCGAGACCCTCGATCGCGATCCGTGGGGGCGTCCGTACCGCATGGTACGGGGCAAACTACGCCCCTGGGCACCCCCACTAACAGAGGGTCTCCGCCCCGAGTTGCTCGGGGACGTGGTGTCCGCCCTATTTCCATCAAGGGCGGAACACACACCACCGCCGATGGCTCCGCCAGAGCCTCCTGGAGAAGAAGAAGTGCTGAACGCCCCCGAGGTGACCCAAGAGGACCTGAAAGCGGCAGTGCAGCGGCTCCGGGCGAAGAACACTGCCCCGGGGCCCGATGGCATACCCGGCCGCGCCTGGGTCCTCGCCCTGAAAGAGTTGGAGCCCCGACTGCGACGGCTCTTCACGGCATGCCTGCAGGAGGGCCGGTTTCCATCGCAGTGGAAAACCGGCAGGCTGGTCCTCCTCAGGAAGGAGGGGCGCCCGGCGGACTCGCCGTCCGCATACCGGCCCATAGTGCTGCTGGACGAGGTGGCAAAGCTCTTCGAGCGCATCGTAGCCGACCGCCTCGTCCAGCATCTGTGCAGGGAGGGGCCGGACCTGGACGGCAACCAGTTCGGTTTCCGCCGCGGGCGCTCCACCATAGACGCCATCATGCGCGTGAGGAGCCTGGCGGAGGAAGTGGTGTCCCGGGGCGGGGTCTTGTTGGCGGTGTCGCTCGACATCTGTAACGCCTTCAACACCCTGCCCTGGAGTTGTATTAGGGAGGCCCTACGCTATCATGGAGTGCCTCCCTACCTCCGCCACATCGTCGGGGCTTATTTGTCGGGGCGTTGGGTCACCTTCGCGGGGCAAAATGGTGCTATTCAGAGACATCAGATGTCGTGCGGTGTTCCACAGGGCTCGGTTCTGGGCCCACTCCTGTGGAACATCGGGTACGACTGGGTGCTGAGGGGTGCTCTCCTCCGGGGCGCCAGCGTTACGTGTTACGCGGACGACACGCTCGTCGCTGCCCGGGGGAGATCGCACAGGGAGGCAGCCTTGCTGGCGACGGCCGCAGTGGCGCAGGTGGTGGGTCGCATCCGGCGGTTGGGGCTGGAGGTGGCCCTCCACAAATCCGAGGCCATGATATTCCATGGGCCCCGGAACGCGCCGCCGCCGGGAACAAACATCGTGGTCGGTGGGGTCCGAATAGCTGTCGGGGCGACTTTAAAATACTTGGGAGTCGTCCTCGACAGCCGCTGGAATTTCGGGCCTCACTTCCGGCGGCTGGCGCCCAAGTTAATGGGCGCCGCGGCCGCGCTCGCGACGCTGCTTCCCAACCTAGGAGGGCCGACATCGAGCTGTCGGCGGCTGTACATGGGGGTCGTGCGATCCATGGCCCTGTACGGGGCTCCGGTGTGGGCCAGCGACCTGACGGCCGACACCATCGCCATCCTGCGAAGACCGCAACGGGCGATGGCCGTCAGAGTCGCGAGAGGATATCGCACGATCTCCCATGAGGCAGCGTGCGTACTGGCCGGATCTCCGCCCTGGGACCTGGAGGCGAAGGCCCTCGCGTCACTCTATACATGGCGCGGGGGCGAGAGGGAGAGGGGCAACAGACCTGCGCCGCGAGAAATCGAGTGGCGCAGGTCGGAGCTCCGCGGGGTCCTGGTGGCGGAATGGGGTGAACGTCTCACTCACCCCAGCGCTGGCCTCACTACCATCGAGGCCATCCGGCCAGTATTGCAGGAGTGGCTAGGGAGAAGCCACGGCTCCCTGACGTTTCGGGCGACGCAGGTGCTTTCTGGACATGGGTGCTTCGGAAAGTACCTGTGCCGCATAGGCAGGGAGCCAGACGCCCGGTGCCACCACTGCGTCGGTTGCCGCGAGGAGACGGCGCGGCATGTGGTGGAAGAGTGCATCGCTTGGGATGCGCCGCGCCGTGCTCTAGTCGCGGAAGTCGGAGGGGACCTCTCGCTCCCGGCCATTGTTCGTCATATGGTCGGCAGCGACAGGTCCTGGGACGCAGTGGTGTCCTTCTGCGAGGAGGTGATGTCGCAGAAGGAAGCTGCGGAAAGGGAGAGAGAAATCACGTCCACTCTCCCGAGCCGCAGCAGGCGCACCGGGCGCCGGAGGCGGGGGGGTCATAACATCCGACTCCCCCCGTAGCGGTCCATCGAGCGGGCGGATTGGGGGAAATCCGTCCGCTCCGTATATGGACCCGAGGTGGTGGCGCGACGTGTCCCGCGCGCGCCCCTCAGAAGGTTGAGGTCAGGGGGGGTGAGCACCCCTCCCCCCCCGTGACGAGATGGGGTCTGCATGGGCGGACCGGCACCGCCGGGTCCTCGGAAGAATGGGTCCGCGCTCCCGAGGCCCCGGCAGAATGGTGCGGAGGGACACTCCTGTGTTTTTAGTCGGTGCGAGTCCGACATCACCCCGTCGCCTCCCCCGGTGGCGGGGTACCCATAAGGGGTTTTCACAGGGTCAAAAAAAAAAAAAAAAAAAAAAGGTTAGGTTAGGTTGGGGGACCCCCCGGCGGAGTTTCTGGATCTCATACCGGGCGCGTCCCCAGGTGGCGGATAGGGGAACGCCGCGCAGATATGCGCGGTATCGGGTTCATCCCGGCGCGGGCCAAAACCAGGGGGTGGGATCGCTCCTCATCTTGAGGTTGCGATGGTGTGCGTTTTGCACACGGGGGGCACTCCTCTCGGAGTGGAGGGGCGACGGGTTTGCCGGTCAGTCATGGCTGGCAGACACGGTCTGATGCAGACCACCGTTCGGCCCGATCCGGAATCCTCATTGAGAGGGCCGGAGGCCCTGCGTGGGCCGCGAGGAGAAAACCTCTATAAAAAACCACCGGGGGGGAGCCCAGTCTGGGCTGGGGTGCTGCTCCACGTGTTCTGTCACGTTGGAGGAGCAAGGACGGGCTCGGTGTTCACTCACCCTGTCACCGAGCAGGCAGCGGGAGGACTGTTTCCTTTCGTTGCCCCCGTCATCAGATCGTAATCCCTTAGGGGACCGAGGGTCTTGGCTTCACCGCCCGGGCCGCGAGGAAGAAAACCTCTATAAAAAATCACCCCGAATCTCGAGCTCGGCGCGCGGCCGGGGGATGTATGGCTGACGGGTTTAATCAGTCTCGAGCGCGCCCCCTCCAGAGGACCGGCGGACCCTCTGGAGTATATACGCTTACCCGGGTACAGGGGGCACTGCCCGGGTGGACCTTTTATTTCCCCCATACTCGTGGGAACTTTATGGATAATTTTAACTCAAAAACCCAAAAAACCCAAAACGACGTTGTCTCAGGACAAAGTGAGGAGTTGTCAGGCAGTGCCCTTTTCAGGGCGGTGCCTGTCGTCAAGCTGACGAGACTGTCGGCAACAGAGGTGGAGATGGAGTCGGACCACGGCTCCAACTCCAGCGGCGTTAGTGCTGGGCGCCCCTCCAAATTTTGGAGGGTCGAAGGCCGCAAACGCCACAGAGCGGAGCACTCGGGGCTGGACTCGGCCTCGAGTGACGAGTCCTCGCCGGCCTCTAAGGTCAGCTCGAAAGGAAGAGGGCGGCCGCCGACTACTGGCAAGTATGTCGGCCTGGCCAAAGCGCAGGCGGAGCTGAACGCCGCCAAGCGCGAGGAGCTCCGTCTGCGGGCGGAAGAGGAGGTGGCGAAGCTGGCGGAGCGAGCGCGCTCCCATAAGATCACCCGCCTCTCTGGGAGCAGCACATCCGGATCCTTGGAGACGGTCGTGTCCGCTGCGTCAGCGTGCACGCTGACGCAGCAGGTCAAGGATAACGTGGCGACGATCCTTAAAGTCGCCACCAACTCCAAAAACCTAAAGGGCACATTTCAACGTGCCCTCAAGGATGCGGCCGCCTTCATAGGGGTGGCGGCTGAGGAGTTCGGTGCTCGCACCGCCAATGAAGAGACCGCATTGCTCCAGGCGGAGAATAAACGCCTCCGGGCGGAAATGGCGGAGCTACGTTCGGAGCTCGCCGACCTACGCAAGGAGCTGCTGGCCATAAGGTCCGCACGGCCCGAGCCGGAGGCGCACAACATCCCGCCCGCAAAGTCTGTTGCCGATCCCGAGTTGGAGCGTACGCTCACTGAGAGGATCGGCAACATGCTGAACGCCCGGCTCGCGGCGCTCGAAGACCGGCTGCTGCCGGCCAAAACAATCCGGCCTCCGCTGGCAGCGGACCGGAAACGGGAAGCGGCAGCTCAGGCGGCAGCTCAAGCGACAGCTCAAGCGGCTGTGGATGCGGTGGCCGAGGTCCATGCTGGCCCGTCCAAAGCCCCGACCAAGGCATCGACCAAAGGCAAGGGCAAAAAGGCCAAGCCGACCTACGCAGCCAAGGCGGCAACCTCGCAGGCCGCCCCGGTGCAGAATACCGTACCAGCTGGCCAAACGGCAGCCACAAAGTCCGCTGCCCAGCAAGCTCCGGCCTCTGCTCCCTCGACGTCCAAACAAACGGGCGAGTGGGAGACCGTCGGGGCAAAGAAGGCCTCCAAAAAGAAGGCCAAAGCCGCCTCTAAGAAGGCAAAGAAGGCGGAGGCAAAGTTGCGCGCTCCCCGCTCAACGGCGGTGGTCCTGACGCTTGAACCGGGAGCACAGGAGAGGGGCCTGACGTACGGCGCGGTCTTGGCTAAGGCCAAGGCCAACATCACGTTGGCCGACCTCGGCATTGCGGGCGTGCAGGTAAAAACCACTGCCACAGGTGCTCGGCTCCTAGAGATCTCTGGGTCTACGAGCGGGGAGAAGGCGGACGCCCTTGCCGAGCGGCTGAGGTCTCTTCTGGAGGCGGAAGGTGTCCGGGTGTCCAGGCCCGTTAAATGTGCAAGCTTGCGCATCACGGGCTTGGACGACTCAGTGACCGCCGAAGAACTGGCGGCCGCAATAGCCAGAGTCGGGGGCTGCTCGCCGGACCAAGTCCGTCCGGGAACTTTCGCCCGGGGGCCTAGCGGCATGGGGGCGGTCGTCATCAGCTGTCCCGTGGCGGCTGCAAAACGGGTCGCCGACGGCGGCAGATTGCTGGTGGGCTGGGTCTCGGCTCGGGTGAAAGTGCTGGAGCCGAGGCCCACGAGGTGCTACAAGTGCCAAAGTGACGGTCACGTCAGGGCACAGTGCACCTCAGAGGCGGATTGCGGCGACCTGTGCTTCCGCTGTGGCCAGCCCGGCCACAAGGCGGGCACTTGCCAGGCAACGACGCCGTGCTGTGCTCTGTGTACGGCGTCTGGCAAGCCAGCGGAGCACAAACTGGGCAGCAAAGCCTGTTCCGCCAGCAAAGGGAGCAAAAAGAAGAGCAAGCAGAAGAAAAAGAAGAAAGGGTCGGCTCCTACCGAACAGCCGATCGCCTCGGCCGCGGCGGAAGCGCCGCAGAGCCAGACGGAGGGGCTAGTAGAAATGGAGTGTCAGTAATGGCCCCACCCCTCCGTCTGCTGCAGGCCAACATCAACCACTGCGCCAGGGCTCAGGACCTTTTACTCCAGAGCATGGCGCAGTGGAAGATCAACATCGTGGTCGTCGCCGAGCCGTATTTTATCCCTCCCAGGGACGACTGGGTGGGAGACGCCACCGGCTCGGCGGCCTTGATTTGGTCGGCTGCCGCCGGAACCCCGTCCATCGAAAACATCTCGAGAGGGCGGGGCTACGTCGCGGCGCAATTCGGCGAGGTTGTGGTGGTGGGAGTATATTTCTCCCCGAACCGCACCCTCGCCGAGTTCGAGAGCTTCCTCCTGGAGCTGTCCACGTTGGTGGACCGCGCCCACCCTCGCTCCGTTCTCGTCCTCGGGGACCTCAACGCCAAGTCCGCGGCGTGGGGTTCCCGCGCCACAGACCATCGTGGCACGGCGCTGGAGGAGTGGGCCCTCGCGTCTGGTCTGGTCGTCCTGAACCGCGGTTCAGTCGACACGTGCGTGCGACAGCTGGGTGGGTCCATAGTGGACGTATCGTTCGCTAGCCCGGCTCTAGCACGCCGTGTCCGGGGGTGGAGAGTCTTGGAGGAGGTGGAGACGTTGTCGGACCACCGGTACATCCGGTTCGACGTCTCCGCCCAGACCTCGGGCATCCACCGCCCGCCGACCCCGGGGAGGGACGGACCGCGCTGGGCGCTGAAGCGCCTCAACCGAGAGCTCCTCGAGGAAGCGGCCATTGTCAAGGCATGGTCAGAGGGACCGGAGAGGCCCGGTGACGACGTCGACGGAGAGGCGAGCTGGTTTCGCGGGGCGATGACGCAAATCTGCGACGCGGCTATGCCCCGCGTCCAGTCTCGGCCCACCAAGCGTCAGGTGTACTGGTGGACAGAGGAGATCGCCCAGCTGCGTTATGCATGCATAGCGGCGAGACGCCAGTACACCAGGCAGCGCCGGAGACGTCTGAACCGGAGCCCCGAGACGGAGGCGGCGCTGTACCAGAGGTACCGCGCCGCGAAGGAGGCTCTGAAGATAGCCATCGGCAGAGCAAAGGAGGCAGCGAGGGAGGAGCTGCTCGAGACCCTCGAACGCGATCCGTGGGGGCGTCCATACCGTATGGTAAGGGGCAAACTACGCCCCTGGGCGCCCCCACTAACAGAGGGTCTCCGCCCCGAGTTGCTCGGGGACGTGGTGGCCGCCCTGTTTCCATCCAGGGCGGAACACACACCACCGCCGATGGCTCCGCCAGAGCCTCCTGGAGAGGGAGAAGTCCCGAATGCCCCCGAGGTGACCCAAGAGGACCTGAAGGCAGCGGTGGATCGGCTCCGGGCTAAGAACACTGCCCCGGGGCCCGACGGCATACCCGGCCGCGCCTGGGTCCTCGCCCTGAAAGAGTTGGAGCCCCGACTGCGACGGCTCTTCACGGCATGCCTGCAGGAGGGCCGGTTTCCATCGCAGTGGAAAACCGGCAGGCTGGTCCTCCTCAGGAAGGAGGGGCGCCCGGCGGACTCGCCGTCCGCATACCGGCCCATAGTGCTGCTGGACGAGGTGGCAAAGCTCTTCGAGCGCATCGTCGCCGACCGCCTCGTCCAGCATCTGAGCAGGGAGGGGCCGGACTTGGACGGCAACCAGTTCGGTTTCCGCCGCGGGCGCTCCACCGTAGACGCCATCATGCGCGTGAGGAGCCTGGCGGAGGAAGTGGTGTCCCGGGGTGGGGTCTTGTTGGCGGTGTCGTTAGACATTTGTAACGCCTTCAACACCCTGCCCTGGAGTTGTATTAGGGAGGCCCTACGTTATCACGGAGTGCCTCCCTACCTCCGCCACATCGTCGGGGCTTATTTGTCGGGGCGTTGGGTCACCTTCGTGGGGCAAAATGGCGTGGTGCAGCGACACCAGATGTCGTGCGGTGTTCCACAGGGTTCGGTTCTGGGCCCGCTCCTGTGGAACATCGGGTACGACTGGGTGCTGAGGGGTGCTCTCCTCCGGGGCGCTGGCGTGACGTGTTACGCGGACGACACGCTCGTCACGGCCCGGGGGAGATCGCACAGGGAGGCAGCCTTGCTGGCGACGGCCGCAGTGGCGCAGGTGGTGGGTCGCATCCGGCGGTTGGGGCTGGAAGTGGCCCTCCACAAATCCGAGGCCATGACGTTCCATGGGCCTCGGAACGCGCCGCCGCCGGGATCTAACATCGTGGTCGGTGGGGTCCGAATAGCTGTCGGGGCGACGATAAAATACCTGGGGGTCGTCCTCGACAGCCGCTGGGATTTCGGGCCCCACTTCCGGCGGCTGGCGCCCAAACTGATGGGCGCCGCGGCCGCGCTGGCGACGCTGCTTCCCAATCTCGGAGGGCCGACGACGAGTTGTCGGCGGCTGTACATGGGGGTCGTGCGATCCATGGCCCTGTACGGGGCCCCGGTGTGGGCCGATGACCTGACGGCCACCAACATCGCCATTCTGCGGAAGCCGCAACGGGCGATGGCCGTCAGAGTCATAAGAGGTTATCGCACGATCTCCCATGAGGCAGCGTGCGTACTGGCCGGATCTCCGCCCTGGGACCTGGAGGCGAAGGCCCTCGCGTCACTCTATACATGGCGCGGGGGCGAGAGGGAGCGGGGCAACAGACCTGCGCCGCGAGAAATCGAGTGGCGCAGGTCAGAGCTCCGCGAGGTCCTGGTGGCGGATTGGGGTGAACGCCTCACTCACCCCAGCGCTGGCCTCACGACGATCGAGGCCATCCGGCCAGTGCTGCAGGAGTGGCTAGGGAGGAGCCACGGCTCCCTGACGTTTCGGGCGACGCAGGTGCTTTCTGGACATGGGTGCTTCGGAAAGTACCTGTGTCGCATAGGCAGGGAGCCAGACGCCCGGTGCCACCATTGCGTCGGTTGCCGCGGGGAGACGGCGCGGCATGTTGTGGAGGAGTGCATCTCTTGGGATGCGCCGCGCCGTGCTCTAGTCGCGGAAGTCGGAGGGGACCTCTCGCTCCCGGCCATTGTTCGTCATATGGTCGGCAGCGACAGGTCCTGGGACGCGGTGGTGTCCTTCTGCGAGGAGGTGATGTCGCAGAAGGAAGCTGCGGAGAGGGAGAGGGAAATCACGTCCACTCTCCCGAGCCGCAGCAGGCGCACCGGGCGCCGGAGGCGGGGGGGTCATAACATCCGACTCCCCCCGTAGCGGTCCATCGAGCGGGCGGATTGGGGGAAATCCGTTCGCTCCTTATATGGACCCGAGGTGGCGTGCGTAGTGTCCCTCGCACGCCCCTCAGCAGTATGTGGTCAAGGGGGGTGAGCACCCCTCCCCCCCTGTGACAAGTGGGGGTCTGCAATGGCGGACCGGCACCGCCGGGTCGCGGACGAGTGCTGGCTTGAACCCGCGGCCCGGTATAATGGTGCAGATGGGACACTCCTGTGTTTTTAGTCGGTGCGAGTCCGACATCACCTCGTCGCCTCCCCCGGCGGCGGGGTACCCATAAGGGGTTTTCACAGGGTCAAAAAAAAAAAAAAAAAAAAAGGTTGGGGGACCCCCCACAGTGCTTGCGTCCACGTCGCGTCCCCTGGAAACGACCCAGTTCTGACCACCGTAACGGAGTGGCAGACTGGGTTGGCCAAAGTGCACTGTGCATCGCAGCGAATTACTGATTGTCTTGAGGCTGCGAACCTGCGGAGGCTATGCCTAAACCTGCGCGGGACGCCTGCGGGCGTTTCTCGAAACCAAAAGGCCCTTCTCAGGGCCAACCCAAAGGCCCTTCTCAGGGCCAACCCCAAGGCCCTTCTCAGGGCCAAACCGAAGGCCCTTCTCAGGGCCAACCCAAAGGCCCTTCTCAGGGCCAACCCAAAGGCCCTTCTCAGGGCCAAGCCAAAGGCCCTTCTCAGGGCCAATTCGACGCTACGGCGTCAGAGACTAGCCGCACGCCATCTGCGGCTGGTTACTTCGGCGGGGCGGAAGAGTCGTCCGACAACGACTCACTGATTAGTGTGTCGGATGGCTCTCGGTCGCGGAAGCGAAAAAAGGTCCGAGGTGGGTCCGAGGGCTCCTCGGCTTCGGGGTCGACGGGGCTGTCGAAGGCCAAAAAGCCGACGGCGGCCGCGGATGCCCATGTCTTTGGGCTTGAGAACGCCGAACGCCGGTTGGAACTGGCTCGGCGGGCGCAGCTCCAACAAGAGCTGGAGGAGCGGGTGGCTGCCAAGGAGCAACGGGCGCTCGTCGCCCGGGCCAAGTCCGGGTACGGTGCGTCCCGCGTTGTATACGCGGACCATTCTCTGGCGGAGCTGGAGAAAATGGCGGAGGAGGACGAAAAGGAGATTGTCGAGGTCGCCTCTAAGTCCTCCAACCTGAAGGGGACCTTCCAGAAGGCCCTCAAATGGAGGGCCGCGAGCATGCGCGGTGTCGTCGCGGAGCTGGTCCAGCGAACGGCCACCGACGAGACGCGGCAACTGCAGGCAAAGATCGATCGCCTGCAGTCGGAGGTCAGCCAGCTCCATCAGAAGCTGGCTGAAGCCACGGCCCGGCCACAACAAGCCGGGCTGAGCCCTGCGGCAGAGGGCCCCGCCTCCAACCTCGAGGATATCATCCGCAAGGTTGTAATGGAGGAGAGGGCCTTCACAAGAGCCTGCTTAGCAGGCATCGAGGACCGGCTCTTGCCGGAGAAACGCCTCCGACCGCCGCTTGCAGCGGATAAGGGGCAGTGTGAGCCGGGGCCGTCCTCCTCCCAGGCCGAGGACGCCCTTCTCCCCTCGACCACCCCGTCCAACGAGTGGAAGGTGGCGGGCCGTAAGGGGAAGGGCAAAGGCAAAAAGTCGGCGACGGCCGTCCCTGCCGTCCCCGCCACCGCCTCTCCCAGCCAGTCGCAGACGACCGGTAAGGGAAAGGAGAAAGGGAAAGGGGGGGGAAAGAAGCAGCTAGTCCCCCCCAAAACCGCGGCCGTCGTTGTGACGCTCACCGCGGAGGCTGCGGAACGAGGAGAGACGTACGCGTCTATTTTGGTGCGGGCGCGTGCGAATGCCGATCCCACCCAACTGGGGATCAGCAAGGTTTCCTGCCGCCGAACCCAAGCCGGGGCTCGAATCTTTGAGTTCCCGGGGGCAGAGGGGAGTGCCCATGCGGACCTCTTTGCAGCCAAGCTGCAGGAGGTCATCGCGGACTCGGCCAAGGTGGCCCGACCGGTAAAGTCGGCGGCCATAGAGGTGACGGACCTTGATGACTCCGTCACCAAGGAGGAGGTGGTGGCGGCGGTCGCGGCGATGGGGGACTGTGGCGTCGCGGCGGTCCAATGCCGGGACATAAGGCCCGGGCGCGGTGGCATGGGCACCGTTCGCCTCGAGTGCCCAATCGCCGCTGCCAAAGCCGTCCTTGCCAAGGGACGGCTTACAGTCGGGTTCAGCTCGGGTGCAGTCCGGGCACTCGAGGAACAGCCTCTGCGATGTTTCCGGTGCTTCGGCATCGGACACACCCGGCCCCTGTGTCCGTCCACAGTAGACAGGACGGACATGTGCTTCCGCTGCGGCAAGGAGGGTCACAAAGCCGCCTCCTGCGGGGCCGCCACGCCGCACTGCGCGGTGTGTGCCGCCAGTGGCTGCCCGGCGGACCACGTTATGAAGGGGAGGAACTGCAATCCTCCCCCTAAGCGGGGCAAAGCCCGGGCACCGACCGGGCCTGCTGCTGCCGCTAGCGCCGTCGTTCCTGCGGCGGCTGGGGAGGGAGATGCGATGTCCGACTGATGGATTCGGTCCAACATCGCATCCTTCAGGCGAACACCAACCATTGCAGGGCAGCCCAGGATCTGCTGATGCAGACCATGGCTGAGTGGTTGGTGGACTTGGCGGTGATCGCCGAGCCTTACTCGGTGCCTGGCCGTTGGCTGGGTGACCGGGACGGCCTGGTGGCATTGGTTTCGCGGTCTTCCACGGACTCCCCTCCCCTCTCGCTCTTAGAGAGGGGACCGGGATACGTGGCCGCCGCGTGGGGAGACATGGCGGTGGTGGGGGTCTATTTCTCACCGAACCGCCCTCTCTCGGACTTCGAGGATTTCCTCGAGATCCTCACCGCAGTCGTAGGGAGGATGGCGCTGCGCCAGGTCGTGCTGTTGGGCGACCTGAACGCCAAGTCAGTGGCCTGGGGCAACCCGACCGCCGGTTGCAACGTTCGGGGACGAGCCGTCGAGTTTTGGGCGGCCTCATGCGGTGTGTCCCTCCTCAACAGGGGGGCGGTCCACACGTGTGTGCGGCAGCGGGGCGGGTCGGTGGTGGACATCTCGTTCGCCACCCCCACGCTGGCCGCCCGCGTCGTCAATTGGCGGGTAGAGATGGTGGAGACCTTGTCGGACCACCGATATGTACGGTTCGACATCTCTGCTCCGGGGGGGGGGATGGCCCGCGCTCGTCAGTCTCCCTTCCCGCGGTGGACACTCACCCGCCTGAACCGGGAGGCAGCCAAGGAGGCGGCCTTTCTCCAGGACTGGCTGTCGCCCCCTGTCGAGGTCCTGGACGTGGACGCCGCAGCGGTCCAGCTCAGGGGGTCCCTGACCGAGGTGTGCAACTCTAGCATGCCTCGGTCTCGTCGTCCGCCTCCCCGTCGTGCCGTCTATTGGTGGACGGAGGAGCTGGCGGAGCTCCGGGCCGCCTGCGTGGCGGCCAGAAGAGCCTACACTCGGAGTCGACGGCGCAGCGCCCGAAACCGAGTCCAGGCAGAGGAGGACCGCCTATACGCCACCTACCGAGAGGCGAAAACGGTCCTCAAGTCTGCAATGGGCGCTGCAGAAGACTCGGCGAGGGCCGAGATGCTGGCGGATCTCGACAGGGATCCTTATGGGAGACCGTACAAGGTGGCGCGGAACCAGCTACGCCCATATGGTCCCCCACTGACGGAGACCCTCGAGCCGGCGTTGCTTGACGGGGTGGTCGGGTCCCTGTTTCCGCGCAGGACCGACTTCACCCCACCAACGATGGATCCTCCGCAGGGGGCGGCTCCGCCGGAGGAGGGGGTTCCTCCGGTGACGACGGCGGAGTTCGACGCGGGGGTTCTCAGCCTCCGCGCGAAGAAGACGGCTCCCGGACCAGACGGCGTCCCCGCACGGGTGGTGGCGATCGCCGCCTCCGAAATGAAGGACAGGTTTCGGGATCTCTTTAGCGCGTGCTTTACGGCTGGGAGATTCCCGAAAAAGTGGAAGGAGGGGCAGCTATGCCTCCTCCGAAAGGAGGGACGCCCGGTGGACTCCCCCTCGGCATACCGGCCCATCGTCCTACTCGATGAGGTCGGAAAATTGTTCGAGGGGATTGTCGCCTCCAGGCTCGATAGCCATTTGCGGGGCGTAGGGCCGGACCTGTCGGACGCCCAAATCGGTTTCCGTCGGGGGCGTTCGACGATCGATGCGCTGGCCCTACTCAAGGGCCAGGTGAAGGAGGCGGTGGAGGCGGGGGACGGGGTGCTGGCGGTGTCATTCGACATTGCCAACGCCTTCAACTCCATGCCCCACTCGACGATTCTGGAGGCGCTCCGGTATCATGGAGTGCCCCAATACCTGCGGAGCCTCCTGGCCAGCTACTTGGAGGACAGGGAGGTCCTCCTCGTGGACAAGACGGCCACGGTGAGGCGGTTCGGCGCAGAGTCCGGTGTTCCGCAGGGGTCGGTGCTAGGCCCCCCCCTGTGGAACATCGGATTCAACTGGCTCCTGAGGGGAGCCCTCCTCCAGGGCACGAGTGTCATCTGCTACGCGGATGACACTCTCCTCACCGCCCGGGGGAGGAACTTTAGGGACGCGGCCTGTCTGGCCTCGGCTGGCGGAACCTTGGTTGCGGAGAGGATCCGCCGCCTGGGATTGAAGGTGGCGCTGCAAAAGACTGAGGCCGTATTCTTTCACGGGCCTCGGCAGCGCATCCCTCCCGACGCTCACATTGTCGTGGAGGGTATCAGGATAGGGGTCCAGCCCCAGATGAAGTATCTGGGCTTGGTGCTGGACGAGAGATGGCGCTTCGGCCCGCATTTCAGCGGGCTGTCGACGCGCCTGTTGAAAGCCGCGGACGCCCTCTCGTGGCTCCTCCCGAATCTGGGGGGGCCCAAGGCGGGATGCCGGCGCCTATATGCCGGCATCCTGAGGAGCATGGCCCTATACGGGGCCCCCATCTGGGCGGACTCCCTCCACAGAAGGGAGAATGCGACCGCCATCCGCAGGCCCCAAAGGGCCATCGCACTGCGGGTGGCGAGGGCCTACCGTTCGGTGGGCTTCTCGGCGGCATGCGCTCTGGCCGGCACCCCTCCTTGGGAGTTGGAGGCCTGGGTGCTCGCCAGGGTGTACGAGTGGAAGGCGCGTCAGAGGGCGCTCGGGGTGCGCCCCGTCGCCGAAGAGCGGGAGGCTGTGCGGCGGGAGGCGAAGGACGCCATCGTCCTCCACTGGACGGAGGACCTCGCCGCCGCCGCCTTTGGCCGCCGGACATTGGACGCGCTTGGTCCGGTCCTGCGGAGTTGGCTCGAGCGGTCCCACGGTTTCCTCTCGTTCCGTCTGGTGCAGGTGTTGTCCGGCCATGGCTGTTTCGGATCGCACCTGCACCGGATCGGGAGGGAGGAGACACCGGCGTGCCACGAATGCGGTGCGGCGGAGGACACGGCGCAACACACACTCGAGGTGTGCCCGGCTTGGTCCGAGCAGCGCCGCGGTCTGACTGCGGTGGTTGGGCAGGACCTCTCGCTTCCCGGCGTGATCAGTGCCATGCTGGGGGGCGAGGAGGCCTGGGCAGCGGTAGCCTCCTTTTGCGAGGACGTGATCTCGCAAAAAGAGGAGGCGGAGCGCGCGCGGGAGGACGACCCTCTCGCTGCGCCGCTCCGCAGACGAAGAAGGGGTCGGAGAGTGCGTGGCGACGGGCGGGCGACAAGCGCGGGGGCGCCTTTGCCTGCATTGCACCCGTCTCAAAGGGCAATCGTCGGCGGAGGACTGGACGTAGAGGCTATGCCGGTTTCCCAGTCCCCGCCACTCGGACGAAGCGGGTAGAGGCCGCTGGGTTGTTTTAGTGGGTATACCGGAAACAGACCGGGGAGTCCCACATAGCCCCCCCATCCCCCGATGGGAGGGTATGCGTAATGCATTTTTTCCCAGCGACAAAAAAAAAAAAAAAAAAAAAAAAAAAAAAAGGTTAGGTTAGGTTAGGTTAGGTTAGGTTAGGTTAGGTTAGGTTAGGTTAGGTTAGGTTAGGTTAGGTTAGGTTAGGTTAGGTTAGGTTAGGTTAGGTTAGGTTAGGTTAGGTTAGGTTAGGTTAGGTTAGGTTAGGTTAGGTTAGGTTAGGTTAGGTTAGGTTAGGTTAGGTTAGGTTGGTCGCGATGGTGTGCGTTTTGCACACGGGGGGGGCACTCCTCTCGGAGTGGAGGGGCGACGGGTTTGCCGGTCAGTCATGGCCGGCAGACACGGTCTGATGCAGACCACCGTTCGGCCCGATCCGGAATCCTCATTGAGAGGGCCGGAGGCCCTGCGTGGGCCACGAGGAGAAAACCTCTATAAAAAACCACTGGGGGGGAGCCCAGTCTGGGCTGGGGTGCTGCTCCACGTGTTCTGTCACGCTGGAGGAGCAAGGACGGGCTCGGTGCTCACTCACCCTGTCACCGAGCAGGCAGCGGGAGGACTGTTTCCTTTCGCTGCCCCCGTCATCAGATCGTAATCCCTTAGGGGACCGAGGGTCTTGGCTTCACCGCCCGGACCGCGAGGAAGAAAACCTCTATAAAAAATTACCCCGAATCTCGAGCTCGGCGCGCGGCCAGGGGATGTATGGCTGACGGGTATGATCAGTCTCGAGCGCGCCCCCTCCAGAGGACCGGCGGACCCTCTGGAGTATATACGCTTACCCGGGTACAGGGGGCACTGCCCGGGTGGACCTTTTATTTCCCCCATACTCGTGGGAACTATATGGATAATTTTAACTCAACCCAAAAAACCCAAAACGACGTTGTCTCAGGACAAAGTGAGGAGTTGTCAGGCAGTGCCCTTTTCAGGGCGGTGCCTGTCGTCAAGCTGACGAGACTGTCGGCAACAGAGGTGGAGATGGAGTCGGACCACGGCTCCAACTCCAGCGGCGTTAGTGCTGGGCGCCCCTCCAAATTTTGGAGGGTCGAAGGCCGCAAACGCCACAGAGCGGAGCACTCGGGGCTGGACTCGGCCTCGAGTGACGAGTCCTCGCCGGCCTCTAAGGTCAGCTCGAAAGGAAGAGGGCGGCCGCCGACTACTGGCAAGTATGTCGGCCTGGCCAAAGCGCAGGCGGAGCTGAACGCCGCCAAGCGCGAGGAGCTCCGTCTGCGGGCGGAAGAGGAGGTGGCGAAGCTGGCGGAGCGAGCGCGCTCCCATAAGATCACCCGCCTCTCTGGGAGCAGCACATCCGGATCCCTGGAGACGGTCGTGTCCGCTGCGTCAGCGTGCACGCTGACGCAGCAGGTTAAGGATAACGTGGCGACGATCCTTAAAGTCGCCACCAACTCCAAAAACCTAAAGGGCACATTTCAACGTGCCCTCAAGGAGGCGGCCGCCTTCATAGGGGTGGCGGCTGAGGAGTTCGGTGCTCGCACCGCCAATGAAGAGACCGCATTGCTCCAGGCGGAGAATAAACGCCTCCGGGCGGAAATGGCGGAGCTACGTTCGGAGCTCGCCGACCTACGCAAGGAGCTGCTGGCCATAAGGTCCGCACGGCCCGAGCCGGAGGCGCACAACATCCCGCCCGCAAAGTCTGTTGCCGATCCCGAGTTGGAGCGTACGCTCACTGAGAGGATCGGCAACATGCTGAACGCCCGGCTCGCGGCGCTCGAGGACCGGCTGCTGCCGGCCAAAACAATCCGGCCTCCGCTGGCAGCGGACCGGAAACGGGAAGCGGCAGCTCAGGCGGCAGCTCAAGCGACAGCTCAAGCGGCTGTGGATGCGGTGGCCGAGGTCCATGCTGGCCCGTCCAAAGCCCCGACCAAGGCATCGACCAAAGGCAAGGGCAAAAAGGCCAAGCCGACCTACGCAGCCAAGGCGGCAACCTCGCAGGCCGCCCCGGTGCAGAATACCGTACCAGCTGGCCAAACGGCAGCCACAAAGTCCGCTGCCCAGCAGGCTCCGGCCTCTGCTCCCTCGACGTCCAAACAAACGGGCGAGTGGGAGACCGTCGGGGCAAAGAAGGCCTCCAAAAAGAAGGCCAAAGCCGCCTCTAAGAAGGCAAAGAAGGCGGAGGCAAAGTTGCGCGCCCCCCGCTCAACGGCGGTGGTCCTGACGCTCGAACCGGGAGCACAGGAGAGGGGCCTGACGTACGGCGCGGTCTTGGCTAAGGCCAAGGCCAACATCACGTTGGCCGACCTCGGCATTGCGGGCGTGCAGGTAAAAACCACTGCCACAGGTGCTCGGCTCCTAGAGATCTCTGGGTCTACGAGCGGGGAGAAGGCGGACGCCCTTGCCGAGCGGCTGAGGTCTCTTCTGGAGGCGGAAGGTGTCCGGGTGTCCAGGCCCGTTAAATGTGCAAGCTTGCGCATCACGGGCTTGGACGACTCGGTGACCGCCGAAGAACTGGCGGCCGCAATAGCCAGAGTCGGGGGCTGCTCGCCGGACCAAGTCCGTCCGGGAACTTTCGCCCGGGGGCCTAGCGGCATGGGGGCGGTCGTCACTAGCTGTCCCGTGGCGGCTGCAAAACGGGTCGCCGACGGCGGCAGATTGCTGGTGGGCTGGGTCTCGGCTCGGGTGAAAGTGCTGGAGCCGAGGCCCACGAGGTGCTACAAGTGCCAAAGTGACGGTCACGTCAGGGCACAGTGCACCTCAGAGGCGGATTGCGGCGACCTGTGCTTCCGCTGTGGCCAGCCCGGCCACAAGGCGGGCACTTGCCAGGCAACGACGCCGTGCTGTGCTCTGTGTACGGCGTCTGGCAAGCCAGCGGAGCACAAACTGGGCAGCAAAGCCTGTTCCGCCAGCAAAGGGAGCAAAAAGAAGAGCAAGCAGAAGAAAAAGAAGAAAGGGTCGGCTCCTACCGAACAGCCGATCGCCTCGGCCGCGGCGGAAGCGCCGCAGAGCCAGACGGAGGGGCTAGTAGAAATGGAGTGTCAGTAATGGCCCCACCCCTCCGTCTGCTGCAGGCCAACATCAACCACTGCGCCAGGGCTCAGGACCTTTTACTCCAGAGCATGGCGCAGTGGAAGATCAACATCGTGGTCGTCGCCGAGCCGTATTTTATCCCTCCCAGGGACGACTGGGTGGGAGACGCCACCGGCTCGGCGGCCTTGATTTGGTCGGCTGCCGCCGGAACCCCGTCCATCGAAAACATCTCGAGGGGGCGGGGTTACGTCGCGGCGCAATTCGGCGAGGTTGTGGTGGTGGGAGTATACTTCTCTCCGAACCGCACCCTCGCCGAATTCGAGAGCTTCCTCTTGGAGCTGTCCACGTTGGTGGACCGTGCCCACCCTCGCTCCGTTCTCGTCCTCGGGGACCTCAACGCCAAGTCCGCGGCGTGGGGTTCCCGCGCCACAGATCATCGTGGCACGGCGCTGGAGGAGTGGGCTCTCACGACGGGTCTGTCCGTCCTGAACCGCGGTTCAGTCGACACGTGCGTGCGACAGCTGGGCGGGTCCATAGTGGACGTATCGTTCGCTAGCCCGGCTCTAGCACGCCGTGTCCGGGGGTGGAGAGTCTTGGAGGAGGTGGAGACGTTGTCGGACCACCGGTACATCCGGTTCAACGTCTCCGCCCAGACCTCTGGCATCCACCGCCCGCCGACCCCGGGGAGGGACGGACCGCGCTGGGCGCTGAAGCGCCTCGACCGGGAGCTCCTCGAGGAAGCGGCCATAGTCAAGGCGTGGTCTGAAGGACCAGAGAGGCCCGGTGACGACGTCGACGGGGAGGCGAGCTGGTTCCGCGGGGCGATGACGCAGATCTGCGACGCGGCTATGCCCCGCGTCCAGTCTCGGCCCACCAAGCGTCAGGTGTACTGGTGGACAGAGGAAATCGCCCAGTTGCGCTATACGTGCATAGCGGCGAGACGCCAGTACACCAGACAGCGTCGGAGGCGTCTGAACCGGAGCCCTGAGACGGAGGCGGCGCTGTACCAGAGGTACCGCGCCGCGAAGGAGGCTCTGAAGATAGCCATCGGCAGAGCAAAGGAGGCAGCGAGGGAGGAGCTGCTCGAGACCCTCGAGCGCGATCCGTGGGGGCGTCCGTACCGCATGGTACGGGGCAAACTACGCCCCTGGGCGCCCCCACTAACAGAGGGTCTCCGCCCCGAGCTGCTCGGGGACGTGGTGTCCGCCCTATTTCCATCAAGGGCGGAACACACACCACCGCCGATGGCTCCGCCAGAGCCTCCTGGAGAGGGAGAAGTCCCGAATGCCCCCGAGGTGACCCAAGAGGACCTGAAGGCAGCGGTGGATCGGCTCCGGGCCAAGAACACTGCCCCGGGGCCCGACGGCATACCCGGCCGCGCCTGGGTCCTCGCCCTGAAGGAGTTGGAGCCCCGACTGCGACGGTTCTTCACGGCATGCCTGCAGGAGGGCCGGTTTCCATCGCAGTGGAAAACCGGCAGGCTGGTCCTCCTCAGGAAGGAGGGGCGCCCGGCGGACTCGCCGTCCGCATACCGGCCCATAGTGCTGCTGGACGAGGTGGCAAAGCTCTTCGAGCGCATCGTCGCCGACCGCCTCGTCCAGCATTTGAGCAGGGAGGGGCCGGACCTGGACGGCAACCAGTTCGGTTTCCGCCGCGGGCGCTCCACCATAGACGCCATCATGCGCGTGAGGAGCCTGGCGGAGGAAGTGGTGTCCCGGGGTGGGGTCTTGTTGGCGGTGTCGTTAGACATTTGTAACGCCTTCAACACCCTGCCCTGGAGTTGTATTAGGGAGGCCCTACGTTATCACGGAGTGCCTCCCTACCTCCGCCACATCGTCGGGGCTTATTTGTCGGGGCGTTGGGTCACCTTCGTGGGGCAAAATGGCGTGGTGCAGCGACACCAGATGTCGTGCGGTGTTCCACAGGGTTCGGTCCTGGGCCCGCTCCTGTGGAACATCGGGTACGACTGGGTGCTGAGGGGTGCTCTCCTCCGGGGCGCTAGCGTGACGTGTTACGCGGACGACACGCTCGTCACGGCCCGGGGGAGATCGCACAGGGAGGCAGCCTTGCTGGCGACGGCCGCAGTGGCGCAGGTGGTGGGTCGCATCCGGCGATTGGGGCTGGAGGTGGCCCTCCACAAATCCGAGGCCATGACGTTCCATGGGCCTCGGAACGCGCCGCCGCCGGGATCTAACATCGTGGTCGGTGGGGTCCGAATAGCTGTCGGGGCGACATTAAAATACCTGGGGGTCGTCCTCGACAGCCGCTGGGATTTCGGGCCCCACTTCCGGCGGCTGGCGCCCAAACTGATGGGCGCTGCGGCCGCGCTGGCGACGCTGCTTCCCAATCTTGGAGGGCCGACGACAAGTTGTCGGCGGCTGTACATGGGGGTCGTGCGATCCATGGCCCTGTATGGGGCCCCGGTGTGGGCCGATGACCTGACGGCCACCAACATCGCCATTCTGCGGAAGCCGCAACGGGCGATGGCCGTCAGAGTCATAAGAGGTTATCGCACGATCTCCCATGAGGCAGCGTGCGTACTGGCCGGATCTCCGCCCTGGGACCTGGAGGCGAAGGCCCTCGCGTCACTCTATACATGGCGCGGGGGCGAGAGGGAGCGGGGCAACAGACCTGCGCCGCGAGAAATCGAGCGGCGCAGGTCAGAGCTCCGCGAGGTCCTGGTGGCGGATTGGGGTGAACGCCTCACTCACCCCAGCGCTGGCCTCACCACGATCGAGGCCATCCGGCCAGTACTGCAGGAGTGGCTGGGGAGAAGCCACGGCTCCCTGACGTTTCGCGCGACGCAGGTGCTTTCTGGACATGGGTGCTTCGGAAAGTACCTGTGTCGCATAGGCAGGGAGCCAGACGCCCGGTGCCACCATTGCGTCGGTTGCCGCGAGGAGACGGCGCGGCATGTTGTGGAGGAATGCATCGCTTGGGATGCGCCGCGCCGTGCTCTAGTCGCGGAAGTCGGAGGGGACCTCTCGCTCCCGACCATCGTTCGTCATATGGTCGGCAGCGACAGGTCCTGGGACGCAGTGGTGTCCTTCTGCGAGGAGGTGATGTCGCAGAAGGAAGCTGCGGAAAGGGAGAGAGAAATTACGTCCACTCTCCCGAGCCGCAGCAGGCGCACCGGGCGCCGGAGGCGGGGGGGTCATAACATCCGACTCCCCCCGTAGCGGTCCATCGAGCGGGCGGATTGGGGGAAATCCGTTCGCTCCGTATATGGACCCGAGGTGGCGTGCGTAGTGTCCCTCGCACGCCCCTCAGCAGTATGTGGTCAAGGGGGGTGAGCACCCCTCCCCCCCTGTGACAAGTGGGGGTCCGCAGTGGCGGACCGGCACCGCCGGGTCGCGGACGAGTGCTGGCTTGAACCCGCGGCCCGGTATAATGGTGCAGATGGGACACTCCTGTGTTTTTAGTCGGTGCGAGTCCGACATCACCTCGTCGCCTCCCCCGGCGGCGGGGTACCCATAAGGGGTTTTCACAGGGTCAAAAAAAAAAAAAAAAAAAAAAAAAAAAAAAAAAAAAAAAAAAAAAAAAAAAAAAAAAAAAAAAAAAAAAAAAAAAAAAAAAAAAAAAAAAAAAAAAAAAAAAAAAAAAAAAAGGTTAGGTTAGGTTAGGTTAGTTAGTTAGTTAGGGGGAGCCCATTCTGGGCTGGGGTGCTGCTCCACGTGTTCTGTCACGTTGGAGGAGCAAGGACGGGCTCGGTGTTCACTCACCCTGTCACCGAGCAGGCAGCGGGAGGACTGTTTCCTTTCGCTGCCCCCGTCATCAGATCGTAATCCCCTAGGGGACCGAGGGTCTTGGCTTCACCGCCCGGGCCGCGAGGAAGAAAACCTCTATAAAAAATCACCCCGAATCCCGAGCTCGGCGCGCGGCCAGGGGATGTATGGCTGACGGGTTTCATCAGTCTCGAGCGCGCCCCCTCCAGAGGACCGGCGGACCCTCTGGAGTATATACGCTTACCCGGGTACAGGGGGCACTGCCCGGGTGGACCTTTTATTTCCCCCATACTCGTGGGAACTTTATGGATACCAATTTTAAAAACAAAAACCCAAATGATGTAAGTGAGGAGGAGACACGCAGTGCCCTTATCAGGGCGCAGCCTGTTGTGAGGCTGACAAGACTGTCAGCCTCGGAGGCGGAAGTGGAGCCGGATCACGGCTCCATCTCGAGCGGCGCGAGTGCTGGGCGCCCCTCCAAGTTTTGGAGGGTTGATGGCCGCAAGCGCCAACGAGAGGGCAACTCGGGGTCGGAGTCGACCTCGAGCGAGGATACCTCGCCGGCCATAAAGGTCAGTGCGAGAGGAAGAGGGCGGCCACCAACAACTGGCAAATATGTCGGTCTGGCCAAAGCGCAGGCGGAGCTGAACGCCGCCAAGCGCGAAGAGCTCCGTCTCATAGCGGAGCAGGAGGTCATGGAGCAGGCGAAGCGGGCACGTTCCGCAAACATCTCCCGCCTCTCCAGAAGCAGCTCATGTGCGTCATTTGAGACGGTGGCGTCGGCTGCTTCCATCCCTGCGAGTGCCTTGACAGAAAAAGTCAAGACCAACGTGGCCACCATTCTGAAAGTGGCCACAAACTCGAAGAACCTAAAGGGCACATACCAACGTGCCCTGAAGGAGGCCGCCGCTTTTATCACCGAGGCGGCCGACGAGTTCGGCACTCGCACCCTAGGCGAGGAAACGGCGAAGCTGCAGGCAGAAAACGTCCGCCTCCGAGCGGAGATGGCGGAGCTTCGTGCGGAGCTTGCCACGATAAGGGCTGAGCTGCTGGCCGCCAAATCCAAACGGCCCGAGCCCGAGACGCCCCAGTCGTCACCCGTGGTTGTTGCCGATCCCGAGTTGGAGCGTACGCTCACTGAGAGGATCGGCAACATGCTGAACGCCCGACTGGCGGCCCTAGAGGACCGGCTGCTGCCGGCCAAGACAATCCGGCCTCCGCTGGCAGCAGACCGGAGAAAGGAGGAGGCGGAACAGGCAGCGCGGGATGTGGCTGTGGTAACAGACGCGGTTGCCACGGTCACAATCGGCTCGACCACCAAAGCCAAGGGCAAAAAGGCGAAGACGGCAAAAACATCGTCGCCTGCCGATCAGACGCCCTCTTACGCAGCCAAGGCCGCCACACCTCGCGCCCCGGCTGACAGCGTCCAGCCGGCTGACCAACCGGCTGCCCCACAAGCTAAAGGGAAGGGTAAGGGGAAAGGCAAATCCTCGGCCGCACAGCAGACGCCCACCCCTGCACCCTCCACGTCTGTACAGCAGGAGGGCGAGTGGGAGAAAGTCGGTGAGAAGAAGGCCGCTAAAAAGAAGGAGAAGAAGTCCGCAAAAAAGGCGGAAAAGAGCAAGGCGAAGCTGCGCGCCCCACGCTCAACAGCCGTCGTCCTCACTCTGGAACCCGGAGCGCAAGAGAAGGGCGTAACTTACGCCGGGGTCTTGGCTAAGGCCAAGGCCAACATCACGTTGGCCGACCTCGGCATTGGGGGCGTGCAGATTAAGACCACTGCAACGGGCGCTCGGCTCCTTGAGATCTCAGGGGCCACAAGTGGACAGAAGGCGGACGCCCTTGCCGAGCGGCTTCGGTCACTGTTGGAGGCGGACGAGGTCCGGGTGTCCAGGCCCGTTAAATGTGCAAGCTTGCGCATCACGGGCTTGGACGACTCAGTGACTGCCGAAGAATTGGCGGCCGCAATAGCCAGAGTCGGCGGCTGCTCGGCGGAGCATATCAGGCCCGGACCGATCAGCCGGGGGCCAAACGGCATGGGGGTAGTTGTGGCCAGCTGCCCCGTGACGGCCGCCAAAAAGGTCCTTGACGGCGGCAGACTGCTGGTTGGGTGGGTTTCGGCTCGGGTGAAGGCGTTGGAGTCGAGGCCCACAAAGTGCTACAGGTGCCAGGCCGAGGGCCACGTCAGGGCCAAGTGCACGGCGCAATTGGACTGCGGCCAGCTGTGCTTCCGCTGCGGCCAGCCTGGTCACAAGGCGGGGTCGTGCCAGGCACCAACGCCGTGCTGTGTTCTGTGCACGGCGTCTGGCCAGCCAGCGGAGCACAAGCTGGGCAGTAAGACCTGCCCCGCGACCGTCCAGCCAAAATCGAAGGGCGGGAAGAAGAAAAAGAGGAAGAAGGGATCGGCCGCAACAGCAGAGCAGCCGAATGCCTCGGCCGCGGCGGAAGCGCCGCAGAGCCAGACGGAGGGGACAGTAGAAATGGAGTGTCAGTAATGGCCCCACCCCTCCGTCTGCTGCAGGCCAACATCAACCACTGCGCCAGGGCTCAGGACCTTTTACTCCAGAGCATGGCGCAGTGGAAGATAAACATCGTCGTCGTCGCCGAGCCGTATTTTATCCCTCCCAGGGACGACTGGGTGGGAGATACCACCGGCTCGGCGGCCTTGATCTGGTCGGCTGCCGCCGGAACCCCGTCCATCGAGAATATCTCGAGGGGGCGGGGTTACGTCGCGGCGCAATTCGGCGAGGTTGTGGTGGTGGGAGTTTACTTCTCTCCGAACCGCACCCTCGCCGAGTTCGAGAGCTTCCTCTTGGAGCTGTCCACGTTGGTGGACCGTGCCCGCCCTCGCTCCGTTCTCGTCCTCGGGGACCTCAACGCCAAGTCCGCGGCGTGGGGTTCCCGCGCCACAGACCATCGTGGCACGGCGCTGGAGGAGTGGGCCCTCGCGTCGGGTCTGGCCGTCCTGAACCGCGGTTCAGTCGACACGTGCGTGCGACAGCTGGGTGGGTCCATAGTGGACGTATCGTTCGCTAGCCCGGCTCTAGCACGCCGTGTCCGGGGGTGGAGAGTCTTGGAGGAGGTGGAGACGTTGTCGGACCACCGGTACATCCGGTTCGACGTCTCCGCCCAGACCTCGGGCATCCACCGCCCGCCGACCCCGGGGAGGGACGGACCGCGCTGGGCGCTGAAGCGCCTCGACCGGGAGCTCCTTGAGGAAGCGGCCATAGTGAAGGCGTGGTCAGAAGGACCGGAGAGGCCCGGTGACGACGTCGACGGGGAGGCGAGCTGGTTCCGCGGGGCGATGACGCAGATCTGCGACGCGGCTATGCCCCGCGTCCAGTCTCGGCCCACCAAGCGTCAGGTGTACTGGTGGACAGAGGAGATCGCCCAGCTGCGCTATGCGTGCATAGCGGCGAGACGCCAGTACACCAGGCAGCGTCGGAGACGTCTGAACCGGAGCCCCGAGACGGAGGCGGCGCTGTACCAGAGGTACCGCGCCGCGAAGGAGGCTCTAAAGATAGCCATCGGCAGAGCAAAGGAGGCAGCGAGGGAGGAGCTGCTCGAGACCCTCGAGCGCGATCCGTGGGGGCGTCCGTACCGCATGGTACGGGGCAAACTACGCCCCTGGGCGCCCCCACTAACAGAGGGTCTCCGCCCCGAGCTGCTCGGGGACGTGGTGTCCGCCCTATTTCCATCAAGGGCGGAACACACACCACCGCCGATGGCTCCGCCAGAGCCTCCTGGAGAGGGAGAAGTCCCGAATGCCCCCGAGGTGACCCAAGAGGACCTGAAGGCAGCGGTGGATCGGCTCCGGGCCAAGAACACTGCCCCGGGGCCCGACGGCATACCCGGCCGCGCCTGGGTCCTCGCCCTGAAGGAGTTGGAGCCCCGACTGCGACGGCTCTTCACGGCATGCCTGCAGGAGGGCCGGTTTCCATCGCAGTGGAAAACCGGCAGGCTGGTCCTCCTCAGGAAGGAGGGGCGCCCGGCGGACTCGCCGTCCGCATACCGGCCCATAGTGCTGCTGGACGAGGTGGCAAAGCTCTTCGAGCGCATCGTCGCCGACCGCCTCGTCCAGCATCTGAGCAGGGAGGGGCCGGACTTGGACGGCAACCAGTTCGGTTTCCGCCGCGGGCGCTCCACCGTAGACGCCATCATGCGCGTGAGGAGCCTGGCGGAGGAAGTGGTGTCCCGGGGTGGGGTCTTGTTGGCGGTGTCGTTAGACATTTGCAACGCCTTCAACACCCTGCCCTGGAGTTGTATTAGGGAGGCCCTACGTTATCACGGAGTGCCTCCCTACCTCCGCCACATCGTCGGGGCTTATTTGTCGGGGCGTTGGGTCACCTTTGTGGGGCAAAATGGCGTGGTGCAGCGACACCAGATGTCGTGCGGTGTTCCACAGGGTTCGGTTCTGGGCCCGCTCCTGTGGAACATCGGGTACGACTGGGTGCTGAGGGGTGCTCTCCTCCGGGGCGCTAGCGTGACGTGTTACGCGGACGACACGCTCGTTACGGCCCGGGGGAGATCGCACAGGGAGGCAGCCTTGCTGGCGACGGCCGCGGTGGCGCAGGTGGTGGGTCGCATCCGGCGTTTGGGGCTGGAGGTGGCCCTCCACAAATCCGAGGCCATGACGTTCCATGGGCCTCGGAACGCGCCGCCGCCGGGATCTAACATCGTGGTCGGTGGGGTCCGAATAGCTGTCGGGGCGACGATAAAATACCTGGGGGTCGTCCTCGACAGCCGCTGGGATTTCGGGCCTCACTTCCGGCGGCTGGCGCCCAAGTTGATGGGCGCTGCGGCCGCGCTGGCGACGCTGCTTCCCAATCTTGGAGGGCCGACGACGAGTTGTCGGCGGCTGTACATGGGGGTCGTGCGATCCATGGCCCTGTACGGGGCCCCGGTGTGGGCCGATGACCTGACGGCCAGCAACATCGCCATTCTGCGGAAGCCGCAACGGGCGATGGCCGTCAGAGTCATAAGAGGTTATCGCACGATCTCCCATGAGGCAGCGTGCGTACTGGCCGGATCTCCGCCCTGGGACCTGGAGGCGAAGGCCCTCGCGTCACTCTATACATGGCGCGGGGGCGAGAGGGAGCGGGGCAACAGGCCTGCGCCGCGAGAAATCGAGTGGCGCAGGTCAGAGCTCCGCGAGGTCCTGGTGGCGGAATGGGGTGAACGCCTCACTCACCCCAGCGCTGGCCTCACGACGATCGAGGCCATCCGGCCAGTGCTGCAGGAGTGGCTAGGGAGAAGCCACGGCTCCCTGACGTTTCGGGCGACGCAGGTGCTTTCTGGACATGGGTGCTTCGGAAAGTACCTGTGTCGCATAGGCAGGGAGCCAGACGCCCGGTGCCACCATTGCGTCGGTTGCCGCGAGGAGACGGCGCGGCATGTTGTGGAGGAGTGCATCTCTTGGGATGCGCCGCGCCGTGCTCTAGTCGCGGAAGTCGGAGGGGACCTCTCGCTCCCGGCCATTGTTCGTCATATGGTCGGCAGCGACAGGTCCTGGGACGCAGTGGTGTCCTTCTGCGAGGAGGTGATGTCGCAGAAGGAAGCTGCGGAGAGGGAGAGGGAAATCACGTCCACTCTCCCGAGCCGCAGCAGGCGCACCGGGCGCCGGAGGCGGGGGGGTCATAACATCCGACTCCCCCCGTAGCGGTCCATCGAGCGGGCGGATTGGGGGAAATCCGTTCGCTCCGTATATGGACCCGAGGTGGCGTGCGTAGTGTCCCTCGCACGCCCCTCAGCAGAAGGTGGTCAAGGGGGGTGAGCACCCCTCCCCCCCTGTGGCAAGTGGGGGTCCGCAGTGGCGGACCGGCACCGCCGGGTCGCGGACGAGTGCTGGCTTGAACCCGCGGCCCGGTATAATGGTGCAGATGGGACACTCCTGTGTTTTTAGTCGGTGCGAGTCCGACATCACCTCGTCGCCTCCCCCGGCGGCGGGGTACCCATAAGGGGTTTTCACAGGGTCAAAAAAAAAAAAAAAAAAAAAAAAAAAAAAAAAAAAAAAAAAAAAAAAAAAAAAAAAGGTTAGGTTAGGTTCGCGGCGGAAGCGCCGCAGAGCCAGACGGAGGGGACAGTAGAAATGGAGTGTCAGTAATGGCCCCACCCCTCCGTCTGCTGCAGGCCAACATCAACCACTGCGCCAGGGCTCAGGACCTTTTACTCCAGAGCATGGCGCAGTGGAAGATCAACATTGTGGTCGTCGCCGAGCCGTATTTTATCCCTCCCAGGGACGACTGGGTGGGAGACGCCACCGGCTCGGCGGCCTTGATTTGGTCGGCTGCCGCCGGAACCCCGTCCATCGAAAACATATCGAGAGGGCGGGGCTACGTTGCGGCTCAATTCGGCGAGGTTGTGGTGGTGGGAGTATATTTCTCCCCGAACCGCACCCTCGCCGAGTTCGAGAGCTTCCTCTTGGAGCTGTCCACGTTGGTGGACCGTGCCCACCCTCGCTCCGTTCTCGTCCTCGGGGACCTCAACGCCAAGTCCGCGGCGTGGGGTTCCCGCGCCACAGACCATCGTGGCACGGCGCTGGAGGAGTGGGCCCTCGCGTCGGGTCTGGCCGTCCTGAACCGCGGTTCAGTCGACACGTGCGTGCGACAGCTGGGTGGGTCCATAGTGGACGTATCGTTCGCTAGCCCGGCTCTAGCACGCCGTGTCCGGGGGTGGAGAGTCTTGGAGGAGGTGGAGACGTTGTCGGACCACCGGTACATCCGGTTCGACGTCTCCGCCCAGACCTCGGGCATCCACCGCCCGCCGACCCCGGGGAGGGACGGACCGCGCTGGGCGCTGAAGCGCCTCGACCGGGAGCTCCTTGAGGAAGCGGCCATAGTGAAGGCGTGGTCAGAAGGACCGGAGAGGCCCGGTGACGACGTCGACGGGGAGGCGAGCTGGTTCCGCGGGGCGATGACGCAGATCTGCGACGCGGCTATGCCCCGTGTCCAGTCTCGGCCCACCAAGCGTCAGGTGTACTGGTGGACAGAGGAGATCGCCCAGCTGCGCTATGCGTGCATAGCGGCGAGACGCCAGTACACCAGGCAGCGTCGGAGACGTCTGAACCGGAGCCCCGAGACGGAGGCGGCGCTGTACCAGAGGTACCGCGCCGCGAAGGAGGCTCTGAAGATAGCCATCGGCAGAGCAAAGGAGGCAGCGAGGGAGGAGCTGCTCGAGACCCTCGATCGCGATCCGTGGGGGCGTCCATACCATATGGTAAGGGGCAAACTACGCCCCTGGGCGCCCCCACTAACAGAGGGTCTCCGCCCCGAGTTGCTCGGGGACGTGGTGGCCGCCCTGTTTCCATCCAGGGCGGAACACACACCACCGCCGATGGCTCCGCCAGAGCCTCCTGGAGAGGGAGAAGTCCCGAATGCCCCCGAGGTGACCCAAGAGGACCTGAAGGCAGCGGTGGATCGGCTCCGGGCTAAGAACACTGCCCCGGGGCCCGACGGCATACCCGGCCGCGCCTGGGTCCTCGCCCTGAAGGAGTTGGAGCCCCGACTGCGACGGCTCTTCACGGCATGCCTGCAGGAGGGCCGGTTTCCATCGCAGTGGAAAACCGGCAGGCTGGTCCTCCTCAGGAAGGAGGGGCGCCCGGCGGACTCGCCGTCCGCATACCGGCCCATAGTGCTGCTGGACGAGGTGGCAAAGCTCTTCGAGCGCATCGTCGCCGACCGCCTCGTCCAGCATCTGAGCAGGGAGGGGCCGGACTTGGACGGCAACCAGTTCGGTTTCCGCCGCGGGCGCTCCACCGTAGACGCCATCATGCGCGTGAGGAGCCTGGCGGAGGAAGTGGTGTCCCGGGGTGGGGTCTTGTTGGCGGTGTCGTTAGACATTTGCAACGCCTTCAACACCCTGCCCTGGAGTTGTATTAGGGAGGCCCTACGTTATCACGGAGTGCCTCCCTACCTCCGCCACATCGTCGGGGCTTATCTGTCGGGGCGTTGGGTCACCTTCGTGGGGCAAAATGGCGTGGTGCAGCGACACCAGATGTCGTGCGGTGTTCCACAGGGTTCGGTCCTGGGCCCGCTCCTGTGGAACATCGGGTACGACTGGGTGCTGAGGGGTGCTCTCCTCCGGGGCGCTAGCGTGACGTGTTACGCGGACGACACGCTCGTCACGGCCCGGGGGAGATCGCACAGGGAGGCAGCCTTGCTGGCGACGGCCGCAGTGGCGCAGGTGGTGGGTCGCATCCGGCGATTGGGGCTGGAGGTGGCCCTCCACAAATCCGAGGCCATGACGTTCCATGGGCCTCGGAACGCGCCGCCGCCGGGATCTAACATCGTGGTCGGTGGGGTCCGAATAGCTGTCGGGGCGACATTAAAATACCTGGGGGTCGTCCTCGACAGCCGCTGGGATTTCGGGCCCCACTTCCGGCGGCTGGCGCCCAAACTGATGGGCGCTGCGGCCGCGCTGGCGACGCTGCTTCCCAATCTTGGAGGGCCGACGACAAGTTGTCGGCGGCTGTACATGGGGGTCGTGCGATCCATGGCCCTGTATGGGGCCCCGGTGTGGGCCGATGACCTGACGGCCAGCAACATCGCCATTCTGCGGAAGCCGCAACGGGCGATGGCCGTCAGAGTCATAAGAGGTTATCGCACGATCTCCCATGAGGCAGCGTGCGTACTGGCCGGATCTCCGCCCTGGGACCTGGAGGCGAAGGCCCTCGCGTCACTCTATACATGGCGCGGGGGCGAGAGGGAGCGGGGCAACAGACCTGCGCCGCGAGAAATCGAGTGGCGCAGGTCGGAGCTCCGCGAGGTCCTGGTGGCGGATTGGGGTGAACGCCTCACTCACCCCAGCGCTGGCCTCACCACGATCGAGGCCATCCGGCCAGTACTGCAGGAGTGGCTGGGGAGAAGCCACGGCTCCCTGACGTTTCGCGCGACGCAGGTGCTTTCTGGACATGGGTGCTTCGGAAAGTACCTGTGTCGCATAGGCAGGGAGCCAGACGCCCGGTGCCACCATTGCGTCGGTTGCCGCGAGGAGACGGCGCGGCATGTGGTGGAGCAGTGCATCGCTTGGGATGCGCCGCGCCGTGCTCTAGTCGCGGAAGTCGGAGGGGACCTCTCGCTCCCGGCCATTGTTCGTCATATGGTCGGCAGCGACAGGTCCTGGGACGCAGTGGTGTCCTTCTGCGAGGAGGTGATGTCGCAGAAGGAAGCTGCGGAAAGGGAGAGGGAAAACACGTCCACTCTCCCGAGCCGCAGCAGGCGCACCGGGCGCCGGAGGCGGGGGGGTCACAACATCCGACTCCCCCCGTAGCGGTCCATCGAGCGGGCGGATTGGGGGAAATCCGTTCGCTCCGTACATGGACCCGAGGTGGCGTGCGTAGTGTCCCTCGCACGCCCCTCAGCAGAAGGTGGTCAAGGGGGGTGAGCACCCCTCCCCCCCTGTGACAAGTGGGGGTCCGCAGTGGCGGACCGGCACCGCCGGGTCGCGGACGAGTGCTGGCTTGAACCCGCGGCCCGGTATAATGGTGCAGATGGGACACTCCTGTGTTTTTAGTCGGTGCGAGTCCGACATCACCTCGTCGCCTCCCCCGGCGGCGGGGTACCCATAAGGGGTTTTCACAGGGTCAAAAAAAAAAAAAAAAGGTTAGGTTAGGTTAGGTTAGGTTTTTTTTTTTTTTTTTTTTTTTTTTTTTTTTTTTTTTTATACTAGCTACCTCCAACATTATCGGAGCCTTTTTATATCGGTTTACTCTTTCATACTAGTTCTCGCTTTTATTCCTCTCGCACTTTTATTCTTCATACAGGTTCTTTCTTTCATCCATCTTTTCTTTGTTTCTTATCATTGGTGGGATTCCAATGCTACACTATCTATTCTATGCTATCTAGCTATTTCCTTTATTGGTTCCTTGTAGTGTTTCTGGGAGTTTGTGGGGTTCTCTTATTTTTAGATACTTTCTTTACTAAAATGTCTTACAATATTTTACATGGCTTAACTTTTTTCTTATTTTAACTTATTTCTATATCTTACGTCTATTTATACTTTCTTACAGTGTTTTAACTTTATATTATTTATTTAACATTTGGTTTCTTAACTAACTTATTTATATAGTGGTTGTATTACATTATTTATCCTAGTTTCCTATATTTATATGCTCTTGTGTTTTATGGTGATATTTAATATTTTCAAAATATTATTACATCATAATTTGCGCTACTTCTTTGTTAATTACCAATGTCATTATTTTATTTATTACTGTCTCTAGGTGCTCTGTTGTACAGATTTTTTCCACTTTCAGTTTTATGGTTTTGTACTCATACGCCAATTGCCCTAATTTCTTATGAAATGAGGAGCAATTGGCATTTTTTATGTTATTATTTTTGGTGGTTCTTTTTATTTGTTTTAATTTGCGTTTATTCGTGTTAATTTGTGCCATTGAAACAATTTTGCTTTGTTCGTTTTGGATGCCTTTAACAATACGCCACCGTCGATCTGGCGAGCATGTCCCACTTTCTGCGTATTGGGCAGTCGCCACTGAATGCATTGTGGTCCACGCGCTCGAGCTTGGTTAGGTTAGGTTAGGTTAGGTTAGGTTAGGTTAGGTTAGGTTAGGTTAGGTTAGGTTAGGTTAGGTTAGGTTAGGTTAGGTTAGGTTAGGTTAGGTTAGGTTAGGTTAGGTTAGGTTAGGTTAGGTTAGGTTAGGTTAGGTTAGGTTAGGTTAGGTTAGGTTAGGTTAGGTTAGGTTAGGTTAGGTTAGGTTAGGTTAGGTTAGGTTAGGTTAGGTTAGGTTAGGTTAGGTTAGGTTAGGTTAGGTTAGGTTAGGTTAGGTTAGGTTAGGTTAGGTTAGGTTAGGTTAGGTTAGGTTAGGTTAGGTTAGGTTAGGTTAGGTTAGGTTAGGTTAGGTTAGGTTAGGTTAGGTTAGGTTAGGTTAGGTTAGGTTAGGTTAGGTTAGGTTAGGTTAGGTTAGGTTAGGTTAGGTTAGGTTAGGTTAGGTTAGGTTAGGTTAGGTTAGGTTAGGTTAGGTTAGGTTAGGTTAGGTTAGGTTAGGTTAGGTTAGGTTAGGTTAGGTTAGGTTAGGTTAGGTTAGGTTAGGTTAGGTTAGGTTAGGTTAGGTTAGGTTAGGTTAGGTTAGGTTAGGTTAGGTTAGGTTAGGTTAGGTTAGGTTAGGTTAGGTTAGGTTAGGTTAGGTTTTTTTTTTTTTTTTTTTTTTTTTTTTTTTTTTTTTTTTTTTTTTTTTTTTTTCTGCAGGAGGGGGAATCCTCATGGACACCCAGACCATCCCACGAGTGAGACAGTCTGGGTAGTGCCGGACTCTTACCGGCTAAACCCTAACTCCTGCATTTCACGGTTCCCCTAACATGGAGATCAGGGACTGTTTTCGCCTTGTGTTTTTCGTGCTGCTGGGCTTTATTTATTATCGATCCTTTTGGGAAGTTGGTTAGGTACTGTGCGTGTCATTGCTGTATTTCTTTTACGTTTTGAGTTGACCAGGTTTCACTTTGCGATTTTGCAACTGCTGTGGTCGTACACTGCGACTGAACATGCTGGTTATTTGTATACAATTATACATATGCCAACATGTTATGAGGCTTGGGTGATGATGACGAGTTCGCTCCGCCATAGTTATTTTAATCTAAATTATGAAGTGTCTGAATTTTGAAGAGTTATGCCTAAATTGTTTGTTTTCTTCTCTATTTTGCAATTTTCAATTTCGCAGGTTTCGCATGAAACCTGCGTTAATTTACTGGTGCTTCTAATGTGTTGTTAACTGTTGTCATAATTTTATTTTGATTTATTTTGAGATGTTTTAATTTAAATTGTGCAATTTCGTCACAAAATTGTACGTAATTTAATGGTTTTAACTGTAATATTGAAATAATTTTGTTTAAATTTAATAATTTTGTTTTTGTGATAATTTTGAATTCGCACGATCTCGCCATCTCACCCATCATCCTCCAATCGCTAGTGTCACCCTCAGCAGCTGTACGCTGTAGTAGCACGGGCCAGTGTGTCCCACCTCTTCCGAACTACACAGTCCCGGCTAAATGCGCTGTGGTCAACCTGGTCAAGCTTAGCCCTTATGCAGTTGCAACAAGTGGGACTTCCTCCGTCACGCCAAACCTCGCATTTTGTCCTCATATGAGGGCCCCCGCAATGGCTGCATTTCTCCTGACCTTCAGAGCAGTAGCGCCTACTGTGTCCGTATCCCAGGCAGAGGGAACACTGGACAAGTGGCGATTGGTCGGCTACTTTGACTCTCTGAAGGTCGATGTAGAGTTGTTCTGCCTCCAATGCTCGCAACCATATCTTTGGGGACACTCTGAGGACAAAATTGCATGCGTGCGGGTTCCTGGTCTTTGTCCTGTACCTTATTGCAACGCGGTCTTCTGCTGTGTCAAGATCTTTAAAGAGTTGTCCGTTCTGTTTCCTCAGGGCCGTGAGTACGTCTTCGTCTGTGTTGTAAGACAGTACATCCCTGAGGATCAGAAGAGGGTCTTTATTCCGGGCTTCTTCCACGCACAGCTGTTTCCCACCCTTGTTTATTCTGTCCTTAACCCTTTCTCTTTCTTGTATGGTTTTGCAGCCGATTATTATTTTTCGGTCTTTTGCTTTTCTAAGCTTTTCAACCTTTATCCATCCTTCTTTCGCGTTTATAACTTCTCTTATCTTGTCCAAAACCTGCTCCCCTGTGTCCATCTCGTCCTTGGACGTCACTACCACAGAATGTAGTGTGGTCTGAACAGGGGGTTGGGTCTTGGGAAGGATGGATGTGATGCCCGCGTATGTGGTCTTTTCTAAGTTTGCATTGTGATTATCCAGGGCCATTTTTAATGTTGACATTCTTTCGGTGTTTTCTTTCAGAAGTTTGCTATGCTCTTCTAGCACTTTCCTAATTTCTTTCCTTTCGGTCCCTTCTTCTCTGGTCTCCTCCGGTCTTCGGTTCTCCTTATCTTGTTCTTTTGTTGAACCCTTCTCCAATACATTATCGTTTTCGGCCTCCTTTACGAGCTCGAATAATCGATTAATTGCCGACATGACCTCGTTTTTTATTTCGGTTTTTAAGTTTCGCGAGTTTCCGAGGTGCAGCTTGGCTTTTGTAAGGCAGGCTTTTGCTTCCGTTGTCCTACTGAGATATCTCTGTGTCGGCGGGCTCCCCGTAGCGACAGTTTTTTCCGCAGCCGCATCAGCGCAGTCATGCGGGGGCGCCGAATTTGGTGGAAGTTTGACGGGGGCCGCCGAAACAGTGGGTCTCGAGGTCGTGGGGGACATCGGTTTTGGGCCTGCCTTTGCGGTTTCCCACTCGCCTATGCTGCGCCTGACGTTGGAGGTTAGGGTCGGTTGTACTTCCTCGGGCGGGTTACCAACTCGCGAGTTAGTCGGCTTTTTTATCGGGGTACGGAGTCCGAACATGTTGTTATAGGGGAACGTGACAGTAATCAAAATAAATAATTTAAACAATTCTAAACAGGTGTATAAATAGATAAAACTTAGAGTAAAAGGTTTGTATAAGTTATATATTAGGTGATAAAAGGTTTGTATAAGTTGTAAAATTGTATAATATAAAATGTGTTATGTGTTTTACTATTTTAACCCTGTATTTTTTCCTTACAGACTTCGTCGGTGCAGCTTCAAACTACCAACGCGAGCAAGGTAAGTAAAAAGTAAGTATATTTTAATATCTACGAATAAATTTTTAAGCTACGAAGCTATGTAGTAAATTTAAAATTAAAGATTAAAATGTATCACAGATTTGGTCCAACTGACTACAATAATATAATGTATAGCTAGCTGTTGAATATGTGGAACGGTACCCACGCTCCAGTCAAGGATCCTGTGTCAAAAGTTAAAATAACCGAAAAAGGTTTTCAAGGTCAGTCTAAATATGATATGCCTAAGAGAGACCGGGTGGGTGGGCGGGCAAAATTTTGACTTTCGCCGCTCGCGATCCTAACGTGTGGGGTGTCAAACGATAGGTCTTGACGAGAGCTAGCGAAGGGTGTAATCCAATAGGGGTGGTTAGGAACAAAATTTTTGTAAAATCGCCGAAAAACGTATATTTTGTTTAAATTTTGAGTGAAAAAGTCACTATACTACTGAATTTAACTACAATGCGGTCGCTGAAGTGCGTGCAGGGGGTCAGCAGGGCAGCTATGAAGCCCTTAAAATCAAAAAAGTACCCAATAAGGTATTGTAAAAGTCAAATATATATTTTCAAAGTAAAAATACGCGTTTTAAAAATATAGGGGATGAAATTTTTGAAAATTTCAATGTCTGACCACGCCAGGTGATCGTGGTGTGTTAATCTAGATTATTCCAGCCGAAAACCGCATAAAAATATTATATCTAGAACCAAAAATATGATGGTTAGGTTAGGTTAGGTTAGGTTAGGTTAGGTTAGGTTAGGTTAGGTTAGGTTAGGTTAGGTTAGGTTAGGTTAGGTTAGGTTAGGTTAGGTTAGGTTAGGTTAGGTTAGGTTAGGTTAGGTTAGGTTAGGTTAGGTTAGGTTAGGTTAGGTTAGGTTAGGTTAGGTTAGGTTAGGTTAGGTTAGGTTAGGTTAGGTTAGGTTAGGTTAGGTTAGGTTAGGTTAGGTTAGGTTAGGTTAGGTTAGGTTAGGTTAGGTTAGGTTAGGTTAGGTTAGGTTAGGTTAGGTTAGGTTAGGTTAGGTTAGGTTAGGTTAGGTTAGGTTAGGTTAGGTTAGGTTAGGTTAGGTTAGGTTAGGTTAGGTTAGGTTAGGTTAGGTTAGGTTAGGTTAGGTTAGGTTAGGTTAGGTTAGGTTAGGTTAGGTTAGGTTAGGTTAGGTTAGGTTAGGTTAGGTTAGGTTAGGTTAGGTTAGGTTAGGTTAGGTTAGGTTAGGTTAGGTTAGGTTAGGTTAGGTTAGGTTAGGTTAGGTTAGGTTAGGTTAGGTTAGGTTAGGTTAGGTTAGGTTAGGTTAGGTTAGGTTAGGTTAGGTTAGGTTAGGTTAGGTTAGGTTAGGTTAGGTTAGGTTAGGTTAGGTTAGGTTAGGTTAGGTTAGGTTAGGTTAGGTTAGGTTAGGTTAGGTTAGGTTAGGTTAGGTTAGGTTAGGTTAGGTTAGGTTAGGTTAGGTTAGGTTAGGTTAGGTTAGGTTAGGTTAGGTTAGGTTAGGTTAGGTTAGGTTAGGTTAGGTTAGGTTAGGTTAGGTTAGGTTAGGTTAGGTTAGGTTAGGTTAGGTTAGGTTAGGTTAGGTTAGGTTAGGTTAGGTTAGGTTAGGTTAGGTTAGGTTAGGTTAGGTTAGGTTAGGTTAGGTTAGGTTAGGTTAGGTTAGGTTAGGTTAGGTTAGGTTAGGTTAGGTTAGGTTAGGTTAGGTTAGGTTAGGTTAGGTTAGGTTAGGTTAGGTTAGGTTAGGTTAGGTTAGGTTAGGTTAGGTTAGGTTAGGTTAGGTTAGGTTAGGTTAGGTTAGGTTAGGTTAGGTTAGGTTAGGTTAGGTTAGGTTAGGTTAGGTTAGGTTAGGTTAGGTTAGGTTAGGTTAGGTTAGGTTAGGTTAGGTTAGGTTAGGTTAGGTTAGGTTAGGTTAGGTTAGGTTAGGTTAGGTTAGGTTAGGTTAGGTTAGGTTAGGTTAGGTTAGGTTAGGTTAGGTTAGGTTAGGTTAGGTTAGGTTAGGTTAGGTTAGGTTAGGTTAGGTTAGGTTAGGTTAGGTTAGGTTAGGTTAGGTTAGGTTAGGTTAGGTTAGGTTAGGTTAGGTTAGGTTAGGTTAGGTTAGGTTAGGTTAGGTTAGGTTAGGTTAGGTTAGGTTAGGTTAGGTTAGGTTAGGTTAGGTTAGGTTAGGTTAGGTTAGGTTAGGTTAGGTTAGGTTAGGTTAGGTTAGGTTAGGTTAGGTTAGGTTAGGTTAGGTTAGGTTAGGTTAGGTTAGGTTAGGTTAGGTTAGGTTAGGTTAGGTTAGGTT
Organism: Shargacucullia verbasci; assembly: GCA_947562105.1. NCBI lineage: Eukaryota > Metazoa > Arthropoda > Insecta > Lepidoptera > Noctuidae > Shargacucullia > Shargacucullia verbasci. Next base: position 17,201,515 of record OX387280.1, read on the forward strand.
AGGTTAGGTTAGGTTAGGTTAGGTTAGGTTAGGTTAGGTTAGGTTAGGTTAGGTTAGGTTAGGTTAGGTTAGGTTAGGTTAGGTTAGGTTAGGTTAGGTTAGGTTAGGTTAGGTTAGGTTAGGTTAGGTTAGGTTAGGTTAGGTTAGGTTAGGTTAGGTTAGGTTAGGTTAGGTTAGGTTAGGTTAGGTTAGGTTAGGTTAGGTTAGGTTAGGTTAGGTTAGGTTAGGTTAGGTTAGGTTAGGTTAGGTTAGGTTAGGTTAGGTTAGGTTAGGTTAGGTTAGGTTAGGTTAGGTTAGGTTAGGTTAGGTTAGGTTAGGTTAGGTTAGGTTAGGTTAGGTTAGGTTAGGTTAGGTTAGGTTAGGTTAGGTTAGGTTAGGTTAGGTTAGGTTAGGTTAGGTTAGGTTAGGTTAGGTTAGGTTAGGTTAGGTTAGGTTAGGTTAGGTTAGGTTAGGTTAGGTTAGGTTAGGTTAGGTTAGGTTAGGTTAGGTTAGGTTAGGTTAGGTTAGGTTAGGTTAGGTTAGGTTAGGTTAGGTTAGGTTAGGTTAGGTTAGGTTAGGTTAGGTTAGGTTAGGTTAGGTTAGGTTAGGTTAGGTTAGGTTAGGTTAGGTTAGGTTAGGTTAGGTTAGGTTAGGTTAGGTTAGGTTAGGTTAGGTTAGGTTAGGTTAGGTTAGGTTAGGTTAGGTTAGGTTAGGTTAGGTTAGGTTAGGTTAGGTTGGGGGACCCCCCACAGTGCTTGCGTCCACGTCGCGTCCCCTGGAAACGACCCAGTTCTGACCACCGTAACGGAGTGGCAGACTGGGTTGGCCAAAGTGCACTGTGCTTCGCAGCGAATTATTGATTGTCTTGAGGCTGCGAACCTGCGGAGGCTATGCCTAAACCTGCGCGGGACGCCTGCGGGCGTTTCTCGAAACCAAAAGGCCCTTCTCAGGGCCAACCCAAAGGCCCTTCTCAGGGCCAACCCCAAGGCCCTTCTCAGGGCCAAACCAAAGGCCCTTCTCAGGGCCAACCCAAAGGCCCTTCTCAGGGCCAACCCAAAGGCCCTTCTCAGGGCCAATTCGACGCTACGGCGTCAGAGACTAGCCGCGCGCCGTCTGCGGCTGATTACTTCGGCGGGGCGGAAGAGTCGTCCGACAACGACTCACTGATTAGTGTGTCGGATGGCTCTCGGTCGCGGAAGCGAAAAAAGGTCCGAGGTGGGTCCGAGGGCTCCTCGGCTTCGGGGTCGACGGGGCTGTCGAAGGCCAAAAAGCCGACGGCGGCCGCGGATGCCCATGTCTTTGGGCTTGAGGACGCCGAACGCCGGTTGGAACTGGCTCGGCGGGCGCAGCTCCAACAAGAGCTGGAGGAGCGGGTGGCTGCCAAGGAGCAACGGGCGCTCGTCGCCCGGGCCAAGTCCGGGTACGGTGCGTCCCGCGTTGTATACGCGGACCATTCTCTGGCGGAGCTGGAAAAAATGGCGGAGGAGGACGAAAAGGAGATAGTCGAGGTCGCCTCTAAGTCCTCCAACCTGAAGGGGACCTTCCAGAAGGCCCTCAAATGCAGGGCCGCGAGCATGCGCGGTGTCGTCGCGGAGCTGGTCCAGCGAACGGCCACCGACGAGACACGGCAACTGCAGGCAAAAATCGACCGCCTGCAGTCGGAGGTCAGCCAGCTCCATCAGAAGCTGGCTAAAGCCACGGCCCGGCCACAACAAGCCGAGCCGAGCCCTGTGGCAGAGGGCCCCGCCTCCAACCTCGAGGATATCATCCGCAAGGTTGTAATGGAGGAGAGGGCCTTCACAAGAGCCTGCTTAGCAGGCATCGAGGACCGGCTCTTGCCGGAGAAACGCCTCCGACCGCCGCTTGCGGCGGATAAGGGGCAGTGCGACCCGGGGCCGTCCTCCTCCCAGGCGGAGGACGCCCTTCTCCCCTCGACCACCCCGTCCAACGAGTGGAAGGTGGCGGGCCGTAAGGGGAAGGGCAAAGGGAAAAAGTCGGCGACGGCCGTCCCTGCCGTCCCCGCCACCGCCTCTCCCAGCCAGTCGCAGACGACCGGTAAGGGAAAGGGGAAAGGGAAAGGGGGGGGAAAGAAGCAGCTAGTCCCCCCCAAAACCGCGGCCGTCGTTGTGACGCTCACCGCGGAGGCTGCGGAACGAGGAGAGACGTACGCGTCTATTTTGGTGCGGGCGCGTGCGAATGCCGATCCCACCCAACTGGGGATCAGCAAGGTCTCTTGCCGCCGAACCCAAGCCGGGGCTCGAATATTTGAGTTCCCGGGGGCAGAGGGGAGTGCCCATGCGGACCTCTTTGCAGCCAAGCTGCAGGAGGTCATCGCGGACTCGGCCAAGGTGGCCCGACCGGTAAAGTCGGCGGCCATAGAGGTGACGGACCTTGATGACTCCGTCACCAAGGAGGAGGTGGTGGCGGCGGTCGCAGCGATAGGGGACTGTGGCGTCGCGGCGGTCCAATGCCGGGACATAAGGCCCGGGCGCGGCGGCATGGGCACCGTTCGCCTCGAGTGCCCAATCGCCGCTGCCAAAGCCGTCCTTGCCAAGGGACGGCTTACAGTCGGGTTCAGCTCGGGTGCAGTCCGGGCACTCGAGGAACAGCCTCTGCGGTGTTTCCGGTGCTTCGGCATCGGACACACCCGGCCCCTGTGTCCGTCCACAGTAGACAGGACGGACATGTGCTTCCGTTGCGGCAAGGAGGGTCACAAAGCCGCCTCCTGCGGGGCCGCCACGCCGCACTGCGCGGTGTGTGCCGCCAGTGGCTGCCCGGCAGATCACGCTATGAAGGGGAGGAACTGCAATCCTCCCCCTAAGCGGGGCAAAGCCCGGGCACCGACCGGGCCTGCTGCTGCCGCTAGCGCCGTCGTTCCTGCGGCGGCTGGGGAGGGAGATGCGATGTCCGACTGATGGATTCGGTCCAACATCGCATCCTTCAGGCGAACACCAACCACTGCAGGGCAGCCCAGGATCTGCTGATGCAGACCATGGCTGAGTGGTTGGTGGACTTGGCGGTGATCGCCGAGCCTTACTCGGTGCCTGGCCGTTGGCTGGGTGACCGGGACGGCCTGGTGGCATTGGTTTCGCGGTCTTCCACGGACTCCCCTCCCCTCTCGCTCTTAGAGAGGGGACCGGGATACGTGGCCGCCGCGTGGGGAGACATGGCGGTGGTGGGGGTCTATTTCTCACCGAACCGCCCTCTCTCGGACTTCGAGGATTTCCTCGAGATCCTCACCGCAGTCGTAGGGAGGATGGCGCTGCGCCAGGTCGTGCTGTTGGGCGACCTGAACGCCAAGTCAGTGGCCTGGGGCAACCCGACCACCGGTTGCAACGTTCGAGGACGAGCCGTCGAGTTTTGGGCGGCCTCATGCGGTGTGTCCCTCCTCAACAGGGGGGCGGTCCACACGTGTGTGCGGCAGCGGGGCGGGTCGGTGGTGGACATCTCGTTCGCCACCCCCACGCTGGCCGCCCGCGTCGTCAATTGGCGGGTAGAGATGGTGGAGACCTTGTCGGACCACCGATATGTACGGTTCGACATCTCTGCTCCGGGGGGGGGGATGGCCCGCGCTCGTCAGTCTCCCTTCCCGCGGTGGACACTCACCCGCCTGAACCGGGAGGCAGCCAAGGAGGCGGCCTTTCTCCAGGACTGGCTGTCGCCCCCTGTCGAGGTCCTGGACGTGGACGCCGCAGCGGTCCAGCTCAGGGGGTCCCTGACCGAGGTGTGCAACTCTAGCATGCCCCGGTCTCGCCGTCCGCCTCCCCGTCGTGCCGTCTATTGGTGGACGGAGGAGCTGGCGGAGCTCCGGGCCGCCTGCGTGGCGGCCAGAAGAGCCTACACTCGGAGTCGACGGCGCAGCGCCCGAAACCGAGTCCAGGCAGAGGAGGACCGCCTATACGCCACCTACCGAGAGGCGAAAACGGTCCTCAAGTCAGCAATGGGCGCTGCAGAAGACTCGGCGAGGGCCGAGATGCTGGCGGATCTCGACAGGGATCCTTATGGGAGACCGTACAAGGCGGCGCGGAACCAGCTACGCCCATATGGTCCCCCACTGACTGAGACCCTCGAGCCAGCGTTGCTCGACGGGGTGGTCCGGTCCCTGTTTCCGCGCAGGACCGACTTCACCCCACCAACGATGGATCCTCCGCAGGGGGCGGCTCCGCCGGAGGAGGGGGTTCCTCCGGTGACGGCGGCGGAGTTCGACGCGGGGGTTCTCAGCCTCCGCGCGAAGAAGACGGCTCCCGGACCAGACGGCGTCCCCGCACGGGTGGTGGCGATCGCCGCCTCCGAAATGAAGGACAGGTTTCGGGATCTCTTTAGCGCGTGCTTTACGGCTGGGAGATTCCCGAAAAAGTGGAAGGAGGGGCAGCTATGCCTCCTCCGAAAGGAGGGACGCCCGGTGGACTCCCCCTCGGCATACCGGCCCATCGTCCTACTCGATGAGGTCGGAAAATTGTTCGAGGGGATTGTCGCCTCCAGGCTCGATAGCCATTTGCGGGACGTAGGGCCGGACCTGTCGGACGCCCAATTCGGTTTCCGTCGGGGGCGTTCGACGATTGATGCGCTGGCCCTACTCAAGGGCCAGGTGAAGGAGGCGGTGGAGGCGGGGGGCGGGGTGCTGGCGGTGTCATTTGACATTGCCAACGCCTTCAACTCCGTGCCCCACTCGACGATTCTGGAGGCGCTCCGGTATCATGGAGTGCCCCAATACCTGCGGAGCCTCCTGGCCAGCTACTTGGAGGACAGGGAGGTCCTCCTCGTGGACAAGACGGCCACGTTGAGGCGGTTCGGCGCAGAGTCCGGTGTTCCGCAGGGGTCGGTGCTAGGCCCCACCCTGTGGAACATCGGATTCAACTGGCTCCTGAGGGGAGCCCTCCTCCAGGGCACGAGTGTCATCTGCTACGCGGATGACACTCTCCTCACCGCCCGGGGGAGGAACTTTAGGGACGCGGCCTGTCTGGCCTCGGCTGGCGGAACTTTGGTTGCAGAGAGGATCCGCCGCCTGGGATTGAAGGTGGCGCTGCAAAAGACCGAGGCCGTATTCTTTCACGGGCCTCGGCAGCGCATCCCTCCCGACGCTCATATTGTCGTAGAGGGCGTCAGGATAGGGGTCCAGCCCCAGATGAAGTATCTGGGCTTGGTGCTGGACGAGAGATGGCGCTTCGGCCCGCATTTCAGCGGGCTGTCGACGCGCCTGTTGAAAGCCGCGGACGCCCTCTCGTGGCTCCTCCCGAATCTGGGGGGGCCCAAGGCGGGATGCCGGCGCCTATATGCCGGCATCCTGAGGAGCATAGCCCTATACGGGGCCCCCATCTGGGCGGACTCCCTCCACAGAAGGGAGAATGCGACCGCCATCCGCAGGCCCCAAAGGGCCATCGCACTGCGGGTGGCGAGGGCCTACCGTTCGGTGGGCTTCTCGGCGGCATGCGCTCTGGCCGGCACCCCTCCTTGGGAGTTGGAGGCCTGGGTGCTCGCTAGGGTGTACGAGTGGACGGCGCGTCAGAGGGCGCTCGGGGTGCGCCCCGTCGCCGAAGAGCGGGAGGCTGTGCGGCGGGAGGCGAAGGACGCCATCGTCCTCCACTGGACGGAGGACCTCGCCGCCGCCGCCTTTGGCCGCCGGACATTGGACGCGCTTGGTCCGGTCCTGCCGAGTTGGCTCGAGCGGTCCCACGGTTTCCTCTCGTTCCGTCTGGTGCAGGTGTTGTCCGGCCATGGCTGTTTCGGATCGCACCTGCACCGGATCGGGAGGGAGGAGACACCGGCGTGCCACGAATGCGGTGCGGCGGAGGACACGGCGCAACACACACTCGAGGTGTGCCCGGCTTGGTCCGAGCAGCGCCGCGGTCTGACTGCGGTGGTTGGGCAGGACCTCTCGCTTCCCGGCGTGATCAGTGCCATGCTGGGGGGCGAGGAGGCCTGGGCAGCGGTAGCCTCCTTTTGCGAGGACGTAATCTCGCAAAAGGAGGAGGCGGAGCGCGCGCGGGAGGACGACCCTCTCGCTGCGCCGCTCCGCAGACGAAGAAGGGGTCGGAGAGTGCGTGGCGACGGGCGGGCGACAGGCGCGGGGGCGCCTTTGCCTGCATTGCACTCGTCTCAAAGGGCAATCGTCGGCGGAGGACTGGACGTAGAGGCTATGCCGGTTTCCCAGTCCCCGCCACTCGGACGAAGCGGGTAGAGGCCGCTGGGTTGTTTTAGTGGGTATACCGGAACCAGACCGGGGAGTCCCACATAACCCCCCCATCCCCCGATGAGAGGGTATGCGTAAAGCATTTTTTCCCAGCGACAAAAAAAAAAAAAAAAAAAAAAAAGGTTAGGTTAGGTTAGGTTAGGTTAGGTTAGGTTAGGTTAGGTTAGGTTAGGTTAGGTTAGGTTAGGTTAGGTTAGGTTAGGTTAGGTTCCCGGCGGAGTTTCTGGATCTCATACCGGGCGCGTCCCCAGGTGGCGGATAGGGGAACGCCGCGCAGATATGCGCGGTATCGGGTTCATCCCGGCGCGGGCCAAAACCAGGGGGTGGGATCGCTCCTCATCTCGAGGTTGCGATGGTGTGCGTTTTGCACACGGGGGGGCACTCCTCTCGGAGTGGAGGGGCGACGGGTTTGCCGGTCAGTCATGGCCGGCAGACACGGTCTGATGCAGACCACCGTTCGGCCCGATCCGGAATCCTCATTGAGAGGGCCGGAGGCCCTGCGTGGGCCACGAGGAGAAAACCTCTATAAAAAACCACTGGGGGGGAGCCCAATCTGGGCTGGGGTGCTGCTCCACGTGTTCTGTCACGCTGGAGGAGCAAGGACGGGCTCGGTGTTCACTCACCCTGTCACCGAGCAGGCAGCGGGAGGACTGTTTCCTTTCGCTGCCCCCGTCATCAGATCGTAATCCCTTAGGGGACCGAGGGTCTTGGCTTCACCGCCCGGGCCGCGAGGAAGAAAACCTCTATAAAAAATCACCCCGAATCTCGAGCTCGGCGCGCGGCCAGGGGATGTATGGCTGACGGGTATGATCAGTCTCGAGCGCGCCCCCTCCAGAGGACCGGCGGACCCTCTGGAGTATATACGCTTACCCGGGTACAGGGGGCACTGCCCGGGTGGACCTGTTATTTCCCCCATACTCGTGGGAACTTTATGGATACCAATATTAAAAACAAAAACCCAAATGATGTAGGAGAGGACGAGACACGCAGTGCCCTTATCAGGGCGCAGCCTGTTGTGAGGCTGACACGATTGTCAGCCTCAGAGGTGGATATGGAGTCAGACCATGGCTCCAACTCCAGTGGCGTAAGTGGTGGACGGCCCTCCAAATTTTGGAGGGTCGAAGGCCGCAAGCGCCACAGAGCGGAGCACTCGGGGCTGGAATCGGCCTCGAGTGACGAGTCCTCGCCGGCCTCTAAGGTCAGCACTAGAGGACGAGGGCGGCCGCCGACCACCGGCAAATATGTCGGCCTGGCCAAGGCGCAGGCGGAGCTGAACGCCGCCAAACGCGAGGAGCTCCGTTTGCGGGCGGAAGAGGAGGTAGTGAAGCTTGCGGAGCGAGCACGCTCCCATAAGATCACCCGCCTCTCTGGGAGCAGCACATCCGGATCCCTGGAGACGGTCGTGTCCGCTGCGTCAGCGTGCACGCTGACGCAGCAGGTTAAGGATAACGTGGCGACGATCCTTAAAGTCGCCACTAACTCCAAAAACCTAAAGGGCACATTTCAACGTGCCCTCAAGGATGCGGCCGCCTTCATAGGAGTGGCGGCTGAGGAGTTCGGTGCTCGCACCGCCAATGAAGAGACCGCACTGCTCCAGGCGGAGAACAAACGCCTCCGGGCGGAAATGGCGGAGCTACGTTCGGAGCTCGCCGACCTACGCAAGGAGCTGCTGGCCATAAGGTCTGCACGGCCCGAGCCGGAGGCGCACAACATCCCGCCCGCAAAGTCTGTTGCCGATCCCGAGTTGGAGCGTACGCTCACTGAGAGGATCGGCAACATGCTGAACGCCCGGCTCGCGGCGCTCGAGGACCGGCTGCTGCCGGCCAAAACAATCCGGCCTCCGCTGGCAGCGGACCGGAAACGGGAAGCGGCAGCTCAGGCGGCAGCTCAGGCGGCGGCTGTGGATGCGGTGGCCGAGGTCCATGCTGGCCCGTCCAAAGCCCCGACCAAGGCATCGACCAAAGGCAAGGGCAAAAAGGCCAAGCCGACCTACGCAGCCAAGGCGGCAACCTCGCAGGCCGCCCCGGTGCAGAGTACCGTACCAGCTGGCCAAACGGCAGCCACAAAGTCCGCTGCCCAGCAGGCTCCGGCCTCTGCTCCCTCGACGTCCAAACAAACGGGCGAGTGGGAGACTGTCGGGGCAAAGAAGGCCTCCAAAAAGAAGGCCAAAGCCGCCTCTAAGAAGGCAAAGAAGGCGGAGGCAAAGTTGCGCGCTCCCCGCTCAACGGCGGTGGTCCTGACGCTTGAACCGGGAGCACAGGAGAGGGGCCTGACGTACGGCGCGGTCTTGGCTAAGGCCAAGGCCAACATCACGTTGGCCGACCTCGGCATTGCGGGCGTGCAGGTAAAAACCACTGCCACAGGTGCTCGGCTCCTAGAGATCTCTGGGTCTACGAGCGGGGAGAAGGCGGACGCCCTTGCCGAGCGGCTGAGGTCTCTTTTGGAGGCGGAAGGTGTCCGGGTGTCCAGGCCCGTTAAATGTGCAAGCTTGCGCATCACGGGCTTGGACGACTCAGTGACCACCGAAGAACTGGCGGCTGCAATAGCCAGAGTCGGGGGCTGCTCGCCGGACCAAGTCCGTCCGGGAACTTTCGCCCGGGGGCCTAGCGGCATGGGGGCGGTCGTCACCAGCTGTCCCGTGGCGGCTGCAAAGCGAGTCGTCGACGGTGGCAGATTACTGGTGGGCTGGGTCTCGGCTCGGGTGAAAGTGCTGGAGCCGAGGCCCACGAGGTGCTACAAGTGCCAGAGTGATGGCCACGTCAGGGCACAGTGCACCTCACAGGCGGATTGCGGCGACCTGTGTTTCCGCTGTGGCCAGCCCGGCCACAAGGCAGGGTCTTGCCAGGCAACAACGCCGTGCTGTGCTCTGTGCACGGCGTCTGGCAAGCCAGCGGAACACAAAATGGGCAGCAAAGCCTGCACCGCCAGCAAAGGGGGCCAGAAAAAGAAGAGTAGGAAGAAGAAAAAGAAGGAAGAATCGGCTGCTAGGGAACAGCCGAACGCCTTGGCTACGGCGGAAGCGCCGCAGAGCCAGACGGAGGGGCCAGTAGACATGGAGTGTCAGTAATGGCCCCACCCCTCCGTCTCCTGCAGGCCAATATCAACCACTGCGCCAGGGCTCAGGACCTTTTACTCCAGAGCATGGCGCAGTGGAAGATAAACATCGCTGTCGTCGCCGAGCCATATTTTATCCCTCCCAGGGACGACTGGGTGGGAGACGCCACTGGCTCGGCGGCTCTAATTTGGTCAGCTGCCGCCGGGGCCCCGTCCATCGAAAACATCTCGAGAGGGCGGGGCTACGTCGCGGCTCAGTTCGGCGAGGTTGTGGTGGTGGGAGCATATTTCTCTCCGAACCGCACCCTCGCCGAATTCGAGAGCTTCCTCTTGGAGCTGTCCACGTTGGTGGACCGCGCCCACCCTCGCTCCGTTCTCGTCCTCGGGGACCTCAACGCCAAGTCCGCGGCGTGGGGTTCCCGCGCCACAGATCATCGTGGCACGGCGCTGGAGGAGTGGGCTCTCACGACGGGTCTGTCCGTCCTGAACCGCGGTTCAGTCGACACGTGCGTGCGACAGCTGGGCGGGTCCATAGTGGACGTATCGTTCGCTAGCCCGGCTCTAGCACGCCGTGTCCGGGGGTGGAGAGTCTTGGAGGAGGTGGAGACGTTGTCGGACCACCGGTACATCCGGTTCAACGTCTCCGCCCAGACCTCGGGCATCCACCGCCCGCCGACCCCGGGGAGGGACGGACCGCGCTGGGCGCTGAAGCGCCTCGACCGGGAGCTCCTCGAGGAAGCGGCCATAGTCAAGGCGTGGTCTGAAGGACCAGAGAGGCCCGGTGACGACGTCGACGGGGAGGCGAGCTGGTTCCGCGGGGCGATGACGCAGATCTGCGACGCGGCTATGCCCCGCGTCCAGTCTCGGCCCACCAAGCGTCAGGTGTACTGGTGGACAGAGGAAATCGCCCAGTTGCGCTATACGTGCATAGCGGCGAGACGCCAGTACACCAGACAGCGTCGGAGGCGTCTGAACCGGAGCCCTGAGACGGAGGCGGCGCTGTACCAGAGGTACCGCGCCGCGAAGGAGGCTCTGAAGATAGCCATCGGCAGAGCAAAGGAGGCAGCGAGGGAGGAGCTGCTCGAGACCCTCGATCGCGATCCGTGGGGGCGTCCGTACCGCATGGTACGGGGCAAACTACGCCCCTGGGCCCCCCCACTTACAGAGGGTCTCCGCCCCGAGCTGCTCGGGGACGTGGTGTCCGCCCTATTTCCATCAAGGGCGGAACACACACCACCGCCGATGGCTCCGCCAGAGCCTCCTGGAGAGGGAGAAGTCCCGAATGCCCCCGAGGTGACCCAAGAGGACCTGAAGGCAGCGGTGGATCGGCTCCGGGCCAAGAACACTGCCCCGGGGCCCGACGGCATACCCGGCCGCGCCTGGGTCCTCGCCCTGAAGGAGTTGGAGCCCCGACTGCGACGGCTCTTCACGGCATGCCTGCAGGAGGGCCGGTTTCCATCGCAGTGGAAAACCGGCAGGCTGGTCCTCCTCAGGAAGGAGGGGCGCCCGGCGGACTCGCCGTCCGCATACCGGCCCATAGTGCTGCTGGACGAGGTGGCAAAGCTCTTCGAGCGCATCGTCGCCGACCGCCTCGTCCAGCATCTGAGCAGGGAGGGGCCGGACTTGGACGGCAACCAGTTCGGTTTCCGCCGCGGGCGCTCCACCGTAGACGCCATCATGCGCGTGAGGAGCCTGGCGGAGGAAGTGGTGTCCCGGGGCGGGGTCTTGTTGGCGGTGTCGTTAGACATTTGTAACGCCTTCAACACCCTGCCCTGGAGTTGTATTAGGGAGGCCCTACGTTATCACGGAGTGCCTCCCTACCTCCGCCACATCGTCGGGGCTTATTTGTCGGGGCGTTGGGTCACCTTCGTGGGGCAAAATGGCGTGGTGCAGCGACACCAGATGTCGTGCGGTGTTCCACAGGGTTCGGTCCTGGGCCCGCTCCTGTGGAACATCGGGTACGACTGGGTGCTGAGGGGTGCTCTCCTCCGGGGCGCTAGCGTGACGTGTTACGCGGACGACACGCTCGTCACGGCCCGGGGGAGATCGCACAGGGAGGCAGCCTTGCTGGCGACGGCCGCAGTGGCGCAGGTGGTGGGTCGCATCCGGCGATTGGGGCTGGAGGTGGCCCTCCACAAATCCGAGGCCATGACGTTCCATGGGCCTCGGAACGCGCCGCCGCCGGGATCTAACATCGTGGTCGGTGGGGTCCGAATAGCTGTCGGGGCGACGATAAAATACCTGGGGGTCGTCCTCGACAGCCGCTGGGATTTCGGGCCCCACTTCCGGCGGCTGGCGCCCAAACTGATGGGCGCCGCGGCCGCGCTGGCGACGCTGCTTCCCAATCTTGGAGGGCCGACGACGAGTTGTCGGCGGCTGTACATGGGGGTCGTGCGATCCATGGCCCTGTATGGGGCCCCGGTGTGGGCCGATGACCTGACGGCCACCAACATCGCCATTCTGCGGAAGCCGCAACGGGCGATGGCCGTCAGAGTCATAAGAGGTTATCGCACGATCTCCCATGAGGCAGCGTGCGTACTGGCCGGATCTCCGCCCTGGGACCTGGAGGCGAAGGCCCTCGCGTCACTCTATACATGGCGCGGGGGCGAGAGGGAGCGGGGCAACAGACCTGCGCCGCGAGAAATCGAGTGGCGCAGGTCAGAGCTCCGCGAGGTCCTGGTGGCGGATTGGGGTGAACGCCTCACTCACCCCAGCGCTGGCCTCACCACGATCGAGGCCATCCGGCCAGTACTGCAGGAGTGGCTGGGGAGAAGCCACGGCTCCCTGACGTTTCGCGCGACGCAGGTGCTTTCTGGACATGGGTGCTTCGGAAAGTACCTGTGTCGCATAGGCAGGGAGCCAGACGCCCGGTGCCACCATTGCGTCGGTTGCCGCGAGGAGACGGCGCGGCATGTTGTGGAGGAGTGCATCTCTTGGGATGCGCCGCGCCGTGCTCTAGTCGCGGAAGTCGGAGGGGACCTCTCGCTCCCGGCCATTGTTCGTCATATGGTCGGCAGCGACAGGTCCTGGGACGCAGTGGTGTCCTTCTGCGAGGAGGTGATGTCGCAGAAGGAAGCTGCGGAGAGGGAGAGGGAAATCACGTCCACTCTCCCGAGCCGCAGCAGGCGCACCGGGCGCCGGAGGCGGGGGGGTCATAACATCCGACCCCCCCCGTAGCGGTCCATCGAGCGGGCGGATTGGGGGAAATCCGTTCGCTCCTTATATGGACCCGAGGTGGCGTGCGTAGTGTCCCTCGCACGCCCCTCAGCAGTATGTGGTCAAGGGGGGTGAGCACCCCTCCCCCCCTGTGACAAGTGGGGGTCTGCAATGGCGGACCGGCACCGCCGGGTCGCGGACGAGTGCTGGCTTGAACCCGCGGCCCGGTATAATGGTGCAGATGGGACACTCCTGTGTTTTTAGTCGGTGCGAGTCCGACATCACCTCGTCGCCTCCCCCGGCGGCGGGGTACCCATAAGGGGTTTTCACAGGGTCAAAAAAAAAAAAAAAAAAAAAAAAAAAAAAAAAAGGTTAGGTTAGGTTAGGTTAGGTTAGGTTAGGTTAGGTTAGGTTAGGTTAGGTTAGGTTAGGTTAGGTTAGGTTAGGTTAGGTTAGGTTAGGTTAGGTTAGGTTAGGTTAGGTTAGGTTAGGTTAGGTTAGGTTAGGTTAGGTTAGGTTAGGTTAGGTTAGGTTAGGTTAGGTTAGGTTAGGTTAGGTTAGGTTAGGTTAGGTTAGGTTAGGTTAGGTTAGGTTAGGTTAGGTTAGGTTAGGTTAGGTTAGGTTAGGTTAGGTTAGGTTAGGTTAGGTTAGGTTAGGTTAGGTTAGGTTAGGTTAGGTTAGGTTAGGTTAGGTTAGGTTAGGTTAGGTTAGGTTAGGTTAGGTTAGGTTAGGTTAGGTTAGGTTAGGTTAGGTTAGGTTAGGTTAGGTTAGGTTAGGTTAGGTTAGGTTAGGTTAGGTTAGGTTAGGTTAGGTTAGGTTAGGTTAGGTTAGGTTAGGTTAGGTTAGGTTAGGTTAGGTTAGGTTAGGTTAGGTTAGGTTAGGTTAGGTTAGGTTAGGTTAGGTTAGGTTAGGTTAGGTTAGGTTAGGTTAGGTTAGGTTAGGTTAGGTTAGGTTAGGTTAGGTTAGGTTAGGTTAGGTTAGGTTAGGTTAGGTTAGGTTAGGTTAGGTTAGGTTAGGTTAGGTTAGGTTAGGTTAGGTTAGGTTAGGTTAGGTTAGGTTAGGTTAGGTTAGGTTAGGTTCCCGGCGGAGTTTCTGGATCTCATACCGGGCGCGTCCCCAGGTGGCGGATAGGGGAACGCCGCGCAGATATGCGCGGTATCGGGTTCATCCCGGCGCGGGCCAAAACCAGGGGGTGGGATCGCTCCTCATCCTGAGGTCGCGATGGTGTGCGTTTTGCACACGGGGGGCACTCCTCTCGGAGTGGAGGGGCGACGGGTTTGCCGGTCAGTCATGGCCGGCAGACACGGTCTGATGCAGACCACCGTTCGGCCCGATCCGGAATCCTCATTGAGAGGGCCGGAGGCCCTGCGTGGGCCGCGAGGAGAAAACCTCTATAAAAAACCACCGGGGGGGAGCCCAGTCTGGGCTGGGGTGCTGCTCCACGTGTTCTGTCACGTTGAAGGAGCAAGGACGGGCTCGGTGTTCACTCACCCTGTCACCGAGCAGGCAGCGGGAGGACTGTTTCCTTTCGTTGCCCCCGTCATCAGATCGTAATCCCTTAGGGGACCGAGGGTCTTGGCTTCACCGCCCGGGCCGCGAGGAAGAAAACCTCTATAAAAAATCACCCCGAATCTCGAGCTCGGCGCGCGGCCGGGGGATGTATGGCTGACGGGTTTAATCAGTCTCGAGCGCGCCCCCTCCAGAGGACCGGCGGACCCTCTGGAGTATATACGCTTACCCGGGTACAGGGGGCACTGCCCGGGTGGACCTTTTATTTCCCCCATACTCGTGGGAACTATATGGATACTTTTAACACAAACCAAAAAACCCAAATTGAAGTTGTCTCCGGACAAGAGGAGGAGTTGGCAGGCAGTGCCCTTTTCAGGGCGGTGCCTGTCGTGAGGCTGACAAGACTGTCGGCCACAGAGGTGGAGATGGAGTCGGACCACGGCTCCGTCTCGAGCGGCGCGAACGCTGACCGCCCCTCCAAGTTCTGGAGGGTGAAAGGCCGAAAGCGCCACAGAGCGGAGCACTCGGGGCTGGACTCAGCCTCGAGTGACGAGTCCTCGCCGGCCTCTAAGGTCAGCACGAGAGGAAGAGGGCGGCCGCCGACCACCGGCAAATACGTCGGCTTGGCTAAGGCGCAGGCGGAGCTGAACGCCGCCAAGCGCGAGGAGCTCCGTCTTCGGGAGGAGGAGGAGGTCTTGGAGCGTGCTGAGCGGGTTCGCTCCAAGAACAACAACGCTCGCCTCTCTTGGAGCAAGGCAGCAACGTCCTCCGAGACGGTGGCGTTAGCCTCGGCAGGTTCTTTGACCGAACAGGTTAAGAACAACGTGGCTACCATACTTCATGTCGCCACGAAGTCAAAGAACCTTAAGGGCACCTTTCAACGTGCCCTTAAAGAGGCCGCCGGCTTCATTAACGAGGCGGCCGAGGAGTTCAGCGCTCGTACGATCAGCGAGGAGACCGCTAAGCTCCATGCGGAGAACGTCCGCCTCCGAGCGGAGATGGCAGAGCTCCGCGCGGAGCTTGCCACAATAAGGGCTGAGCTGCTGGCCGCCAAATCCAAACGGCCCGAGCCCGAAACGCCCCAGTCGTCACCCGTGGTTGTTGCCGATCCCGAGTTGGAGCGTACGCTCACTCAGAGGATCGGCAACATGCTGAACGCGCGGCTCGCGGCGCTTGAGGACCGGCTGCTGCCGGCCAAAACAATCCGGCCTCCGCTGGCAGTAGACCGGAGACGGGAGGAGGCGGAGCAGGCAGCGCGGGATGTGGCTGTGGTAACTGACGCGGTTGCCACGGTCACAATCGCGTCGACCGCCAAAGCCGCCGCCAAGGGCAAAAAGGCGAAGGCACCAAAAGCACCATCGCCACCCGAAACAAGGGCTCAAGGCGCCCAGCCGCCCTCATATGCGGACAAGGCCGCCACACCGTGCCCCCCAGCTGCGAGCACCCAGCCGACTAAACAACTGGCAGCCCTACAAACTAAACCTAAGGGTAAGGGGAAGGGCAAAGCCTCGGCTGCGCAAGAGACACCCAGCTCTGCAACCTCGTCGTCCGCGCAGGGAGGCGAGTGGGAGACCGTCGGGGGCAAAAAGGCCACCAAAAAGAAGGCCAAAGCCGCCTCCAAGAAGGAAAAGAAGGCGCAGGCAAAGTTGCGCGCTCCCCGCTCAACGGCAGTGGTCCTGACACTTGAACCGGAAGCACAGGAGAGGGGCCTGACGTACACCGCGGTCTTGGCTAAGGCCAAGGCCAACATCAAGTTGGCCGACGTCGGCATTGCGGGTGTGCAGATTAAAACCACTGCCACAGGTGCTCGGCTCCTGGAGATCTCCGGGTCTACGAGCGGGGAGAAGGCGGACGCCCTTGCTGAGCGGCTTAGGACGCTTCTGGAGGCGGAAGGTGTCCGGGTGTCCAGGCCCGTTAAGTGTGCAAGCTTGCGCATTACGGGCTTGGACGACTCAGTGACCGCCGAAGAACTGGCGGCCGCAGTGGCTAGAGTCGGGGGCTGCTCGCCGGACCAAGTCCGTCCGGGAACTTTCGCCAAGGGGCCTAGCGGCATGGGGGCGGTCGTTACCAGCTGTCCCGTGGCGGCTGCAAAACGAGTCGCCGACGGCGGCAGATTACTAGTGGGCTGGGTCTCGGCCCGGGTGAAAGTGCTGGAGCCGAGGCCCACGAGGTGCTACAAGTGCCAAAGTGATGGCCACGTCAGGGCACAGTGCACCTCAGAGGCGGATTGTGGCGACTTGTGCTTCCGCTGTGGCCAGCCCGGCCACAAGGCAGGGTCTTGCCAGGCAACAACGCCGTGCTGTGCTCTGTGCACGGCGTCTGGCAAACCAGCGGAGCACAAAATGGGCAGCAAAACCTGTGCAGCCAGCAAAGAGGGCAATAAAAAGAAGAACAGGAAGAAGAAAAAGAAGAAAGGATCGGCTACTAGCGAACAGCCGAACGCCTCGGCCGCGGCAGAAGCGCCGCAGAGCCAGACGGAGGGGCTAGTAGAAATGGAGTGTCAGTAATGGCCCCACCCCTCCGTCTGCTGCAGGCCAACATCAACCACTGCGCCAGGGCTCAGGACCTTTTACTCCAGAGCATGGCGCAGTGGAAGATAAACATCGTCGTCGTCGCCGAGCCGTATTTTATCCCTCCCAGGGACGACTGGGTGGGAGATACCACCGGCTCGGCGGCCTTGATCTGGTCGGCTGCCGCCGGAACCCCGTCCATCGAGAATATCTCGAGGGGGCGGGGTTACGTCGCGGCGCAATTCGGCGGGGTTGTGGTGGTGGGAGTGTACTTCTCTCCGAACCGCACCCTCGCCGAGTTCGAGAGCTTCCTCTTGGAGCTGTCCACGTTGGTGGACCGTGCCCACCCTCGCTCCGTTCTCGTCCTCGGGGACCTCAACGCCAAGTCCGCGGCGTGGGGTTCCCGCGCCACAGACCATCGTGGCACGGCGCTGGAGGAGTGGGCCCTCGCGTCGGGTCTGGCTGTCCTGAACCGCGGTTCAGTCGACACGTGCGTGCGACAGCTGGGTGGGTCCATAGTGGACGTATCGTTCGCTAGCCCGGCTCTAGCACGCCGTGTCCGGGGGTGGAGAGTCTTGGAGGAGGTGGAGACGTTGTCGGACCACCGGTACATCCGGTTCGACGTCTCCGCCCAGACCTCGGGCATCCACCGCCCGCCGACCCCGGGGAGGGACGGACCGCGCTGGGCGCTGAAGCGCCTTAACCGAGAGCTCCTCGAGGAAGCGGCCATTGTCAAGGCATGGTCAGAGGGACCGGAGAGGCCCGGTGACGACGTCGACGGAGAGGCGAGCTGGTTCCGCGGGGCGATGACGCAAATCTGCGACGCGGCTATGCCCCGCGTCCAGTCTCGGCCCACCAAGCGTCAGGTGTACTGGTGGACAGAGGAGATCGCCCAGCTGCGTTATGCATGCATAGCGGCGAGACGCCAGTACACCAGGCAGCGCCGGAGACGTCTGAACCGGAGCCCCGAGACGGAGGCGGCGCTGTACCAGAGGTACCGCGCCGCGAAGGAGGCTCTGAAGATAGCCATCGGCAGAGCAAAGGAGGCAGCGAGGGAGGAGCTGCTCGAGACCCTCGAACGCGATCCGTGGGGGCGTCCATACCGTATGGTAAGGGGCAAACTACGCCCCTGGGCGCCCCCACTAACAGAGGGTCTCCGCCCCGAGTTGCTCGGGGACGTGGTGGCCGCCCTGTTTCCATCCAGGGCGGAACACACACCACCGCCGATGGCTCCGCCAGAGCCTCCTGGAGAGGGAGAAGTCCCGAATGCCCCCGAGGTGACCCAAGAGGACCTGAAGGCAGCGGTGGATCGGCTCCGGGCTAAGAACACTGCCCCGGGGCCCGACGGCATACCCGGCCGCGCCTGGGTCCTCGCCCTGAAGGAGTTGGAGCCCCGACTGCGACGGCTCTTCACGGCATGCCTGCAGGAGGGCCGGTTTCCATCGCAGTGGAAAACCGGCAGGCTGGTCCTCCTCAGGAAGGAGGGGCGCCCGGCGGACTCGCCGTCCGCATACCGGCCCATAGTGCTGCTGGACGAGGTGGCAAAGCTCTTCGAGCGCATCGTCGCCGACCGCCTCGTCCAGCATCTGAGCAGGGAGGGGCCGGACTTGGACGGCAACCAGTTCGGTTTCCGCCGCGGGCGCTCCACCGTAGACGCCATCATGCGCGTGAGGAGCCTGGCGGAGGAAGTGGTGTCCCGGGGTGGGGTCTTGTTGGCGGTGTCGTTAGACATTTGCAACGCCTTCAACACCCTGCCCTGGAGTTGTATTAGGGAGGCCCTACGTTATCACGGAGTGCCTCCCTACCTCCGCCACATCGTCGGGGCTTATTTGTCGGGGCGTTGGGTCACCTACGTGGGGCAAAATGGCGTGGTGCAGCGACACCAGATGTCGTGCGGTGTTCCACAGGGTTCGGTCCTGGGCCCGCTCCTGTGGAACATCGGGTACGACTGGGTGCTGAGGGGTGCTCTCCTCCGGGGCGCTAGCGTGACGTGTTACGCGGACGACACGCTCGTCACGGCCCGGGGGAGATCGCACAGGGAGGCAGCCTTGCTGGCGACGGCCGCAGTGGCGCAAGTGGTGGGTCGCATCCGGCGGTTGGGGCTGGAGGTGGCCCTCCACAAATCCGAGGCCATGACGTTCCATGGGCCTCGGAACGCGCCGCCGCCGGGATCTAACATCGTGGTCGGTGGGGTCCGAATAGCTGTCGGGGCGACGATAAAATACCTGGGGGTCGTCCTCGACAGCCGCTGGGATTTCGGGCCCCACTTCCGGCGGCTGGCGCCCAAACTGATGGGCGCTGCGGCCGCGCTGGCGACGCTGCTTCCCAATCTTGGAGGGCCGACGACAAGTTGTCGGCGGCTGTACATGGGGGTCGTGCGATCCATGGCCCTGTACGGGGCCCCGGTGTGGGCCGATGACCTGACGGCCAGCAACATCGCCATTCTGCGGAAGCCGCAACGGGCGATGGCCGTCAGAGTCATAAGAGGTTATCGCACGATCTCCCATGAGGCAGCGTGCGTACTGGCCGGATCTCCGCCCTGGGACCTGGAGGCGAAGGCCCTCGCGTCACTCTATACATGGCGCGGGGGCGAGAGGGAGCGGGGCAACAGACCTGCGCCGCGAGAAATCGAGTGGCGCAGGTCAGAGCTCCGCGAGGTCCTGGTGGCGGATTGGGGTGAACGCCTCACTCACCCCAGCGCTGGCCTCACCACGATCGAGGCCATCCGGCCAGTACTGCAGGAGTGGCTGGGGAGAAGCCACGGCTCCCTGACGTTTCGCGCGACGCAGGTGCTTTCTGGACATGGGTGCTTCGGAAAGTACCTGTGTCGCATAGGCAGGGAGCCAGACGCCCGGTGCCACCATTGCGTCGGTTGCCGCGAGGAGACGGCGCGGCATGTTGTGGAGGAGTGCATCTCTTGGGATGCGCCGCGCCGTGCTCTAGTCGCGGAAGTCGGAGGGGACCTCTCGCTCCCGGCCATTGTTCGTCATATGGTCGGCAGCGACAGGTCCTGGGACGCAGTGGTGTCCTTCTGCGAGGAGGTGATGTCGCAGAAGGAAGCTGCGGAGAGGGAGAGGGAAATCACGTCCACTCTCCCGAGCCGCAGCAGGCGCACCGGGCGCCGGAGGCGGGGGGGTCATAACATCCGACTCCCCCCGTAGCGGTCCATCGAGCGGGCGGATTGGGGGAAATCCGTTCGCTCCGTATATGGACCCGAGGTGGCGTGCGTAGTGTCCCTCGCACGCCCCTCAGCAGAAAGTGGTCAAGGGGGGTGAGCACCCCTCCCCCCCTGTGACAAGTGGGGGTCTGCAATGGCGGACCGGCACCGCCGGGTCGCGGACGAGTGCTGGCTTGAACCCGCGGCCCGGTATAATGGTGCAGATGGGACACTCCTGTGTTTTTAGTCGGTGCGAGTCCGACATCACCTCGTCGCCTCCCCCGGCGG